>OV656717.1:1360000-2717500 GCA_927399405.1 Agonopterix arenella | reverse complement strand
TGCGCCTTTTGGAGTAGAGACCATGGGCACCTGGGGTCCAGATGTCAGGAAGCTATTCAAAAAAATATCTTCCAGGCTGATCGACGCCACAGGCGACACGAGGGCTGGCGCGTACCTCGGGCAGCGCATTAGCATCGCCATCCAAAGAGGCAACGCCGCCAGCCTTCTTGGCACACTCCCGCACGGCATCAGCTTTGATGGAGGCCGATGAATCTACGATCGGCATTCCATCTGCAGGCTGAACTCCCATCACCTTCCTGGCCCGTCTACCCCTTACCCTGTCCTTTTTTGTTTTGTTTTTGTTTCTTTTTCTTTTCTATTTTTTTGTTCCTTTCCTATGATGTTAATTAACCTTATAACTAAATTATTATTTTAAATTGGAAAAATAGTTTAGAAAATCTAGTTGCCGCGTCACAAATAACATTTGCAATTTATAATATAATTACGAAGATATAAAGCTTTTAAAATTATGTATGAAAAATTTCAAAGCTTTATATCTTCGCAATTATTATATAAATTGCAAATGTTATTTGCGACGCGGCATCTAGATTTTCTAAACTATTTTTCCATATATACAAAGTTATATAACAACTTCAGTTACGGATTATACCGCCGTAAATGTGGGCATTCTATTTTGACAGTTACTTACGAATGACGGAATAAAAGGGAGGCCCTGTCCATAATTAATATACTAATATTAAGTTTATGGCCCAGCAGTGCGATTTTTGAAACTCATTCTTTGAACCCAGCAGTTGTAAATGTAAATATTACTATGGAGATATGCATCTTTCTACTACTGATTCGACTTTCAAAAATCGCACTCCTGAAGTATGATTTTTGAAAGTCAAATCAACAGTAGAAAGATGCATATCTCCAAAGCAATTTTGACATTTTCAACTGCTGAGCTTACCGAATGAGATTCAAAAATCGCACTCCTTTCTTGTGCTAATCTGATAAAATGCTCAATGACAATGTCATCGGACCAAATGAGCTGGTGGTCTGTCTACTGACCCCCATCCCTCTCTTCGTCACTCTGATACTGCCTTGGTCCACCGAAAGAAACTATCAACCATAAGAATAGTGAGAAATTCTTTCAACTCTAACCGACTGCTCTCAAACGGTGAAGAAAAACATATCATGAGGAAACTTGCATATCATCACACACCACCACCTTAGCCGATGGACGTCCACTATTGAACATAGGCCTCCCCCAAGGATGGCCACAACGACCGGTCCTACACTGCTCTCACCCCCTGGCTCGCCGTTACCTTGGCCGCTACCGCAACTAGGGATAACGGGGCCGCCCCAGGGACAAGGGGGCTAGGGGCTGTGTCAAGGTCGTACTTGCCATAATGGCCACGCTTGGCAGGCGGGTTGGCGACCACAGTTTGATTGAATGTGTGTTCTCAGAGGATGCATCACTTAGTCGCCTTTTAAGACATCCACAGGAAAAAATGGGAGGAGGATGCAATTCTTAGCCGGCATCACATGGAAACCGCGGAACCCTGCATAGTATGCTAAAGAAGAAATTCTATAATAAGCTGGATGATACATAAATTGAATCAATCAAATTCAAGGGCAAACGGCAGGAAATAACAAACCATATTGCTTACGCTTCAATTCACGCGTCGAAGTTAAATTAAATGTTTACAGTCTTCTCTATCCGCACAGCATTTCAATATCAAAGTATTTTGGTTTTATAACGCTGGTGATTGATCGAGTGATAAACTAAAATATAGGATTACGATGTGGTGGTGTTAGTTGAATTTGACGTTTTGATCGCTATTTATGAAGCGGTTCCGTGATTTCGTACCTACGCATGCTTCAACTACCAAAATGAAAAACGTTCACAATGGGGCCAACATAGTTTTTAGGTAGACCTACTTAACTGAAATGAATGGAAATGACCCTTAGGTAAAGGGTGACAGCTACAATAGATATATTCAGGTCGCAGTAGCTATTATCATTGACTTGGTCATTGACCAAGAGTGCGATTTTTGAATCTCATTCGCTGAGCTCAGCAGTTGAAATTGTTAGAATTACTTTGGAGATATGCATCTTTCTACTGCTGATTTGACATTCAAAAATCATACTCCAGGGGTGCGATTTTTGAAAGTCTAATCAGCAGTAGAAAGATGCATATCTCCATAATAATTTTGACATTTTCAACTGCTGAGCTCAGCGAATTAGTTTCAAAAATCGCACTCCAAGCGCACTCTAACCTAACCTAACCTAAAATTGTATTCTGTACTCTCCGCAGTATTGCTAGCATGCCAAGGACGACAACGCGACTAGACGAGAAAAACGCCATGCGCAAAGTAACATACATCTTGATTTTTCTCATTTTGTCGGGGGCAAGGTAGGCCCACTGATCTGATTCAGTAGGTGCTATGCACATAACATATATTTAGGTACGTACCTACCTACGCATGCTCTCGTCTGTGCACACCTAAGTATGTTGGGGCATATATAACTTTGGTTTGGGTTATTAGTTGTATGTTTTATGACGGTTCACACATTATGGCGCGAGTCACTAAGGACTAAGGTGTGCTGTGCCCTTCGATCAATCGCAGGCTGTGCCACCCCGATATATATTTCAGTGCAGTTGCAAAAATTGCCCTTTCAAAAAGGTACGTTTTTTTATTTATAAATTAATAGACTCATCATCCATTCATCATCATCTTCAATGGACTCTTATGTTCGCACTGATTTTCGCCAGTGTCAAGCAGTTTATGGGAGTTTCTATCCCAATTATTCCCAATCCTGTGAGAGCTTCTTGGCACAAAGAATCAGCCTCACCATCCAGAGGGGGAATGCTGCTAGCCTGTTGGGCACCGGGAGTGTGTGTATTATTTGTAATTTTTGTGTTTAGTTTGTTCATCGGTTTCTATGTTTTGCATTTACCTATTTGTTAACTCGTTGAATAAAATAGTTTTATTTAAAAAAAACACCGTATCCTTGAGATTCGGATAGAATACCTGCTCCTAAAATCTTCTCCAAACAGGTACAGATATGGAATCACCTCGGTCTATCCGTCCGTCTGTCACAGTCATTTTTTTCACAGACACTAGAAGCTGATATTTAGCTCACTTATTTCACCTTAAAAATGTGTCTACGCTTATAAACGGCTAAAGTCACCTTCGAGCTTCGTATGATATTGTTATGTGAAAATTATAGACAATTAACGACAAAAACAAAAACTTACGATTTTCAAATGCGATCGTAAATTTTTAGTACCGTCTCGTCTTTTGTCTACAGTTGAGTGAATGTGATTCAAATACATAACTAGAGCGAGCGTGACGTAGTGAGAAAGATTACCTAACTAATATACATACAGACATTTACATATTCTAATCATTATACAAAGTAAGACTCGAGATTAAAATTTTAACAAACTGAACAAAATAGTAAAAATACGGTTGTCGAGGTTGTCTTTGACCATCCAAAGGGGAAATGCCGCTAGTGTCATGGGGACCATGGAGCCGGGGTTGCGTGGGGCTGGGCCTTTGAGTGTGCGATAGTCTTCATGTTGACGAAGCTTGTTGCAGATTTGGAGTGTATAGGTTTAAGTTTTGACGAAGCATGTTGCTGATTGGTATCCTGTTTATTTAATTATTATTTTTTTGGATAAATTTTGACGAAGCATGTTGCAGATACGGGCGTGTTGCCATTTTGGACGAAGCGTGTTGCAGATTTGGATTTTGTACTTTCCTATATCTAATAAGACTTGTAAACTATATTTGGTAAATGAATAACATATAACTAAAAAAAAAGTAAAAATACTACTTACCCTAATCCACAGTATGAGAAAGAGTATCTAATTAGTATACAGGGTGAAATTGATATCATTAGCATCCTTTTAAACTAAGAGTCTACCCAAAAAACTATGGGAGCAAATCGATCGAAAAAAAAAATAGCGTCGACATTGCATACATTCGAGACGCGAACTCGCGCGTCGACATTGCATTGCATTGTCGTTTTCTATTTTTTTTTTAATACGGGCATAGGCCCACCACACATTCCCACCGCTGTAACTCCTGTAAGCCAGGATCAACAGCGGCGACCATTCACAACACTGGACAATGAAGTCCCGCAGAACCCGCAATGAATTAATCAAAGAAGATAGGAGGAGTAGGAAAACGAAATATCATGTCGTTTTCTATTGCAGTTTAGTATGGAATTGCAGATTTTTATTTGCTCCTATCGGTTCGAGGTGTCCTCCCATTGTCAAAGGTTGTCAGTTTGACGGGTAGACTCTTAGTTTAAAAGGATGCTAATGATATCAATTTCACCCTGTATACTACTAAGTATATCTATAGTACATTGGGGTAAGTTTGGTTCTGGGGTAAGATCATTTACCCCACCTAGTGCCGATCTTACCCCAACGCACTAAACTGGGTGTAAACTTAAGTGCGTTGTGGACATTGCGCAAAAGTGGGCCAAGAGCCTCCACTCATGAGACTTGCGGGAAATGAGAATGCATACTTGTCGCATGATTCTGGAAAAAGCCTATTATATTCTGTCCAGGGGGTATATCGCTATGGTCAAGTAGTTTCCGACTACAAATAATGATTTTACGTAACACTTAGTGTTTATTTTAGCAAAGCATGGAGGGATGTAAAAGAACCGCGTAGGCGCCTACGCCGAAGTTTCCACCGCCTAGGAATTTTTACTTATACCCCTCGTCTCCCTACCAGGGAACTCTTCAAAGGTTAATAACTCCAACTTGGTATTTCGGGTGCATGGTCAGTTTGAATAACAATAGAAAAACAATACTCAATCAAAATCTGGTGCTGCTGCCAGAATCGTCTCATTGCAAGGAAACTCCTAGGCCCATTGTCCTTTAGACTCTCAAGAGGGTGTTTCAGACCATCGAACAACCTTTTATTTGGGAGGCAATATTGAAATCGTGTTAGAGAGAGAGAAAAAGCTAGTAGTAGGCTTCCTCAATGAGATAGAGGGTGACATAGGCATTAAATCAATAAGATTGGAGCTTGGTGGGGTAAAATTGTCACAATGAAATTACAGGCAAGAATATTATTTCTTGAATTTGTATTCGGAAGTGGTCTAGACATCAAATACAAGGTCGCGGCGACCGACTCCCACACCCAGGGCAAGTATCAGAGTATTTTGACGACCTCCAATTATTTCAGTTTCTATTTTGGCTCTCTTAGAATTTCTAGGCTAGGCTTAAGCTGTTTGGCATAAAACAATGTAGTGCCGTTACGTATCATTCATAGATATTCGTAAAAAAAAATTACCCACTTTCGTGGGTAATTATTTTAACATGGCAACATCAGACGCAGTGTAGCGTGAATGCTATTCAATGCGAACGCCGAATGTGTCTACAAGACATAATACTTCCATTATACATACCTACCTATATAGAAGGTCAGTGTGCTGACAGTTAGCGTGGGAAAATCAGGTTTATTTCCTTAGCAGTTACTTTTTATGGTTCAGTCCTTGTAGATGAGTCTTATATGGTTTAATTAAAATATTTTATACAGGGTGTTATAGAACATTATGGCGACTGGCGGATACTAGGTCTTTTGCTATGCACTTCATTTTATTCTATTCTATTAAAAAAAAATGGCTGCCATCTCGGTTGTGATGATTTTGCCAATGTCTAGTTTATTTAGCAATAGTGCTTGACGTTGTACGGTAGTTGGTGACTTCAAGGATTGTTTTTCGAAAAGAACACTACCTTGAGCCACCACTGGAGCTTCATAGGCCCGGGAGGGGGCAACCAACAATCGCCGAGCGACACGTGACTACCCAATAGCGACTCCCACGCCATTTTATAGGAAGGTGTGGTTGTATTTAAAGGGGTGCTCCAGACCATGAAACTGAACGACTTTGGCTGCAGAGCCGGACCTCGAAATCGCGAGAAGAAATCCTCTGTTCCATACATTTTGACGAGATCTACTTCAGTGTCCAATGGAACAGCGGCAGCGCTGATATTTTTATGTATCCTTTATGTCATCAACATCATCATCATCATCACCAGACTACATACGTCCCACTGCAGGGCACAGGCCTACCCTCAGGAAGGTTTGAATGAGGCATTATTTATTTATTTTATTTATTTATTTGATTCACATACAGTTATTACACTCATACAATCATTGTGATACTTAACCACTTAAAAGTGAACACAACATGCGTAATTTACAGTCACAAAAGAAAAAAAAACAAAACGTTTCACCCAATGAAAGGGAAACATTGACCTCAGATGACAAATAACTTAGGTACTGTTTATTATTATATTTTAGAAAATTAAAAAGTAAAATAAAAGAAATGAGAAAGTGACAAATAACAATTGCAGTGAAAACGTGGTGGAGACAATACAATGAGCAAACTCCCTTCTGTAACTTCTGTTGTCATTCTCCTATCTTCCCCTTTCTTCCTTCAAACTATGTTCCTTCTGAACCTATTGAGAGAGTCAGAGTAAATGTCTGCTGACTTATCGCAATTATTAATCCACCACACGTGGACAATGCGGATTGGTAGACTTCACATACGCATCGGAATTTCTTCTTCAGCGTATGCAGGTTTCCTCACGATGTTTTTCTTCACTGTTTGAGAGCAGTCGGTATTACGTACATAAAGTTAAAAAAACTCATTGGTACATTGCATATTGTCCGAACTAAATCTCACGACATCTCACCAAGGGGTGAGGGTGGTCGAAAAATAGCCAAAATCGCCTCACGTTAGTTAATGGATGCCCCCTTACATGGCTTGCACCCCCGGGTAGGCCATCTATTCTTTTATAACTGACCAACCAATCAATGCCGCGTGGACACCACACGGCTAAGAATAGCACCATCCCATTTCCTCCCGTGGGTGTCGTAAAAGGCGACTAAAGGATCTAACGGAGGATGGGCAGCAGCATCCTCTGAGTACACAAATTCAATCCAACTGCGATCGCCAACCCGCCTGCCAAGCGTGGCGATTATGGCAAATCCCCCCATTTTGGGGGAGGCTTATGTCCAGCAGTGGACGTCTGTCGGCTGATATGATGAATCAATGTAGTCGATTATGAGCAGTTCATCATCATCAACACTCGAACGGAAGTGGTCTTACCTTGTCAGTGAGCGAGGTGATGTGCGCAGATATAGGCTGCGTCTTGGTCGCAGTACGCGCATGCGCACAGGCCGCGAGGGCGATCACCACCCATAGAGTTACCAGCTTCATTCTGTAAATAACATTACTATCATTAGATCTACGAGATAACACCCCAGGCGCACCGCGGGACATCAATGGTTGACATACCACATATCCGCACTAAGCGCCTTTCAGCATCTTTTATTTAATGCGCACAGCCAAGGAGTAGAATGCCCTGCCTGCGTCAGTATTTCCGAACGCTGACAACCCGAATTCCTCTAAAGTACGAGTGAATAGGCTTCTTCTACATCTCCGAACCCATCTTTGTCCTGAGCACTGCATTGAGGTCAAAAGCAAACACATGTGCAAAAAAAAAACTTAAAAAAAACGATATCTTCTATTTACATTTAGCGATGTGACCCATTCATCATCATCATCTCAGCCGATGGACTTCCACTGCTCGACATAGGCCTCCCCCAAGGATCACTACAACGACCAGACCTGCACTGCCCTCATCCAACCGCCGCCGCCGCTGCCTTCACCAGGTCGTCGGTTCACCTTATGGAGGCTCACTGCCTACCCACGCTGTTCCGGTACGCGGTCGCCACTCGAGAACTATTCGGCCCTATCGGCCATCGGTTCTGCGAGCATTGTGCCCATCCCACTGCCACTTCAGCTAAGAAATTCTATGTTCTAGTTCTTCTGCGGATCTGTTCATTTCTGATTTGATCCCGCAGGGAAACTCCGAGCATAGCCCTCTCCATTGCCCTTTGGGTGACTTTCAGCCTTTTTATGAGGCTTTGAGTGAACGAACACGTTTCTGTTCCATTTTGGCAATAAACTATGATTATTGTACCTATTGCTGATTTTCAGTTTATCGAAACATTACGGATTCTTTTAGAGGTTTAACGATAATAACGAACGATATAGGTACCTAGGTATGTTCTTTTTTGTTACAAACATTAAAAATACAATTAGAGGGCAGCAGACTTTAAATAATTATATGTAATTAATTGTTTAACCTCAACAAATGTTTTGCTACCGTTTTATGTTAAATGTAAACTTTACATAAATAAGGAAAAATATTCTTATCAGTCTATGATTCACTAGAATGAATAATCCGATTATGGTAACTTTGGTACCTAGGCAAGGAGGAGATGGAAAATCCTCTGCACCTCCTATGTGACTGTGGCCCCCTGATGTAGTACTCATCTAGGTAGGCAGGTATTGACACCAGATGAGATACAAACTGACCCGATCAAGAACCTACTGCGATTTCTGGCCGCAGTGGGGATTGGTATGGAACTTTAAAAAGGGCGTTCACAAAGGACCAGCGATGGTCTACGTGCCGCAGGCTTAGCAAGCCTGTCAAGGCCCAAAACCCCCCTAAATAATTATAATAATAATGTACCTAGATGAAATAAAAAAAATATGAAACTGACATTTTTCTTTTTCAAAGTGTTGTTTCTAAAGCTATTACATTGACATTCATTCCAGCCTGGCAACTAACTAAGTAGGTAAAGCATAAATTATAACATACAATATTTAAAACCACGCAACCGATCACACACGATTAGATAAAATAAATTTTTTTTTGTTAATATCTTCAATGTACAGACAAACTTCCTGTTAAAGTTTTATAATAGTATAGATTTGATTTTGTGTTTCGACATCCACACGCAACGAACTTTTGTCAAAAACTTTTCTACTAGGTACCATCATCATCAGCCTGTCATCGTCGACTGCTGAACATAGGGCCTCTCCACAAAACTATCCTTGGCCTTAGCGACGCTTTTTGCCGAGAGGGTGGTGGGGCTAGAATTAGTGGGGGGCAGGGGAGTGTCCGTACTGTATGTAGTACTAGATACTCTTTCTTAAGGTGGTTTCAGTCCATACAAAAGTTTTACGCACAATACGCGTAGACGGAATTAATAAAAGTAATATTTTATGTATGGAAAAATAGTTTAGAAAATCTAGTTGCCGCGTCACAAATAACATTTGCAATCTGACTCCCCATCGGTGGTCGGTCCCCATCGGGTGGAATGCAACTGTTTACCTTAACACCCTTACCTGTCGATGTTTTTATTATTGTTTCTTAAATACAGACGGTTTCTTAAGGGGAAAATCAGAACATCCAAACCAACGGCAGCAGGCACGTATCAAGGGGGGGGGGGGGGGATAGGTGGGTTTTTGGGTAAAGAAGGTAGGTAGTTCAGTTTGATCAAGGATTAGTTAGTTCTAATATAATTAAGTTAACAGGAAAAGTGTTCTTGTAAGCTAACCACGTTTGAACGATAGACGATTATTTATTCAATAAACGTGCACCACTAAAAAAAACATAAATAGTACAATCACAATTAAATTAAGTTTGTTTTACGTTTGATCTCTTTCTTTCGCATCAGGCAGTACACGCCCATTTCGCTTCAATTATTCTTCGACATAGGCCCTTAAATGCGTTACATACTTACTCCTTCAGACGATCAAACTGAACAACTTCTACTAAGAGATGTTGAGGGTGAAATTCGAAATTAAGTTTGATATTGACATTTTGTAGGTATGGAACAAAATTTTATTTTCGGGATTTTAAAGTTGGTCCCATACTAAAAGTTGTTTAAAGTTAGGTGGTCTGAAGCATCTATTAGTATGTAAACGCATTTAAAAGATACCATGTAGGTAGGTACCTAAAGTTGTGAAGGGTTCATCAAAATCAGTCCAGTAGTTTTCCAGTAAATCTTTTCCTAGCTTATAGCCAACCTACCTACAAAACTAATTAACAAAAACATTAATTGATAAAACTAACTAAGTAGGTAGGTAGGGTACCATTGTATAAATATTTTCCTCACTTTGGCACGTTCGCCTATGGACCCTACCTTCTTATTAATGAGTTACATAATCATGAATTTGTGCTTGTTATTCATATTATATCAGTTAGTAAAAATAACGATAAGGTAGTTAATTAAAACAAATAAATCATTAACCTAAACTTTTTATAAAACATTGGCAACCTAAATAATAACTGTCAATATAAAAAGACCCAAATTAAAATAAAAAAAAATACTTACATGTTTAAAAACGTAACTTCATTCAATTAAAAAAGTAAATGTTTTTTTTTAAATCAAACGCGCACGAATCCGCCTGTGGTACAATGCCAACTAGAGTGAGACTAAGAAGGCAAGAACAACACAATAGAGTCCGGTAAGGTCCGGTCAAGTGTCAAACTGATTCAAGATGGCGGCTTGCTGGTCTTATAAAAACCGGTGGAGGAAAACTGGTGTTTTACTGCGGAGTTGCTTGCGAATTATTTGGTCAGCCATCATCAATGAGTGTCTAAAAAAACTAAAAAATTAAAAAACGATATTGCAGCCGATGACTTTTTCGTTCACATCATAAGAACATTATTTGTTTTATCGAAGTCGCTGTCAAGCCGGTACAATTCGCGACAGGGCTTGCATTAGTGTTTTGGCTTGGCTTGACACATCGGCTGCAATATTATTTTTTAACTTTTTAGTTTTTTTGAAGGCGGTTTTAATTTTTTGTTAAAATTTTGTTTATTTTACAATTTTCAGTGGTGAATTGATTAGTTTAAATTAACAAACGCACTAGCCGGCGCTACGATTTTCAAAAGTTCCCCTCGATTTCTCTGGGATACCATCATCATATCCTGGTTTTCTTATCATGGTACCACCCTTGGAATATCTTCTTTCCAACAAAAAAAGACTCATTAAAATCGGTTCATAAACAACGAAGTTATCCGCCAACACACATAAAAAAATATACGGTCGAATTGAGAAACCTGCTCCTTTTTTGAAGTCGGTTAAAAAACGATATTGTCCTCTGAATTATTAGGTCAGCCATCATCAATTAGTGTCTAAAAAATACTAGGTATCTAAGTCAGCCTTCCATGTAGAAGAATCCACCTTCCACTATGTAACTAGAAGTACTAGAACTATGATCTAGCAAAAAAGTCTCATTGCATTTCATGTATGCTACTTACTTACTTACTGAAAATATACGACCGACGACGATACTTGTAATATAATATTCAACCAGTAAACTTCTAAAATAAAATATTGGCCAGCATAATGGACATATACACTTTTGGTCCAGGGGTCAGGAGTGCGATTTTTGAAACTCATTCGCTGAGCTCAGCAAAAATCACACTCCTGGATTATGATTTTTGAAAGTCAAATCTGCAGTAGAAAGATGCATATCTCCATAGTAATTTTGACATTTTCAACTGCGGAACTCAGCAAAAGAGCCTTATTATTATTATTATTTGGTTATAAGGGCTTGGTCAATGACCAAATAGCTACTGCGACCTAGATAGATCGATTGTAGCTGTCACCCTAGACCTAAAGGTCATTTCCTAGGCCCACGGACTTCATGAACCGTGTTATGCTTTTGGAGGGGAGGTCCCTAATGTCAGTAGGTGTTATTATGTATCCACCTAGATGGCGACTCCTGCTGTGAATGAGCACTTCGCATTCGCAGAGGAGATGTATGGGCGTTTCCTCTGCTTCACAGCAAAATCTGTAAGTGGGTGAGTCTACAAGCCCCATTCTGTGTAGGTGTTTATTTAACTTGCAGTGTCCTGTTAAGGCTCGTACTAAGAGCCTTAAGTCGTTGCGGTTTGAATTGATGGCATCTGAGGTATGTCTGTTTGAAAAGCCGGTCACAAGTTCTTTCGCATGCCTCAGTCCTGGTGTATCCGACCAGAGCTTACGACTTTGGTCCACGGCCCATTCCTTTAGCACACGTCTAGAGGTGTTGCGGGAGATGCCGCAATAAGGCGCAAAAAGAGCCTTGCTTGAGTTTCAAAAATTCGCACTCCAGAAGCGACTTTTTATTAGATTAATCTTTTTTTCCTTACGTATGTCAGTTATTTTGTACTTTCTTACCTATAGTCTAGTTATTGTATGTTAGTTTTAGTATATTAGGTTGATTTGTTTTATAACTGTTGAAAATTTGTATGAAAAATTTCAAAGCTTTATATTTTCGTAACTATTTTATAAATTGCAAATATTATTTGTGACGCAGCATCTTGATTTTCTAAACTATTTTTCTACATATACAAAGTTACTTATATTAATACAACCAGTTGCAGAGGGGTCAATTTTATACAAAACTTTGACGCACAATACGCGTAGACGGTATTAATATAAGTAACTTTGTATATATGGAAAAATAGTTTAGAAAATCTAGATCCCGCGTAACAAATAACATTTGCAATTTATTGAATAATTACGAAGATATAAAGCTTTGAAATTTTTCATACAAAATTTTAAAAGCTTTATATCTTCGTAATCATATTATAAATTGCAAATGTTATTTGTGACGCGGCATCTAGATTTACTAAACTATTTTTCCATATATAAAATATTACTTTTATTAATTCCGTCTACGCATATTGTGCGTCAAACGTTTGTATGGACTGAAACTACCTTAAGATAAGATAAGATAAGATAAATATTCTTTATGATTTTCTTTTTGTTTTTTCTTACATATTTTTTTATATATATTTTTATTGGTTCTTGTGAGTTTTAGGAAGTTTTAAAAAGAAAAACGCAACAAACTAACAAACTCTTATAGTTTATTGTCGTATCTATAGGAATTGTTTATAAGGACCGGTTTTTTGCGAGGTTGTTAACGTTGAAAATATATGAATGTGTCCAATGAACTGGGTCAGTATTATAGTTAAATTTCTAGACCGGTGTTTAATATTAATTAATCACTAGAAAGTCTAGAGAAAAAAAAAACTAAAATGTTAAAGAATAATATTGCACTCGATGACTTTTTCGTTCGCATCATGCTGTCAGTAGTGCGATTTTTGAATCTCATTCGCTGAGTTCATCGCACTCCTGGAGTGAGATTTTTGAAACTCATTCTTTGATCTCAGCAGTTGAAAATGTATGGAGATACGCATCTTTCTACTGCTGATTTGACTTTCAAAAATCGCACTCCTGAAGTATGTTTTTTGAAAGTCAAATCAGCAGTAGAAAGATGCATATCTCCATATAGACTAAGAGATAAGTGTACTTTTTGCAACCATCAGCAGCAAGGCTGATTCAGAGTTTATGGGGTGTAAAGCATCTCTGTGATGGGGACGAACTAGGTCTGCCTGCATAACTTCAGTCGTTTTAGGAGTTACAGACGTTTAAAGGTCAGTTAAAAATTAACGATCAGCTGCAAGGCTGATAGTATGATATTATTGTAGTGTGCACTGTAGCTATGTAAACAGTATAAAAACTGACATGAACTACCAGTCGGTTTAGGAGATACAGCCGTTCAAAGGTCGGACCTTTGAACGGCTTTAACTCCTAAACCGACTGATGAACCATGTCAGTTTTAGTACTGTTCACATAGCTACAGTGCATACTATAATAATATGATACGATGAGCCTTGCAGCTGATCGTTGATTTTTTAGTGACCTTTAAATATCAGTAACTTCTAAACCGACTGGAGTTATGCAGGCAGACCTAGTTCACCTACACCCCATAAACACTGAATCAGCCTTGCTGCTCATGGTTGCAAAAAGTAAACTTATCTCTTAGTCTAATAGTAATTTTGATATTTTCAACTGCTGAGCTCAGCGAATGAGTTTCAAAAATCGCACTCCTGAAGTGTTTTATCGAAGTTGTTTCTCAATGTTAGCATAGCAACACAATTGGGGAGCGCTGCAATCGACTATTGCAGATACAATAATTAGTTCCACGAATTTTCCGCATAATGGCACATTGTTTTATTTCTTGGTTTAGGTTAGTTCTTGTTTCTCACTATCCCTTTATCCGTTCGACAAAATGGGACAAATGGAGTGGACTATCTTAGGGTCTTTGTCGAACTACGTAACCCTTAGGTTACCCTTCCGACGCGGTGGTAGACTCAAAAAATGACGTCAAAAAGCTATCTATGTGATATTATTTTGAATAAAAAAATTTTGAATTTTGATTTTGGTTCCTATTGTTTTATTTTATTTTGTATTTTTGGTGCTTTTGCGGTAGTGTCTTCAAGACTGCCATAAATGATATCTGGAATTGGCTCTCTAATAGCCATGTATTTTCCTTCTTATTGCTGTCTCCCGTTTGCAATGGAGGGAAGTCGGACTACGTAACCCTACAACTTAATTACCACAAGATCTGAAGTGTGATTTTTGAAACTCATTCGCTGAGTCCGGCAGTTGAAAATGTCAAAATTACTATGGAGATATGCATCTTTCTAATGCTGATTTGACTTTGAAAAATCGCACTCCTGATGTATGATTTTTGAATGTCAAATCAGCAGTAGAAAGATGCGTATCTCCATACATTATTATTATTTTTATTATTATTTGGTTATAAGGGCTTGGTCAATGACCAAATAGCTACTGCGACCTAGATAGATCTATTGTAGCTGTCACCCTAGACCTAAAGGTCATTTCCTAGGCCCACGGACTTCATTAACCGTGTTATGCTTTTGGAGGGGAGGTCCCTAATGTCAATAGGTGTTATTATGTATCCACCTAGATGGCGACTCCTGCTGTGAATGAGCACTTCGCATTCGCAGAGGAGATGTATGGGCGTTTCCTCTGCTTCACAGCAAAATCCGCAAGTGGGTGAGTCTACAAGCCCCATTCTGTGTAGGTGTTTGTTTAACTTGCAGTGTCCTGTTAAGGCTCGTACTAATGGCCTTAAGTCGTTGCGGTTTGAATTGATGGCATCAGAGGTATGTCTGTTTGAAAAGCCGGTCACAAGTTCTTTCGCATGCCTCAGTCCTGGTGTATCCGACCAGAGCTTACGCGTATCTCCATACATTTTAAACTGCTGAGTTCAACGTATGAGATTCAAAAATCGCACTCAATTTGTAGTATCTTAGATTACGGACGTTTTAAAAAAAAACATGAAATTCGGAGTAGTTTTAACCGGTTCTGAAACAATAGACTTTTAAAAGCTACCGGTAACTCCATTAATTTGCGAATATTTTCTTTGTACAGACACGGATTATTTTAAATGTTTTTCTATGTATGTATGTAGGATAACCTAATGTTTACAAATAGTGATAAGTGATAACCCTACTGAAGTAATCTTGTATTCGAGGAATCAATGCATTAATTGTTGTTTAGTAATTTTTATTACTGTCAATTAATTAATGTAATTAATAGCTTTCAAAACTTGTTTTTTCCTTTTACAGTTCTTGGTAAAACCCTGGATGTTTGAGCTTTGTTTCTTTACCCTTTAGGTACAAGTAGTACATGGTTTATAAGTCTCACCTATGTACCTGCGCAGATGAAAAATTTTTATAAGCGCGAAATTATAATAACCAATCATGATGTGACACCTTGCTGCTATTGGCTTATTGCTCTCGCGTCCTTTTCCCTGCCGAAGCATCCATAAGGTCCGCCACATTCATCCGGAATAAACCTGGCCCTGTACCTGGACTTTCGATGTTCGATATATCGCCACAGTTTCGGTCCGCACTTCATTGTAATAGAGTTGACATTGGAACGAAAACGTTCACGCAATTGCGAAGTTCGAATGTCCGGGTAGAGGCCCTGATTCGGAATTTGATTCCGTATGGAGTGTGGCCGCTTTCAGAGACTTTTTCACTAGATCTTGTGATTTTTTGATGTCTTAGGTGGCATATTTTAAAGTGATTTTTGAGCGTAGGCGTTGATGGAACGATACCATATCGTGACGGTGCAGTTGCGACGTCGTTGCGGCATAGTTGCGAAATCGCCTACGCTCAAAATCGCTTGTGTGGTAATGGTTCATGCCATTTTGTATGCAAATTATGCCTAATGTTAAAACTATCGATAGTCTTTTGATATAGTTGCATTAATATTGGAATACAATTTACAAACCATCGTCGTAACATTCGTAACGTCATGACCTCATCACATGATAGTAATTATCATGTATAGAAATTGTTTGTTTTGTTTTAATAAATACCTAAAAATGCAATTATTGTCATTAATTTGGCGTTTCACACATTTTTATTTTAGGCATTTTTGAAACAGCACTCTAGTATTTTTTGTAATCATAGTTGACAACACTGAATCCTGAATCAGGATTCCGGATCGCAATTCCGTCTGTGAGTGGCGGACCTAAGTCTGCTATTCGAGTTGGAGCGAGATAGAGAATACCCGATTTTGCACTGCTCTCCGCAAACGAAGATTGCCGAGCGGAATTATTTTCCTAGTCGTACTGTAATAATAACTGGGGAAGAATTTTATTATAGACAGTAAAGTTCCATAACTTTTAAAGTAGGCGCATAAAATGGCATTATTATCAAAAAGTCGACTAGTCTAAAAGCGACGACGTGAAGCTACTTTAACAGGTGGGAATTTTACCAATAATGGGTCCGACTGTAAAAGTCGCTTCAATATTACTAAATAAAAAAAAGCAAATAACTAGACATTCCCCAAAGAGTAATATAAGTATATTAGAAAAGAGAACCCACTCGTGGCAACATTATGCATCCACCTTATGTCAAATTGAAGGCTAGCTAGCGCCATCTATGTTTCACCAACAATAATTCAACCTATACTATACATACATACTTATATCTACTCATACCGATGGATATTATTGTTTTGAATGCTAGTTTTCGTTCAATCACGCACCGATCGAGTGAAATTCCAGTATCCTTACTATTCCTGTAATCTAAACATTGGTAAGAGAACAACAGAAACTCCAGAACATCACTAAATCGGCACGAAATTGAACGAAAACTACAAACAACCCGTACATTACGCAAGATAGGTAGCCATTTTGTCAATTTGACATTGACATAGACAATAAAATCTTTTTTTTTCATAGTTCTGCGAAATATTTAATAGATGGCAGCACATTCTATGCAAACTGAATCGGAAAAAGTCACCAAAAGGCGACTGTCCTCCGCCTGACATTCCCCAAGAAATCTATAGGAAATAAGCAAAAAAAGAACCCTAGGGAATGTGTGTGATAATTTAAGTTTAGTTTGTTGTTATACTAGTTACCTACTATGTTATAATATGTATTTTAGGTTAATTAAGGTATTTATAATATTGGGACTGTTATAATTAATCCATCCGGGGATCCAAGGGCTAGCTTTTCCTCGCTCAACGGATCAGTTTAGCCGTTCAGCGAGGAAACGCTGCCAGCATTTTGGCTCCTCCCGCGCGGTCCAAACCTGCAGTGTTATTTTCTCAATATTTTTATTTATTTTCATTAATGTACCTACTAGGTAGTCCTGATTTTAATTAACAGTACAAATGTATAGACACAAATCTATACTATTATAAAGCTGTAACAGAAGTGTGTCTGTACATTGAAGATATTAACAAAAAATAAGTTACGATATGGTTTTTAGGTATCCCTGATTCCATATCACCAATTTTTGGATTTTTTGTCTGTCTGTTTGTTTGTGTGTTTGTTTGTTTGAACGAGCATCACGCAAAAAGTACTGAACCGATTTTAATAATAAATAATAAAATATATACTTTAATAATAAATAATAAATAAAATGTTAATAATAAAACTGAAAAATCCTAAAACTACAATATAACTAGACTAAACAAAATAATCAGTCAAAGAGCCCGCCTCGAGTCGAACCCGGTTGAAATGTGCCCATCACGCTCGTGGCGTTTCCACGCTGTATGGCTAGGGAAATGTGTTGAACCAGGTACGACCCGGAGCGGGGGTCCTAATTACCTTCCTTTATTTGTCTTTAATTAAATAATTGTAACAAAGTTTGTGTCATTGCGTAAAATAAATGATAAGTAAATAAAAAATGCTATTCACTTAATTTATTAAATGAAAATGTTATAAGCTCTATTTGCACCCTAGACCCTACGCGTGCGTGAGTGCGATTTTTGAATCTCATACTGAACTCAGCAGTTGAAAATGTATGGAGATTCGCATCTTTCTACTGCTGATCTGACTTTCAAAAATCGCACTCCTGGAGCACGATTTTTGAAAGTCAAATCAGCAGTAGAAAGATGCATACCTTCATAGTAATTTTGACATTTTCAACTGCTGAACTCAGCGAATGAGATTCAAAAATCGGACTCCGTGTAATTTCTTTATGATTTGCACCTAATTCTCTTTTCGTACACCTATGTTCGTTGATTTTGTTCGAAATAGCCGCCTTAAAATTAAAAGTAGCAATAACATTGTCTATTATTAATGAAGTTGTACTGTGATGCGGAGAGATGAGTTCCATAGCACTATCGAGTGTGATTTTTGAAAGTCATACGTTGAACTCGGCAGTTGAAAATGTCAAAATTACTATGGAGATATGCATCTTTCTACTGCTGATTTGACTTTCAAAAATCATACTTCAGGAGTGCAATTTTTGAAAGTCAAATCAGCATTAGAAAGATGCATTATCTCCATAGTAATTTTGACATTTTTAAATTCCGAGCTCAGCGAACTCCTGGAGTGCGATTTTTGAATCTCATACGTTGAACTCAGCAGTTGAAAATGTACGGAGATACGCATCTTTCTACTGCTGATTTAACATTCAAAAATCATACTCCAGGAGTGTGATTTTTGAAACTCAAATCAGCAGTAGAAAGATGCATATCTCCATAGTAATTTTCAGGCAAGTAAGGCGTAACTTTGACGTAACTCATGTCGTTGACACGAGTTACATCGTCCTCTATGGGCTGACACAACCTCAGGGTTAAATGTTAAAAGCCTCCATTATAAATAAATAAAGAACAAAGGAGTTAGTGGTTTTGCAATGTTTTATTTCATTTTTCTGCCGTCGCTTTTCAATGGATATCTCTCTTCTTAAACTTAATAGAAACTTCATAATTATCTTGAAAATTGAAACTACTTAGTAGATTAATTCAGGAGTGCGATTTTTGAATCTCATTGGCTGAGCTCAGCAGTTGATATTGTCAAATTGACTATGGAGATATGCATCTTTCTACTGCTGATTTGAGTTTCAAAAATCACACTCCTGGAGTATGATTTTTGAAAGTTAAATCTGCAGTAGAAAGATGCGTATCTCCGTACATTTTCAACTGCTGAGTTCAACGTATGAGATTCAAAAATCGCATTCCTGGAGTGCGATTTTTCGCTGAGCTCGGAATTTAAAAATGTCAAAATTACTATGGAGATATGCATCTTTCTACTGCTGATTTGACTTCCAAAAATCATACTCCAGGAGTGCTATTTTCGAAAGTCAAATCAGCAGTAAAAAGAGCTGTAATTATGTTGTAATTGTAAATGCCTATACCAGTAAAAACTATTATCTCCATAGTTAATTTGACATTTTCAAGTGCTGAGCTCAGCGAATGAGATTCAAAAATCGCACTCTAGAGCGCAAGCGAAAAATTTTTCGTCTATGGCGGCCAGTAATAAAACTTACATAGGTTTTTAGATGACCTTTCAAAATACATAAAAAACATAATATTTAGTAAATTGCTAGCCCGCATCGGAGCAGTGATATTTAGGTTTGAAGTTCTATTGTAGTAATTACGGCAAGTCATATTATTATTATTGGGATTGTGGGCATTGACTTAAGGCCTTGACATTGACACTTGACAGCCTGTACCACTGCGACCTTCGCTGCTCTTTTGTGATCGCCCCTTTTATTAGCATTGCCTAAAATACTAACTACAATAAATATCTATAATTAGACTAATGCTACTTAAGTTATGTACTTACCTACCTTTAAAGTTACTTATAATTTAAATTTGCTCACTTCCAGTATATTCATTAAATATAATAGATAAAAACTTCTTTGACGAAGCCTGTTGTGGATGTGAGTGATGTATATACCTATGACGAAGCCTGTTGTGGATATGAGTGATGTATTTTGTCTAATAAAATGTGTTTATTTTTTATAGATAAAAAGAAAAAGCTTGGAAAGACCATAATTTTATTGTAATGTTAAAATAGTAATTTTTCTTTTTCTTGATTCTTTTTGTAATTTTTGGCACCACGTCGCCACAAATAGCTTTGTATAAAAAAAGGGAAACCGATCATTGGCCTTATATCAGTTATTTTTAAGAATTTACTGTAACTATGTTTAATACGCTGTTGGTTTCTCAATAAATAAATAAATAATCATAATAATATGCTCATCACAACTATACAGGGTGTAAGGTGACAGCCTAGCAAATACTGAAACGGTGAACTCAGAACATCAAACTGAACTTTCACTATGGAGCCTACCTCAGGAAACGCGAAAAAAAATCAGCTGTCCCATACAAAACTGTTGTACCTACCCGACTAAAATGTATGGAACAGATGATTTTTTTTCGCGTTTCCTGAGATAGGCTCAGCAATTCACCGTTTCAGTATTTGCTAGGCTGTCACTTACACCCTGTATTCCCCGAGGGGGTATTCAGAGATATTTTGAAACTCAGAAAATCCACGTTTCACTAGTAGTACCGAAACTCTGTCCAGTGCGACGGGCATAGATTAATATGTATATTGGATATAGATAGGTAACTCGCCTTGAATTTTAGGACGTCCTAATTGCGTTGCCGCTTATTAGCACTAGGGGGCGCCACATTATGAAACAAATGGATAAAGACGATCGGCCGACACGAGGATCGAACCTTAGCTACCCGGATCGTAAGCCGGTTGTTTAGACCGCTAGACCAACAAGACAGTGATTGATATGGGCGAAATCTCTCACTACTACAGCGCAGCGCGTGAGGTGTAGTGCGCTGTTACTCCGACATGAACCCTAGTTCAACACATAGTGCTTCGAAACATAACCGATAGATGGCGGAAGCTGTCTATGGAAAATCTGCGTTCCACTTAGTTGTATTATTTTTTAACTTTTTAGTTTTTTTTGAAGGCGGTTTCAATTTTATGTTAAAATTTTGTTTATTTACAATTTTCTGTGGTGAATTCATTAGATCAATTTAATAGTAGTGCTTTAAATTAACAAACGCACTAGCCGGCACTACGATTTTCAAAGGTTCCCCTCGATTTCTCTGGGATGCCATCATCAGATCCTGGTTTCCTTATCATGGTCATCCTTGGAATATCTTCTTTCCAACAAAAAAAGAATCATCAAAATCGGTTCATAAACGCATGTACACATAAAAAAAATAAAAAATGTATATATACGGTCGAATTGAGAAACCTCCTTTTTTGAAGTTAAAAAAAGTTACGATATGGTTTTTAGGTGTCCCTGATTCCATTTCACCAATTTTTGGATTTTTTGTCTGTCTGTTTGTTTGGGTGTTTGTTTGTTTGAACGAGTATCACGCAAAAACTACTGAACCGATTTTGATAAAACTTTTTTTGTTTGATAGCTTATGATCTGACTTAAAATCTGGTATATAATTTGTGCGGACGAGGCCAGGATATCCCGAACCACCTGTTTTTGATAAAGCTGTAAACATAGTAATATTCGTTTTTATGATTCGCAATAAATATATGTTTTAGTTTAATATACTTTCTTGATTATTCAGCGGTTCAAAACACGATACTTGTAACTTGCCTCGATAAAAAAAAATCACAAAGATAGGATGTTTTTGATTGTTTTTCTTGTTTTACTTGAAGATTATCAGGTTTTAAGTAACAATAATCACATGTAAAAATAGGTAATAACATATCAAAGAATATTTAACGATTACTTTTTTAAACAAATGTTTTAATATTTTTAAATATCAAATTATATAAAAGATCCTGTGATCCTGCTTTCAATTAAAGTGGGATGGATAATTGCAAACGTATGCTTGTAAGAAAGGGATAACCTGCCCTTAACGCTCGTAGTACATAAATTCCGAAAAAGTCATTGGTACGAGTCGGCCTGGTCCTGTACCCGGACTTTCGATGTTCGATATATGGCCACTGTTTCGGTCCAGACTTCATTGTAATAGAGTTGAGATTGGAACGAAAACGTTCACGCAATTGCGAAGTTCGAATGTTCGGGTAGAGGCCCAGGATGGGGATCGAACCAACCAACCAAGGTTACTCGCCACCACACTGCATTCAGGAATCGCAGTATGTTTTCAACAGGGTTATAATACGCCAACCGCCAAGTATATGACCGTGTTGTAGTACCTAACCTTGAAAATCACTTAGATCTTATCAGCCATAAGAAGGGTTGCCAGATACAGGTTTATCATTTCCTGTACGTTTCTAGGGTTACGAACAGAGTTGGAGCCCATGTTCCAACTCAAATTGTTGAACGGACAATAGAATAATGTTCTTATGATGCGAACGAAAAAGTCATCGGCTGCAATATTATTATTTAACTTTTTTTTGAAGGCGGTTTTAATTTTATGTTAAAATTTGTTTATTTTACAATTTTCTGTGGTGAATTTATTAGTTCAATTTAATAGTAGTGCTTTAAATTAACAAACGCACTAGCCGGCACTACGATTTTTAAAGGTTCCCCTCGATTTCTCTGGATGCCATGATCAGATCCTGGTTTCCTTATCATGGTACCATCCTTGGAATATCTTCTTTCCAACAAAAAAAGACTCATCAAAATCGGTTCATAAACGCATGTACACATAAAAAAAAATAAAAAAAATATGTATATACGGTCGAATTGAGAAACCTCCTCCTTTTTTGAAGTCGGTTAATAAGTTAAGATTACTAACTAGTCAGGTATTTTATTCATTTTTATTATGAAAAACTCTCATTTCGGGACAGTAAACTGAAAAATCTAAACACGGGACTAGAAATGATTTTTTTTTCTTACATAAATAAATAAATTTTGAATCGGGAAACCAACAGTCAAATTACAAACGAATGGATACAAACTATGAACATAGAATAGACCAATTACAGGAATCCGCTAATGTTAATTTAAAATTAAATGAAAAGTGCTTTCAAAGCTACCTATACAATAGTAGCTAGTAACTATCGGAAGGTAGGCTCAAATATCAATCTATCTATCTATACTACTATTATAAAGCTGTAGCAGAAAGTTTGTCTGTACATTGAAGATATTAACAAAAAAATAGTTACGATATGGTTTTTAGGTATCCCTGATTCCATTTCAAAAATTTTTGGATTATTTGTCTGTCTGTTTGTTTGTGTGTTTGTTTGTGTGTTTGTTTGTGTGTTTGTTTGTTTGTTTGAACGAGTATCACGCAAAAACTACTGAACCGATTTTGATGAAACTTTTTTTGTTTGATAGCTTATGATCTGACTTAAAATCTGGTATATAATTTGTGCGGAGGAAGTCGCGGGTTAACGCTCGTAAATAATAAGAAGAAAGTATATTGCGAAGTAAAGACTCAGTCTGAAGTAACTTTCAAAGTTATACTGCGCCAAAGATAAACAAAATGGATCCAAATCAAAGTATTTAAGGTTGTAAAATACAGTAGCTCGATACATATATTCGTTTTGCGTATAATTAGTGTATACAGCGGGTTGAGCGAAGAGAGCTTTTCGTCTCAGATTTCTGTTACATAATACAAAGTAATTTATGCCATTTACTAAGTATGGACAGTCCTGGAGTGCGATTTTTGAATCTCATTCGGTGAACTCAGCAGTTGTAAATGTCAACTTCTGATTTGACTTTCAAAAATCGCACTCCTGCCTAGCTAGCATGTCACCCCCGAGAAAACGACAAAAATCGAGATGTGCCTCCATCTTTATTATTTAACGTAGGCCAGAAAGAGCGCGCATGACGTTTTTCTCGTTTAAACGCTTTGTCGTGGGTGGCATGCTCGCTAGGCTGGAGTATGATTTTTGACAGTCAAATCAGCAGTGGAAAGATGCATATATCTCCATAATGATTTTGACATTTTCAACTGCTGAGTTCAAAGTGTGAGTTTCAAAAATAGCACTCCAGATGGTTTCTTATTATCTTATTAAATAACGAGCGTTAACCCGCGACTTCGTCCGCACAAATTATATACCAGATTTTAAGTCAGATCATAAGCTATCAAACAAAAAAAGTTTCATCAAAATAGGTTCAGTAGTTTTTGCGTGATACTCGTTCAAACAAACAAACAAACAAACAAACACACAAACAAACAGACAGACAAAAAATCCAAAAATTGGTGAAATGGAATCAGGGACACCTAAAAACCATATCGTAACTTTTTTTTTTGTTAATATCATCAATGTACAGACAAACTTCCTGTTACAGTTTTATAATAGTATAGAGGATTGATCAGCCAGTTCACGTCTAAAAGTAAGTGACATATTGTAAACAGCAGTAGAAAATGTCAAAATTACTATGGAGATTTTGCATCTTTCTAAGATTTGAACGTGTGATGTTGTAAAATCGCTATTATAATAAGATACCAGAGGATATTCTAAACTTGTCAGACAAAAAGTTTAAGTCCCATGTTAAACAAGTCCTCTGTAAAAAAGGCTACTATAAACTCGATGACTATTTGAATGACCAAAATGTCTGGTCTCGGCTCGACAATGTTACTCTATGTTATGCAATATTGTATTTTAATTATACTTTGTATATTTTGTTTTGTTTAAAAGATGTGTGCTGTAGAGTTTCTGGCGGCATCTTCTCTCAACGGAACACCTTCCGATGCGGTGGTAGAGTCAAAAAATGACGTCAAAAAGCTATCAGTGTGATATTATTTTGAATAAAAAAAATTGATTTGATTTGATTTCATTCGCATTCCAGACGCAAAATTCCTTGACTTTCCCGCATTTCCCAGCCATCTGGCAACACTATGAGTCATGCTCTCAATGAGATCTATGTTTGCAAGATATCAAGAGTGGTTCGTAGTTTTCAGTTACCATTGTTCTCGCGATAATTACGGTCGCTTATTGTTAATCTTCTAGAGAAAAACATATTTCGTTTCTATTGTTAATTAAAAGTGTATTTATACCGAAGCGTATCAAATACGTCAAAACAATTGACTGAATTCACACTTTTAATTTAGAGGCAATTGAAGCGGTGCGCGGTGTTTGATTTGTCTTAATAAAAACATTATTTTTAGTGTCGTATCTGATACGTGGGCGTAAGTTATTCGGAGATGTCGGAAAATGAAGACAAGCTAAGTTTTTTAAGGTAAGCTTGGTTACAGATAGTTTTGTAAATTTATACCCTCACAGGGAACATTACCGTAAAACCGCCTTCAAAAAAACTAAAAAGTTAACAAATAAATTGCAGCCGATGACTTTTTCGTTCGCATCGTAAGAACATTAATTTGTTTTATCGAAGTCGCTGTCAGGTACGATTCGCGACAGGGCTTGCATTAGTTTTTTGGCTTGGCTTGACACCGACTTCTATAAAACAAATTAATGTTCTTATGATGCGAACGAAAAAGTCATCGGCTGCAATATAATTATTTCTTAACTTTTTTATTTTTTTTGAAGGCGGTTTTAATTTTTTGTTAAAATTTTGTTTATTTCACTATTTTCAGTGGTGAATTCATTAGTTCAATTTAATAGTAGTGCTTTAAATTAACAAACGCACTAGCCGGCACGACGATTTTCAAAGGTTCCCCTCGATTTTTCTGGGATGCCATCATCAGATCCTAGTTTCCTTATCATGGTACCACCCTTGGAATATCTTCTTTCCAAAAAAAAGAAATCATTAAAATCAGTTCATAAACGACGAAGTTATCCACGAACACACATAAAAAATATATTTATTTATATACGGTCGAATTGAGAAACCTCCTCCTTTTTTGAAGTCGGTTAAAAAAAAAGTGATGATGATGATGGATTCCTAGTCGAATTCGACTACACGGCGACTGCTAATCTTTGTAGAACAACAGTCAGGTAATGTTACTATGTAGAATATGTCCATATCGTCAGGAACACCGGTATATTTTATGACGTTCGTTCACCCGCAAATAGAAAGGCTCACCACACATTCCCACCGCTGTAACTCCTGTAAGCCAGGATCAACAGCGGCGAACATTCACATCACTGGACAATGAAGTCCAGCGAGCCCGGGGGATGACTCTAATCTGTCTTCGAACGCGCAATGAATTAATCAAAGAAGATAGGAGGAGTAGGAAAACGAAATATCCGTCTTCCCTCCATTGCAAACGGGAGACAGCAATAAGAAGGAAAAAACATGGCTATTAGAGAGAGAGAGAGAGGGTGTTAAAAGAACGGATCATGTCAGAAACACTACACTGCGCTCCAAAACACGAATAGCCGATGTTGGAGAAAAATCCGCCAGATTGAAGTGGGATTGGGCCGGCCATGTCTGTCGAATGCACGAGGAAAGGTGGGCAAGAATAGTAACGCCCTGGATCCCAGAAAACGGTCGTCGGCGTCCAGGTCGTCCTAGGAAGAGGTGGCGGGACGATCTGGATGCTTTCGATGACGCGTGGCCAGAGCATGCCCAGGACAGAGATGGTTGGAGGATGAAAGGGCCTTTGCCCAGCAGTGGGATGAAGAGGGCTAAAAAAAAAAAATTAGAGAGCCAATTCAAGAGATCATTTATGGCAGTGTTGAAGACACGACCGCAAAAGCACCAAAAATACAAAATACAACAATAGGAACCTAACATTGTACTGAAACTATGACCTATTTTACTTCCAGTAATAAGTATGGCAAAAACATCTGAACGCACGGAAGTTATCCCTAGTCGCAACAAGATCCATGTAGTAAGGGACACCAGAAAACGATTTTATTGAGTCAAGCATGGTCTGAGACCCGCAAATAGAAAGAGAGCGTTAAGGAGTTATAGAGCTATATAAGGTCTAACAAAATTAGGTGAAACTATTTTAAGGGTATGATCAGACCATGAAACTGAACAACTTTTTCTATGGGACCAATATCGAAATCACGAAAAAAAAAAACACAAACCCATTCGACCTAAATGTATAGGACAGCTGATTTTTTTTCGCGATTTCTATATCGATCCCATAGAGAAAGTTGTTCAGTTTCATGGTCTGATCGGTCTTAATTTTGTTAGACCTTATATAACATAACATAACATAACATAAATATTCTTTATTTGCACACCAAAATATACAGTAACAAAAACGAATAAAAAGAACGTATTTGTACCCTACAAATGGCGGTCTTATCACTAAAAGCGATTTGTTCTAGACAACCATGGGATGGACGAACTCTTAAGTAAAAAAACTTGCTATGGCGGTGTAATAAGATATAAAATATATAGCTTACAATACATTTCAGGTATATATATATATATATATTATATAATACGATCAGGAGTGCGATTTTTGAATATCTTACGTTGAACTCAGCAGTTGAAAATGTATGGAAATACGCATCTTTCTGCTGCTGGTTTGACTTTCAAATATCGCTCTCCTGGAGTATGATTTTTTAATGTCAAATCAGCAGTAGAAAGATGCATATCTCCATAGTAATATTGACATTTTCAACTGCTGAGCTCAGCGAATGAGATTCAAAAATCGCACTCCAGCTATATATAATAATACCACTGAGGCAGCCACGTGGTTTAGGTGTCAAAGATGTGTGTGCGACGCCCGCCTGAAGGAATCTTCTTCCTGCTTATCGTGTGGGCAGAGCCCTGGTGTCAGAGTTTTCACAGACCGCCTTACGGCCTCTGACGTGGATTTAAGTTTTTTTTTTATTTATTGTTTTTTTTTGTGTAATGCGGGCACTACATTCTCGCCGAGAACAGCCGAGAACGAGAGTGTGGATGCCATTCATTGTTCTGTTAACGTGCCATCCGAAGTCATCTTTCTGTTCAGACAATCAGGTGATTCAGCCTGCAATGTACTAACTGGGGAAAAACGCACAAAGTGACATATCACTAGGATTCGAACCCACGACCTCCGTGTCAAGAGCCTAATGCTCTTAACCATTAGACCACGGGGGTATATAGTTAGTCGCCTCTAATGACTTACGACTTTTTTTTAAATATTGCATGACACACAGGATTAAAAATAATATTAAGTTTTTTAGACCTGTATGGAATATATAAGGTCTAACAAAATTAGGTGAAACTATTTTAAGGGGATGAACAGACCATCAAACTAAACAACTTTCTCTATGGGACCGATATCGAAATCGCGAAAAAGAAATCAGCTGTTCCATACAAACCTACTCGACCTAAATGTATGGGACAGCAGATTTTTTTTTCGCGATTTCAATATTGGTCCTATAGAGAAAGTTGTTCAGTTTGATGGTCTGATCATCCCCTTAAAATAGTTTCACCTAATTTTGTTAGACCATATTTATGTATTTTCTTTGTGTTATGTTCTGTTTGTTTCCGATGTTATTTTTATCTATTATGTTGTACATTTAAGTCTCCATTTAAGTCTTATTTAAGTCATTTAATCTACATTTAAGTTGGCAACACTTTCACTTTCCAAATTGTTTAACTGTTTATAGCAAGAAATAAAAAGGCTTTTTTTTAATTTTGTTATTTTTATTACTTACGAAACCCGACTGGATTGGTGCTGTTCGAAGCCTAACACCACACACATAAATAAATAAGAAAGCCATTTATTTCTCGTCTTAAGTTACATGCATTGATTTTTACAGACCTTAAAATATTCTTCTTGAATTGAGTCAAACTTAAAAATGAATGAATGAATGAAATATACTTCATTTACACCAAACATAAAATACATAAAAACAGTAAAACATAGGAAAAGACATTTTACATAAGAATATCATCATCATCATTTCAGCCTTTTTTATCCGTCCACTGGGCTGCGTTCACAACCTTTGGGTGCGGTTGTTTTTTCAACACGCTCTATGGTACGGAACCGTTCACCGAGGCTCGGAATAGCGTTAGTGCGAAAAGTTGCACTCGGGGTGCACCTGGGGCGTAGGTTCGGAACGCAGCCCAGCTGGACATAGGCCTCTCCCTAAAGGGAGGTTTTGCCATAATCGCCACGCTTGGCAGGCGGGTTGGCGATTGCAGTTGGGTGTTAATATGCTCGGAGAACGCCGCTGCCCATCCTCCTGTTAATCCCTTTAGTCGCCTTTTACGACACCCACGGGATGGGGAATATTCAATTCCATTCTGGGGTGGTGCAATAATCTTGGTCGGTCGAGAAAATATCGTTCAAATGCTCTGATCTTGCTAAAAAAACTTCTGAAGTGGAGCTCAATTGGGTGTTGTCAGCGTCTTTGACATAAGAATATAATGGTCAGTAAATTATTGCAATTATTGAATTATTCAAATTCAAATTCAAAGATCATTTATTGCATAACTACAGGTTTATAAAAGTACTTAATTTATAGATTTTTTTCTTTTTTCTTTTGTTTTATTGATTTTATTTTTATTTAATACGAGCGTTAACCCGCGACTTCGTCCGCACAAATTATATACCAGATTTTAAGTCAGATCATAAGCTATCAAACAAAAAAAGTTTCATCAAAATCGGTTCAGTAGTTTTTGCGTGATACTCGTTCAAACAAACAAACACACAAACACACAAACAAACACACAGACAAAAAATCCAAAAATTGGTGAAATGTATTCAGGGACAACAAATCCTTATCGTAACTTTTTTTTGTTAATATCTTCAATGTACAGACAAACTTCCTGTTACAGTTTTATAATAGTATAGATTATAATAATGTCATACATGAAAAAATTAATAAGTAGGTAAATACATTTTAACCATTTGATAATTAAATTAAATTACATTTTCACAATAGAAGTTGATATTCACTAAAAATGGTTAATTAACTTTTTATTATTCATGAGATCCCCTCTGAAGGGTATAGGCCTCCTCCAGATGTCTCCATTTAGTTCGGTCTCTCGCCACCTCGCCACAATCCACCATTCCATTCCAGCTACCTCTTTGATATCGTCTGATCAGCATGCGCGTGGTCTTCTGCGTTTCCGTGTTCCTTTTGGTCCGGTCCACTCGGTTGTCCTCATTGTCCACCTTTCGTCTTCTAGTCATGCTAGATGGCCTGTCCATTTCCACTTTAGGCGTTTTATTAAGTATTCTAGAAAGTCTATTAGCTTGGTTTTCTCTCTGATTTGTTCATTTCGAATTTTCTGAATTTTTAATAAGGACCTTTCTATTGCATTCCATTGACACAACTGAAAATTAAAGAAAAAATATAATTGCGATTCATATTGCATAACTTAATTGCATAAAATATAGCTACATGATAATTATTTACAACATTAAAATCGTTCTGTTAGCAACAGACCGAATGCTACGTATTATCCTCGCGGAAAAAGGATAACGGTGGGCTGACCGGTTGAAAACAACGATTTTGCCGGTTTGTATAGGAAATAGGAATAAATAAACACTCGAATTATTTAGTTCGCCAAGAGCAGCCGTCGAGAGAAGTCGTGTTACAACTTTTGACAAACAAAATGTGAGTAAATAGAAACTGTTAAGTTCTGAAATTATGCATTCATTTGTTTTATTATTCTTGCAGTGTCGTGAAACTTTAGTTTTTTCACTGGTGATAAAATAGTAATTTTTTTGTTTTGTTTATTTTTACCATCGCGAATCAATTTAATGGTGGAAGTTGATGGGGTTTTCAGGGTTTTGTGGATTGTTTGTATCATAAATTGGATAGTTTTCTAGTGCTATTTTCAAAATGTGTGGTGGTTTAAAACTTGTAAGTACTTTTAGCCCAGTCATTTTACGGTTTGGGCCAGGACTAATTATAATTAGTAATTGACATTTCTTTTTGTATAATATTGAAGAGCCAATTTGAGCCTAGAAATGTAGCAAAATTTAAAAAAAATCACGTCAGCAACAGTTCCAATTTTAATATTTAGCTGTTATCTCGTTCTAAAAAACCTGATGGTAAATTTTTTTTGCACATATTTAAGGCTTTTCCATTATACATACTGCAAACATGATGTGAATATTTTTGTCTACTTAGGAAGTTTTGAAAAATACATTCGTATTTTCTAATAAATACCTCATTTTTTAAATTTCATTGCCTATTTTATTGCTCAAAAATAATTTATATTGCTAAACCGAGTGCATTGGTATTCATAATTTAAAATCCTCCTGGGACGCAATATTTTGATTTCTATGTTGAGTAGCCATATATATTTTTTTTTTTTTTTATTAAAATTAAAATTAATATTTAAATACAAAAATATTTTTTTTTTTTAATATGCTTTAAGATATTCCTTTTGCCACTTAATGGTTTCGGTTACGGTTTAAAAGTCCAATTAGTAATTACTCCCTACCCCGCCTAACAAAACTCTTCCTACTGCTTATTTGACTTTCAAAAATCATACTTCAGGAGTGCGATTTTTGAAAGTCAAATCAGTAATAAAAAGATGCGTATCTCTATACATTTTCAACTGCGGAGTTCAACAATCACACTCCAGGACTTGTATTATGATGACAAGATAACGATATAGAATACATTGTATGTTGTCAGAGTTTCGTTAAAATTTATAGTTTTAAAGTTATAGTATCTCAAAGATTTCCATACAAATCAAATGAATTCTTTCGTATTTTTATTTTTTCCTATTTATTTATATTTTTATTTATATATAATATATTTATATATAATATATTTTTATTTTCGTATTTTGTAATATTGAGTCCACTATCCACTTCCTGGCACACTGGAGTAAATGTTTTGTATCATCAACATCATCATCAGCCTATATCCACTGCAGAGCACAGGCCTATCCTCAGAGATGGCGTTGGACGCGTGCACAATGCGGATTGGCAGAATATATTCTCTTAAAATGTAATTGGAATTTACAAAGTAACGTTTATCTCAAAATATGACACAAGATATTAAACTGCTCGATATACATCACTTTATTGCGACATTAAAACGAATTGAGTTAAAATATTGAGTTTTTTCTAGGGTTCCGTAGTCAAAATCGTCCATTATACTTATTCAGCTTCTTATTTCTAAATTAACTCTAGTATTAAGACTTAAAATAATGTGCTTTAAAACTGTGACTTCAAAGCTCGAGAAACCAAAATTAATATCCAGGAGTGAGATTTTTGAATCTCATATGTGATTAGATTAGATTTCTTTATTGCATTCATGTACAGCTTAAGGTGGTAAAGAATTACATGCAAAGTATTTACATGAACCCTGGTAGGGCGCAGCAACGCAGAGAGCGAGCGTTTACAAAAATACTAAAAGGAAGAATAGGTAGGTATTTAATTATAATTTACAATATTTATATTTATAATTTACACTCATGCATGTCAAGTATATTTGAATATAATAAGAACAATGTAACAATAGAATATAATATAATAGGGTAGAATAGGCAAAATAAAACAGAAATATTTTAAAATTAGTAATTACGATTAACACAATCAAACTAGAATAAATTTAAAAATAAAATAAGATAACAATGTCAATTTGATAAAATTTTAAATTACAATAATATATAATATGGTATTAGTTTATAAGATGTCAAAAATTCTTGTCGTCGAAAAATTCCTGTACTGTATAATAGCACTTTTTAACTAGCACGGACGTTAGTTTTGCTATGTTTTGTATGTTGAACTCAGCAGTTGTAAATGTATGGTGATATCCATCTTTCTACTGCTGATTTGACTTTCAAAAATCGCACTCCTGGAGTATGATTTTCAGCTAAAATGAAATTTCAAAATTCAGAGATGAAATCAGCTGTAGAAAGATGGATATGTCCATAGTAATATTGAAATTGAAAATCTGACACACTAAAAGCACAGATTGGTTTCTGGATCGTGTTTAAAAAATTTCATTGACTTTAATTAAAAAAAGAAAATCCGTCCTATTTTCTATATGAACCAATTGGTTAATATAGAAAATAGGACGGAATTTCGTTTGTATGCAGCGCGCTCGGGAGATTCCGGAATAAACTTATGTTAAGGTGGTTTTAGTCCATACACAATACGCGTAGACGGAATTAATAAAAGTAATATTTTATATATGGAAAAATAGTTTAGAAAATCTAGTTGTCGTGTCACACATAACATTTGCAATTAATAATATATTTACGAAGATATAAAGCTTTTAAAATTTTGTATGAAAAATGTCAAAGCTTTATATTTTCGTAATTATTTTATAAATTGCAAATGTTATTTGTGACGCGGCATCTACATTTTCTAAACTATTTTTCCATATATACAAAGTTACTTATATTAATAGCGTCTATGCTTATTGTGCGTCAAAGTTTTGTATAAAATTGACCCCTCTGCAACCACCTTAACAGTTAGATTAACGTTTTCAAAGGAGCAGAACCATCAGTTAATTACTCGGCTCGCACATGACTGGTTTCTTTGACACAGTGCCAACGAGATCGCGCATCACCTAGTTTATATGGGGAATTTTATTATTCTGCTGCCAAATGTTGTTTTTCGTCGAAATTCGATGCATCAGACGTAAAGGTGTTCATTTAACCCCTCCAATAGCCCAGTCATTTTACGGTTTGACCCAGGACTAATTAATAATTGATATTTTTATTCGGTATTCTATTGAAGAGCCAATTTGAGCTTAGAAATATACCAAAAAAAAAAAAAAACATATCAGCAACCATTCCAATTTAAAAATTTAGCTATTATCTCGTTCTAAAAAACCTGGAGTGCGATTTTTAAAACTCATTCGCTGAGCTCAGCAGTTGAAAATGTCAAAATTACTTTGGAGATATTATCTTTCTACTGCTGATTTGACATTCAAAAATCATACGTCAGGAGTGCGGCTTTTGAAAGTCAAATCAGCAGTTGAAAGATGCGTATCTCCATGCATTTTCAACTGCTGAGTTCAACGTATGAGATTCCAAAATCGCACTCCTGATGGTAAATTTTTTTTCCCACATATTTAAAGCTTTACCAGTACCAGTATACATACTTCAAACATGATGTAAATATTGTTGTCTACTTAGGTTTTGAAAAATACATTCGTATTTTCTAATAAACACCTCATTTTTTAAATTTCAATGCCTGTTTTATTGCTCAAACTAAGTCAAATGAGTGCATATTATTAACTCAAAAGCCTTCTGTTCTGGGACACACAATTTTGATTTCTATGTTGCGTAGCGATTTTTTTTTATTTAGCCTTTTTGTCACTATATAAGGTCTAACAAAATCAGCTGAAACTATTCTAAGGGGATGATCAGACCATCAAACTGAACAACTTTCTCTATGGGACCAATATCGAAATCGGAAAAAAAATCTGCTGTTTAAAAGAATAACAATAATACGTATCTACCACTGAATCTGGCCCTGTTGTGCTGTGATGAGAGTGAGTCTGACTGACTCACATCACAGACTCGCTCACATCACAGTACAGCGCACTCAGGTGCGGTGCCGGGCAATGTGAGGTCAGTGAACTTACGCGCAGGACACGCGTACTAGTTGACAGTTGGACATTGTTTTATTTTGGATGTGTAGTAGGCAGATATTGTACGTAGATAGCATTTTGCTAAAAAAATTTGATTACCAATATTACCATTTCCCGTCACACATCAGTGGACGTTAAGACAATGGAATACCTACCTATTTTAAAAATTAAATGAATACTTGACAATTATTCTACTTAAGCGTGTTTAAAAATGGGTCCAATGGTATGGTAAGTAGGAGTAGGTAGGTAGGTACTTACATAAAATTTTGTACATTACACCTTTTTCACTGAACTTTATGTCACGTGTTTGGATGTGTCTTTGCACTTTGATTAAAACGTTACGTTTCTAACGTATTTAATAACATCACATGCGTACACTTCTCTGTCCGTTGTCTGAGCTCATGGGTGCCTCATGGGTCGTCCTGTCCGTACACTAATGTTTTTGCACGACCCCATACATGGAACTCAAGTGGCGTAAGGTCAGGTCAGGCCCACCGCTGCCAATCCACCGAAGTCTGTACCTGTAGGTATCGTCCAAGTAGGTCGGAACTCGGAACACTACACTTGTCAATACACCATGCTGGTATAACATACCACGTACGTAACCCAACGCAAGAGGTTGAGGCGCGCGCGCGCGATTTCATATCGATAATCGATCTCTCGGCGCGGCGGCTCAAGCGCTACTGATCGTCAAAGCAAGGTCGCAATCGCAACGCAAGCGAGGGCGGCGGGGGTGGCGTTGAGTTCAAAGGAAGCCGCCGTGTGCCGTGCGGCCGTGCGGCCGTACGGCGCGTGGTTAGTAGAAGTGTAGAAGTAAACAAAACACAGGTCCCCATTCAGGGATGATACCCAAATATTAGTAGATGAGTGTACATTATTATTTAAAAAATTTTTGATTTCGATATTGGTTCCATAGAGAAAGTTGTTCAGTTTGATGGTCTGATCATCCCCTTAAAATAGTTTCAGCTGATTTTGTTAGACCTTATATGGAGCCGGTTACAGTTTGAAAGTCCAATTTATAATTACTCCCTACCCCGCCTAACAAAACTCCGTAAAATGACTGGGCTACAAGTCACCAGTTTATTAGTGTTCCAACAATATTGTTGGACTTTTTAGCTTTGGTATCATTTTCGAAAATAGCTTTAGTGGAACAACACACGATGATGCATTGACGGAGCGGCAGACGCCTTATCTACTCAAACTTAAAATTTTTGATAAATCGTGATCGTCTTTGTCAGCAATGCAATTCGCTAAGCGCAAACATTACTTAATTCGTCGTTGAAACTACGGCGAGCTTTCAATTTTATGTGTCAAACTCATATAAAACCTCCGACGATCTGAAGGATGCGAGCTCGTCGCATGTTTTTGACAGCGATGTTAGTGAATTGCACTCTGAAACTTTATTGACATTTGAACGAAATTTGTTCACGATGTATCGAAAATCGAAAGCCCGAGTAGTACCTCCATTCTGGGCTAAAACCCAGCATAATTAACATAATCACTGGACCATTGAAAAGTCTTTATCTAGGAAAAAAACTAGTTATGAGACAATTCGCAATTAAAGGCAACTAGGAAATTCCTTTTAGCTTTAACAGGAAATTGCTGAATGAATCATTTAATATGTAGAACAGGTCGGTAGGTAGTAGGAGCGAAAATATCATAGCACAAGACTTACTACCTACCACATTTTATCATTTCAATTACAATATACAGGAGTGTGATTTTTGAAAGTCAAATCAGCAGTAGAAACATGCGTATCTCCATACATTTTCAACTGCTGAGTTCAACGTATGAGATTCAAAAATCGCACTCCTGGTCCAAATAACAGTATTACCAGGTTTATAAGTCTCACCGATGTACCTTCACAGTTGAAAAATTTTAAAAGCGCGCGACCAATCAGGATGTGACACCTTTTCGCTGCCGAAGCATCCATAGTCTGTTATTCGAGTTGGAGCGAGATAGAGAATATCCGATTTTGCACTGCTCTGCGAAAACGAAGATTGACGAGCGGAATTATTTTCCTGGTCGTATACTGTACTATTATACTGGCGGTTTTGACATTTGAAATGTCTTTTCGTTCGCTCCAGTATAGGCTCCGATTTCACGAAAAAGTGCGATCCCCTTATATCTCGGAGAGTTGTGAAGATATGATATTCAAAATAGGCCCAAAAGACGCGTATTCACGAGAGCTGTAAGGTGCAAATAGAATTATCCGAGAAAGTCAAAAACGAAAAAAATTATGGCCGAAATAGTGAAAAAAAAAATCAATTTTACAGGACATCAATAACCAACATAAATGTAGGTATAGGAAATTCGGAAAATATGTTCTTTTCCTATAAAGGGTCGATCAGCTGATTGCATTTAGTATGGTCCAACATTTTTTTTGCGAATATCCTATAGATTTTTTAGGGAAAGTTGTTCAGTGTCATGTGTACAATCACTCTTTAAAGTAATGCAACTGTTTACCCCACAGATCACAAAAACTAAAGGGAGATGTGAAAAGGGGCGGGGCCAGTGTCGCAGCAATATGCGCAAAAACGGAACACATTGCTCGCGACAGTAATGATTGAATATATAAGGTCTAACGAAATTAGGTGAAACTAATTTAAGGGGATGATCAGACCATCAAACTGAACAACTTTCTCTAGGGGACCAATATCGAAATCACGAAAAAAAATCAGCTGTTCCATACAAATCTACTCGACCAAAATGTATGGGACAGCTGTTTGCTGTACTAACATTAGTTTTCTAAGTTTTTATTATGTATACTAACAAATTTTATGGACACCATGACTGAAATAAACTGTTTATTATTATTATTATTATTAATTCGCGATTTCGATATTGGTCCCATAGAGAAAATTGTTCAGTTCGATGGTCTGATCATCCCCTTAAAATAGTTTCACCTAATTTTTTTAGACCTTATATTATGAGACTGAAAGCCAGTCGAGATATTATGTATAAATAGTTTACATTGCTTGCGTAGTACTAAAGATTATTCGAACGTTGAGTTCTGATACCGCAATGGATAACGAGCACATTCAAGCTAACAAAATACTTTCTATCGCGTGGTACTGGTGGTAATGCGACACTAGGTTTCGTACTCAGCGCGTTGGTTGGCATCTCATTAGATCTCTATGGTTTACCCTAACACCCTGTAGCAAACAAAAGTTTTTGTTGATCGGCACTTTTACATTTGGACCAGAAATGTAGGTATGAAACGCGGATGATGTATTTTAGGTGTTCAAACGCTCTGATTCACCCTGAGGTATGAACCACTCCCTGGGGTCAAGGTCTGTAATGTTAATCCATCTTATTACCACCATTAGGTAGATTGTTATCGATCTACAAGTCAAATATAGGGCACATGACGTCATACTGGGAGACTATGGGGGACGCCGAGCCGCCAACCTTGAGCGGACGCCCCCTTTGTCCTCCAAATGTTTTATTGCTAAGTAATAAGCTAGTCAAATGTCTATTGGGTTCATATCACGTGTTTATCAGTGTATAGCTTCATACATCTAATCCAAACTATTATAAAACTGTAACAGGAAGTTTGTCTGTACATTGAAGATATTAACAAAAAAAAAGTTACGATATGGTTTTTAGGTATCCCTGATTCCATGTCATCAATTTTTGTATTTTTTGTCTGTCTGTTTGTTTTTTTGTTTGTGTGTTTGTTTGTTTGTTTGAACGAGTATCACGCAAAAACTACTGAACCGATGTTGATGAAACTTTTTTTGTTTGATAGCTTGTGATCTGACTTAAAATCTGGTATATAATTTGTGCGGACAAAGTCTAGGGTTAACGCTCGGTACCTTACCTTAGTAACCTACTAACCAAATTACTAACCATCAAACTGAACAACTTTGAATACGGAACCAATAGGTATTGAAAAGCGAAAATAAAATTGGTTGTTCGATAGAAAATATAATGTAGGTAATTGTGGAGTCGTTGTAGGTCTGCTATTGGGTATTTACGTCTCTCGTCGATTGTTGATTGCCCTCTCCCGGGCCTACAACGAAGCTCAAGATAATGTTCTTTTCGAAAAACAATCCTTGAAGTCACCAAAATACATAAACTACCGTACAACGTCAAGCACTATTGCTAAATAAACTAGACATTGGCAAAATTATCATAACCAAGATGGCAGCCATTTGTTTTAAATAGTATAGAATAGTAGATAATTGTGTAGCTACTCGACCTAAAATGTATGAAACAACAGATTTTAATTCGCAATTTCAATCATAGTGAATGCTAAGGTCAAAGCCCCCCTTATACAACGTGTTAATGAATTAACGCAAAACCAGAAAGTTGTTTGTTTAGAATCGAGAGCAGGAGTGCGATTTTCGAAACTCATTCGTTGAACTCAGCAGTTGAAAATGACAAAATTACTATGGAGTTTATGCATTTTTCTACTGCTGATTTGACATTCAAAAATCATACTCCAGGTGTGCGATTTTTGAAAGTCAAATCAGCAGTAGAAAGATGCGTATCTCCATACATTTTCAAATATTGAGTACAACGTATGAGATTCAAAAATCGCACTCCAGAATCGAATTATCATGGTTTCAACATGGGTAATTTTTTTCAAAACATTAATTAATTTGTTTGTAAAATTTAAAATTTACTGAACCCGATTTCAACCTACCGCACGGGCACACTCACCCTACTTACTACCAAAACAAGATTATTATAATGTATCCACGAGTACGTTAGCGCCTTCATTCATATTGCTGAAATGATAACAAATCATTTTTGCCCCAAAACTTAAAATGCGAATAACTTTAATTTTTAACTATCAAAATTATGAAATTATTGTTTCAATCTAATTATTTAGTTTTAAATTAGTTGGGTTGTATGAGGTTTTGCGCTAATTTTTTAACACGTTGTATACATTACAAAAAGTAAGTAGTAAGTAAGTAAAGTTTAAGCAGGTATTATCCAAAAACATTGTTTCTAATATTTCTCGTACATGCATAATTAGAGAATTTATTTGTACTATTGAATATGATCTTTTTTGTATCGAAACTTTTTTAAGAACAAAGCAACTCAAGAACTCAACCAAGAAGTTTAGATACCTACTATAAAAAACCTATAACTCACTTGTGAATAATAGTAATGAAAAAGTCACAGTTTGATTATAGGTGTCATTATGTGCCTAATTGCGGTGAAATAAGGGCCATTTTATGAGCAAGTGTGTTGAAAATAATAATACGAATTGTAGCCATTCTTATCATTAATATGAATTTATTATAGAAATATGCCGGAGGTGCACGAAACATTCAAAAACAGCGGTCAAAAAGCCGGCATCGAGATATGGAGGATTGAGGTAACTACATAACTACACAAATTATCTATACATAGTTCGCAGTGACTGACTGACAGATATACAACACACATCTTAAACAATTGAAGATAGAAAAATGTTTGGAATAGGTGTTGTACGGTGCACTTAAGTAAGGATTTTTCGAAAATAAAATTCTGTAATGCAACGAGGTGCCTATTAAAAGCGACGAACGAAAACGACGCGGGAACTGTCGCGGGCAAACCATATTCCTTTAATGATCTCATTTATAAATAATTTACTTTCTTATTTAATTTTTAATTTTTTTTTTTTTTTTTTTTTTTAAATGTCAGAATTGTTTATTCGAAAGATCCATAAAATAGTAACATTAAATAAAATTATAAATAAAGAGACTTAAAACTAAACTAACCTAGGATGTGGTGCAGGTTCGGTCCTTGTGGGAGGGTACCCAGAACGCTGGCCGCGTTTCCTCGCTGAATGGCTATGCTGATCCGTTGAGCGAGGAAAGTGCCAGCTCTTGGGTCCCCTGTCGAGTCTATCAGGCGCTTTGACAGGTCTTTAAAAAGCGCCTGCGCATTAAGTCCCCACTGTTTATGTTATAAAATTAAATGAAAAACATTGTTATAAAATAAATGATTAAAAGTTTTGAACTATTACGCTTAATAAGTCCAGCTCAGTTGGTTTGCTAGGTATTTTTTATTTTTTTTATTTTATTGGGTTAGGGAAACATACAGCGTTAATATTTACACCTGGATTACAAAACTTAATCAACGAATTAGCCAAAACAGTTTCCACTTATAAAAGTTACAGTAGACATGTTGCTCAAACTTAAAATTATGACTTAACTAAAGCTAAAACAAAAGGCAAAACAAAACAAAATTGTGTAATTTAACTATGAATATCAGGGAGAAAAACAAATCATTTACAGTTAGGTAACTTTTTTGACATCAGAAACATATTTATGAAATTTCTCATGAAATATATCGATGTGCTGATACTTATAATTGTAAGCAGAACAGGTCCTTACCATGTACCGGTTTGAGGAGTAATTAGTTCTACAGTACGGAACAGCGAACACATTATTGGAGCGAGTGCGGGTACCAGAACAGCGAAAACGTACTTTGCTGAGAAGATAGGGCGAATCAATGATGCCGTTAATTACCTTGTACAAGAATATCTGGTCACGATGTTCTCTTCGCTGCTTTAGAGACACAATGCCATCATCTACAAACGTATACACGCTGAAATTGATATCATTAGCATCCTTTTAAACTAAGAGTCTACTCATCATACTGAACAACTTTTACTATGGGAGCCAACAAATCGGAGCAAAAAAAATATCTGCTGTTGCATATTTATTTGAGTCGACTAGGCACTGCAGTTTAGTATGGAACAGCAGATTTTTTTTTTTGCTCCGTTCGGTTTGCCCCCATAGTAAAATTTGTTCAGTTTGATGAGTAGACTCTTAATTTAAAAGGATGCTAATGATATCATTTTCACCCTTATAGTGAACTTGCCGCGTTAATGCGAAGGCCGCGGGTTCGAATCCCGCAAAGGGCTAATATTTGAAAGAGAAATATGAATAGATTTTGTATAAGACATGACAAGGAGCACTGAAAATGACAGCTGTAAGAGATGAATGGAATGTTGCAAATCAGACGACTTGCGAACGCGGTATGAACTGTGAATGGAACGAACGAACTGCAAATAACCCATTGTATTTACCTTCGATAACCAATATTTACAATTTTAATTAAGGGTAAACTCCCCAAGGATCGCTATCCTAAACTACGGTGCCCAGACCAGCACGGCTAGCATGTCACCCACGACAAAGCGTTTAAACGAGAAAAACGTCATGCGCGCTCTTCTGGCATACGTAAAATAATAAAGATGGAGGCACATCTCGATTTTTATCGTTTGCTCGGGGGTGGCATGCGAGGCCTACAGGTCTCTCACTGAGTCTCAAAAGTCCAAACTTAAGGTTTATCAGAGGGCAATGAAGCGTGTTTACAACGTGTTAATGAATTAACGCAAAACTAGAAAGTAGTTTGTTTAGGATCGAGAGCAGAATCGAATTATCATGGTTTCAACATAGGTGATTATTTTTTTCAAATATTAAATAATTTGTTTGTAAAATTTTAAATTCTATGAACCCTGTCTCAACCCACCGCTCGGGCACACTCTCCCTACTTACTACCAAAACAAGCTTCTTAAAATGTATCCATGACCACGTTAGCGCTTTCATTCATTGCTGAAATGGTAACAAATCATTTTTGCCTCAAAACTTGAAATGCGAATAACTTTACATATGTATCAAAATAATGAAATTATAGTTTCAGTCTAATTATTTTGTTATAAATCAGTTAGGGTGTATGAGGTTTTGCGATTATGCATTAACACGTTGTATACAAGGTGTTGATCGTGTCAGAAACACTACACTGCGCTCCAAAACACGAATAGCCGATGTTGGAGAAAAAACCGCCAGATTAAAGTGGGATTGGGCCGGCCATGTCTGTAGAATGCACCAAAAAAGGTGGGCAAGAATTGTCACGCCCAGGATTCCAGAAAACGGTCGACGATGTCCTGGTCGTCCTAGGAACAGGTGGCGGAACAATCTGGATGCTTTCGATGACGCGTGGCCAGAACACGCCCAGTAGGCCTCGCATGCCACCCCCGAGAAAACGACAAAAATCAAGATGTGCCTCCAACTTTATTATTTTACGTATGCCAGATAGAGCGCGCATGACGTTTTACTCGTTTAAACCCTTTGTCGTGTGTGGCATGCTAGCAGTGCTGGACTGAGATGGTTGGAGGCTTAAAGGAGAGGATTTGGCCAGCAGTGGGATGAAATAGGCTAATACATAATCTCTTTACAGAACTTCGAGCCGGTTCCAGTTCCTGCACAGCAGCATGGCAACTTCTATTCAGGCGATTCTTACATTGTTTTGAAGGTAACGTTGATTTTCTTTTATTAAGGGTTCCGTATACAAAGGGTGAAAACGGGACCTTCTTCATAAGCCTACGTTTTCCGTCTGTCCGCCCGTCCGTCCGTCTGTCTGTTTGTCCTACCTATTTGGGGCTGTTACTTTTGAGCTAGACAGTTGAAATTCTCACTGAATGTGCGTTATTATGGCGGATTTGCTAATACATAACAAAAATGACAGAAATTACTAGTAAAACTAGTTTACTGAATTAAAAAAAATCAAAATTTTTGGTGGTAGTAAATTATATTCATAATTCATAATCATTTATTGCTATATTAAGTTGATATAATCAGTTGTGGTGTACGGAAGGGGAAAATCAACACGAAATCTTTATTCTTCTTCTTCTTATCGTGTGGGCAGAGCCCTGGTGTCAGAGTTTTTTCAGACCGCCTTACGGCATCAGACGTGGTTTTTATGTAACGACTACTACCACCAGAGTTAGTAACCGGGACCAACGGCTTAACGTGTCATCCGAATCACGCAATCATCTTTCTTTTCAGACAATCAGGTGATTCAGCCTGCAATGTCCTAACCAACTGGGGAAAAACGCACAAAGTGACATTTCACTAGGTGTCCCCCGTGGGAATCGAACCCACGACCTCCGTGCCGAGAGCCAATGCTCTTAACCATTAGACCACGGAGGCATCTTTATTTCAATCGCCGATGATTTGCTGCACATTTTTGAAAAGTTCCATTGTCTATCTCCGAAGCTCTTCACCAAATTAAAATGGGACCACCTCTGAAGTATGACCTACCAAACAAAAAAAGAATGATCATGATCAATTCATCTGCACATTGGCGTTTACTCTGCCAATTGGCGAAACAGACATACAAAATTTTTGATATCATTCCTCGTTTCCAAAATATCGAGCGCCAAAATAAAAATTCGGAATTTTTTTTTTCTCTATTCCGGCCATAATTTATACGTTTTTGACTTTCTCGAATAACTCTTTTTGTACCTTACAGATCTCGTAAATAAGCATCTTTTGAGCCTTTTTTGAATATCATATCTTCACAACTCTCAGAGATATAAGCGGATCGCACTTTTTCGTGAAATCGGAGCCTATACTGGAGCGACCGAAAAGACATTTCAAATGTCAAAATCAGCTGTTACATACATTTGAATCGGGTAGGCATTGTAGTTTAGTTTACGTTAGTATATATTTTCTTTGGTTTAGTTTATTACAGCTGATTTTTTTTGTTACTCCAATCGGTTTGTTAAAATCGAATCCCTTTTTTTATTGATAATTTTCATTACAGGTCATTTTATATACACTATATGCATAGGTAAATATTTCATTTTAAAACAATAAAAAAATATATATTAGAAATAATAAATACAGGCGACAGGAGGGCTGGCAGCTATTTTGCGCAAAGGATCAGCCTTGCGATCCAAAGAGGCAACGCTGCCAGCCTCCTAGGCACTCTGCCCCGAGGGGCTTTAGAGGACATTTTTTACCTTTAAGTAGGCTAGGTGTTTTTCTTTTTTCTGTTTGTTTTGTGTTTTCTTGTTCTATAAATACAATCAATTATACTTTATTACACTGTACATTGAAATTCAATTTAATAAATGTCATAAATTATTCAATCTTGCGTGACAAGAACTCATTATATGAGTAGAATGCTTGCTGGACAAGCCACAGGCGCAGTCTTTTTTTATAAATGTTTGATGGGTACACTCTCAGTTTAGGATGATAATGATATCAATTTCACCCTGTTGTATAGACCAAATTGTAATAGAATACCCTGACATTGAGACAGATAGACGGTCTGAAATGTGTCATTGTAACTAACATACATAACATGGTATGACCTTCAAAGGCCAGTGGTCGGTGAGTCAGGGTCGTGTGAAGCGACTGACGAGATAAGTAGGTTTTCTACTCGTTTAGAAGTCTGCCTACATAATAGTTCTTTGTCTTAGATTCAGTAGATAAGAACTGTTTGCGCGCTTAAGGAAAAAGAGATATGAAAATCATTTAAAAATCGGCCAGATGCGAGTCGGATTTGGTCACCGAGGATTCCGTATTTGCAACATAATTATTTACTCCATTGAACCGAGTGGAAAAATTTAAATACCTCGGACATTGGTTGACCTCCGACCTGAAGGACAATGAAGACATTGAGACGGAGCGCAGGGCGTTGTCTGTACGAGCCAATATGATAGCCCGCAGGTTTGCTTGTTGTTCCACACCAGTCAAGATAAACTCTTTAGAGCATACTGCACTTCCTTTTAAACGAGCAGCCTGTGGCTGAACTATACGAAGAAACAGTACAGTGCCTTGCGCGTCCAGTTCAATAACGCGTTTAGGGTGCTGGTGGGGCTGCCGCGATTCTGCAGTGCATCGGGGATGTTCACCGATGCGCGAGTAGATTGTTTTCACACTACTATGCGCAAAAGGTGTACATCCCTCGTGCGTAGGATAAGCGCCAGCACTAACAGCATCTTGACCATGTTCGCAAGTAGGTTTGACTGTCAGTACGTGAACCATTGCTGAATGATTCACGTGCTGACTAACAAACAATTATATTATGTCGCTGTGTATAAACTAACAATAGGCTAAGTGTGTTACTAACAATATTGTGATCTCAGTTGGTCGAAAATAAAGTTTTCTATTCTATCCTAAACGCGTTCCTTAGCGCGAGTCCGATACACGCTTGGCAGGTTTTTGTTACTTGTTGTTTCACTTTAGAGTATACTCTGCAGTATGTAAACTAACTAAAGGCAAACCTTTTAAGGGGATGGTCAGACCATCAAACTTTCTTTATGGGACCCGACATCTGATCTGACTTAAAATCTGGTATACAAATTGTGCGGACGAAGTAGCAGGTTAACGCTAGTACTATTATAAAACAGTAAATTTAAAAAATTTTAACAAAAAATTAAAACCGCTTTTGAGCCGATGACTTTTTCGTTCGCATCATAAGAACATTAATTTGTTTTATTGAAAATATATATATACGGTCGAATTGAGAAACCTCCTCCTTTTTTGAAGTCGGTTAAAAAAAGAAGTTTGTTTGTTTGATCGAGCATCACACGAAAACTACTGAACCTATTTTGATGAAACTTTTTTTGTTTGATAGCTTATGATCTGAATTAGATTAGATTAGATTAGATTTCTTTATTGCATTCATGTACAGCTTAAGGTGGTAAAGAATTACATGCAAAGTATTTACATGAACCCTGGTAGGGCGCAGCAACGCAGAGAGCGAGCGTTTACAAAAATAATATATTATAATACTAAAAGGAAGAATAGGTAGGTATTTAATTATAATTTACAATATTTATATTTATAATTTACACTCATGCATGTCAAGTATATTTTTATTAAAATCTGATATACTATAATTTGTGCGGATGAAGTCGCGGGTTAACGCTAGTACTGTATAATCAGACCAAGTTTGACGCTTGTATGTATTGTATTGCAGTTTTGACATATGCTCATGACTATATTCCTCGAGGGGGTACTCAGAGATATTCTGAAACTTCAGAACATCCACGTTTCACTAGTAGTACCGAAACTCTGTCCAGTGTGACGGGGAGTGAGCCCGTCGCCACTTTTAATGGGTTTTAAATGGGACAGTGGGTACAATACATGCCTCGAAATTGAAGCATGCAGGTTTCCTCACGATGTTTTCCTTCACCGAAAAGCCAGTGGTGTTACAAATCGTACATAAATTCCGAAAAACTCATTGGTACGAGTCGGCCTGGATCAAGGAAAAAACCAAAAATACCTTAAAGAAAGTACGTTTCTTGAACTTTTAGTTTTTTATATTTTAGATTTTTAGGGTTCCGAAGTCAACAAGGAACCCTTATTGTTTCGCCATGTCTGTCCGTCTGTCCGTCCGTCCGTCCGCGACTTAGCTCAGAGACGCTTAGTACTAGAAAGCTGTAATTTGGCATGAATATATAAGGTCTAAAAAAATTAGCTGAAACTATTTTAAGGGGATGATCAGACCATCAAACTGAACAACTTTATCTATCGGACCAATATCGAAATTGCAAAAAAAAATCTGCTGTTCCATACATTTAGGTCTAGTAGGTTTGTATGGAACAGCTGATTTTTTTTCGTGATTTCGGTATTGGTCACAAAGAGAAAGTTGTTCAGTTTGATGGTCTGATCATCCCCTCCTTATATTATTAATCACGCCAACAAAATGGTAAAATAAAATCTGGAAAAACATTTTTTTTTAGTGTACACAGGGCGACACATCAAGCTACGCAAAACCAAAATAAGCTGACCGCGCGTTGGTCGAGTAACGTATAACGTAGCGCGGCTAGCTTATATTGGTTTTGTATAGCTTGATGTGTCGCCGTGTGTACCTCCCTACACGTGAAGTGGGGATGACATTTTTTGTTCTCGCCTATCCCATGTTGTGGGGTATCGTTAAAATAGGTCTTTTAAAAATCATGGAATCGCAAGTAACAGTAAGACTAAACAATAAAGAATCTATGAATCTATGACTAAAATAATATGACAGATATGCCAACATAACAGAATCTTCACCATCTTCTATGTTCACCAGACCACCGCTTCAACATTAGACCACAACATCCACTTCTGGCTCGGATCTTCCACATCCCCCGACGAGGCTGGTGCTGCTGCCATACTGACAGTCAACCTTGATGATGAGCAGTTCCAAGGAGGCGCCATCCAGCACCGAGAGGTCCAGGGGCACGAGTCTAAACAGTTCCTTGGGTATTTCCAACCAGGTAACGGGTGACATTTTGCGTACTTTGCAAAAATGATCAATTCAATCAAAAGAAAACGAGAATCGTTCGTTCGATTCGTGAACAAATCAGGCCGTACCTAGACGAAACTAGACGAAAAAAAGCACTAGCCAGACCGCCTGAAGAAGCCAACACAGGGCAAAAGATAACAACAAAGTTGCTCATTGGTCCGAATCCCAAAGAGATCTTTTCTCGTAGGCCATATTATTATGGTTTTCCTTTTCATATCTTTCCAAATTACTATTGCATCTCTTAACCTACCCCTTGTCCAAACTGCACGAAGTGACTTTATCTTATCTTATCTTATCTTGTTGTGGGGGCTGGCAAGCCAGCAACACTTGGACCCAGTGGGATCTTTTGGACTAAGAGATAAGTGTACTTTTTGCAACCATCAGCAGCAAGGCTGATTCAGTGTTTATGGGGTGTAGAGCATCTCTGTGATGGGGATGAACTACTTCTGCCTGCATAACTTCAGTCGGTTTAGGAGTTATAGACGTTTAAAGGTCAGTAAAAAAATTACGATCAGCTGCAAGGATGATCGTATGATATTATTGTAGTGTGCACTGCAGCTATGTAAACAGTACAAAAACCTTTAAACGTCTGTAACCGACTGAAGTTATGCAGGTAGACCCAGTTCATCCCCATCACAGAGATGCTCTACTCCCCATAAACAGTGAATTAGCCTTGCTGCTGATTGTTGCAAAAGTACACTTATCTCTTAGTCTATTTTGTGTTAGCCCCAATAATTTTTGTTTTCTTCACCCTTCAAATACATGGTCAATGAAGGAGGCAATACCATTGAGGGGAAGAAACCTAAGATCTCCCGGTTTTCGGTATCCATCTCCGAGGAGGCACATGAGTTTTGCCTTAGGACATCACAGTCACAAAGAACATGCTCCATGGTCTCTTCATCCTGTGAAGTAACTTTGTTGAGGCAAACAATAATAAAGCGATAAACGTTCCTTTCTAAGCAGATTTGGACAGAACTTGGTTCACGTTCACAAAAAACAAGAGGAATATAGATAGAACTGTGTCTTTCCCAGCTATCAGGTACCTGGATGGTGGACACGCGTCAGGCTTCAGTCACGTGACGACGAACGCCGGCGCAGAGAAGAGGCTCTTCCAGATCAAGGGCAAGAAGAACGTTCGAGTCAGGCAGGTCTGGAGCCTTAAATTTTTTGAGTTGCGAGATAATTTGGAGAAAGCTCGGCGGCCGCTGGATTTCATTGTCTAGTGTTGTGGGTCTCCACTGTTGTTCCTGATTCTAAAGTAGTTGTAGTTATGTGCCCATGATCTTTAACTGCCTCTCTTTAAAGACAATTCTAACGACAGTTTAGTGTTCCGGGCTCGCTGGAATTCTGACGACTGGAGGAGTTTTATAGCTCATAGAACTGATGGGGTTTCAACATGGGGAAAAGCAGAGCGGCTTATTCAATCAATTAATTATACTTTATTGCACACTAAAACAGAACATACATTTGAATAAAGATACAGAATTAAAATTAAGTACAAATAAGGCGGCGGTGTTTGGTTGCCAACCCGCCTGCCAAGCGTGGCGATTATGGCAAATCCCCCCATTTTGGGGGAGGCTTATGTCCAGCAGTGAACGTTTAATAGCTGATATGATGATGATGAAGGCGGTTTTATCGCTAAAAGGCTATTTCTTCCATGCAAACTTAGGGTAGAGGAATTAACAAACCCTTCCCTATGGAGAAACCCCATTACACCGGTCTTCTTGTGATTTGTGTCATGTTAGGGCATAACGTACGCGAGGACGACCTTCTGGTTTCTTTTAAATCTGGTTATGGCTGTACTGGTGTACACATGGCCAATGGTGCCGAAGAGTTCTCGAGTATCGACCACGTAGTGGAAACTGTAGCGTGAGTAGGCCTCCTCGCCAGATGGACTTCCTGGTGAAGGTAGCGGATACCCGTTGGATGATGGCAGTTCAAGACCAGTCGTTGTGGTGGTCCTTGGGGAGGACTACGTCCAGCAATAGATGTTTATCAGCTGAGATGATGATTATGAATGTGGGTAGCCTAATGGATACGAGCTGCGATAAATCGGCCTTTATGGAAGTGACAACACTAGATCGATCCTGATTCATAAGTTACATTGGCGGGCCACCTTTGATGATCTGTGCGCAATGTCTTGTGCATATTTTACTTGATATTTTAGTTCCGTAACAAGTATTAGAATAGATTCTTGCTCAATGCAGGCCCAATCAATGCTCTAGACTGTCTAGTGACAAACCCATTCGATTCTTTCCAGGTGGAAGCGAAGATCACCTCAATGAACAAAGGAGACTGTTTTGTACTGGACGTAGACCACGACATATATCTGTACGTTGGTGAGAAGGCGGGAAGGATGGAGCGCATCAAGGCCATATCGGTGGCCAACCACATTAGGGATCAGGATCACAACGGGAGAGGGAATGTTGAGATTATTGGTGAGGGACGTTTTGGAATCCAATTAATTTTATAAATGTGGAAGTTTGCGACCATGTTTGGATGTTTGTTACTCAATTACGCAACAGCTGAAGCGATTTGGATGAAATTTGGCACATAGGTAAAATAATTATCTTTTGGATTGATGTCAATGCAGACGACGTGATGACGTCGATAAAACGGGGAGTCATATGCAGTTTCGAAATCCGTCGTAACGAAGCACGTTGCTGCGAAAATCGTTTTGACTACCTCATACGTTCGAAAACTTGTAGACGAAGACGTACGTGGCGATACATCAAGCTACGCAAAGCCAAAATATGCTGGCCGCACGTAGGTAGAGTAATGTAGAACTTCGAGCGGCCAGCTTATGTTTGTTTTGCATAGCTTGATGTATCGTTGTGTGTACGGTCGATAAAAGCTAGTACAATACGACCAGGAAAATAATTCCGCTCGTCAATCTTCGTTTGCCCAGAGTAGGCCCGAGTCCCAGACAAAATCCGAAGTCATTTAGTAATCAAAGGGTGCAAAGTCGTTAGCAGCGGAAAGGGCGCGAAAATAAATTAGCCAATAGCGTAAACGGATTGAAGGTGGCACATCCTGATTGGTCAATATAATTTCGCGCGTTACTAAAGTTTGTCTACTGCGCAGGTACATCGGTAAGACTCATAAACCTGGTACTACTCTATGTACCTAACCCGAATTGTTTTCGAATAAAGCAGTAACTGTACCATTTTGTTTGGTCTAATGTCATGTTTTTAGGGTTCCGTACCCAAAGGATGCCAACGGGATCGTATTACTAATAGTCTATGCCATAGAGATCTAGAGAGATGCCAACCAACGCGCTGAGTTCGAAACCTAGTGTCGCATCACCACGCGATAGAAAGTATTTTGTTAGTTTGAATGAACTCATTATCCATTGCGGTATTTCCCAGCAACGCCCATTGCCGAGGTCCGTACCCCTTAGGGGTGCCCCTTGGGCAGGTTGCTTAAGCTCATGCATTGGTTCGGTAGACCTACCAGGGCGCTTCGCCGTCACTGGTGTGGTCCCCCCATAGTCCGCAGTAATAAGCAGTCGATGCTCCCTGAGTAATGCTGTATTTGTCAATTCGAAAAAAAAATTGCGGTATCAGAACTCAACGTTCGAATAATCTTTAGTACTACGCGAGCATTGCAAACTATTTACACATAATATCTCGACTGGCCTTCAGCCTCATAATGTATTGAATCATTACTGTCGCGAGCAATGTGTTCCGTTTTTGCGCATATTGCTGCGACACTGGCCCTGTTTTCACATCTCTCTTTAGTTTTTGTGATCTGTGGTCTGCGCTGTCTGTACGTCTGTCCGTCCTAACTCTAAAGGGCTGCATAATTTGAACCGTAAAAGCTAGACGGTTGATATTTTCACAGAATATTAGTTATTATAGCGGATTTGAAGCAGATCATAAAAAAACAAAATGTAAAAAATTACGAAAGAAATATAAGAATCGTGTTTTTTTCAAAGTTTTTGTTTTTGCTCTATAAAAACGGTAATACCTACTTAATATAGGTAATGCTACTATCATACAAGCGTCAAACTTGATGTGATTATAGTGCATACTCTGTGAACCGGTCGAGCGTGTGTCGGACTCGCGCTAAGGGTCCCGGAGAACACTAATTTGTTTTAGTAATATTCTATGGTGGTACGGAACCCTGCACGCGCGAGACCGACTCGCAATTGGCAGTTATTGTATAATCTTATCAATGTTTACACTCATGTAGTACATTTTATAAAGTGTTACGGTTTTATCATCATGATGCCAAATAGTGTGGGCTTTTATTTTATTATCTAATGCAAATATTTGGGCTACATTGACCATTGTCATGGAACCGTAAATCCTGAATACATGGGGCACGAGGCGTTTATTGTATGTGTACAACGTGTTAATGAATTAACGCAAAACTAGAAAGTAGTTTGTTTAGAATCGAGATCAGAATCGAAGTATCATGGTGATGAGGGAAGATATAAAGCTTTGAAATTTTTCATACAAAATTTTAAAAGCTTTATATCTTCGTAATTATATTATAAATTGCAAATGTTATTTGTTACGCGGCAACTAGATTTTCTAAACTATGTTTCCATGTATAAAATATTACTTTTATTAATTCCGTCTACGCGTATTGTGCGTCAAACTTTTGTATGGACTGAAACTGGTTGCAGAGGGGTCAATTTTATTCAAAACATTGACGCACAATACGCGTAGACGGTATTAATATAAGTAACTTTGTATATATGGAAAAATAGTATAAATCTAGTTGCCGCGTCACAAATAACATTTGCAATTTATAAAATAATTACTAATTAAAAAGTTTTGTATGGACTGAAACCACCTTAATGGAAATAAAGTTCGCTTTCGGATCCCAACACCAAATTTTTTTATGTTGTTAGGTATGTTCTCTAGACCCAAAACATTTTTTTTTAAACAATTGGCTGAAAGGTAATAGTGTAGTTACATTTTTAGAACCGGCTCATGGAGCCCTTTGATTTGATACCCCACACTATAGGTTTCAGAACAATTTTTTTTTAACCCTGACACCTTAGAGACTGTCTCCACGCAGTTTTAGTATTAGGGTCTAGAGAACATACCTAACAACATACTAAAATTTGGTGCTGGTATCCGGAAGTGAACTTTTTCAGCCTTTTTTGACCGTAAGGCAGTGCACTATTTGTTGAATTGGACGTTAAGCTTTTAGGTCGGTTTGATATTGTGACATTTTAATGTGTAGGACATTTTGCTTAAATGCCCTTACGATACGAAATGTTCGTATGGAGCGCTTTATCAGGATTATCGTCGTAACTGTCTGGTTTTGTTTTTTGCAGATCCTTACTCGAACGAGGGTGACGTGGACAAGTTCTTCGAGGCCCTGGGCTCTGGAGACAAGGAATCAGTACCTGATGACACTGCGGGTGGCGACGATGAGGTGAGGCAAAGGCGATAGGAACTGTTAAGTCTATCGCAGCGCACGCTGTGGCAGAAATATGCACTCTTTCCTCCAATAGCTGCATCACGAAGTGGGTGATGGGAACTGTCAAATTGATTCCAGCACCCGGGGTGGCAGACATTTTTTTTTTTAATATGATTTTGCTCTTGTCTTGACCCAAATCCAGTCCTCAGAACAAAGATGGGGTCGAAGATGTAGTGAGCTTACCCAGAAGAAGCCTATTCACTCGTACTTTAAAGTAATTCGGGTTGTAAGCGCTCGGAAATACTGACGCAGGCAGGGCGTTCCACTCCTTGGCTGTGCGTATTATAAAAGAATTAGAAAGGCGCTTTGTTGAATTTTCGGAAGATTTGTCAAATATCCTTGAAATCTTGAATGTAGCAAATCCACAATGCCGGGCGGGGTTCTTCAACGTATGCAGGTTTCCTCACGATGTTTCCCTTGATTTATTGAAAGTTGGCTACAGTGCCCGGGTTGGCAGAAATTTGCACTTTCTCCCCCAAATGCTGTATTCAGTATTTATTTGCAGTATCACAATAATGAAGTACATACTTACGTGTAACACAAGATCTTTCATGGGAACTGTCAAGTCGATCGCAGCGCATGCCGTGGCAAAAATTTTTAACTTTCTCCCCCAAAAGCTGCATCACGATGTAGCTGATGGGAACTCAAATGGAGATTATCGCAGCGCCCGGGGTGACAGAAATGTTTACTTTTTCGGAAGTCATGTCAAATATGCTTGAATCATTTCTACAAAGCATTTTGAGGGTCCATACCTCTCCGCAACCCGCCACCGTCGCTATTTGGGTACGGAACCCTAAAAACACATTCCATAACTAATATGTAGATGACACGATTGTATCAAGACCTCCGCTTCTAAGTACCTAGTAGACAAAGTTGTATTACGTTATGCAACACAACCTGCCCACCAAATAATTTCTACTCTACACGTGTTTCGCTTCACCAAGGAGACGTGTGCTAAAGGAATGGGCTGTGAACCAAAGCCGCAGGCTCTGGTCGGATACACCAGGACTGAGGCATGCGAAAGAACTTGTGACCGGCTTTTCAAACAGACATACCTCGGATGCCATCAATTCAAACCGCAACGACTTAAGGCTCTTAGTACGAGCCTTAACAGGACACTGCAAGCTAAACAAACACCTACACAGAATGGGGCTTGTAGATTCACCCACTTGCAGATTCTGCTGTGAAGCAGAGGAAACGCCCATACACCTCCTCTGCGAATGCGAAGTGCTCATTCACAGCAGAAGTCGCCATCTAGGTACACAATCATACGCCATCTAGATACATAATAACACCTACTGACATTAGGGACCTTCCCTCCAAAAGCATAACACGGTTCATGAAGTCCGTGGGCCTAGGAAATGACCTTTAGGTCTAGGGTTACAGCTACAATAGATCTATCCAGGTCGCAGTAGCTTTTGGTCATCGACCAAGCCCTTATAACCAAATAATAAATTCACCAAGGAGCATCCTCAGGAGGTAGACCGACGAACGTTCGAAACAGAGTTGTTACTCCGCCGAGCGTCCGACACCGAGTGTCCGAGTGTCCGTGTTTGACTCGGTGTCGGACGCTCGGCGGAGTAACAACTCTGTTTCGAACGTTCGTCGGTCTAACTCCTGAGGATGCTCCTTGGTGGAGCGAAACACGTGTAGAGTAGAAATTATTTGGTGGGCAGGTTGTGTTGCATAACGTAATACAACTTTGTCTACTAGGTACTTAGAAGCGGAGGTCTTGATACAATCGTGTCATCTACATATTAGTCATGGATTTCCGCAAAGTAACGCCTGATTCAATTAATTACATTCCATAACGTTAATTAATTAAAATATAAACCTGTTCCAGGAGTTTGAGAACGGCACGGAGGCGACGCTGAGCGAAGTGTCGGACAGTACCGGCAACATGAAGATATCCCCGCTACCGAAACCACTGTCACAGGACTACCTCAAAACTACGGTACTTATACATATTTATTTATCTTTGATGGCCCTGCCTAGCTAGCATGCCACCCCCGAGAAAACGACAAAAATCGAGATGTGCCTCCATCTTTATTATTTTACGTAGGCCAGCCTAGCTAGCATGCCACCCCCGAGAAAACGACAAAAATCGAGATGTGCCTCCATCTTTATTATTTTACGTAGGCCAGCCTAGCTAGCATGCCACCCCCGAGAAAACGACAAAAATCGAGATGTGCCTCCATCTTTATTATTTTACGTAGGCCAGCCTAGCTAGCATGCCACCCCCGAGAAAACGACAAAAATCGAGATGTGCCTCCATATTTATTATTTTACGTAGGCCAGCCTAGCTAGCATGCCACCCCCGAGAAAACGACAAAAATCGAGATGTGCCTCCTTCTTTATTATTTAACGTAGGCCAGAAAGAGCGCGCATGACGTTTTTCTCGTTTAAACGCTTTGTCGTGGGTGGCATGCTAGCTAGGCAGAAAGAGCGCGCATGACGTTTTTCTCGTTTAAACGCTTTGTCGTGGGTGGCATGCTAGCTAGGCTGTTGGTGTAATGGTTACTACGCTGGACTGCCAAACCAGGGTTCTGGGTTCGAATCCCGGTTCGGTCATACAGGGTGAAATTGATATCATTAGCATCCTTTTAAACTAAGAGTCTACCCATCAAACTGAACAACTTTTACTATCAAAATCTGCTGTTGCATACATTGCAGTTTAGTATGGAACAGCTGATTTTTTATTTGCTCCGATCGGTTTGTTCCCATAGTAAAAGTTGTTCAGGCTGAATGACTGACTGACAGAAAACGCATGCACTGAAGATAGAAACTTGAGATTTGAAATATATTAATATTCTACAGAGGATTTAGAGGAGATTGTAGAGATGTACTGCGATCGCCAACCCGCCTGCCAAGCATGGCGATTACGCCATTTTGGGGGAGGCCTATGTCCAGCAGTGGACGTCTATCGGCTGATATGATGGTGATGACGATGCAGAGGAGGACTGAGAAAGAATTTTTTGAAAACCAAGCATCTAAAGGGGTATTGAAGTTTTCAAAAATTCACGTGGGCAAAGTCACGGCCAAAAGCTGGTTCTGCCCACAAAATTATCTTTATCTTTACGGGCAAAAGCTGGTACTGCCTACAAAATGATAATTATTTAATATAAACAAAATTTTCTTTTTTTTTCAGGAATGTTACATTCTGGATATCGGTAAAACCGGTATTTACGTATGGGTCGGCAGGAAATCAAACGAAAAGGTTAGTCTTAGACCCACCGGTGGGCTACCTACAGTCTGGAATTAACTTTATTTGTTTAACCGAGCCTATTGTGCTGCCCTCAATCGCATTTTTTTTATTTCTGAAAAATTAAAAAAACATTTCGCAAAAAAACAAGAATGTCACATTGTAGTCTTGATTGGCTTTCAATTTATCGAAACATTACGGATGATTATGTTTTATAAAGAATAAAAAAAAAACATTTATTTCAGGAAACCCGGAGTGCGATTTTTGAATCTCATTCGTTGAGTTCAATGGTTTAAAACGTCAAATGCGATTTTTGGAGGTCAAATCAGCAGTAGAAAGATGCATATCTCCATACATTTTCAACTTCTGAGTTCAACGTATGAGATTCAAAAATCGCACTGTAGGTCCCATACACAAATCATTACAGGCCACTTTTGGCGGTTTAAAAGATAATAACTACAAACATTATAAAAACAAATCCGCAGTGACCCGATAAATTAAAAATCAGCAATGACTACAATGTGACATTCTTGTTTTTTGGAAATATTGTTTAAATGATAAGAAATTAAAAAAATACGTTTGGGGGCATAGCACAATAGGCTCGATGCAGCCTTAAGGTGGTTGCAGAGGGGTCTATTTTATACAAAACATTGACGCACAATACGCGTAGACGGTATTAATATAAGTAACTTTGTATATATGGAAAAATAGTTCAGAAAATCTAGATGCCGTGTCACAAATAACATTTGCAATTTATAAAATAATTATGAAGATATAAAGCTTTGAAATTTTTCATAAAAAATTTTAATCGTAATTATACATCGTATCATCTTTCGTAATTATTTTATAAATTGCAAATGTTATTTGTGACGCGGCAACTAGATTTTCTAAACTATTTTTCCATATAAAAAATACGAGCACAAATTATATACCAGATTTTAAGTCAGATCATAAGCTAATAAACAAAAAAAGTTTCATCAAAATCGGTTCAGTAATTTTTGCGTGATACTCGTTCAAACAAACAAACAAACAAACACCCAAACAAACACACAAACAAACAGACAGACAAAAAATCCAAAAATTGGTGAAATGGAATCAGGGACACCTAAAAACCATATCGTAACTTTTTTTTTGTTAATATCTTCAATGTACAGACAAACTTCCTGTTACAGTTTTATAATAGTATAGTATAGATTACTTTTTTAATTCCGTCTACGCGTATTGTGCGTCAAACTTTTGTATGGACTGAAACCACCGTCGAAAATACAACAATTTTTTGACATTTTGCAGGAAAAGACGGAAGCCATCAAAACAGCTGAAAAGTACAAGAAAGATCAGCACCTACCTCCTTGGGTAAGTAAAGTATGGTCATCAAATAAATACCTTAGCAAAAATAATATCATCAATATTTACTCGACTATGACCGTCATTCCTTGGAGGAATGGCAGACCCCTGGTGTGGGACGCTACGTGTGTCGACACTGTGGCGCCCTCACACCTCCCTGCCACTTCTCTAAGAGCGGGCGCGGCGGCGGCTGCTGCAGGGGGTCTCAAGCGGCGCACATATGCCACCCTGGGTGACGGCTACATTCTTGCGCCATTCGGTGTAGAGACCCTGGGGCCGTGGGGGCCGGACGCCCGACAGCTTTTCATAGAGCTGTCGTCGCGCTTGATCGAGGTGTGGTCGACCAAAGGGCTGGCGCGTACCTCGGGCAACGAATATCCATTGCGTCCTGGGCATCCCGCAGGACGGTGGCCTCGAGCTCGTGTTCTGTTCAGTGTTAGTCGAACGGAAGTCATGCTCGATATAGTGGCTCATTTCTTCGTCTCCTATTTGTATTTGTTTTATTTTTATTTTTAATTATAGCCATATTTAGGCACAAGTTGTACATAATGTTGTAAATACTCATTTATACCAACAATAAAAGTTATCTAAAACGTTGCTCTGACTCTGAAAGTTGTTCAGTTTGATGGTCTGACGTATTACTAGGGTGTTTTTGTTACACCCTGTATTGTATATAGAAGTACCAGGTTTATAAGTCTCATCGATGTACCTGCGCGGTTGACAAATTTTAAAAGCGCGCGAAATTATATTGACCAATCAGGATGTGACACCTTGCCGCTATTGGCTTATTGCTTTCGCGCCCTTTTCGCTGTCGAAGCATCCATAGTCTGCTATTCGAGTTGGAGCGAGATAGAGAATACCCGATTTTGCACTGCTCTGCGCAAACGAAGATTGACGAGCGGAATAATTTTCCTGGTCAAACTGTACCTTTGGGCTATGTCAGTTGGAAGAACCAGAGTAACTGACATAGCCCAAAGAATTGCTAAACTAAAGTGGCAGTGGGCGGGGCACATTGCTCGCAGAACCGATGGCCGATGGAGCCAAAAAGTTCTCGAGTGGCGACCGCGTCGGCGGAAAACGCAGCGTGGGTAGGCCCCCCCACACGGTGGAGGTGGACCGACGACCTTGTGAAGGCGGCGGGAACCCGTTGGATGAGGGCAGCGCAGGACCGGTCGTTATGGCGATCCTTGGGGGAGGCCTATGTCCAGCAGTGGACGTCCATCGGCTGAGATGATGATGATGACTGTACCTAATTACGTACTTAGGTAGTACATAATAGTACAATAGGTATATTCTTTTAATTGTTTGTTTTTCAGGTGCACGTCTCGAAAGTACCAGAGGGTATGGAATCGACTACTTTCAAGGAGTACTTCCCGAACTGGGAATGAGGCACAAATCTACCGGTTACAATTTTGTTTAAGATTATTATTTGTGATAATTCATTATTTACTTACTTATTTTTAAATTTTACTTTTGTAACGGTTACATAATAAACCTAATTTTAAAATGAGATTGTTTTCATGCTTACCTTCGTTTGGGCTGCCCACAGAACATTATAAAAAGGGGTTAGAAGTGCAAAGTAGCGTTTTTGCTTTGGAGGCGACTGTCGCCACTTGCCTTCCCACTCACGCTGCTACAACTACTTATGCTCTCTCGCACGCACCACGCCGCGCGCCTTACAGTGTTATGAAAATCATTGCATAATACCGTGTGGCACGCGTTCCACGCCTACTTTGAAATTTCTAACCTCTCTTAAGAACTTTCAGTATGGAGCGTACCTCAGGAAACGCGAAAAAAAAATTCAGCTGTCCCATACAAAACTACTGTACCTACCGACTAAAATGTATGGGACAGCTGATTTTTTTCGCTTTTCCTGGGGTAGGCTCTGAAAGTGGTTCACTTTGATGGTCTGAGTTCACCATTTTAGTATTTGCTACGCTGTCACTTACACCATGTATAGGGTTCTTCTTAAATGCTGATCCTTTTTTAAGAGGATGATCAGACCGTCAAACTGAACAACTTTCTCGATATGACCAAAATCGAAATAGCGAAAAACAATCTGCTGTTCCATTCCATACAAAACTGCAAACCTACTCGAGCCAAATGTATGGGACTGCCGATTTTTTTCAAGGGACAGGTGAAAGGAGGGAAGCTACTCGGGTTATGGGGGTGAACTGGGTGGGTCGGGAAATCTGGTTTATTGCGGAGAGACTCGGGACGCCTGATAGATAGATTAGATAAACAAAATAATGTCGCCTGCCGTAACAAATGTCTCTAGTTTGTCAAATGTTTGACGAAAACGCTTGACTCAATAAAATCGTTTTCTGGTGTCCTTTGTGGATCTTGTTGCGACTAGGGATAACTTCCGTACCATGGAGAAAAGAAAGGGAGCGGAGGTGCGGCAAGGCAGTGAGGCCAGTCGCCATTTGATGAGGTCGTGACGTCACAGTGGGCGTGGCCTATGCTGCTCAGTTCGAATCGGACCGCCATTGTTTTCGTACGTAATTATTTTGTTTGGTGAGAGGTGTTTTGTCAATAAAATACATCTAGAACGATGAATTGCGCTGTTCCTGGATGGAAAAAATTGTTTAGGATCACAGACAAAGCTTGCAGATGGCATAACTTTTCATAGGTATAAAATATATAAATTGGACCAATTTAATTTAATATGAGTTGTTTTTGAAAATAATTCTTGAATTAGACGGTTAGTTTGATAATAGCGGCGAGTAGATACACTAGTTGGTTGTCATGTTACTCTGCATTTGTTGTAGTTACTCCTTTCGCCGCTAGATGGATTTGGGTTTTTGGGGCGGAGCCTACGCTCATCTCGTACCTCGTCCCCCGCATTTTGGCGACATTTACTTGAATAGAAAAATTGCCTTGCCTCACCTCAGCTCCCTTCTTTTCTTCGTGTTCCGTACGTTCAGATGTTTTGCCATACTTATTACTGGAAGCAAAATAGGTCATAGTTTCAGTACAATGTTAGGTTCCTATTGTTTTATTATATATTTTTGGTGCTTTTGCGGTAAAGTCTTCAACACTGCTATAAATGATCTCTGGAATTGGCTCTCTAATAGCCATGTTTTTTCCTTCTTATTGCTGTCTCCCGTTTGCAATGGAGGGAAGTCGGATATTTACTTTGCCTACTCCTCTTATCTTCTTTGATTAATTCATTGCGGGTTTCAAGACAGATTAGAGTCATCCCCCGGGCTCGCTGGACTTCATTGTGTGTTGTTGTGAATGGTCGCTGTTGATCCTGGCTTACAGGAGTTACAGCGGTGGGAATATGTGGTAGGCCTATTCCCGATTTAAAAAAAACGTTTGACGGTGACTCGCCAACTCATTTGATGGGCCCCCCAAAATGAACATTCGCAAGGAGCGACAAGGCCGCAACATCTAGTGAGCGGCTAAAGTTGTAGAGAGGTGAGTCCCCGGTTCCCGGTGCTAAGCGCACCAGTCAGCAGGCCCCCGGCGTTATTATATCATTTTACACTTCCAACCGGGAGTGTAGGTTCCGCTCTTGTCACTCCACTCCTGGCCGGTTAAGGCAAGACAGGAGATGCGGGCCAAATTAATTCACGCCCTCTGGAGAATCGGGTCCGTGGTGTCGCCACTCACCAAACAAAAGCTCGCCACAGGCTGCCCTGCTTTTCTGTATCTAAACTATGATAAAACTGTAACAGAAGTGTGTCTGTACATTGAAGATATTAACAAAAAAAAGTTACGATATGGTTTTTACGTGTCCCTGATTCCATATCACCAATTATTTGATTTGTTGTCGGTCTGTTTGTTTGTGTGTTTGTTTATTTGTTTGATCGAGCATCACGCAAAAACTATTAAACCGATTTTGATGAAACTTTTTTTGTTTGATAGCTTATGATCTGACTCAAAATCAGGTATATAATTTGTGCGGACGAAGTTACGGGCTGACTCTATTATTATTAGTCTGTGGGGACTTGCTACTGATGTCAGCACCCACAAGTTATAGCAAATATGCCAACAGATGGCGATACCGTCGCTCTCGGAAATATGCCCCATACATAGACAACAGATACATATACAAGGTCCAACTAAGAACTTTTGGACCACGGCCGGTCCCCAGGCTTCACACATAGCCTGGTGGAAGATCTTCCCTTTTCATTGGAGGAACATTCCCAAGTAGCACCTCCATAAGTCGTATTCGTATGCATTAGGAAAGGTGGACCAAAATCACCACAGACTGGGTTCCCCAGGATAGTAGTCGGCGTCGAGGTAGACCCAGGAAAAGGTGGAGAGACAACATGGATGCCTTCTTGGATAGATGGTCAGCAGTTGCACACACTGCAGGACCTCAGTGGCATGCTTAGTGACCTTAATGCCGCTTCCCGACGGGTCGGTCTCGGCATGAACTTAGACAAGACGAAAGTCATGCTTAATTCTCATGTCGAGCAAGAGGCGGTATACGTCGGTGAGGCGGCGATAGAAGTTGTGCAAGACTATGTCTACCTTGGACAGACTATAAGACTAGGTAGAAACAACTTCGTCAAGCTCGTCATCGCTAGGCGCATCCAACTAGGATGGGCTGCTTTCGGGAAACTCCGCCATATATTTTCCTCGGCTCTACCACAATGCCTCAAAACGAAGGTGTTCGATGAGTGCGTCCTGCCAGTAATGACCTACGGTGCGGAAACATGGACCCTGACGATAGGACTAGTTCATCAATTCAAGGTCGCGCAGTGAGCTATGGAGACGGAGAGAGCTATGCTCGGTGTTTCTCTGAGAGATCTGATCAGGAATGAAGTGATACGTCAGGCAACGAAAGTGGTTGACATAGCTCAGAAAATTAGCAAACTGATGTGGCAATGGGCTGGTCATATCTGCCGAAGAACTGACAACCGGTGGAGTGTTAGAGTTCTGGAGTGGAGAACGCGAACTGGTAGACGTAGTGTGGGACGCCCTGCTGCCCGCTGGACAGACGACCTAAAAAAGGTAGCGGGAGCGACTGGATGAGGAAGGCCAAGGACAGAGTTTTGTGGCGCGCCTTGGGAGAGGCCTATGTCCAGCAGTGGACGATGATAGGCTGATGATGAAGTTGCACACAATAGAGATGATTGAAGGATAAAAGGGGAGGTATTTGCCCAGCAGTGGGACACCGAACAGGTTGAATAAAAAAATAATAATATGAAGCTCTGTACTGTATGTCAAATCCATTGTCTGGTATGTCCTTTGAAGGTATTGATTTTTTTCATAAGGTTGGTACCTACCTGAGTTCCTCATCTCCTTTATGTTGAGCTAACCATACCCTAAATGGTTTAGTTACCATAAAATATTAATAGTATATTAAGTTTTTGGTAGGTACAGTCTCTAGTAGGTAGGTATAATTTACCTACCGAGTGTCAAAACATGTCGAGCCGGCAGTCACGTAAGGAAATGCAACTTAATGTTTAAAACAACACCGTATTAAGCGCCCGCGCAGTTTTAATGCGACATTGAGGTAGGTCCTGCCTGACCACCGTTGTGTACTATCAATGAAACATGAATGCTGATAAAAACTGGTCGAGCGCGGGTGAATACTCGCGCGCAGGGTTCTGTATGTTTTGTTTAGTTTTTGGGAGACGAGGCAGAAAAATGTTTAAATTTACTTTTTTTGTACTCAACCCTATCTTTGAAGCTGGCTTACTAATAGTCATGCGTGTGTTTATTCTATTACTATTATAAAACTGTAACAGAAAGTGTGTCTGTAGTCTGTACTAGGGACACGGTATCGAATAGAAAGTATCGATACTGTACTCATGAGTAGTATCGAAAAAAAAGAATCGTACTCACAAAAGTATCGAGACAAAAGTATCGATACTTCAAGTATCGAGTACTTTTCTTAGGGCTTAGTGCCTAATGCGCATACGGTAGGGTAGGGTCGGCAGGCAGGACGCCAATGCCAGTCAGAAGGTAAGTAACGTCAGATTAGCAACTTAAAAAAACAAATGGTACATACATTTAATACAATAATAAGAAAATACATTCACAAATTAAAAAGTTTAAAAAAATATTAAATTATTTGATTATTTATTTTATTACTTTAAGCACACATTAAAGTTCCCAGTCCTCCTCCGTACCACAGAATAAATACTAGACCGTACCAATAGTGGACCAATCACTCACTCGTTCGGAACGAACGATTTCGATTCGAACTTCATGTAGAATAGGTAGGTAATGTTTTTGAAGTTTCAGCACGATTGAACTACATGGGCCGTAACCGTAAGGCCAAGTTTTAAGTCGGTAATTTTTAAGATTTATTCAATACGATACCTGTCGAAAAGTACTCATTGAGTAAAAGTATCGAATAAAAAGTATCGAGTACAAAAGTATCGGTATCGAACGGAAACGTACTCGATACCACAAAGTATCGATACTTTTTTCGTGTCCCTAGTCTGTACATTGAAGATATTAACAAAAAAAGTTACGATATAGTTTTTAGGTGTCCCTGATTCCATATCACCATTTTTTTGTATTTGTTTGTTTGATCGAGCATTAAGCAAAAACTACTGTACCGATTTTGATGAAACTTTTTTGTTTGATAGCTTATTATCTGACCTAAAATCTGGTATATAATTTGTGCGGACGAAGTCGCGAGTTAATCCTAGTTTTATTATAATATTAGGTATTGCCTATGATGAGGTTCAAATCCGCACGGATAACATGCCATGTACCAACGAGTTTTTCTAACTTATGTAATACCGACTGCTCCCGAATGGTGAAGGAAAACATCGTGAGGAAACCTGCATATATTGAAGAAGAAATTCTGATGTGTATGTGAAGTCTACCAATCCGCATTGGGCACGCGTGGTGGACTAATGCCCATACACCCTCCCTGAGGGTAGGCCTGTGCCCTGCAGTAGGACGTTTACAGGTTGATGATGATGAATATTACCTATGTAGGTAGGTAAGGTACCTGCATTATATACTTGAGGGGGTGCTTCAGACCATCAAACTGAACAACTTTGATTGTAATTAATTGAATCAGGAGTTACTTTGCGGAAATCCATGACTAATATGTAGATGACACGATTGTATCAAGACCTCCACTTCTAAGTACCTAGTAGACAAAGATGTATTACGTTATGTAACACATCCTGCCCACCAAATAATTTCTACTCTACACGTGTTTCGCTCCAGCAAGGAGCATCCTCAGGAGTTAGACCGACGAACGTTCGAAATTGAGTTGTTACTCCGCCGAGCGGCCGACACCGAGTGACCTGTGCGCGCCGTCTGTCGCCTATTAATACCCGTTTGACAGACCCGATTTTCCAATCAAACGCCCGAGGTCAGTCACAACAAACGGCCATTACACACTTTCACCAACCGACAGGTGCGGGGCACTGTCAAACGAGTATATATAGGCGAAAGACGGCGCGCACAGGTCGACGACCCGATCACGGTCGCTATGATAGCGGCCCTCCAATCACGACTCACCGACACAAACACACACAACACGATCACCGCCGGCGGTAACACAATCATTTCTTTGTTGCGTCGTCGTCGTAAAAATCGAAATCCCCACTGTCCCCGGGGGGGTTCGTCGCGATCTCTGCCCACTCTTTTGCCTTCTGGCGCCTACAGACGCTACCGGCACATCGCTGGCCGATTCTCACCGATCCCCACTACCCAATCGTAGCCCGCGTAGTCCCAGCAACGCCCATTGCCGAGGTCCGTACCCCTTAGGGGTGCCCCTTGGGCAGGTTGCTTAAGCTCATGCATTGGTTCGGTAGACCTACCAGGGCGCTTCGCCGTCACTGGTGTGGTCCCCCCATAGTCCGCAGTAATAAGCAGTCGATGCTCCCTGAGCAATGCTGTATTGGTCAATTCGAAAAAAAAAAAAAAAAAAAAAAAAAAAAAAAAAAAAAAGCGCACAGGTCACTCGGTGTCGGACTCTCGGCGGAGTAACAGCTCTGTTTCGAACGTTCGTCGGTCTAACTCCTGAGGATGCTCCTTGGTGGAGCGAAACACGTGTAGAGTAGAAATTATTTGGTGGGCAGGTTGTGTTGCATAACGTAATACAACTTTGTCTACTACGTACTTAGAAGTGGAGGTCTTGATACAATCGTGTCATCTACATATTAACTTTGACTATGCAGCTATGGAGGTGCTACTGGGAATGTTCCTCCATTGAAAAGGGAAGATCCTCCACCAGGCTATGTGTGAAGCCTGGGGACCGGCCGTGGTCCAACAGTTCTTAGTTGGACCTTTTATATGTATTGAATCTCTGTGATTATTTCTCTTGCGCGATGTATGTCTTGCATTCGATTGTGAACCTTATTTGTAGTAGGTTACGAGTTACGTATTCACGGTGAACGTTGTCTTTGTATGGAGCAATATTTCTGAGAGCGACGGTATCGCCATCTGTTGGCATCTTTGCTATATCTTGTGGTTGCTGACATCGGTAGCAAGTCTCCACACAGCTATGAAACTATGGACTGAAACTAGGATAGTTCAATAGTTTATTAGGATTATGAAATAACGAGCGTTAACCCGCGACTTCGTCCGCACAAATTATATACCAGATTTTAAGTCGGATCATAAGCTATCAAACAAAAAAGTTTCATCAAAATCGGTTCAGTAGTTTTTGCGTGATACTCGTTCAAACAAGCAAACACCCAAACAAACACACAAACAAACAGACAGACAAAAAATCAAAAAAATTGTGAAATTGAATCAGGGACTCCTAAAAACCATATCGTAACTTTTTTTTTGTTAATATCTTCAATGTACAGACAAACTTCCTGTTACAGTTTTATAATAGTATAGATTTGTAAAATCAGGTAAGCTAAACTATGCTCTTAATAGCGACTATCCTCCTACGAATAAACTTAAATAAGATTTGTTGTAGGAGGGCATTATGTTAGAAAACAAATATGTAACTTTTTCTTTATAAAATAAATATAAAAAACAACATAGAATACGTTTCATAGAAAACGTCAAAAGCTACTCGAAATAAAGTATGGAACAGCTGACTGATTTCGCGAATCCTATGTTGGCTCCACAGTTAAAGTTGATTGTCAAAAGCACCCTGTTTAAAGCTTAACTACGTGACGATCGGTATCAAATCAACAATGGTTTTTTACAATAAAGGCTGGGCCACACAGAGTGCGGCTGCGGGTCGGCAGTAGTTGTAAACTATGGAATTATAATTATTCGATGAGTCACATTGAGGCTACTGTTCTGCAGCCGTTCCGCAGCCGCGCCGGACTGCATCTAGTGTACACACGGCGACACATCAAGCTATACAAAAACCAAAATAAGCTGGCCGCGCGTAGGACGAGTAATGTATAACGTCGCGCGGCCAGCTTATATTGGTTTTGTATAGCTTGATGTGTCGCTGTGTGAACACCTCGCATATAATTCCATAGTTTACAACTGCCATCCCGCAGCCGGTCCGCAGCCGACTCGCAGCCGCACTCTGTGAGGCCCAGCCTTTATTGTACATAATAATTCCCTATAATCCCCGAGGGGGTAGTCAGAGATATTCTGCAACCTCAGAACATCCATGTTTCACTATAGTACCAAAACTCTGCCCAGTGTGACGGGGAGTGAGCCTGTCGCCACTTGTAAATGGACAGGTACAATACATGCCTCGAAATTGAAGCATGCAGGTTTCCTCACGATGTTTCTCTTCACCAAAAAGCCAGTGGTGTTACAAATCGTACATAAATTCCGAATAACTCATTGGTACTAGTCTGCCTGGACGGGGATCGAACCGTCGCCTCCTGCACGGCAGGCAAGGTTACTCGCCACTGGACCACCACGGCCCTAAACTAAAAAAATATTGTTAAGTATATCTCGGCCACCACGGACTCTCCTGCTCCCGGAGCGCTGGCCGCTGGTCACGCCACGCAACATTGAACGACGCCACTTGTAAATGGACAGAAGGTACAATACATGCCTCGAAATGTTTCCTCCATTTCATGATGTTTCCCTTCACCGAAAAACCAGTGGTGTTATAAATACTAGGTATCGGAATAGTCAGAAATAGCCCTACTGAACTAGTAAACGGGCATCCACAAGGTTCAAGTGCATTTCACACGGACCCCTAACAAATTTGCAACAAAGACAAACAAAGGTCAGAAAAGGACGAAATATTCTTTTATTCAGCATCTCAGTTTTATAATGTATGGCGACAAGGCGTTTCCGACGTATGATAATGTTTTTGAAAAATAACATTGACTTTTACTTTTTAATCGCAGACTGCTTGGCGTCTATTTTTTATAATTTCATTTCATTTATATTTATAGCGATAAATTACATGTTTACAATAGGTAGATGTCATTGATATACAGTCTCAACGTAATTTTACCCATTTTGGGTGTGGCAATAAAGAGACTTAAAACTAAACTAACCTAGGATGTGGTGCAGGTTCGGTCCTTGTGGGAGGGTACCCAGAACGCTGGCCGCATTTCCTCGCTGAATGGCTAAGCTGATCCGTTGAGCGAGGAAAGTGCCAGCTCTTGGGTCCCCGTGTCGAGTCTATCAGGCGCTTTGACAGGTCTTTAAAAAGCGCCTGCGCATTAGGTCCCCACGGCCCAAGAGTTTCGACACCAAAACCCATAAAATGGTATTGGGGGCCGATATCCCGGTACCAGTAGGCCTTTCGTTTTTCGGCCGCCTCCGCCGCTGCGCCAGCCCTTCGACTCGTGCCCTGTAAGTGAGACGGGGCCAGTGTGTCCACGCAGGTAGCGTCCCACACTAGCGCCCGACCCATCTTCCAGGGGACGAGAGACATCCCGTCTGGTCTCTTGCCATCGCTCCGTATGATGCCAGTCGGCTCGAGAATGGCAGGAACGTTGAATGTGGCAAGAGACCTACGTATGATGTCGTTAAGGGTGACATGGCGAGGGAATCTGCCGGCACTGTGGCAATTGTACAATATTGATATTGATAATACATACTTTACATAATAGGAATTTACTACAAATATAATTAATACAATATCCATTGGTGTTTTGGTATACATTACAATACACAAAGAAAAAAAAAGAAAAAAATTAAATGGGTGTCATTTGGTACATAATAAAAATTTAAAAATGTTATTACATAATTTACATTGAATTTAATAGAAAGATGTCATACAATTACATTGAATTTATTAGTCAAATTGAAAACTGTCTCCTTGCAGGCCAAATGTATCTACTCCAAATACTCGTTTAGCTCATAGGGACACTTCGTTATTAAAAAGGTTTTTAGGTCCTTGAGGAACTTCTCATCCGCAAGAGTCTTCATTTCGTGTGGCAATTTGTTGTAAACTTTGACCGCATTTATTTTTGTACTTCGCTTGAAGAGTGCAGTTTGGCAAAAGGGTAAAAGTAGTTTGGGCTTGTGGAGAGCATTTAATCTAGTACTGGCGAATCTAGGCGCATCTGGAAAATTTTCCGGGTGTCGACGTACGAGTTTACATAGCTCAAAAACATATAGAGCTGTGACGGTCATAAGATTTAATTTTTTAAAGACGGGTCGACAAGAATCTGTTCGTCGTCGCAACCCGCCCAATATGCGCACACACCTCTTCTGCAATATGAAATTTGATTTTTTGGTATGTTGTCGGATGAAATATAAGGTCTAACAAAATTAGGTGAAACTATTTTAAGGGGATGATCAGACCATCAAACTGAACAACTTTCTCTATCGGACCAATATCGAAATAGCGAAAAGAAATCAGCTGTTCCATACAAACCTACTTGACCTAAATGTATGGGACAGCAGATTTTTTTTCGCAATTTCAATATTAGTCCCATAAAGAAAGTTGTTCAGTTTGATGGTCTGATCATCCCCTTAAACTAGTTTCACCTAATTTTGTTAGACCATAAGGTCTAACAAAATGTATGGGAGACGTTTTTTGCGATTTCTGACATTTCTAGTACTCGAGTGGATAAGAACGGCGGCTGACTGCGAGAGAGCTCAGGGTTCGAGCCTGGTGATTGTGGATTATTTTTAATTTTCGATTTATAGTTTTCGATTTCTATGCATAAGCGCAATCAATTTATTGATGTTAAAAGAACTTTCGAATTTACTCAAAACATTAGTGAGAATGATGGATTGAGCAAAACCATATCACCGGCTCACCGCTAGAATAGAGGACATTGCGTGTAATTTCAGTAAAAAAATGGGACTAAAATGCAAAAATTGTTCTATGGAGATTTGTAGCAGAGATTATTTGACCTGCTCTGTTTGTTCAAATAATTACCATTTGGAATGGAATGGACTGGAATGTGCCAATGTATCCCCAAAACTATTTTCCCTAATGTCGAAGGAATCAAAGAAGAATTGGACCTGTCGCACATGTCTACAGAGTGCTGAACCATCCGCAGCAACAGCCTCAACGCATTTACCCTATGATTTCAATAATAGGGTTACAATTAATGTATCGACAGAAAACTCATTTTCTTCACTGTGTTCTGACGAAACGGAAGACTTGCTCTCAACAGCGTCGCACACGCTCAATCGAAGTTGCCCAGAACTAAGAAACATAATTAACGAAGACAGAGTATTAGAACTAGAACAGCAACTGTCAATGTTACAGGAGAAGTTACTTGCAGCTGATAATGAGATTACGAATATAGTTTCGGAAAATTTTGCTTTAAAGAAGACTCTATCCGAGTATGAAACAAAAATCCAATGTCTTAAACAAATATGTCATTCAAATGCAAAGAATATTACTCATAGGAAGAAGAAAAAATCATTAAATGTAACTCGCCTGAATTTTTCCACCGTCGAAAACGATACGCCCTGTAAGACCAATGTTTTAAACGAAGTACCCCTCGATGACAACCCTAGCAATCCTCCTTCACCAGTAGCACCACCAACCCCCAATATAGTTTCAGAACACATCAATACTGAAAACCAGAAAAATAAGATCTACATAATCAGTAGTAATAGAAGAAATAAACTCACGCAACGAACAGAAGAAACGTTTAGTGCCGATTTTGAATACTTTCATTTCCTTACCCAGAATGTTGGAATATGTGAGCTTCTATTAAACATCGAAGACAAGCTTAATAAATTCACAAAAAGAGACTACTGCATTATATTTATGAGCGAAAGAGACTTTGAAACATCTGACGATTACTCCAGACTAGTTGCTCAAATAAGATTAACACTACTAAAAACAATGCACACCAATGTTGTTATTTGTCTCCCAACATTCAAATTTGGCAGACGCCCAAACACGATCTTCAATAACAGAATAGAGTCATTCAATTATCAACTCTACAAAGATATAAACACTTACGGATATGCCTATATACTGGATTCAAATCTGAATTTGACTTACGATCAGAATATGTTCAACACGAGGAATGGAATGCTGAATAATAATGGAATGAGACAAATCTTTGTAGACCTTAAATGCTTAATAACCCACTTGCAAGTGCAAATTAGGATGATTCTGAAGAGCCTGAGTTATAATGAAGAAACTGAACACTATGCCCAAAAGGAGGAAACAGAGAATAGCACAAAAAAACAGTTTTTTCGTGTATAACCATTTATATATACTGCACCAGAATATATCAGGACTCATTAATAAAAGTGATGACCTAATGCTTCACTTAGCTGAGTTAAAAGAGCAGAATAAATCAGTAGATGTAATTTGCGTAACTGAACACAACATGACGCCTGAAATAGAAGAATATCTGACTATACAAAACTATCGATTAGCTACAAGTTTATCGAGAAATCGTAAAAAAGGAGGCTCATGCATTATAGTAAGGACCGGTCTAGAATTTAAAGTACTAGAAAACTTAGCAAAACTTTCTGTTATGTGTATATTTGAGTGTTGCGCGATAGAGCTTTTGGCTCATAATACTATTATTGTATGTGTATATAGGGTACCTAAAACTGATCTAGATACGTTCTACGAAAGATTAGAATTAGTTTTGAGTAATATATGTGATAAGAAAAATAAAAAGATAGTAATCTGCGGAGATTTCAATATCAATATTTTAGAAAACAAACCAATGACCCGCAATTTTGAGTATATACTTTTAAGTCATAATCTCAAACTACAACTAAGACAGCCAACGCGACCAGTGAGTGGAACGTGTCTGGACAATTTTGCTCACAATATATACGGATGTAAATGCGAAGTACTCGATTTTGCATTGTCAGACCACACAGCACAGCTCCTTAAATGTCCTGTGAAGAAAACATGTTTTATTAAATCTTGGCGTACTAGGCGCCGAGACTATTGTGGCGAATATATTGACAAGTTTAAATCATGTATGAGCAGCTTATCTTTTAATGACATACTTCACAATAATGATGCCGATATAGCATATAACACATTCTTGGACATTTTCAAATTATTTTATGATTTGTGTTTTCCCTATAAAGTTATTATTAATAGTACAAAGCAGAAGCCAAAATGGATCTCAAAGGGAATCAAAAAATGTTGCAAAAAAAAGAGAAATTTACTTTGGACATACAGAAATAATAAAAACGAACAAAGTCAACTGAAACTGAAAGAATACACTGTCAGACTTAGAAAGATTATAAAGCTAACTCAACGTGCACAAAATAACTATTACATAAACATTTCAAACAATAAATGTAAAGCAACATGGCGTATAATTAATAACTCCAAAAGTATTTTGCCGAGAGAACCCATAAGTGCGATAACTAGTAAAGACGAACTCATTACAATACCTTCGGAAATAGCCAATACATTTAACAACTTTTTCATAGACAGCATTGAATGTACATATAACCAAAAGACTAATTATAAATCCATAGATTGCAATTCGAAAACCCTATTCATGATCCCAACTATTCCTAATGATATATATAATATAATAATGTCCTTAAAAAACACAAATAGCGTTGGTCATGACGAAATTAATACTAAAATAATAAAATGTGTGGCAAAAATAATTGCAGTTCCTCTCAGCCACATAATTAACCTCAGCATCAGCACAGGTGTCTATCCACATCAATTGAAACAAACCGTCGTTATTCCTCTCTACAAAAAGGGTGACAGAGAAAACGTTAAGAACTATCGCCCAGTGGCCTTAATACCCGTTTTTTCAAAGGTATTTGAAAAAGTTCTTTACGAGAATCTGTACTCTTTTTTGGAAAAATATAACATCTTGACTAAAGAGCAGAAAGGTTTTAGAAAAAACAAAAACATAAATATGGCCATATACGACTTGGTGCGACCAGTAGTAACAAATTTAGATAAAGCAAAACCGATATGTGCATTATTTATGGACATGACTAAAGCGTTCGATTATGTAGAGCACAAAACATTGCTCTACAAGCTGCACCGCTATGGGATACGTGGTAACGTTTTGCAATTAATACAATCCTACTTAAGTGATAGGAGACAATATGTACAATTGACGCAGATATGTACGACAGCTAGGGAGGAACGTAAATTTATATCGGAATGTAGAGACGTGACATACGGTGTGCCTCAAGGCAGCATATTGGGCCCACTTTTGTTTTTGCTTTATATTAATGACATACCTAAACAGAGTAAATATCCTATGGTCCTCTATGCAGACGACACCACTATAGTCATAGAATGTGAAAATGAAAATAGCTATGAATTCGAAATCAACAACACTATCGAAAACGTTATAAATTGGTTACATGACAATAATTTAAAAATAAATTTAGAGAAGACCAAAATCATGCATTTCTCTCAAAGAAAACCAAGACCTAATCTGAATATTAACTATAAGGGTGAAAACATATCTAGTGTAGACGTTACAAAATTCTTGGGACTCTCTATCGACAAAAATATGTCCTGGGAATCTCAGTCCTTGGAGGTTTGTAGGAAACTTCATAAATATGCATACGCTCTTCATAAGATTTCGAAAATTGTTAATCAACAGGCTGTACTAACTGCATACCATGGTTTCGTTGCATCCACAATGCGATACGGAATAATTTTCTGGGGAAATTCTAGTTACAGGGATGTACTATTCAGAGCACAAAAACGATGTATAAGAGCCATATGTGGCTTAAAAACTATAGAAAGCTGCAAAGAGTCATTTGAGAGGTTAAAAATTTTAACTTTTCCCTGCTTATACATTTTAGAGTCTTGTATGTTTGTTAAATCGAATCCCGAATTGTTCCAAACTAGAGTATTGGCGCCAGGTTTCAATTTACGTCCTAGAAAAATAATGATTCAAACTAATATTTGCAAAACGGCTTTAATGCGAAAAAGTGTAATTGATATGGCTCCGATAATTTATAATAAGCTACCAGAATCGTTAAAAAAATATAATAATAACGGAACGTTCAAGGATGTGCTAACAAGATTACTGATTAATAAATGTTACTATACTTTAAATGACTATTTCAATGACAATTTATAGCATAGGATTTCTTTTAATTTTTTTGTGATTAGACATGTTGACATTTTAATAAATTGTGACAGTAAATTTTATGCATTCATCTATTTCATCATTTTATTATGTAATCTTTGTTAGGTATAATTTATTGACAATGTTATTACAAAAATTTTGACATCTTATAAATATTCTATAATATAATCATATCATCATATTAAATAAGAATAATAATTGTTTTTATATTCGTATGTCTCATGATACATCATAGTGGTCCTGTAAAACTACACTCCAACTATTGTATAATTTTTCTATTGTACTTTTTACCTATGATGACGAATAAATGTTTCTGATTTCTGATTTCTGATTTCTGATTTCTAAGCTCAGTTGGTCTCGTAGACTTTTTTGATCTTTATAAGAAACAGGATCATTGAGATAAAAATTTTGTTTTCTGTAAATGGTCTATTTTCTTGCTGACTGTACATTTTTTTCAAAATCTGTAAATGGGGGTAAAACTATCTCAAAAAGTTAAGGACAGTCTCTTAAGGCGGTTGCAGAGCGGTCAATTTTATACAAAACTTTGACGCACAATACGCGTAGACGGTATTAATATAAGTAACTTTGTATAAATGGAAAAATAGTTTAGAAAATCTAGATGCCGCGTCACAAATAACATTTGAAATTTATAAAATTATTACGTAGATATAAAGCTTTGCGTAAATATAATTTTTCATACATAATTTTAAAAGCTTTATATCTTCGTAATTATATTATAAATTGCAAATGTTACGCGGCAACTAGATTTTCTAAGCTATTTTTCCATATATAAAATATTACTTTTATTAATTCCGTCTACGCGTATTGTGCGTCAAACTTTTGTATGGATTGAAACCACCTTAAGAACGTTTCCCTCTAGTTGCAACGGTTAAGGTACCTGCCCTTACTGCCCCGTCTCAAAAATCCACTCTGTATAAAGGGAAGGTGGCGATCCTTGGCGTGGCGTGGGAGAGGCCTGTGTGTAAGTTTTTAGACGTCTATTGTTTAGTCATCTGATTGAAAAACATATTACTCAATTAAGGAATTACTTGAGACATGAATTCGTAATCATTAATAACATATTTTTATTGTGTATGAATCTCAAATTTACAATTATGACATTCATTAAATTATTATTATTAGTGTGACATTGATTTTAGGTACAATTTTGATTTTATATACTTACATAGTTAAACTATTGATGATGGCGCCCTCACACCTCCCTGCCACTTCTCTAAGAGCGGGCGCGGCGGCGGCTGCTGCAGAGGGTCTCAAGCGGCGCACATATGCCACCCTGGGTGACGGCTACATTCTTGCGCCATTCGGTGTAGAGACCCTGGGGCCGTGGGGGCCGGACGCCCGACAGCTCTTCAAAGAGTTGTCGTCGCGCTTGATTGAGGTGTCCGGTGACCGAAGGGCTGGCGCGTACCTCGGACAACGAATATCCATTGCCATCCAACGAGGTAACGCAGCCAGCGTCCTGGGCACCCTCCCGCAGGACGGTGGCCTCGAGCACGTCTTGTTTAGTGTAAGTCGAACGGAAGTCGCGCTGGATGTAGTGGCTCATTTTTTCTTCGCCTACTTTATTTGTTTTTAGTTTTATTTTTAATTATAGCCATATTTAGCCATAAGTTGTACATAATGTTGTAATTGTAAATACCTATACTGTTAATAAAAATATCTGAGTCGAACTAATGAATTCACCACTGAAAATTGAAAAATAAACGAAATTATTGATTTCTTAATTAAATTCATTCAATCATTACGTTTTTTTTCAGGTATAACAATACCTATATATTTTGTATGCCTATTGGTAGGCCACAGAGATACTTTTACTATTGTTACATCATATTTGTGTTTGTATGTCCAGCAATGCTGGATGCCCATCGGCTGAGATGATGATGAGCGAAATTGTTAGGAGAGGCCGTCTGAGGAAAACATACCACGATCAAATAAATTATCTTTTCTTTTTAATGAAATTATAGTACAAATACTATAACTATATATAGTACGGAATGCAACACTGATGTTCATCTTCAAACCAAATCGCATAAGGGTGCATAATACTGTCACATCAAAGTTCTTATGACATCATCATCAGCCTATATACGTCCCACTGCAGGGCACAGGGCTAGCCCCAGGGAGGATGGACGTTAGTCCACCACGCGTGCTCAGAGCGGATTGGTAGCTTCACATATGCGTCGTAATTTCTTCGTCAGCGTATGTAGGTTTCTTTACAATGATTTCCTTCACCGTTTTTGAGAGCAGTCGGTATTACGTACTAATTATAGTACCTACTCTGTGGTATTACACAGCCCCGGATCTACCATTTTTCCGACCCGGGGCAAAAACTTGACATTGGCGCCCTTGCTCCATTAATGTCCGTCGCAATAATGATCTAAAACCTGTAGTTTTGAAAAAACAGGAGCGAGCGAAGCGAGCTCGAGATTTTTACAATATTATTAGGTCATTGCAAACCTGCAACGTGATCTAAACCCAATGCGTCTAGGCTTTTGCGATACAATTATATATCTAGGAGCGAGCGAAGCGAGCTCGAGATTTTTACAATATTATTAGGTCATTGCAAACCTGCAACGCGATCTAAATCCAATGCGTCTAGGCTTTTGCGATACAATCATATATCTAGGAGCGAGCGAAGCGAGCTCGAGATTTTTACAATATTATTAGGTCATTGCAAACCTGCAACGCGATCTAAATCAAATTCGTCTAGGCTTTTGCGATACAATCATAACTAGGAGCGAGCGAAGCGAGCTTGAGATTTTTACAATATTATTAGGTCATTGCAAACCTGCAACGCGATCTAAATCCAATGCGTCTAGGCTTTTGCGATACAATCATATATCTAGGAGCGAGCGAAGCGAGCTCGAGATTTTTACAATATTATTAGGTCATTGCAAACCTGCAACGCGATCTAAATCAAATTCGTCTAGGCTTTTGCGATACAATCATAACTAGGAGCGAGCGAAGCGAGCTTGAGATTTTTACAATATTATTAGGTCATTGCAAACCTGCAACGCTATCTAAATCCAATGCGTCGAGGCTTTTGCGATACAATCATAACTAGGAGCGAGCGAAGCGAGCTTGAGATTTTCTTGCAATATTATCAAGTTAGTACTAAGCTGTAGATGAACACATTTTTTTTTAAATACTTGATTTTGGCGCCCCCTAGGCCTGCCGCCCGGGCGTAGGCCCCTGTTTGCCCCCCCTAGATCCGGGGCTGGTATTACACGTACTTAAGTTAGAAAAACTCATTGGTACATTATCACTTGGCTTAAATTGGCATATTATGTGTGTTGTGTGTGTTTCTTATGCACTATCTATCTATCTATCATACCTCCGGCATATACTGAACACTTCATTTAACGGGTTCGCACTAACAAGAAGTTAGCACTTGCTATACTGAGTGAGAGAGGTGAGAGAGGATAGCACTATTACATTGCCTACTGTCGTCATCCTTCTGTTTTCCACGAGGGGGTGATAGGCTGTATAGGTATGCAATAGCTGTATTTTTTTTGGCACCGATTGGTTTTCTGCCATAGTGAAAGTTGTTCAGTTCCATGGGGAGACTCTTAGTTTAAAAGGATGCTAATTATATCAATTTCAAATACTTTTACATCTTTTTTCAATTTCATACTTATACAGGGTGAAATTGATATCATTAGCATCCTTTTAAACTAAGAGTCTACCCATTAAACTGAACAACTTTTACTATGGGAGCTACACGATCGGAGCACAAAAAAAATCAGCTGTTCCATACTAAACTGCAATGCCTACTCGACTCAAATTTATGCAACAGCAGATTTTTGTATATTTGATTCATTCATTCATTTATTTTTGCTCTGATCGGTTTGAACCCGTAGTAAAAGTTGTTCATTTTGATGGGTAGACTCTTAGTTTAGAAGGATGCTAATGATATCAATTTCACCCTCTTGTACATAAGCGGTATTTTAATTGTCACTGTGACTTTAAACTTTGACGTAGAATTATGCTTAATTATGATGTTATATCTTCATTTAGAAGTGTAGGTACTTTAATACTTAGGTTGGCTTGCACCAAAAAGAGTTTAGGCTTACTGACCGCTCTGTCTTTCACACTGCTCATACTAATGATAGTGACAGCATTATATTTAAACATGTTTGAGCTTAAACATTTTTTTGTGCAAGCGAGCCTTAATTATTGTGTAATATATGTTGGTTAGGTAAATTTTTTTGTATTTCATCATATTTTGCTTTCGATTTTACACGGCGAAACATCAAGCTACGCAAAACGAACATAAGCTGGCCGCGCGACGTTATACATTACTCTATCTACGCGCGGCCAGCTTATTTTGGTTTTGCGTACATAGCTTGATAACATTTTAATAGAGGAAAGGACAAATGGAAGAAAACACCAAATTCAAAATTGCAAAAATCTATAATTTCAGTGTCTATTACAAAATAACTAAAATCTATCTAAAAATAAACAAGAGAAGAAAGTTTTATTTAGTTTCTGACTTTAACAATAGGTGGCGTTGTAATGAACTAATAATTTATGTCAAAGAAAAAAAACTTAAAACACTCAAAGAAATTACATTTGAAATTCAGTCAGTGCAGATAGCACTGACTGAATTTCAAATGTAATTTAATGTAACGAGAAAAGTTAGAAATGATTTACAAAAATAATGCTTACAAAAAAGTTCAAGCTAAATGTTTATTATTAGGATACAGAAAGGCAGATCTATAGTACTATTCTACAGACAAAAACATGCAAACATTCAAATACATTCATTGCATACAACATTTCGAAACTCCCGAGGAATAACATTGTAACCCTACTTTTGCATTTTGCAGGAGAGCACATCAAATCTTAGGCCATTTAAATATGGACTAGTTACGTGTAACAACAAAACAACGCGTTCTAACAAATTTTTCTGTTACTTTTTGCGGGGGACGAGGTAGCATGACATACACAACTTTGGATTTTATTAATTTTGTTAATTTTGACAAATAGTGTCGTGTGACAAGACTAGTTGTTCCGCAATTATAGCCTGTCTCGTTTAGTGATCTTTTGTAAAACTGTAACAGGAGTGCGATTTTAGAAATCTCATTCGCTGGCAGCTAGAAAGTGAGTTATGTGAGTTACAACGTTATGTCCCAGGGAGTATTTTTTATTTAACATTTTGATAGAACTACATTAAAAATTGTATCTTCTATAAACTATATAGGTAGGAAGGAACTTTGAAAATAAACTCTATTGAAGGACCATTTAAAATGAAATAAGACATTTTTTCATTATTTAATAGCGACACAGCCAGTTAGGGTGTCTACCTACCTAGAATCATTTAGTCTCATAGAAATACTAAATAAGTACTATGTATTATGGTTTAACTATAGAATAAGTATACATCACCACTAACTATATTAAATTTTTATATTACGTAACCTAAGACGAGTGTGCAGTGTCAATATAAACATTGTAATGTTTAATGACACGAAGCAATATTGTTATTGTATTTTCCTTTATATGAAATAAAAAAAAAAAATGAATTTTGAGTTTTTTATAGAATTTTTTTTTATTTTTTCATTTTGTATCGAAATACATGAGAATGGTCCTTTAAAAGAATTTATTTTAATTCTAAAATCTAAATAAATGCGTTTTGTAATTCTCAATTTCTATGCTAAGATTTTTATTTACGTTTTCTACTAAATGTCTTATTATTTAATATTTTTTCAATACGTTTGAACGCTGAGCTCAGCAGTTGAAAATGTCAAAATTACTATGGAGATAATATGCGTCTTTCTATTGCTGATTTGACATTCAAAAATCATACTCCAGGAGTGCAATTTTTGAAAGTCAAATCAGCATTAGAAAGATGAGTATCTCCATACATTTACAACTGCCGAGTTCAACATATGAAATTTAAGAAATCACACTATTCAAAATCAATTAGTATGTAATCAACTGAAAAGTGAAGTTAAAAATTCTACATACCTAAGTACAGGCCTTTTACTAAATTATATATCCTTGTTAAAAAATTATGTAAAATAAACCAGTGCATGCCTATGAGGAGCATGAATTAGGAAAGCTAATAATTATGTTCGATGGAAACAATTTTAAACATCTCACTGTTTATAATTTTGAAAAAAATTAATAGGTCTTATTTCCAACTATTTTTTTACTATTTTTCTACAAAATTTCAAAGAACCTAGACATTTCATAACATTCATTAAAAACAGCCTAATCTAAAACAAACGAAAAAAGCAATAAAATAAAATTCAATATCCACGATTCGTAATGCAGTCATTTTTTTTACATCTATAAATGAAATCACAATACCAGCTCAATTTGTAAGTAAATCTTTTATATTCGATGTGTTGCGGGAAATAAGCAAACAAAAGAATAATTTAACCTAGACGAACGATTATTTCGAAAAATAAATAGTGTTTTGAGCATTTCTCTTGGATTGTGCTGCCATCTGTGTATAAATTGCTGAATTAAAATAAAAAAAGGACAAAACAAGGGTATCAACGTATCAAAACATTGTAAATGTAATAACTTGATTTTTTTTAAATAATAAAATAGGCTAACAAAATCGTAGAAAGACGGGATGATCCAGACTATCAAACCGAATAACTTTTTCTATGGGACCAACATCGAAATCACGAACTACCTACTCGATCTGAATGTTTAGTTTGATGGTCTGATCATCCCATTGAAAAACCGTCGTCGTATAAAGAAGGATTCTATATAAAAACCATGGCCCTCCCTTCAGTCGGGGAAAAAAACTACTTACCAATGTTAATATTCGTCAACGCGACCAACGTCCATTGTAACTTAGCACCTGTTGAACCAAGAAATCCCAATAGCTCAGGTGCCAAGTTAAACTAGACGATAGACACAGAAGACGGTAGCAACAGATAGGCAACACTATCAAGAGAGATTATCTACAAAAAGTCAATAAATTATAACCGTTTTGAGTTTAATGTTTTCTGGGCAGTAGATATAAGCTATACGTGTCTTTAGGCAAAGCAACGCACGCTGGCTTTTGTCGCAGATCCTCCAAATTCTCCGCAGCAACGTCAAATTCTTGCATTATATTCGCGAACATCACGAAGCTCGTAGACGTGACTAAAGTTTGACCTATACATGTCCTCTTACCGATACTGAATGGCAAGAAGTGGGGGATATTTCTCTTGACTGACAAAACTTCCTTTTCTACTTCTTTGGTCTTATCGATAGGTCCAGTTCTTTCGCTGTCTGACTCCATTCCAGAATCGCACAGTGACTTCCTTCGCACTCGGACCTTACTGCGTTCCAGGAACCTTGATGGATCGAACTTCTGAGGCTCATTCCAGTATTTCTCTGAAGTGTTCAACTCGTAATTATTGATAAAAACGGTTGTTCCCTTTTCGACTCCGTAACCGGCGATTTCTGCGTTTTCTGTTGCAACGTGTGGTACGATTGGTGATGAGGCGTATCTCAGGCATTCAAGGATCGTTGCCTCGGTGTATGGGAGGTTGTTTCTGTCGAGAAGGCTTATAGCGCGTTTTTCTTTAGTTAGCGCATCAATTTCTGCCTTAATCTTTCTCCCGACGTCTGGATCTCTAGCCACAGCTGATAGACAAAGCATGACCAGGTTTCCTACTGAAGAATGACCCCCAAGGAAATCTTCAAGCATGAAAATAATGGTGTTCCTATCAACAGTAGGATCATCATGCAGCACCCTGAGCAAGCCATCAAGAAAATCTTTCTCAGGTTTTTCTGTATCAAAATTAGTTTCCCGCTGCTCGACGATTCTTGAAAGGATGAAAGTACGAATATCCTGAGACCAATTAGACAGTTTATCCATATGTTTCTTGTAAAACGGCGAAAGCCAAGGCAGGAAATCGACGGCGTAACCCTGATTGATCTCCCAGAAGATCTCGTCGAAATGGTCTACGATTTTTCTGAACTCCTGATCATTCTCGGAATCAAAACGTACGCTGCACATATAGTGGGTGAACATGTTCATGGCTGTTGTCATTAAAAGAGGCTTCAAGTTTATGGCGGAGGTGGATGATCGAGTCATTTGTTTTAAGGTTTCGATAAGTTCGATGGACTCGAATGTGGCGACGCTGCCGATCCTGGCGAAGAGGTCGGTGTGCTGCTTGGGGCCGCAGTGGCGTCTGGCCAGGTTGCGACGACGGAGTTGAAGGTTGGACCAGTCGCAGAGCGCCAGGGCTGCGGACAAAGAGAGGCAACGGTTAGTTGTGGCGAAAATAATAGACATTGGTAGGTAATCCTATTTTTAATGATTCTTTTTCATTTTAGTGAAAGAATCAGATGGGGAAATGTTTCGCAAGTAAATTTGGTATTTGAAAGTAGTAGATAACTATACGAAGTACCTAGGATACCTAATTTAATATTAGCATAATAAATATTACATAAAAAAATATTTACTCGACCTAAATGTATGGGACACCTGATTTTTTTTTCGCGAATTCGATATTGGTCCCTTAGAGAAAGTTGTTCAGTTTGATGGTCTGATCATCCCTTTAAAACAGTTTCACCTAATTTTGGTAGACCTTATATAAATAATATTTAATATAGGTATACAATTTTTTTTTAATTTTTTTTTTATATTTTGTTTTTTTTTTTTAATTTATTCTTTTATTTTTTTTTTTATTTTTTTTATTATATTAGCGTATTAAAATGCCAATAAAGAAAATAGTCATCCTTATGCAAGGCAACAATTTGTACGCATTTGGTTATAAGTTGAAGTGGGGTTACCAATAATAGGTCATCATCATCATCATATAAAAGTCCCACTGCAGGGCAAAGACCTACCCTCAGGGAGGGTGGTATATGTACGTTAGTATAGTAGGTACTACGCGTCGAATTGGTAGACTTCACATTCACATACACATCAGAATTTTTCTTCTTCACTGTATGCAGGTTTCCTCACGATATTTTCCTTCACCGTTTGAGAGCGTTAGAAAAACTCATTGGTACTAGGCATGTCCGTGCGGATTCGAACCCGGACCCCCATAATTGGATGTCCATACCTCGCCGCAACGCCACCGACGCTCTAAATCTCGGCTCTGATATTACTTAGAGCAACGATTATTATTCTCATACAAATGTCTATTCGAGATAAGTTTGTTTCAAAAGATCCATAAAATAGTAACATTAAATAAAATTATAAATAAAGAGACTTAAAACTAAACTAACCTAGGATGTGGTGCAGGTTCGGTCCTTGTGGGAGGGTACCCAGAACGCTGGCCGCATTTCCTCGCTGAATGGCTATGCTGATCCGTTGAGCGAGGAAAGTGCCAGCTCTTGGGTCCCCTGTCGAGTCTATCAGGCGCTTTGACAGGTCTTTAAAAAGCGCCTGCGCATTAGGTCCCCACGGCCCAAGAGTTTCGACACCAAAACCCATAAAATGGTATTGGGGGCCGATATCCCGGTACCAGTAGGCCTTTCGTTTTTCGGCCGCCTCCGCCGCTGCGCCAGCCCTTCGACTCGTGCCCTGTAAGTGAGACGGGGCCAGTGTGTCCACGCAGGTAGCGTCCCACACTAGCGCCCGACCCATCTTCCAGGGGACGAGAGACATCCCGTCTGGTCTCTTGCCATCGCTCCGTATGATGCCAGTCGGCTCGAGAATGGCAGGAACGTTGACTGTGACAAGAGACCTACGTATGATGTCGTTAAGGGTGACATGGAGAGGGAATCTGCCGGCACTCTTTTGACACGAGAGTCCGTGGTGACCCAAGCGATCGACGGCCGCACCACAAGGACATTGGTGGCGGATGCAAATTTCTGCGCCAACTCGAAGCCCGATTGCCACGCGAAAACGTTTGCCCGTTTCAAAACAATTATATTGTCGGTGACCACGCAACAAAAGAATTCGACGCCATTTGTCCATATAAAGTTACACAAACCCCAAAGAATTTGAAGAAATAAATTGCATGAATGAATTTGAAATGATCTAAAAATATCAAAACTATGAAATATTTATTTGGGTATGTGGATTATTATGTCATACGACGACTTTGACTATTTATTATAAGGACTAGCCTTGTGGTAGCATTTCCCCTCTGCCACGGTATAAGATCAATTAATCATGTGCATTTATTTACATTCAATTTTATACCTTACGAGCGTTAACCCGCGACTTCGTCCGCACAAATTATATACCAGATTTTAAGTCAGATCATAAGCTATCAAACAAAAAAAGTTTCGTCAAAATCGGTTCAGTAGTTTTTGCGTGATACTCGTTCAAACAAACAAACAAACAAACAAACACACGAACAAACAGACAGACAAAAAATCCAAAAATTGGTGAAATGGAATCAGGGACACCTAAAAACCATATCGTAACTTTTTTTTTGTTAATATCTTTAATGTACAGACAAACTTCCTGTTACAGTTTTATAATAGTATATAGATCACTAAACGAGACAGCCCATAATTGCGAAACAATAATTTCGAATTTAGAACGTTTGGGGTTAACGCGAGACTACTTTTCAAAATTAGAATCTAAAGTTATGGGAATAAAATCCAAAGTTGCAAATTTCATGTTACCTCGCCCCCCGCAAAAAATGGCAGAAATGTTTGTTAGAAGAATTACACGCGTAACTAGTCCCTATATAAGTAGTCAAAGTACGACGACGAATAAAAAACTATTTGCCAATAGACATAGCATGTGACCATGGTTTTTACTCTTCGCTGGAAATAAAAAGTTACTTCATTAATTTTTCATGAAGTGCTTACGTGCAAAGCAGAATTTTTCAACCATATCTTAGTTAACAATTTTTAAGGCCAGGACATTACCTACATAAACATATTTCATATACTCTGAAGTGACCATGTTTTGTCTTATGCTTTCGGGATAAATCCGATAATGCAACGATCCGTGAGACTTGGTATAGGAAATGATTGCTATTAAGGGCCTATGTCGAAAAATAATTGAAGCGACATGGGCGTGTGATAGCTTATATTACTTGCGAGAGAAAGAGATGGGGCGACGCGCGCGCCTGAAACGACGCAAGCGTAAAACAAACTTTATTTCATTGTGATTATACTATTTATGTAAGTTCAATTCTGCTCTAATCAAAATTTGTAAAATATTAATCTCTTTTTTTTAAATCAAGTCTCGTGTTTCTATTATTCATCGTTTAGCAGGAGTGCGATTTTTGAATCTCATTCGCTGAGTTCAGCAGTTGAAAATGTCAAATTTACTATGGAGATATGCATCTTTCTACTGCTGATTTGACTTTCAAAAATCATACTCCAGGAGTGCAATTTTTGAAAGTGAAATCAGCAGTAGAAAGATGCGTATGTCCATACATTTTCAACTGCTGAGTTTATCGATAAAGACGGTGGCTACTTTGGCTTGTTTTTCTATCGAGAAAATGTGTCTTAATCGTGTTTTGGCTCTAATCAAAACTTCAATTATATATTCAATTTACACATATCCGCAAATCATACTCCTACTCCTTAGTACTTCATGATATATGACGCTTTGAAGAATCCTATTTTTTTCACATACAGGGTGTAAGTGACAGCCTAGCAAATGAAACGATGAACTCAGACCATCAAACTGAACAACTTTCACTATGGAGCCTAATTCAGGAGACGCGAAAAAAAATTAGCTCTCCCATACATTTAAGTCGGGTAGGTACAGCAGTTTTGTCTGGGACAGCTGATTTTTTTTCGTGTCTCCTGTAACTCAGTGAAACTTGTTCAGTTTGATTGTCTGAGTTCAGCGTTTCAGTATTTGCTAGGCTGTCACTTACACCCTGTATATCCTATTTTTTTTTCCTCTTAAGTGGGATCCGTTCGAAGCTTAAGTTTTACGGTCAGTGGCTCACCTACTAGTAACTTAAATGCTAACTGAACCATTACCGTATACATACATACCTAATTGTATAGTACAAGTTGTGAGATAGAGCGGGAATTTTTTGACATTGGAATCGCTCGGAGTGCGATTTTTGAAACTCATACTTTGAACTCAGCAGTTGAAAATGGCAATATTACTATGGAGATATGCATCTTTCTACTGCTGATTTGACATTCAAAAATCGCACTCCTGAAGTATGATTTTTGAAAGTCAAATCAGCAGTAGAAACAGTATAGGCTCCGATTTCACGAAAAAGTGCGATCCCCTTATATCTTGGAGAGTTGTGAAGATATGATATTCAAAAAGCTATTTACAAGAGCTGTAAGGTGCAAAAAGAGTTATTCGAGAAAGTCAAAAACGAAAAAGTAATGGCCGAAAGAGTGAAAAAAAATTTTTTTTTTTCCGAATTTTTGATTTTGGCGCTCGATATTTTGGAAACGGGGAATGATATCAAAACTTTGAGGAACACACCTCTGGACAATTTAGTCAGTTATAATTTGAGCCTAAAATAAAGACGATCGGGTTAAGGGTTTGCCCTGTAGCCTAACCTTTTTGATACTATATTTTTTTCGAATTCCGTAGATTCATTTCCAATGTGCTCGATAGTCATGTGAGGCACGAAATCTGTGATTTTTTTTAAAGTGTATGTACGTCTTACAAAATTACAACTAAAAATGTGTCACAATCATAGACTTAGGTATTACGTCACAATAATCAATTTCGTATAATTTTTTTTTTCTTTTTTTTTTCTTTTTTTCGCTAACCTAGGTATTCTAATTCTACCTATAGTCAACCAATGTGAAATGTACGCCACCTAGCCACAATCACTTATTATAATAATTCGTATTTTTAACGTTATTTTAAGCTTCTGTGAACCAATACCTGCAAATAGTTTACTGTGACAAAGTTCTACGGCGGCGTGGAATAGAAAACTAGCCAAGTTGCAAGTTTTGCCGCGAGCAGTTGTGTAATTCGAGCTTACCACGAGGCCCCGCCATCTTTTCTCAACGGTGTTTTCACTCAAACAACAACAAGATCTAGAGATATGTCAACCAACGCGCTGAGTACGAAACCTAGTGTCGCATCACCACCAGTACCACGCGATAGAAAGTATTTTGTTAGCTTGAATGTGCTCATTATCCATTGTGGTATCAAAACTCAACGTTCGCATAATCTTTAGTACTACGCAAGCATTGTAAACTATTTACACATAATATCTCGACTGGCTTTCAGCCTCATAATATATTGAATCCTTATTGTCGCGAGCAATGTGTTCCGTTTTTACGCCTATTGCTGCGACACTGGCCCCGCCCCCTTTTCACATCTCCCTTTAGTTTTTGTGATCTCTGGGATAGACACTCCCACGAACTACCTACTTGACATTGGCGGAAATGCAGTGCTAACGCACAAGCAAAGATCAAATAAAAATTAATAAAAAAAACATTTTTTTTTTAATTTTATGACTCGGACCTCGAATTAATTTAAAAAAAAAACATGCAATAAACATAAAATTATGCACAAACCGGCCACGCTCTGGTTGCAGCGTTCGCTTTTTCTCAAACGAATCGATTATTTTCTATTTCTAATTCAAAATTACTTACGTTTGGTTTACGTGTTTACTTTGTTACCTATGTTTACGTCACGTAGACTTCGCCATTCGAGCGTTTTGTTTTTTTTTTCGTTGACGTGAATAGAATCTTAAGAAACTGCGTGCGATGAAACAAGAAAGGAGTCAACTTATTTTAGGCCCACAAATTGTAACGTTTATTGATGGTATTACTCTAAACATTGACTATTTATTATAAGGACTAGCCTTGCGGTAGCATTTCCCCTCTGCCAAGGTATAAGATTAATTAATCATGTGCATTTACATTCTCTCACTGAGAGATCACATCAGAAATGAAGTGATACGTCAGAGAACGAAAGTGGTTGACATAGCTCAGAAAATTAGCAAGCTGAAGTGGCAATGGGCTGGTTATATCTGCCGAAGAACTGACAACCGGTGGGGTGTCAGGGTTCTGGAGACCGCGAACTGGTAGACGTAGTGTGGGACGTCCTGCTGCCGCTGGACAGACGACCTAAAAAAGGTAGCGGGGAGCGACTGGATGAGGAAGGCCGAGGACAGAGTTTTGTGGCGCGCCTTGGGAGAGGCCTATGTCCAGCAGTGGACGATGGTAGGCTGATGATGATGATGATTTACACTCAATTTTATACCTTATCACTAAACGAGACAGCCTATTCCGAACTTAGAACGTTTAGGGTACGAGACGTCTTTTCATGATTTTTAACGTTCAAAATTAGAACCTAAAGTTATGGGGAATAAAATCCAAAGTTGCGGATTTCATGTTACCTCGCCCCCCGCAAAAAGTGGAAGAAATGTTTGTTCGTAGTTACACGCGTAACTAGTCCCTATATAAGTAGTCAAAAACTCTAAATAATATTTTATAACTATACACATAATTCAATTTATATTATAGTAATCGGACGAAAGATAAGGTAAAAATGCAAACGGAATTATGAAATCAATATAACAAATGCACTGTTTTTACTTGTTTTGCTAAGATTCCCGTCTTTCTTCTTCTTATCGTGTGGGCAAAGCCCTGGTGTCAGAGTTTTTTCAGACCGCCTTACGGCCTCTGACGTGGTTTTTATGTAACGACTACTACCACCAGAGATATCGCCCCAAGCTCACCCATATTTTACGCATACCTCCGAACTTATGGTATTTTCTTTTCATTCTCGGGAATGCAGGTTTCCTCACAATGTTTTCCTTCACCGCCGAGCTAGTAAATGATAAATACAACCGTACATAAATTGCGAAGAACTTAGTGGTACAGGCCAGGAACCGAACCGCGTCCTCGTGATTGAGGCGCTAGCTCTTTTCCGTAGGGGCTATCATCGCTCATATTGTTGATTACCAGAGTCTTCTTCTTATCGTGTGGGCAGCAAGCCGTGGTGTCAGATTTTCCAAACTGCCTTTCGGAATCTGACGTAGTTTTTTTTTAATGTAACGACTACTACCACCAGAGATAGTAGCCGGGACCAACGGCTTAACGTGCCATCCGACGCACGGAATATTTTTTATTTTCAGATAATCAGGTGATTCAGCCTGCAATGTCCTAACCAACTGAGGAAAAACGCACAAAGTAACATTTCACTAGGTGTCCCCCGTGGGAATCGAACCCACGACCTCCGTGTCGAGAGCCAATGCTCTTAACCATTAGACCACGGAGGCAGGTCGATAGCATTTTTATTATTATTTGGTTATAAGGGCTTGGTCAATGACCAAGCGAAATTACGCGAAATTAAGCGTACAGAGTGAAATTGATATCATTAGCATCCTTTAAAACTAAGAGTCTACCCATCAAACTGAACAACTTTTACTATGGGAGCAAACCAATCGAAGCAAAAAAAAAAAAACAGCTGTTCCATACTAAACTGCACCCGCCGCCGCTGCCTATTCAACTCAAATGTATGGAACAGCTGATTTTTTTTTGCTTCGATTGTTTTGCTCCCATAGTAAAAGTTGTTCAGTTTGATGGGTAGACTCTTAGTTTAAAAGGATGCTAATGATATCAATTTCACTCTGTATAGAATACTTTTTTAAAGTCAACGTAGACGCAGTCGCGGGGACTAGCTAGTATTGTCAAAAGGGGGCAGTTGAGATGTAAGAGTATCAGCACGGCTAGCATGCCACCCACGACAAAGCGTAGAGACAAAAAAGTAATGGGCGCTCTTTCTGTCATACGTAAAATACACTGACCTGCAAAACTAAGTACTACACTTTTAATATTTTAATTTTTTCTGAACTATAGAAATTAGAGATTCAAAATAAAAAACGTTTTATAGCAAATGTTATCAGCTTTCTTTGTAACTATTCTTTGTAAATTAAACTCTTTTTCGAGTCCTTTTTATTTCGAAAGTATATTTTGCGTACTGAAAAAGTTATTGCAATTTTAAAAGTGTGATACTTAGTTTTGCAGGCCAGTGTAAGAAAATGGGGGCACATCTCGATTTTTGTCGTTTTCTCGGGGGTGGCATGCGAGGCCCACAGGACGTAGCGTTCCCTTTCTGCGGAAGAGTCCCTTGCCCAGCAGTGGGCATCGTGGACTAGAGATAATCTCTAGCTCACAATGCCCACTGCGTATGTTTGTTCCTAAAGAATGTATCCAACGTAACCCATATAAAATTGAAACCATTCAACTAAAAATAACCAAAAAAGACATGATTTAGCAATTTTCAAATGTATGTCAAATTGTTATAAAAACATTGATAATAAATGCCTCGTGTGGATATCAAATATCCCATGTAATATTTCTTTCTACTTATACCAAAGTATCAAATCATTATCATTCTTAATCTCTTCAGCATAAGGATTATAATACAAGCCATGTTATAATGTTCTAGTAAGTAGGAAATAAAAAATTCGTCAAGTCAAAAGTGTCTAATTACAAGAAACAGTACTTTTTGGTAAATTTTACTATTTTTTCGTAACCCAAATTCAAAGTCAAGACCGAGTTAAAAGTGAATTATTGCAGTTTTGTGAATCATTCATTGATTATTGTTACTTACGCAAGAAAATTACGTGTAGGCTTGTGGGTTAGAAATTTTTTTGTTGACTGTACAAATATCTTTGCTAATTTTACCCTATAGCCCAGTCATTTTACGGAGTTTTGTTTGGAGGGGTGGGGTAACTTTGAATTGGTTTTTTAAAAAACTGTAACAGGCACCATTTAGTGACAAAAAGTCTACCAGGAGTGCGAATTTTGAATCTCATACGTTAAACTCAGCAATTGAAAATGTATGGAGATACGCATCTTTCTACTGCTGATTTGACTTTCAAAAATCGCTCTCCTGGAGTATGATTTTTGAATGTCAAATCAGCAGTAGAACGATGCATATCTCCGTAGTAATATTAACATTTTCAACTGCTGAGTTCAAAGAATGAGTTTCAAAAATCGCACTCCTGAAAACGTATCAAAAAAATTTTTTTTTACGCAACATAGAAATCCAAATTGTACCTCCCAAAAGGCTTTTAACTAAATAATATTAATACCAATTAATATTCATCATATCAGCCACCAAACATCCACTGCTGGACATAAGCCTCCCCCAAAATGGGGAGGATTTGCCATAATCGCCACGCTTGGCAGGCGGGTTGGCGATCGCAGTTGGATCGAATCAATGTGTGTACTCAGAGGATGCTGTTGCCCATCCTTCGGTAGATCCCTTAGTCGCCTTTTACGACACCCACGGGAGGAAATGGGATGGTGCTATTCTTAGCCGACACCACACGGACAATTAATATGATTAGCATTAAAATGTCAAAAAATGAGGTATTCCTTTGAAAATACTAATTTATTTTTCAAAGCCTTCTAAGTAGAGAAAAATATTTAAACCATGTTGCGCAAGTAGCCCGACTCGCACTTGACCGTTGGTAAAAAATGGTCTGATCATCCCCTTAAAAAAGTGTCAGCATATTAGGAAAATCCCAAAAAATGAAAACCGGTCAAGTGTGTTCGGGCTAAGGACCCTGGAGAATCAACAAACTTAACAACTGTAAGTTGTTCACTTTGATGGTCCGAAGCACCCTTTTAAATATGATCACACCGTTCTATAACACCCTATATAGCTTAGCACACATAAATTGCAATATGACAAGACATAATAACGAAAGAAAATTAAAAGTTTAAAGCAAAATGACCCTAAAGGTCAAGGTAACGATGCCGGTGGTGGCTTCATAGTTTATTATAGAGATGGGAACGATTCGTTCGAATAATAAGGTGATCGAGAACATTCATTCGAAGTTAATTTCAACGTCGCCGGTTAGAAGTGTTCTTTTTGTTGCAGATCAGAGTTTTTGAGCAGCTTAAATAAAACCAGAGAGATATAGAACTGACTATTTTTTATTACTACAGATACACAAGAGTTACAGTACTCAAATATCACGATCGATGTCGCCTCATGTATTTGATTTCATCTAAACTGTAAAACTGTAGCAGAAAGTTTGTCTGTACATTGAAGATATTAACAAAAAAAAGTCAGGATAATGGTTTTTAGATGTCCCTGATTCCATATCACCAATTTTTGGTTTTTTTGTCTGTCTGTTTGTTCGTTTGTTTGTTTGTTTGTTGGAACGAGCATCACGCACAAACTACTGAACCGATTTTGATGAAACTTCTTTTGTTTGATAGCTTATGATCTGACTATATAATTTGTGCGGACAAAGTCGCGGGTTAACGCTCGTATTCATATAAAATTAAATCATACAAATATTTGTCGCTTACGGGATTCGAACCCGCGACCGCTTTAAAGTGTAGAATGCATGTACATTTGCTCACGACTATATTTCCCGAGGGGGTAGTCTGAAAACTCAGAACATCCACATTTCCCTAGTAGTACCTACATACCGAAACTCTGTCCAGTGTGACGGGGAGTGAGCCCGTCGCCACTTGTAATGGTCAGTAGGTGCCTCGATTTGAAGCATGCAGGTTTCCTCACGATGTTTTCCTTCACCGAAAAGCCAGTGGTGTTACAAATCGTACATAAATTCCGAATAACTCATTGGTACGAGTCGGCCTGGACGGGGATCGAACCGTCGCCTCCTGCACGGCAGGCAAGGTTACTCGCCACTGGACCACCACGGCCCTAAACTAAAAAAATATAGTTAAGTATAACTCGGCCACCACGGACTCTTCTGCTCCCGGAGCGCTGGCCGCTGGTCACGCCACGCAACATTGAACGACGTTATCCGCCGGGCCCTTGTTACTGCCAATGTACCCGCGATCTTAGAACCTAGAGGTTTAATACGGAGCGATGGGAAGAGGCCTGACGGCATAACGCTCGTTCCATGGAAATTGGGGAGGTCGCTGGTCTGGGACGCTACCTGTGTAGATACACTGGCACCGTTCCACGTCCATGCGACCTCATCCAATGCGGGTTGCGGCGGCGGCTACCGCGGAAAACCTCAAGCGGCGCTTATATGTAAACCTCGGCGAGGCTTACATATTTGCACCGTTTGGGGTTGAGACATTGGGTCCGTGGGATCCGCCGATTATTTAAAGAATTATCGGCGCGCCTAATCGAGGACTCCGGTGACCAGAGGGCTGGCAGCTACCTCGGTCAGCCTGGCCATGCCTCCTGGGCACCTTGCCGCCAAGCGGCGGCAATTTCGAAAATATTTTTTATTTGTAAGTAGTATTAGATATGTTTCTTTTTTGTTTTTTCATTAGGTTAATGGTTATGTATATAGTGCTTTAAATGTATATTTTTATTTACTTATTCAAATAAAAAAATTGTTAAGTATAAAATAAAGAATCGAACGATTTATTGTTTTCCTGTAATTGATCATTCGAATAACTAGCTCACCGATCATTCGAATAAATGCAATTATTGGAATTTTTTTCAATGAGAGCCCACCACTAGTTCATACAACAAAATCGTCCTCGGAAAAAAACCCTTAATAAAAACATTATAAGAATGAAAATGGATTGAGCTGCGTGACGTCCCAAGTGCATTCATAATTTACTATCTATCTATACTATTATAAAACTGTAACAGGAAGTTTGTCTGTACATTGAAGATATTAACAAAAAAAAAGTCACGATATTGTTTTTAGGTGTCCCTGATTCCATATCACCAATTTTTGGATTTTTTTGTCTGTCTGTTTTTGTGTGTTTGTTTGTTTGAACGAGCATCACGCAAAAACTACTGAACCAATTTTGATGAGACTTTTTTTGTTTGATAGCTTATGATCTGACTTAAAATCTGGTCTAACAAAATTAGCTGAAACTATTTTAAGGGGATGATCAGACCATCAAACTGAACAACTTTCTCTATGGGACCAATATCGAAATCGCGAAAAAAAACAGCTGTCCCATAAAAACCTGCAAATCATAACTCGACTCAAATGTATGGAACAGCAGATTTTTTTCGCGATTTCGATATTGGTCCCATAGAGAAAGTTGTTCAGTTTGATGGTCTGATCATGCCCTTAAAATAGCTTCAGCTAATTTTGTTAGACCTTATATAATTTGTGCGGACAAAGTCGCGGGTTAACGCTAGTAGGTCTATAATAATATAGTTTCATATTAAAGTCAGTCGAGAAAAAGTAGATAAGAAAAAACGATTATTATAAGATATTGAATTTCAAGATAGGTTGTGGTACAATTTGAAACGATTTTTGTGGTCATAGATTAATAATATGTACATCTATACTATTATAAAACTGTAACAGGAAGTTTGTCTGTACATTGAAGATATTAACAAAAAAAAAGTTACGATATGGTTTTTAGGTGTCCCTGATTCCATTTCACCAATTTTTGGAACTGAACCGATTTTGATGAAACTTTTTTTGTTTGATAGCTTATGATCTGACTTAAAATCTGGTATATAATTAGGGCGGACGAAGTCGGGGGTTAACGCTCGTTGGATATAAATAGGTAAGTCACCTTGAATTTTAGGACGTCCTAAGTATTAGCGTTGCCGCTTATTAGCACTAGGGGGCGCCACATTATGAAATAAATTGAAAAAGACGATTGGCCGACACGAGGATCGAACCTTAGCTACCTGGATCGTAAACCGGTTGTCTAGACCGCTAGACCAACAAGACAGTGATTGATATGGGCGAAATCTCTCACTAGTACAGCGCAGCGCGTGAGGTGTAGTGCGCTGTCACTCGCTACCGAACCCTAGTTCAACACATAGTGCTTCGAAACATAACCGATAGATGGCGGAAGCTGTCTATGGAAAATCAGCGTTCCACTTGGTTTGTACTAAGATAACATAGCATGTTTGTGGTTTCAAACATCATCATCATCCTCTTTATCAAGAGTGATGGGAGTTTTTACACTCTGTATATCTTTGACTATTTATTATAAGGACTAGCCTTGCGGTAGCATTTCCCCTCTGCCACGGTATAAGATCAATTAATCGTGTGCATTTACATTCAATTTTATACTTTATCACTAAACGAGACAGCCTATAATTGCGAAACAATAAGTTCGAACTTAGAACGTTTGGGGTTCACACGAGACTACTTTTCATGATTTTTAACGTTCAAAATTAGAATATAAAGTTATGCGGAATAAAATCCAAAGTTGCGGATTTCATGTTACCTCGCCTCCCGCAAAAAGTGGCAGAAATGTTTGTTCGTAGAATTATACGCGTAACTAGTCCCTATATAAGTAGCCAAAGTATACAGGGTGTAAAACTAAATGCGTTACATTGAACAGGGTTTTTCAGATCATCAAACTGAACAACTTTCACTAAGGACCCATCATCAAAATTGAGAAAAAAAAAGTCCAAAATGTATGAAACAGTTTATTTCTTTTTTGTTATTTCGTAGTTGGTCCATAGTAAAAGTTGTTATGTTTGATGGTCTGAAGCCAAGGTCATTTGGGGTACAATTCGATTATTTCTCTCATCTCAAATTAAAGATTGAAAAATTTGTCTCGGGCGGGACTTGAACCCGCACTTTTCCAAACCGGGGAACTGCGTTATCCAATTTCGCCACCTTTCGCTCGGTGACCTTGCCTCACCTCCGCCCCCTTCTTTTCTTCGTGGTGAGAAACGTATTGAAAGCTGCAGCCAATTGTGAACAACTACATGTTCTGGCCCATAACCTGTGCTTTAACTACAAGGTGAAGTTTTTTAGAAAATCGCTCCAATCTTATGGCTTGTACCACACATAAACTTGTAATCTAAATGTCAAATAATTAAGGTATCCAGGTTACAAGGGTATGCCCTAAGTTAGGTCATAAGTTATCTACAGGATGTGCTAACACTTGTTTGTTTGCATCATAGAGATCTAGAGAGATGCCAGCCAACGCGCTGAGTATGAAACCTAGTGTCGCATTACCACCAGTACCACGCGATAGAAAGTATTTTGTTAGCTTGAATGTGCTCATTATCCATTGCGGTATCAGAACTTAACGTTCGAATAATCTTTAGTACTACGCAAGCATTGTAAACTATTTACATATAATATCTCGACTGGCTTTCAGCCTCATAATATATTGAATCTTTACTGTCGCGAGCAATGTGTTCCGTTTTTGCGCATATTGCTGCGACACCGCCTTTAGTTTTTGTGATCTGTGGTTTGCATGTTAGCCCAGTCATTTTACGGTTTGACCCGGGACTAATTAATAATTGATTTTTTTTTCACTATAACATTGAAGAGCCAATTTGTGCCTAGAAATGTAACAAAATAAAAAAAAAATTACGTCAGCAACAGTTCCAATTTTAAAATTTATCTATTATCTCGTTCTAAAAGACCTGATGGAAATTTTTTTTTGCACATAATTAAGGCTTTACCATTATACATTCTTCAAACATGGTGTAAATACTTTTGTCTACTTAGAAGGTTTTGAAAATTAAATTCGTATTGCCTAACAATAATTTATATTATTTTTAATTGCTCTTAGCATCAAAAAACTAGACGTGAGCTCCAATTTATTTATTTATTTGTAAGACAACAAAAATACAAGACACAATATACACCTTAAAATAGTGAATTCTCCAATATTATGCAGATGTTGCAGTAACAACCCAAAAAGACCGAGGCCTATATCAGGGCCTATTTAAGGTACATTTGAATGCTAAATTCTTTAGTAGGGGGTCATCCTCATTGCTTATAATACCTATAATATGCACAACGCCATGCAACGAATTTTAATGTCAGAATCGTCAAATTAAAAGAAAAAAAATGCTATATTTGTAAGATCTAAGTGTAGGTAAAGATATAATAACATAGTCTAGAAAAACAATTATAATCAAATAAAAAAAAATCCCACCACAAAACTCTAGGTATCTTCCGGCTTTGAAATGCAAAAAATGAAAATTCCTATTTCTTTGCTGGTATCTTAGAAAAAGAATCAAAGCTCAGGTCCGATCTTGTATGGAGTATTGCTGCCACATGTGGGATGGCTCAGCCAAGCATCAACTAGACGCACTCGACTTGGTTGAACGCAGAGCCAGAAGACTCATTGGCGACAGTAAGCTGGTTGAGACCAAGCTTCAAAGCCTAGCCCACCGCCGCAGAGTAGCGTGCTTGTCGGTTTTCTACAGATTGTACTTCGGTGAGTGTGCCCAATAGCTGCATGAGCTCATCCCACCTTCCCCTGTCTACCCCTTTTTGGTTGACATCCCACAAATACGTACTAAGCGCCTTTCTGATTCTTTTATAATGCGCACAGCCAAGGAGTGGAATGCCCTGCCTGCGTCAGTATTTCCGAGTGCTTACAACCCGAATTACTTTAAAGTAGGAGTGAATAGGCTTCGTCTGGGAAAGCTCGCTACATCTTCGACCCCATCTTTGTCCTGAGGACTGGATTGAGGTCAAGAGCAAACCCATTTGAAATTTAAAAAGAAAGAATCATACTGTTTCAGCTTTATATTCGTGATGTTACAAGTTACATGCTGTATATAGAACATTATAAAGACCAACACCATGTAGGCAATTAAAAACAAAATAGGCCAGTTGGTTGCAAAAATTCTTAGCAAGCGGATGGGCCACGCGTTTTTGCTATTCCTATAGGTAGTGTTTTTAAATCAACTATAAAAACCGAGTGTTTTAAAAAATGTGATGTTTTTTGTGTTAAGTTCTAAAGTTTTTTTGGTAAGTGTCAACATACATTTTTTAAGAGGCCTCTTACCTTTCAGTATATTATAGATTTTTCTCAATAAGTAATGAAAATCAAAGTGCTACTCCACCTTGCTACAAAAAACTAAACGCTATGTATTATTTTTATAATAATACTTTTACAAACATTCCTTTACTTTTGAAAACAAATCTTACGAACTCTGTAAAACAACACTTTATTTATTTTTTCAAAATAATTCGTAATTGCAGTTTAGTTGCTGGTCACTCCTGGGCATTCAGTCAAGAATGTTTGTTGCCTAACTTATAACATAAGTTATGTATTAGTGTAACAACATTACTGTTGTTGAGCCTATAGGTATAAATAAATATAATAAAAAAAAATTTAAACATTACATAATAATAATAAATGCCTTCTGCAAATAAAATAAACAATACAGCGCGCACTAAAATAATGTTCTTTTCCTGTTTTTTTATAAATTAAAAAAATACTTACAATTATTCCTGTCTCCAGCAAACAGCTTGTGGAACCGCTCAAAATCGGGACGCCCACCGAAAAATTTCCCATTCTCATTAAGAACTTCCCTGATCAATTCCAAATTATTCACAACCAGGCACTTAGTCGTTCCTAACGTAATATTAAAAATATCTCCATAATCCCTCGTCAAATCGGTGAATACTTGAAACGGTGACTCCCTTTTGCCTAAAAGGTGTAAACTGCCCACTATAGGAATGGGCAAAGGGCCGGGCGCTTCGTCTAATTCCGCTACTTTCGTCTCTCCATATTTAGAAACTTTTTTCAGCGTAACTTTTTTACGTGAAAAAAGTTTGTATGCGATCAAAGCGCAGACGGCCAGGATAAGTAAGGCACTCATTTTTTTTTTCTAAAAAGAAATATTTTTCGAGTTGCCCACACCGATTTGACAGGAGTTTTGGCGGGAGCGCTCTCTTGCCTACACTGCGTCGGATGCCGGCGCGACTGACATTTATATACTGCTGCAAACGCATTTACATTTTTGTGTTTATTATCATATTATGGATGGTTTATATTCAAGCGGGTCGTTTCTGGGCCTGGTTACTGATTCCCTGGTTTTGTGTACAGTCTGCGGCATATTAGTTACCCTCACTAGTTATGCCTCTTGTCAAAATAGAATACAATAACCACACACTATTATGGAGGTTATTTATCCGTCATTCGATCATGATTTCCTTGTGATTTACGTGCAACTTTTAAAAATCGCACTCCAGATTACGTTTGAGCCAAGAAGCGTGCATAGGTATTATCTATACCTTGGTGGGCACACTGCCTAATAAGCGGTGAAACATGATAATACTCCTTGGTGGTCGGTAATGATCGTTCTTCTTTCGGAAATCCCCGTCTATGTTTTTGTCCCTTTCTAATCCAATGACAAAAATAAAAAAATAAGTTTTTATTTAATTTTTGTTCTGATAGAAAGGGACAGAAAACGTTGGAAATATCGACTACGGAGATACGAAAGGTCGAACATTACCGACCGCCAATTTTCTTGTTTCCATGCTTGTAAGGAGGAGCGGCATCCTTTATGATTCTAAAATCCTTGGTTTGAGCTGACCGTTGCTCTGGCGCTGTTTTGGTGAAGAGGTTATCTTTGGCCCTTCGGCCATCCAAACAGAAAATGCTGCCAGCAGCGTCATGGGTACCTATAAGTCGGGGATGTTGATCCTAGAATTGAATCTATGTATTTTTACAAACATCAGACAGACAGGCAAAGAGATTTTAGTTCCTAGATCGTTTTTAAAAAATTCTATTATTCTATTCTATTCTATTCTATTTTTATTTAATGGCGTCCGATGCGTTATCACAATTGTGCCAATGTCCCGTTATGTGGAGAGTACACGTAGGAAAATGATTAGTAGCATTTCTGCCAATGTCAAGTAGTTTATTATAATCTCAAGTTAACGTTTTATAGTTAAAACACAAAAGAGTTTACAAAATGGCGGAGCCACGTGCAAGCCTAACAGATGCCAATACGCACGCGTCTGACCTCACCCAGACTTGCAGCGCGACTTCCTTTAAAAAATTCATCAGTTTCAAAGTCAAAGTCAACATAATTTATTCAATATAGGAGCTTGCTCCTTTCACTTTGACTTTGAGACTGACATTTACACTTATTCGTCATTAATTATTTTTTGAAGCTACCAACGCGGCGGAACGTTTGTCGCTGTAGAGAAGATGCGGCCAGAAACTTTTAATAACTATTACAACATAATTATATTCTTTAGCGAAGGTTATTTAATACAATAATAGAGTCTCAGTCAGTCCAAAGCTGTACAACGAGCTACCGGCCGATATTAGAAATGAGGTGAAGAAGTCGAAATTCTGTAAAATGTTGAAGGAATTGTTGCTATTGAATGTCATCAATGATTAGTAGTAAGTACGTACTCAGTACGCCAGTCATGTAACGTATAAAAATAGACTATATTATTGCGCCTATGTAATGCGAGACTGTGATTCTCTGTTTCCTACAGCCAAACCATAAAATATGGTTTTGTAGGACTATAAGTAAAACATGTATGTATTTAAAAAAAAAAAAAAAAAAAAATAAAAAAGAAGTCAGAAATACATAGTCTACCTGTTTAATAAAATAATTGATATCTATATCTATATACTATTATAAAACTGTAGCAGAACGTTTGTCTGTACGTTTGACTTTTTGATCTGAGTTTTAAAGATGTTTTCGGAATGATTCAAAATGGTCTCAAATTATTTTCTTTTACAATTTATTGCGAAGGACTGTACCTGACCGTAATCCGATGTTCGTTAGATTAAATTGTGTCATTTCCTTGGTGGACCAGAAACGTTACACATTGCGCGTTATAGACTTTTCCAGTATTTACACTCCTTGGTTTATTAGTCTTTTCCAACATTTACACTGCTTGATTTATAAGTCTTTTCCAGCATTTACACTGCTTGGTTTATAAGTCTTTTCCAGCATTTACACTGCTTAGTTTATAAGTCTTTTCCAGCATTTACACTGCTTGGTTTGTTAGTCTTTTCCAGCATTTACACTGCTTGGTTTATTAGTCTTTTCCAGCATTTACACTGCTTGGTTTATAAGTCTTTTCCAGCATTTACACTGCTTGATTTATAAGTCTTTTCCAACATTAAAACTGCTTGGTTTGTTAGACTTTTCTAGTATTTACACTGCTTGGTTTAATCTACAATTTACCTATTCTGCAAATGACAGCTTCTTCAAATGACAGATTCTGCAAAAGATGATTCTACAAATGAGTGATTCTACAAAAACCAAGTCTACAAAATATATCAGATTTTACAGTAAACCAATAGGTACTACAAATGACCGATTTTAATATAAACCTTAAAATAATAGCCACTATAGCTTCTGCCCACCCCAAGAGAAGGTATGGTCGTATTTATAATATAACAATTTTAGGTTTTGGTCCAGTAGGTAAATACATATATTTAAATTTCTATTCAAGGTGTCGTATTGTCTCGCGCAGTTTTTGACAAAAAACTAAATTTGAAATTCGTTTTTCTATTCGGCGCTGAAAACATTTGAGGGGAACAGATGTTTTTAAACAAAACCAATATAAGCTGGTCGCGAGACGTTATACGTAACTCGCCCTACGCGCGGCCAGCTTATTTTGGTGTTGTATAGCTTGATGCGTACATCGATACAAGATCGAAGTATTTATGATATCTCCTATCATCAATTAATTTATCAATTGTCTGAAACCTTTGCCAACAACTGTGAAAAAACCGGTCAAGTGCGTATCGGGCTACTCCCGCACCGAGGGTTCCGTATCGCAACACCACACAAAATATCAACTTTTGTTTTGTTACGTATTATTTTCACAGGGACCTTTAGAGCGAGACCGACTCACACTTAGCCGGTTTGTATTATTTGTTGTTATACTACTGTAGGGTTTGCTCTATAATCACACCAAGTTTGACACTTGTTTGTATTATCGTTTTTAGTATAGAACTAGCAGAGAAAAAACGTTGATAAAAACTAGTTTCTTGTATGAGAACCTCCCTTAATTTTCAACTCTTTGACATTTTATTATTTGTGTAATAACGCATATACTGTGAAAATTTTAACTGTCTAGCTATTACGGTTCAAAAGTTACAGCCCTAAACAGCTGGGACAGACAGACAGACGGGCGGATAACCTAGGCTTATGAATAAGGTCCGTTTTCACCCTTTGGTTACGGACTCTAAAAACACCATGTCGATTTGATTATCTGTGCTATAAGCACCAAATAGGTAATTAAAATCGGCAAATCAGCAATCGGCTTCCCCATAGTGTTGTGCTCTGGGGTTCCTTTTTTGCCATTTAGCTACGGAACCCTACAAATAATTTATTATCTAAACTATTATAAAATTGGAGCAGAAAGTTTGTCTGTACATTGAAGATATTAACAAAAAAAAGATACGATATGGTTTTTAGGTATCCCTGATTCCATATCACCAATTTCTTTAATTTTTGTCTGTCTGTTTGTTTGTGTGTTTGTTTGCACGAGCATCATGCAAAAACTACTGAACCGATTTTGATGAGACTTTTTTTGTTTGATAGCTTATGATCTGACTTAAAATCGGATATATAATTTATGCGGACGAAGTCGCGGGTTAAAGCTCGTTAAGGGAATAAAATAGTAAAAGCACAAATAAAACTTACCCTAAACTTAAACCATTCTAAACTACAAATTTTGTTAATTCGACCTAGTTATTTCATTTATTTATCATTTATTTAAAAGTGTAACCATGAAATAGGTATATAAGGTTGTATGTATGTTTTATTAGAATCCACAAAATGTTAACTTTAAACACATTAATATTGAATGTTCTTCCTTCTTTTTTATTTTTGAATTTCATACAGAAACTCGGACGTCATCTGTTAAGTTTATTGTAATTTTTTCATCGTTTGTTTTTCATATTTATATATTTTCTTTCTTGCTGTATTTATTCGTAAAAAAATTCAGTCTTGTTTTGTTTCCAATTATACTTACAAAGCGAACGCTAAAGCTACGTACGCTTATAGGAAATTAAGAGGCTATTTCAAAAAAATTGGATTCTTCAAAGCGTCATATATCATGAAGTACTAACAGTAGGAGTATGATTAGCGGATATGTGTAAATTGAACATATAATTGAAGTTTTGATTAGAGCCAAAACACGATTAAGACACATTTTCTTGATAGAAAAACAAGCCAAAGTACATTCTGTGTACTAAGTATCGGGAATTTGTCAATAAAACAAAAAATACAAATTATTCATCTAAATTTATTTTATCGCCTTCAAAGTAGGCCCCATCGCTTGCAATACAACATCTCCACCGCTTCACCCAGTCTTCCATACATTTTTTATAGGCTATTTGCGGTATGGCCTTTAGCTCATTCAGCGAATTTTCTTTTATGGCTTCTATCGACTCAAAACGTTTTCCTCGAAGTGGTAATTTTAACTTGGGAAATAAAAAAAGTCAGACGGAGCCATATCAGGTGAATACGGTGCTTGGTCGAGAACTTTTGTTGAATTTTTCGCTAAAAACTCTTTCACTATAATGGCTGTGTGTGATGGTGCATTATCATGGTGCAGCATCCATGAGTTGTGTTGCCACAAATCTGGACGTTTTCGGCGGATACTCTCACGCAAACGCTTCATGACGCCTAAATAATATTCTTTATTCACTGTTTCTCCCTCTGGAAGGAATTCGGAGTGAACCACACCACGGTAGTCAAAAAAAACTGTCAACATCACCTTGATTTTGGAGCGACTTTGCCGCGGTTTTTTGGGTTTCGGCTCGTTTTCGAGACGCCATTCTGAAGACTGTTGGCTTGTTTGCATGTCGTACTCATAAACCCATGTCTCGTCGCCAGTTATTATACGTTTCATAAAGGTCGGATCCGTAGAAGCTCGGGAAACCATGTCTTCAGCGACATGCTTTCGCTGCACTTTTTGAACAAAATTGAGCTCTTTTGGAACTAGTCGAGCGGCGACGCGTTTCATGCCTAAAATGTCAATGAGAATGTTGTGGACGGACTTAAAAGATATGTTCACCTCACTAGCCAACTCTCTCAGACTCATACGTCGATTTTCGAGCACTAGCTTCTTGATTCTGTCGATGTTTTCTTTGGTCGTAGCGGTTGAAGGTCTACCAGAACGAGGCAAGTCTACTACTACTTCTCGGCCTTCTTTAAAAGCCTTATACCATTCATAAGCCCTTGTTTTCGATATACACGATTCGCCGTAGGTATTTCGCAACATTTTTAGTGATTCACCACATGAAATATCATTTGAAACACAAAATTTAAGGCACACTCTTTGTTCAACAATATTTTCCATTGTAAAAATCGCCGAGGACTCAAAACTATGACCAACAAAAAGTGTAGTTTAAAACAAATTAAATGACGGATCCCGCTCAAATTTTGCGCGCTAAATCAGTACAGTGCTTCCAACATGCAGTAAAAAAATTAGAACGACCTCTTTTACGCGGGTCTTTTTAATGACATATTCCCGATACTTTTTACACAGAGTAGTATTATTATTATTATTTGGTTATAAGGGCTTGGTCAATGACCAAATAGCTACTGCGACCTAGATAGATCTATTGTAGCTGTCACCCTAGACCTAAAGGTCATTTCCTAGGCCCACGGACTTCATGAACCGTGTTATGCTTTTGGAGGGGAGGTCCCTAATGTCAGTAGGTGTTATTATGTAACCACCTAGATGGCGACTCCTGCTGTGAATGAGCACTTCGCATTCGCAGAGGAGATGTATGGGCGTTTCCTCTGCTTCACAGCAAAATCTGCAAGTGGGTGAGTCTACAAGCCCCATTCTGTGTAGGTGTTTGTTTAACTTGCAGTGTCCTGTTAAGGCTCGTACTAAGAGCCTTAAGTCGTTGCGGTTTGAATTGATAGCATCTGAGTTACGTCTAAAGTAGCCTCCGTCTTTATTTAAAAACGCTTGGAACTGCTAAACGATGAATAAAAGAAACACGAGACTTGATTTAAAAAAAAGATACAGGGTGTAACATAAAATGGGACAGTTACTTAAAGGGGTGCTTCAGACCATCAAAGTGAACAACTTTCTCTATAGAACCAATATTGAAATCGCGAAAAAAAATCGGCTGTCATTACATTTCAGTCGAGTTATGTTTGCAGTTTTGTATGGGACAGCGGATTTTTTCGCGATTTCAGTGTTGGTACCATACAGAAAGTTGTTCAGTTTGATGGTCTGAAGCACCCTTTTAATTGACTGTCCCATTTTATATTACACCCTGTATAATCGGTAGGTATATCAATTAACACGTTCATTGATCTTATATCAAATACCGTGGAAAAAAATCGTCTGTTCCATACAAAACTGCAGACTTATTCGATTTATTCGCTATTAACGATGTTAGTCCCTTAGAAACAGGTTTTCTTGTATGGGAATATTTTTAATACTTTTTGTTAGCAAATCCAAGATAAGAACTCAGCTTCGCAGACTGAAACGGTGAACCCAGACCGAGTTCCCGAGTTGAACTGTCCCTCACACTCTGTATGTACTTGAAATCGATGCAATAAGTAAATCTATCTATCTATCTTTATTACTATTATAAAACTGTAACAGGAAGTGTCTCTGTACATTGAAGATATTAACAAAAAAAAAGTTACGATATGGTTTTTAGGTGTCCCTGATTCCATTTCACCAATTTTTGGATTTTTTGTCTGTCTGTTTGTTTGTGTGTTTGTTTGTGTCTTTGTTTGGGTGTTTGTTTGTTTGTTTGAACGAGTATCACGCAAAAACTAGTGAACCGATTTTGATGAAACTTTTTTTGTTTGATAGCTTATGATCTGTCTTAAAATCTGGTATATAATTTGTGCGGACCAAGTCGCGGGTTAACGCTCATACTATTATAAAACTGTAACAGAAGTGTCTCTGTACATTGAAGATATTAACAAAAAAAAAGTTACGATATGGTTTTTAGGTGTCCCTGATTCCATATCACCATTTTTTGGATTTTTAGTTTGTTTGTTTGAACGAGCATCACGCAAAAACTACTGAACCGATTTTGATGTAACTTGTTTTGTTTGATAGCTTATGATTCAAATCAGTACATGGGGTACCTAGTGTTTTTTTTTTTTCAAACTTTGTCCGAACCATTCACATGGTGTTTTATTAAACCCTGTAGGTATATCAATGAACGTGCTCTGCCTTCTTTTTTTCAATATTACATTGCATGCTACGATTAGGTAAGTATGTCATAGTCATCAATTTTTATTTATAGAATTTATTGAATAACAACTTACAAATACCTACATGAAATCCAATTTTTATTATTTCGCACGTTCCATTTTGCATCAGAAAAACTCATCTAAACTATTATAAAACTGTGACAGGAAGTTTGTCTGTACACACGGCGACACATCAAGCTATACAAAACCAAGGTAAGCTGGCCGCGCGTAAGTCAAGTAACCTATAACGACGCGCGGCCAGCTTATGTTGGTTTTGTATTGCTTGATGTGTCGCCGTGCGTACATTGAAGATATTAACAAAAAAAAGTTAAGATATGGTTTTTAGGTATCCCTGATTCCATATCACCAATTTTTGGATTTTTTGTCTGTCTGTTTGTTTTTGTGTTTGTTTGAACGAGCATCACGCAAAAACTACTTAACCGATTTTGATGAACGTCCATACGCCCTTGAAGGTAGGCCTTAGACCTGCAATGTGTGTCGTTGATAACGATGAGCCCATCATCATCAGCTAAAATCTATGATAAACTGTCAGACGTATTTAAAATGGAAAATATTAGGGTTTTCAAAAATAAATTATTTAGAATTTTAGTTGAAAAATGTTACTACACTCTTTCAGAATTTTTTAATTATCAATATTTATAATTTTAAACACATGATCCTGACATATTTAAATAATTGATCAGACATTTTATTTCTTATTTGTATTAATAATGTGACATGAATATTGTATTCTATTTCTGTTATGTAATTAATATGACATCCATTATTGAATCTAATTCCATTATTATTATTTTTTTATGATTAATTTGACATGCATATATTTATGTGTGGTGTGACGCTGAAAGATAGAGTGAGAAATTGTGTAATAAGAGATAGATGTAAATTAAAAGAAGATGTAGTGACAAGAATAGAGAAAGGTATGCTTCGTTGGTTTGGTCATATGGAGAGGATGAGTGATAGCAGATGTACGAAAGAGATATATGTTGCTAATGTGAGTGAAAGCGTCGGCAGAGGGCGCCCTCGTAGGACGTATGCTGATCAAATCAGTTGCGTCCTACAAAAAGGGGAGGTGCGGAGTACTCGAAACCGACGGGCATGTATGAAGAGATGTATGGATGTGCATGAGGCAAAAGAAGTATGTAAGGATCGTAGTAAGTGGCGCGCCCTGGTCTCTGCCTACCCCACTGGGAAAGAGGCGTGACGTTATAGATAGATAGCATATATTTACTTTTTGATAATTGTGAATGGCGTACTTAGCTCTTTTTTATATTTGTCACTTCTATACTTGTAAATGTTTTTAAATGATGTACCTGTCTAAATATAACGCATGTATTAACAAAATCCAAAATTTTCGTACGCTCCTTGCAGCAAAACATAGAGCTCTATATTTATACTTAACCATAAGATCTACATTGTATCCACCTATGTTTACGAATAAATAGAATTTCATTTCAATTTCATTTCATCTCCTTTGCAAACTTTATCAAGGAAAATGCACAATATAGGTATTTCGCGTTTCCTGAGGTAGGCTTAATGAAAGTTATTTAGTTTGAAAGAGAGGAAGAAACGAGAGGAGGAGAGATTCAAAGTTATTTTTCTGATTGTCTGATAATAACCGGAAACGGAACTCTCATTAAACTAATAACTATTATACAGGGTGTAACATGAAATGGGACAGTTACTTAAAGGGGTGCTTCAGAACAACTTTCTCTACAGAACCAATTTATTTATTATTATTATTTTATTTAACACTTTATTGTACACATAACAATACAGAAAAAACAATTAAAGTAGACATGTACAAAGGGCGAGCTTATCTCTAAAGAGAAATATTGAAATCGCGGAAAAAATCGGCTGTCCCATACATTTCAGTCGAGTTATGTTTGCAGTTTGCAAGATTCGTCAAAACACAACTAGCAGAACCGTGGCTGAAAAGTCTCGCATTACCCCTCTGGATGGCCGATGAAATTCTTTGCACCAAGTACCTATGAACTCCGTTCTCAAGTTGCCCCTCTTAGTAAACTGGAAAGTAGTGAAGAAATAATTAAATAGTAGTAAGCACTGTTTCAATATCATCTTGTGAAATTCTAGCCAAAACTCAGAGGCAATACTGCAAAATTTCGAGCTCGCTTCGCTCGCTCCAGATGTATAAGCATGCAAGGGCTGAACCACCCATACCACAACTGTTATTGTTTATGAAATAATCGCATTCTTTCACGTTTATAACATGTGGCATGGCTCAGCCAAGTATCAACTTGCCGCACTCGACTCGGTTGAACGCAGAGCCAGGAGGCTCATTGGCGACAGTAAGCTGATGGAGACCAAGCTTCATAGCCTAGCACACCACCGCAGAGTAGCCTGCTTCTCGGTCTTCTACAGATTGTACTTCGGTGAATGTGCCCAAGAGCTACATGAGCTCATTCCGCCTTCCCCTTTCTACTATCGGACTTCCAGACGCACCGCGGGATATCACCCCTATTTGGTTGACATCCCACATATCCGCACCAAGCGCCTTTCTGAATCTTTTATAATGCGCACAGCCAAGGAGTGGAACGCTCTGCCTGCGTCAGTATTTCCGAGCGCTTACAACCCGAATTCCTTTAAAGTACGAGTGAATAGGCTTCTTCTGGGTTAGCTCGCTACATCTTCGACTCCATCTTCGTCCTGAGGACTAGATTGAGGTCAAGAGCAAACCCATACGTAATAAAAAAAAATGTTCTACAACCTCCTTAAAGATCCCAAGCCAAATTTTGGTTACGGGGAGCCTTAGGAAAATGAACTTTTGGATCCGACCTTGCCACGAGAAATGAGAGTCTTGCCACTGGGGCGGGGCGGTAGCTATGAGCTGGGTGGCCGGTTGCTCTCCTCAGGGAAAATCTCTAGCTACGCCAATGTATGAACCTATGAGTCGTGGGAGCAGCAGAAACAAATGCAGGACTATACTAATCCATTTGCCGAGGGCAGCGCAGGACCGGTCGTTCTGGCGATCCTTGGGGGAGGCCTATGTCCAGCAGTGGACATCTATCGGCTGAGATGAGACGATGATGTCCGAGAAACTGCTATGAGAAATGGGGTCGGACGCAGTAACTCTATACCAAAAGTTCCCAACCTTTTCTGAACCACCACCCTCTTTAGATCGCAAAGAATTTTTTGCTTACCTGATCCTGATTGGTTTTGAAAATAAGCTGTTACTGAAATTAATGAACTTTCAGAATATTGTCATACAATTTTCCTCCAATTTAACCGTTTGAGAACCCGTTAGCACACTAACATCTAGATCTCTCTAAACACTTCAAGAAAAACATTGAATTATTCATCAAAACAACTCACTTAAGAAATTCGGTCAATGTTCCATTTTTTACTATTTTTACTGCTACAGTGAAAAAGATGGTGATATGATGTATCTACGAGTTGAAAAGGGATGTAGAATTGTTGATCAATAGTGTGTGAATGGTTTCATTGATGGCTTTTCACAATAGATCCTACCTGTGTGTTTTGTGATGAAATGATAGACTGTTGTTTTGTTTTCTTTCCTGTTGCGAAGTAGGACGTTCGAACCATAAACTTAATATTACCACCGCAAGTAGACCAACACAGTGTGCGAATGAGATTATAATATAATAGCCGTAAAACCACTTTTGAATACTGAAGTCTCGGCTGGTAACCTGTCAAAAAATTATCGCTTATTATTTTATGATTTTCTTTATAATTTATTTTGTGTTTTATCAGTCAAATATAAAAAATCATTACAGTATCATATGCTGTGTTGGAATGCAGTATAACTTGTACCAGGAACTCAAATAAAGAGACGTTTCAAAGGTAAATAACATTAGTACAGTACTACTTTCGTAATTGTTTTTTTTTAATATATGTTATTCTTAAAATTATTTCGTAATACATTCATTACATGCAGTAAACGTCCTATTTTCTAGATAGTATATTATTTCAAATATTTATGTGTAAGATCAAAAAATATTGTATACGTGAAAAAGAAACCGTTTCGCATAGAGATTGATTTCCAAAATCTATCACTAAAACTCACACACGTATCAATTTCGCACATATTGACATTTCGGTTTCGGTGATGCGATCATGAGGAGATTGTTGGTCTATTACGATAGTATATTAAGTATATGGTTCGAATACAAAATATAGGTAAGTATCGGGACGACACTTTGTTTACTGTTGACAATTATTATTATTATTTGGGCGACTCCACTACTGAATTTCGAAGTATGAAATTCCGGAATTTGTGAGATCTAATGTATACCATTACGATGTTCGTTGGTTTGACAGTACAATAGACAGACAGAACTACAATATAAAAGTACGATGTTCATTAGTTCGAAGTACACTTTCGCGCGGTATGAAATGCCGCAGTTTGTGAGATTCAAAGTATACAAGTACGACGTACGTCAGTTCGAAAGTGCACTGTAGCGAAGTACGAAATTGGGATGTAGGTATATGAGATTTAAAAATATGACCATCCAACAAATCAACAAAACAAAAAAGGATAGTCAGGGATTCCTCTTAAATTCTCCTATACAGGGTGGAAAAAAAAGGCCGTGGTTGGAGGGAAAGTACCCTTAATATTTATGATGGCAAATTTTACTGAAAGGAAACATTCCTTTATTTTCAAATTTTATTAAAACTGCATTTAAAGATTTTTGAAAAATCAATAGCTTGAGCCGGGAATCGAACCGGTGATACGTGAAAAAAAACATCCTGTATTTTATTATACCAACCGAAAGAGTCATTCATAAGGATCAATTTCTTTTAAACAACATAGTATCTTAACACGTTCCGGGACAGTGAACGAGACACAATAGAGTCACTGTCCCGGAACGTGTTAAATTAAAGAAAGACCAAGAAAAAATGATTTTTTCATTGTTAAACTTACTCACTATCTAAAGAAAATACTTTAAAGTATGAGTATAAGTTTTTCTTTAGATAGTAAGTTTAACAATAAAAAAATCATTTTTTCTTGGTCGTTCTTTCTTGTATGGATCCAAAAAATACTACAGTGCTGTTTAAATCAACTATCTATCTTATCATTATTACTATTATAAAACTGTAACAGAAGTGTGTCTGTACATTGAAGATATTAACAAAAAAAAGTTACGATATGGTTTTTAGGTGTCCCTGATTCCATAACACCAATTTTTGGATTTTGTGTCTGTCTGTTTGTTTGTTTGTTTGTGTGTTTGTTTGTTTGATCGAGCATTACGCGAAAACTACTAAACCGATTTTGATGAAACTTTTTTTGTTTGTTAGCTTATGATCTGACTTAAAATCTGGTATATAATTTGTGCGGACGAAGTCGCGGGTTAACGCTCGTGTATAATAGAACCGATGTATTACATTTGCATCCAGTTAAAATACAGGGTGTCCCGTAAACCGACGTCAACCCGGTGGATGCTGATGGGTTAGTTCATGCGTAACCAGAATATAATAAAATAAAAAAAAATAAAAAAAATCTGTCAGTCAATCAATCAATCTGCCAACATTTTTCTTTAGGAAAAGGTTCTTAGTTTTCGAGATAAGGACAGTTTTATGAAATTCGTGAAACTCTTTACCTTAGTCACTATTTTGAGTGCCACTGCTACAAATGTTCTATGCAGTATCTGTGTTAAAACTGTCAATATCTCGAAAACTAAGACACTTTTACTAAAGTCAAATTTTGATATTCTGCTTAGTCATGACCTAACCTATCAGCATCCGCCGGGTTGACGTCGGTTTACGGGACACCCTGTATATATAAAATAGTAAATCAAGTTATCTAAGCTACTCGTATATCAGGATAAGCTTCGCATATCATATGAGAACTTCGAAACCAACGGCCTTGGACGGCCCGGTAGCACAATCTGTAGTGAACCTGCCTGCTGTGCCGAGGGTCGTGGGTTCGAATCCCGCAAGGGACAAACGAGTCAATGGATGTTCGTATTTATATATGTATTCTATATCGTTGTCTAGTCATCATAATACAAGTCCAGGTACTTTAAATGTGACTAGATAATTTGTGTGACAATGTCCAAGATATTATACTAGATATATATATTATACTAAAAACAGACAAATAAATGATTAGCTCCACAAACAAACTAATAAACATACTCATTACTTTATTCTTATACCTAACTATTGTAAGTACTTACCTCGAACTTATGTTGACACATCCAGTACTGTTGAACTAAGTCTGTGTATTTTTCTACGCATCTTTTGTGCTATGATGATGTTCCTTGTATTAGTAGCTTACCCGCATTTGTAATGTTAAACCTTAAAATACTCGTAGTTTTTAATAAGCTCATATTTTTTACTAAATTGTAAATAGTTTTTAAGATTTTCTCATGTAAATGACATAGTCGAAATGAGAAAAATAAAGATTCTTTAAACAGAAGATATTTATTTATTTTATTTATTTATAACTATGGGCAAGTCCGACACTCTCTTGGCTGGTTTTTAGTTGGTATTATCTAAACTCTGCTCTACGACTATTTCAGACTACGGGCCTACGGCGTAGACCGTAGTTACGTGATTTACGTATCCCTATACAGGGTGAAATTGATATCATTAGCATCCTTTTAAACTAAGAGTCTACCCATCAAACTGAACAACTTTTACTATGGGAGCAAACCGATCGGAGCAAATAAAAAATCTGCTGTTCCATACTAAACTGCAATGTCGACGCGCGAGTTCACGACTCAAATGTATGCAACAGCAGATTTTTTTTTGCTCCGCTCGGTTTGCTCCCATAGTAAAAGTTGTTCAGTTTGATGGGTAGACCCTTAGTTTAAAAGGATGCTAATGATATCAATTTCACCCTGTATAAGGGTCCTTCTTAATATGCTGACACTTTTTTTAAGGGGATGATCAGAACATCAAACTGAACAACTTTCTCTATGGGACCAACATAGAAATCGCGAAAAAAAATCTGCTGTTCCATACAAAACTGCTAACCTACTAGAGCCAAATATTGTATGGGTATTAAATAGCAGATTTTTTTTTCAAATGGGTTTGCTCTTGACCTCAATCTAGTCCTCAGGACAAAGATGGGGTCGAAGATGAAGCGAGCTTACCCAGAAGAAGCCTACTCACTCGTACTTTAAAGGAATTCGGGTTGTAAGCACTCGGAAATACTGACGCAGGCAGGGCATTCCACTCCTTGGCTGTGCGCATTATAAAAGAATCAGAAAGGCGCTTAGTACGGATTTGTGGGATATCAACCAAGAAGGGATGGCGTTCTTTTCGCTTTTTTGATCTTGGTCCTTTAGATAAAGTGGTTTGGTTGTAGCAAAATGTTCACATTTAGCAATTTAAGTTTCTTGATGAAATCACGTGTCAAGTGGTGAGAGGTGGCTAGCTTTTAGCCCACATAAACACTGCATAAGTAACATTTAAGGAGTCACGTTGCAAGTTCTGACCCGAGCGCACGTCTCGCGTGGATTTCGCGCGTCGCGTTTTTGCCTGCCACGAGGCTCCGTAATCCTCAATCTCTTCTTATTCTTGACCAAAAACAATCCCTGAGATTGGGATAGATTCTCCCATAAACACGTGACACTGGCGGAAATGCAGTGCTAACGCACAAGCAAGAGTTCATTAATTATGAGTAAAAAAAAAAAAGAAACATTTAATCCCTTAGTCGCCTCGCACGATACCCACGAGAAATTGGGGTGATCCATTTTAAGCCGGCGGCACCACAAGGCATAGATCTTTATCTAATCTAAACTATTATAAAACTGTAACAGGAAGTTTGTCTGTACATTAAAGATATTACGATATGGTTTTTAGGTATCCGTGATTCCATATCACCAATTTGTGGATTTTTTGTCTGTCTGTTTGTTTGTTTTTGTATTCGTTTGTGTGTTTGTTTGAACACGCATCACGCAAAAACTACTGAACCGATTTTGATGAAACTTTTTTTGTTTGATAGCTTATTATCTGACTTAAAATCTGGTAACGCTCGTGACCTAATAAAATACAATTCACGTGACGTAAGGTCCGCCACATACATACGGAATAAACCTGATTCGGAATTAGATTCCGGATGGAGTGTTGCCGCTTTCAGAGACTTTTTCACTAGATCTAGTGATGTTTTTGATGTCTTAGGTGGCATTTTTTAAAGATTTACAGTCATATCAGACAAGTGATTTTTTTTGTATCGTGACGGTGCAGTTGCGACGTCGATACGGTATAGTTGCGAAATGGCCTACGCTCAAAAACCGCTTGTGTGATAATGGTTCATGCCATTTTGTATGCAGATTATGTCTAATGTTAAAACTATGGATAGTATTTTGATATAGTTGCATTAATATTAAAAAACTATTTACGAATCATGACCTCATTCCATGATAGTAATTATCATGTATAGAAATTGTTTGTTTTGTTTTAATAAAAACCTAAAACTGCAATTGTCATTCATTTGGCGTTTCATACATTTTTATTTTAGGAACGATCGTTAACCCGCGACTTTATCTACACAAATTATATACCAGATTTTAAGTCAGATCATAAGCTATCAAACAAAAAAAGTTTCATCAAAATCGGTTCAGTAGTTTTTGTGTGATGCTCGTTCAAACAAACAAACAGACAGACAAAAAAATCCAAAAATTTATATTATTGAATCAGGGATACCTAAAAACCATATCGTAACTTTTTTTTTGTTAATATCTTCAATGTACAGACACACTTCTGTTACAGTTTTATAATAGTACGAGCGTTAACCCGCGACTTTGTCCGCACAAATTATATACCAGATTTTAAGTCAGATCACAAGCTATCAAACAAAAAATTTCATCAAAATCGGTTCAGTAGTTTTTGCGTGATGCTCGTTCAAACAAACAAACACACAAACAAACAAACAAACACACAAACAAACAGACAGACAAAAAATCAAAAAATTGGTGAAATGGAATCAGGGACACCTAAAAACCATTATCGTAACTTTTTTTTTGTTAATATCTTCAATGTACAGACAAACTTCTTGTTACAGTTTTATAATAGTATATAGAAGAGTAAGATATATAGATTATTTAAACAGCACTAGTATTTTTTGTAACCATAGTTGACAACACTGAATCCTGAATCAGGATTCCGGGTCGCAATTCCGTCTGTGTGTGGAGGTCCTTAACCACGCACCGCGACACGTTTCAATCATGGTCCATATCTATGACATCGGCCCACTTTTCTATTACCTAATAAAGTCACATGTGAGAACTCTTCTGCATTGGTAATAAGAACTAAATTTCTTTAATTTACTGCTATTCGTTGAAAAAGCTACTTAAGCACATCATCGTAAAACGACTTCTAATGGGAATCTTATGATTTACGTGGTAAAGGTGAAAATTGTTTGATTCACGGGTCTTCATATAGAATTAAGTATGTAGGACAGAATAGGTTATCGGAACAAAGAAAATAAAAACTGGTCAAGTGGGAGTCGGACTCGCGCACGGAGGGTTCCGTACCACAAAATTAAAAAAAAATTTTAGTTCGAGCTCGACACACACTTGTTCGATGTCACCAAGTTTGATGCTTTGTATGTAAAAAAAAAGTTACGATATGGTTTTTAGGTGTCCCTGATTCCATTTCACCAATTTTTGGATTTTTTGTCTGTCTGTTTGTTTGTGTGTTTGTTTGGGTGTTTGTTTGTTTGAACGAGTATCACGCAAAAACTACTGAACCGATTTTGATGAATTTTTTTTTGTTTGATAGCTTATGATCTGACTTAAAATCTGGTATATAATTTGTGCGGACGAAGTCGCGGGTTAACGCTCGTATGTTATATAACAGTAATTTTTGTCGTTTTTGTACTGGTGCTTTAAATGCGTCTAATGTTTGACTGTATGACCGAATTGTTTGTCGAGTATGTTAATGTATCCCGTAGAAACACATAGATTAAAATAATAATGTTAGGTAGTTGTTAACGCACTTCCGTTTCCCGCCGCACTCAGGCGGTCTGGCAACCCTGCTCCATAGACTGCGCTGTCATCTTGACAGGACATCGTTTTTGACATTGCGCCTAAAAAACGCCACGCGTCGTATCATAATATTTCTTTATATTTACTGAAAAGCATGTGAAAGTCAATAAATGCATAATTTATGCGAAAGAATTTATTCATTTCAACGATTCCCATCAAGAAGTAGAAACAATCCCACCAGTAGTCTTTTTATTTGTCCAATTTTTTATAATTTGTACGTTTTGTCCTTTGTCTGAATGTTATCTTTTTATTGTTTTGTCCTTTGTACCTTAAACCGTTTTTAAAACGTGTTATCATGTAATTGGCGCTGTAAAATTTAAATGTTGTTGTATTAGAAATTAAGTAATTTGTAGGTATTTGTATTATTTATTTATTATTTTATAGGTATTCATTTTACTATCTCATAATTAAGTATTTTTATTTGTGTGCACACTTATTTTACCCAATCATATTAGTTTTCCTCTCACTCAACGGTTTGCTGGAAGAAAACTCTTTTAGAGTTAAGCTCGCCTTTGTACATCACGACTTGTTGTAATTTTTTTCATAATTATGTTTTTGTGTACAATAAAGAATCTAAGAATGTAATTTGCTGTTTGATAACCAAAAAAGATAAATTAAATTAAATTTGTTAGCAAATCCAAAATAATAGCACATGTTCTGTGGAATTTTCAGCTCACTACCTATTACGGTTTAATAGATGACAGCCTTTTAAAGCTAAGGCGGACAGACAACATAGGAAACTGAAACGGAACCCCAAAGAGTAATATAAGTATATTAGAAAAGAGAACCCACTCGTGGCAACATTATGCATCCACCTTATGTCAAATTGAAGGCTAGCTAGCGCCATCTATGTTCCACCAACAATAATTCAACCTATACTATACATACATCGTAGTGATTATATTCTCTGTGCATACATACTTATATCTACTCATACCGATGGATATTATTGTTTTGAATGCTAGTTTTCGTCCAATCCCGCACCGATCGAGTGAAATTCCAGTATCCTTACTATTCCTGTAATCTAAACATAGGTAAGAGAACAACCGAAACTCCAGAACATCACTAAATCGGCACGAAATTGAACGAAAACTACAAACAACCCGCACATTACGCAAGATAGGTAGCCATTTTGTGAATTTGTCAATTTGACATTGATATAGACAATAAAATCTTTTTTTTTTCATAGTTCTGCGAAATATTTAATAGATGGCAGCACATTCTATGCAAACTGAATCGGAAAAAGCCACCAAAAGGCCATTATTTTTGTGACCTGCTCTGTACTGTATTTATTGTGTTTGGTGTAAATAAAGTATATTTCATTCATTCATTCATTCAAAGGCGAATGTCCTCCGCCTGCGGAACCCTATAGACTATAGGTTTCGATACGATACGCCATGGAAAGTTATATTTTTATGACAAAGAAAAGCCCTTTGTTTTATAGGTCAACATTAAGAGGTCAATTTAGATTTAAAACGTCGCTTTCGTAGTTATTTTTAACCGACTTAAAGAAAGGAGGTTATCAATTCGATACGTATGTATGTAATATAATTGGAATTACAAAATATTCATACCTATATGATAATCTATTAGGGCTTCCAAACAAATATACAAAATTTCATAGGTGTATGTTTGTCCCATTGATTACTTATTATAAGAACTAGCCTTGCGGTAGCATTTCCCCTCTGTCACGGTATAAGAACAATTAATCATGTGCATTTACTTTCAATTTTATACCTTACGAGCGTTAACCCGCGACTTCGTCCGCACAAATTATATACCAGATTTTAAGTCAGATCATAAGCTATCAAACAAACAAAGTTTCATCAAAATCGGTTCAGTAGTTTTTGCGTGATACTCGTTCAAACAAACAAACAAACAAACAAACAAACACACAAACAAACAGACAGACAAAAAATCCAAAAATTGGTGAAATGGAATCAGGGACACCTAAAAACCATATCGTAATTTTTTTTTGTTAATATCTTGAATGTACAGACAAACTTCCTGTTACAGTTTTATAATAGTTTAGACTAGCTGTTGCCCGCGACTTCGTCTGCGTTACCCGGATAAAAAGTACCCTATGTGTTAATCCAGGCCATGGTCTATCTGTATGCCAAATTTCATCGAAATCCGTTCAGTAGTTTTTGCGTGAAAGAGTAACAAACATCCATACATCCATACATCCATACTTACAAACTTTCGCCTTTATAATAGTAGTAGGATCACTAATCACTAAACGAGACAGCCTATAATTGCGAAACAGTAATTTCGAACTTAGAACGTTTGGGGTTCACACGGGACTACTTTTCATGATTTTTAACGTTCAAAATTAGAATCTAAAGTTATGGGAATAAAATCCAAAGTTGCGGATTTCATGTTACCTCGCCCCCCCGCAAAAAGTGGCAGAAATGTTTGTTAGTAGAATTACACGCGTAACTAGTCCCTATATAAGTAGTCAAAGGTTTGTCCACGCATTTCTCCGAAACTATTTATCGGATTGTGACTATTCTTTTATTATTGGCTTACATTTTACTCTAACTTAGGTGCAGTGTAAGTTTCATCGAAATCGGTGCAGTAGTGTGACGGCCTTGTTTGTATGTATTTACGTGATAACTTCGGCATTTCTTGACCGATTCGGATGCGATTCTTTTTTAACTAACCGACTTAAAAAATGGAGGAGGTTTCTCAATTCGACCGTGTATATATATAAGGTCTAACAAAATTAGGTGAAACTATTTTAAAGGGATGATCAGACCATCAAACTGAACAACTTTCTCTATGGGACCAATATCAAAATCGCGAAAAAAAATCAGCTGTCCCATACAAACTACTCGACCTAAATGTATGGGACAGTAGATTTTTTTTTCGCGATTTCGATATTGGTCCCATAAAGAAAGTTGTTCAGTTTGATGGTCTGATCATACCCTTAAAATAGTTTCACCTAATTTTGTTAGACCTTATATATATACACGGTCGAATTGAGAAACCTCCTCCTTTTTTGAAGTCGGTTAGTTAAAAAAGAATCGCATCCGAATCGGTCAAGAAATGCCTATATATATTTTTTTTTATGTGTTCGCGGATAACTTCGTCGTTTATGAACCGATTTTGACGATTATTTTTTTGTTGGAAAGAAGATATTTCAAGGGTAGTACCATGATAAGGATACCAGGATCTGATGATGGCATCCCAGAGAAATCGAAAAATCTTTGAAAATCGTAGTGCCGGCTAGTACGTTTGTTAATTTAAAACACTACTATTAAATTGAACTAATGAATTCACCTCTGAAAATTGTGAAATAAACAAAATTTTAACAAAAAATTAATACCGCCTTCAAAAAAACTAAAAAGTTAAAAAATAATATTGCAGCCGATGACTTTTTCGTTCGCATCATAAGAACATTCATTTGTTTTATAGAAGTCGGTGTCAAGCGCGAACGAAAAAGTCATCGGCTGCAATATTATTTTTTAACTTTTTAGTTTTTTTTTTAAGGCGGTTTTAATTTTTTGTTATTAGTTCTGAAGGATTTATCCCTGAGATGGTTCAATTTTAATTTGCTGAAGATCTGAGGATGCCCTTCGGAGCTACACAATAGAACGGCTCAAAAGTTATAAATAAATAAATAACGCTCACAGGCACATACATTGTAATGATCCCAAGCAAGCACTATATGCTGTTTGTTATGGAAACCATACAACAACGGCACAAACATATAAACACCCATGACCGAACCGGGATTCGAACCCAGGACCCTGGTTTGGCAGTCCGGCGTGGTAACCATTACATTCAACCATACAACCATTGTGTAAAAGATTGTATGTGTGTCGGAGATCCAAATAAATAATTTTTTCTATCTTTCTTTTGTTTATTACACCAACCGGGTCGGTCAGTTGAAAGTTGACAGGAAATCATCGGCGATTGAAATATTTGCTTCGTATCGATGTACCCCAGGCGGAGGACATTCGCCTTTTGGCGGCTTTTTCCGATTCAGTTTGCATAGAATGTGCTGCCATCTATTAAACATTTCGCAGAACTATGAAAAAATAAGATTTTATTGTCTTTATCAATGTCAAATTGACAAATTCACAAAATGGCTACCTATCTTACGTAATGTGCGGGTTGTTTGTAGTATTCGTTCAATTTCGTGACGATTTAGTGATGTTCTGGAGTTTTTGTTGTTTTCTTACCAATGTTTAGATTACAGGAATAGTAAGGATACTGGAATTTCACTCGATCGGTGCGGGATTGAACGATAACTAGCATTAAAAACAATAATATCCATTGGTATGAGTAGATATAAGTAGGTATGTATAGTATAGGTTGAATTATTGTCGATGAAACATAGATGGCGCTAGCTAGCCTTCAATTTGACATAAGATGGATGCATAATGTTGCCACGAGTGGGTTCTCTTTTCTAATATACTTATATTATATTACTCTTTGGTAGTTAGGTACCCAGCCAGAGACAAACTGTTGACCCAGCATGGCTAGCATTTTTCTTTTCTAATATACTTATATTACTCTTTGATGTACACTTTGCGTGTATGACTGACATTTGAGTCGAATTAATGTATTTCATCCGTAGAAAGAGAAGGTACTAGAAGGAAGCACATGTGACAAAACATTCACTCAATAAGAGATGCACATAGCAAATTCGCTCTAGTTAAAAAAGGAGATCGCTACCTTATTGCTGTTCTTATCGGCGTAACCACTTTTTTGTACTGACTCCACCTGACTCCGACATGTCACTTTATATAAATTGTATAGGATTTTATAACTATCGCTATCTCATACCCGGTTACACCTTTGACTTACACTGTCTACCAGCGAAAGCGAAAAATTCTTCGTCTATGATTTCACTACTAAAAATTTTGAAATAAACAAAATTTTACGAAAAAATTAAAACCATCTTCAAAAAAACTAAAAAAGTAAAAAATTATATTGGAGTCGATGAATTTTTCGTTGGCATCTTTTTTTTTTTTTTTTTTTTACTTATATTTAATGGACTCTTGCTTGTGCGTTAGCACTGCATTTCCGCCAGTGTCACGTGTTTATGGGAGAATCTATCCCAATCTCAGGGATTGTTTTTGGTCAAGAACAAGAAGAGATTGAGGATTACGGAGCCTCGTGGCAGCCAAAAGTGCGACGCGCGAAATCCACGCGAGACGTGTGCTCGGGTCAGAACCTGCAAAGTGACTCCTCGTTGGCATCGTTGGAGTCGTTAAGTATTATTTTTGAAAGTCAAATTAGCAGTAGAAAGATGCGTATCTCCATACATTTTCAACTGCTGAGTTCAACGTATTAGATTCAAGAACCGCACTTTTTTTTTCTTTAGGTTTAGGTTTATGGTTGGTATATAAGGTCTAACAAAATTAACTGAAACTATTTTAAGGGGATGATCAGACCATCAAACTGAACAACTTTCTCTATGGGACCAATATCGAAATCGCGAAAAAAAAATCTGCTGTTCCATACAAACTTACTCGACCTAAATGTATGGGACAGCAGATTTTTTTTTCATGATTTAGATATGGTCCCATAGATAAAGTTGGTCGGTTCGATGGTCTGATCATCCCCGTAAAATAGTTTCACCTAATTTTGTTAGACCTTATATAGTGCTTATGTTAATGTATATTTATATTAAAACGAGCGTTAACCCGCGCCTTCGTCCGCACAAATTATATACCAGATTTTAAGTCAGATCATAAGCTATCAAACAAAAAAAGTTTCATCAAAATCGGTTCAGTAGTTTTTGCGTGATACTCGTTCAAACAAACAAACAAACAAAGAAACACACAAACAAACAGACAGACAAAAAATCCAAAAATTGGTGAAATGGAATCAGGGACACCTAAAAACCATATCGTAACTTTTTTTTTGTTAATATCTTCAATGTACAGACAAACTTCCTGTTACAGTTTTATAATAGTACGAGCGTTAACCCGCGACTTCGTCCGCACAAATTATATACCAGATTTTAAGTCAGATCATAAGCTATCAAACAAAAAAAGTTTCATCAAAATCGGTTCAGTAGTTTTTGCGTGATACTCGTTCAAACAAACAAACAAACAGACGGACAAAAAATCCAAAAATTGGTGAAATGGAATCAGGGACACCTAAAAACCATATTGTAACTTTTTTTTGTTAATATCTTCAATGTACAGACAAACTTCCTGTTACAGTTTTATAATAGTATAGATAGATTATGTAAAGAATCGCACTCTCTGTGCGTAATGAGTTAACGTTTCACATCACCGTTCTATCTTGATTTATTTCTGTGGAGTATTCCATATTCCACCCCAGTACAACGCTCCTCTATCCACGCCCAATGTAGTTAAGCACAAACAATATAGATTTAGGTAAGCATACATATTATTTTTCAAATTTTTACGACAAAACCTAAATATTCGCCCGAAAAACAGAAAATAAATATTCGCCGAGTTTTTTCGACGTCTTCTCGGCCAGAAGGTCAGAATAGAGTGACCACACTTTATATTTTCAGAGGGATAGTCCTACTGACGTGTTTTTAAACCCACGACGCAATAAATAGGGGTGTTGTAACTTTGACGCCTATGTCCGTCTGTTTGTGTCTATCTGTGACATCATAACTCCAAATGGGAACAAGGGGTTACCCTCCTGTGGTTGTCCTTAGGGGAGTGCATCTTCGTTCATCGCACACAATTATGCACTTAACAATATTCTGCGTACCGAGTACCTGACTAAAAAGCGTCGGTAGGTTAATAAAATAGAATGACGTGTCACTCAAAACCTGGAGAGAAAAATTTGGCGCTTAGCGCATTGACATTGATCATCAACTTCACACTTTAAACTAGTAAGCATAATGTTGTGCGAACGAAAATTGACGACACGGTAAATAAACGTGTAGCCCAGTCATTGTACGGAGTTTTGTTAGGCGGGTAGGGAGTAATTATTAATTGGACTTTTAAACTGTAACCGGCACCATTTAGTGACAAAAAGACTATCTTAAAACATATTTAAAAAAATTCGCTACGCAACATAGAAATCAAAGTTGTATGTCCCAGAAGGTTTTTAAATTGCCGATGCACTCATTTGACTTAGATTTAACAATATAAATTCTTTTTGAGCAATAAAAAAAGGAGGTATTTATTAGAAAATTCGAATGTATTTTTCAAAACCTTCTAAGTAGACAAAAATGTTTACAACATGTTTCAAGTATGTATAGTTGTAAATTTGTTGTAGTTGTAATATGTGCAAAAAAATGTACCATCAGGTTTTTTAGAACGAGATAATGGCTAAATTTTAAAATTGGAGTAATTATTAATTGGACTTTTAAAGTGTAACCGGCACCATTTAGTGCTTCATTGCTGAAATTGGGCGTCGCCTTAGGGAGCGAAAATGTGACCCCCGCTCCGGTTCGTTCCTGGTGCAAAGGTTGGCCATAGCAATGCAATGCGGCAACGCTGCTAGCGTTATAGGCACCTTTGCAACTGGGTCGATACGGGGCGGGCTATTTGATTAATGTTTATTAATTTTTAGGGTGAGAATGTGTATGTGTGTTATCTTTAATAAATACTCAAGTTAAAAATGAGGTATTTGTATTTTTCAAAACCTTCTAAGTAGATAAAAATATTTACACCATGTTTGAAGTATGTATTATGGTAAAGCCTTAAACATGTGCAACAAAAAATATACCGTCAGTTTTTTAGAACGAGATAATAGCGAAATTTTAAAATTGGAACTGTTGCTGACGTGATTTTTTTTTTAATTTTGGTACATTTCTAGGCTCAAATTGGTTCTTCAATATTATGCCGAAAAAAAATATCAATTATTAATTAGTCCCGGCTCCAAACCGTAAAATGATTGGGCTAGTGGTCGTACTGTACTATGATGTGATTGAGGTGGTTGCATGCCGGTTTACAAGTATTTCAAAAATTACCGGCTCTTCTGTTCTAGCGAGCATGACTTGCTTTGGGTGCTTCAGTTATTTCTTAGTAATGTCACCTAAAGTATGTCCACCTTTTTTCTAAGTTCATGGTCACACTAGTAACAAAACTCAATAAATATTAATTTATTAATATTTCCTTGTTTCCGTGTAGAGACGGTTTTTCAGTTATTTGGCTTTCGGAATAAATTGGGTCAGATGGGGTCAAATTGTGAAAAAATGACCGTCGGCGCGCCTGCTTCGCTTCCGGTGACAAAAAACTGTTGAAACGCAATTTGGTTTGTTCAAAAACATATAGGGCAGATTTTATTAAATCTTTACGATTAGACTAAGAGGCAAGTGTAATTTTTGCAACCATCAGCAGCAAGGCTGATTCAGTGTTTATAGGGTGTAGAGCATCTCTGTGATGGGGATGGACTAGATCTACCTGCATAACTCCAGTCGGTTGAGAAGTTACTGATGTTTAAAGGTCAGTACAAAATTAACGATCAGCTGCAAGACTGTGCATACTATAATAATATCATACGATCAGCCTTGCAGCTGATCGTTAATTTTGTACTTTTCAAAATTCAAAAATTTTTTATTCAAAATAATATCACACAGATAGCTTTTTGACGTCATTTGTTGACTCTATCACCGCGTCGGAAGGTGTTCCGTTGAGAGAAGATGCGGCCAGATAGAGTTTCTTTCTACAACACACATCTTTTAACAAAACAAAATATACAAAGTACAATTAAAATACAATATTGCATTACATAGAGTAACATTGTCAAGACCAGACATTTTGGTCATTCGGACCTTTAAACCACCAGTAACTTCTCAACCGACTGAAGTTATGCAGGCAGACCTGGTCCATCCCCGTCACAGAGATGCTCTACACCCTATAAACTCTGAATCAGCCTTGCTGCTGATGGTTGCAAAAAGTACACTTATCTCTTATAATCTTTGACTACTTATATAGGGACTAGTTACGCGTGTAATTCTACGAACAAACATTTCTGCCACTTTTTGCGGGGGGCGACGTAATCCGCAACTTTGGATTTTATTCCCCATAACATTAGATTCTAATTTTGAACGTTAAAAATCATGAAAAGAAGTCTCGAGTGAACCCCAAACGTTCTAAGTTCGAAATTATTGTTTTAGGCTGTCTTGTTTAGTGATAAGGTATAAAACTGAATGTAAATGCACATGATTAATTAATCTTATACCGTGGCAGAGGGGAAATGCTACCGCAAGGCTAGTCCTTATAATAAATAGTCAAAGCTTGTAATAGATAGATACCAATGAGTTTTCAGGAATTCATGTTGTACGATATGTAACACCACTTACTTAAAAGGCTAAATGATGATGATCACTGATCACTTTTGACAGATTTTAACTGTAATTGAGTAACAAACTAAAAATATTTTTTTTTTATTCCAAATGGGTTTGCTCTTGACCTCAATCCAGTCCTCATTATAATCAGAATTCTTGGTTTTACACCCAAAAAAAACTTTTTTAAGGGTATATGTCGAAAAATAATTGAAGCGAAACGCACACGCCGCCGTGCATAGAGATCTAGAGAGATGCCAACCAACGCGCTGAGTACGGAACCTAGTGTCGCATCACCCAGTACTTTGTTAGTAAGTAGAAAGTATTTTGTTAGCTTGAATGTGCTCATTATCCATAGCGGTTTGAATAATCTTTAGTACTACGCAAGCATTGTAAACTATTTATACATAATATCTCGACGGGCTTTCAGCCTCATAATTTATTGAATCCTTACGATCGCGAGCAATGTCTTCCGTTTTTGCACATATTGCTGCGACACTGGCCCCGCCCCCTTTTCACATCTCCCTTTAGTTTTTGTGATCTGTGGGCGTGTGATAGCGAGAGAAAGAGATGGGGCGGCGCGCGCGCCTGAAACGACGCAAGCGTAAAACAAAATTTATTTAATTGTGATTGTACTATTTATGTAAGTTCAATTCTGCTCTTATCAAAATTTGTAGAAAATCAATCTCTTTTTTTTTAAATCAAGTCTCGTGTTTCTATTATTCACCGTTTAGCAGTTCCATGCGTTTATAAATAAATACGGTGGCTACTTTGGCTTGTTTTACTCAGTCGGTGACGTTCAAAAATCGCAATCCTGGTGAAGGCGGCGGCGGGAACCCGTTGGATGAGGGCAGCGCAGGACCGGTCGTCATGGCGATTCTTGGGGGAGGCCTATGTCCAGCAGTGGACGTCCATCGGCTGAGATGATGATGATGATGATAGTTCATTTTTTAAAATCGACTTGTTTATATGTTCTACAAAGGAAATTCGAAACGGAAGCTGGCAAATGGGTTTCGACGTGACGTCATTGTTATTAATTAGCAAAGAGGTGGTCCTGCAGAGGATGAACAAGAGAGTAGAAATCCTAAAAACCATGAACAAACGGAAATTACAGTACCTCGGTCACATTATGAGAAGTGATAAATACCAACTTCTCCAGATTATTCTACAGGGGAAAATTTTGGGAAGACGAATGCCTGGCACAAGAAGGGCGTCCTGGCTTAAAAACCTGTGTGAATAGTTCGATGTGGACACAACCTTTTTTTCTTTTTTAATTCTTTTGTTTTTTTTTTAGCTTTTAACCCTGAGGTTACGTCAGCCCCATCGTGCCTTAACCCGTAAGACTCTACAAAATGAAACAATTTTAAAATGAAATAAAAACCTAACACTACCTAACGAATATAAAAACAAACACACATATTAAACAGTAGTACTATAAATAAAAAGGTACACCATTTTAGCCTCTCCCGGCGTAGGGGCGGCTAAAATGGTGACAAAAGAGCCTACATTCGCAATATTTAGATTTAAACTATTATACAGTAATAGCCTCTGCGATTGATACCGGACACATTCCGCTAATAAATGCTGAACATCCTCCACAGTACCGCATACCTCGCAATTAGGTGAGGGTGCCTTTTTCATTAAAAACGCAAATTTGTTTAGTGGAATGTGTCCGGATCTCAACCTAAAAGCTATTTTAACCAGCTTCCTACTAAGACAGGTACCACTGGACACGACCTTACTGTCCAGGGCTGCAGTCTCCAGGGTCCGAATAGACTAAGAGATAAGTGTACTTTTTGCAACCATCAGCAGCAAGGCTGATTCAGTGTTTATGGGGTGTAGAGCATATCTGTGATGGGGATGAACTAGGTCTGCCTGCATAACTTCAGTCGGTTAAGGACGACCTTTGAACGGCTGTATCTCCTAAACCGACTGGCAGTTCATGTCAGTTTATGTACTGTTCACATAGCTGCAGTGCACACTACAATAATATCATACGATCAGCCTTGCAGCTGATCGTTGATTTTTAACTGACCTTTAAACATCTGTAACTCCTAAACCGACTGAAGTTATGCAGGCAGACCTAGTTCATCCCCATCACAGAGATGCTTTACACCACATAAACATTTAATCAGCCTTGCTGCTGATGGTTGCAAAAAGTACACTTATCTCTTAGTCTAGAATATTCAATACACGTGTCTGTTTCTCGTTTCTCAAAGGAAATACTTAAAATCCCAGAGGAAAAACCTAATGCTCATTGCCTATGCCTACCGTGGAAGTGACGTCAGGAAATTGTAGCTAGGCATACTCTCGGAAAAAATTTAAACGTTACTACACCTAGCATTTATCAATTTCATAGACATAGACATAGACAAAGACATAGACATAGACATAGACATAGACATAGACATAGACATAGACATAGACATAGACATAGACATAGACATAGACATAGACATAGACATAGACATAGACATAGACATAGACATAGACATAGACATAGACATAGACATAGACATAGACATAGACATAGACATAGACATAGACATAGACATAGACATAGACATAGACATAGACATAGACATAGACATAGACATAGACATAGACATAGACATAGACATAGACATAGACATAGACATAGACATAGACATAGACATAGACATAGACATAGACATAGACATAGACATAGACATAGACATAGACATAGACATAGACATAGACATAGACATAGACATAGACATAGACATAGACATAGACATAGACATAGACATAGACATAGACATAGACATAGACATAGACATAGACATAGACATAGACATAGACATAGACATAGACATAGACATAGACATAGACATAGACATAGACATAGACATAGACATAGACATAGACATAGACATAGACATAGACATAGACATAGACATAGACATAGACATAGACATAGACATAGACATAGACATAGACATAGACATAGACATAGACATAGACATAGACATAGACATAGACATAGACATAGACATAGACATTATTATATAGACATAGATATTTAATTTTAAAACAATAAAAAAAAATATATTAGCAATAATAAATACAGTCAATTATACTTCTTATCGTGTGGGCAGAGCTTGAGCAGAGCCCTGGTGTCAGAATTTTTTCAGACCGCCTTACGGCCTCTGACGTGGTGAATTATACTTTATTACACTGTACATTGAAATTCAATTCAATAAATGTCATAAATTATTCAATCTTGCGTGACAAGAACTCATTATATGAGTAGAATGCTTGCTGGACAAGCCACAGGCGCAGTCTTTTTTAAAAAATAGGTAGACTCTGTGCATTTAATAGTAATATTGCAGGGTAATAGATTATCGTGGTATGGGCATGTAATGCGGAGAGAAGAGTGTCATGTTACAAGACGAGTGTTAAGTATGAATGTGGATGGCTGCAGTAGGAGAGGCAGGCCGAAGAAAAGATGGATGGATTGTATCAAGGATGATATGTGTAAAAAAGGGGTGAGTGTTGAAACGACGGCTAAGAGAGATGAATTGAAGAGGATGACATGACTTGACGGCCCGGTAGCTCAGTCGGTAGTGAACCTGCCTGCTGTGCCGAGAGTCGCGGGTTCGAATCCCGTAAGGGGCAAATATTTGTATGATGAATATGAATATTTGTACCCGAGTCATGGATGTTTGTATCTATTTATGTATTCTATTTCGTTGTCTAGTCATCATAACACAAGTTCAGGCTAGATTCTGGTACTTTAAAATGAGACTAGATAATTTGTGTGACGATGTCCAAGATATTTAATTTATTTTACATATTGCGCCGACCCGAATAATGGGAAATGGGCAAGACATGGGCATGAGTAATAATAACTGGCCAAGTGCGTGTCGGACCACGCGCAGGGTAGGGTTCCGTAGATGCCCGTCACAATATAACATGGACTTAGAAGGAGGCTTTTTGTTTTATACTACAACGAGCGTTAACCCGCGACTTCGTCCGCACAAATTATATACCAGATTTTAAGTCAGATCATAAGCTATTAAACAAAAAAAGTTTCATCAAAATCGGTTCATTAGTTTTTGCGTGATACTCGTTCAAACAAACAAACACACAAACAAACAGACAAACAAAAAATCCAAAAATTGGTGAAATGAAATCAGGGACACCTAAAAACCATATCGTAACTTTTTTTTTGTTAATATCTTCAATGTACAGACAAACTTCCTGTTACAGTTTTATAATCGTACGAGCGTTAACCCGCGACTTCGTCCGCACAAATTATATACTTACCAGATTTTAAGTCAGATCAAGATCAAGATTTTAAGCTATCAAACAAAAAAAGTTTCATCAAAATCGGTTCAGTAGTTTTTGCGTGATACTCGTTCAAACAAACAAACACACAAACAAACAGACAAACAAAAAATCCAAAAATTGGTGAAATGAAATCAGGGTCACCTAAAAACCATATCGTAACTTTTTTTTTGTTAATATCTTCAATGTACAGACAAACTTCCTGTTACAGTTTTATAATAAGTATAGATTTAAGGGCTAATAAAGTCTAAAAAGTCTTCTTTATAAGTTGGTCAACTATTACCCTTTAACTTGTAAAGCCTATTTAACGGTAATAATTTTCCTTTTAATTTCGTTATATAAGGTCTAACAAAATTAGCTGAAACTATTTTAAGGGGATGATCAGACCGTCAAACTGAACAACTTTCTCTATGGGACCAATATCGAAATCGCGAAAAAAAAATCTGCTGTCCCATACATTTAGGTCGAGTAGGTTTGTATGGACCAGCTGATTTTTTTTCGCGATTTCGATATTAGTCCCACAGAGAAAGTTGTTCAGTTTGATGGTCTGATCATCCCCTTAAAACAGTTTTACCTAATTTTGTTAGACCTTATAATATACAGGGTGAAATTAATATCATTAGCATCCTTTTAAACTAAGAGTCAACCCATCAAACTAAACAACTTTTACTATGGGAGCAAACCTATAGGAGCAAAAAAAAAACAGCTGGTGCATACATTTGACTCGAGTAGGCACAGCAGTTTAGTATGGAACAGCTGATTTTTTTTTGCTCCGATTGGTTTGCTTCCATAGTAAAAGTTGTTCAGTTTGATGGGTAGACTCTTAATGATATCAATTTCACCCTGTATATGCTACTGGATACGGAACCCATCAAAATATTGGGGATAACACGGGAGGCTCGCTGCCTTCTTAAATACAATCTTAGTTTTGAGGGACTTTCACAATCTCATCAAATGAAACTAACATACAATTTTCCTTCCTCGTAGGATGGTAATACTGAGAAATATAGGAACTGATTTGTAAAATGGAACGTGGCACAGAAACAGTTCCGAATATCGTGTCAGTGGTTGATGTAATATGGCGTCTGGGTGCGTGCGCGCAGCCTTCGATAACTAATGGAAGTTTAGTAGAGCTATAAAATAAAATAAACTTTACATCTCTCATACTCTGAAAGAATTTCATTGTTTATCTAAGAAGCGGGTTGAAAGTGATACTTTTCTTCCCAAGGACGGAAAAGTAAATTACAAAAAAAAAATCTACGTCTATACGTGTCTATACTGAGCAAAGGCAGAAACCTATACAACCTCACTTCGATAAAATTATATTAATTCTTATTTTTTTATAACTATTATGATCAATATATTTGAATTATAATAAAAGTTAATTTAAATAACAATATTTCTTCGTCATTTGGAGACTTTTGTTAAAATTATAAGCAGACAGAAAAAAGTGATCCCGATTAAAACCTCCTCAAAAAAAACGTACTGGCATAAAAAATATAAAAGCCATATAGTTGAGCAAGAAAGAAAAAAGGGCTTTACAGCGGGATGTTGCTAATTTTTTCGTAAGGATCCGTTTTAAAACGCGTAAAAATCACTCTGGAAGTCTATCTGTCTCACTCTAGCATACATATATCTTTGTATGTTTTTCTCTTCAGCATTGGCACCCCAAGTGATTTCAAATTTATTCAAACGTTTTGAAACGTACCTAGTCTAAAATTAATTCGTCAAGCGATTCAGAAATTGATTTTGCATATTATATCTGGCTTTTGTTTACTTTCCTCGTATTCGAAATGAAAAGAAGAGTGTTTAACTCGGGTGAAAGACACCCATTTCACAAACGAAATATGGGCGCCCCTCACATTCGTTCGGTGCGCCAAACATCTCGTGTGAAATGGGTGACTTTCATCCCTTGGTTAACAATCTACTATTACTTCTGTAACTGCCTAAGATCACGGCACAAGTTTTCTACCCTCATGTTCCTAATGTTCAGGCAATGATACATATTCCAGTGGAAAAGTCATAGCTTAAGAACCCTAAAAAATATGCCCTAAATTTAGGACGTTATATGCAACCAAAAAGTTTTCATAATAGGTACGTACCTAGGTATTTATAAAAAAGTATTTTGTGTTTTAGAAAAAAGATTTTATTCTTCCTTTGTCTAAATAGACTGGCCTTTTTTGCTCAAAAAAATATCTAGGAAGCCATAATAGATAAAAAACAAAAAGATTTTTTTATTTAAATTACTATTATGGCTGTAGATACATTTTTTCATGAAAAATATGCCAGTGGATATTTTAAATCTAATACAATCTCATTTTTTTTGTAAATAATAATTACCTACCAAATAAATATGTTTTGTTCAATTGACATTTCAACCTGAATATCCAATTAGGACTGGACTCCAGGGCAATAAAATTACTTAAGATTATAGGTTTGAGGGATAGCGGGAGTTCATAAACTCCTTCATGGACCAGTAGCTCTTCCAGGCGTTGTCGACACGGCGTGCGACTTCCTTGTCTTGCCTGTTTTCGAAGAAAACTATCTGGTCCAAGTATATGTCCCTCAAACGAAGACTCATCGACATGTGTATCCTGCCTATCGTAACCTACGGTGCCCAGACCTGGTAGTCACTGAGTCTCAAAAGTCCAAACTCAAGGTTTGCCAGAGGGCAATGGAGCGTAGTATACTGGGTGTTAAAAGAACGGATAATGTCAGAAACACTACACTGCACTCCAAAACACGAATAGCCGATGTTGGGGAAAAAACCGCCCGATTAAAGTGGGATTGGGCCGGCCATGTCTATCGAATGCACCAGGAAAGGTGGGCAAGAATGGTAACGCCCTGGATCCCCGAAAACGGTCGTCGGCGTCCAGGTCGTCGGCGTCCAGGTCGTCCTAGGAAGAGGTGGCGGGACGATCTGGATGCTTTCGATGACGCCTGCCTAGCTAGCATGCCACAAACGACAAAGCGTTTAAACGAGAAAAACGTCATGCGCGCTCTTTCTGGCCTACGTAAAATAATAAAGATGGAGGCACATCTCGATTTTTGTCGTTTTCTCGGGGGTGGCATGCTAGTTAGGCTGGCCAGAGCATGCCCAGGACAGAGATGGTTGGAGGATGAAAGGGAAGGCCTTTGCCCAGCAGTGGGATGAAGATAAAAAGTTTATAGGTACTCCCTTAGGTTAAGTATTTCTGCAGGTCTAAAAATATTAAACTCTGTGCTTAATTTCGATTTAAAAAACAAAGACAAATTAGTATACGATGAAATGAAAACGAAATCACTTTCTCAGAAGGTACTTCAACCAGTAGGAGGTGCATTTCCATAATTATTTTGATATAAATAAATAAATCTTTTGATTTATTAGACAACTAAGTAAAGAGCTTGCCACCGGCTGTGTGAACCTTGAAAAAAGTATATGTCTAGAAAGAGCCTCATGCTTCTACCGTATAAAACTTCTTAGGTTGGTGTGCGTGAGGCGCCATACTAACTTTGCTATTTCAGGTTGCATAGTAAAAGTTGTTCAGATTGATGGTCTGATTCATCATCTCAGCCGATGGACGTCCACTGCTGGACATAGGCCTCCCCCAAGGATCGCCATAACGACCGGTCCTGCGCTGCCCTCATCCAACGGGTTCCCGCCGCCTTCACAAGGTCGTCGGTCCACCGTGTGCGGGGCCTACCCACGCTGCGCTTTCCGGTACGCGGTCGCCACTCGAGAACTTTTCGGCCCCATCGGCCATCGGTTCTGCGAGCAATATGCCCCGCCCACTGCAACTTTAATTTAGCATTTCTTTGGGCTATGTCAGTTACTCTGGTTCTTCTGCGGATCTGTTCATTTCTGATTCGATCTCGCAGGGAAACTCCGAGCATAGTCCCTCTCCATTGCTCTTTGGGTGACTTCAGCCTTTTTAACTCTGGTCTGATTAACCCATTGAAAATTAGGTAAGTGTTTACGAAATTACCAAGTATGACGCGACGCGATTGACGTTTTGGACTAGTAGGGATAATATAGGGGCTGTTGATGATGATTATATCAGTACCTGAGCAATCGAGCTTTGCTTGGCGTCTTCTAAATTAATCTAGATAGGTTTCAGATCTGAGAAAATCCATTTTTATGGTGATTTAGAGTCTATGACATGGAGACAACGTCGAAAAAAAAACAAATATCAGCTATCCCATACATTTGAGCCGAATCGGTAGGAACTGCAGTTTTGTACGAAACAGCAAGTTTTTAATTATTCTTGATTTGTTCAGTTTGATGGTACCACCGCTTTAAATATTAAACTACGTTAGGGTGTTTTGCTATACCCTATTGTTTACAAGTTTAGGTCACTTCTAAACCATGCCCCATAACCTAGCCTCTACAGGGTAAAATTGAAATTTCAAATATTATTTATTTTAAACATGTTACAGCCATGTTGTGCTATTTCGAATCAAATTAAACGTCCCCCTAAGACGCAACAGATTGAAAATTTCGTTCTCTGAGTAGTGAGCTCGGTGGCGAAATTGGATAACGCACTTCCCCGGTTTGGAAGAGTGCGGGTTCAAGTCCCGCCCGAGACAAATTTTTCAATCTTTAATTTGATTCGAATTTGAAATTGATATCGTTAGCATCCTTTAAAACTAAGAGTCTATCCATCAAACTGAACAACTTTTAGTATGGATGCAAAATGGCCGGAGCAAAATCAGCTGTTCCATACTAAACTGCAATGCCTACTCGACTCAAATGTATGCAACAACAAACAGCAGATTTTTTTGCATCGATCCCTTTGCTCCCATACTAAAAGTTGTTCAGTTTGAATGGTACCTCCTCTTAGTTTTTAAAAGGATGCTAATAATATCAATATCACACTGTATAGCAACTGACGAACGGATGGTCCATTTTAAAAACAAACGAGAAAAAACATATATAAAACGCGTTTGAACCGTATTCACGGTCACCGTGTTGCAATAAATGACGAACTGTAGCGAACGTGCGGCCCGGCTCGTCCCGAGCCAATTGTCCATTCTAAATAATTTGTAAAACATTATTCCCGAGCGTGCGAGATGCTGAGTGCTGACGCAGATCGCCGGCATGCATATTGTATCCAGGTGTATTTGAAAATTAATACATTCAGGGATCGGGCAACGAGGCGCGTTTGGATATTATTCGTGTTGGGTTTTATCAAATGTACAAAATATATGAGGTTATTTCATAATAATGCTCACGGTTTTTTAAGGAGATGGCCAGACCATTCAATCTGAACAACTTTCTATAGATATATGAGACCAACATCGAAATTGTGAAAACTGCCTACTCGACCCAAATGTGTGGAACAGCAACTTTTTTCGCTATTTCAATTTATGTCATAGTAAAAGTTGTTCGTTTTTATGCTCTGATGATCCCCTTAAAACCGTTAACATATTGAGAAAGATCCCGGATATAACATAATCTACATAACATACATACATTAGACATGAGCGCCGATGATAAATCAGTCGGCGGCGGCGCCGGCGGCGGCATTGGCGGCGTGACCTTGAAAAATCTACCTTATTTAAAGAAAAATTAAAAACAATGGTTTTTAGTATCGTATGTAGTCCAGGATAGTAACAAACTGTACATGTAGGGAAAATACCTTATTTTTGTATTACACACGGAATTGTATAGGTCCCTGGCTCAGATAGGAGAGTTCTGAAAAATGTTGAGCACGCTTTAGTTTATTATTTTATTGTAGCATTGCATGACAAGCAGAATGCAGATAAATTTAAGGCGAGCAATTATGTTTACTATCTTTTTATTAGGGTCATCAATATCTGCCAACCGCTCAAAGTAGGATCGATAACAACTAAGTATGTTTATAGTAATGAAATAATAATTTAGCTTGAAACATTGCTATTTATTTCCCTAAGTTGTTTCTTAATAACGGCTATGTCTAAATGAATGCGAATACGACTTCCGAGAACTGACTTTTTGAGGAAATTAACTCGCTCAGTTCAAGGTCGGCGCGCCGACCGCGCTAGTCGGCGGCGGCGGCGCGGATAAAATCGCGGCGGCGGCGGCGCGCCAACGCGGCGCTCATGTCTAACATACATAGATTGGCTCACTTAAAGTACAGTACGACCAGGAAAATAATTCCGCTCGTCAATCTTCGTTTGCGCAGAGCAGTGCAAAATCGGGTATTCTCTATCTCGCTCCAACTCGAATAGCAGACTATGGATACTTCGGCGGCAAAATGGGCGCGAAAGCAATAAGCCAATAGCGGCAAGGTGTCACATCCTGATTGGTCAATATAATTTCGCGCTAGATGAGGCTACTTATATTGGTCAATATAAGTAGGCTCATCTAGCAACTAAAGAAATGGTCCGTTCTAAAAACAAACGAGAATAAAACATCAAACGCATTAATACCCCATTCACGGTCACCGTGTTGCAATTTAAATGACGAACTGTAGCGAACGTGCGGCCCGGCTTTTGGCTCAGCTCGTCCCAAGCCAAATGTCCATTTTAAATAATTTGTAAAACATGAGTTATTTGGGATCAAAAACGGACATAAAATCCAGACACAATGGAAAATCCATATTATCATTAATCCCAAACAACTCACATTATTCCCGAGCGTGCGAGCTGCTGAGTGCTGACGCAGATCGCCGGCATGCATATTGTATCCAGGTGTATTTGAAAATTAATACATTCAGGGATCGGGCAACGGGGTGCGTTTGGATTCGTATTGGGTTTTATCAAATATGTACAACATTTAAAGGGTCATCTTATTATGCGGGCGGTGCGTGCATTTTTTATGGTTTTTATGCTCGTGCGTTGCTACTGAGCAGCTCGCGCGCCGTTCGCCAGATGGCTTATATCGTTTACGACCGTTAACCCGCGACTTCGCCCGCACAAATTATATACCAGATTTTAAGTCAGATCATAAGCTATCAAACAAAAAAAGTTTCATCAAAATCGGTTCAGTACTTTTTGCGTGATGCTCGTTCAAACAAACAAACACCCAAACAAACACCCAAACAAACACACAAACTAACAGACAGACAAAAAGACCAAAAATTGGTGAAATGGAATCAGGGACACCTAAAAACCATATCGTAACTTTTTTTTTGTTAATATCTTCAATGTACAGACAAACTTCCTGTTACAGTTTTATAATAGTACGAGCGTTAACCCGCGACTTCCTCCGCACAAATTATATACCAGATTTTAAGTCAGATCATAAGCTATCAAACAAAAAAAGTTTCATCAAAATCGGTTCAGTAGTTTTTGCGTGATACTCATTCAAACAAACCAACACCCAAACAAACACACAAACAAACAGACAGACAAAAAATCCAAAAATTGGTGAAATGGAATCAGGGACACCTAAAAACCATATCGTAACTTTTTTTTTGTTAATATCTTCAATGTACAGACAATCTTCCGGTTACAGTTTTATAATAGTATATAGATAGATAGATAGATACTTCTTCTTGTCAGTTGGAGCTATGTTGGAGCCCGATTACATGAAATGTCAACTGTAGGTAAGCCTTTAGTTAGAGAAATCAATAATAATAAAATAAAACTGAAGTAAATATCCGAACGTAAATCAAAATGGCGTCCCATTCGTTACTAACGGACGAAAAACAGTGTCAAATTGTGTTTTTACAAGTTGCTTTGCATTTCATGGCGATGGCTTATAAATAAATATTGTATTTATTCGATGCCAACCGAGTTACAGTTACGGCTGAATTTAGTTAAACTTGGTAACTGTTATTGGTATAAAACATTCATTAGTTAGGGTGACATTAATATCACTTTTGATAACATCCTTTTAAACTAAGAGTCTACCCATCAAACTGATCAGTTTTTAATATGGGCAGGCCTGTCTCACTCCACAGCTCAGGTACGTTTGACAGCCGGACCCAAGCGGCGGACAGTCGCCTTTTGGTGGCTTTTTTCCGATTCAGTTTGCATAGAATGTGCTGTCATCTATTAAATATTTCGCAGAACTATGAAAAAAAAAGATTTTGTTGTCTATGTCAATGTCAAATTGACAAAATCACAAAATGGCTACCTATCTTGCGTAATGTACGGATTGTTTGTAGTTTTCGTTCAATTTCGTGCCGATTTAGTGATGTTTTGGAGTTTCTGTTGTTCTCTTACCAGTGTTTAGATTACAGGAATAGTAAGGAATTTCACTCGATCGGTGCGGGATTGAACGAAAACTAGCATTAAAAACAATAATATCCATTGGTATGAGTAGATATAAGTAGGTATGTATAGTATAGATTGAATTATTGTCGATGAAACATAGATGGCGCTAGCTAGCCTTCAATTTGACATAAGGTGGATGTATAATGTTGCCACGAGTGGGTTCTCTTTTCTAATATACTTATATTACTCTTTGGCCGGACCCCACCGTGGGCTGCATCGTCGCTCATTGACATAAGGCTCATTTTATTTTTCGTTCTTGAATCGCGCGTTCGAAATTCGAAAAATCGGATTGAGTGAACTATCTGTTACGATAGTAACCTATTAAATAATCTGTGGTATGGGAGCAAAGTGATCGGAGCCAAAAAAAATCTGCTGATCCATACAAAACTGCGAATAAAGGTCAAAATTTCAAAAAGCGTTTCTTTGAAATAATAAAGAGGGAGAAGATGATCAAAAAGATGCCAACGCATCTTTTGATTGAATATTTCATTATTTACGAATCATTTTAATCGAAAATATGACAACTGTTTACGTCTGACATGGTTGTATGGGCGCGATCCCTTGGCCTTTTTGACAGGATATCGCAAACGTCTCACTAGTTAGTGTAGTAGTAGTGCTGCCCCGTTTTTTTTTTCGGAAGTCAAAAAGGAACCCATATAGTTTCGTCATGTCCGTCCGTTTCTCCGTCCGCGGCTTAGCTCAGAGACGGTTATTACTATAAAGCTGTAATTTGGCTGTATACAGGCACATACAATGCCCACTCGACTCAAATGTTCAACAGGAGTGCGATTTTTGAATCTCATGCGTTAAACTCAGCAGTTAAAAATGTATGGAAATAAGCATCATTCTACTGCTGATCTGGCTTTCTAAAATCGCACTTCAGGGCTGCATTCGCGGTAAATATTTGGTGATTGAACCGTTATGGGACTACGTACGAACCATAACTTTTGACACATTTGGTATTGCGCTAATCGCGGTACAGCCGTTAGAGCCGTTTTGACAGATCGCTCAGACGTTATTGGCTGTCAGTTACATAGAGTTTAGCGCGATGCGGAATTCAGCACAGTTGAATAGTAATTGGATTGCAATGTGATTAGAACTGAAATTGGATAAGAATAGGACTTCGATGTTTTAACTTAGCGCAATCGGGCACCTGGAGTATGATTTTTGATTGTCAAATCAGCAGTAGAAAGATGCATATCTCCATAGTAATTTTTCAACTACTGAGCTCAGCGAATAAGATTCAAAAATCGCACTCTAGCTGTTTACTACACGTTAAGGCGGTTGCAGAGGGGTCAATTTTATAAAAAACTTTGACGCACAATACGCGTAGACGGTATTAATATAAGTAACTTTGTATATATGGAAAAATAGTTTAGAAAATCTAGATGCCGCGTAATAAAAAACATTTGCAATTTATAAAATAATAACGAAGATATAAAGCTTTGAAATTTTTCATACAAAATTTTAAAAGCTTTATATCTTCGTAATTATATTATAAATTGCAAATTTTATTTGTTTCGCGGCAACTAGATTTTCTAAACTATTTTTCCATATATAAAATATTACTTTTATTAATTTCGTCTACGCGTATTGTGCGTTAAACTTTTGTATGGACTGAAACCACCTTAACTACTAACTACTACGCCGGTTTAACGGCTAATAAAGTCTTTTTTATAAGTTGGTCGACTATTACTCGTAAACTTGTAAAGCCTTTATTCGCACAGACCGTAGCGCCTTCTATCGATACACAAGAAAACCAAAAGAAAAACGCTCTTTGCCCGAGTCCCGTGTCGCACTTGGCTGGTTTTTTTTTAAATATTTTTCCAGTAGTTGTCTCTAATCTTCTTCTTATCGTGTGGGCAGAGGCCTGGTGTCAGAGTTTTTTTAGACCGCCTTACGGCCTCTGACGCGGTTTTTATGTAACGACTACTACCACCAGAGATAGTAGCCGGGGCCAGCGGCTTAACGTGCCATCCGAAGCACGCAATCAGGTCTTTCAGCCTGCAATGTCCTAACTAACTGGGGGAAAACGCACAAAGTTACATTTCACTAGGTGTCCCCCGTGGGAATCGAAACCACGACCTCCGTGTCGAGAGCCAATGCTCTTAACCATTATAGACCACGGAGGCATTGTCTCTAGTGAAAGTTGTTCAGTTTAATGGTCCGAAGCACCTCCTAGAACAGGATAGCTCTTGCAGCGCGCTCATACAAACGATGTTTTTTTTTTGCTGCTTTTTGCTGCAAGCTACCTACTCTGATAAGGTTTGTTTTTTAGGTATGCCCGCCCGGGACGCGCGTGCATCCATCCGTAACCTAAAACCCCATTTATCAAGAACTGATTTTGCTTTCATTTTTTCCCTTTCATGAAATATTGCGTAACTTACAAGATAAACAATATTTTTTGCATCGAAAATTACGCGCAAACGTTAAAAAGAAAGAAAATATTTCCCGCTGCGTCCGCGCACTGGAAAAAAACAGATAAGTGCGCGATCGAGGCTTAAGAATATAAAGGGTTCTGTCCCACCATAATCAATTAAATTTTAATTATAAATATTTTTTCTGTCGAGTCGATTTCCTACAAAAACAAGATTCTTAAAATGTATCCATGACCACGTTAGTGCTGAAAAGGTAACAAATCATTTTTGCCTCAAAACAAAATGCGAAAAACTTTAAATTTTAACTATCAAAATAAGTAAATTATAGTTTCAATCGAATTATTTTCTTATAAATCAGTTGAGGTATATGAGGTTTTGCGCTTATTCATCAACACGGTGTATTAACTAAATACTAAAAGTAAAGAGGTGCCGAGTGAGCAGCCAACTCATTAACCTAGGTAGGTATTTTTCAGTAAGCACTCGTTTAACTGAGGTCGTGCTTGTGCAAAACAAATCAAGTCAAGATCAACCGAAACACTATTAAAGCTATTAGCGCTGCGCAGTAAGAATGCATTTTGTCTATAGTTAGTTTTAGCAAGGGGAACGTGTAACAAGGGACGTTGCCTAAGGCCTAACTGATTGGTACGAAGATGTATTTTAGAGACTAGATCGGGGCTGTCAATGGATCCATCAGAAATATTTATCAAGTAGCAAATATCGCTAATATTACGTCGGTGTTCAAGGAAAAGAATTACATTTCAAACCCCCCTTATTATGTTCTGTGCTCTGGAGTGCGATTTTTGAATCTCATACGTTAAACTCAGCAGTTAAAAATGTATGGAGATACGCGTCTTTCTACTGCTGATTTGACTTTAAAAAATCGCACTCCTGGAGTATGATTCAGGAGTTGAGTTTTGCAACCGTTGTTACGGACCCCTAATAATTTAGCCGCGTGAAATGTACATACTAAGGAGATCGCGCAGCGTGCACCATAAACTATTATAATGAATTCCTAATTTTGTACACGATTACAGTCTTTATTGCTTAGACAATTGTGTTGGATTTCAAATGGGAATAGAGGGGAATATAGCGCTTAGAAAATCAAAATAAGGTACGGGAGTGACTTATTTTTACATATGTAGTTCGGAGCGCGTTGAGCAAAGAAGTGACAATAATTTAATAAATAATAAAATAAATTAAAACCACGAACAGTGGCACAAACTAATTAAATTAAAAATTATTTATTTCAGATTATTCATCCATATTGTGTTAGTAACAATTGTCTTATAACTATGTTATTTTACAAATAAATAAATACATTCATTAATACATAATAAAAACAAAAAAACAGTTTTTCCAAACAGGGCTGGAAAAAAAGGAAAAACACGTTATTCGCATCACTTACAAAGGCACACGGAAAAAGAAATAAAATATTACATTGTTTATTAAGTATTTTGGCTTAAATGTAATCTAGTGCTGTCCTTTACAATGCTCATGCTGATGACAGTGACAGCATGATAATTAAACATTTAATAATTATTGAAGCCAAAATGTTTGCCAATGATTTTATCTAACTTTTATACCAACTGCTCCCAAACGGTGAAGGAAAACCTTAGATTCTATGTCATGATAGAACCTCACGCTTCTAAAACGTACAAAAAAATGGGCTAACTTTCTTAGGTTGGTGTGTGTGAGGTGTCATTCAACTTATGTCTGTGTGCGTGTATATGGATAGGTTTTATAGCGGCCTGGTTCCAACTTTTTCGGACGCGTTCGTAGCTTCGACTGTCTATCTTGAAATATAACTTATCAAAGAGGAAAACCTTGCATACGCTGAAGAAGAAACTCTGATGAATCCGCTTGGTGGATTAACGCCCATACACTCCTGATGGTAGGCCTGTGCCCTGCATTGGTACGCATATAGGCTGATGATGATGAAAATCTAGATGTGCCTCCATCTTTGTTATTTTACGTGTGCCAAAAAGAGCGCGCGTGATGTTTTTCTCGATTTGTCGCGTTGTTGTGGGTGGAAGTCAGAGCCATGTTAGCCGTGCTGGAATCAGTTTATAGACCAAAATCTCAATGGAAATCTAGTCTTTAGGATTTAGGTACATTATTCAAGTCTGAATTTTTGATTACGCAGTGGTTCGGGCCACTTGTTTTTGTAAATACGTTATTGACACACTTCTGCTGAATATAGTTCAATGTATAAAGCAACAATACCACAGATAAAAGAATCAGTGCCGTCTCGACATTGGCTGAATAAACTTGAAACATTGGCCGAAATTCGCGCTCCATTTTGAAAAAAAAAAAACCTAAACAATTTGGCGGGCTTCGTTTAGAAACAATGTGATTTTTTTTTTGGTGAGTTTTTTTTTTATAAATTTTTCTTTTGCTCTACCATTTCCAGGTAACACCATAAAGTATAATCACATGATTCTACCGTATAAAACAAAAGGGGACAACTTTCTTAGGTTGGTGTGCGTGAGGCGTCATACAAATTATATATGTCTGCGTGTATATGGAGGCTAGTAATAGTTGCAATTTTTTTCTACGTTTTCGTAGCGTTGACTGTCTATCTTGACATATAACTTATCCAAGGGTTACACATACCGACATACCTACCTAAAATAAAATTGTAAACGTATCTGTATATTGAAAACTAGCAGCCCGTCCCGGCTTCGCACGGGTTTACCAAGGATCCCTAATTTTTTTCAAAATGAAATGTAGCCTATGTCAAATTGGAAGAATGTAGCATTCTATTGGTGAAAGAATTTTTTAAATCGGCCCAGTACTTTTTGAGCCTATTCATTACAAACATACAAACATACAAAAATAGGTACAAATCTTTCCTCTTTATAATATTTATTATTATATTATTATTATTGATTATTGATTGATATGATTATTGATGATTGATTGATATTGATATTGATGATTATTGATTATTGATATTGATGAAAATAATGAAAAAAAAGTAAATAATGAATATGTTGATTTGTCGGTTTGTTTGTGCATGTCACGCTAAAATTCTGAACAAATTCGAATGGAGATTGTAGAAAAATACAGAACTTAATAAGGTGTAAGATTAAGGGGGGCTTGCACCAAAAGTATTTTGGCTTTGTTTTGTCGACGGCGCGTTGCTGAGAGGTATGGACACTAAGTCATGAGGGTCCGGGTTCGAATCCGCACGGACAACATGCCATGTACCAATAAGTTTTTCTAACTTATGAACGTAATCGACTGCTCTCAAACGGTGGAGGAAAACATCGTGAGGAAAACTGCATCCTGAAGAAGAAATTTTGATGCGTATGTAAAGTCTACCAATCACGTTTGGTTGACTGATGCCCTGTATGGGCAGGGCATACCCTCCCTGAGGGTAGGCCTGTGCCCTGCAGAGGGACGTATATAGGCTGATGATGATGTTTAAATGTGATGCTGTGACTATTGTGAGTGTGATAGACTGAGCGATCACTTTTGGTGCCACCTTAGTCATTGCATTAATATTATAAACGCGAAAGTTTTGTAAGTATGGATGGATGTTTGTTACTTTTTCACGTAAAAACTACTGAATGGATTTTAATGAAACTTAACAATAATATAGTATAGCTTACTAGCGTTAACCCGCGACTTTGTCCGCACAAATTATATACCAGATTTTAAGTCAGCTATCAAACAAAAAAAGTTTCATCAAAATCGGTTCAGTAGTTTTTGTGTGATGCTCGTTCAAACAAACAAACACACAAACAAACAAACAAACAGACAGACAAAAAATCCAAAAATTGGTGATATGGAATCAGGGATACCTAAAAACCATACCGTAACTTTGTTTTTGTTAATATCTTCAATGTACAGACAAACTTCCTGTTTCAGTTTTATAATAGTTTAGATTAGATACATCAGAATAACACATAGGCTACAATTTATAAAGATATTGTGTGAATTGTCCAGACGAAGTCGCGGGCACTAGCTAGTTAAAACTAAAAATCTTGGTCCATTGTCCCACGACTTATATTATGATGACAATGACTAAATGACTGACTGACAGAAATATCAACGCACAGCCCAAACCGCTGGGTCTAGAGATTCCAAATTTGGCACGTAGGTTTTGGTATGAGGTCTAAGGGTGCACTAAGAAAGGATTTTTCAAAATTCACCCCCTAAGGGGGTGAAACAGAGGTCCGAAGTTTTTATGGGGAAACTAGATTAGATAGACTATTTTATTTGAAACTTCAAAGGAGTACTCCTATTGATAAATGAGTAAACACGTGTTTCAGGTTTTTTTCAGAATTCAACTCCTGAAAGGGGGAAATTGGGTGACAAAGTCTGAAAATCGAGTATGGTATATCTGTATGGTTTATCGGGTCGCTGATTACGAAAACAACAATGATTTTGAAATCCAACGTAGCGGACGTGAAATACCATCATCCCCTGTTGAGGTGCGATGGGGTTTGATTGTCTAAATATCATTCTGGGTGTCGATTTTATGGTTTTTTGGGACGTTAGTTACTTAACTACTACTCTACTCAACCCCTTCTGTGCTAAATAGGGGATGAGTAGACTGTGAGTGGGGGGGTGAGTAGGGGGTGCGTAGGGGGTGAGTAGGTGTGAGTAGGGGGTGCGTAAGTGGCGAGTAGGGGCTTCGTAGAGGGGGTGTTTTTTCAGAAGTCACAATAACAAGTCAGTGCTACAAAAAGAAATATAAACAAGTCCTAAACAGTATAACTATCTATACAGGCAACAGCTAGTTATATTATAAAGAGGAAAGATTAAATTTTTTTGTTCGTTTTTAAACCACACGCAACATCATTAGTTCTCGTTGATATCTTTTGTATGGGACAACGAAGTCCCATACAAAAGATATCAACGAAACGACAAAGCCAAGCTGCTTGTAAATACCACAATTTTATTGTCGATGCCACTGTGATGGCACGTCTTTTAAAGGTCCCGTACCCAAAGGGTGAAAACGAGACCCTATTCATAAGACCCTAACATAGGGTGTAAGATGACATTATGTAATTACTAATCAAAATTGTATGGAACTTGTTTTCCGAAATAAATGTTTTGAATTGAATTGAATTGAATAAGCCTACGTTGTCCGTCCGTCCGTTTGTCCTACCTATTTAGGGCTGTAACTTTTGAACAGCAATAGCTAGACAGTTGAAATTTAGACAGAATGTGCGTTATTACGGCGTTTTCGCTAACAAATAATAAAAATATCGAAAAGTTTATAATTAGGGGGGGTCCTCATACAAGAAACTAATTTTTATCTGCGTTTTCGCTTTTGGTACTTTCCATTGTGAAAGTTGTTCGGTATCATGAGTAACCATAATAAAGAAATGCAAATGGTTACCTTAACACCCGTGCCTGGACACTGCGGTATTGATGGAAATGAGGCTGCTGACGAGCTGGCACGAAGAGGGGCGGAAAAGGACGCCATAGGCCCCGAGCCTCACTGTGGCATCTCTCGCAACACCTCTAGACGTGTGCTAAAGGAATGCGCCATGAACCAAAGCTCTTGTCGCATACACCAGGACTGAGGCATGCGAAAGAACTTGTGACCGGCTTTTCAAACAGACATACCTCGGATGCCATCAATTCAAACCGCAACGACTTAAGGCTCTTAGTACGAGCCTTAACAGGACACTGCAAGTTAAACAAACACCTACACAGAATGGGGCTTGTAGACTCACCCACTTGCAGATTTTGCTGTGAAGCAGAGGAAACGCCCATACATCTCTGCGAATGCGAAGTGCTTATTCACAGCAGGAATCGCCATCTAGGTGGATACATAATAACACCTACTGACATCAGGGACCTCCCCTCCAAAAGCATAACACGGTTCATGAAGTCTGTGGGCCTAGGAAATGACCTTTAGGTCTAGGGTGACAGCTAAAATAGATCTGTCCAGGTCGCAGTAGCTATTTGGTCACTGACCAAGCCCTTATAACCAAATAATAAAACCCTAACACGCTGTATAACATGTGACATTAATTTAGACTCGAATATCAGTTTTACTTCCGTATATGAACAATTAAAATATTTTTACCTATTTCAGTTCTCTTTTGTAGGTATTAATAATCATATTACAAGCGGCCTTGCTTTGTTTAGCAATTAATGGCATTCGTTTTTAATGTAGGTCAATTTTATTAGGCACTAGAGTTAACCCGCGACTTCGTCCGCACAAATTATATACCAGATTTTAAGTCAGATCATAAGCTATAAAATAAAAAAAGTTTCATCAAAATCAGTTCAGTAGTTTTTGCGTGATGCTCGATCAAACAAACAAACAAACCGACAGACAAAAAAATCCAAAAATTGGTGATTTGGAATCAGGGACACCTAAACACACTTCTGTTACAGTTTTATAATAGTTATTAAGGTGGTTTCAGTCCATACAAAAGTTGGACGCACAATACGCGTAGACGAAATTAATAAAAGTAATATTTTATATATGGAAAAATAGTTTAGAAAATCTAGTTGCCGCGTCACAAATAACATTTGCCATTTATTAACGAGCGTTAACCCGCAACTTTGTCCGCACAAATTATATACCAGATTTTAAGTCAGATAATAAGCTATCAAACAAAAAAAGTTTCATCAAAATCGGTTAAGTAGTTTTTGCGTGATGCTCGTTCAAACAAACACACAAACAAACAAACAGACAGACGAAAAATTCAAAAATTGGTGAAATGGAATCAGGGACACCTAAAAACCATATCGTAACTTTTTTTTTGTTAATATCTTCAATGTACAGACAAACTTCCTGTTACAGTTTTATAATAGTATAGATTACGAAGATATAAAGCTTTTAAAATTTTGTATGAAAAATTTCAAAGTTTTATATCTTCGTAATTATTTTATAAATTGCAAATTTTATTTGTGAAGAAGAAGCTTGGCCTTAATCCCGTCATCAACCGGCGCCTTGTTGTTCTTTAGCTGTTTGAGAGCCATACTAATCTCGTACAGGCTGACGTCCGGAATATCTTCTGTATGGTGCCGGGTCAATCTAGCTCTTGGGTTGTTAGCCAGATTTGTAGTGGGTGTCCGTGTTGACGTGTATAAGTGTAGACGTAGTCCGTCATTTGTAAAGTAAGGAGTTGTATGAAACCGTACGTAGAAGCACACACGGTGCTTGCGTGACGTCTGCCGCTCCGTCAATGCGTCATCGTGTGTGATTCCACTAACTGTCCATACTTGGAGTGCGATTTTTGAATCTCATACGTTGAACTCAGCAGTTGAAAATGTACAGAGATACGTATTATTCTACTGCTGATTTGACTTTGAAAAAATCGCACTCCTGGAGTATGATTTTTGAAATATTGCTATTTTCAACTGCTGAGTTCAAAGAATGAGTTTCAAAAATCGTACTCCTGGACGATACTATTCTGCCATCATCAGTCTTCAGCTTTGATAGCTGGCTTTGCCCAGCGGCAGCGGATCACAGATCACAATGAGATTTAAAAAAACGCATCTAAACTAACAAACAAACAAAAATTACGGTTTATTCCCTATTGGTTTCTTAGGGAAAATTGTTCGATATCATGGATACAATCACCCCTTAAAGTAATGCAACTGTTTTCCCTTACAACCTGTAAAAGATAGCATATCCCTTAGCAGGTGGCTAAGGGACACTACAGTGCATACTACAATAATATCATACGATCAGCCTTACAGCTGATCGTTAATATTTTACTGACCTTTAAACATCAGTAACTCCTAAACCGACTGAAGTTATGCAGGCAGACCTGGCCCATCCCCATCACAGAGATGCTCTACACCCTGGTGGTTGCAAAAATTACACTTATCTCTTACAATACCAACTTTGTCCTAAGGACTGGATTGAGGTCAGCAGCAACCCCGTCAGTAATAAAAAAAATCTTGTTACGGGAGTCGTTGTCGTTTAAGATAGCATATCCCTTAGCCACCTGCTAAGGGATATGCTATCTTATACAGGTTGTAAGGGTAAACAGTTGCATTACTTTAAGGGGTGATTGTATCCATGATATCGAACAATTTTCCCTAAGAAACCAACAGGGAATAAACCGTAATTTTAAACATCAGTAACTTCTAAACCAACTGGAGTTATGCAGTCCATTCCTATCACAGAGATGCTCTACACCCCATAAACACTGAATCAGCCTTGCTGGTGATGGTTGCAAAAAGTACACTTATCTCTTAGTCTATGGGGTCGAAGATGTTGCGAGCTTACCCAAAAGAAGCCTATTCACTCAAGGAATTCGAGTTGTAAGCGCTCGGAAATACTGACGCAGGCAGGGCATTCCACTCCTTGGAGTGGTCCGTGTTAAGAGGCTATGTGAAAAAAATAGGATTCTTCAAAGCGTCATATATCATGAAGTACTAACAGTAGGAGTATGAATTGCGAATACGTGTAAATCTATCTATCTATCTATACTATTATAAAACTGTAACAGGAAGTTTGTCTGTACATTGAAGATATTAACAAAAAAAAGTTACGATATGGTTTTTAGGTGTCCCTGATTCCATTTCACCAATTTTTGGATTTTTTGTCTGTCTGTTTGTTTGTGTGTTTGTTTGGGTGTTTGTTTGTTTGTTTGTTTAAACGAGTATCACGCAAAAACTACTGAACCGATTTTGATGAAACTTTTTTTGTTTGATAGCTTATGATCTGACTTAAAATCTGGTATATAATTTGTGCGGACGAAGTCGCGGGTTAACGCTCGTACTATTATAAAACTGTAACAGGAAGTTTGTCTGCACATTGAATATATTAACAAAAAAAAGTTACGATATGGTTTTTAGGTGTCCCTGATTCCATTTCACCAATTTTTGGATTTTTTGTCTGTCTGTTTGTTTGTGTGTTTGTTTGGGTGTTTGTTTGTTTGTTTGTTTGTTTAAACGAGTATCACGCAAAAACTACTGAACCGATTTTGATGAAACTTTTTTTGTTTGATAGCTTATGATCTGACTTAAAATCTGGTATATAATTTGTGCGGACGAAGTCGCGGGTTAACGCTCGTACTATTATAAAACTGTAACAGGAAGTTTGTCTGTACATTGAATATATTAACAAAAAAAAAGTTACGATATGGTTTTTAGGTGTCCCTGATTCCATTTAACCAATTTTTGGATTTTTTGTCTGTCTGTTTGTTTGTGTGTTTGTTTGTTTGTTTGAACGAGTATCACGCAAAAACTACAGAACCCATTTTGGTGAAACTTTTTTTGTTTGATAGCTCATGATCTGACTTAAAATCTGGTATATAATTTGTGCGGACGAAGTCGCGGGTTAACATATAATTGAAGTTTTGATTAGAGCCAAAACACGATTAAGACACATTTTCTCGATAGAAAAACAAGCCAAAGTAGCCAACGTTTTTATTTATAAACGCTTGTAACTGCTAAACGGGGAATAATAGAAACACGAGACTTGATTTAAAAAAAAGAGATTGATATTTAACAAATTTTGATTAGAGCAGAATTGAACTTACATTAATAGTACAATCACAATAAAATAAAGTTTGTTTTACGCTTGCGTCGTTTCAATCGCGCGCGCCGCCCCATCTCTTTCGCTCGCATCAGGCAGTAATATAGCTATCACACGCCCATTTCGCTTCAATTATTTTTCGACATAGGCCCTTAAAACATATTCAATAATTAAGTTTCTTTTTTCAGGTTTGAAGATGTCAAACGGAACGCATATTGGGCCTGAACTGAAAATGCTGAAAACAATGGATTGCCCAAAATTGGAGCCGAAAAATATGTTTACCCGCATACATCAAGACGCGGTGTCAAAAACTGAAGTGTTCAAAAATGATTTCTTTTATTCAACTTTCATTGTGTTCCGTACTGTTTTCGACTTTATCGTTGAAAATAGTTTAGTTTTGTTAGTGGCTGTGATATTAGTTTTAATTTTGTTTGCTATTTACAAGTCTTATGTTAACCCGGATTTGTACGTAAAAGTAAGTATCGATTATAATTTATAACATAAGCTGGCCGCGGGATGCTATGCGTCACTCGAACTACGCGCGGCCAGCTTATTTTGGTTTTGTATAGCTTGATGTGTCGCCGTGCGTACCTACTATTACTTTCTTTCTTTTCGTGTCAATGGTTCTGCAGTGATGTTTTTATATTACTAACTACTTACATATTATGAACACTTAATCTATTTCGGTTTCGATAATTCTGGGCCCTATTTAATAAACATTGTAATTTTCAATGACAATTCAGGGTGCATTGCTGAAAATGCTAGTGACACATTACCTACTGTACTTATGTTTGGCGTCATTAGTAAGCAGCATATGTACCCAGTCCAGTGGCGAAGCGGGGGTTTCTGCCGCCCTACAGACCGATTTTGCCGCCCCCTTCTTTTTATAAGAAATACTACATAAAAATAACGGAGTGAGCGAAACGAGCCCGAAATTTTTTAGCACAGCTATTCGAGTTGTGGTCAGACATCTTTTGATTCATGAATATGTAAAAATACAAACTTAGAGCGAGCGAAGCGAGCTCGACTTTTCTCCTCAATACGAATCAGTTGGATCCAGAGCTTTTTACTTACAACATCTATGTGCGAATTAACCTAAGTAAACGCTATGGATTGAGCAAAGCAAACTCTAAATTTTAAGCATCACGTCTTAGCCAGAACTCTTTAGGATTGTATGTAAGTAAGGCACAATCATTAAAACAGAAATTTGAGCGAGCGCAGCGAGCTCGACTTTTCTCTGTTCTACGAATTGGTTATCGACAGAGCTCAATCAATCTTTTTCCCGAATTTGCCGCACCTTGTAAAGTGCCGCCCGGGACATTTGCCCCCCCCCCCCCTCTCGCTAAGCTACTGAATGTACCCTGAACTATGTTTTTTTTCCTAGCCTATTTCATCCCACTGCTGGGCAATGTTAATTTATGAAAATTATCAATATTTCTATCACCTTCCAGGAGCTAACAGAAGTAGGTTTCGACCACATACAAGCAGGCCAGGACCGCGGTCTGCGTATCTCGCGAGCCCAAACCGCTCGAAGGCTGGGCAATAAGATACCTCCCCCGTATCCGAACGGTTGGTTCGCAGTGGCCGACGCGGGGGGGTTGAAAGTGGGGGGTGTGGTCGCTGTTGATGCTTTGGGTATGTATTTTTTTTTCTTTACGACGAGTTTCTATAGGGTGTAAGAAAAAGTATCATTAACCTTTAAACTACATACCATCAAACTGAACAACTTTTACTATGGGAGCAAACGTGTCAGAAAAAAAAATCTGCTATTCCATATGTTTGAGTCGAGGATGCATTGCAGTTTAGTATGGAACCGCAGATTTTTTTGTTTTGACAGGTTTGCTCCTATAGTAAAAGTTGTTCAGATTGATAGGTAGAGTAGGTATATGGCTTAAAGGTTAATGCTATTATTTTTTACACCCTGTAATGTCTTGCTCCTCCCTAGGCTAATGGATAGCTGCGCCCTTGCCTAGAACCCGTATCGTATTCCATGAAATGAAAGACATCCCAATGAGAAGTTTTCTGACAGCTAGTCAAACGTAGTTCAACATACCGGCGATAGATGGCGTTCACCAGAGAGGGGTCCGAAGACGAAAATTTTAGGCTAAAAAGTAAACAAAAATAGATGTCACTGATTCAGACGCATCCGTTGACGAAATATTTGTTCATAATTTTGCTGTTTTCTTAAAAACACAAATTCTTACGATTTTATTTGTATTTTATCATCTGCAAGGTCGCTCACCCCTGTCTCGTCAACGACACCTATTGAGCCATTTGGAACTTCTTTTTCTTTTTTAATGGCTTTCGCAATGGCATCCCTCATTAATACTGGTATACTAGTAAACATAAACACTCTAGTAATACTTTAAGGGGTGCATCAGACCATCAAACTGAACAACTTTCACGATGAAGCCAACTTCTAAATCTACTAGGGTGCTTTATTACATTCCGTATATCTTAACTTTCCAGGTCAAAATCTCTGCGTGTACCGCGGCCACGACGGCGTGGCTAGATGTGTGGATGCCTACTGCCCGCACCTGGGCGCCAACTTGGCCGTGGGGGGGACGGTCTGTGGAAACTGCATAGAGTGTCCCTTCCATCGGTGGAGGTTCGAGAACGGGGAGCTGGTCAGCATACCCGGCGTGGAGACAGGTGAGAGGTAAAACTTTATCGAAGGTGCGTGTCATGCCCAGGAAGCTGTCTATGGAAAATCAGCGTTCCACTTAATTTGTACTAAGATAACATAGCATTGTCCCCCCTGGTGGAACTATGATCCTTGAAGAAAACTTCACTTTGCACAATAAAATATGTACAGGGTAAACTTTTATCACAGTATTACTATAAGCCTTAGTGCGCCGTTTGTCCACCGCAGCCCGTCAACGGGACATCACCGATAATAATTAGCGGTACTAGCGATACATTTACTATGGCTGCGTGTCCACCGCGGACGACAGCCGTCGTCGTAGTAATTCCATATAACAGAATCTCGTTTCTCCGTGACGTCCCGGTGACGGCGGCGGTGGACAAACGGCCTTACAGTAGGGCAAAGATCTTGATGGTGGGCGATGCCGCCACCCCCCGCCGCCGCGCCCGTGTACTTACGCTGTCATGCGCAGATATACAAGGCAATACCAACCTCTTCATACAGAGCTCGGGATGCGACCACCGCCGCCTGCTTCCCCGCATGGCCCCCTCCGTTGCTCTGGGCAAGTACATCCGTTGCCGTACTGTAAGGACTTATAGATAGGTATGCTGTGCTTTTACTATGTGACAATGCGGGATCCAAATCGCACCACGTCAACAGCTAGAGGTACTCGGCCCAAATGTATGGAGCAGTAGATTTTTACACAGTACACATACACACCTACTTATTTACAATGTTATTATTATTAATTCGCCCCCAGTACCAAAAGGCGTATCAATCAAGACCTGGACGACGGTTGAAGCTGACGGTGCTATATGGATCTGGCATGACGCCGAAGGTCGGGATCCACTGTGGTCGCAGGAGGACGCACCGGAGCTGAAGAGTTGGGGCTACAGGGGCAGGAATGAGTTCACTGTCAGCTGCCATATACAGGTACGTCATCAGCTGTCATATACCGGTACGTCATCAGCTGCCATATACAGGTACGTCATCAGCTGTCATATACAGGTACGCCATCAGCGGTCTTAAGACGGTTTGAAGATGACGGTGCTATTTGGATCTGGCATGACGCTGAGGGTCGGGAGCCGCTGTGGTCGCAGGAGGATGCTCCGGAGCTGCGGAGTTGGGGATACCGGGGCAGAAACGAATTCACTGTCAGCTGTAATATACAGGTAATTTATCATCTGCCATATACAGGTACGTCATCAGCTGTCATATACCGGTACGTCATCAGCTGCCATATACAGGTACGTCATCAGCTGTCATATACAGGTACGCCATCAGCGGTCTTAAGACGGTTTGAAGATGACGGTGCTATTTGGATCTGGCATGACGCTGAGGGTCGGGAGCCGCTGTGGTCGCAGGAGGATGCTCCGGAGCTGCGGAGTTGGGGATACCGGGGCAGAAACGAATTCACTGTCAGCTGTAATATACAGGTAATTTATCATCTGCCATATACAGGTACGTCATCAGCTGTCATATACAGGTACGCCATCTACGGTCTTACGACGGTTGAAGATGACGGTGCTATATTGATCTGGCATGAGGCAGAGGGTCGGGAGCCGCTGTGGTCGAATGAGGATGCTCCAGAGCTGAGGAGTTGGGGATACCGGTGCAGGAACAAGTTCACTATCAGCTGTAATATACAGGTACTTTATCATCTGCCATATACAGGTACGTCATCAGCTGTCGTATACAGGTACGCCATCTGCGGTCTTACGACGGTTGAAGATGACGGTGTTATATGGATCTGGCAAGACGCCGAAGGTCGGGATCCACTGTGGTCGCAGGAGGACGCACCAGAGCTGAAGAGTTGGGGCTACAGAGGCAGGAATGAGTTCACTGTCAGCTGCCATATACAGGTACGTCATCAGCTGTCATATACAGGTACGCCATCTGTGGTCTTACGACGGTTGAAGATGACGTTGCTACATGGATCTGGCATGACGCTGAGGGTCGGGAGCCGCTGTAGTCGCATGAGGATGCTCCGGAGCTGGGGAGTTGGGGATACCGGGGCAGGAATGAGTTCACCCTCAGCTGTAATATACAGATAATTTATCATCTGCCATATACAGGTATGTCATCAGCTGTCATATACAGGCACGCCATCTGCGGTCTTAAGACGGTTGAAGATGACGGTGCTATTCGGATCTTGCATGGCGCTGAGGGTCGGAAGCCGCTGTGATCGCAGGAGGATGCTCCGGAGCTGAGGAGTTGGGGATACCGGGGCAGGAACGAGTTTACTATCAGCTGTAATATACAGGTACGTCGTCAGCTGTCATATACAGGTACGCCATCTGCGGTACTTATACATAATATCTCGACGGGCTTTCAGCCTCATAATTTATTGAATCCTTACGGTCGCGAGCAATGTGTTCCGTTTTTGCACATATTGCTGCGACACTGGCCCCGCCCCCTTTTCATATCTCCCTTTAGTTTTGTGATCTGTGAGATTCCCCATCAACGACCGTTTTTTCATGTTCAAAAATTAATTGTTTCAGGAAATACCAGAGAACGGAGCGGACGTGGCTCATTTGAATGCGGTGCATTCATCCTCTCTGCTGTCAAGTCTGGGGGAGAAGTATCCCTTCCTGCTTAACTTTATTGGTAAATTATTCCACAATTTTATACTTACAAAATATTATCACAGAATAAAAACGTAGTAAAATAAACCTACTTAATAAGTAGTTTAACACGTTCCGGGACAGTGACCGGCTATAGCAGTGATAACAATAAAAGTTCTATTGTGTCTCGTTCACCGCCCCGGAACGTGTTAAGTAGTACTTATGTACAATACCTACTGGTACTACCTGCCCCTCACTTAATACTGACCTCACCCCTCTCGGTTGTACATCTCAACAAACAACTCAACACAAAATTCTCGTACTTTGGCTATTAAACCTTGTACATTCATTTGAAAACGTATAAAAAATCAAAGAATTAGGCATATTAAATTATGTTATAAAATTTAATTTTAGCCTTTTCATATAGCAAAAAAATATTTTGGAAGAAATAAAATTTTGATCTGAAATCAAAGAAATGGTCGGTTTCTTGTGGATTTCCCGGCAAACTACATCTGATAGTCTTTGATGGTTAAAAGATATTCAATTCATTTACAAATGACGCCTGCAACGGAAAATCATGCCATAATTTCCCTAAAAGTCAAGACCTCGTACATATTTGTACGAGGCTGACATCATCCTCGTACGGGTGAGCTCAAATCTCGTATTTGTACGAGAAACCTCGTACGTCTGGTAACCCTGGGTAGATGATACAAACAGCGGCATATTCCTCTCTCACATGCACTAACTCAGTATACTCGTGCTAGCCTCTTCTTGTCAATGCGGTCGATCTGCCAGGTAGGGAAGGGAAGTAGTTAGCCACCTCTGCCTACCCTTCATGTTATTTATTTATTTATTGATGATGTAATTAATCTACTAACATAGTGTATAAATTCTTCAATAGGTACTAAAATATTTTTTGTATGGACTAGTTATTTATTAAGTTGTCTGAAATAAAATATTTTTATTTTTTTTAATTTTTATTTTATTTTTAATGCGTGCCTGTTTGTATGAAGTATACAGGATGTGACTAAACTTTTACTTTGTTGACAACAAATAACGTATGATCCGTTTGTTGTTAAAGGTAGTCACCACTGGACAGCAGAATGGTCTAAGAACGAAGACCATACAGCCAACATAAAGCTGACGCATGACTACAAGATAATGAAGGTGGAACTGTTTCACATTGACGTTAATGTCACACAGGTAATACTGAACTTAATCCCTTAGTCGAGTCACTACTGGATAGCGGACTGGTGTAAGAACAAAGACCACACAGCCAACATAATCCTGGCGCACGTATATTGACGTCACCTATACCTATGTGAACATATACTCAACTTATTCCCTTATTCGCCTAGTACAAGGTATTTATGTATTTTAGGTACTTCTTATTATCGTGTGGGCAGAGCCCTGGTGTCAGAGTTTTTTTCAGACCACCTTTCGGCCTCTGACGTGGTTTTTATGTAACGACTACTACCACCAGAGATAGTAGCCACGGCTTAACGCGCTATCCGAAGCACGGAATCATCTTTCTTTTCAGATAATCAAGTGATTCAGCATGCAATGATCTAACCAACTGGGGAAAGACGCACAAAGTGCGATGTATCACTAGGTGTCCCCCGTGGGAATCGAACCCATGACTTCCGTGTGAGCCTTGACCACGGAGGTAGTATTGAGATGTATTGTACCACGGAGATTTATGTATGTACTGGACATTCTACAAACGTACAATACATATCCGAGGTAATACATCCACAATAATCAGGTGGTTCAGTCTGCAATGTCCTAACCGTCGACTGGGGAAAAACGCACAAAGTGACATATAACTAGGTGTCCCCCGTTGGAATCGAACCCACGACCTCCGTAGTATACTAGTACCAGGTTTATAAGTCTTACCGATGTACCTGCGCAGTTGACAAATTTTAATAGCGCTCGAAATTATATTCACCAATCAGGATGCGCCACCTTCAATCTGATAACGCTATTGGCTTATTTGTTTTCGCAGCCCTTTCCGCTGCTATCCGACTTTGCACCCTTTAATTACTAAATGACTTCGGGTTTTGTCGGGGACTCGGGTCTGCTCTGCGCAAACGAAGATTGACGAGCGGAATTATTTTCCTGGTCGTACTGTATTGAATTGTAGTAGTTGTTGTTTTACGGAGATGTATTGTACTTGTATGTACTGTACAAACATACAAGTACAATACATTTCCGTGGTACAATACATCTCAATACTTCCTCCGTGGTCTAATGGTTAAGGCTCTTGACACGGTGGTCTTGGGTTCTATGTTCACAATTTATTCTTTTATACAGGAGTGCGATTTATTAATCTCATTCGCTGAGCTCAGCAGTTGAAAAAGTCAAATTTATCTTTCTACTGCTGATTTGACATTCAAAAATCATACTCCAGGAGTGCGATTTTTGAAAGTCCAATCAGTAGTAGAAAGATGCGTATCTCCATATACATTTTAAACTGCTGAGTTCAACGGATGAGATTCAAAAATCGAACTCCAGGTTCGTAAAAGATAGAAATATTTTCCATACATTTTTTATTTTATCAACTTAATCGTCATCATCGATGCAGATCGGTCCTGGCCACGTCCGTCTTCGTCTCAACTCTTCCCTCGGCCCGGTGCTCATCTCCCAGACGGTCACCCCCATCGCTCCGTCACTGCAGAGGGTTGTACATAGAGTCTACTCTCCCTCGTACAACGCTTTGCTTGCTGCCATCCTGAACAGGGCTGAATCTCATATGGTGAGGGAGTTTGAACCTTATTTAGTACAGGATAAGGAGTAGAATAAGGTGGAGAAGATTCGTACCTATGAGTTTTTAGGAGCTTTGGTAGGTACGTTTTGTAACACCAATGTTTTGGGTGAAGGAAAATATAGTTAGGAAACCTATACAGAGTGTAAGTGACCACCTAGCAAATACTGAAACGGTGAACTAAGACCATCAAACTGAACAACTTTCACTATGTAGCCTACCTCAGAAGACGCGAAAAAAAATTCAGTCAATCAATCATCTCCCATACATTTAAGTCGGGTAGGTACAGCAGCTTTGTATGGGACAGCTGATTTTTTTTCGCGTCTCCTGAGCTAAGCTCCATAGTGAAAGTTGTTTAGTTTGGTGGTCTGAGTTCACCGTTTCAGTATTTACTAGGCTGTCACTTACACCCTGTATAGGGTCCTTCTTAAAATGATGACACTTTTTCAAGGGGATGAACATCTTTCTCTACGTGACCAACATCGATGTACCCTGAAATTTAGGTATTATCTCGTTCTAAAAAAACTGATGTTTATTTTTTTTTTGCACATATTTAAGGCTTTACCATTATACATACTTCAAACTTGGTGTAAATATTTTTGTCTACTTGGAACGTTTTGAAAAATACATTCGTATTTTATAATCTACCTCATTCTTAAAATTTCAATGCCTATTTTATTGGTCAATAATAATTTATATTGTTAAATCTAATTGGTATTAATATTATTAATTTAAAAGCATTCTGGGACACAAAATTTTGATTTCTATGTTGTGTAGCGAATTTTTTTAAAATATGGATTTAAGGTATTGTTTTGTCACTAAATGGTGCCGGTTACAGTTTAAAAGTCCAATTAATAATTACTCGCTACCCCGCCTAACAAAACTCCGTAAAATGACGGGGCTATAGAGGACGGCGTAACTCGTTTCAACCATGAACTTAATATTACTAGCGTCAAGTATATTAAATTTATGGTTTAAACGCTTGACATGAGTTACGCCGTCCTCCATGCTATGTACCCATGGAAGCAACCAATAAATGAATGAATTACTTTCCTACGCAGATTGAACGCGACATATCAATATGGAACAACAAGCGATACGTCAGTGCGCCCACATACGCCCGAACAGACAAATGTATCAAATCGTTTAGATCCTGGTACAATCAGTTCTACAGCCCTCACAGTGTCTCCTTTAAAGACTCGCTGAATAACAATTTAGATTGGTAATATAAGCTCATTAGCAAGGCGTAATAGTTTGGGATACGCCCTAACAGTCAATTAATGTATCAAATCGTTCAGATCCTGGTACAATCAGTTCTACAGCCTTCAGTGTCTCCTTTAAAGACTTGCTGTATAACACTTTAGATTGGTAATATAAGCTCATTATCAAGGCGTAATGGTTTGGGATACGCCCAAACAGATAATTAATGTATCAAACCGTTCAGATCCTAGTACATTCAGTTCTACAGCCCTCACAGTGTCTCCTTCAAGGACTCGCTGAATAACAATTAAGGTCCGCCACATACATACGGAATAAACCTGATTCGGAATTAGATTCCGGATGGAGTGTTGCCGCTTTCAGAGACTTTTTCACTAGATCTAGTGATTTTTTGATGTCTTAGGTGGCATTTTTTAAAGATTTACAGTCATATCAGACAAGTGATTTTTAAGCGTAGGCGTTGATGGAACGATACCGTATCGTGACGGTGCAGTTGCGAAATCGCCTACGCTCAAAAACCGCTTGTGTGATAATGGTTCATGCCATTTTGTATGCAGATTATGTCTAATGTTAAAACTGTCAATAGTCTTTTGATATAGTTGCATTAATATTGGAATACAATTTACAAACCATCATCGTAACATTAGTAACGTCATGATCTCATCACATGATAGTAATTTTCATGTATAGAAATTGTTTGTTTTGTTTTAATAAATACCTAAAAATGCAATTATTGGCGTTTCATACATTTTTATTTTAGGCACTTTTTAAACAGCACTAATATTTTTTGTAACCATAGTTGACAACACTGAATCCTAAATCAGGATTCCGGATCGGAATTCAGTCTGTGTGTGGCGGACCTTAGTGATACGCGCGAATAGACAAAAATGTACCAGCCTAGTATAACTATTTCTTTCCTACTTAGTTCCTTCGCAGAAAGCAACAAAAATAAATTGTTATTATTTAGGAATGCTGTCAAAAATTGGCTGTTGTGTTTTCATAGTTTTAGTACGTACGAGCGTTAACCCGCGACTTTGTCCGCACAAATTATATACCAGATTTTAAGTCAGATCATAAGCTATCAAACAAAAAAAGTTTCATCAAAATCAGTTCAGTAGTTTTTGCGTGATGCTTGTTTAAACAATCACACAAACAAACCAACAAACAGACAGACAAAAAATCCAAAAATTGATGATATGGATTCAGGGATACCTACCTAAAAATCATATCATAACTTTTTTTTGTTAAGGTGGTTTCAGTCCATACAAACGTTTGATGCACAATACGCGTAGACGGAATTAATAAAAGTAATATTTTATATGTAGAAAAATAGTTTAGAAAATTTAGTTGCCGCGTAACAAATAACATTTGCAATTTATTATATAATTACGAAGATATAAAGCTTTTAATATTTTGTATGAAAAATTTCAAAGCTTTATATCTTCGTAATTATTTTATAAATTGCAAATGTTATTTGTTACGCGGCAACTAGATTTTCTAAACTATTTTTCCATATATACAAAGTTACTTATATTAATACCGTCTTCGCGTATTGTGCGACAAAGTTTTGTGTAAAATTGACCCCTCTGCAACCGCCTTAATATCTTCAATGTACAGACAAACTTCCTGTTACAGTTTTATAATTAGTACGTAAGTACGTAATATATACACAGAGTAGAAAGAAAGAAAGAAAAATTATTTATTTGGATCTCCGACACACATACAATCTACTACTATAAGCAGGTACGAGCTATGAGTAGGTACTATAAGCATTTACCGCTTATAGCGTGTTGGGTAAACAGTACCTACCTTTCGATAGGTCTTCAAAATTGAGGTTTTAATATGACTTTTTTATGTTTTTAAGTCAATAGTAAACCAGCTTTGACTTAAGAGCCTACCGAGCCTATTGTGCTGTTCTCAATCGTATTTTTTTTATTTCTAAACAATCAAACAACATTTCCTAAAAACAAGAATATCACATTGTAGTCCTGATAGGCTTTCAATTTATCGAAACATTACGGATTATTATGTTTTACGCTTGTACCTATTATCGTTGAAACTTTTGGCGGTTTTAACGATAATACAAGCGTAAAACAAACTCTATAAAAACAAATCAGCATTGACCCAATAAATTTTAAATCAGCAATGACTACAGGGTGAAATTGATATCATTAGCATCCTTTTTAACTAAGAGTCTACCCATCAAACTGAACAACTTTTACTATGGGAGCAAACCGATCGGAGCAAAAAAAAATCTGCTGTTCCATACTAAATTGCAATGCCAACTCGACTCAAATGTATGGAACAGCAGATTTTTTTTGCTCCGATCGGTTTGCTCCCATAGTAAAAGTTGTTCAGATTGATGGGTAGACTCTTAGTTTAAAAGGATGCTAATGATATCAATTTCACACTGTATACAATGTGACATATTCTTGTTTTTTGGAAATATTGTTTAATTTTAGAGAAATAAAAAAATACGATTCGGGGCAGCACAATAGGCTCGGTGTAGCCTGAACAAATTAAAAAGTATTTATGTATATTACTGAACACCCCGAAAGGGGGTCGTGAGTTTATGTATTTATGTATGTATTGTATCTAGTTGACCAGTTACTCGTGTAGGTACTTACCTACCTAGGTACTTATGCATTTTTTTTTAATTTAAATATACCTAGTTTTGTGTTGCATTTGAACAATTTATTAAGATTTGTATAGATATTAGAAATTTAGAAAATAGACTGATAGACTGTTTATATATATTACTTTACTTAGATTATATATAACATGTAAAGTTGGTTCCTAAGAATAAAATCATTTAGCATTTTAAAAAAGCAATTTTATTACTAAAAGTATAAAAACCCTGTTTATTTTTTAAAATAAAATAAATATTTACAATCTGGAATGCAATTTTTGAAACTCATTTGCTCAGCAGTTGTAAATCTCAAAATTACTACGGAGGTATGCATCTTTCTACTGCTGATTTGACTTTCAAAAATCACACTCCAGGAGTGCGATTTTTGAAAGTCAAATCAGTAGGCCTCGCATGCCACCCCCGAGAAGCCTCCATCCTTATTATTTTACGTATGCCAGAAAGAGCGCGCATGACGTATTTCTAGTTTAAACGCTTTGTCGTAGGTGGCATGCTAGCCGTGCTGCAGTAGAAAGATCCGTATCTCTATTAATTATCAACTGCTATGTTCAACGTATGAGATTCGAAAATCGCACTCCAGGGCCAGGCTGTTCCTACTAAAATATTTAAACTCCAGTCATGGCCCTGAACTCGGTATAGTCTATATAACCGTCGTTGTTCGCGTCCGCTTGTTTCAGGGATCCGTCCACGATCACCGTCAGGTCCTCATCCTTGTATGTGTACACGTCTTTGTTACCGACCTCCGGCGATCCTGAAATTTTTTGTGATCTATAATTCATTGACTGAATATAAAGCCTAAGTATTCACTAGGTCAAAATTTTGATATGGTATGTAGGTGATACCTACATCTCTTGGCTTCTATATACAAAACTGCAGCACCGACATATTGTAAATATATGAGACAGCTGATTTTTTGCACTATTTCGATGTTATTACTTGGCTCCATAGTGAAAGTTGTTCAGATTGATGGTCTTAAGCACCTATAGGAAATTCACCAAAAAAAATCTACTTTTCATACAAACGTTCGATCAGCTGATTGCATTTAGTATGAAAAGTCCAAATTTTTTTTTGCGAATTTCCAATAGGTTTCTTAGGGAAAGTAGTTCACAATCACCCCTTCAGGTTTCCTCATGATGTTTTGCTTCACCCTAGCTTCACCGTTTAAGACCAATCTTTGACTACTTTTTAACCGACTTCAAAAAAGGAGGTTTCTCAATTCGACCGTATATATATATATATATATATATATATATATATATATATATTTTTTTTTTTTTTTTTTTTTTAATGTGTGTTCCCGGATAACTTCCTCGTTTATGAACCGATTTTGATGATTCTTTTTTTGTTGGAAAGAAGATATTCCAAGGGTGATACCATGATAAGGAAACCAGGATCTGATGATGGCATCCCAGAGAAATCCCTGTCGCGAATCGTACCGGCTTGACAGCGACTTCGATAAAACAAATTAATGTTCTTATGATGCGAACGAAAAAGTCATCGGCTGCAATGTTATTTTTTAACTTTTTAGCGGTTTTAATTTTTTGTTTAAAAAATATTCCCTGATGATACCAAATTATTAATTATTGGTCGACGACAGTTTTGAAAAGGCTGAGGAAACTTTTATTTTTAATATAGGTACCTAACAACTTTTTTTATCTTAAGATATGGAAGTAGGTAAGGTAAAAGAATCTTACCTGAATTTGCCTTGCTTAGGGACCTAATGAAAGTTAAATAAAACAAAAATTAAAAATATTTTAACAATATTTATTATACCTAACCTAATGCAATATTGTACCTACTCTATTTTGGTATGCCATTATGAATCTTTATTGACTCTATTAAAACTCAGTTGCTGAAACGCTCATTAAAGTTAATCCTCCATTAAATCTCTTGTTGCCACTTTTTGTCTTGTTGACGTAGTATAAAATGCTAGCAAAAGATTTAATGGAGTATTAACTCTAATGAGCGTTTCTGCAACTGACCTTATATTAGTTAATAAGTTTTTTTTTCATGTTTATCAAGCCCCAATTCAACCCGCACAAGCACATGCCCATCCATTGAAGATCCGCGAGTTTACAACTAGTCAAATCAGCAACTCTTTATCAAACTTCAAAACACGAGCTTTGCATGAAAAGTTGTACTAAATCATGAATCGACGTCACTGTTTTTCGTCGCCGTTTTGATACTTTTTATAGTTTAAAATTTATTTGATGCAGTCAACTCCCCAATTGTAAGGTCACCGCCATAGAGATCTAACGAGATGCCAACCAACGCGCTGAGTACGAAACCTAGTGTCGCATTACCACCAGTACCACGCGATAGAAAGTATTTTGTTAGTTTGAATGTGCTCGTTATCCATTGCGGTATCATAACTCAACGTTCGAATAATCTTTAGTACTACGCAAGCATTGTAAACTATTTACACATAATATCTCGACTGGCTTTCAGCCTCATAATATATTGAAACCTTACTGTTGCGAGCAATGTGTTACGTTTTTGCGCATATTGCTGCGACACTGGCCCCGCCCCCTTTTCACATCTCCCTTTATTTTTTGTGATCTGTGGTCACCTTTGCTTGATAAATTTCATTCCCAAGTCTTCTTTCATTCATTATCTCTACGTGACCGAACCATCTAAGCATACCCCTCTCAATCCTTGCTACAATATCATCCTTCAACTAACACCAATCCCTTATCACACTGTTCTTGATTCGATCAACCAAAGTAATACCACACATACTTCGTAAGGAGGGCATTTCAACTGCATTCACTCGACTTTCATTCCTTTTATTCCATACCCAACATTCACTCACTCCCATACATCAGGTTTGTTTGTTCTTATGTTCTTATGTGTATTTGTTTATTCTTATGAGAACCGAGCGTTAACCCGCGACTTCGTCCGTACAAATTATATACCAGATTATAAGTCAGATAATAAGCTATCAAACAAAAAAAGTTTCATCAAAATCTGTTCAGTAGTTTTTGCGTAATGCTCGTTCAAACAAACAAACACAAAAACAAACACACAAACAAACAGACAGACAAAAAATCCAAAAATTGGTGAAATGGAATCAGGGACACCTAAAAACCATATCGTAACTTTTTTTTTGTTAATATCTTCAATGTACAGACAAACATCCTGTTACAGTTTTATAATTTTATTATTATGAGAAATGAGAAATAAAGATTCTTAAACCGTAATTCGGTACCTACTGATAGTTTAGAAACTGACAACTGTCTCGCAGGTATAACTTTTAGCATCTAGAAGATTTTGGAATGTTAGTTATATTTATGATACTAATTATCGAATCTGTCTTTGAGTGGAGAGTCAGAAATTACTAAACAATATTTAAATTAAAAATAATTACATACATACATACATATTCTCACGCCTGTCTCACACTAGGGTAGGCAGAGACAACGGAACGCCACCTGCTACGATCCTGACATACCTCTCTAGCTTCCTCCACATTCATAAGTCCTTTCATGCATGCTCGTCGGTTACGGGTAGATCTGACCAGGAGTGCGATATTTGAATCTCATACGTTGAACTCAGCAGATGATAATGTATGGAGATACGCATCTTTCTGCTGCTGATTTGACTTTCAAAAATCGCACTCCTGGAGTATGATTTTTAAAAGTCAAATCAGCAGTAGAAAGATGCATATCTCCATAGTAATTTTGACATTTTAAACTGTTGAGCTCAGCGAATGAGTTTCAAAAATCGCACTCCTGGCCCTTTTTAAGCACGTCGCCAATTTGGTTCATATATGTACGTCTAGGCCGTCCCCTTCCAACATTTACACTTACGCTTGCCTTATAGATTGCCCTCGTCAATCTGCCCGCATCCATTCTTTCCACATGACCAAACCATCTCAACATACCTATCTCTATTTATGTCACTGCATCCTCTTTCAAACGACAACGTTCTCTAATAAAACTATTTTTAAATTTATCCATCACAGTCACGCCACACATACTTCTCAATGAGCGCATTTCCACTGCGTTAATCCTACTTTCATGCGTCTTCTGCCATACCCAAGATTCACTTCCATACATCATTAACTAGCTTAAAAACTTTTAACACATTAACTTTACACACAGTAACATAGTACCGGATTTTCGTTCTACACAGATTTAGCCTTAAACTCAGAATAATCTATGAAGCCATCGTTATTAGTATCTGCATGCCCCAATGCTGCTTCCACGACTGTCGACAGATCTTCATCCTTGTATATTGTCTTTCCGAAGTCTTCATCCTTCTTCCCAGTTTCACCCTTCTTCCCAGTTTCATCTGTAAGCAACCGCATGTATTAATTATTGGAGACAAAATTGACCCCAGTGTGAAGCGCCCAAAACTGCGGTGAAGCTCAATATGACGTAATTTAAGCATTTTGGCTGGGATTGCATTTTAGGCCAATTTATGCAGGGAAGAGCATATTTTTTGCACTCGTTTGATAGATGGGTATGAGGTAGGTAATAAAAACCTATAAACAAATAGCACCCAATTTTTTAACGTTTTCAAATGACAATTTACTGCATTATTACTCTATGAGCATCGACTGTTTACTACTGCAGAGTGCAGAATATGGGGGGACAACACCACACCAGTGACAATGAGGTGCCCTGGAGTGCTATTTTTGAATCTCATTCGCTGAGCCCAGCAGTTGAAAATATCAAAATTACTAAGGAGATATGCATCTTTCTACTCCTGATTTGACTTTCAAAAATCATATTACTTCAGGAGTGTTATTTTTGAAACTCAAATCAGCAGTAGAAAGATGCGTATCTCCATACATTTTCAACTGCTGAGTTCAACGTATGAGATTCAAAAATCGCACTCCTGGTAGTTCAACCGAACCAGTGAATGAACTTAAGGCAGAGCTTATAGTACATCGGCATTGGACGTTGCTGGGACTACGCGGCGGATTGGGTAGCGGGGATCGGTGACAAAATAGCATTTCCAATGGTGAGGTGTGTTTACCTTTTATGCTACTTTAAACTTAGGTACAGAGCTTCTACCTAAAAATACTGGCACATAAGATGAAAAGCTTGTGTTGTTTGAAGGCAACCGTCAGAGGCCCAGGAGTGCGATTTTTGAATCTCATTCGCTGGGGTCAGCAGTTGAAAATTTTGAAATAACTATGAATGATTTGACTTTCAAAAATCGCACTCCTGAAGTATGATTTTTGAAAGTCAAATCAGCAGTAGAAAGATGCATATCTCCATAGTTATTTTGACATTTTCAACATCTGAGCTCAGCGAATGAGATTCATAAATCGCACTCCTGATATGACTTTCAAAATCGCAATCCAGAAGTTTAATTTTTCAAAGTTAAATTAGCAGTAGAAAGATGCGTATCTCCATAGTTATTTTGACATTTTCAACTGCTGAACTCAGCGAATGAGATTCAAAAATCGCACTCCAGCAGTGAACCAAATAGCTATAAAATCAGAGCAAAAATAATATATTTATAAATGAGCGCATGAAACCCTGAAATGAAAGCTAAGAATTACCAACTATAAAAAGTGTAATCGTATTTTGGATACCAAAATTTTTATTTAAAATTATGCGTCTGTTAACTAAAGCTGGCGCGTTCAACACATTTACACATTGCGCTTGTGTAGTGTCTGTGAATAAGCGCGCGGCGTGACGTCGTACTGCATACGCATCATGAAAAGTCTGCCCGTCTCTCTCGCGCGCGGTCTATCTTATGAGCGTGAAAGGGACAGTTATTGTTTTTCTTTTGCTACTGTTTATAAATACAGCGTGATGTTAAATGTTACCGTCAGTCAGTCACATGTGATCGACGCGAATGTAATAATCATAATAAAAACAAGTAACACATATATTTGTATTTATTTATCTACAACGCACCCATTTTACTAAAAACTAACTCTACACTTATGAATCAATTATTTGAAAATCATTTATTTTTAAACATTCTGTATAGTGAAATTGCATGAGTGTGAGTACTGTGAACGCGCCAGCTTTAGTTAACTGACCTTGTAGTCTTATGAAAAAGGAATGGTTCCATTTTGTGACCTTAACATTAAGTTTGATAAAATAGCGTCAACAAAACATTTTCTTACCACACTCAGTATTCAGGAAATCTGTAAGATATATTTTATAAAAATAAAATAAAAAATTTGAGTAAAAAAATTAACACTTTATTTAAAAAAACTTACATAATTAAATACCCAAAAGCTTACCAACACCTGTATTTAAAGAAAAAGATTAGAATCGAATTAAAGATTGAAAAATTTGTCTCGGGCGGGACTTGAACCCACACAACATGGCTGTAACATGTTTAAAAATCAATAATATTTGAAAAAAGATTAGATTAAAAGAAAATACCCAAAAGCTCTGGAGTACTATCAAAGTGAAAATCCGACCGTTTTATAGTAGTTACTGCTTAGTTACTTACATTTGGGTAGAGTAGGTATTGAAACATAGTAAGTACCTAGGCAAATGTTCCGGGCGGCACATTAATAGGGACGGCAAATTCGGGAAAATTTTTGATTAATTGAACTCTGTCTATAACCAATTCGTCGAGCAGAGAAAAGTCGAGCTCGCTTTGCTCGCTCTAAGGTCCGCCACACACAGACGGAATTGCGATCCGGAATCCTGATTCAGGATACAGTATTGTCAACTATGGTTACAAAAAATACTAGAGTGCTGTTTGAAAAATGCATAAAATATAAAATGTATGAAACGCCAAATGAATGACAATAATTGCATTTTTAGGTATTTATTAAAACAAAACAAACAATTTCTATACATGATAATTATTATCATGTGAAGAGGTCATGACGTTACGAATGTTACAATGATGGTTTGTAAATTGTATTCCAATATTAATGCAACTATATCAAAAGACTATCGATAGTATTAACATTAGACATAATCTGCATATAAAATGGCATGAACCATTATCACACAAGCGGTTTTTGAGCGTAGGCGATTTCGCAACTATACCGCAAAGACGTCGCAACTGCACCGTCACGATACGGTATCGTTCCATCAACGCCTACGCTTAAAAATCACATTAAAATATGCCACCTAAGACATCAAAAAATCACTAGATCTGGTGAAAAAGTCTCTAAAAGCGGCAACACCGGATGTATGTGGCGGACCTAAGTTTTTGATTTAATTAATAATTACTGTGCCTACACATAATCCTAAAAAGTTCTAACCACAGCTAAGACGTTGTGTTCAAAATATCGAGCTTGCTTCGCTCAATCCACAGCTTTTACTTAGGTTATTTTACACATGTTTTGTACGTAAAAAGCTCAGGAGTGCGATTTTTGAAATTCATTCGCTGAGCTCAGCAGTTGAAAATGTCAAAAGATATGCATCTTTCTACTGCTGATTTGACTTTCAAAAATCTCACTTCTGAAGTATGATTTTTAACCGACTTCAAAAAAGGCGGAGGTTTCTCAATTCGACCGTATATATTTTTGAAAGTCAAATCAGGAGTAGAAAGATGCATATCTCCATAGTTATTTTGACATTTTCAACGGCTGAGCTCAGCGAATGAGATTAAAAAATCACACTCCTGGCTCTAACCGATTCGTATTAAAGAGAAAAGCCGTGCTCGCTTCGGTCGCTCTACTAGTTTCTATTTTTGCATGGATAAACCAAAAGGTGTCCGACCACAACCCGAATAAATATTTAGTTCAGATTACTCATCCATATTGTGTTAGTAACAATTGTCTTATAGCAATGTTACTCACAAATAAATTTAAATAAAATTAGAGGGGTACAACGGGGTGTTGAATTTTTCCTTCTCCGAAATCCAAGCAGACGAAGTCGCGGACAAAAGCTAGTTACTACAGAAATATCGTGCCGTACCTTGGCCGTACCGATCTTAAAACCCGCCAGACGGAACCATAGACCTCTGACCGAAAGTAGGCATTAATTTCAAGGACACGTATTAGTTTTCTTACTGTTTTCCTATTTCTACTGTGGTCGCACGATCGTGATACCTCGCCTCCCTCAGCGTCTCTGCCCCGCGGGACAGTCGCGCGCTAACTTGTCTGCCTATAGTACGAGAGCTAAGGCTAAATTGATTATGTAACCAGTCTTTTTCCATAACATTATTATATTCTAGCGTCTATTGTACAATAACGATAAATAACACCTCTCAAACCTTCCTAGCGGCATTCTCTTTCTGAGCCTTCTCAGCTAAATAGTTACTTATTATATACTCCGAGTAGTCAATGTACCCGTCGTTGTTTGCGTCTGTGTGTTTGAATGCGTGCTCCAAGACATCTTCGATTTGCTTGTCAGTGTACGCTGGACGGTTCTTGTCGATTTTGTCTGGAAGGGTTAAGATTTATTTCTCAGACAAAATAAAAAAAAGCTCAAGACAAATTATGTCCTGTTTTTTATTCATTTATTTAAATAAAATTCTGTGAAACACACAATAAAAAAAAGATAGAACATTTTTCTGAAACGAATTAATGTTGCTACGTTATCGGGAGACGTGTTATGACGTAGGTAGGTATAGTCTGTCTATAAAGTCGTGTCCAGAATGTTTGAGGAACTAATCATTTTAGTATGGTGGTGTTGCCAGGTTATGCCATAGATTAATATGTATATTGGATATAGATAGGTAACTCGCCTTGAATTTTAGGACGTCCTAATTGCGTTGCGGCTTATTAGCACTAGGGGGCGCCACATTATGAAATAAATTGAAAAAGACGATCGGCCGACACGGGGATCGAACTATAGCTACCCGGATCGTAAGCCGGTTGTCTAGACTGCTAGACCAACAAGACAGTGATTGATATGGGCGAAATCTCTCACTACTACAGCGCAGCGCGTGAAGTGTAGTGCGCTGTTACTCCGATATGAACCCTAGTTCAACATATAGTGCTTCGAAACATAACCGATAGATGGCGGAAGCTGTCTATGGAAAATCAGCATTCCACTTAGTTTGTACTAAGATAACATGGCATGGGTTATGCTTGATTTTGACGTTCTTGCGTGGAGGCAGCGCCCTCATTTTTGGTCACGACTTTATAGACAGACTGTATCTACCCGTCTGTGTCTGTGCGAATGTGAACTACATGAGTGTATGTACATAGGTACCTATTGAGTAAGTAGTATAAGAGTAAATATACCACAGAGACAATGCTTCTAAAGAAAAAAATTACAAAATGATCACGTGACGCGCTTGCCCATAGATTGTCCACTGGCCGATTTTGTCCACAGGCAGCGTGTAGATGAACTTGTCGGTGAATGGTCACGCACACACTGCCGCGCCTTGTAGTAGTGTATCTATCATAAGCATGATTGTTTAATAAAGCCTTGTCTCCTTGAGGTATTTAATCTTGTGGTAAAATATTGTCTACAATATCCATGCCCAGTTTGTACAATGTAGGTAATGTGTGCGATGTTTTGCCTAATACCAATAAAAATAATAAATACAAAAAAGTACTTACCCCAGACTTAAGTAGGGTGTTATTGTACTCTCATGCACTTCCGATTCCGGACAAAATAAACAAAAATGTTTTCATGTCATGCTTCTTAATAAAAATATCAGGAGTAAATTATGAAACCCAAATTTAAACAAAACAAAAGCTTAAGCACTTACCTCAAGCACAGGTACCACAATCTAGCTTAGTTTTCGATCTGGAGTGCGATTTTTGAACATTACACGTTCAAATCAGCAGTAGAAAATGTCTATATTACTAACTATGGAGATTATCGCGTTTATGCATCTTCCGACTGCTGATTTCAACGTGTTACTTTCAAAAATCGCCATTATAAGTGGCGATAACGGGCTCACTGTCACACTGTACAGAATTTCGGTACCTACTTGTACTCTTAAATATACTTGGAGCTTGGAAGCTGTTTCTCTGTAGGATTCTTTACTCGGTGGAGTCATTTTTCACAAGACTTTTTCAAGTGTGTCGATGAAAATAATTATCTAAGTATATCAAGATAATGTATTTTTATTTGAAATTAACAAAATCTCATTTTAGTAGGTTTTAATTTTTAGTTGAAATTTTCGGTTATTTCAATGTTTTATTTTAGTACATAGGTAACTGTTTATTTTATTAGTATTACTGTTTCCGTTTGTTTAATCTGTTATGAATGTTATTAATCAAAATTGAAACAAACTTCTTTTTTATTGAGCGCGCTGTTTTTTTTTATCCCAGGTAGCAAATCTTCGTCCTAATGACGTCGTTGTTATGACAGAACTGACCCAAACTGACCTTAAAATGACGTCATTTTTTCGTCACAGACGTCAGCGTGCTATCTAGGATACGAAGTCCAACTAAAGAAAATTATGTTTTTAAACAAAAATTAAACATGATATTTGGATCCGTTTGGTAGTTCCAGGACGCCGATCGGTTTCCGCACCCACACAAGATATTCCGCGTAGGTGATCATCCCATCTAGATCGAGGTCAGCTTTTTTCATCGACGCGTCTATCATTATTTCCAAGTTTGATTCGTCTTCGACGTCTTTATTATTTTTATCGCCTGAAAAGATTTTTTTTTACATTTTTAATTTTCGTTTTGAATTTTTAAAAGATTTTTTTCGGCTCCGTTTTTGTTGTTTCTGGTAATTATTAATAATGTAGGTAGTTAACGGTCTACATGTTTACTAAAACAAATATTTATTTATTTAAAAAAATTATTTAAAAAAAAGTTATTTTTTTTTATTTTAGTAATAGGTATTTTGGTATAATGTTCACCGATTTTTGACTTTTAGTTTGCTGCCGACAGTACCGAGGTACCTTCTACCTATTTGAAAATAATTTTTCGAAGTTTGATTTTAAACCCGCTTTTTTGTTACCTACATCGTTGTTTTAATACGAATTATAAATACATATTAACTCTAAAAAACTAAGTTAATTCATTAGACACACACATCTCTTCTAGATAATTTACTTAGACCTACGGATAGGCAATTAAAGAGTTTCTTTTAGGAACAACAAAGTGGAACGCAGCGAAGACCAAATAGCCCAGTCATTTTACGGAGTTTTGTTAGGAGGGGTAGGGAGTAATTATAAATTGGACTTTTAAACTGTAACCGGCACCATTTAGTGACAAAAAGACTATCTGAAAACATATTTTAAAAAATCTACACGCAACATAGAAATCAAAATTGTATCTCCCAGAAGGCTTTTAAATTAATAATATTAATACCAATGCACTCATTTTAATTAGATTTAACAACATACATTATTTTTGAGCAATGAAATAGGCACCGAAATTTAAAAAACGTATTTAATAGAAAATACTAATGTATTTTTCAAAGCCTTCTAATTAGAAAAAATATTAACACCATGTTTGAAGTATGTATAATGGTAAATCCTTAAAAACGAGCACAAAAAATTACTATTACTTTTTTAGAACGAGATAAATGCTAAATTGAGAATTTGGGGTTGTTGCTGACGTGATATTGTTTTAATTTTGGTACATTTCTAAGCTCAAATTAGCTTTTAAATGTTATACCGAAAAAAATATCAATTATTAATTAGTCCCGGCTCAAACCGTAAAATGACTGGGCTAAAAAAATCTTTGCTTATTATATATATGTTAAAATTTAAAGTGGTTTTCGTCCATACAAAAGTTTGACGCACAATACGCGTAGACGAAAGTAATGAAAGTAGGTTATATTTTATATTTTATATATAGTTGCCGCGTCACAAATAAAATTTATGATATAATTAAGAAGATATAAAGCTTTTAAATTTTTTTATGAAAAATGTCAAAGCTTTATATCTTCGTAATTATTTTATAAATTGCAAATGTTATTTGTGACGCGGCATCTAGATTTTCTAAACTATTTTTCCATATATACAAAGTTACTTATATAAGGTCTAACAAAATTAGCTGAAACTATTTTAAGGGGAGGATCAGACCATCAAACTGAACAACTTTCTCTATGGGAAAAAATCAGCTTTCCCATAGAAAACTGCAAACATAACTCGACTCAAATGTATAGGACAGCAGATTTTTTTTTTTGCGATTTCGAAATTAGTCCCATAGAGAAAGTTGTTCAGTTTTATGGTCTGATCATCCCCTTAAAATAGTTTCACCTAATTTTGTTAGACCTTATATTAATACCGTCTACGCGTATTGTGCGTCAAAGTTTTGTATAAAATTGACCGCTCTGTAACCGCCATAAGTTAGATGATGTTTGTTAAAAAAATAATGAAAGGTAATATTTTAGGTTTGTTAGGTGAAGAAGCATGGTAGTTACTATCCGGCAAACAACTTGAAAAAAGGGCGGGGGTGAGGTGTACGCGCAGTAGCGTTTTCACCTACAAATGTTATTCTGCGCAGCCAAGGTCTTGCTCAAGATGTTTGCCGGCCATTATACATAGGTAGTAATAGTACCTAAGTACTTAAGAGGCTATGTGAAAAAAATAGGATTCTTCAAAGCGTCACAAAAACAAGCCAAAGTAGCCTCCGTTTTTATCGATAAACGCTTGGAACTGCTAAACGGTGAATAATAGAAACACGAGACTTTATTTAAAAAAAAAGAGATTGATATTTTACAAATTTTGATATGAGCAGAATTACATAAATAGTACAATCACAATTAAATAAAGTTTGTTTTACGCTTGCGTAGTTTCAGGCGCGCGCGCCGCCCCATCTCTTTTTCTCGCGTCAGGCAGTAATATAAGCTATCGCACGCTCATTTCGCTTCAATTATTTTTCGACATAGGCCATTAAATATTTGATTTTTTTGTTATCCCATTTTACATAGTTAATTAACTAGTTAATTGAATAAAAAAGTTGATCGATCAGGACACTAAGTTATAGCACTTGCCTTAGACCTTTTAACTAGGGTCCAGCACTCGCGTTAGCATTCCCCTCTGCCAAACAACAAAATAACTTCACACAAGACAATATTTCATGATTTTTAATAATCAACATTAGAATCTAAAGTAATGGAATAAAACCCAAAGTTGCGGATTTTAAGCTACCCCGTAAAAAATGTCATAAAAGTTTGTTAGTAGAATTTACACATGCACTTGTCATCATCATCATCTCAGCCGATGGACGTCCACTGCTGGACATAGGCCTCCCCCAAGGATCGCCATAACGACCGGTCCTGCGCTGCCCTCATCCAACGGGATCCCGCCGCCTTCACAAGGTCTTGGTCCACCGTGTGCGGGGCCTACCCACGCTACGCTTTCCAGTACGCGGTCGCCACTCGAGAACTTTTCGGCCCCATCGGCCATCGGTTCTGCGAGCAATATGCCCCGCCCACTGCCACTTTAATTTAGCAATTCTTTGGGCTATGTCAGTTACTCTGGTTCTTCTGCGGATCTCTTCATTTCTGATTCGATCTCGCAGGGAAACTTCGAGCATAGCCCTCTCCATTGCTCTTTGGGTGACTTTCAGCCTTTTTATGAGGCCTTGAGTGAACGACCACGTCTCTGTTCCATATGTCATCACTGGCAACACACACTGATCGAAGACTTTCGTTTTGAGACACTGCGGTATTTGGGACGTGAAGATACTACGTAGCTTCTAAAAATACCTAAGTACTTAGATTCTACGGATATCCGATACACTTATTAGCTTATTACTTATATACCTAACTTATAATAGTTTTTTATTGCCTGTTATTACGCCCTGACTTCAGCCACATGAGTGCGATTTTTGAATCTCATACGTTGAACTCAGCAGTTGAAAATGTCAAAATTACTATGGAGATATGCATCTTTCTACTGCTGATTTGACTTTCAAAAATCATACTCCAGGAGTGCGATTTTTGAGAGTCAAATCAGCAGTAGAAAGATGCGTATCTCCATACATTTTCAACTGCTGAGTTAAACGTGTGAGATTCAAAAATCGCACTCCAGATCAATAATAAATAATAAGTTATCTTCAGCTAATTGCATGGGAGTACCTACCAAGAGCGTCGGGGACGAAAAAATTAGGGTCAGTGATGACGTCATCGTGACTTGAGCGTTTTTCTTTTGGTTTTCTAGGGAATCGATAGATGGCGCTACGGTCTGTGCGAATAATAGTCAAAATTCGCTGAGCTCAGCAGTTGAAAATTTTAAAATTACCACAAATTACTAAAGATATATGCATCTTTCTACTGCAGATATCAATTTCACCCTGTAGAGAGCAGATTTTTGTGAACGAATTAGAATGTGTGAAATAAAAATATTAGTACCGACGAAATCAATAATAATTTATTAAAAATAAAACTAATTATGTTTGTGAGGATGTTTGTACATACACTGCGCCTGATCCAAATCCGAGAAAATCATGAAAAAAGTATTTTGAATGCCTCGGATTAAACTTTCAACATCCGGATTTAGCGAAAAATTTGTCGGATGTAGCGCAATGTCTCAAATACTTTTAAAAATCTACGCGCTGGCCATCAGATAAAACGATAGTTCGCAACGGTTTTTCTGTCATTCTTACGAAATATTCAGGATAAGTTACCCAGCCGTCGTCGTTCACGTCGGACATCTGCATCGTGGAATCTACTATTGCAATTAAATCTTCGTCCGGGTATGTTCTGACCACGTCCGGGGCATCACCTGAAATTATTCTTCTACTGTTAATATCGTCTCGGGTAACCGAAAGGGGATATAGCTTCCTTTGAACACGATAAATTGTCTCGCCTGAATTACCTACTTACTGCCAGATGGTACGCGCAAAAATGTACCAAGTGAAGTTCGCCGCAGCAATGTTATTACTTCGTACAGCGGGCGACGCGAAGTATGCCATGTTGCCGTCTGTCACGAGTGGCAGAAATCAAGCAAGCGCACAGCGTACTTATTTCTTTACCTACGGTCGTTTGGCGGAGGCCTGCTATCGTTGTCAAACTATCCCAGATTCGAGCTTAAACTGATCTGGAGTGCGATTTTTAAATCTCATACGTTGAACTCAGCAGTTGAAAATGTATGGAAATACGTTGAACGCATCTTTCTACGGCTGATTTGACTTTCAAAAATCATACTTCAGGAGTGTGATTTTTGAAAGTCAAATCAGCGATCGAAAGATGCATATCTCCATAGTAATTTTGACATTTTCAGCTGCTGAGCTCAGCAGTTGAAAACGACAAAATTAAAATGGAGATTATGCATTTTTCTACTGCTGATTTGACTTTCAAGAATCATACTCAAGGCGTGCAATTTTTGAAAGTTAAATCAGCCATAGTTATTTTGATATTTTCAACTGCTGAGCTCAGCGAATGAGATTCAAAAATAGCACTCCAGATTTTCGAAAGATTACACACATTAGCACACATTCGCTAGATTATCCGGCACAGATTTTCCGACGCGAATTGCCATTTGGTTATATCTAAGTAGGTAAATAAGTCTACTATATCTACCTACCTATGTATCTGAAACGATAGCACGATCTCTTCAATATCAAAATAAAATAAAATTAGAATACATTTACAAAACCAACCAGGCAAACAGACTAGCTGCTCGACCCGTTTTGCCAAAGGATAACGACGTGTCTAAAATCCACCTCCCAAGTAGTACATTTTTACGTCCTAATGACACTGCCCCTAAATTGAAATTGATTTGCTGTCTCCCGTTTGCAATAACCCTAAATCTATACTATTATAAAACTGTAACAGGAAGTTTGTCTGTACATTGAAGATATTAACAAAAAAAAAGTTACGATATGGTTTTTAGGTGTCCCTGATTCCATTTCACCAATTTTTGGATTTTTTGTCTGTCTGTTTGTTTGTGTGTTTGTTTGGGTGTTTGTTTGTTTGTTTGAACGAGTATCACGCAAAAACTACTGAACCGATTTTGATGAAACTTTTTTGTTTGATAGCTTATGATCTGACTTAAAATCTGGTATATAATTTGTGCGGACGAAGTCGCGGGTTAACGCTCGTAGAAATTTAATGTCGCAATTTTTAAGTACGTAAAAGTAATTAATAAAACTGCTGTCGAATGGATGAACCAAATCATTTGGTATTTTTCTAGTAGGCATAGTATTTTAAATAAATAAATATAAATGTCTTGGGCAATTTCACACAAATTATCTAGTCACATTTAAAGTACCTAACAGAATCTAGCCTTGACTTCTATTATGATGACTATATAGACGATATACAATACATGTACAACGTGTTAACACGTTCCGGGACAGTGACCGCCTATAGACGTGATAACAATAAAAGTTCTATTGTGTCTCGTTCACTGCCCCGGAACGTGTTAATGAATTAACGCAAAACTAAAAAGTAGTTTGTTTAGAATCGAGAGCAGAATCGAAGTAAGTATCATGGTTTCAACATAGGTAATTTTTTTCAAAATATTAAATTATTTGTTTATAAAATTTTAAATTTACTGAACCCGATGTCAACCCACCCCAGGGGCTCACTCTACTTACTACCAAAACAAGATTATTAAAATTTATTAATGAGTACTGTAGCGCTTTCATTCATTGCTAAAATGATAACAAAACATTTTTGCCTCAAAACTTAAAATGCGATTAACTTTAAATTGCCAAGCGCAAACCCATTTTGAATAAAAAAAAAAGTGTTATCTATCAAAATAATGAAATTATTGTTTCAATCTAATTATTTTATTATAAATCAGTTGGGGTGTATGAGGTTTTGCGCATATTCATTAACACATTGTATAGATACAAACTCGGATACAAATATGCATATTCATCGTACAAATATTTGTAACGGGATTCGAACCCGCGACCCTTGGCATAGCAGGCAGGTTCACCATCGACTGTGCCACCGGGTCCTCAATTTTGCTATTACCAACCTATTAGATTAGACCCTGATTTGCTAGACCCTAACCCAAGTAGCAAATATTCGTCCTAAAGTATTAGGGATTGCGACACATTGACCGACGGCGGCGATCGAAAGCTCCCTAAAGTTAACCCGCGACTTTGTCCGCACAAATTATATACCAGATATTAAGTTAGCAAAAAAATTTTATATGAATCGTGCACCGACGCCATTTAATTCCTTTGAAAGGTTGCACACGTTTCATACATTCTGGATAGTAGGTCACGATTTACGATTTTAGTATGGAAGTCACGACTCTTATAACGTCGTGTGTTACATTCTCTTTAACATGAATGAACGATGAAAACGAAATGTCATTGCCGAAATAAAAAAATGAGAGAGACAAATACAAAGAGATGCAGTGTGAAAGAGACGTGCATATATTATGTTCATTCATCATTCACTTTTCATATTTTGGCGGATTACATAAACTCTATGGTGATTTAGGATGTTGCTAGCGAAAAATAGAGAACTGTCAGGTAAGTTAACTATGAACTAGTTTTCATTGGCGCAAGACAATCTTCGATGCTACTAAAAACGGGGTTACGCAATTTAACCCAGCATTTGGCGCAAGTGGGCCTTAGAATGTAATTTTTTCTGCTACCTGCTTTAGATCTAAGCGCTCTTACAAACGAGCTACACTCATCGGTCGCAAAGGGACGCGCGACCCACGCCAACTGAAAAGTCTATGAGTGCGACTCTCTTCGACCCACGGCGACCGCAAAGTGTCGCTCGTGTCGCAACGCTAACAGCTCCTCAAGATCTGTTTTGTCTAGGTTTGATCTGTTTTGGCGGAAAAGTAGCACACTGCCAAATATTTCCGTGTAAATAATGAAATCAAACACTTTGTGTTAATTTTTAACCGACTTCAAAAAAAAGGAGTAGGTTTCTCAATTCGACCGTATATAATATATTTTTTTTGTGTGTTCGCGGATAACTTCGTCGTTTATGAACCGAATTTGATGATTCTTTTTTGTTGGAAAGAAGATATTCCTAGGGTGGTACCATGATAAGGAAACCAGGATCTGATGATGGCACCCCAGAGAAATCGAGGGGAACCTTTGAAAATCGTAGTGCCGGCTAGTTAATTTGTTAATTTAAAGCACTACTATTAAATTGAACTAATGAATTCACTACTGAAAATTGTGAAATAAACAAAATTTTAACAAAAAATTAAAACCACCTTCAAAAAAACTAAAAAGTTAAAAAATAATATTGCAGCCGATGACTTTTTCGTTCGCATCATAAGAACATTAATTTGTTTTAGAAGTCGGTGTCATGCCAAGCCAAAAAACTAATGCAAGCCCTGTCGCGAATCGTACCGGCTTTACAGCGACTCCGATAAAACAAATTAATGTTCTTATGATGCGAACGAAAAAGTCATCGGCTGCAATATTATTTTTTAACTTTTTAGTTTTTTTTAAGGCGGTTTTAATTTTTTGTTATCTTAAAACAATTTTTCGAGACGTTTCCTCTCGATTAATCTAGATTACAATAAAAAGGAAAGTCATTATTCTCGTATGAATACATTTATTAAGTTTTAAATATTATAAGTCGTACCATCTTTTAATTTAAATTTCTCTACAGGGTGGTCAATAAGTCTCACTTGAAATTCTACGTAAGTTATGAAGCCATCATTGTTAACATCCGATTTACGAAATGTGGTATCTATTACCACAGCTAAGACTTCGTCGTCGATTACTTCTTTAGATTTGTTTGTATTTTCTGCAAAAAATTGACCCGCTCTTTGAGTATTTTGGCATCAGAAGGTAGTGTAGTAGTTTGGAACCTGGGTACTCTAGTTATTTTACTTCTGGCTGTTGATTGCGCCAATATATAAATAAAATAAATTAGTTCAATAGAACTTATGAATTAGTTTAACATTTTATTACCTATCGCTCGTCTGGGATAGTGCAATAGCGCGTTACTAACATTTGGAAGAACAGCGTTCCTAAGTGCCTTACGAAAAACTTTGCACATGAAAGCGAAAAATTTGAATAGGGGAGCGGATACTGCATAAAATATATTTTAGTTTTATCTTCTTAGTGAAAATAAAGCTATTACTCACAGTTTTTTTTTTTTTTTAGCTAGAATTCTATTTTTAATAACATGATGAACTATAAAAAATAATGAAATGTTGATGACGTCACTTGTGGGTATTTAGTACAATTTTTCATACATCGTGCGCGTTTTGACGTTAGATTAAAAGTTGCTAATTTGACTAATTGTCCGATCCCCTATTACTTAAGTACTTCTTGAACTTTCAACCTATTAGTGTACAATCTTGAGCAGGCACTTCATTCTCGCCGAGAACGGACGAGAAAGGCCGAGAACGAGAGTATGGATGCCCTTCATTGTTCTCGTGGAATTCTCGCCTCGTTCTCAGGTCGACGGCGGTATTTTGTGACCTTTCGCTACGTGACACACTGACAAAATGCAAGAATGTGGACGCCTTCTGAGAACAAGGCGAGAATTCCAAGAGAACAACGAAGGGCATTCACACTCTTGTTCTCGGCCTTTCTCGTCCGTTCTCGGCGAGAATGAAGTGCCTACTTTACACTAATAAGCAGGTAAGGTAAGTATAATAATTATCAAGCAGGTTCACTCTCGCGAGAACTTCTCGGCGAGAACATTCGAGGAAAATTACCACGGCTTATGACGCCACGAGAACAATGAAGGGCATCCACACTCTCGTTCTCGGCGAGAATGTAGTGCCTGCATAAGATAACAAAACACAAGACAGCTGAAGTGGGATATGGGCTGGACATGTCTGTCGCATGCATTCGGAAAGGGACCAAAATCACCACAAACTGGGTTACCCAGGCAGGATACAGGCGCGGATCCACCGTTGTGGGCACGATGGGCATGTCCCTATCCCTAATTTGAGGTCGATAGTCACCTTCACTCTGTAAAGTTTCACCAAAATTGGTTCGTTACGAGTTCTAGATGACTGTGATATTGTGATGTACAAACAAATACACATCAATCAATCATTACACATTCACTTTTGTACTGTAAATGTGTGTCTGCAGTGTAAGCAGACTAACATTTTACGGGTGTATTAATTTAGTAGACCTACACACTAGCGTCACACAATTTGTAAACGTCTCCTTTGTAGAAATGCGATGTACCAATCGTGAGCGAGTCCGCAGTCCGACTCGCACTTGGCCAATTTTCGGATGGCCGAGCCCACAACCTTTTTTGAGGACTGGATCCGCCTCTGCCAGAATGGTCACCGGCGGTGTCGAGGTATAAGTAGGTATACCTCTTGTATACCTTCGTCTAAAGCGGTCGTTGGATTTATGAATTTTAGTTTAGATAATTGTTGTTTGTTGCAGCGAATAAAAATGGCAATCAGCGGCGGAAAATCCGCTTCAGTCTGGCTACAGTTTTAGCGGGAATAATAATTATCGATAGGCAACTTCATAAAATGTATAGTCAGTCGGGGCAAGTGCCTCTACGGGGTAAGTGCTTCTAGCTTCAAAATTTCGAAAACTAGACATATTTTCAGACATACCTACCGCCTTCAAACGTCAAATTATACAGAGTGTCAACATTTGTAGCCGTGGCACTCAAAATAGTGACTAAGGTAAAGAGTTTCACGAATTTCAGAATACTGTACTAATCTCGAAAACTAAGAACCTTTTCATAAAGAAAAATGTTGACAGATTGATTGATTGACTGACAGATTTTTTTTATTTTAGTATATTCTGGTTAGGGATGAACTAACCTATCAGCCACCGGGCTGACGTCGGTTTACGGGACACCCTGTATAATAACAGGCTTTGACGTTTGAAGGCGGTATGCCTAAATATATGTCTAGTTTTCGAAATTTGAGCTAGAGGCACTTACCCCGTAGAGGCACTTGCCCCGACTGACAATACCATAAAAATACCCCACTAAAAACTAATAATTTCTATTTATATACCGTAATATTGATCACAGAACCTACTAAAACTCTTCCAACGAAACAAAACGATCCGTATCAAAATCAATCACTTCAAGTAACTACGTAACATTTTATCAACCACAACTTCTACGTTTTGATCACAGTACCCAAGTACTACGGGTCAGTAATGAATATATGGGCTATTAAGAGCCTACCGAGCCTATTGTGCTGTCCTCAATCGTATTTTTTTTTATTTCTAAACAATTAAACATTTCCAAAAAACAATAATGTCACATTGTAGTCCTAATTGGCTTTCAATTTATCGTAACATTACGGATTATTATGTTTTATGCTTGTAGCTATTATCGTTCAAACCGCCAAAAGTGGAGTTTTTAAAGATAATAACTACAAACATTAAAAAACAAATCCGCAATGACCCGATAAATCGAAAATCAGCAATGACTACAATATGACAGTCTTGTTTCTTGGAAATATTGTTTAATTGTGAAGAAATAAAAAAATACGATAGGAGGCAGCACAATATGCTCGGTGCAGCCTTAATAAAAACCTAAAATTAATATAATTAATAAAGCCGTATGCCGCGAGTACCTAGGTACCTTTTTTATAAGCATTCATTTACAGAGTGAATATTTCTTTATTTTATAGAAAGTAATAAAAAGATTTAGGGTCAGTAAAAACTAATATTGTTTCCTACCTATACCCATCTTAATTTTAATCTCTGTTAATCACAAAAAAGCCAAACCATGCAACTTATTAAAAATCCGCACTGGATTTGCGTATTTAAGCAGTGGGGATTTCGGGAATAACCCGTTATATAAGGGTGAAGCCGAACGAGCGTAATTTTGTGAGTTGTGAGTCGCGTATTTCCCTCATTCGGTTAAGGACAGAATCGGGATAGGGCAGATTCGGGTTACGGCAGATTCGTGTTAGGGCAGAACTTGGACAGTCGTGAACAATAAAATTAACAATCGACAGGTACACAATGTTTACAGTTAAAAGTGACAGGAGCAGTCAAAAGAGAGAGCAGCTGTCAAAAGTGACAGGAGCTGTCAAAAGTGACAGGCGCTGTCAAAAGTCACAGGCTGGGCCAATATTACAAAAAATTACAAAAATAACATGTCAAAAGTGACGCGCGGCGTTAACAAAATTACTAAAAATGATAGGCGATGTCCAAAGTAACAGGCGCTGTTAAAACTGAGTAAATGTATTTTTTTCCATCAGCTGTCGCTTTATACATCGCCTGTTTTATTATGTCATTGTATATTCATCATCTCAGCCGATGGACGTCCACTGCTGGACATAGGCCTCCCCTAAGGATCGCCATAACGATGATGATTCTATATTGTGATTTTTTATAATCTGGTACCGCCCTTCACTTTTTTTAATTCTCGTTTGACACCTGTCATTTTTGTCATTTTTACTCTGCCTTTGACTTTTGACCGCGCCTGTCACTTTTGACAGCTCCTGTCGCTTTTGTTAGAAGCTGTCAATTTTGACAGTTACTGTCACTTTTGACAAGTCGTTTCGAACGTTCGTCGGTCTAACTCCTGAGGATGCTCCTTGGTGGAGCGAAACACGTGTAGAGTAGAAATTATTTGGTGCCTTTGGTGGGCAGGTTGTATTGCATAACGTAATACAACTTTGTCTACTAGGTACTTAGAAGCGGAGGTCTTGATACAATCGTCTCATCTACATATTAGGTCCTGTAGCTTTTGACAGAACCTGCCAATTTTGACAGCTACTGTCACTGTCATCGCCTGTCTCTTCAATTCAATTCATTTATTTGACATCGCCCGTAATTTTTTGGAATTCTGGTAATTTGTTTGGTACGTTTTTTAGTAGATAAATACCTTGCACGGATTTAAACCAACTTTTCTTAATGCTTATACTTCTGCCCTAACACGAATCTGCCGTAAAAAGAATCTGCCATAACCCGAATCTGCCATATCCCGAATCTGTCCTTAACGAACGAAGGGCGTATTTTGAGTCCGTTTCATATAAAGGCTGAGGTCATAGACAATGTATTCCCGGATTTTATATGAAACGGACTCAAAATACGCGAGTCACAACTCACAAAATTACGCTCGTTTGGCTTCACCCTAATAGGGGAGCGGACTGCATAAAATATATTTTAGTTTTATCTTCTTAGTAAAAAAAACATTTGAAAATAAAGCTATACTCACATTTTTAGTTAAGCTAGAATACTATTTTTTTATAACATGATGAACCATAAAAAGTAATGAAATGTTGATGACGTCACTTGTGGGTATGTAGTACAATTTTTCATACATCGCGCGCGTTTTAAAAATTTCTAATTTAACTAACTATCCGATACGTTTTCCCGAAATAATCCCAGACGGAGTGTCCGTACTGCATGTAGTAATAAATACTCTTACTTGTACTGTGGCAGTAGGCTATTTCGGGAAAACGTGCCTGTGAAGCACACAAATGGGGATTTCAGGGGATGGGGATTCTTCCTCCTATTAACTTTTTACCTAACCCCCTCTATTGCCCTCTGGTTACCCGGCACTTACCTTATGTACCTACTGACGTCATCTTGTCAATTTCAATTTTTTGCATGCCGTGTCCGGGCTGTGCTACTGCCTAAAATGCATTGGGTTGTATAAGTGTTTTCAAAATAAAGTGTACCCTCTACTTTTGAGCTGTCCCCTGTGTTTGAAGTCTAATAACAAGTAAAATTTAAATCTGGCTAATATTTTAACGATTGAAAAGCAATAAACACACTCTAAACTAGTTAAATATAAACAATAATTTAACTAATTCTTTGCGTTATTTAAATATTAACCATATTTAAACACCGAGATGTTAGTTTTTGGCGTGTCCCCTACTAAAGTTCCTCGATGTTAGAAGTAAGTAATTCTGAAAACTTTTTGTACTAGAGTAACATGAGTGTAAAATGGTACCACCATTTGAAATACACTTAAGTCGCCTATCATTGCCGGTAGTTTATAATTTAAAAAGTGGTAACGACCGTACATGTCTGTTTTCTGCCACGGCTAAAACTACCATTAGGAAACTTACGAAGCCTATTTTAGTTTATGAAATGGCAGCATCATCCTTTACATTTAGCGACCGCCAATTTAAAAAAGCGAATTTTCAAATACATTTCGAATAACAGACGTGTTTTGGGTCAGTGCCACGGCCGTAAAGGTTTCTTGTGTCAGATTTAACTCACTGTATCTGCTGATTCAGGTCAGTTTAAATCACTTTACTGTTTTCAGAATATGAACAATATCCTAATGTAAGATTACATTTTCGTAACAATATAATTTTAAATATAAAACGGGGCGAGAATGTCACGTCAGTTTTGCGACAAAAGGGATTACACTCCACACCACAGGTACACTTTTTTTTTTAAAACGCTCATATCGGTAATAAAATCCCTTTTTCCCCACCATTAGGGACGGACAGTGGAGATTTCGTGAATAATCCGAAGGAACAAAACCACAACCGATATCGGACTAAATAATAATAAACTCTTATAATTTTCTGTTTCAACGTTTAATTAACTAAGTTTTTGATCTATTACTAACCAAATGACCCGTCGAAGGATGTTAAAGCGAAATATACATATACTTGGTGGCACAATTTTCTTATTCGCGTTACCTAAAATTGGTTAGGTTATAGGAAGGTACATAGTGTCAGTAAAGTAACGCAAAGAACTGAAAGCTGTTTGAACAAATACCTATTGATACTTTGTTATACTTTTCATATTTGATCACTAGTAAAAAACTAGATGTAGGTATACTAATATGTCAAAGTAGCTGTCTACGATTTTTCACAGTTATACAGGGTGGGAAGTTAAGATGGGACACAAAGGGCAGCTACCGGAAGCGTTATGCAATTTTCAAATAACTTTTTTTCTCGATTCTCTTACTGATAAGGAACATAAGTCTCTATGGGGTCAACCGGGGTCGAGGTATGAGAACTCTCAGAAAACGCAAAATTAAATTCCCATTATATTTAGTAGGGAAATGACAATATTACAAAGTGATGATTTTGTAAACACTTTTCAAATTCTCAGGGGTTGTTCAGACCATCAAACTGAACAACTTTTAGTATGAGAGCAAACTTTAAATCGAAAGGATCCTGGTGAACTGATGCGGTTCACCAAGATCCCCTGGGGGATCGGGCTAGAGGATCCTGGTGGCCTAAACCGATTATTAGCTTCATGTACCAGGATAACAGAAGTGTACAAGAGGCCATCTATATCCTTTGGTACTCTTCTGCTCTCCTAGTAATTCTAAATGTTTATAAGCCTTTTAGAGTAGAGAGGATCTCTACTCTTGGTCAATGCTTTAAAAAAGAATTGTGTGCCCATGGTCTACCAGGTGAACCACGGGCAGTACATTTTAATGAAATGTAATTTTAAATTGATCAGGTGGACCACGGGTAAAAATGTCTGCCCTTGGTCCACCAGGTAAACCAAATTGGGTGTACCACGGGAAATGCCTGAAACTATCTACGGTCAGGCAAGACTACTGCGGACACTCCCATGCTAGGAGGCGCGATTAGCGATTTGTTCATCAAGTTTTTTAATAGTGATCGGAACTCTTCATATCCTGATATTTTATTTTTTTTATACTAAAGAAATTATAAGAAGGAATTGTGACAAAGATTTACTTAAGTAGGTTTTTCTTTACATAAAAACAAATGTACACAATAGTTAATTAAATAATTAGGTACATTAATTATTTTAACAGAATTATCTTAATAGTGGAATCAAAGTTAAATAGACAATAAAATGACTATAAGCATGAGAATTTTACGTTTTAAAATGCATTACTATTGTATTTAGATCTATAGATCATAAAACTATGTATGTTCTATAACATCCTTCTGAAATAGTGCTATTTTTAAGAGCATGATCAGACCAAACAACTTCCTCTATGAAACTAGCATTGAAATCGAGAAGAGAATTAGGGTGGGTACTAGGCTATCTCTATCTATCTACAACATCATGCTATTTTATCTTAGAACAAACTAAGTGGAACGCAGATTTTCCATAGACAGCTTCCGCCATCTATCGGTTATGTTTCGAAGCACTATGTGTTGAACTAGGGTTCATATCGGAGTAACAGCGCACTACACCTCACGCGGTGCGCTGTAGTAGTGAGAGATTTCGCCCATATCAATCACTGTCTTGTTGGTCTAGCGGTCTAGACAACCGGCTTACGATCCGGGTAGCTAAGGTTCGATCCTCGTGTCGGCCGATCGTCTTTTTCAATTTATTTCATAATGTGGCGCCCCTTAGTGCTAATAAGCGGCAACGCAATTAGGACGTCCTAAAATTAAAGGCGAGTTACCTATCTATATCCAACATACATATTAATCTATGTACAACATTACGCCTCCTTCCTATTGGGGTAGGCAGAGCGCGCCACTTACACAACATGGCAATGTATAAAAATGTATGGGAACGGTTAATTTATGGTTTAGTGACGCGGGCATTGGCTCGCTCCCTTTGGTTCATATATCGTTGGAAAGGGAATTTTATAAGGTCTTATCTCGTAAAACTTCCAAAGAGAAATAAACCATAGTTATATACGTATAAGCCTCAATTTAGGATGTCGGCTCCCTGGATCCTCTACGATCCAGTGAGGTTCGCGTATAAGCAGCTATAGTGGCACGCCTGCGTGTCACGGCGGTTAGTCAGGTTAACTAGAGTTAACCCGCGACTTCGTCTGCACAAATTATATACCAGATTTTAAGTCAGATCGTAAGCTATCAAACAAAAAAAGTTTCATCAAAATCGGTTCAGTAGTTTTTGCGTGATGCTCGCACAAACAAACAAACAGGCACACAAACATTCTAAAAAAGGTTGATTTGGAGCCAGGGCTACCTAAAAACCATACCGTAATCTTTTTTTTGTTAATATCTTCAATGTACAGACACATTTCAGTTGCAGTTTTATAATAGTTTAGATTATATTTGAACAGGTCATGTCATCTATATCGTATGAATTCTAGTTGTCGAGTTGGTTAGTTTGTAAGAACTCCAGTAGATAAGACTCCAGAGAGCCACGTTCCTTAAGAAGCAATGGGTTGATAAATTTCGTTCTCTATCGTAGCGGCTCAGTAGCTAAATTGGGAAATGCAATTCGCCGCTTCGGAAGATTGCGGGTTCAAGTTCCCCCTGTTATAATACACAAAGCTCTCAAAGGAGTAGTTTTTCCTGACGCATATTTTCGTTGATGACCAACCTAACAATAACTCATCGAATATAGTCCAAAATCATTCGCGATTTCAATGGTAGTCTCATAGAGAAAGTTGATTAGTTTCATGGTCTGATCATCCCCTGATATTCCCCCATTATTTTAGAAGGACCCTAAATATCGACCGTTAGGGTGAAGCCAAACAAGCGTAATTTTGTTAGTTGTGAGTCGCGTATTTTGAGTCCGTTTCATATAAAGGCTGAGGTCATAGACAATGCATTCCCGGATTTTATATGAAACGGACTCAAACGCGACTCACAACACACAAAATCACGCTCGTTTGGCTTCACCCTTATAGTAACCTATAATTGACAAAAAAGTCTAAATGACAAGAGAAAAAAAGAAACGAAAAAGAAGAACAGATCATGTAAATATTTACAGTAAATAAATTAAATTAGAGAGAAAAAAAAACTTAAATCCATTTTGGAAGCACGATTTGAGCTTATTCTTTAAATAAAACAACGAAAAAATATAATACAACCAATAGTTTCCGAAAGAAGGGAATGTAACTTAAATATTATATATTTTAAGAAGTCTTAGAGAAGTTTTAAAAGTATAAAAAATCTACAGAATTACTAAAATGGCGTATTCAGTTATGCATCAAATACATACTAAGTTGACCACTCAGGTTTCTCGCTCTAGCAAATGACGTTCCTGACCATCAGAAAAGGATAGCGCATGAAAAAATGCGATTCCGTGCTTAATGAAGTGGGAACCCTTAAAATCCATCTTGAAATTTAAAATTTCAGTTAATTGTTTAACCATAATCACTAAACACGCCTATTTAGTAAACGATAGTGTTTTCAAAAATACATTATTTCTTCTTTTTACAAAAGCTCATCAACATCTCGGAATGGGGCAACCTTTTTCGCGTTCACTTAAGGGTTGAACCTCACCTGGCAGCACGGAATCGCATTTCTTGACGCTCCATCCTGTTCTGTCGCTAAGGAATGTCATTTGCTAGAGCGAGAAAGATAGCAATGCGACAGCATCGGCAGTGCTGCGACACTTCTCGCTTTAGCTAATGAAATTCCTGAGCGACAGAACGGGATGGAGCGTGAAAGAATGCGATTCCGTGCTGCCGGATGCCTGCTCAACCCTTATACTCAATTTTACTTTTGACGCTAATTTTGACAGCAAAGCCCTTTGACAAGAACTGACCCGAGTGTGTTTTATGTTAATATTGTAAAGGTGAGCGCATATTATGACGGGTCGCATCAGGGCGGAGCGGGCCGCATTGCAGCGGAAAATGCGTACTTCGCATTCTAGAGCGTAGCGAGTCGCAATGCATTGACGGATTTTTATTTTGATGTTATACTGCAGGCGTTGTAAAAAGTTCCGCTTAGTTAGCACACTACGGCGATAGTTCATATGAATTGTATAGACGCGATTTGGGCAGAATCTGAAATCCACCGCGCAATAATGCCAACCGATGCAGACCGTCGTAATATGTGCTTAACTTTAAAATTAGCAATCGTAAGTAAAACTAAGCGTGCAATTAAACTATTTTAGGTAGATTTCTCAAATCTTCAAGACACGAGACGAAGAGCTATATCACACAAGCGATCTTTGAGGCGATAAGTTCGCGATATCACCGCGATAACTTCGCGATATCTTCCCAATATGGCCGCGATATTAATCCGTCAAGCCATTATCATCATCATCAATTATTATCGAGGCCTGGCGACGGATTAAGGAGTGTCGATAACGCTCAGTAAAAATTCCGGCAATTCAATTGCGACGTCGATCGCTGTGCTGTTGCGATATCGCATACGCTCGCTTGTGTGACATTGCTCTAACTAAAATAATTTAAGTACACTCCAAACGCTTATATCACGACGAAATTGACAGCTTACTGACTGCCCTCCTGCTTTTGACTCTTTTGTTGAGCTCTAACAAACTCAGGATAGTCTATATAACCATCTTTGTTATGATCATCCATGTTTAAAATTGGATCTATTAGATTAACTAGCTCATCGTCTTTGAATATCTTCTCCCCCGCTGGCGGGGCAGCTTGCTGGTGGCCATCTTGCTTGTGCCCTTGCTCGGCTTTAAAAATGAAGCAACGAATCCATGGCAACCGACGAAAACACATAGAAAGACAAGAAGACACAAATGAGTTACATTTACCCGTGGAAATGAGGAATAAAATCTTTTTAAAGATTTAGTCAACATTTCTGTTTGATGAATGATGATAAAATATTTTCTGTCAAAATGATGAAGTGACAAAGGACGTGGTAGTAACAGAAAATATTGTAAATGTTTCCTTTCTACATAATTGAATCAAAATTTAATGTTTTACTCTAGAAATGAAAATCAATTAATAAAAGTAATATTTTATATATGGAAAAAAGTTTAGAAAGTCTAGTTGCCGCGTCACAAATAACATTTGCAATTTATAATATAATTACGAAGATATACAGCTTTTAAAATTTTGTATGAAAAATTTCAAAGACATATCTTCGTAATTATTTTATAAATTGTAAATGTTATTTGTGACGCGGCATCTAGATTTTCTGAACTCTTTTTCCATATATTCAAAATTACGCGTATTGTGCGTCAAAGTTTCGTATAAAATTGACCTCTCTGCAACCACCTTAAGCTAAAATTTCAGGGGTGTCAGACTATAAAACTGGACAACATTTACTATGGAAGCAAACCTGACAAAAAAAAATCAGTTTCATACATTCGAGTTGAATAGGCTTTGCACTCAGCGTTGCTGTTTTGTATGGAACAGCAGATTTTTTTTATTGCGTTTCCAGGTTTGCTCCCATAGTAAAAGTTGTTCAGTTTGATCACTTGAACAACCCCGGAAAATTTTGCTAGTGATTTTATTATCGTTTAGAAATCTAAAGTAAAAATGTCAAAATAAATGAACCAAAGAGATCATTTTAAACTTTTTTTTACTTCTATTAAATAGAAAGGAAACACGCACACAAAACATAAAACAATTAAAAATACAACAATCATCTGCCATGGCCATGACAATTTTCAAAAAAAAAAAACAACATAAAATATGGACTTTCTTTAAATCAAAGTCCACAAACCAGAAACACAAATAGACAAAACACAAAAATGAAAAAAAAGTAATTTGTAAAAAAAATATTTACCTAAACAATGCCGCGTGAAAAATTATAAAAAACGTATTGTGATACAAAAAAATTATTTTCAAATTTTTTATGTGTGTTTTTGTTGACACAAAATTGTGCAAGCCGTACACATAACATTACTAAATTAATGGAAACCTAAAACTGGCTATGTATCATCAAATAGATAATTCATGTATAATTGTGAAAAATTCGAATAGAGTTGAAAATAGCTTGCAAAAGGTAAATTCCTGTGGCGTGTGTTCGTGTTATCTCTCGTATGCTATTTTCAACTCTATTTCAATGTTGTTCGAGTTCATTATCAATATATCAATGAAAACTGCTCGAGCATTTTACCGCCTGATGTGAACTGAACCTTAAGAGGAAACGCGGTCTGCAAGACATTTGAAGATTAGGTTGTTAACAGATCTATTGCTGTCGCGCTGTTTCCGAGCAACCGAGCTACCAGTGCGAAAGTGACAACTGCAGCTCGGACTGATTTTATTAACATAAAATCGACGAAATTACGATATCAGTTTCCTCTATTTTCTCCTCCAAAATTAGACTTACTTATTTTTTTTTTCAAGAATAATAATTATGCTCCTGAGTTTGTCTATGTCTGGTCCTTTATTTTTTATTTCGTCAAAGTTTGCAAACGGCGGTATAATTGGTCAATTAACTGCCTCCATGGTCTAATAGTTAAGAGCATTGGGCTCTCGACACGGAGGTCGTGGGTTCGATTCCCACGGGGAACACCTAGTGATATGTCACTTTGTGCGTTTTTCCCAAGTTGGTTAGGACATTGCAGGCTGAATCACCTAATTGTCTGAAAAGAAAGATGATTCCGTGCTTCGGATGGCACGTTAAGCCGTTGGTCCCGGCTACTATCTCTGGTGGTAGGTAGTCGTTACATAAAAACCACGTCAGAGGCCGTAAGGAGGTTTGAAAAAACTCTGACACCAGGGCTTGCCCACACGATAAGAAGGAGATTGGTCAATTTTAGTCAATTCAGAAGGTTTCTAGTTCTTATAGTAATTAACTTATGAAAAAAAAAACATAGGGACATAGCAGAGGTAACAAATTGTATAGTAACCAAATATTTGCTCTAGAGTCATTATCCAGGGAGGAAACGGAGGAATAAGTTTGTATGGACTAAACGCCGCCCGCATTTCCTCTTAAAGTCCCTTCCGGCTTACCCTACTATAAAGAAATAACAAACACTTAACTCTTTTAGAGTTAAGCTCGCTTTTGTACATCATGACTGTCAATGACATTCTACAGGATGAAATTGATATCATTAGCATCCTTTTAAACTATGAGTCTACACATCAAACTGAACAACTTTTACTATGGGAGCAAACTGATCGGAGCAAATAAAAATTCAGCTGTTCCAGACCAAACGAGCGAGTCAGCGACTCAAATGTATGCAACAGCTGATTTTTTTTTTTGCTCCGATCGGTTTGCTCCCATAGTAAAAGTTGTTCAGTTTGATGGGTAGACTAGACTCTTAGTTTAAAAGGATGCTAATGATATCAATTTCACCCTGTATAGAAGTAACGTGGTGCGGCAATATAAACCTTATAGTACGTAGCATAGAACATTATAAGAGGGGTTAGTAGTGCATAGTAGGCGTGGAGCGTGTCGCCACAGGTTATGCAATGAATTGAATAACACCATAAGGCGTGCGGCGTGGTGCGAGCGAGAGGGCATGAGTAATTGTAGCAGCGTGAGCTGAAGACAAGTGGCGACAGCCGTCTCCGAAGCAAAAGCGCTACTTTGTATTTCTAACCCCTCTTATAATGTTCTGTGGTACGTAGCATAAAGTCGTTTGGAGAATTACGCCCGCGCCTCCAGGCGACGTCGCCTGGTGGCGCGAGCGCGATTCTCCTTTACGACAAAAACGACGCTATGCTACGTACTATAAGGTTTATATTGGTGTTACTTTGACAATCCGCAACCGCCACACGTCACTTCTTTATAATCAGCACCATAGAGTTAAGCTCACCTTTGTATATCATGACTTATAGTTATACTTATTGTGTTCAATAAAAAATGTAAGAATATAAGAACACTCACCATGCCAATGTATGAGGGACTTGATGAGCTCGCAGCCGTCCAGTTTGTTATTGTTGTCGGCGTCGTGCATCTTGAAGTAGTGGAACTGCAGCTCGTGTTCGGACATCTTCGATGTGTCGATCGGTACGTCCATGTGCTCTTGGATGTGTCTGGGATTTGACGAAAATTGTGCGTTATTCATATTAGCCAGGTTTTAACATTATGGTTTTGATTTCAAATATTATTGATTTTTAAACATGTTACAGCCATTTTGTGCTATTTCGAATCAAATTAAAGATTGAAAAATTTGTCTCGGGCGGGACTTGAACCCGCACTTTTCCAAACCGGGGAACTGCGTTATCCAATTTCGCCACCGAGCCCACTACCCAGAGAACGAAATTTTCAATCTGTTGCGTCTTAAGGGGACGTGAGCGCCATCAAGAATTCCAGTTGTAATGCTGGACTTGCGGTTGGTAAGTTTGTAATAACTACCAGTAGATGGCGCTCACGTCCCCTTAAGACGCAACAGATTGAAAATTTCATTCTCTGGGTAGTGGGCTCGGTGGCGAAATTGGATAACGCAGTTCCCCGGTTTGGAAAAGTGCGGGTTCAAGTCCCGCCCGAGACAAATTTTTCAATCTTTAATTTGATTATGGTTTTGGCTCAAAATGGGCCACCCTATTTTTTCCGTGGGGACGCAAATTATACAGGGTTTTACAAAAATACAAATAAACATTTAAGACGATCAAACTGAACTACACTTTCACTTTGGGACCAATATCGAAATAGCGAAAAAAAAGCAGATGTTCCATCATCATCATATCAGCCGATAGACGTCCACTGCTGGACATGGACCTCCCCCAAAATGAGGAGATTAGCCATTATCGCCTTGATGCGATGTGTTTGCGATGTTCCATACTAAACTACAGATTTACTGTAATATTATGTGTGTGTTACTTGCAAATAAATTGTTTATCTATCTTTCTCTATCTATCTACTCAACCTATGGGATATGGGGTATGGGATAAAATAAATTTTTTTTCGCGATCCCTATGTTGGTCCATAGTGAAAGTTGTTCAGTTTGATGGTCTCAACAACCCCCTTAAAAGTTTTATTTATTTTTACTTATGTAACACCCTGTTAAGGAAAAGTATAATTAATCATTTACCTTTAATCCACATACTCTACCCATCAAACTGAACAACTTTTATTATGGGAGCAAACCTGTCAACTCAAAAAAAGTCTGCTGTTCAAACGGCAATACCTACTCGACTCAAACGTATGAAATGACAGTTTTTTTTGTTCTGGCTGGTTGGCTCCCTTAGTAAAAGTTGTTCAGGTTGATAGGTAGAGTTGTGGTTTAAAGGTTAATGATACTTTTCCTTACGCCCTGTATACAGGGTGTGCGAAAGCGAGCGAGCTTTGAAATCACGAACAAAAATTAATTCACTTCTGTTATTTCTTATTATTATTAGTTCTAACTAAAGTATTAGCTAAGAAAAATAACCGATAATTTCTTTTTTCAAATCAAATCAAATACACTTTATTCTACATCAAAACATAAGCAGTAAAATACAGAGATAAAAATACAAGAGTAAGTACAACCTTAGGGTAAAGGAAACGGTGAACGAAGAAATGTAGATTCATCCATTCATTCTTCTTTCATTGTAGAAGCAATCCTCTTTCGAAACTGTTTCGCTTCTTTGGTTTTTTTGGGATTCTTATAATGAGTACTTATTTAAAGAGATTTCATTTACGCTAGTCATCTTTTGACTGGCCAAAAAAATGAACAAAAAAAATATCTATGCAGTCATTTAAAAATAAAACTACTTTTACTCCTCTTCTTTCTTATGGCTACTAACATTCGAGCAAACGTGGCCAGAGGTTGTAGAATATAAATACAAACTCTTTGGTCAAGTTTTAAAACACAGCAAGAAAAGTTTGAAGTGGTGACAGGTCGAACTTATTGATTTAGTACTTACTAAAGTTTGGGCCTTAATAGGTTAATGCGTGTTTTTTGACATTTTTGCACAGAAAGTGGCGCCCTCATTTTTTTTCTCTTTTTTATACGTTTATTTATAGATTTTTTTAAACGTTTTTTTTTGTGCGTAACAGATCTGGAACATATTTCCATCTGGTCGGATAATTTTTATTAATTTAATTTATCTTATAACTATTATAAAACTGTAACAGAAGTGAGTCTGTACAGTTTACATTGAAGATATAACAAAAAAAAGTTACGATATGGTTTCTAGGAGTACCTGATTCCAAATCAGATTTTTTTTTGTCTGTCTGTTTGTTTGTGTGTTTGTTCGAGCATCACGCAAAAACTCCTGAACCGATTATGATGAAACTTTTTTTGTTTTATAACTTATGATTTGACTTAAAATCTGGTATATAATCTGTGCGGACGAAGCCGCGGGTAAACTCTAGTTAATATTATATCTATCTATCTATAACGTCACGTCTCTTTCCCAGTGGGGTAGGCAGACCCTTATCTATCCTTACATACTTCTTTTGCCTCATGCACATCCATACATCTCTTCATACATGCCCGTCGGTTTCGAGTACTACACACCTTCCCCCTCCCTCCTCCTCTCTCCCTTAATCTATACTATTATAAAACTGTAACAGGAAGTTTGTCTGTACATTGAAGATATTAACAAAAAAAAAGTTACGATATGGTTTTTAGGTGTCCCTGATTCCATTTCACCAATATTTGGATTTTTTGTCTGTCTGTTTTTTTGTGTGTTTGTTTGGGTGCTTGTTTGTTTGAACGAGTATCACGCAAAAACTACTGAACCGATTTTGATGAAACTTTTTTTGTTTGATAGCTTATTATCTGACTTAAAATCCGGTGTATAATTTGTGCGGACGAAGTCGCGGATTAACGCTCGTATTATATAAAATAAGATAAAATAACTTACTCTCTTTCATCCTTAATGTTCGCGGGATTCAACAGTTGAGGATCTGAAAATTAAATATAATGATTTGTTTTTAATTAAAAACCTGTTACTCTATCATTTTGAACGTCTATATACCTACGTCCCACTGTAGGGCACATGCCTACCCTCAGGGAGGTTGTATATACGTTAGTGTAGTACCACGCGTGCACAATGCGGTGCGGTACACTTCACATACGCATCGGAATTCATTCTTCAGCGTATGCAAGCCATGTTTTCCTTCACCGTTTGAGAGCAGACGGTATTACGTACATAAGTTAGAAGCTCATTGGTAACATGGCATGCCTTCCATTGGGATTCAAACCTGGACTCATGTGATACAATAAGAAAAATGGGGCAGCGCGCGCGCTTGAAACGACGCAAGCGTAAAACAAACTGTACTATTTATGTAAGTTCTTATCAAAATTTGTAAAATATCAATCTCTTTTTTTTAAATCAAGTCTCGTGTTTCTATTATTCACCGTTTAGCAGTTCCAAGCGTTTATAAATAAAAACGGAGGCTACTTTGGCTTGTTTTTCTATGGAGAAAATGTGTCTTAATCGTGTTTTGGCTCTTGTCAAAACTTCAATTATATGTTCAATTTACACATATCCGCTAATCATACTCCTACTGTTAGTACTTCATGATATATGACGCTTTGAAGAATCCTATTTTTTTCACATAGCCTCTTAATTAGTTTATTAATTTATCTATGCTAATATACACTACGAAAACTAAATGTACCGTAAAAAAAATACATTATCAACACAAATTAATAGGTAATAGAGAGTAAATTAGCCATAAGTAGGTAGGTATACAGGGCGTCCCACGGCGATGCCACACGGAGGGAAAGTACCTTAAATATTAAAGATAGGATATTTTACTGAAAGAAGACATCGTTTAATTTTTAATAATAAGTAGTTCTGCATTCACAGATTTTTTTAAAATCGCCTACCTCAACCGGGAATCAAACCCGCCAAATGTGATAGTAAAATTACATGTATTTTATAATAGCGTTTGAAAGGGCTACTCATAAGCATTATTTTTTCCTAAATAACCTAGCTTATTAAATGAAACTAAGATCATAAAATTTTACATTTTATTTAAAATTTTGTTCAGAGAAATTTCCTCTGACTTGGCCATGTTTCCAACAATTAACATTATCATTTCCTACCCACTTGAGATACGAGATTTCCGTGGTATACGTACATGATAATAATAAAGCGATACATAAAGTTTAGTAGGTACTTGTATGCATTTCTTCATTACCATGCAACTGGCTGATATTAGTAAAAATAAATAATTCGCAAATGGAACACGTATAAGTAAATCGACAGGGAGAGAAATTATTAAAAGAGTGAGAATTTGTATACAACAGAACGGATCACATTTTGAGCATTTGATAAATTAATTTTTTTTTTTAAATAAAATGTAAAATTTTATGTTCTTAGTTTCATTTAATAAGCTAGGTTATTTAGGAAAAAATAATGCTTATGAGTAGCCCTTTCAAACGCTATTATAAAATACATGTAATTTTACTATCACATTTGGCGGGTTTGATTGCCGGTTGAGGTAGGCGATTTTTAAAAAAATCTGTGAATGCAGTTCTACTTATTATTAAAAATTAAACGATGTCTTCTTTCAGTGAAATATCCTATCTTTAATATTTAAGGTACTTTCCCTCCGTGTGGCATCGCCGTGGGACGCCCTGTATAGGTATGTTTATTACACTGGACAACAATAAAAACGGGTCACCAACAACATAAGCCTTAATATCTTGGAAAATAAGAATGATAGCTTATTCAAATAAACAGTATTTAATGGACAATTTAATACTACTACTTAAATTAATAAAATTTCTTGTTGCTATAAAGTAATGCAAATAAAAAAGGCTAAAATCTAAAATTTTATTTTTCCTAAATGTAATTTTTAGTACTCTACATTTAGTATTAATGTGGTAATGAGTATAAATTGTCAACATTTATTATTACTCTTAAGGCGGTTGCAGAGGGGTCAATTTTATACAAAACTTTGACGCAGAATACGCGTAGACGGTATTAATATAAGTAACTTTGTGTATATGGAAAAATAGTTTAGAAAATCTAGATGCCGCGTAACGAATAACATTTGCAATTTATAAAATAATTACGAAGATATAAAGCTTTGAAATTTTTCATACAAAATTTTAAAAGCTTTATATCTTCGTAATTATATTATAAATTGCAAATGTTATTCGTTACGCGGCAACTAGATTTTCTAAACTGTTTTTCCATATATAAAATATTACTTTTATTAATTCCGTCTACGCGTATTGTGCGTCCAACGTTTGTATGGACTGAAACCACCTTAAATATGTATCTCATTATTATAAAACTAATTTTTAATTATTATTTTAAACATACATACATACATATTCTCACGCCTGTCTCCCACTGGGGTAGGCAGAGACAACGGAACGCCACCTGCTACGATCCTGACATACCTCTCTAGCTTCCTCCACATTCATAAGTGCTTTCATGCATGCTCGTCGGTTACGGGTAGATCTGACTTGGCCCTTTTTAAGCACGTCGCCAATTTGGTTCGTATATGTACGTCTAGGCCGTCCCCTTCCAACATTTCCACTTACGCTTGCCTTATAGATTGCCCTCGTCAATCTGCTCTCATCCATTCATCCATATTATTTTAAATAGACACAAATTAATAATAAAACTGAAATATCCTAAAACTAAAATATAACTAGACTTAACAAAATAATCAGTCAAAGAGCCCGCCTCGAGTCGAACCCGGTTGAAATGTGCCCATCACGCTCGTGGCGTTTCCGTGTGGTAATTATATAACTAACACACATTGAAATATGACGAAATGTTATAGGTGTGACAAAAAACTGTTATTTTCAATGTTTGATCTGCGATAGAATTGACGCATTTGTATTAACGTATTTTAATTAAGTCAAACAAATTAAAACTAAAAATGTTATCAATAATTTTAAAAAGTATTGAATAGTCTATGAAATACTTTTTATTTAAATAAGCTATCATTCTTAGGCCGGATTCGACCAAACTTTGATTTATAGAAGAGTATCTATACAAGGAACAATTTTACTTTTAGCGTTTACTCCGAAATAACTTCATTTGTCTTCTACCACACTAAACCCATACTAAAAGAACGAATGTATAATCCACCTAAAGAAAGAGGTTGTTGTATCCGTACTTAATGCAATGTGAGGTTATACAGTTTTTCTTTGTTAGGTTTCTTTTTATTAAAATTTTTTTAATTATGTGACATTGACATTTCATTAGTCTCGCTATAAGCTTTACACCGTCAAAATTGGCCGTATAAAATTTACTCTCAACTTATTCATAGATTAGGGTTGGTAAAACGCAAAATCAGTTTACTCTAGAGTAACCGGCGACTTATTTTACGAATAAAATTTACTCGCGTTTAGTCGAATCGGGCCTTAGTTTCCGAGATATTAAGGTATGTCGGTGACCCGTTTTCAATGCTATCCAGTGTATTAGAAGTAGCAATTCCAGTTACAACAAAAATGTTTAGGTATTCAAGTATCTACAATGCCTTTATTATTGAAAACAACGACAAAGTTATAACGTAAACTCTTAGATAAAACCAGAAAGGGAAGAAGCGACTATTACCGAAAATTACCGAACACCTTTACTAATATGTAGATGACACGATTGTATCAAGACCTCCGCTTCTAAGTACCTAGTAGACAAAGTTGTATTACGTTATGCAACACAACCTGCCCACCAAATAATTTCTACTCTACACGTGTTTCGCTCCACCAAGGAGCATCCTCAGGAGTTGGACCGACGAACTTTCGAACCAGAGTTGTTACTCCGCGGAGCGTCCTACACCGAGGACAGACTCGGTGTCGGACGCTCGGTAACGAAACACGTGTAGAGTAGTAATTATTTTGGTGGGCAGGTTGTATTGCATAACGTAATACAACTTTGTCTACTAGGTACTTAGGAGCGGAGGTCTTGATACAATCGTGTCATCTGAATATTAGTCATGGATTTCCGCAAAGTAACACCTGATTCAATTAATTGAACACCTTTACGACATTATTTATGTAAATAAAGTACAAACGACCAATTTGAATCATGATCGTAGAGCCTTGTCACGGTCACGTGTGTTAACGTTGTTATGCTTCTCTCAAACGTGAAAGCAAATAAATATTAATATCTTGGACATTGTCACACAAATTATCTAGTCACATTTAAAGTACCAGAATATAGCCTGGACTTGTATTATGATGACTAGACAACGATACATATATAGATAGAAACATCCATGACTCTGGTATTATTATCTGGTATCTGGTATTATATATACATATATCTGATATTCATTATACAAATCCAATTTCATCATACCAATTTCAGATATGAAGAGATCCGCAGAAGAACCAGAGTAGCTGACATAAACCAAAGAATTGCTAAACTAAAGTGGCAGTGGGCTTGGCACATTGCTCACAGAACCGATGGCCGATGGGGCCGAAAAGTTCTCGAGTGGCGACCGCATACCGGAAAGCGCAGCGTGACACGGTGGACCGACGACCTGGTGAAGGCGGCGGAAACCCCTTGGATGAGGGCAGCGCAGGACCGGTCGTTAAAGCGATCCTTAGGGAAGGCCTACGTCCAGCAGTGGACGTCCATCGGCTGAGATGATGATGATGATGATCATACAAATATTTGTCCCTTACTCAGGCACTCGCCATTCTCTACAATAGTTATCTACAATAGTTAGAGTGCAATACTACTCTCAATCTATAATAGTTTGCTGTGAAAACATTCTACGGTGGGTAATGATTCAAATTGTTCGATGTTACTTCTGGCGATCTCACGATCTATTTGACGTGCTCATCGCAGCTTCTCGCGTGTAGAAGCGAAATACGAATTAATACGAAGTATTTCTTAAGATGGTTTCAGTCCATACAAAAGATTGACGCACAATACTCGTAGACGGAATTAATAAAAGTAATATTTTATGTATGAAAAAATACTTTAGAAAATCTAGTTGTCGCGTCACAAATAACATTTGCAATTTATAATATAATTACGAAGAATATAAAGCTTTTAAAATACTGTATGAAAAATTTCAAAGCTTTATATCTTCGTAATTATCTTATAAATTGCAAATGTTATTTGTGACGAGGCATCTCGATTTTCTAAACAATTTTTTCATGTATACAAAATTACTTATATTAATACCGTCTACGCGTATTGTGCGCCAAAGTTTGTATAAAATTAACCCCTCTGCAACCACCCTAAAGAGTGTCGAAAATATTAAAATGCGGCGTCTTCCCTTCATGGTTTTATCTAAGACAACACATAAAATAAGTAGGTAAGTAAACGAATTAGCTACGTATGCCATAACATTTGACTCACCGGCTTCCAACGCGTTTGCTTGGACAAGCAGAAATAATTTATTAGAATTTATTATATTATTTTATAACTAGTTTTATAAGTAGGTCAGCATATACAGGATGTCCCGTAAACCGACGTCAACCAGGCGGATGCTAATAGGTTAGGTCATGACTAAGCAGAATATCAAAATTTGACTTTAGTAAAAGTGTCTTAGTTTTCGAGATATTGACAGTTTTAACACAGATACTGCATAGAACATTTGTAGCCGTGGCACTCAAAATAGTGACTAAGGTAAAGAGTTTCACGAATTTAATATAGATGTCCTTATCTCAAAAACTAAAAACCTTTTCCTAAAGTAAAATGTTGACAGATTGATTGATTGATCGACAGATTTGTTTTTATTTTTTTTTATTTTAGTATATTCTGGTCACGAATGAACTAACCTATCAGCATCCACCAGGTTGACGTCAGTTTACGGGACACCCTGTATATCAACTGTTTAATAGAGGCCGTAGCATTACGCACATAATAAGCCTTTATCACGCCTTTCATATCGTTCTTGCGCATACAGTAAGAGAGCGAAGGCGCTATAGATTTATATCCCGCTGCCATACTGCGGCCGCAGGAGAAAACAAGCAAGGTTAAATTTTATAATAGCATAGCATATGCTCACGACTATATTCCCCAAGGGGGTAGTCAAAGATATTCTGAAACCTCAGAACCTCCAGGTTTCACTAGTACCGAAACTCTGTCCAGTTGAACGGGGAGTGAGCCCGTCGCCACTTGTAATGGACAGTAGGTACAATTCATGTCTCGATTTGAAGCATGGAGGTTTCCTCACGATGTTTTCCTTGACCGAAAAGCCAGTGATGTTACAAATCGTACATAAATTCCGAAAAACTCATTGGTATAAATCTGCCTGGACGGGAATCGAACCATCGCCTCCTGCACGGTAGGCAAGGTTACTCGCCACTGGACCACCGCGGCTTCTTTAACTTTATAATATATCCATCAAATGATCAAACTGAACAACCTTCACTATGGGACAAACAATGAAATGACACCATTCTACTAAAATCTTAAAATATAGGGTCCAACATGATATGCTGACATGCTGCATCATCAAACTGAGCAACTTTCTCTAAGGGACTAACATTGAGGGAATCGAACCCATGACCACCATGTCAAGAGCCCAATGCTCTTAACCTAATGGTTAACCTCTTGACATGGTGGTCTAATGACCACGGAGCTAGTAGAGGTACAGTATAAGAAAGAATATCTATTACTACCTACAGTATGGATACTCCCTGCCTCCCACCAACTTTCTACCTCACCCCCTCTATTGCTCTCTGATTACCTCGGCATTTACTAGTAGCATAATTTGACACCACACACTTTTGACTACTTATATAGGGACAAGTTACGCGTGATATTCTACTAACAAATATTTCTGCCACTTTTTGCGGGGGTCGAGGAACATGAAATCCGCAACTTTGGATTTTATTCCCCATAACTTTAGATTCTAATTTTGAATGTTAAGAATCATGAAAAGTAGTCTCGTGTGAACCCCAAACGTTCTAAGTTCGAAATTATTGTTTAGCAATTATAAGCTGCCTCGTTTAGTGATAAGGTATAAAATTTAATGTAAATGCACATGTTCAATTGATCTTATACCGTGGCAGAGGGGAAATGCTACCGCAAGGCCATAAATAGTTAAAGCAATTGACACGCTAGAATTTATGTTTCCAAACAAAGAGAATATAATCTCAGGACAAAGGATAAAAACTCTTTTTGAACAGACGGGTGTCAAAGCGTTTTATTTGTTTTATTTACGAAAAAAATCATTGTACCGCACGCAGCCAAAGTTATTGCAGCCCTAGACTCCGTTTCGCGTGTGCTGACGTCATCTTGTCAATTTCTATTTTTTGGAAGCAGTGTCCAGGGCGTGGTAGCGGTAAGATTTCACGAAGGAATGACGTGTCAGCTGGGTCGTATCATGGACGTAGATAATCTGCATAATAATTGTATGTAAGTAAGCTTACCACCATGGCGGGGAGGATGGCCACCCTGCGGCACCTGCTGTTGAATAGGAACCTGTTGTACTGGGACCTGTTGTTGGTACTGTTGTTGTGGGGGCTGTTGGTACTGTTGTTGTTGGTATTGTTGGGGGGGCTGTGGGGAGAGAAAATTGTTGTTAACTCACTACGTAAAGTCGCTTTCCACTGTCTGTTCCTATGTATGCTTGGATCTTTAAAACTACGCAACGCATTTTGATGCGGTTTTTGTAATAGATATAGTGATTCAAGAGGAAGGTTTATATGTACATAATACATCAGTATTGCACCCGTGCGCAACCGGGGCGGGTCGATTACGAATACGAATACGATTACGAATATAAAGCTTTTAAAATTTTGTATGAAATATCTTCGTAATTATTTTATAAATTGCAAATTTTATTTGTGACGCGGCATCTAGATTTTCTAAACTACTTTTCCATATATACAAAGTTACTTATATTAATACCGTCTACGCGTATTGTGCGTCAAAGTTTTGTATAAAATTGACCCCTCTGCAACCACCTTAAGAAGAAATTCTGATGCACATGTGAAGTCTACCGCATAACTGCGACGTCGCATCGCATCGCAAATATCTGCCAGTGCTCAATGACTTATTACGATGACATATATGTATGATTATTGCACGCATCGCATCGCAGATATTTGCGATGCGATGCGACGTCGCAGTTATGTGTGGGCACATTATCTACTCCCATTTAAAGTACTAGACTAAGAGATAAGTGTACTTTTTGCAACCATCACCTGCAAGGCTGATTCAGTGTTTATGAGGTGTAGAGCATCTCTGAGATGGGGATGGACCAGGTCTGCCTGCATAACTCCAGTGGGTTTAGAAGTTACTGGTGTTTAAAGGTCAGTAAAAGCCTTGCAGCTGATCGTATCATATTATTGTAGAATGCACTGTAGCTATGTGAACAGTACTATAACTGCGAAGATCGAATCAGAAATGAAGAGATCCGCAGAAGAACCAGAGTAACTGACATAGCCCAAAGAATTGCTAAACTAAAGTGGCAGTGGGCGGGGCACTACTTCTACGAGCTATCGTAGAACCGATGGCCGATGGGGCCGAAAAGTTCTCGAGTGGCAACCGCGTACCGGAAAGCGCAGCGTGGGTAAACCCCCCACACGGTGGACCGACGACCTGGTGAATGCGGTGGGAACCCGTTGGATGAGGGCAGCGCACGACCGGTCGTTATGGCGATCCTTGGGGGAGGCCTATGTTCAGCAGTGGACGTTCATCAGCTGTGATGATGATGATGATAAATTCCGAAGAACTTAGTGGTACAGGCCAGGAATCGAACCGCGGCCTCAGGAGGCGCTAGCTCTCTTCCGTATCATCGCTCTTCGCATCGCATCGCATCGGACCGTTGGTAAGGGGTGATAAATTAGGGCATGAATATAAAACACTTACCGGTTGTTGTTGCATTTGAGGGGGTGGAGGAGGGGGTGGCTGCTGGTAGTTCTGTAAAAAAATATTTATTTTTAAGTCTATTCAATCAAATATAATGTCATTATTAGCGTATTCATATCCCACTGCAGGGCACAGGCATCTGAATAAGCGTAAGAAAGCAGGTTGTAAGCCAACAATTTTCGTTGTTTGTAGTTTTTGTTTTTTTATTTTGTTTTGTTTTAGGTTTATTTTTTTCTTTTTATTTATTTTTTTTATAGCCTTTTGCCAGCCCTAATAATTCTGCCTATGTCAGGAATGTTAAGAAGCTGTTATTTACACGCTTTTTTTTAAAGATCAACTTTTTTTTTTGACAGGTTTGTTAAAGATCAACTGGTATCAAGCAACTGGTAATTTGTAAATAAAATATATATCATTATGTATTTAGTTTAGTCACTAGTACATCCTTGATGTAGGATTTTGTCAGATTTATAAGATAAAAAATTAAATTTAAAAAAATTAAGATTATACTTACACTCAGTTGTTTGCCAATGCATAATTATAAATTGTTATTAATAAATACAGTAACAGCTTTAGAAAGAAAAAAAAAATATTTTAAATTAAAGAACTACATGCAACAGTTTTTATCAGGGTTCGAAATTATCAAGATAATTATTTTCTTCAATAAATTATCCAAGCCGATTCTTAGTTTTGAGTAAAATTTCTATTATTATTTGGTTGGCTTTGGCTTGGTCAATGAACCAATAGCTACTGCGACCTGAATAGATCTATTGTAGCTGTCACCCTAGACCTAAATAGGCCCACGGACTTCATGAACCGTGTTATGCTTTTGGAGGGGAGGTCCCTAATGTCAGTAGGTTTTATTATGTATCCACCTAGATGGCGACTCCTGCTGTGAATGAGCACTTCGCATTCGCAGAGGAGGTGTATGGGCGTTTCCTCTGCATCACAGCAGAATCTGCAAGTGGGTGAATCTACGAGCCCCATTCTGTGTAGATGTGTAGAGTAAAATTTCTAACTAAAAGTTCTAAAATTACTGTTTTTGTTACACTCGTATCCAGACCAACCAGCTCACAGTCTTCGGCATTTTCGTTTCGTATCACAAAGAATAACAAATAATTGAGAAAATCAACAGAAAACAGTGAGAATTATTATTTCGTGATTGTGAGCTTCTTTCTTTGCGAATCATGATCGGATACACATGTCGTGACATTGCTAGTGCAAGCTTTTTGTTTTTTTTATTATCAAGATAATTATCAATGTATAATTATCAAGATAATTATCCTGATCAAGATTGTTTTTTCAATGATAATTTTCACTACGAACCCAGGAGGGCGATTGCGCTAATTTAAAACATCCCAGTCGAATCCTAATCCAATCCTAGTCCAGTTCTAATCACATTGCGCTAAACTTGACTTATTTACTATGTGACTGACAGACTTTAACGTTTGAGCCATCTGTCTAAACGGCTCTAACAGCTGTCATGAGCACATCAGCAAGTAGTGTAATACCAAAAGTGTAAAAAGCTAAGCTTCGCATGCGGTCCAATCATAGTTCTGTTGCGATTTATTTACCGCAATTGCCGCCCTGGTTTTTAAACTCATATTCTTTTTAATTCTCATTTATTAGGTACGTAAATTAAATTTTGAAAATGATATAAAGTTACTTGTATCTTCTACAGCACAAATTACCATACAAGGGACAACAAGTTCTACCTCTAATCTCATTGACCGCATTAGACTCCGTTCCGGGTTGGGCCGATGTGAGCCAGTAGCTGATGTAGTGATGACTCTATGGTTATAAAAACTCATTAGGGATAACCCAGAATAACCATTTTTGTTTTATCCACCATTATTATCCAATAACCATCATTGTCATGGAAGTTAATATGTTTGTGCTGTTGTTGTATGGTTTCCATAATAAACAGCCTATAGTGCTTGCTTGGGCTTCATTACATGTTTCTATAGCATTCAGGAATATTTTGAATGTAAAGAAATGTTTTTATATGATTTTTAAGATTTTTTGTTTTTAGATTTTATGTGCTGTTTTTTATTAGTTTTAAGATATTGCCGTGCCCTTTCAGGGTTTATGTGTGTGCTGTACCATATTTATAAGATCTTTTGTAACCACATAACGCTACAATGATACAATGTATGTACCTGTGAGCGTTATTTATTTTTATTTTTTTTATCCTTGAAATAATGGCTTCTTTATTGTTTTTGCATTTAATATTGATCAATATGGCTCTTTACAGTATGTAATTTAAATGAATATTTTCGATGACATAACATGACGTAGATTTAAAATGCAGGGAAATAGCGGTTGCAGCGGTACCGGCCGGGGGCCGGCGGCGCATACCTATACCTACACATTTTGTACCTATTAGCATTGCTCCCAAGTGAAACTGGGGCAGGTTGTTCGTTTAAATTGTTTAACTTTGTTTAAATTATGTATTTAGGTCAAAATTTTCAAACCTATAGGTGCTTTTTATTTACTTTCACTGGTTTCCCCCCTGAAGCAAAACCTGGGTATGGCCTTAGGTTACAGGTTCGATTCCTGCCCATAACGTACTACCAAGGTACTCTTGATGTGACAAGAAAATTGATTCATTCCATCAGAGCATTTTTATAAAAAAATCATATAGGAATACATACAATTTTCACAAAAATTTCTTTTCCAGTACAATTATTAGCGTCTAGATATTACATATTCATACCTGGTAGTTTTGTGGAGGCACGCCAGGAGGTGGTTTCTGTTGGTACTGCTGAGAAATGCAGCATTGGATAAAAGCGGCGAGCAATATTAGCCGATACATTTTACGATCTGAAAACACAATGAAACAACTTTATAACACACAGAACTACTAAACAGCGTTACTTTTCTTCTTTTTCCATTGACATTTACCGCGATAAAATTTAAAAAACACAATTATTCAAAGTTTTTCGAACACGTAGATGGATTTGTTTTCTAACCAAAGAAAACCGTGGAAATCAATTTTACCTGTTAATGTAAGCTACGTGGACATACGAGCGATAAAACCCTTATCGAATCGATTTGTTGATAAATTGAAAGCCAGCAAGTTATTATAATATTGCAAACGTTTTCAAAAAGTAGAAATTGTTGGACAGAAATAACACGTCAGAGTTTTTGACTTCGTCGCGTTTTATTTGCACTCTTTTGACGCTAATTTTTTGACTCTATAAAAGAAATGTTTGGACGACACCACCGCTAAACATAATCAAGAGATGAAAAGACATTTGTTACCAAAATGCTAGTACCCTAGGCCGAGAAAATGAAATTTATTTTGACTGATAAGAACAAGAACATTGTTCACGGCGACACATCAAGCTATACAAAACCAACGTAAGCTGGCCGCGCGTAGGTCGAGTAACGTATAACGTCGCGCGGCCAACTTATGTTGGTTTTGTATAGCTTGATGTGTCGCCGTGTGTACAGTGCCACCAACTTACCTGTAGAATGGCCAAAAGCGGAACTACTGATGTCATTTTTTGTTTTGACATACGATATAGTACAATTTTCTTGGGTTGGTTCTTTATAACAGGGACGTGTTTATGAGGTGTAAAGTGTGCAAAAAAGAGAAGTAAGAATTCAGATGTTTCTGAACGTTTTGAATTTTTAGAAAATTTCTCTTGATTAATAAATTATTTTTTAAAGCCTATACACACGACTATATTCCCCGAGGTGGTAGTCAGAGATATTTTGAAACCTCAGAACATCCACGTTTCACAAGTAGTACCGTAACTCAGTCCAATGTGACGGGGAGTGAGCCCGTCGCCACTTGTAATGGACAATACATGCCTCGAAATTGAAACATGCACTGAAAAGCCAGTGGTGTTACAAACTTTGACTATTAGCATTTCCCCTCTGCCACGGTCTTTGACTACTTATATTTAAGCACTAGTTACGCGTGTAATTCTACTAACAAACATTTCTGCCACTTTTTGCGGGGGGGCGAGGTAACATGAAATCCGCAACTTTGGATTTTATTCCCCATTAGATTCCAATTTTGAATGATAAAAATCATGAAAAGTAGTCTCGTGTGAACCCCAAACGTTCCAAGTTCGTAGTTATTGTTTCGCAATTATAGGCTGTCTCGTTTAGTGATAAAGTATAAAATTGAATGTAAATGCACATGATCAATTGTTCTTATACCGTGGCCTATGACTATTTAGTATAAGGACTAGCCTTGCAGTAGCAATTTCCCTCTGCCACGTTATGAGATTAATTAATCATGTGCATTTACATTCAATTTTATACTTTATCACTAAACGAGACAGTCTATAATTGCGAAACAATAATTTCGAACTTAGAACGTTTGAGATTTACAAGAGACTACTTTTCATGATTTTTAACATTCAAAATTAGAATCTAAAGTTATGGGAATAAAATCCAAAGTTGCGGATTTCATGTTACCTCGCCCCCCGTAAAAAGTGGCAGAAATGTTTGTTAGTAGAATTAAACGCGTAACTAGTCCCTATATAAGTAGTCAAAGGTTACAAATCATACATAAATTCCGAAAAACTCATTGGTACGAGTCGGCCTGGACGGGGATCGAACCATCGCCTCCTGCACGCCAGGCAAGGTTACTCGCCACTTAACCACCACGGCTTTTTTAAATTAGGGACGAAATTGGAATCTATACAGGGTGTAAGTGACAGCCTAGTAAATACTGAAACGGTGAACTCAGACCATCAAACTGAACAACTTTTCACTGTGGAGCCTACCTCAGGAGACAGGACAAAAAATTTGCTGTCCCATACAAAACTGGTGTACCTACCCGAGGCAAATGTATGGGACAGCTGATTTTTTTTCGCGTCTCCCAAGGTAGGCTCTATAGTAAAAGTTGTTCAGTTTGATGGTCTGAGGTCACCGTTACAGTATTTACTAGGCTGTCACTTACACCCTGTATTTAAAAATAAAAAAGATAACAGATATGAATAAAACATTTATTTAAAAACTTTTTTTGGTAATATATGGCGTGTCATTGGACACAACTATTATAATTAAGTTATTCTATCTATACTATTATAAAACTGTAACAGGAAGTTTGTCTGTACATTGAAGATATTAACAAAAAAAAGTTACGATAATGGTTTTTAGGTGTCCCTGATTCCATTTCACCAATTTTTTGATTTTTTTGTCTGTCTGTTTGTTTGTGTGTTTGTTTGTTTGTTTGAACGAGTATCACGCAAAAACTACTGAACCGATTTTGATGAAACTTTTTTTGTTTGATAGCTTATGATCTGATATATAATCTGGTATATAATTTGTGCGGACGAAGTCGCGGGTTAACGCTCGTATATTCTATAGTTATTCTAACTTATGTACGTAATACCAACTGCTTTCAAACGGTGAAGGAAAACATCATGAGGAAACCTGCATATGATGAAGAAATTTCAATATGTATGTGAAGTCTACCAATCCGCATTGTGCACGCGTGCTGTACTAGTCTATGAATAGCCCAGTCATTTTATGGAGTTTTTGTTAGGAAGGGTTGGGAGTAATTATGAATATGACTTTTAAATTGTAACCGGCACCATTTAGTGACAAAAAGACTACCTGAAACATTATTAAACAAAAATTCGCTACGCAACATAGAAATCAAAATTGTATCTCCCCGATTGCTTTTAAATTAATAATATTAATACCAATGCACTCATTTTAATTAGATTTAACAATATAAATAATTTTTTAATGATAAAATAGGCATTGAAATGTAAAAACTGAGATGTTTGATAGAAAATACTGATGTATTTTTCAAAGCCTTGTAAGTAGACAAAAATATTAACACTATGTTTGAAGTATGTATAATGGAAAAGCCTTAATAGCTTGCAAAAAAAAATTTCTATTGGTTTTTTTTAAGAACGAGATAAATGCTAAAATTTCAATTTGAGGTTGTTGCTGAGGTGATATTTTTTAAATTTTGGTACATTTCTTAGCTCAAATTGGCTCTTGAATACTATACCGAAAAAAAAAAATAACAATTATTAATTAGTCCCGGCTCAAACCGTAAAATGACTGGGCTATAAGCCCATACACTCCATGAGGGTAGGCCTGTGCCCTGCAGTGGGACGTATAATAGGCTGATGATGATGTATTTTTTTATAAAAAAGTTACACGTACATATATCCTTGTAAAACAATGCTTCTACAATGTCAAAACACTTAAAAATAAACAGATTCAAGAAAAAAAATCTTAAAAAATATAAACATAGCATCTTTTTTTTATACCTCTGAGGTGGAAGGTTCTTTTTTTTTGTTAAAGAAATATTTATTCTCAAAAAGAAATTACATTTCACTTAGATTGAGAAGTAAACTTAAATAATAAGTATAAGAAAGTATAAAAATAAGTATAAGAAAAGAGAACCCACTCGTGGCAACATTATGCATCCACCTTATGTCAAATTGAAGGCTACTAGCTAGCACCATCTATGTTTCACCGACAAGAATTCAACCTATACTATACATACCTACTCATACCGATGGATATTATTGTTTTGCATGCTAGATTTCGTTCAATCCCGCACCGATCGAGTGAAATTCCAGTATCCTTACTATTCCTGTAATCTAAACATTGGTAAGAGAACAACAGAAACTCCAGAACATCATTAAATCGGCACAAAATTGAACGAAAACTACAAACAACCCGCACATTACGCAAGATAGGTAGCCATTTTGTGAATGAGTCAATTTGACATTGACATAGACAATAAAATCTTTTTTTTTCATACTTCTGCGAAATATTTAATAGATGGCAGCACATTCTATGCAAACTGAATCGGAAAAAGCCACCAGAAGGCGACTGTCCTCCGCCTGGGTAGGTAGCTTGAAAACATTCGGAGCATGTAACTATTATTATATCAAAAACAATAATACAATGTCATAAGGGTTAGAAGTCCAAAGTAGGCGTGGAACGTGTCGCCACCGGTTATGCAACGATTTGCATAACACCATAAGGTGCGCGGCGTGTTGCGAGACGGCATGAGTAATTGTAACAGCGTGAGCGGGAAGACAAGTGGCGAGAGCCTTCTCCGACGCAAAAGCGCTACTTTGCATTTCTAACCCCTCTTATAATGTTCCGCGGGCTTTACAATAACTTTTTAACAATAGTAACTTTTTTCTTTCTACCCTCACCCTCTTCCCTTACAACCAACCCTTTGAAATCATTCGCCAAACTTTTAACACAATCAACTTCATTCCTCGTCAAGCCAGTCGGCAAATCAAATATGGCGTACTCATCGCTTCCCGCCAATTGCTCGAACATCTCCTTGACGCCATTTTGGAAATCCTCATCTATTTCCGCTTTAACTTTTTTTTCCGATTTAAAAACTTTCTGCCACATTTCTTTTTCTTTTTTTCCCGATTTTTTTATATAACCGTCTATATTGTCTAGTGCTTTTCCTATGTCTTTATTTTTAGGTTCTAATTTTAGAGCTCTTTCATAGTATTCTATAGCTTTTTCCGTTTTACCTAAGGCTTCGTAAGCTCGTCCATAATAAAAAAGAGATTTGCAATGGTTATCTGTGTTCACTATGTTATAGTTTTCTAGACTTTCTAGCATGTATATAACATGTTTTGGTTTTTGAATCTTGTAGTAGCATACAGCTAAATTCATGTAAGCGTTCAGTTTTAAATGTTTTATTTGATTTTCTTCCGTTTCGGTTTGTGGTTTGGACAGTTTTAGAACGGAAGTAGATTGTTGGTAGTTTTTGATGGCTGCAACGTATTTTTTCTTTTTGAAATGTTCTTTCGCTTGCGTGTGGAGGACTGTCACAGTTTTCAAAGTTGTTTCGAATTTTGACTGTATTTCGGAGGGTAAGTCGTTGAATCTGTAAAGAGAAAACATCAACATTATTCTTTATACAGGGTGTAAACTATTATAAAACTGTAGCAGAAAGTTTGTCTGTACATTGAAGATATTAACAAAAAAAAAGTTACGATAAGGTTTTTAGATGTTCCTGATTCCATATCACCTTTGGATTTTTTGTTTGTTTGTCACGGTCTGTCTTTTTGTTTGTTTGTTTGTGTGTTTGTTTGGGTGTTTGTTTGTATGAACGAGCATCACGTAAAAACTACTGAACCGATTTTGATGAAACTTTTTTTGTTTGTATATAAGGTCTAACAAAATTAGGTGAAACTATTTTAAGAGGATGATTAGACCATTAAGCTGAAGAACTTTCTCTATGGGACCAATATTGACATCGCGAAAAAACAATCTGCTGTCCCATACATTTAGGTCGAGTAGGTTTGTATGGAACAGCTGATTTTTTTTCGCGATTTCGATATTGGCCCGTAGAGAAAGTTGTTCAGTTTGATGGTCTGATCATCCATTTAAAATAGTTTTACCTAATTTTATTATACCTTATATATCCCTTAGTCGCCTCGTGGGACGCCAACAGGTAATATGGCGCGGTTCAATCTAAGTCTGAACCACGCGAAATTTTTAGCATCATGACTTTGCTGTGGACAGAACTCTTTGTTTTATGCATGTAGCCAATCTTGTGGTAACATTCCGAGAAGTATTTTGAGTCTGAGATAGAATTCCCGGATTCGACCGTACTTAGGCCTCGTTCCCCTTCAAATACATGGTCAATGAAGGAGGCAGTACCATTGAGGGGAAGAAACCTAAGATCTCCCGGTTTTGGGTATCCATATCCGAGGAGGCACATGCGTTTTGCCGCCAGGACATCACAGTCACAAAGAACATGCTCCGTAGTCTCTTCATCCTCTACGCATGCTCGGCAGCTGGGATCCAGGATAAGTTTCATTTTGTGCATCATCGTGCCTGTGGCGTAGTGCCCAGTGAGGGCTCCGACTATGGCACGAGCCTTGCTCCTGCTATTATTCAGTATGAACCTTGAGACATGAGTTGTCACATTGCTGATAAAGGCGGCGCGGTATCTCCAGGCTATAGTATAATAACAAATATCTCACGTGACAGCGGCCCTGTCGTCCCTAACCGCATACAGCACGATCACGAACAAGGCAGGCTCGGGGCGGATGCGGGGCGGAGCGCCCTGCGGGCCCCACGCGGCGCGCGGCTGCAGTAGCAGCTGCAGCCTGGCGGTCGGCCCGCGCACTGTCGTTAGCCCCAACTCCAGCCCTGGCAGGATCTTGCCGACCCCGAGACGTAACTTCTGCAAATTTAAACAATAAACATAAGCACCGTTTTTTTAAATTTCAGCAGCAGCAGACAGCAGATTTTTTTTCGCGATTTCAACATTGGTCCCATAGAGAAAGTTGTTCAGTTTGATGATCTGAAGCATCCCTTTAAGTGTTCCATTTAATTTTACACCCTTTATAAGAAGATGATGATGATGATGAGTAGCCTTGTTTTAATATTCTTTTGTCTGGAAATGTTCTTGTAGAATGTTTCTACCTAAATTAATATACATGTTTTGATGCTGACAACATTGTCAAATATAAGTGCTGTCGCATGCCTGTTATTAGTACACAGGTAAGTTAGAATATTTTCCTTTTCATATATTTATATACTGTTTTACTTGTGTACCGTTGGCATGTCTCATATAAATAAACGAGCGTTAACCCGCGACTTTGTCCGCACAAATTATATACCAGATTTTAAGTCAGATCATAAGCTATCAAACAAAAAAAGTTTCATCAAAATCGGTTCAGTAGTTTTTGCGTGATACTCGTTCAAACAAACAAACACCCAAACAAACAGACAGACAAAAAATCCAAAAATTGGTGAAATGGAATCAGGGACACCTAAAAACCATATCGTAACTTTTTTTTGTTAATTACTTCAATGTACAGACAAACTTTCTGCTAGTTTTATAATAGTTTAGATAAATAGTGGCAGTAAGTAGTTATTTGTTAGATTAACTAAAAGTTGCCTTAGCTAGATACATAATTGACAACATTACATTTTTTTAACCATCTGTTTAAAAAAATATAAAAATAGGTTAAAAAATAAGAGATAATTATTATAGAATTAATTTTTGACCGATTTATGGCTATAATACCTTGGCCGCAATAAAATTAAAAATAAAACCTGTCAAATACAATAGAAAAGCCAAGCAGGCAAAGGAATAAAATGTCATTCAACCTCTATTTGAGTTTTCAGTATTTTTCAAATAACTCGAGAAATAATGGATAGAAAAATCTGATAATTTTGATATAAGCTTTGAATCTATAATATTATAAAACTGTAACAGGAAGTTTGTCTGTACTTTGAAGATATTAACAAAAAAAAAGTTACGATATGGTTTTTAGGTGTCCCTGATTCCATTTCACCAATTTTTTGATTTTTTGTCTGTCTGTTTGTTTGTGTGTTTGTTTGGGTGTTTGTTTGTTTGAACGAGTATCACGCAAAAACTAATCTGATCTGACTTAAAATCTGGTATATAATTTGTGCGGACGAAGTCGCGGGTTAACGCTCGTAATATATAATTTATTTATTGATTGGAATTATTTAAAACAGTAAATCGGTCAGCACAAGCGTCATCAAAGATACAAAAACAGACATAATTCAGCAACATGCTTCGTCAAAACAATGAAATACAAACTCAGTCAAATAACCCGCCCCCGGTCGATCCCGGCGCAAAGGAGCCCATTATGCTAGCTTTGAATCAAATAATCTCCAAATGGTTTTCTAATTTTGGTACCTTTCTTAAAATTAAATGTTGTCAATTAGCTTACCGTAGGAGCACCAAAGTTCATGGTGAGCGTAGAATCGAAGGGTATTTTAGCTTTCTCCCAGTACGCCGCGTAGTGGATAGTTACCTCCGCGTCCACTGGTACCAGTGGACCGTCACCTGTGGACACAATGTGACGTTGAATTCATGATCGTCTACCTTTACCACCAGTGCCGCAACTAGGGCCACACCCCGGACACTGCATACAAAAAATTGAAATTGACAAGATGACGTCAGCACATGCGAAACCAAAGAAATTGAACCTTAAGTCTATTCTATTTTTATTTAATGGCGTCCGATGCGTTATCACAATTGTGCCAATGTCCCGTTATGTGGAGAGTACACGTAGGAAAATGATTAGTAGCATTTCTGCCAATGTCAAGTAGTTTATGATAATCTCAAGTTAACGTTTTATAGTTAAAACACAAAAGAGTTTACAAAATGGCGGAGCCACGTGCAAGCCTAACAGATGCCAATACGCACGCGTCTGACCTCCCCCAGACTTGCAGCGCGACTCCAACCTTAAGTCTTCTTCTTAGGTAACTGGCGGGTAACGATTGAGATAAAAAGTTGGTGAGAGGAAGGAAGTCGGTACGGACACAAAACTACTAGGGTTATGGGGGGTGAACTGGGTGGGCCGGGAAATCTGGGTTATTGCGGAGAGACTCCGGACGCCTGCCGTAACAAATGTCTCTGGTTTGTCAAAAATGGCAGACGGTGACTTGCCAACTCATTTGATGGGCCCCCCAAAAAGGACGCTCGCAAGGAGCGACAAGGCGGCAACATCTAGTGAGCGGCTAAGGTTGTAGAGAGGTGAGTCTGCGGGCGCCGGTTCCCGGTGCTGAGCGCACCAGTCAGCAGGTCCCGGCGTTATGACATTTTACACTTCCAACCTGGAGCATAGGTTCCGCTCTTGCGACTCCACTCCTGGCCGCCCGGTTAAGGCGTATTATTGTTATATATGATACACTAGAAGCTCGAATTGTATGAGATCAATTGATCATGTGCATTTAGCACATCTTGTCCGTGGGCTATGTTGTTTTTTATCTTACCTTCCTCTATAATCAATATCTTGACGTCACCGCTGGCGACGCAGTCCACCATCTTGGTAGCCAGATCTTCAAATGAACGGTATTCCGGTGAAGCCAGCAGCATCTTGTCCGTAGACTCTTCTATGTTTTTGAGTACATCTTCTGAGTCGCTGTGAAGCATTTTAGAGCTTTATGCCTTGAGAAATAGGTGTGTTATTCAGTTATTCATAATTCTCAGACTATACTTGTTATATTTATGTTTGGAAGGGGCTGAGGGTAATATTAATAATATACAGAGTGTTACAGAAGTAAGAATAAAAATTGAAAACTTTTAAGTGGGTGGTTTAGACCAACAAACTGAACAACTATGGGACCAACATCGAAATCGCGAAAAAAAAACTTTTTTCCCATACATTTAGCTCGAGTAGATCTGTAGTCGCGCATCGCATCATAACGATTATGGCAAATCTCCTCATTTTGGGGGAGGCCTATGTCCAGCAGTGGAAGTCTATCGGCTGATACGATGATGATGATGATGCAACATCCGATTTTATTTCGCGATTTCGATATTGGTCCCATAGTGAAAGTTGTTCAGTTTGATGGTCTTAACCACCCCCTTAAATGTTTATTTGTATTTTTGTAGCACCCTATAGAGGGATCTTTCTTAATACTAATATAATAATTGTACTTTTTACTGACAAGTCCGTCCGTCTGTGCTACCTATTTAGGGCTGTAACTTTTGAACTTAAATAGCTAGACAGTAGAAATATTCACAGATTATGCGTCATTAAATAAAAAGTACGAGTGAATAGGCTTTTTTTGGGTGAGCTCGCTACATCTTCGACCCCTGTCTTCGTCCTGAGGACTAGATTGAGGTCAAGAGCAAACCCATACGTAATAAATATATATATATATATATATATATATATATATAAATGTCAAAAAGTTAAAAATTAAGGGGATTCCTAATACGAGAAACTAGTTTTTTTTATACAGGGTGTAAAAAACCCTGTTGGAGCCTTAAAGGGTTGCTTCAGACCATCAAACAGAACAACTTTCACTATGGAGCCAACATTGAAATCGCGAAAAAAAAAATCTGTTGTTCCATACAAAACTGCAAACATACAATAACTCGACCGAAATTTATGGGACAGCAGATTTTTTTTTGCGATTTCGATATTGTTCCCATAGAGAAAGTTGTTCAGGTTGATGGTCTGAAGAAACCCTTTGCTCCAACAGGGTTTTTTTACACCATGTAAAGCAAACTCTACAGTATAACAACAAATAATAAAACCGGCCAAGTGTGAGTTGGTCTCGCTCTAAAGGTCCCGGAGAAAACAAAACTTTTTATCAAAGTCTCCCTCGGTGCGAGAGTAGCCTGACTTGAACTTTACCAGTTTTTTTATCTTATATTACCTCTTATACTACCTCTTATATTACCAGAACCAAGTGTGGGAATCCCGGCATGCAGTATAAGAATGGCCATTAGGGATTGGGCTGATAAAGCACACAAACTAGCCTTGTAGGCCTACAACACTCCAAAAACTTTATCAGCAATGTGACAACTCGCGTCTCAAGATTCATACTGAATAATAGCAGGAGCAAGGCTCGTGCCATAGTCGGAGCCCTCACTGGGCACTACGCTACAGGCGTGATGATGCACAAAATGAAACTCACCCTGGATCCCAGCTGCAGAGCATGCGGAGAGGATGAAGAGCCTATGGAGCATGTTCTTTGTGACTGTGATGTCCTGGCGGTAAAACGCATGTGCCTCCTCGGAGATGGATACCCGAAACCGGGAGATCTTAGGTTTCTTCCCCTCAATGGTGTTGCCTCCTTCATTGACCATGTATTTGAAGGGTGAAGAAAACAAAAAGTATTGGGGCTAACACAAAAGATCCCACTGGGTCGAAGTGTTGCTAGCTTGCCAGCCCCCACAACAAGATAAGATAAGATATATTACCTGCCATCCTCTTCATCGCCGAGGTCTGGAAACAGATCATCATCAGCATTCAGCAGCGCACCTCCAGACTTCTTCTTGAAGTCCAGGTCTATGTGGAACTCTGACGGCTTCTCCGCTAACAGATCTCTGGAATGTGCATTGTTTTTTTATTTTAATTTTTTTCAAATTTTTTCAAGGCTTTTGTCACAGTATAAGACAGTAGAATATCTTCATACAAAGGTACCAAACGCGGGTTGTATGTGTGCTCGCCAGTACGTACGCCTCGTAGCACGCACACACTCACAATATCTCCGCGCACCACGCATGCGCCAGACAGACCGACCATATTGCTGTGTGTTTTGGTGCCTGAATAACTTCTCTTCGAATCCGAAGCTATCTTTCTTCACGATTCATACAATTGAGGGCAGCACTGGAGGCGCGGTTGGGGGCCCCCCCCCCCCCCCCGCCCTTAAGGAAAATATTTTTAATATTACTTTAAGGAATCGGGTTTGTTGTTTTTCTTAATAATTTAGTTTAATTCATACTGTTTAATCTTGTATCAAAATTGTATCATAAAATTACAATATTATACATATAAATACATATATATATTTGGAATTTGTTGTTCACTATCTTTCATTTGATATTGTACTAATAACAAACAAAGAATTGTTTATTCCCCCCTCTCTTTTTTAATTCACACACTCCATATTTAAAATACTATATGTCACTCTCTCAATTTTTACGAATCTAACGACACCCCATTACGTTAAAATCCATCAAGCCGTTTAGACTTCAGATGTCTCCTACGTACTCATCACTGCGATCTTTGTGAATCTTTGACCTGGGTTTAACTTGCCTTGCCTTGTTTATATTTGTTATGTTGTACTATTTAATTTAATTTAAAGTTCACTTAAAGTTTAGTTAATTTCTAGTTTATTTTTTAATATTTATTTGATTTTATTGTTATTAAATCAATATTACAGTTGCGATCAAAAATTCTACATTTGTTTATTCATAAATGTTTACGTTTAAATGTCATCATCATCATCATCAGCCTATCATCGTCCACTGCTGGACATAGGCCTCTCCCAAGGCGCGCCACAAAACTCTGTACTCGGCCTTCCTCATCCAGTCGCTCCCCGCTACCTTTTTTATGTCGTCTGTCCAGTGGGCAGCAGGACGTCCCACACTACGTCTACCAGTTCGCGGTCTCCACTCCAGAACTCTGACACCCCACCGGTTGTCAGTTCTTCGGCAGATATGACCAGCCCATTGCCACTTCAGCTTGCTAATTTTCTGAGCTATGTCAACCACTTTCGTTCTCTGACGTATCACTTCATTTCTGATGTGATCTCTCAGAGAAACACCGAGCACAGCTCTCTCCATAGCTCGCTGCGCGACCTTGAACATTTAAATGTACCAAAATTTAATTTTGAAAATCTATGTCTTTTTAAAAATCGTGAGTACACAGTATGAACAGGTCTAATGATTTTAAACCGGTTGGTTAAGCTTATGGGTGGGGCAGTCTTATTTGTTGTCCCTGTCATTTGTATTCAAATGTGGGATAGAGATAGCCCCATGCCACACGGACCCCGTGAATGGGGTATAGGTTATACTCTTGCTTATACTGTGACGGTAGTGACAATACCAGCCTCATAGGTTTATAATGTCATCCACCTTATACATAGACGAAATTTTTTTTTAAGTCAGACCGCAATAAGTTAGCGATCTCCTTTTTTAACTAAAGCGAATTTGCTATGTGCATCTCTTATAAAGGATCAAATTGATATCATTAGCATCCTTTTAAACTAAGAATCTACCCAACAAAAAAATCAGCTGTTGCATACATTTGAGTTTAGTAGGCAATGCAGTTTAGTATGAAACAGCAGATTTTTTTTTGCTCTGATCGGTTTGCTCCCATAGTAAAAGTTGTTCAGTTTGATGGGTAGACTCTTAGATTAAAAGGATGCTATTGATATCAATTTCACCCTGTAGAGTGAATATGACAAGACACATGCTTCCTTCCATTACTTTCTCTTTTTACTGCACATGTATACAGAGTGAGTGTGAGTGAGAAGGAAAGGGATAAACTTTTGTATGGGAAATTAGTATTTATTATTTATCAAGTGTCAAATATTACATTTAGGGCTTGCTTCACCACTTCTTAGTAAGTTCTTGTTAAGAAACCGTAATTTAATAACTTAAGGCGGTTGCAGAGGGGTCAATTTTATACAAAACTTTGACGCACAATACGCGTAGAACGGTATTAATATAAGTAACTTTGTATATATGGGAAAATAGTTTGCAAAATGTAGATGCCGCGTAACAAATAACATTTGCGATTTATAAAATAATTACGAAGATATAAAGCTTTGAAATTTTTCATACAAAATTTTAAAAGCTTTATATCTTCGTAATTATATTATAAATTGCAAATGTTATTTATGACGCGGCAACTAGATTCTCTAAACTATTTTTCCATATATAAAATATTACTTTTAATAATTCCGTCTATGCGTATTGTGCGTCAAACGTTTGTATGGACTGAAACCACCTTAAGTTATAAATATTTATATTCATCAGGTCATTTTTAACATTTTTTTACAAGCGACGGCTCGCTACAGCGGCAGGGAGCCCGCGCCGCGCTCTCAAATGTTACTCGTTTTTTTATAAAAACCGATGAGAACAAATGCGTGTGCTGGGGGTGATGGCGGCGCGCGGTTAGTTGTCGCCGCCCTCCGCGGGCTCGTCGCCGTCGCCCTGCGTGTCCGACGTCCACAGGGTGAGTTAGCTTATCTGACTGTTCATCTATCTATACTATTATAAAACTGTAACAGGAAGTTGAAGATATTAACAAAAAAAAGTTATGATATGGTTTTTAGGTGTCCCTGATTCCATTTCACCAATTTTTGGATTTTTTGTCTGTCTGTTTGTTTGTGTGTTTGTTTGTTTGAACGAGTATCACGCAAAAACTACTGAACGGATTTTGATGAAACTTTTTTTGTTTGATAGCTTATGATCTGACTTAAAATCTGGTATATAATTTGTGCGGACGAAGTCGCGGGTTAACGCTCGTAGGTACTATTATAAAACTGTAACAGGAAGTTTGTCTGTACATTGAAGATATTAACAAAAAAAAAGTTATGATATGGTTTTTAGGTGTCCCTGATTCCATTTCACCAATTTTTGGATTTTTTGTCTGTCTGTTTGTTTGTGTGTTTGTTTGTTTGAACGAGTATCACGCAAAAACTACTGAACCGATTTTGATGAAACTTTTTTTGTTTGATAGCTTATGATCTGACTTACAATCTGGTATATAATTTGTGCGGACGAAGTCGCGGGTTAACGCTCGTTTGACATATTTTCATACAAAATATGGCAAACGAGCTGTCTAGGGATCGAATTTACATAATATCAAATCGAAACTGTAATATCCGATTCTGAAACTATATATAAGGTCTAACAAAATTAGCTGAAACTATTTTAAGGGTATGCTCAGACCATCAAACTGAACAACTTTCTCTATGGGACCAATATCGGAATCGCGAAAAAAAAATTTGATGTCCCATACAAAACTGCAAACACAACGTGACTCAAATGTATGGGGCAGCAGATTTTTTTTTCGAGATTTCGATATTGGTCCCGTAGAGAAAGTTGTTCAGTTTGATGGTCTGAGCATACCCTTAAAATAGTTTCACCTAATTTTGATAGACCTTATATTTGCAACATCGGTCGATATCCGGTAACACTGAAGTAAAACGATGTTTTCTCAATGATAGGCAAGTTCGCTTAAGATTACATCGCATCATTAGCACATTATGAATAGAGGGAGCTACATTGGTGATGGTTATGGACGAAATCTCCATTATCAACCTACATAGTAACTTCTCGACTATCACTGGATGGCGGGAGTTATATATAGAAAATCAACATTTTATAATTTGTTCTAATATAACACAGCATCCAGTTCGGGTCGGTAGGTAGCTAGCTGCTAGCCCGTATAGCGATGCGATACGAATCTCGGATATCTTGATATCGAGGCGAATTGAATTTGGGCACATGTGCGCCAATATAGTGTTTCACCAAATATATAGTTATTGCACCCATCAATATCTGATTTAACGATATTCATGTGATATATGTTTCAATATAATACGTTTCAGTAAGTGTCCATACAATTTGAATGAATTTTTAGAATTAAGCGACTGACATATTAACGTACCTAATCTTTTTTAATTCATATTTTTATTAAGTAACCAGGAACAATTTGTAAATTATATACTTAATTTAATATTGACCATTGTAAAGCACTGACATTGTAATTTTATTACTGTGAAGTAGTTTTCTTATTTGTATTATTTTGTTTGTTTGTTTGTTCTTTCAACTGTGATGTAAGTTTTAACATGTCTGATGAATCTATTTATTATTATTGCTAAGTGCTTGTAATGATTGTAAATTTTTTATGTTTTTTCTTAATATTCTATGCAGCTATTGTTGTCTCTGAATAAATGAATTGATTTGATTTACTATGTACGATATATACATATATATCGCCCATTCCTAGAACTGTCAGATAAGTTAACAAGAACTTATCCAAGCAAGTGGTGAAGCAGGCCCTATAAATGAAAATATAATATTGAAATATTACATTTTATTTATTTTTAATGTACTTACCCACCTTTATTTGTTTCATATATTAAATGCTTTCCAAATTAGCAATGTCAACTTGGAATACAATTGGAATATATTGAAATTACTAGTCCATCCATGACTTGAACTTGCCAAAAAGTTTTTTGTAAAGTATTGACTTAGGTGTATTACCTTAGATTTATTCCCTTGGTTAATTGTACAGGATCCTTGAATACTTCGTCCATCGCAACTGTACGTTGAATTAAATTACCTTGCCTATTATATTACTCGAATTACCTACAACTTTAAAAACCACGGAATAGGTACCTATAAATATAAAATAAAATTTGCAACATCAACATTTTTTTTTTGTACAATTCAAGGTAAAGGGTTAAAAATCCCATGCAACCGATGTCTTCAATAAAATTCTCTTATTTATAGTACTTAAAACTTAAGTGTTCGACGTTTTGCAAGACGTTTTGACGCTTTTTTGGAGTATTTGAAGACAATCGAAAGACGCAGGAAACGCAGAGAAGTCCACAGGAAAGAGGTGAACCGATCGCTTTGCCACGCTACAAATGACGGAACACTTTTCCTGTTTACGACCCATACACCATCATATTTCACTGAACTGTATATTGTTCACTTGCACGATACTTTGTTACGCAAAACAACACCAATTTTATGAACCAAAACTAACTATAAACAATAAAAATTCAATAAAATATGAGGACTCCAAACGTAGCTGACAAATAACCGCCAAAAACTCCCGCCAAAGAGAATATAATCACTACGTTACTCCCGCAACATCACCATTTGCAATAGTTCTATTTTTTTTTTAATGATTAACAGCTCTAAATGCTTGTCCTTTTGAGCTTTTGTTATCATTCTCATCTCAAGCGAACATTTTTTCGTCTTCCATTATAAAAGTCCCATTCATTCATTTTTTAATGAAGGACATACGTTCGTTTCTTGTGAATTGCATGGCTAGCATGGCAGCGTGATATAACGCTATCACATCTTCGCTCTCTTTCTATTTGCGCGAACGAACGAGATAAATGGCGTGATATAGCCGTATCACACGTAACATGCTATGGCGGCTGGAATCCATGCTTGTAAACTTGTAAACGAAGGACGAAATGACTTATGCTATGACTTTAATTTGTTCATGTCGATGTCGTGACCATAGAGATAGTAAGTACTACGTACATGCTACGTACACCGTCGTGACACCAACTGATTTTATTTTATTATTTAATTGGCAACACTGATTTTTCATTCGTCCCATTCGTCCACTCGTTCAGTCCATAAATTATCCTTTCCATTCATTCATACCTTATTTTTATTTTCGATTTTCAGCTCAACGGGATCGAACGGATTAAAAAAAAAATCTGTCGTGAAAATTTAGCTTCAGCGAACCAACGTAAAATTAAAGAATTTCAGACCTATATACCAAATTAATTATTTTCTGGACCGCTGACTCATATTATTGCTGTAAGTTATCTATCATTTTATTATTATTTTCTTTGTCCAACCGCTACCCGGATGGCTAATTATTTTACGTTGCTGGTACCTACCTACATTATTTTGGTTTACATTTACAATTATTATTTTGCATTCTAGACCTGTTGCTACCGTGGTTCTAAAGTGCTACCCTTCTTTTCATTGCCATGCTGCTACCCTGATTATTTTACCTTACTTTCTCGAGTAGGTACCTAAAAAACTTGTTTGTCAAATGTCAAGGGTGTATTGTTTGTCAGCACGGCTAGCACGCCACCATTTTTTTTTATTTTTTTTATTCGTTTCATAGTGCCCCTAAGGCTATACTCCAACAAACCGCCCGCCCCTAAGATGACACTCTGACCCACCCACGACAAAACGAGAAAAACTTCATGCGCGCTGTTTTTGGCATACGTAAAATAACAAAGATGAAGGTACATTAAGATTTTATCATTTTCTCGTGCGAGAAAAATCGACTAGTGCCTATTCTATTCTATTTTTATTTAATGGCGTCTGATGCGTTATCACAATTGTGCCAATGTCTTGCCTGAAACGGGGACCACGGCAAAACTTTTGTCAATCCGTTTCAATATGCATAGATGCAATATATGCAACTGCCTCCGTGGTCTAATGGTTAAGAGCATTGGCTCTCGACTCGGAGATTGTGGGTTCGATTCCCATGGGGGGCACCTAGTGATATGTCACTTTGTGCGTTTTTCCCCAGTTGGTTAGGACATTGCAGGCTGAATCACCTGATTGTCTGAAAAGGAAAATGATTCCGCGCTTCGGATGGCACGTTAAGCCGTTGGTCCCGGCTACTATCTCTGGTGGTAGTAGTCGTTACATAAAAACCATGTCAGAGGCCGTAAGGCGGTCTGAAAAAACTCTGACACCAGGGCTCTGCTCAAGCTCTGCCCACACGGTAAGAAAGAAAATATGCATATCAGATTTTAATTTATTTATAGTCTTAATGTGGTTTTAGTTCATAGAAAAGTCTAACGCACAATACGCCTAGACAGAATTAACAAAAGTAATATTTTATATATGGAAAAATAGTTTAGAAAATCTAGTTGCCGCGTCACAAATAACATTTGTAATTTATAATATAATTACGAAGATATAAAGCTTTTAAAATTTTCTATGAAAAATTTCAGTGTAATATCAACTCTCTTTGCTCCATATACAGTTCAATTTTAGGTACCTATGTTTTTGCAACTTGAGGGTGAACAGTCTTAGATAATGTTCTTCTGTTGAACTCTTTATACATATACTAGCTGACCCGGCGAACTTTGTTCCGCCTTAATGTCAATAAATAAAAATACAAAAAAAATTAAATTTCTACATCAATCATTCATAATTATTTCTGTATTTTAGTACATAGGTTGCTCTTCATTTAAGTACCTTGTGATACACAACATTTTTTGTTTTATTATCAGGCGCAAAAACAAACAACGCAGATGGTCTTCCGACCCGTGAACATGCCAATACATATATTCCGTGACCCTGTTGATTAAATTGTTATGTATTAATTATCAGAGCCATGGCGAGCCCCAATCCTCGCCACATGACGACGTGCCCCTACAACCCGGCTCACCAGGTGGAGCACTATCGGATGCACATTCACCTACAGAAGTGCCGGAAGCAGTACCCCAACTGCAAGAAAGTGACGTGCCCGTTTGATTCTACGCACATCATCAATGATGTTGAACTTGATGTAAGTGATATTTGTTTTCATAAAGTTTACGTGAATTTATCAGGTTATACAAGGTAATCCTACCCCAAAGAGAGGACTGGAACGGGAATACCCCACAATCCTTCAGCGCTGGAGATGTCGTCTGGTTTACAGATGGCTCCAGGAAGGACAACCGTGCTGGAGCTGGAGTATGTGACGGCAATCCAAGAATTAAAAAGGCGATTCACCTTGGACAGCATGCCACAGTATTCCAGACTGAAATGTACGCTATCATAGATTGCGTACATGAGAATCTGAAAAGATGCCCAAAGGGGAAACATATTGTTATTTTATCAGATAGCCAGGCTGCTCTAAAAGCGCTAGGATCTGACGAAATAGAGCCGAAACTAACACTAGAATGTGCCCGAGCACTCAACCAGCTAGGACTGACAAACTCTGTCACCCTAGGCTGGGTGCCCGGACACTGCGGTATTGATGGAAATGAGGCTGCTGACAAGCTGGCACGAAGAGGGGCGGAAGAGGACGCCATAGGCCCCGAGACTTATTGCGGCATCTCCCGCAACACCTCTAGACGTGTGCTAAAGGAATGGGCCGTGGACCAAAGCCGTAAGCTCTGGTCGGATACACCAGGACTGAGGCATGCGAAAGAACTTGTGACCGGCTTTTCAAACAGACTTACCTCGGATGCCATCAATTCAAACCGCAACGACTTAAGGCTCTTAGTACGAGCCTTAACAGGACACTGCAAGCTAAACAAACACCTACACAGAATAGAGCTTGTAGATTCACCCACTTGCAGATTCTGCTGTGAAGCAGAGGAAACGCCCATACACCTCCTCTGCGAATGCGAAGTGCTCATTCACAGCAGAAGTCGCCATCTAGGTGGATACGTAGTAACACCTACTGACATTAGGGACCTCCCCTCCAAAAGCATAACACGGTTCATGAAGTCCGTGGGCCTATTTAGGTCTAGGGTGACAGCTACAATAGATCTATCCAGGTCGCAGTAGCTTTTGGTCATCGACCAAGCCCTTATAACCAAATAATAATAATAATAAATTTATCTGATTTCACGAAGTCTGAGCAGAGCCGTTGAATGATAATAAAAACACAGAGAGTGAAGACCACCTTTGCTCAACGTTTCAGATCATTTCTATTCCCATTTCTATACAGAAAAGTTAACGAGATATGTAACCTGAAAGACCTTAGTGCCAGAGAGGTCAAACATAGTAACCAATTATATTAAGTCCCTTGATTTGATTATGTTGCCACTGAATCACTCTTAGCCGTTCCTTGTTAAAACACTCACTCACCTTTTAATTTATATTTCAAAATTGCTACCTATATTAGTTGTAATTTAATTTTCTGTAGGTACTGAAAATTTCTTTGTTAAATTGTTTCAAAACTTCGCTCACTCTGTACTAGTACTAAAATTAGTAATTTTTTTCCTGACAAATGGTAGAGGATTCCCGAGATTCTGGCTTGCCGCATGCGGGGTCCATTTTAATGTGTTTTGAATTTCTCTTTTGCTAATAAAAATATTTGTATTTTGTATTTTATTAATCCGTCAGCCAAGTTTGATGAAACGTGGATGTTCTGAGTTTTTAGAATATCTCTGACTACACCCTCGGGGAATATAGTCGTGAGCATATATGTTCATACATTAAAAAGAATGATGAGACACATTGCAGGTTCTGACCCGAGCACTTGTTTCGCGTGATATTCGCTCGTCGCGTTTTTCCCTGCCATGAGGCTCCGCAATCCTCAATCTCTTCTTGTTCTTGACCAAAAACAATCCCTGAGATTGGGATAGATTCTCCCATAAATTACTTGATACTGGCGGAAATGCAGTGCTAACGCACAAGCAAGAGTTCATTTGAACACCTCTAACTGATTTTTCTTTTATGTAATAAAAGCATGATGAACAAAGATTTTGTTATGCAATAAACCCTTGAGTTTTTTCCATAAAGTGCCATGCCTTACGGAATAGAGGAACTGACAGCTGAGAGAGCGAGATATACGAGTAGAGATACGTGACGCGAGGCAATAGAACCGTTTTTGGGGATCTTGTCACAGGGTAAAAATTCGGTTTCAGTAAATAATTGCGAATCGAAAATGAAAACGTAGATAATTTTGCGAAATATACTTCTTCTTATCGTGTGGGCAGAGCCCTGGTGTCAGAGTTTTTTCAGACCGCCTTACGGCCTCTGACGTTGTTTTTATGTAACAACTACTACCACCAGAGATAGTAGCCGGGACCAACGGCTTAACGTGCCATCCGAAGCACGGAATCATTTTATACTAACACTAATTCATAAAATAATCCACAATTTCACGATCGACTCCGTATTATAGACAGTGCTCGAATTTTTGCCTGCCGATAATCTCTGAAAACCTCCAAAAACGGTTTCATTTGACAACTCATGTCAGTTCCTCTATTACTGTAATTAACTTTGTCCGTGTGGTGTCGGCTAAGAATAGCACCATCCCATTTCATCCCGTGGGTGTCGTAAAAGGCGACTAAGGGATCTACTGAAGGATGGGCAGCAGCATCCTCTGCGTACACGCATTGATTCGATCCAACTGCGATCGCCAACCCGCCTGCCAAGCGTGGCGATTATGGCAATTCCCCCCATTTTGGGGGAGGCTTATGTCCAGCAGTGGACGTTTAATGGCTGATATGATGATGATGATATTAACTTTAGGTTTTTTTCACGTGGGTTTTACCCAATTTAACCAAGTAGGTTATTTCGGGTTGAGGAAAATGCTGCGAAAACAAAAATCACAGATAAAAGGTAACAAACAAATATTTAAATACAGAAGCATAGGGTTCAAAGATCAATGCGGCTAATCTACGTATCAGAGACTCAACTATATTTTTGTAAACATTAAATACATACTCATAACTTTCGATTTTGCAGTTGCAGACACGCTCATTAGAGTTAATCCTCCATTAAATCTCTTGCTAGCTTTTACTATGTCAACATGACAAAGCTTTAAGGTTTTTTTTCCATTCTATTTTTTTTAAAGGGACTTATACAAAATGTTATGTACATGTCAGTCCCATCGTACCTTATCTGGCGATTCAGCCTGCAATGTCCTAACCAACTGGGGAAAAACGCACAAAGTGACACATTAAATACTTACTCATAACTTTCAATTTTGCAGTTGCTGAAACGCTCATTAGAGTTAATCGTCCATTAAATCTCTTGCTACCTTTTACTACGTCAACATGACAAAAAGCTTTAAGGTGGTTGCAGAGGGGTCAATTCTATACAAAACTTTGACGCACAATACGCGTAGACGGCATTAATATAAGTAACTTTGTATATATGGAAAAATAGTTTAGAAAATCTAGTTGCCGCGTCATAAATAACATTTGCAATTTATAAAATAATTACGAAGATATAAAGCTTTTAAAATTTTGTATGAAAAATTTCAAAGTTTTATATCTTCGTAATTATAATATAAATTGCAAATGTTATTTGAGACGCGGCATCTAGATTTTCTAAACTATTTTTCTATGTATAAAATATTACTTTTATTAATCCCGTCTACGCGTATTGTGCGTAATTCTGTATAAAATTGTCCCCTCTGCCTTAAGGTTTTTTTTATTCTATTTTTTTTTAAAGGGACTTTTATACAAAATGTTATGTACATGTCAGTCCCATCGTACCTTATGTCTAGATTTTACCTACTCTAACTTAGTTTCATTTGCAAAGGCCAACACTTTTCTAGCAGCATCAGAACTTTGTGATGCCAGGATGTCATGAAATATCAAGGCTGGAAGAGATTTAATGGAGGATTAGAGAGTCGTGTTGTAGGTCTGCTATTGGGTACTGACGTGTCGCTCGTCGATTGTTGGGTGCCCCGTCCCGGGCCTACAACGAAACTCCTGTGGTGGCTCAATATAGTGTTCTTTTCGAAAAACAATCCTTGAAGTCACCAACTACCGTACAACGTCAAGCACTATTGCTAAATAAACTAGCCATTGGCAAAATCATCACAACCAAGATGGCAGCCATTTTTTTAAAAATAGAATAGAATGGTAAGAGTGGATGCTATTAAGGGCCTATGTCGAAAAATTATTGAAGGGAAATGGGCGTGTGATAGCTTATATTACTGCCTGATGCGCGAGAAAGAGATGGGGCGGCGCGCGCGCCTGAAACGACGCAAGCGTAAAACAAACTTTATTTAATTGTGATTGTACTATTTATGTAAGTTCAATTCTGCTCTAATCAAAATTTGTAAAATATCAATCTCTTTTTTTTTTTAATCAAGTCCCGTGTTTCTATTATTCACCGTTTAGCAGTTCCAAGCGTTTATCGATAAAGACGGAGGCTACTTTGGCTTGTTTTTCTATCGATAAAATGTGTCTTAATCGTGTTTTGGCTCTTGTCAAAACTTCAATTATATGTTCAATTTACACATCCGTAAATCATACTCCTACTGTTAGTACTTCATGATCATGATATATGACTCTTTGAAAAATCCTATTTTTTTTCACATATCCTCTTTAATATTATTCCACACAGAACATTGTCAGCCTATACAGGGTGAAATTGATATTATTAGCATCCTTTTAAACTAAGAGTCTACCCATCAAACTGAACAACTTTTACAATGAGAGCAAACCCATCAGAGCAAATAAAAAATCTGCTGTTCCATACTAAAACTGCAATCTCGACTCGCGAGTTCGCGACTCAAATGTATGCAACAGCTGATTTTTTTTTGCTCCTATCGGTTTGCTCCCATAGTAAAAGTAGTTCAGTTCGATGGGTAGACGCTTAGTTTAGAAGAATGATTTTACCCTGTATTCGTCCCACTGCAGGGCACAGGCCTACCCCCATGGAAGGTGCAAAGGCATCAGTCCACCACGCGTGCCCAATGCAAATTGGTAGACTTAGAATCATCATCATCAGCCTATAAACGTCCCACTGCAGGGCCTACTCTCAGGGAGGGCGTATGGGCATTAGTCCACCACGCGTGCCCAATGCGGATTGGTAGACGTATGCAGGTTTCCTCGTAACTATATTTCTTGATATGTCTGAAGCATTCGATTTTATACAACACGGAATAATGCAATACGGAATAAGGGGAAATGCACATAGCTGGTTTAGTAGCTACCTGTCATCTAGAACACAATGTACAGAAGTCTCGACCATAATCAATCACGAAAAGGTTAGCTACCGTTCTAAATACAATTATATCGTGGTTAAAAAAGAACAATTTGGAAATAAATATTAACAAAACTAACATTATACGATTTCGAACTATAAATTCAAATCCACCTAATTTAAATATCAAGTACAACAACACACAGGTAGACAAAGTTGAATCTGCGTTGTTTCAAGGCATAACATTAGATGAATACTGTAATTGGAAGGCGCATTTAAATTTAGTATGCACTAAGCTGCACAGATTTGTCTTTGCTTTGAGACGAATCCAACAAATAGTCTCACACGATGCAGCCTTAAATGCTTATCACGGACACGTATCGTCTGTGTTAAAATATGGCCTACTATTATGGAGCAATTCTGTCGACAGAAATAATGCTTTTGTAGCCCAAAAAAATGCATAAGAGCAATTTGCGGAGCACACTATATGGATAGTTGTAAACCACTTTTTAAGAAACTACGTGTGTTGCCATTACCTTGTATGTATATTTCAAATTTGTATGTTTGTAAAGCAGCATCCTGAATGCTTCAAATTACATAATGACTGTGTACAAAGGCCAAACAGACGAGTTCCGAATACATTATTTCTTCCAAGTATACGGCTTGAAGCTTTTAAACAAAATGTATACATTATGTCTATTCGTATTTATAATAAATTGCCTCAAAATGTAATGGAAATGTCTCCACGAATGTTTAAGAAAAGGCTTTTACGAGGGGGGTCAAGTTCTATTGCATTTCGCCTCTGCTCATGACCAAACACAAACCTTACGCCTGTGCGGGTGCACCACGAGGTGAGCCGCATTGGTCTTTTTACGTTACGACTGTGCGCACGACGCACGAGGAGGTGCGTCAGTTTTCGCACTGCGCGAAGATCATGGTTTTGAGCTTAGCAGCGAAAGTGTTAAGAGGTTGATTTTCGAAAAATCGTTTCTTAGTAACAGGGTCTTTCGTAATATGCTTACACTTTTTTAAGGGGATGATCCGACCATCAAACTGAACAACTTTCTCTATGGCACCAACATCGAAATTGCGAAAAAATCTATTAAAATCTGGTATATAATTTGTGCGGACAAAGTCGCGGGTTAACGCTCGTATTGAATAAATTATGTTGACTTTGATGCTGTCAAGTCCCTTAGCAAAAGTTGTTCAGTTTGATGGTCTGAAGCACCACTTTAAGTAATTGTCCCATTTAATTTTACGCCCTGTATTAGTGATCTAATTCTAGGCCATGTGATATCAGTCAGTCAGTCACGTAACTAGTTTATTTACTGACGGTTTTTTAAGAGGATGCTCAGACCATCAAACTGAACAACTTTCTCTATGGGACCAACATCGAAATCGCGAAAAAATCTATTAAAATCTGGTATATAAGGTCTAACAAAATTAGGTGAAACTATTTTAAGGGGATGATCAGACCATCAAACTGAACAACTTTCTCTATGGGACCAATACTGAAATCGCGAAAAAAATCTGCTGTCCCATACATTTAGGTCGAGTAGGTTTGTATGGAACAGCTGATTTTTTTTTCGCGATTTCGATATTGGTCCCATAGAGAAAGTTGTTCAGTTTGATGGTCTGATCACCCCTTTAAAATAGTTTCACCTAATTTTGTTAGACCTTATATATTTTGTGCGGACAAAGTCGCGGGCTAACGCTCGTATTGAATAAATTATGTTGACTTTGATGCTGCCTATAGGGTACAATGTTTCTATCTTCCTTCAGTGATTTAGGCCGTGCATTGTCTGTCTGTCTAACCAAGAGTTTTCTCTTACAGTACCATGTGAGCTCATGCCCGAAGCGTCTGATGTTCGACAGCCAGTTGTACGTCATGGATGATGACTATAGACCAGTGGTGGAGGTCCAGCCGATGCCTATCCTGCACACTGAGGAGAACTGGGACGATGTAAGTGTTTCCACACCATGATTTTTCCCGCAATGCACAGGTGCGCCTGTAGCCTGTAGGTTGTGTAGTGAGGGCTGTGATTACTCACCATCATCATCTCAGCCGATGGACGTCCACTGCTGGACATAGGCGTCCCCCAAGGATCGCCATAACTACCGGTCTTACGCTACCCTCATCCAACGGGTTCCCGCCGCCTTCACCAGGTCGTCGGTCCACCGTGTGGGGGGGGCCTACCCACGCTGCGCTTTCCGGTACGCGGTCGCCACTCTAGAACTTTTCGGCCCCATCGCAATTTTTTGGGCTATGTCAGGTACTCTGGTTCTATGATTACTTATCTGTGTTAAATTGGTAATCCAGAACAATTGTGCCAAATTTCATCCAAATCTGTTTAACCGTTTTACTACGTTTATGCAGTGACAAACATCCAATTTCATATTTACAATCATCATCATCATTTCAGCCTTTTTATACGTCCACTGCTGGACATAGGCCTTCCCCCAAAAGGGAGGTTTTGCCACAATCGCCACGCTTGGCAGGCGGGTTGGCGATTGCAGATGGGTGTAAAAATATACCAGTTTTTAAGTCGTATGTCATAAGCTTATAAACACAAAAGTTTCATCAAAATTGGTCCAGTCATTTTTACGTGATGCTCGAACAAACAAACAGATCAGTGGCTTGGAGTCTGGCAAACACTATCACGTAACCTTTTAAGGGTTCCGTTCAAGTAGGGTGCAAATAGGACCCTATTCATAAGCCTATGCTGTCCGTCTGTCTGTCCTACCTCTAAAGAGCTTTATCTTTTGAACCATAACAGCTAGACTGTTGAAATTTTCACAGAATCTACAATGTACAGACACACTTCTGTTACAGTTTTATAATTGTGTAGATAGGCAACGCCGCCAGCCTTCTTGGCACACTCCCGCACGGCAGCAGCTTTGATGGAGTGTTCTACCTGTAGATGGTCTGCCGACGAATCTACGATCGGCATTCCATCTGCAGGCTGAACTCCCATCACCTACCTGGCCCGTCTACGCCTTTCTCTGCCCTTTTTTTGTTTTGTTTTTGTTTTAATTTCTTTTTTATTTTTTTGTTCCTTACCTGCGATGTTAATTAATCTTGTATATTTTTAGTGTGTTACGAATAAATAGTGTAGATTAAGATTGTTTTTTACTAAACCGTTATTACTCAATTTCCAGGACAATGTGACATCGTATAAGCCGGCTGAGGCCAAGATAGGCAATCACATCATAAAGAAGGTCAAGGGTGCCACCCCATCCGAACGCAGGAAGGCACGCATGGAGGGCATCAAGACATACAGACCTATGTCTCAACAGTAATTTGATGGATAGTGAATTAATGTACCTATTGAGTTAATATGCACTACTTACTATTATTGAGCAATGCAAAACTGCGACCAATGCTAATCTTTTGTGATCGCCCCTTCTACAGTTCCAAAGTGAACTATATACTATTATTATTTTTGTGTTATTCGGGGACCTTGACAGACTTGCGCCTATGCTACTGCGACCATCGCTAATCTTTTGTGATCGCACCTTATTAATTCCTTTCTGTGGTTAGGAATCGCAGTAGGTTTTTAACAGAGATGTCTTGTATCTCATAGAGTCTGTACCTCTCCCCTAAGATGGATACTTTGTACATTAGTGGACCACATTAACAAGGAATATGCAGGGAAGTTTCAATTTCCCGTTTGCAAAAACGGTAGCAGATAGTCGCTTAATTTCAAGCTGTACATGTGTTTATTCAGTTTGCAGTGTCCTGTTTGTCATCTCACTATTCCACTTTGGTACAGAAATTACGTACTAGAGACCCTGCACTTAATGAGCGTTTTTAATTTTTACGCGGGCTAGATAGCAGTAGATGTAGTAGGAGACGAAGGCCGAAGAAAAGATGGATGGATTGTGTGAAGGATGATATGTGTAAAAAAGGAGTGAGTGTTGAAACGACGGCTAAGAGAGATGAATGGAAGAGGTTGACATATTGCGCCGACCCCAAATAATGGGAAATGGGCAAGACAATGATGACGCGGGCTAAATAGCGTCAGCATACAAACGTAATCGCATGTGGCGTGTGACGTTTGTTTGTCATCTCCAGTAGCATATGCTCAGGACTATATTGCCCGAGATAGTCGGACATGTTCTAAGAATTCGGAACATCAATGTTTCAGTAGTAGTACCAGAAGTATGTAATTATATTATCCTACTAATATTATAAATGCGAAGGTTTGTATGGATGGATGTTTGTTACTCTTTCACGCAAAAACTACTCAACGGATTTCGATGAAATTTGGCATACAGATAGACTATGGCCTGGATTAACAAATAGGGTACTTTTATCCGGGTAACGCAGACGATCTAACTAAGACTGGCGCGTAATTGTTACTCTTCATGCGTTTGTTACTCTTTCGGTTCGGACACTTTTGAGCGCGGATCCGACGTCCAGTGGTGGATAAGTCAATTATTATTCAGAAACTAGGCTTGGTTTGTTTGTTTCACGTTTTTTTTAGAGTCCTACGGATCGCATGCTGATTATCATATTATTAGCAACATTTCAAGTGTATGTAGGCAAAAAAGCAATCCCTCAACTGTGGTGGAACCACAAAAGGGCAGTTTAACTGTGGCGTAAATTTTTCTGGTCTGTGGACCGGTCTCGGATGGGTTCCATTCCACAGACACGGGTTTTTTGCCACTTTGACTTCCACAGTTGGGATATAACTAAAGTTTGGCGTGCAATGTCGACTAACATCACTCACTCCACATGCGAGATCCGCATGACTCTAAAAACGCACGTAAATTGTATAATTTCAAAAAGGTTCGAACCTTTTTGTATGAAGCTAGGAACATCTACTAGTTTGAAGTCAATGACTTTTGGGTATAAAAACTCATTGGTCTGAAGTACTTAAGTCGCGTTTTCGTGTACCTACGTCTAAGTACGAAACAAACGACGGAAAAAAGTATTCTTTTACAAAATGTCGTAAATTATATAATTTCTGACATATTTTCAGTTCAAAACATTTATAAAAATGAGCATTCCACATTTTCGAACTTAAATATTTCAGTGAGTATGTAATTTACGACATTTTGTCAAAGAGTATTTTGTCGTGTTTGATAAATTTTTTGTCTATTATTGTATGTTTTTTTATGTGTACATGAAAACTCGAGTTTTTGAACACGTTAGGTTACTCCATCGTTGAAAAAATCGTAAATTTCGATCACAGAATCTGTCAAATGATGCTCGATATTTGATCAATATATAAGTTACTCCATTTATGATTCTGTTGCAAATGTCTTTTGTTTGAATTCAGCATTTATAAACAATGCTTTAAAGTACTACATAGGATTTCTGTTTAGTATTCTTATTCATAAATGTTGTCAACAATTTTGAAACTGTTTCTGAATGTCTATACAGATAATACACACATTTTCAAATGTGTCGAAGTGTTGGTATTTTATTGTTCAAATAAATGTGTTGTGACATTGTATGTTCTCTAGACCTTATATAAGCTTTAAAATCCTATGCCAAATGTACATTATTTTTCGAAATACTTTTTAATATCGAGAATCTAAGTGGTAAGTGTTTGTAAAATCGTATTTAAGTGACATTAGAATGGCAAAATTTGTTGTTTATAGATATTTAGGTGTACTAAATACTTAAAATATTCGTTGTTGTGATATTTGTAGTATTCTACAGTCAAAGAAATTTAATGCTACTTTTTTGTAGTCCTATTGTAAATTCTATCACAATATGTCGGGAGTTACATAAAAAAAAATAAACAGAACAACTGAATTAATTTAGCTGTAACTTTAAATTAAAAAAATAAAAATTAAAACTTCGTTAAATTAAAGATGGAATTTTTTTGTCTCTGACGGGACTTGAACCCGTAACCTGCCAAACTGTTAACAAAAATGGCAACATGCTTTGGCAGAAATAAGTTTCTAATACCGTATGAGACGTAACTAGCTATTATCATACAACAAATTTATACTAGGCGTCATCGCCGCGTTTCTGTGGCGACCCATATAGTTAATATACCTTACGAAATAGAGGAACTGTCAGCTCAGAGAGCGAGATGTACCTAGCGCAACCACTGTATAATAGAAAGAGATGTGACGCGAGGCAATAGAACCGTTTTTTGGTCATCCGGGTAAATATTCGGTTTCTGTGAATAACTGTGAACCTAAAGTGAAATCGTAGATAATTTTGTGAAATATACTAACACTATTTCAGTAAATTATCCACGATTTCACGTTAGATTGAGAATTATTCACAGAAATCTAATTTTTACCCTGCCGATAATCTCCTGAAAACGTCCAAAAACGGTTTCATTTGACAACTCGTGTCAGTTCCTCTTTACGGTGGCGACATTGATTGATGTCAGAAATATCGCGTCGATATTGCACGATATCGTAGTGGGAGCTTGTGTGATATGGCCAAGAACTTTAAAATACCTACAAAGGTGGAGAGTGCATTACAAACACTTTTTTGAAGCCAGAATCTATGACCTTTTTGACGTCACTGATGTTTCCCATCTCATTTCCTCTTTAGATGAAGGTCATTCAATGACAAATCCATGTAAAGAGGAAATGAGATGGGAGACATCAGTGACGTCATAAAGGTCATAGATTCTGGCTTCAAAAAAGTGTTGGTAATGCACTCTCCACCTCTGTAGGTATTTTAAACTTCTTGTATATGGCTCTATAAAACTACATCATTTTTGTTGTAGCTTTATGATGTTCAAGCGTGTTCGCGGATTCTAGTTTGTTCTCTGTTCTGAGGTCCTTACGTTTTCATTGTGAAGAGCACGCAAGTTTCAAGTTTGTCCAAAGTAAAATGACATGTGTTACCACATAATTGTAAGAAATGCATGGATACAATCCATTATTCTTGTATTTGTTAGTAATTATAAGTAAACAATAAATGGCGCTATTTATTGACTGGTATTTTTTGGTGTTAATCTGGTTATTATTATTAACAGTACCTACCTGGGAATCCTCTATTTGGTGACCTGCCCCTCTAGCATGGTATCTCTATTCGCGCGCGACGCGCCTTCGCTCATTCGCTGCATAGAATAACCACTGCCCGCGCTTTTCAGTGAGCGAATACCGCGTTTGCCGCGATATGGAAAAAAAAGCAGAGAAATCATACTAGAGGAGCTTGGCAAGGGAAATCAAGCAATACAAAATCTGTTTCCAAAAAACCAATAATATTCTTCTTCTTATCGTGTGGGCAGAGCCCTGGTATCAGAGTTTTTTCAGACCGCCTTACGGCCTCTGACGTGGTTTTTATGTAACGACTACTACCACCAGAGATAGTAGCCGGGTCAAACGGCTTAACGTGCCATCCGAAGCACGGAATCGTTTTTCTTTTCAGACAATCAGGTGATTCAGCCTGCAATGACCTAACCAACTGGGGAAAAACGCACAAAGTGACATTTCACTAGGTGTACCCCGTGGGAATCGAACCCACGACCTCCATGTCGAGAGCCAATTCTCTTAACCATTAGACCACGGAGGCAGTTATACCAATATTGATATTGCAGAAAGTTGTAGCAATGTTTCTGACCACCCTGAAAGGGATCACGGTCTTGAGTTTCTGTACGTGTGTATAGATTAGAGCGGCACAGGTCTGGTCGTTGTGGCGATACTCGGGGGAGGCCTTTACTGTCCAGCAGTGGACGTGTATCGACAATCGTGAAATTGATATCATTAGCATCATTTTTGCTCCGATCGGTTCGCTCGCATAGTAAAAGTTGTTCAGTTGGATGGGTAGACTCTTAGTTTAAGGTGGTTTCAGTCCATACAAAGTTTTGACGCACAATACGCGTAGACGGAATTAATAAAAGTAATATTTTGTATATGAAAAAATAGTTTAGAAAATCTAGTTGCCGCGTCACAAATAACATTTGCAATTTATAATATAATTACGATGATATACAGCTTTTAAAATTTTGTATGAAAAAATTTCAAAGCTCTATATCTTCGTAATTATTTTATAAATTGTATTTGTTAGTAATTATAAGTAAACAATAAATGGCGCTATTTATTGACTGGTATTTTTTGGTGTTAATCTGGTTATTATTATTAACAGTACCTACCTGGGAATCCTCTATTTGGTGACCTGCCCCTCTAGCATGGTATCTCTATTCGCGCGCGACGCGCCTTCGCTCATTCGCTGCATAGAATAACCACTGCCCGCGCTTTTCAGTGAGCGAATACCGCGTTTGCCGCGATATGGAAAAAAAAGCAGAGAAATCATACTAGAGGAGCTTGGCAAGGGAAATCAAGCAATACAAAATCTGTTTCCAAAAAACCAATAATATTCTTCTTCTTATCGTGTGGGCAGAGCCCTGGTATCAGAGTTTTTTCAGACCGCCTTACGGCCTCTGACGTGGTTTTTATGTAACGACTACTACCACCAGAGATAGTAGCCGGGTCAAACGGCTTAACGTGCCATCCGAAGCACGGAATCGTTTTTCTTTTCAGACAATCAGGTGATTCAGCCTGCAATGACCTAACCAACTGGGGAAAAACGCACAAAGTGACATTTCACTAGGTGTACCCCGTGGGAATCGAACCCACGACCTCCATGTCGAGAGCCAATTCTCTTAACCATTAGACCACGGAGGCAGTTATACCAATATTGATATTGCAGAAAGTTGTAGCAATGTTTCTGACCACCCTGAAAGGGATCACGGTCTTGAGTTTCTGTACGTGTGTATAGATTAGAGCGGCACAGGTCTGGTCGTTGTGGCGATACTCGGGGGAGGCCTTTACTGTCCAGCAGTGGACGTGTATCGACAATCGTGAAATTGATATCATTAGCATCATTTTTGCTCCGATCGGTTCGCTCGCATAGTAAAAGTTGTTCAGTTGGATGGGTAGACTCTTAGTTTAAGGTGGTTTCAGTCCATACAAAGTTTTGACGCACAATACGCGTAGACGGAATTAATAAAAGTAATATTTTGTATATGAAAAAATAGTTTAGAAAATCTAGTTGCCGCGTCACAAATAACATTTGCAATTTATAATATAATTACGATGATATACAGCTTTTAAAATTTTGTATGAAAAAATTTCAAAGCTCTATATCTTCGTAATTATTTTATAAATTGTAAATGTTATTTGTTACGCGGCATCTAAATTTTCTAAACTATTTTTTCATGTATACAAAGTTACTTATATTAATACCGTCTACGCGTATTGTGCGTCAAAGTTTTGTATAAAATTGACCCTTGCTCACCTTAAAATGATGCTAATGATATTAATTTCACCCTGTAGATAATGTACAGGGTGTAACAAAACACTCTAGTAATACTTAAGGGGGTTCTTCAGACCATCAAACTGAACAACTTTTAAAGCTGTCCCATACAAAACTGCAGTACTGACTCTACTCGAATGTATGCGACAGAAGATTTTTTTCTCACTATTTCGATGTTGGCCCCATAGTGAAAGTTGTTCAGTTCGATGGTCTGAAGAACCTACTAGGGTGTTCATTTACACCCTGTATATGCTGCCATTGCACGCTTCCATTCAACACAAGACAAAGTGCACAAACACGAGCACAGGCGTGTCAATATGGTGCTCGCATATGCTTGTGTTTGTGCCTGTTGACCGCTTGAACCGCTTGGCGTGCTAGACTGCCTGCCAGACTGCATGGCATGCGTCTGAACGCAACATTAGAATCATGCCGTGTGGTGTCGGCTATGAATAGCACCATCCCATTTCCTCCCGTGGGTGTCGTAAAAGGCGACTAAGGGATCTACTGAAGGATGGGCAGCAGCATCCTCTGAGTACACACATTGATTCGATCCAACTGCTATCGCCAACCCGCCTGCCAAGCGTGGCGATTATGACAAATCCTCCCCATTTTGGGGGAGGCTTATGTCCAGCAGTGGACGTTTAATGGCTGATATGATGATGATGACTCAGTTGCAGAAACGGTCATTAGAGTTAATCCTCCATTAAAGCTCATGCTAGCTTTTACTACGTCAACAAGACAAAAAGTGGCAGCAAGAGATTTAATGGAGGATTAACTCTAATGAGCGTTTCTGCAACCGAGTGTCTGTCACCTACTATAAACTTATACTATAAATAACAATTTCCTCTATGATGAGAATGCCCAGGCTGCAGCTTTGCCATTGTATGGTTTGATGAGGTAGGTAAGTATAGATTAGCAATGACATTCTATACATAAGGACTTCACATCAGCGCGCTGATAACGGGACTACAAGACAGTGTGCTTGATTATTTTACATTACTGCTTAGTGACCGAGGACATTTGACAGGACTGGAATGTCAGCTGCAATGCATGGCAGCAGAGCACAACTGAAGCATACTTAGGTGACATTCATAATATGCCATTTTGGGTTTTGTTATTGTATGATGTGGTGAATCCATGTGTATACCTTGTAGTGTATATGTCTAGAATGAGCCTCATGCTTCTACCGTATAAAACAAAAGGGGCCAACTTTTTTAGGTTAGTGTGCGTGAGGCACCATACAAATTATGTCTGTGTGCATGTATATGAATGAACTTATCAAAGGCTACAATCGCAAACTTGCGAACGGTCTCCTTTCCCTCAGCAAAGATCAAATTTGTACAATAGCAAGGTCACTCACAGGCCACTGCAAATTAAATAAGCACATGCACACAATGAAACTAAGTGACACCACCGGCTGCAGATTCTGCAAGGAGGAAATGGAGACTCCTCTGCATCTCCTATGTGACTGTGGCCCCCTGATGTACAAACGTAGTACTCATCTAGGTAGGCAGGTTCTGTCACCAGATGAGATACAAACTATCCCTATCAAGAATCTACTGCGTTTTCTGGTCGCAGTGGGGATTGGTAAGGAACTTTAAAAAAGGGTGTTCACAAAGGACCAGCGATGGTCTACGTGACACAGGCTCAGCAAGCCTGTCAAGGCCCAAAAACCCCCCTAATAATAATAATAATGTATATGAATAGGGTTTAGAGCAGGAAGCTGGAATAGGTATTGTCTATACCTTGGAGGACAGACTGCCTAACTAGCGGTGAAACATGATAATACTCCTTGGTGGTCGGTAATGATCGTTTTTCTTTCGGAAATTCCTGTCTATGTTTCCGACGTTACTTTGTCCTTTTCTAATCCAATGACAAAAATAAAAAAAGAACTTTATTTAAATTTTTGTTCTGATAGAAAGGGACAAAAATGTTGGAAATATCGACTATGGAGACGTACGAAAGAAGGTCGAACATTACCGACCGCCATGGCCAATTTTCTTGTTTCCATGCTCGTAAGGAGGGGCATCCTTTATGATTCTAAAATCCTTGGTTTAGACTTAGAGGCCTGTACTGGTTGCAATTTTTTTCTACGCATTTGTAGCTTTGACATATGACTTATCCAAGGTGTATACATAGAATGTAATTGTAGAAAGTACAAATCAAACAAAATGTTTCAATAACTCATTTATTCAACAACGCTTTTTAAATAATCCTCGTCCATTTTGTCAAACTTCTCTCGCAAGTCTTCTGGAACGTCTACTGAAGCGAGATTCTCCGCACCGACCTCATCTTCCTTCTGTATCAATATATCGACTACATTCTCACATGCGAGTAACACTTTAGGATCTTTCTCCCACTTGTGGTATTCTCTCAAAATGTAATAAACACCGTTTTCTCTCAAAATCTCTCTACAATTTCGCTTAGAACATAATTTATTTAATGTTTCTATTATCATTTTTCGTATATCTACATCGCTATCTCTCCTCTTCTCTTTCGGTAAATATTGCAACGCAATCGGTAATTTATCCATTTCTTCATCGTCATAATCTTCATTCCCCATTAATGGACTTAGAAGGTACGTTAGTAGATCTAAATCGGTGCTTAGTAAAAAATCATGGTAGTCTATATCAAATGCTAGGTTTCTTACGGTCCCAATCGCTCCTCCACGACGTATACCAGACTGATCATAATTACAAAACGGCAGTAATTTTATTAGCGGTACGTGCGGGTTTTCCTCTGTCAACCATTTTCGTATTCTGTGGCTGCAACTTAGGTTACTGAACATCGGAGCTAGGTAGTTCAGATTGTTACCTTTTTTGTTGAAGTTAATGTTCACAAAAGCGTTCAGAACGTCGTTTAAATGTGGAATGAAAGTGTCTAGACAGACCTCCAGTTCGTCCTCGAGGCGTGTTATGTTCGATAGTATCATACAAGCTGCATCTGCGTCGTTTTTTTGAGGATCTAAGACATAACCTATGAGGAGCTCTAGAATGTTTTTGTAGTTACCGGGCCGGTATTTAAGCATTTCCATGGCGCCTTTGGAGCTCGCTGTGATGTTGACGAGCAGTAGAAGAGCATTTTTGGCTATTTCAATCACTTTATCGTCTGTTAACTCGATTATACTTTGTATGATAAGCTCGTTTTTTAACAATGTTTCTATACCGTCGTCACTGGCCGAAATACCCACTAAATGGTCTAAAGATATATGTTTGAGGTCTACTCTGGATTCTGGCTTCAGAAACTGGAGCATTTCGTTGAGCGGATCTTGAGACATAGTTGATTTTTATTTGGAAATTGTAAAAACAAGGTAGTTATCGCGGACATGTGCAAAGTGCATTTGACACTTGACTTGACAGCTCATGATTTTTAATTTTTAAATCCGTTTCAAAACGTGTAAAAATCACTAGAGGAGTATATCTATCTCACTCTAGCATACTCACCTTCGTATGCTTCTTCTTTTTCGTATTGGCACCCTGAGGGATTTTCACACGCTGTAAACGGGAACCTTAATTTTTTTAAATTGCAAAGCTAACATTACACCACCACCAATAGAACAGTGACATCTAGTGCTGAGTAGCAACATCAACAATAAACAAGAAACTGCCATCTAGTGTCGAGTAGAAGTGATTACCTCATGAATACGCTAACCCATCACATGTGTAATTTTTTTCTTTGCGCACAAGATGTCGCAGTTCTTCCAACAATTTTTGTCCGCGTGTGGTTACTTTGCGTCACAAGATGGCGCTGTATTTCCAAAACTTTTAACTTGAGTCACAGAATAGGTAATATTATAATCAATAATATCTGTGACGATACTTCATCGTTCGTGTTCTAATTATTTGATTAGATTTCAATAATAAAAATAAAACAGTGTGGAGAGATTTTAAGACATTTATTTAAAACTTTCAAATACATATTACATTCAGTAAAACTCTTCTACTTTCACGTTATAAATATAATAAGCACAATTTATTTAGGTACGTAGGTACGTATAATATAATTATTTTTACTGCTATTTGAAGGTATCTATTTTATAGCCTTTTTAAATGTTATTTGTAAAGAAATTTACTTATAGGAATCTAATTAAAAAAATAAATGTCGTATTTTCAAAGTGCTTTGTAAGCTAAATTGTTTTTCTAAAAAAGAAATTATTTAGTTCATTTTGTAAAATCTACAAATAAAATTTAAGCCAAAATCTAGTGCAGCCAGGAATATTCTACCTATACCTACAGGGTGTAAGTATAGAATAGACTTTCCCTAAGGAAAGAAAGGAAAATTAAAAAAAAATAATAAAATTGCCTTTTCATACTAAATATCCGATCGTTGATTATAGGTAAGTCCAAATAAGGTTTAAGTAATTAGTTATATTTGAATTTTTACTATTTTTAGGTAGTTAGGTAGGCACATGATTATTTTTATGTGCTATATATTTACGAATTTCCAATTAATTATTTACATTAATATTTCAAATCAAAATAGGCACTTACATTAAACTAGGGACAAGCTTTATCTAGTTAATTATAAAATTCGTAATTCTTAGAAAACTATTTTCTAAAATCTAGTGATAAAATAGTTATGTAACATTTCATCTAAATCACTGAATAAGTAGTTAGTTTCGAGCGGAAATTATTGCAATGAAGAAGGTAGTTAGCTAATAAAGGTTAGGTATGTCTTAGACCACTTAATTATGGACTAGTTACGTGTTTAATTCTACTAACAAACATTTCTGCCACTTTTTGCGGAGGGGGCGAGGTGAAATCCGCAACTTTGGATTTTATTCCATTACTTTTAGATTCTAATTTTGATTGTTAAAAATCATGAAAAAAATTGTCTTGTGTCCAATGATCTAGATTTATTTTTGCTTACGCTTGTGTGGGAGTCGTACTATGTCATTGATGACGTAAATCGACTCCCGCACATTCGACTAGTTTGAATCCATTGTTCCGCAATTATAGTCTGTCTCGTTAAGTGATAACTGATAATGATAAGGTATAAAATTGTATGTAAATGACTTGATCAAATGGTCTTGTACCTTAGCAGAGGGGAATGCTAACATGAGGCTGGTCCCCAGTTAAATGGTCTAAGAATGAAATCGGTTAATTACATGGAAAAGCTGTATATATTTTTTATAATTGATAAACTAATTTGCAACTAGGTACCTACTACAAATTAATAGGGTTACCTTATGATACAAGTGAGCTTAGTTGGTCATGACAGTTGTAAGCTCGAGCCGTAGGCGAGGTCTGAAAACAGGCCGAGACTGTAATGACGAAGCACACGCGTTTCATACGACGTTTTTCAACACACTTGTAAGGATAAAATACATAAATGTCACGAAAAGGTTTAGACAAATTTTAGTGCAAAATGGCACTCGGATTTCTTTCTTCCCGCGCTGTGCGCCTGTGTTCGAATTGGTAATGCGCGCGCGGTATTACCTCACTAGTACGTTAATGTAATGTAAAACGCACGCGTGTTCTATAAGCTGCATTATGAACCTAAAAGCGGTGCGATAAGAGCCACTTTACGAGCAAGTGTGTTGAAAAATAATTTATATTTCCTAAGAAATTTTAATATAATTTTAAGTCAAAAAAATAATGTTTATAGGTACTGTCTGCTATAAGAAAAACTAAACAACTAACATTAAACTTCAGTAGATACCTATACTTAGCTTTAAAATATAACCCCTTTGCCCCCTGCACAAAATGATAAAAAGCCCAATACAATTTATTATTAAAACAAATTAGTTAGCGAATAATTTTCTTATGCAGGAGACCACGATGATGGCAAAGATGGACGTCTTCAGGATGTCCGCATCTGAAAATACAATTTAATTAATTAACTTTTTCCCCAAAAGTGGGCAGTGCCCACCTATGATCAGCCCAAAGAGGCATACCTAAAGGCATAGAGGGAGCCATACCATTGCAAGATTGTCCACTTTTTGACGTTTGTGTTTGAGTGTGTGGTGTCAAGTAGTATGGACAGAAGAGACCAAATAGTCCAAAGTGACAACAAACAAAATTTTGTATGAAAAATATCAAAGCTTTATATCTTCGTAATTATTTTATAAATTGCAAATGTTATTTGTTACGCGGCAACTAGATTTTCTAAACTATTTTTCCATATATACAAAGTTACTTATATTAATGCCGTCTACGCGTATTGTGCGTCAAAGTTTTGTATAAAATTGACCCCTCTGCAACCACATTAAGCAAAAAATTGGGGGAGCGAAGTGAGCTAGAAAAATCACAGTAAATTTTCACTCCATTTCAGACTTTTTTTTAACAGGTCCATACTAACCATTGCAAGTATGCTCCTTCTCCCTATACCCGTTCTCGGTGTCACAGAGACAGATGCGGTCCTGGGGCCCGTGCACGCGGAGGTGCGCGGGCGCAGCACCGGTGATGTTCGGCGTGCCGCAGATCAACCCGTCGTTGCATTCGTCACTGTTCGCGCAGATGTGGTAGAGGTCTGATAACAATGTTAGTTTGAATTGTTAAGAGGATATAACTGCGAGGGCGCCCAAACGCAATACATAACAAACAAATTTTGTCCTATTTTCAATATTAAGAGGATATGATTCACTCGTACGGCGCTCCATACAAAACGAAGTTCCGTCCTGGTTTGAACATTTAGTAATAAAACTTCGTTTGTATGGAACGCGAAAGTATCCTCTTATGGGTGCAATTTTAAAAACAATTTTGAGCATTTTGGAAATTTTCCGTATGGGATGGCGTCTCTAGTTGTGAATACTAGGCAATTATAGCTATATCCTTTCCCAAAAAATGCTTCATTGGACATCCACGGGAAAAAAATGTATGGCTTAAGGGCCTATGTCGAAAAATAATTGTAGCGAAATGGGCGTGTGATAGCTGATATTACTGCCTGATGCGAGAGAAAGAGATGGGGCAGCGCGCACGCCTGGAACGACGCAAGCGTAAAACAAACTTTATTTAATTGTGATTGTACTGTTTATGTAAGTTCAATTCTGCTCTAATCAAAGTTTTGAAAATATAAAACTCTTTTTTTTAAATCAAGTCTCGTGTTTCTATTATTCACCGTTTTGGAGTTCCAAGTGTTTATCGATAAAGACGGTGGCTACTTTGGCTAGTTTTTCTATCGAGAAAATGTGTCTTAATCATGTTTTGGCTCTGATCAAAACTACAATTATATGTTCAATTTACACATATCCGCAAATCATACTCCTGTTAGTTCTTCATGATATATGACGCTTTGAAGAATCAAATTTTTTCCATATATTTTCTTAATGTCAACGCTTCAAACCACACTTCACAACAATACCTACCTATTTTATAGCTTCATAAAACTTTCTGTTACAAACCTAAAGCAATTAAAGGTTGACCGCAGAAATTAATATGTACGTCAATATTTAACTGGAAAGTTATGAGTTTACAATATTGACCTTGCCAACAAAGTTGGTCTCATTATAAATGGAATCACGAAAAATATAACCACACACGCCATGGTTACATACAGGATGGATTTAATACGTGAGGTAGGGAGTCTGAAACTAAATGTTCCTTCACTCTTTTATAAACTAGACAGGTTGGACGACTATGTCTATCGGAGCTTCGGAGGCAGGGTCGGTGTGTTTTATTCGTCTGTGTCTTCGCTCGCTATATTTGTCTACCCTCAATATTATGGCTTTGACTATTTATTATAAGGACTAGCCTTGCGATAGCATTTCCCCTCTGCCACGGTATAAGATCAATTAATCATGTGCATTTACATTCAATTTTATACCTTATCACTAAACGACACCCTATAATTGCCAAACAATAATTTCGAACTTAGAACGTTTGGGGTTCACACGAGACTACTTTTCATGATTTTTAACGTTCAAAATTAGAATCTAAAGTTATGAAAGAAAGAAAGAAAGAAAGAAAAATTATTTATTTGGATCTCCGACACACATTCAATCTTTTACATTATCACGGATACATTTTTGTAAAATATTTAAAACAGAATACCTATTAATAAAAGATATTGTTTGTGCGCCGCAGTGGCAAAAAGGTCCCAACTCAGCAAACTATGCGCAAGTTATGGGGAATAAAATCCAAAGTTGCGGATTTTACCTCGCCCCCCGCAAAAAGTGGCAGAAATGTTTGTTAGTAGAATTACACGCGTAACTAGTCCCTATATAAGTAGTCAAAGTATTTTGGTACTGCATGTGTTTCGGTGGATGTTGTGCTGGGTTTTTATGAGTTATGTTTTTTTATGTTCCTATACCCATTTTGATATTGAAGTGATTTGTTAGTAAACATTGTGGCACAATGTTTTCATTCTATACGTTAATGCACTAGCTATTCAATATAATATTTTTATTAACCTCTATTTCTCATTACAAGTTAATTGTATTCTTTTTTGAGAAATAAATGTCTTAAACATAAAAAAAAAGTCTGAAACTAAATGCGTACGTCTTTGAATGAAAGGGCGCGTGTCAGTTGCCTACTCTCCGGTCTGCCACGATTTTGTTACCTTATTTATTTCATTTATCTCATTTCATACAAATCTGTGAAACGAGATTTGTTACATCCGACCGAAACTAAGAATGATTGCTTAGTCAAATAAACAGTATTTTATACAGGGTTTAAGGAAAGCCCTCCACAAACTGATACGATGAACAACGTCAACGGCAACGCCTACGTCTTCTTCTATGATCAAACTGAACAACGTTAATTACGGAGCCTACCTCAGGAAACACGAAAAAAATAGCTGTCCCATACATTTGAGCACAGCAGTTTTGTATGAAACAGCTGATTGTTTTTTCTAGTTTCCTGAGGTAGGTAGGCTCCGTAGTGAAAGTTGTTCAGTTTGATGGCCTGAGTTTAACGTTTCGGTCTGCGGAGGGATGTCCCTTACACCCTGTAGTATACCTACTATTTAATGATATTAATGAGAACCGGTACGGTTTAGAACTCTCTCCCTGCGTCTGTGTTTCCAAGCAAATACAATCAGGATATTTTTAAAAGAAGAGTTAATAGGCTTTTTCTGGGTGAGCGCACTACACCCTCGGCTTCATATAATAAAATGATGAATTTAAAAAAAAAACTTCTTAAATCTTCTCCTTTTTTATTAAAACTTCTTAGTTACCCGGATTCAATGCTCTCGCATGTTATTTTAATAAAAGTTCCTACGATTTCAATCACAAAAATCTGGAGTGCGATTTTTGAAACTAATTCTTTGAAAAAAATTCCCCAGACATATATATATGCATCTTTCTACTTCTGATTTGACTTTCCAAAATCATACTCCAGGATTGCGATTTTTGAAAGTCAAATCAGCAGTAGAAAGATGCATGTCTCCCTGGTAATTTTGACATTTTGTACTGCTGAGTTCAACGAATGACTTTCAAAAACAAAGAGATTTAACGTAATAAACAAAAATCGGACTTATAAATATTTGGTCGTACAGTACCGCATAAAGTTAAACATGTCGCCTGGAAACCCTAGCCGTGCCGTGGCTGAACTGTGTCCGTGTTAACTTAACATAAACACAATCTACTTAGTCAAAATTTAATTTCCAGCCTAAACCTTTAAATCAAATTAAAATCAGCCCAACGAACTAATTTAGCATAAATTAAGCAATAATTCGTGACAAAACTCTAGAATTCAGCCTAAATATTTACCAGATGGTACTGTAAGCCGAGCTGACTGTGATAACAATCACTTATTTGTGCTTAGCACGAAGCCAGGCCAACCTAATGTTATACTTAGCTTGTTTTAATTGACGTGGCTAGAGATTTTCCCTGAGGGGGGCAACCGGCCACCTAGCTCATAGCTACCGCCTCAGTAGCAAGACTCACATGTCTCGTGGCAAGGTTGGATCCAAAAGTTCATTTTCCTAAGGCTCCGTAACGTGCGATTTTTGAAACTCATTTGTTGAACTCAGCAGTTGAGAATGTCAAAATTAGAGATATGCGACATGTGTCTTTCTACTTATGATTTGACTTTCAATAATCATATTACAGGAGTGCGATTAAAGTCAAAACAGCAGTAGATAGATGCATATCTCCATAGTAATTTGGACATTTACAACTGGTGAGTTCAACGAACGAGTTTCACAAATCGCACTCCAGTTGTGGTATGGGTGCTTCATCAGCCTTTGCATGCCTATACATCTGGAGCGAGCTAGGCGAGCTCGAAATTTTGCAGTATTGCCTCTGTGTTTTGGCTAGAATTTCACAAGATGATGTTGAGAAACAGTGCTATTAATTATTGCTTCACTACTTTCCATTTTTCTAAGGGGGGGAAACAAGCTTTCTGAGGTGCTCTGCCGCCCCCCCTTGCGACGCCAAAGCTTGTTTTAATTGCTTAGTTGTGCTGCCACCTTAGCCCTTTCCGCGCTAAATCTAGCGGTTTTAGTACCTGCCTATGTTTAGTACCGGATGAGAATTTAGTGCTTAGCGGAAAATCTAGTGCCTTTAAACGTATACAGGGAAAAGTGTCAATAACCTTTAAACCACATACTCTACCCATCAAACTGAAAAACTTTTATCATGGTAGCAAACCTGGCAGCGTAAAAAAAATCTGCTGTTCCATATTAAACTGGAATGCCTACTCGACTTAAACGTATAGTCTAGGATAAGAGGAACTTTGGTAACAATCATAGGCTGGGAAGGCTGATTCAGTATGATAGGGTGTAGAACATCAAAGTCAAAGTCAAAGTGTCTTTATTGCAAAATTTGCAAATTTAAAGCATCTCTGTGATGGGGATGGACCAGGAGTGCGATTTTTGAAACTCATTCTATTCTATTTTTATTTAATGGCGTCCGATGCGTTATCACAATTGTGCCAATGTCTCGTTATGTGGAGAGTACACGTAGGAAAATGATTAGTAGCATTTCTGCCAATGTCAAGTAGTTTATTATAATCTCAAGTTAACGTTTTATAGTTAAAACACAAAAGAGTTTACAAAATGGCGGAGCCACGTGCAAGCCCAACAGATGCCAATACGCACGCGTCTGACCTCCCAAAGACTTGCAGCGCGACTCCAGAAACTCATTCATTGAACTCAGCAATTGATAATGTCATTATTACTATGGAGATACGCATCTTTCTACTGCTGATTTGACATTCAAAAATCATACTCCAGGAGTGCGATTTTTGAATGTCAAATCAGCAGCAGAAAGATGCGTATCATAATATACATAAATTTGCAACTGATAAGTTCAACGTATGAGATTCAAAAATCGCACTCGAGGTCTGCCTGCATAGCTCCAGTCGGTTTAGGAGTTACGGCCACAACGATCACCTGCAAGGCTGATCATAGGATATTATTGTAAATTTTTTATTTTTTGTAAATTTGTTTCGGAAAAACTGTTATGACTATTTAGAGGACTAAGGACTATTTAAAGGCGAATAATTTAGCGCCAAATCTAACGCTTTTTAGCGCTATTTTCAAAGATTCAGCGCTCATTAGATTTTTCAGGTGGCAGCCCTGTAAGCTTAATTGTGTACGGACTTCGTTACTATCGATTGTAATGCTAAGGTTAGGCTTGATTATGCTTATTAATATTTTAACTGAGGTTTTTGGCATAGTTTTGGACACGACACCTAGCTCAAGATCCCATTGCAATATTTCTTCGTTCATCTGTTACGTGAAACAATCAGGGACTGATTACGATATATAGGCTATGTCCAGAGAATTCTTTTGAACGTGAGCTAACACCCAGTTGCAGAAAAGCTCATTAAAGTTAATCCTCCATTAAATCTCTTGCTGTCACTTTTTGTCTTGTTGACTTAGTAAAAGCTAGCAAGATTTGTAATGGAGGATTAACTCTTATGAGCGTTTCTGCAACTGAGTGTTAGTCTAGTCAGACCCCAGCGGGACGTCTGTGCCCGGTAACAATTGTTCAAGTATTCACTTCGAAATAAATCGGACTTAATAGTTACAAATTGTAGACTAGAAAAATCGACTAAATCCATATATATAATAGGCCCTAAAATCTACAATAAACTCCCCAACGATATCAAACAGTGCAAAGAAAATTGTACCTTTGAACGTAAATTAAAAACATGTCTTATAGATCGTGCTTTCTATGACATTGATGATTTTTATAACTTTGTACCTAATGTTATTAGAATGTAACCAGACTGTAATATAAATAATATAATTATAAGTAGTTAAGGAGTGCATTTGACATGTAAAAATATCTTTATGAAATAAATGATTATGATTATGATTATGTATTTTGACATATGGGAGTTCGAACTAAGACTTAAGTAACATCTCTAAATCTCAGCCTAAGAACCGCAATGTTTTTTCGAAGAAATATGTATTAAAGACTAAGACCCCACTGCAAGTTTTAAACAGTATTTGTTTAGGCAATGATACCTTTTTTTTTTTTTTTTTTTTTTTTAATTTATTTTAAGTTTTCATTTTTACAAAAGGTACAAATTGCTTTAATTTTCGCCAAACTGCAGAACAGTTTGTTGGCGAAAAACATTACACTCAACTTTAAAAAAAATGAGTCCTTAATCTTACCTTTACAATATAGTTTAGTAAATAAAATTATGTTAAAGTATTATGACAAAGTATAAAGATAATATCACAAACCCAAAACAGTAAGTTTGTGACATCACATATTATACTCAGGTACCTACTAACAGCGATTGTTTACAATGTTTATCTAATTAGGTACTATCAAATTTTTAGTGATTCAAGAATTGTTTTTTTTAGTTTAGCTTTTAAGGATATTTTACAAAGATTCTGTTTTTGCCTTAGCCAGTCAATACTCAATACCTACATATACCATAACCAGTAGTTGTAAAGTTTCGAGTTTAAAGCCTGTCACAACCCTTTTATAAAAAACAGATTGCGATTCTGTTACTTTTAGGGCACTTAAATGTGTTTTTATTTTACGTTATTGTAGCAAGTTGATATGTGTGAAAGATTTCTTTCATTGAGATGCGAGACCTTTCCATTGGTAATTATGTAAATCATTGTTTTAAACAAATACTGTAGAAAACTTGCAGTGGGATCTTGGAATAATACCGATATGCCGGTACCTATCGGTATGTTATTTTGATATAGAACTAGCTGGTGGCCGCGACTTCGTCTGCTCTTCGTCTGAACAATTCACACAATATCTTTTATAAATTGTAGCCTATGTGTTATTCTGATGTCATATGCTATATTATTGTAAAGTTTCATTAAAATCCATTCAGTAGTTTTTACGTGAAAGAGTAACAAACATCCATCCATACTTACAAACTTTCGCGTTTATAATATTAGTAGGATATATATATATATATTTCAGAAATAAAAGATTGAATAATTATTTTGATAGTTTCCCAAAATTTATACCAATATAATACTAATTCTTGGCCGGATTTGTCCAAACTTTGATTTATAGAAGAGTAATTACACTACTTGTTATTTACTCCGAAATAACTTCATTTGTGCTCTACCACACTAAACCCATACTAAAAGAACAAAATGTATAATCCACCCAAAGAAAGAGGTCGTTGTATCCGTACTTATTGCAATGTGAGGTTATACAGTTTTAAATTCAAATATTATTGATTTTTAAACATGTTACAGCCATGTTGTGCTATTTCGAATCAAATTAAAGATTGAAAAATTTGTCTCGGACAGGACTTAAACCCGCACTTTTCCAAACCGGGGAACTGTGTTATCCAATTTCGAAAGAAAAAGAACGAAATTTTCAATCTGTTGCGTCTTAAGGGGACGTAAGCGATTTTTCAATCTTTAATTTGATTCGAAATAGCACAACATGGTTGTAACAAGCTGTAACATGTTTAAAAATCAATAATATTTTAATTTGGTACAGGGTGTGTCATCTATATTGTATGAATTCCAATTGTAATGCTGGACTTGAAATCGCTTTTTAGCGATAAGACCGCCTGTTTTTGTGCCTTTTGTATTTCCTGATTGTTTGCTCTCTGTATACTCTGTTTTTTTGGTGTCAAATAAAGTATAATTGATTGATTGATTGATTGACTTGCGGGTTGGTTAGTTTGTAATAACTACCAGTAGATGGCGCTCACGTCCCCTTAAGACGCAACAGATTCCCCGGTTTGGAAAAGTGCGGGTTCAAGTCCTGCCCAAGACAAATTTTTCAATCTTTAATTTGATTATACAGTTTTAATTTGTTAGGTTTCTTTTTATTACATTTTTTTTAAATTATGTGACATTGACATTTCTATACAAAATTTACCGTGTAAAATTTACTCTCAACTTATTCATAGATTAGGGTTGGTAAAACCCGAAATCACGGCGACTTAATCTAAGAAAAAAATTTACTCGCGTTTGGTCGAATCGGGCCATAAGAAAGAAATAAATAAATTGAAAGTACCTACCCTATACCTATCGCCAACAACATTACAACCTTTCATTTCGTGTATAATATATATTATGAGGTGACCTTTATGTCGGGGATATAACGTATTTATTACTTTCAGACATTTACACTTCAATTTTGTACAATTGATTTGTACTAGCGTTTGTTATTGTGTTTTTGTCTACTGTTTTGCTTCGAGTGCGATTTTTGAAAGTCACACGTTCAAATCAGCAGTAGAAAATGACATAATTATTACAGAAATTATCAAATATACAGGGTGTTACAAAAGTAAAAATAAACATTTAAAACTCTTAAGGGGGTTGTTGAGACCATCAAACTGAACAACTTTGACTATGGGACCAACATCGAAATCGCGAAAAAAAAAAATCTTTTGTCCCATACATTTAGCTCGAGTAGATTTGTAGTTTAGTATGGAACATCGCAAACGCATCGCATCATGGCGATTATGGCAAATCTCTCCATTTTTGGGGAGGCCCATGTCCAGCATTGGACGTCTATCGGCTGATATGATGATGATGATGGAACAACCCATTTTTTTTTCGCGATTTCGATATTGTTCCCATAGTGAAAGTTGTTCAGTTTGATGGTCTAAACCACCGCCTTAAAGGCTGGGCCACACAGAGTGCAGCTGCAGAACGGGTGCAGGCCGTAGTTAGACGGCAGTAGTTGTAAACTATGGAATTATATGCGAGGTGTCACACTGAATGCAGTCCGGCGCCGCTGCGGAACAGCTGCGGAACGGTAGCCGCATTGCCGGCCTGCAGCCGGTCTGCACCCGCTCTGCAGCTGCACTCTGCCTGGCCCAGCCTTAAATGTTTATTTGTATTTTTGTAACACCTTGTATATCACTTCTAAACCTTTACCTATGTTTTTGACATATATTTTAGCACTACTTATAAGATATCTCTATCTATCTCTATCTACTAATATAAGTGAGATAATCTTACTTACCTAATAGGACACCACTAGTTTTTAATGACTTACGATGTCCAAGAGCCGTGGTGGTCCAGTGGCGAGTAACCTTGCCTGGCGTGCAGGAGGCGATGGTTCGATCCCCGTCCAGGCAGACTCGTACCAATGAGTTTTTCGGAATTTATGTATGATTTGCAACACCACTGGCTTTTTCGGTGAAGGAAAACATCGTGAGGAAAGCTGCATGCTTCAATTTCGAGGCATGTATTGTACCTACTGTCCATTACAAGTGGCGACGGGCTCACTCCCCGTCACACTGGACAGAGTTTCGGTACTACTAGTGAAACGCGGATGTTCCCCTCGGGGAATATAGTCGTGAGCATATGCTACAATGTACAAGATATTTATTTATTTATATATATTTTTTTATATGTATATACAGGGTGGAAAAAAAGGCCGTGGTTGGAGGGAAAGTACCCTTAATATTTATGATGGCAAATTTTACTGAAAGGAAACATTCCTTTATTTTCAAATTTAATTAAAACTGCATTTAAAGATTTTTGAAAAATCATCTGCTTGAGCCGGGAATCGAACCGGTGAAACGTGAAAAAAACATCCTGTATTTTATGATACCAACCGAAAGAGTCATTCATAAGGATCAATTTCTTTTATACAACATAGTATCTTAAATTAAAGAAAGACCAAGAAAAAAATCATTTTTCTATTGTTAAACTTACTATGTAAAGAAATAAGATTTGTGGGGTCATGTAAAAAATCTGGTGTATAAAAGAAACTACAGGTCAGTAGAGGAATTAAAAACGGAAGTACAAAATATTATTTCAAATATTCACCATAATTCAATACAAAAGGCGACACGTAGCGAATTTATTCGAAGAATACGTCTGTGCATACGTGAAAATGGGTCTCATTTTGAGCAATTTATAAGTTAAGTAAAGAATTTTCTTTAGATAGTTAAGTTTAACAATAAAAAAATCATTTTTTCTTGGTCTTTCTTTAATTTAAGATACTATGTTGTTTAAAAGAAATTGATCCTTATGAATGACTCTTTCGGTTCGTATCATAAAATATAGGATGTTTTTTTTCACATTTCACCGGTTCGATTCCCGGCTCAAGCAGATGATTTTTCAAAAATCTTTAAATGCAGTTTTAATTATTTTTGAAAATAAAGGAATGTTTCCTTTAAGTAAAATTTGCCATCATAAATATTAAGGGTACTTTCCCTCCAACCACGGCCTTTTTTTTCCACTCTATATATTTTTTGTATTCAGAAGATGAAATTAACCTCGGACCTCATATACAAAAGTGCGGATCAGCCGATCGACTTTCTATAGCAAGTCCAGAAATATATACAATACAGGGTGTAAGGGTGTTTTCAGAATTTATATGAAATTATTAATAAAGTCTGGATTTTTTTTGCGAATTCCCTATATGTTTCTTAGAGAAAGTTGTTCAGTATCATTGGTACAATCACCCCTTAAAGTAATGCAACTGTTTATCCTGGAATCCTGTATACAGAGTGTTAAATTTAATGCGTTACATATCAAAGGGGGTGCTACAAACCATCAAACTGACCAACTTTTACTTTTTTTTTTCATTTCGCGTGGGTTTGCTCTTGACCTCAATCCAGTCCTTGGGACGAAGATGGGGTCGAAGATGAAGCGAGCTTTCCCAGAAGAAGCCTATTCACTCGTACTTTAAAGGAATAATCAAGTGAGAATCGAAATCAGGAAAAAACTCAGTTATTACATAGAACACGTCAATTGCACGTGACTGCCTTTGATAAAAATAAAATAACGGAAGATACGGTACTAGCTTCTAGCGCATGGACCGCATAAATTGAGCCCCCGTCGCCTAATATGTGTCAGTCGTAATCCGAGCGGCATTCGCATTGCATGATTGAGATTACGGTGATACATCGTCTTGCTCGCAAGCCTCCTGTTCGCGTAATTCAGTCTCTTTCATTGTTAACATTCGTTTGTGTGAATAATAGCCCAGTCATTTTACGGTTTGAGCTGGGACTAATTAGTAATTGATATTTTTTTTTCCGGTATAATATTGAAGAACCAATTTGAGCCTAGAAATGTACCAAAATTTTAAAAAAATCACGTCAGCAACAGTTCCAATATCTCGTTCTAAAAAACCTGATGGTAATTTTTTTTTCTCATATTTAAGGCCTTACCATTATTACATACATCAACATGGTGTAAATATTTTTGGCTACTTAGAAGGTTTTGAAAAATCCATTCGTATTTTCTAATAATCACCTCATTTTTTAAATTTCAATGTATATTTTATTGCTAAAAAATAATTTATATTGTTAAATCTAAGTCAAATGAGTGCATTTGTATTAATATTATTAATTAAAAGCATTCTGGGAAACACAATTTTGATTTCTATGTTGCGTAGCGATTTTTATTTTAATATGTTTTAAGATAGTCTTTTTGTCACTAAATGGTGCTGGTTACAGTTTAAAAGTACAATTAATAATTACTCCCTACTCCGCCTAACAAAACTCCGTATAATGATTGGGCTATAAATTTATCTGTGGTAAGCATGTCCATTGTTTGTGTACGTAATGTAAGAACGTAACGTATCTTCCCCTATTTTAATTTAATCAAAGGTGACTGCTGATTTTTTTTCGCGATTTCATTGTTGGTCCAATAGAAAAAGTTGATCAGTTTGATGAGCATTCTAAAGAACCCTCTTATAACTAACGCATTTAAGTTAACACCCTGTATAAGTCCTCAAAATAGAATCTAGAACCGCTTGTATAATAAGGAAGTCGTGCAATGCGCTTTTCGTGCCTCCGAATGCCTTGCTATACCATTACACTTTCCACTCCAATTGTACCCAATTATATTTCCCCTTTACACACTTCTAGTCCCACGCGACAATTCATTTTAAACCTAACAGCCTAAGCAATAAGAATTTGATCAGGTGGCGTCACGTTAAAAAAACCTGACACATTTTTTTCTTCAAGCCAGTTGAGTTTTAAAAAAATATATTGTTCCGAGTGTAATTTAGATGCAATTTGTGTAATTTTGTCGTGGCTTTTTTTATCTGTGATCTTTCGACTTTTTTTTTAATTTGATAAGTTAGTAGTAGGAAATTAGTTAAGGAGGGGTCAATTTTATAAGAAGCTTTGACGCACATAATACGTGTAGACGGTGTTAATATAAGTAACTTTGTATATATGGAAAAATAGTTTAGAAAATCTAGATGCAGCGTCACAAATAACATTTGCAATTTATAAAATAATTACGAAGATATAAAGCTTTCATACAAAATTTTAAAAGCTTTATATCTTCGTAATGACTTTACTATATTTTTATTTATTTCCCAAGAATTGATGTGCAATACATTGATTATAAGTAAACAGGATATAAATACCTAACATAAATAGTTAAACATATAATTCTTATTTACATAATAAATAAATAAATATTTCTTATCAGTTATTATTAATTGTCAAAATACATCACTCACATCCACAACAGGCTTCGTCAAAGAAAGTACATCACTCAGATCCACAACTCGTCTCGTAACTCTATCTTCGTAATTATTTTATAAATTTGCAAATGTTATTTGTGACGCGGCAACTAGATTTTCTAAACTATTTTTCCATATATAAAATATTACTTTTATTAATTCCGTCTACGCGTATTGTGCGTCAAACTTTTGTATGGACTGAAACCACCTTAAGAAATAATAAACTGGGTGATTTTATAAACACTTTCCAAATTCTTCCAGAATCTCATACGTTGAACTCAGCAGTTGAAAATGTATGGAGATACGCATCTTTCTACTGCTGATTTGACTTTCAAAAATCGCACTCCTGTAGTATGATTTTTGAAAGTCAAATCAGCAGTAGAAAGATGCATATCTCCATAGTAATATTGACATTTTCAACTGCTGAGCTCAGCGAATGAAATTCAAAAATCGCACTCCAGATCATGAAATTGAACAACTTTTACTATGGGAGCAAACCTGAAATATCAAAAAAAAATATTTGTTGGCAATTGCAGGTCAGAATTATTATTTACTATTTTCAGGTAATTCATTTAAAAAAGGAAAGAACTTAGGGATATCATTAGATCTATTTTTCTGTATTTTTTGTAGTAATAACACTTTAAGAATGCTGTCAAAATCTATTGATAATAAATACGAAAAAATTTCAAGATCTATATAAGGTCTAACAAAATTAGGTGAAACTATTTTAAGGGGATGATCAGAACATCAAACTGAACAACTTTCTCTATGGGACCAATATTGAAATCGCGAAAAAAAAATTTGCTGTCCCATACATTTAGGTCGAGTAGGTTTGTATGGAACAGCTGATTTTTTTTCGCATTTTCGATATTGGTCTTATAGAGAAAGTTGTTCAGTTTGATGGTCTGATCATCCCCTTAAAATAGTTTCACCAAATTTTGTTAGACCTTATATATTTGAGATAATTAGTGTGTTATCTATTCTTACAATCACAAACAATAATAAATATGAATCATAATATACTTAATATTGAAAGTCGTGCGAAAGAAACGAAATATTTAAAAACTAATTTTAGAATCATATAATTAAAAAAAATTTTTAAAAAAACGAGTTCTTTTGTTTCACGCGATGACGTAATTAAATATTTCCGTGCAGCTCATGTTTTCGTAGACTCGCTACGTAGCTACGGCGTAGCTCGTAGCTATTTGCGGCACGCAAAAAAGACGGAGGCAGCTCTTTGGTACACAAATTTACTGTTCCCATATATTATTTACATTTTATTTGTTACATTTTGTTCATCGATATGTATAATGACGAGCCATCAGGTTCTTGGTTTAGTACAGTGGCGTAGCATGGGTTTCTGCCGCCCGGGGCAAAGACCGATTTTGCCGCCCCCTTATCTTTATAAGAAGACCTACGGAAAAATTTACGGAGCGAGCGAAGCGAGCTCGACATTTTTTTGCACAACTATTCGAGTTGTGGTCGGACATCTTTTGATTTATAAATTTAGGTAAAATAAAAATATGAATATAAAGCGAGCGAAGCGAACTCGACTTTTCTCCTTAATACGAATCAGTTGGAGCTAGAGCTTTTTATGTCCAATTGTGCAAAGTAACTTAAGTAAACACTATCGATCGAGCGAAGCAACTCGACATTTTTATCACCACATCTACACAGAACTCTTTAAAAAAATCAGCTGTCCCATACAAAACTGCAAACATAACTGGAGTGCGATTTTTAAAACTCATTCGCTGAGCTCAGCAGTTGAAAATACTATGGAGATGCATCTTTCTACTGCTCATTTGACTTTCAAAAATCGCACTCCTGGAGTATGATTTTTGAATGACAAATCAGCAGTAGAAATAACTGTATAATAATAATAAATGTCTTGGACAGCAAGGAGTGTGTATTGTACGTTAGTCCACCACGCGTGCTTAATGCGTATTAATAAAGATTTCACATACGCAAAATATTCTGATATTTTGTTCAGCGTGTACAGGCTTCCTCACGATGTTTTCCTCCACCTTTTGAGAGCATTCGATTCTCAAGACCATAGACAAAAAATTGTACAATAATTAATGCAAGTACTCACTCTTAGTCTGGGCTTCGCACTGTCCATTCACAGGCTGCACGTTGTCCCCACACAGGCACCTGGTGGCGGGGTCGTAGTGTGTCCGCACGCACGACGTCCCCACGATGCCGGCGCACTCCGCCTGCCGCGAGCACGGCCGCGCTGCAATGTAGCAGTAGCGTTACTATCATGAGATACAATGTCCCCACAGCTGGGTATATACACAGGTATCACGACGTCCCCACGATGATTGCTGCGAGCACGGCCGCGCTGCAATGTAGCAGTAGCGTTACTATCATGAGATACAATGTCCCCACAGCTGGGTATATACACAGGTATCACGACGTCCCCACGATGATTGCTGCGAGCACGGCCGCGCTGCAATGTAGCGGTAGCGTTACTATCATGAGATACAATGTCCCCACAGCTGGGTATATACACAGGTATCACGAGGTCCCCACGATACCTGCCGCGAGCACGGCCGCGCTGCAATGTAGCGGTAGCGTTACTATCATGAGATACGATGTCCCCACAGCTGGGTATATACACAGGTATCACGAGGTCCCCACGATGCCTGCCGCGAGCACGGCCGCGCTGCAATGTAGCGGTAGCGTTACTATCATGAGATACAATGTCCCCACAGCTGGGTACACAGGAATCGTGGGGTCGTAGTGTGTCCGCAGTGTCCGCACGCAGGACGACCCCACAATGCCTGCCGCGAGCACGACCGCGCTGCAACGTTGCGGTAGTGTTACTATCATGAGATACAATGTCCCCACGGCTGGTACACAGGGATCGTAATGTCGTAGTGTGTCCTCACGCCCGACGTCCCCGCAATGCCTGTCGTGAGCAAGACCGCGCTGCAATGTTGTGGTAGCGTTACTATCATAAGATAAAATGTCCCCACAGCTGGGTACACAGGGATCGTGGGGTCATAGTGTGCCCGCAGTATCAGCACGCAGGACGCCCCCACAATGCCTGCCGCGAGCACGACCGCGCTGCAAGGTAGCGCTAGCATTACTATCATGAGATACAATGTCCCCAAAACTAGATAGCGATACTATCATTGATCGTGATCACATATCCCTAGCTGTGGCACAGAATTATAATTGATTCGATTCCTATCATCTATCATATAGATGCACATCTTGATCTTTCTCGATTTTTCTCTGATGCAGCATGCCCACAGATAGCGCAATCTTTCTCATTATGACCTTATAATGTTGTGATATGTATTAACGTCGCTGATAGACGTCCACTGCTGGACATAGGCCTCCCCCAAGGATCGCCATAACGACCAATCCTGCGCTGCCTCATCCAACGGGTTCCCGCCGCCTTCACCAGGTCGTCGGTCCACCTTATGGGGGCTGTCTACCTACGCGCTGCTCTTTTCGGTACGCAGTCAGTGCCAGTCACTAATCGAGAGCTCTGCGACCCCATCGACTGGACGGCTTAATGCTAAAACCAGCTATCTGCACATTTTTATTAAAATGATCGTTAATTCATCATCATCATCATATCAGCCGATAGACGTCCACTGCACATAGGCCTCCCCCAAAACAGGGGGATGTGCTATAATCGCCACGCTTGACAGGCGGGTTGGCGATCGCAGTTGGATTGAATGTGTGAGACCCCTTAGTCGCCTTTTACGACACCCACGGGAGGAAATGGGATGGTGCTATTCTTAGCCGATACCACACGGGCAATCGGTAATTAGCGACACTTAGCGATGATTTTTTAAGACTTAATTGAATCAGGCGTTACTTTGCGGAAATCCATACACTAATATGTAGATGACACGATTGTATCAAGACCTCCGCTTCTAAGTACCTAGTAGACAAAGTTGTATTACGTTATGTAACACAACCTGCCCACCAAATAATTTCTGCTCTACACGTGTTTCGCTCCACCAAGGAGCATCCTCAGGAGTTAAACCGAAAACAGAGTTGTTACTCCGCCGAGCGTCCGACACCGAGACGGACGCTCGAAACACGTGTAGAGTAGAAATTATTTGGTGGGCAGGTTGTGTTGCATAACGTAATACAACTTTGTCTACTAGGTACTTAGAAGCGGAGGTCTTGATACAATCGTGTCATCTACATATTTTTAAGACTTGTTTTCGCAGTAAAAACTCGATCTGACTTGCTAGCAATTAGCCCCGCCATTGCCACTTGGGAGTCGCGTTGTAGGTCTGCTATTGGGTCACGTGTCGCTCTTCGATTGTTGGTTGCCCCCTCCCGGGCCTATGAAGCTCCAGTGGTGGCTCAAGATAGTGTTCTTTTCGAAAAACAATCATTGAAGTCACCAAAATACATCTATCGTACATCGTCAAGCACTATTGCTAAATAAACTAGACATTGGCAAAATCATCACAACCAAGATGACGGCCCGGTAGTAGAGTCTGTAGTGAACCTGCGTGCTGTGCCGAGGGTCGCGGGTTCGAATCCCGTAAGGGGCAAATATTTATATGATGAATATGAATATTTGTACCCAAGTCATGGATGTTTGTATCTATATAAGGTCTAACAAAATTAAGTGAAACTATATTAAGGGGATGATCAGACCATAAAACTGAACAACTTTCTCCATGGGACCGATATTGAAATCGCGAAAAAAAAATCAGCTGTTCCATACAAACCTACTCGACCTAAATGAATGGGACAGCAGATTCTTTTTTCGCGATTTCAATATTGGTCCCATAGAGAAAGTTGTTCAGTTTGATGGTCTGATCATCCCCTTAAAATAGTTTCACCTGATTTTGTTAAACCTTATATATGTATTATATATCGTTGTCTAGTCATCATAATACAAGTCCAGGTACTTTAAATGTGACTAGATTTAAAAAAAAAAAAGATGGCAGCCATTTTTTTAATTATATAATAGAATATTTTAATATAAAATTGAGTTTAGCGATTCTTCGGGCTATGTCGGTAACCTTATTTCTTCTGCGTTTCTCTTCGAGTCTGATTCGATCTCGAAGATTAATTAGAGATTCTAAGTTCGTACCTGGTGTCGGCAAACGTCCCGAACATCCTTGAACCAACCGGCTTAAGCTGCACAGATGAAAAAAGATCCCATGGGAAAGGGGCCGCTGCCTCCTATGGGATGCGACCTGCGTTTGCACCTTTGCGCGATCGCATCTTCAGGGAACTACGCGGGTGCCAGGATCGACGGCGGAAAGTGCTGCACGGGTAAAACACACCACGTACTCACTTTTAGAGGCAACGTACCTGTTTGTGCCAGTGGCGGTTCGGCCCTGGGGTGCCGAAGCCAAAAACTTCATTAAATCCATTGGCCGTCGTTTGAGGGAGAGGGGCCGAGACCCCCGCTCCGGGTCGTACCTGGTTCAACACATTTCCCTATACAGCGTGGAAACGCCACGAGCGTGATGGGCACATTTCAACCGGGTTCGACTCGAGGCGGGCTCTTTGACTGATTATTTTGTTTAGTCTAGTTATATTTTAGTTTTAGGATATTTCAGTTGGTACCTTAGAATCTAGGATATTTTTAAGACTTTGGTCCGCCATACACATACGGAATTGCGAACCGGAATCCTAATTTTTTTTAATGTTTTCAATTTTGGAATCCTAATTCAGGATTCAGTGTTGTCAACTATGGTTACATAAAATACTAGAGTGCTGTTTAAAAAATGCCTAAAATAAAAATGTATGAAATGCCAAATTAATGACAGTTTAAGGTATTTAGTAAAACAAAACAAACAATTTATATAAGGTCTAACAAAATTAGGTGAAACTATTTTAAGGGGATGATCAGACCATCAAACTGAACAACTTTCTCTATGAGACCAATATTGAAATCGCGAAAAAAAAATCTGCTGTTCCATACAAACCTACTCGACCTAAATGTATGGGACAGCAGATTTTTTTTTCGCGATTTCAATATTGGTCCCATAGAGAAAGTTGTTCAGTTTGATGGTCTGATCATCCCCTTAAAATAGTTTCACCTAATTTTGTTAGACCTTATATACATGATAATTACTATCATGTGATGAAGTCATGACGTTACCATGGTTGATTTGTAAATTTTATTTCAATATTATGCAACTATATCAAAAGACTATAGATAGTTTTAACATTAGACATAATCTGCATACAAAATGGCATGAACCATTATCAAAAAAGCTATTTTTGAACGTAGGCGAATTCGCAACTATACCGCAACGACGTCGCAACTGCACCATCATGATACGGTATTGTTCCATCAACGCATACGCTCAAAAATCACCTGTTCGATATGACCGTAAATCTTTAAAAAGGGCCACCTAAGACATCAAAAAATCACTAGATCTAGTGAAAAAAGTCTCTGAAAGCGGCAACACTCCATACGGAACTAATTCCGAATCAGGTTTATTCCGTATGTACGTGGCGGACCTTAGTTTTAAGATGTTTAAATAACAAGTCTATGTACCTACAAGTCGTTTTCTTTATAAGACCAACTGGATTAAATTAGCACACCCTTGACAAAAAAGGTCTTTTTCATTGCCATTCTAAGTCCAACATACAAACATTTGATCAAATCGCGTGTACCAACATGCAAATAAGATCGAAAATAAATGATACTCGAAGCAAAGGTTAAACGTATTCGAGTTTTGTGGAAAAAAAAGTAAAAAGACGCATTTACAAAGATAGGCTGAGTAGGTTATGGATATTTTAAGTCAGTTTTAAGTAGGTCTAAGTGGGGTATAGAGAATATAAATGGGTTTTAAACTCACGAAAATTATTTAAGAAAACAGTTTTATATAGTCATGCCAAAAATTAACATATCAAAATGAGATATGAGTGTGAACAAAGAGAATGTAACTCACTACGTTATTACTTATTAGTGTGAAGAAGTAACAGTTCAACAATATGTTAGCACCACAGACCACTATTCCTTACTGGTCTGTGGTTAGCACGAAACATTTTAGTTCGTCGTTCGTGAAGCGCGAAGTTCGAAATTCGAAAAAGCGCACGAAATCTGGCCTCGGACTTCGATCTTCGATATATCGCGGCAATTTCGGTCCGAACTTCATTGTAATAAAGTGTTGACATTGGAACGAAAACGTTCACGCAATTGCGAAAATTTATTATAAAATCCCAAAAGATATAAAAAACTGAAACCGGAGACAAACCTTTTTACAGACAACTTAAGACCCTATTACTCGACAGGAGGGGGGGGGGGGGGATAGGTGAGATTTATAGCACCCTCTTCCGACCAAGAACATTGTTATTTGAATCTGGCCAATGACATTACTAATGTCATTGGTACCGACTTCAAAAGGACCTCGATTCTACAGTGTATAACAGGAAGCTGGCATAAGTATTTGGTGTATAATTATTAATCAATCAATCAATCAAAATCTTTATTTATGACACACAGGTATTACAGTTGTTGTCTATACTATTATAAAACTGTAACAGGAAGTTTGTCTGTACATTGAAGATATTAACAAAAGAAAAGTTACGATATGGTTTTTAGGTGTCCCTGATTCCATTTCACCAACTTTTGGATTTTTTGTCTGTCTGTCTGTTTGTTTGTGTGTTTGTTTGTTTGTTTGTTTGAACGAGTATCACGCAAAAACTACTGAACCGATTTTGATGAAACATTTTTTGTTTCATAGCTTATGTTCTGACTTAAAATCTGGTATATAATTTGTGCGGACGAAGTCGCGGGTTAACGCTCGTTTATTATAAAATCCCAAAAGATATAAAAAACTGAAACCGGAGACAAACCTTTTTACAGACAACTTAAGACTCTATTAGTCGACAAGAGGGGGGGGGGGGGGGGGATAGGTGAGATTTATAGCACCCTCTTCCGACCAAGAACATTGTTATTTGAAATATTTGAAGTCGGTACCAATGTCATTGGTACCGACTTATTTGAAGTCGGTACCAATGTCATTGGTACCGACTTCAAAAGGACCTCGATTCTACAGTGTATAACAGGAAGCTGGCATAAGTATTTGGTGTATAATTATTAATCAATCAATCAATCAAAATCTTTATTTGTGACACACAGGTATTACAGTTGTTGTCTATACTATTATAAAACTGTAACAGGAAGTTTGTCTGTACATTGAAGATATTAACAAAAGAAAAGTTACGATATGGTTTTTAGGTGTCCCTGATTCCATTTCACCAACTTTTGGATTTTTTGTCTGTCTGTTTGTTTGTGTGTTTGTTTGTTTGTTTGTTTGAACGAGTATCACGCAAAAACTACTGAACCGATTTTGATGAAACTTTTTTTGTTCGATAGCTTATGATCTGACTTAAAATCTGGTATATAATTTGTGCGGACGAAGTCGCGGGTTAACGCTCGTAAGTACTAAATATAAAAGTTCTCTGTGATCTACCATTAGGCATACAAATAATCGGTGATAAAATTATACGAAGTAACAATGGTTTAGTAAGGTAGGTTTGTTTGACTACTTATATAAGGTCTAACAAAATTAGGTGAAACTATTTTAAGGGGATGATCAGACCATCAAACTGAACAACTTTCTCTATGAGACCAATATTGAAATCGCGAAAAAAAAATCAGCTGTTCCATACAAACTTATTCGACCTAAATGTATGGGACTGCAGATTTTTTTCGCGATTTCAATATCGGTCCCATAGAGAAAGTTGTTCAGTTTCCGATCATCCCCTAAAAATAGTTCCACCTAATTTTGTTAGACCTTATATAGGGACTAGTTACGCGTGTAATTCTACAAACAAACATTTCTGCCACTTTTTGCGGGAGGCGAGGTAACACGAAATCCGCAACTTTATGATTTTATTCCCCATAACTTTAGATTCTAATTTTGATTGTTAAAAATCATGAAAAGTAGTCTCGTTTAAACCCCAAACGTTCTAAGTTCGAAGTTATTGTTTCGCAAATAAAGGTTGTCTTGTAGGTATAACATTGAATGTAAATGCACATGATCAATTGTTCTTGTACCGTGGCAGAGGGGAAATGCAAGGCAAGGCTAGTCCTTATAATAAATAGTCAAAGATAATTATTTATAGATAACTACCTATTTCCAGCTTCTTGATAATTATTAACTTAAGTGTTCTATGATTTTAGTCTATGATTTTTGTTCATTCATTCGAACATCCGTTTAAAAAGAAATACAAATTCTAATATTCGAAATAGGAACAGAGATAGAACGTAAATGTTTACGTAACGGTAGCGGCGTCCGGCAAAGAACGGAAAGCGGTCTAATTTACATTAACCTCCAGTATTATTATATAAATAGATTGGTTACTGCTAGGCCTTTTCCTAGCATTCTAGATCCATGTTATAGGAAAATTATCCATGTAGCTACGGGAAAATCGCTAAGGCATCACCCTCCTTCCCAAATCATTGAACTATTATTTTATAATACAATGGACAGGATGAAGGAATGAGTAGCACTCTGACGGAAAAATTGAAGGGTAAAATGTTTTGTTACTAACACTAGCTGTAAGATAAATGTAGGTATACTAACAGGAATCTAACACTATACAGGGTGGAAAAAAAGGCCGTGGTTGGAGGGAAAGTACCCTTAATATTTATGATGGCAAATTTTACTGAAAGGAAACATTCCTTTACTTTCAAATTTAATTAAAACTGCATTTAAAGATTTTTGAAAAATCATCTGCTTGAGCCGGGAATCGAACCGGTGAAACGAGAAAAAAAAAACATCCTGTAATTTATGATACCAACCGAAAGAGTCATTCATAAGGATCAATTTCTTTTAAACAACATAGTATCTTAAATAAAAGAGAGACCAAGAAAAAATGATTTTTTCATTATATTTATTAAGGGTACTTTCCCTCCAACCACGGCCTTTTTTTTCCACCCTGTATATGGACATCTTGTTTGAAATAAATTATTTTGAATTGAATACATTATCGTGGTACAATCACAGGGTATCATCATAAAAATGATTTTACAAGTTTTTAATGGGCATGTGATGCGGAGGGACGAGTGTCATATTAACAAGACGAATGTAGGTTATATGAATGTGGATGGCTGCAGTACTGCGGTAGGAGAGGAAGGCCAAAGAAAAGATGTATGGATTGTGTGAAAGATGATATGTGTAAGAAAGGAGTGAGTGCTGAAACGACGGCTAAGAGAGATGAATGGAACAGGATAAAATATTGTCATCATCATCATCATCATATCAGCCATTAAACGTCCACTGCTGGACATAAGCCTCCCCCAAAATGGGGGGATTTGCCATAATCGCCACGCTTGGCAGGCGGGTTGGCGATCGCAATTGGATCGAATCAATGTGTGTACTCAGAGGATGCTGCTGCCCATCCTTCAGTAGATCCCTTAGTCGCCTTTTACGACACCCACGGGAGGAAATGGGATAGTGCTATTCTTAGCCGACACCACACGGCCGAAATATTGTGCCGACCCCAAATAATGGGAAAAGGGCGAGAGAATGATAACTGGTTGTAAAATTAAAAGTGTTATACAGGGTGTAAGTGACCGCCTAGCAAATACTGAAACTGTCAACTCAGACCATCAAACTGAACTACTTTCACTATGGAGCCTACCTCAGGAAACGCGAAAAAAAAATCAGCTGTCCCATACATTTTAGTCGGGTAGTTACAGCAGTTTTGTATGAGACAGCTGATTTTTTTTCGCTTTTCCTGAGGTAGTGAAAGTTGTTCAGTTTGATGGTCTGAGTCCACCCTTTCAATATTTGCTAGGCTGTCACTTACACCCTGTATAGGGCATAGTACTTACTATCTCTATGGTATAGGGTCCTTCCTAAACTGACGGTTTTTTAAGGGCATGGATCAGACCATCATACTGAACACCTTTGTCTATGGGACCAAAATCGAAACAGCGAAAAAAAACAGCTCTTCTATAGAAAACTTTTTTCTGATTTCGATGTTAATCCCATAGAGAAAGTGGTTGTTTGATGGTCTGGAGTGCGATATTTGAAACTCATTCGCTGAGCTCAGTAGTTGAAAATGTCAAAATTACTATGGAGATATGCATCTTTCTACTGCTGATTTGACTTTCAAAAATCATACTCCAGGAGTGCGATTTTTGAAAGTCAAATCAACAATTTGACATTTTTGATTGCTGAGTTCAAAGTATGAGTTTCAAAATTCGCATCCCTTATCATACTCTTAAAAAACTGTCAGCATATTAAGTTGGACACAAAACACCCTGTGTATGGGTGTTTTAAAAATGTAACTTTGCCCTGTCCACTTCATCCAACGGCAACGTCTCCATTAAACAAAATGATACCCCATTTATACTACAAGGAGGTCATATCAACAACCAACCAGCGAAGTCCCATGATCCAAGCTAAACAAGCGAACGAAAAAGTCATCGGCTGCAATATTATTTATTAACTTTTTAGTTTTTTTGAAGGCGGTTTTAATTTTTTGTAAATTGTATTTATACTCAAATATTCACCATTAATTCAACAATCTATAAAAAGTACTTTTATCAATTCTTTTTAATCGAAAATACACACGCACTTTTCGGAGGGCTGGGCAGTCGCGGTTGTCATAAAAAAAAAAATCGTCTGGACCTATGGCCCCTTGAACTAAAGAATTCTAATGGGTCGTGTTATGCAGAAAGTAGTGAAGGTGTAAATCAAGCAGAGCTTCCGTAAGATATCACGCGGGGGATCTAAGGAAAGTAGGTTAAAGTAAGGTTAGTGTGGTAGGGTCGGGTCAGGGGGCCAGGGGGCTCGTTTTGGAATAATGAGACTAAGGCCCGTATTACAGAACGAAACTCAAGCATTATTCTCTACTCATCTGATCATTGCTGGAGTATTGAATCTAGACTTAAGCATTCTATTTATTCCAGAACAATCATCACTCAGAATCAAGCAGCACTCAGCTGAGTCTACTCTCAGTCACGGATTGGATACTTCCTTTTGTTTGGTTATGGTTCCAGTTTGTTATCATTTACAAAATAATTTATTTGTTAGTTTGCACGCCCTAAGTCTATGGTTTTCCTTCTCCCCCTGTGAAATAGGAATGAAATAAGTAAGTAAAACATTAAAAAATAATTTTTAATCAGATATATTTAAAACAAAAAAAGCTCAGAGGCGGCCATTTTGTATAAAATATTTAACTTATTTATTAGCAACCCTTTTAAAAAGAAAGAGTTATGAACTTATGAATCAGCATTATTCCTAATACACCACTTGAGCTACATTTTTGCCGCCATTACGTGAGTGGTGTAAAAATGGCCGATAGCGATCAGAAGCGATTTAGCGGAAGTTCAAAAATATGGTTGCACCCGGCCCGAGTCGCACTATTTCGGTGTTTTACAAGTTAGAAATATGAACTGCCACAGCATGAATGTATTGAATTATTAACAGACTGGAAACGATATGTGTCGAAGTGATTAATTAAGTAGGTATTTCTTTAATATTATAAGACACGAAACTATACAGTGTTAGGATAAAGCTGCCTTACTTTAAGGGATGATTTTACCCATGATACTGAACAACTTTCCCTAGAATAGGCTAGGCTGATTGCATTTGACGGCCCGGTAGCACAGTCTGTAGTGAACCTGCCTAATGTGCCGAGGGTCGAGGGTTCGAATCCCGTAAGCGACAAATATTTATATGATGAATATGAATACCCGAGTCATGGATGTTTGTATCTATATATGTATTCTATATCGTTTCCTAGTCATCATAATACAAGTCCAGGTACTTTAAATGTGACTAGATAATTTGTGTGACTATGTCCAAGATATTTATTTATTTATTTAGTATGGGAAGTCAACATATTTTTTTACGAATTTCCTATAGGTTTCTTAGGAAAAGTTGTTCAATATCACGGGTACAATCACCCCTTAAAGTAATGCAACTGTTTACCCTAACACCCTGTAGGTATAAGCAAGAACCTACCTACCAGCGTTGACAGATTATTTTTCGGGAAAAGCGGGATTCAGAAAACTTTTCGAGTAAAAAAGCGGGATTCTTTCGTCGAAAACGGGAATATTAAAAAAAAACATAAATAGTCAGTAGTTTTTTTTTACTACTTAGCTATGCTTTTATCAGAGTTTCAAACTAAGTTTACAATGATGCTGATGATAGATAGCCATAGAAAACGTATTTTAATGATTATATTTCTCTGAAGATTTAACTTCTTTTTCAACACACTTGCTCATAAAATGGCCCTTATTTCACCGCAATTAGGCACATAATGACACCTATAATCAAACTGTGACTTTTTCATTACTATTATTCACAAGTGAGTTATAGGTTTTTTTTTTCTATTGGTTGAGTTCAAGAAGTTTAGATAGTAGGTATCTAAACTTCTTGGTTGAGTTCTTGAGTTGCTTTGTTCTTAAAAAAGTTTCGATACAAAAAAGATCATATTCAATAGTACAAATAAATTCTCTAAATAAACTTTTTATTTACTAAATAGAATGATTTTTTATTATTATTTTCTTCACAAGTGTGTTGAAAAACGTCGTATGATACACGTGTGTATTGATGATTACCGTCCTCGGCTCTCTTAAGACCCTCGCTCAATGGCGCTCAATGGCGCCTCAGCGGTAATCACCAACATTGCACCCTTGTACCATAATGTACTATTTCAACACACTTGCTCATAAAATGGCCATTATTTCACCGCAATTAGGCACATAATGACACCTATAATCAAACTGTGATTTTTTCATTACTATTATTCACAAGGGAGTTATAGGTTTTTTATAGTAGGTATCTAAACTTCTTGGTTGAGTTCTTGAGTTGCTTTGTTCTTAAAAAAGTTTCGATAAAAAAAAGATCATATTCAATAGTACAAATAAATTCTCTAAATAAACTTTTTATTTACTAAATAAAATGATTTTTTATTATTATTTTCTTCACAAGTGTGTTGAAAAACGTCGTATGATACACGTGTGTATTGATGATTACCGTCCTCGGCTCTCTTAAGACCCTCGCCTAATTAAAGTTTCATTTTTTTTCTTTAATATAGTTGAAGAACTCTGCACAGGATAGCTCGAGATTGAATTCCCGAAAAGCGGGGGTAAGCTTGTCCTGCGCGGGACATTCAATTTTGGGCTAAAAATCGGGACGTCCCGCAAAAATCGGCCAACGCTGCTACCTACCTACCTATATTTCTATTTATCATAGTTAAAATATCATAAAACAATGCATTTTCCTTAGCTACGTTTATCATTCAAAACGTGTTCAAAATTGGTTCAAAACTATGAAACAAGTCTACGTGAAAAATACTGCATTTAAATTAAGAATAAATACTTTTTAAAACGATATTCATTTCAAAAAATTCCGTGTCCGCCATTTTTCTTCGCGCCATTACCAAATTACACTACTTATTATTTACACCTATAACGTGTTTAAACTGTCATAGTTAAAAATGCAGTTTATATTCAAAACATGCCTTCTAGAAGTGCATATTTATAATTTTCAAGGGAACTAGCGAGATATGTTATTATGTTAATTAGTTCTATGCTAATCGCGTACGGCATTTGACTTCCGTCAGGCGGCCATGTTTATTCGTTTTGCTTTTAAATTCCGACAGGGCAAGGGAAAGCTGCGAAACAAAATAAGCAAAATGCATCCTGGGCATATGCTGCATCTAAATAAACCTTCATATATATGGAAAAATTTCTATCGATGTTTTATTATGATTTAAATTAATTTAAGTAGTTATTTAGCATTTTTTATCTTCTTTGTTTTTTAATTTTTATCTGGCTCTAACCCAAAATTTTTGATTTAATATAAGTTTCTGAGGTCATTTTTAGAGTTCCGTACCCAAAGGGTGTCAACGCGACCCTATTTAAAAGCCTACGTTGTCCGTATGTCTGTCCGTCCGTTCTAGCTCTAATGGGCTGTATCTTTAAAACCAAAATAGGTAGCGAGATGAAATTTTCAGAGAATATGTATTATTGTTTTGAATTTGTTAACAAATAATTCAAGTAAAAAATTTTGGGAAGGATATACGTGAAACGTACAATCATCATCATCGTCCACTGCTGAACATAGGCCTCTCCCAAGGCGCGCCACAAGACTCTGTCCTCGGTTATTCCTCATCCAGTCGCTCCCCGCTACGTTTTTTAGGTCGTCTGTCCAGCGGGCAGCAGGGCGTCTCACACTACGTCTACCAGTTCGCGGTCTCCACTCCGAAACCCTGACACCCCACCGGTTGTTAGTTCTTCGGCAGATATGACCAGCCCATTGCCACTTCAGCTTGCTAATTTTCTGAGCTATGTCAACCACTTTCGTTCTCTGTCATCTCTTCATTTCTGATGTGGTCTCTCAGAGAAACCGAGCTTACTATATCTAAGGTAAATAAAACAACAAATAATAAAACGATATAAGACCTACATAGTTAGTTGCCTACAAGTAAAACTGTTTTTGTTTATAAGTAATTGTGTATATTTTTCATGTTTTTTAAATTGAAATTTTTATTTTGATTACTGTGGTATGTATTACTTAATTTACGTATATACCTACTAATCATCCAAATTTATGTTGTTATTTCCATGTTTCATTGTATGTCATACGTTTTTATTACGTCTAAAATGTCAATATTGAATGTTTGTTTATAGTTATTAAGAATATATTATTTATTTATGTTTAAGGGAGGGACAGAATAGCAGTGGCAGTCGGCAACCCCGACTGTTATACTGAGTCCTTTACCTTTTTGTCTCCATGTTATTTTTAAAACCGTGCTATATTTATTATGTCCTTGTGTATAAATAAGAGACAAATAAATACTTTTTAATTTTTTAATTTTAATATGAAGCCCTCGGTGCGAGTCCGACTCGCACTTGGCTAGTTTTTTATTTATTGGTATAGAATGGATCCTTCGTTTCATTGGAGCACTAAAACATCGTAAAAACTAATGTAACTCAGGGTCAAAGTTACATCAGACGGCGGTACACAGAGGTACCGAATGTCAAAGCACTTCGCATAACATCACAACCCTCATAAATCAGTTATATACATAATATTAGATCGAAATCTTGACATGGCAATACATAATGGATGAGATGGGTGGATGGATGGATGGATGTGTCTTTCTAGCTTTTGTCCGCAACTTCAACCGCGTGGATTTTAGAAATATATGTACATGTATACAAATTTATAAGTAAGTACCTACCTATACCGAGTGTAATAAAACGCCCTTGTAATAATTTAAAGGGGTGGTTAGAAATTAGAACTTTAGACCATCAAACTGAACATAGAGAAACACGTAACTTGTACCCCGAGAGGAGTGGCCTTACACATAATTTCCCATACTTTCCCCTCTGTCAAAGTCCCGCGACGGCCCCGACCTAGCCCCGAAGGCTTACTTAATTTGATGCGTTTTACTGTTATTGGTCATAGCAACGGTCCCCCCCCCCCCCCCTCGCAAAAAATGGCAGATACATTTTCTATGGAGAAATAAACAATACCTACTCCTCTCGGGGCGTTGACACGAGTTACGTGTTTCTCTATGAAACTGAACAACTTCCACTATGGAGCCAACATCGAAATCACGAAAAAAAATCTGCTTTTTCATACAAAACTGCATTAGGTATTTCGTCGACTCGAATGGTCTGGGACAGCCTATGGACAGCGCATAGATATAGTATTTTAACTAGATGAAACCATAACGTGGCCGCACATGAAACAGCAATAGTATAACTTTTGCATTCTGTGGGGACTTGCTACAGATGTCAGCAGTCAGCACCCACAAGTTATAGCAAAGATGCCAACAGATGGCGATACCGTCGCCCTCGGAAATATGCTCCATACATAGACAACGTTCATCGTGAATACGTAACTCGCAACCTACTACAAATAAGGTTCACAATCGAATGCAAGACATGCATCGCGCAAGAGAAATAATCACAGAGATTCGATGCATATACAAGGCCCAACTAAGAACTGTTGGACCGCGGCCGGTCCCCAGGCTTCACACATAGCCTGGTGGAAGATCTTCCCTTTTCAATGGACGAACATTCCCCAGTAGCTCCTCCATATTGGTGACCCCGACGTGATCCAATATGGAGATGATAAAGACAATTGATTAAAAGGCGATTTGTTTGGCAAGATGTCATCAACATTCCGTAGGTTTGACATCTTGACAAACACAAAAACCGGCCACGGTGACCGAAACAAAAAACAATATTTCTTGTCTTTTTTGATTACATAAGTTTTCATAACTATGGCTATCTCGCTCTCTCATTTCTTGGCTACATCTTTCAGCGTAAGCTAAAAATTTTAATCTAAGGGGACAGCTGTTTTTTTAACTGCCTCCGTGGTCTAATGGTAAAGAGCATTGGCTCTCGACACGGAGGTCTTGGGTTCGATTCCCACGGGGGGCACCTAGTGACATATCACTTTGTGCGTTTTTCCCCAGTTGGTTAGGACATTGCAGGCTGAATCTAAATCACCTGATTGTCTGAAAAGAAAGAGGATTCCGTGCTTCGGACGGCACGTTAAGCCGTTGGTCCCGGCTACTATCTCTGGTGGTAGTAGTCGTTACATAAAAACCACGTCAGAGGCCGTAAGGCGGTCTGAAAAAACCCTGATATCAGGGCTCTGCCCACACGATAAGAAAGAAAGCTGTTTTTTGTCAACTTTGTCTCCATACCTAGCTCCTTACTGATAGTAATTAAGTTAGATGGCCTATCTCACTCCTTTAAATACTAGTAGGGTGTACAAACTTAATATACTATCGTAATAGACCAACCTCCTCATGATCGCATCACCGAGACCGAAATGTCAATATGTGCGAAATTGATACGTGTGTGAGTTTTAGTCGATAGATTTTGGAAATCCATCTCTATGCGAAACTGTTTCTTTTTCACGTATACAATATTTTTTGACCTTACACATAATTATTTGAAATAATATATTATCTAGAAAATAGGACGTTTACTGCACGTAATGAATGTATTTTACGAATATACATATTTTCATGGTATTTATATCCTATATACCTTTGAAACTTCTCTGTATTTGAGTTGCTGGTACAAGTTACACTGCATTCCAACACAGAATATGATACTGAGTGCGATTTTTGAAACTCAGCAGTTGAAAATGTCAATATTACTGTGGAGATATGCATCTTTCTACTGCTGATTTGACATTCAAAAATCATACTCTAGGAGTGCGATTTTTGAAAGTCAAATCAGCAGTAGAAAGATGCGTATCTCCATACATTTTCAACTGCTGAGTTTAACGTATGAGATTCAAAAATTGCACTCACTGTAATGATTTTTTTATATTTGTCTAATGAATGAAACACAAAATGAATTATAAAGAAAATCATAAAATAATAAGAGATCATTTTTTGACAGGATACCAACGGAGACTTCATTGTTTCAAAGTGGTTTTACGACTATTTTATTATAATCCCTTTCGCACGCGTAGGTTTTTCGGTAAGGTCGGAATCTCATTCGCACACTGTGTTGGTCTACTTACGGTAGTAATATTAAGTTGGTGTACATGCAGTAGATTAAACGGTGCTGAAAATATCTGACAAATTCTATAACCTCAGGTTTATATTGAAGGCAATTAACTGGCCGCGTGCTTTGCGTACGAAATAAAAACCAGTTTCCTGCAATAAATTTGAAAGAACATTATTATTACAATATACGCGGCGACCTTGACGCGCGTTATTTAGAAAAAAATATAGTCGTACTTTCCCGTCTATGGGTGGTCTCATGCTTTTTGGATTTTCAGGAGGGGAAACCACGTAGAGAGAGAAAGCACTAGAGGTCAGTACGTGTTTAGTCGTAAAGAGATGCACATAGATATAAACCAAGAATTTTAGAACGATAATGGATTACCAATCCTCCTTACAAGAGGTGAAACATGTAAATACTCCTTGGAGGTCGGTAATGTTCGTCCTTCTTTTGTAAATTCCCGTCGTTGTTTCTGACGTCAACTTTCTCACTTTCTGATCCAACGACAAAACTGCCATTACCGCCCGCTGGAGTACAGTGTCACCAACTTTATCTGTAGAATGAGCGATGGCGCCACTTTCTGAATCAAAGAATGATTTCATTTTGAGAATAATTTCTCGTACACCACTTTCGGCATGATTTTCACAAAAAATACTCTGAAATATTTAGAAAAACAAGAACTCGATTGAACAGCACAGACCACATCGACTAGCTGACAGCAACAAAATGACGTTTTCAAAAGTATTTCCGCTTTTGGCCATTCTACAGATAAGTTGGTGGCACTGTATTTTCATGTTTCACCGCTTGTAAGTCATTCTGTACCCAAGGTATAGACAATTCCTATTCCAGCTTCCTGGAGATGGATTTAGAAAAAGAGATCCCTGATTTATGCATAGAGATAGGAAGCGATTTATTGGAATGGCTGGGCACCTACGACCAAGTATTCTGGGCACAAGTGTCAGACCAAGAAGATTGTATTTAAATATCTCTAACTCCTTATGGTAGCGTAAGCGAAAGTCAAGGATATTAGTATCATAAAGGATGCCACTCCTCCTTACAAGCACGGAAACAAGAAAATTGGCCATGGCGATCGGTAATGTTCAACCCTCTTTTACACGTCTCCATCGTCGATATCTCCAACGTTTTTGTGTCCCTTTCTATCCAATGACGTAACGTCATTTATGACGGGAGCTACAATTTTTGTCGTTGGATTAGAAAGGGACAAAGTAACGTCGAAAACAACGACGGGAATTTACGAAAGAAGAACGATCATTACCGACCACCAAGGAGTATTATCATGTTTCACCGCTTGTTAGGCAGTCTGTACTCCAAGGTATAGACAATAGCTATTTCCAGCTTCCTGGCTAAAGTCCTAGATTTATAAAAACAATGAAGCAAGAATGGGAAAACATAAAATGTGAGTGAAAGCGCCACACACTGCGGACTATTGGAGGGCCCACGAGGGTTCTACCGAGCCAAATGAATGAACTTAAGCAACCGACCTAGTGGCACCCAGAGGGGTACGGACCTCGGCATAGGACGTTGCTGGGGCTAAGCGGCGGATTGGGTAGCGGGGATCGGTGAGAGGTAGCGGAGCTTGGGATCTTCCTTAGCAGAATCAGAAGCTGATATACTTCATGGGGGTAGCCGGCCAGCTGATCAGCCACCGCAAGATATAATTTCGGTAAATCCGAGACGTATACCAAGATTGACAAACTATTGACGGAATGCAATACTGTTCATACCTACTATTGATTGGTATGGGTACTATCGATTGTTTTGGACTATCTTCAATATTCAGAACTTCGAACGGATCGGCTACACTATGTGGCAAATAATTGTTTAAAATCTTTCCACCCCAGCCTTTCTTTACGCGTCGGCGTGTTAAAAATATTGTTTTGAATACATTTGCGTAATGTTAGTGCTAGGCGATCGATTATATTTGAGGTTAAGGCCCCGCCAGACAGCCTTTTGTTATTTTTACACTTCCCCTCGCCATAAAAAATGAATAGGTAGGCAGGAAGCTGGCATTAGTATTGGGCAATGCCAGCTTCCTGGTATTGGGTTATAAAATCCATGCTTTTTGGTCAATATTTAAAACTAATTTACTCGCGAACTACCAAGACGAAGTAGGTAAAGCCATAGAGATACGAAGTACTACGTACAGGTAAAGCCCGACCAGAAATATAATGGGGGCGCTGCAATCGATTATATTGTCACCGAATCTATTGTTTTCTCTACTTCCATGCGCACTACATACTTACCTATAAACTGGATGAAACCAGAAAAAGTCTCTTTCTGTAATGAATTTTGTATAGTGTTAGCAAGATAACCATAGTTTTCTTTTCTTTTCCAATCGACAATCTATTCAATGCTAAGGAGATATGATTCAATACCTAAACAATGGTTAAGAAAGAAGATATAGAAGATGTTCATTGTTCATGTATAAATAATAGAATTCGATTATAATAAATAAAACATTCTGCTCTGATATTCTGCTCTGAAGTGCGATTTTTGAAACTCATACTTTGAACTCAGTAGTTGAAAATGTATGGAGATAGGCATCTATGGTGAGCGATCTTGCAGATAATAAAATACAAATAAAACATTAAGAATTTGGGTTTTTAAATAAACAACAAAATATGAACATATATTTCGTCAACGGATGCGTCTGACTCAGTGACTTGCATTTTGTTTACTTTTCAGCCTAAAATTTTCGTCTTCGGACCGCTCTCTGGTCAACGCCATCTATCGCCGGTTTGTTGAACTACGTTTGACTAGCTGTCAGAAAACTTCTCATTGCGGAGAATTCGCCATTATGAATCCCACAGCTGAGGGGATATACAGTATATTGATCGGTAAGATAAAAAAGACAACAGTTACCTACACAACAACCCAACAAAATTAAAAAGTTATCAGAAGGCGCAGTATAAATTATGGATTTTCTTGTTTGTCTGAAATAAATGATTATTTAATTTAATTTAACTTAATTTATAAAATTAAACAACACACACGCCAAATAGTATCCTTACCTGGTGGTGAAGTAGGTAGAGCGTCTTTCGGTGACTGTGTGTTACTCTTGCCGAACGTGGTTAGAGCTTCGGATGACTCTCCAGTCAGCCAGCCCGCCAATAGGATCGGCAAGATGGCCGCCGCCGCTTGACGTCTGCACCACATCTCGACGCGCCAAAAAACACGCATAGTGTAGTTTTTCTTATCTTTTTCCTTTTTGACACACTCTCGGAACTTTACGTTCTACGGTTGGTTTTTTTATAGTTCGAATTTGGAATCTTTGGAAATTTTGTGGTTGGTTATTGAAGAGAGTGTAAATTGTTTGAGTCGAGAATTTGTAGTGGAATCGAGATGTGGAGTAGACTTTGTTATGTAAATAATATTCTGTTTTTATGTAACCTTTTGACTTCCATTATAAATAAACTAACTCAGTTATTTTTAAAGCTAAATATTTATTTTTATTCCAATACGAAATTTTGTTGGAATGCGTTTTTGGAAATAAATGCTTTTTTTATGTTATTTAGAAACAAACAAAATTCAAATTCTCAATAGTTTGGAAATCAATTAATTTCACTAAAATATTTTTTGTGGGACAATATTTATGTTTGTTTTTCATATTTTTAGTAAAGGTATTATAAATGTGTAAAGAAATTTAAGTTTGAGGTTAGTTTTTACTTATAATTTAAGTTGAAGACATTCCAATTGGAATATAATATAAAAGGATTGAGATCGAAGTAGAAACTTGTTAATTTTAAATAAGTAAGTATAATTTAAAAATATATGTAAATATATATATTCTTGACGAAGCATGTTGCAGGTACAGACATTTTGCAATTCTAGGTTAAATTAATCTGTTAATAAATGGTTATGACATTTAATACATAGTTCAGTTATCTCTGAATGATATAGGTAATAATATTTCCAGAAATGTAATAGAAGTGATAATCAGTATCGGTCAAAAGGTTAGTATCGAAGCGATAAGTTTTGTCCCTGAACTCAAATTTAATTCCTATGTTTTAAGATAAGTTTCTTAAACATAAGCCAATAAATTTTCAGTCCAATATAAGTCCGGAATGGTAAGGTTTTACACACTAGGACAAGTTTTGTTTTCAAGGTCGTCTGTAAAAAGTTGTCAATTTTGATTCGTTTTCTGTAGTTGTGTTGTCACTGAAATAGTTAACCTAATTTTCGGTGTTAAATAAATAAATTTAATACTTAAGTATAATCAAACATATAATTTCTGAAGAAAAAATCTGAAAGACATTCATTTCCTAGCTCCCAAACTAATATTCTATATTGTATTATACTGCACTTGTAGGAGGCAGCTGTGTTCTACGTCATTACGTTTAAAATGTATAAATGTAATAAAATGACAGTACATACCTGTCCATGATGGTTAGGAATTCCTTTAAAGTAAAGAATAAAACATTGCCTTTTCTCGTAGATTGTCATCAACTTTTTTTAAAGGCAATGCAGCACTGCATAATATAGCAGCCAACTTTGCGTCAAAATTACTTAAGAACATTTATTGAGAAATATTAAAAATTGCAGTAATCTGAAGAATAAAACACGATGACTATCTTATACTTAGTTAGGTGCAAATGCATTTTTCCCATCATTCAAAATGCGACAACATTAAAAGCTTAAAAAAACCATTTACCCCCTTGTGTAAGTGTGTGTATTTATGTTGGCTTAACGGCCGTGTTTGCAATGTCATGATGTGCGTGTTGTTGATAATGACTGAGGTTGTGTGAAAGCAAGATCTTGTCCCATTATATAAAAAATCTTACCAGGGGACTGCGTGGGCTCCGCTGGTTTTGGCGGGTCGGTGTTCGCCTTCCCAAACGAAACGCTAAACGCATTACTTTGTACGCTCAGCCAACTGATCAAAATCAGTGGCAGTATAACCGTTTGTATTCTACACCACATTTCGATTGCGGTTCTCCTTTTTTTTTACACTCCCTTCGTTACGTTCTATTGTTTTGTCTATGGAACAGATTTTTTAAAGACTTTTTCACGCCAATTCTAAAAATTGTGGATGTGTCAAGTGTTAAACGTATGGTTTTGAAACATTCAATGTTAGAGAGAGTGAAGTGAAAATCTTGCCAATAATTATTGATCTTAATATTATGAGGATTCATAATTTTTTTTTTTTGAAACGATTTCGTTTGCAATAGTGATGATGGCGTCGTGAATATTTATAAACTGTTTGAATGAGATTGATGGATGAATGATAGAATCAAATCGTCTCTCATTTATTAGTTAGGTACTGCATAAATTGTTGATAAAAATCTTCAATTTACTTACAAATAATGTCACCACCATACAAAATTAGTATTTTTGTTCAAAATACAAACTACGATATAAAATTGCATATTTATAAGGCCAATTGTGACGAAAAAAAGCAAAGTATTATATATTTGAAATAAAGTGTAGGTTAATATCTTTTTAAAAGATTTCTACTATTATAAGTATAATATAAAAATGTTTGTATGTACAACATTGAGATTCAATTTTGGTGTAAGAGAAAAAAGTTTTTAATTTTTGTCTTACCCGGAGGTGGGGTTGGTGATGGTTGTCGGGGTGATTCAGTTTTAACTACACCAAAAGTGGAACTGAAAGCACCATGGCTCAGTCCGAACATCCCAATAAATAGGAGGGGCATAATAATTGATGATCTTTGCCACATTGCCATTTTTTATGTTTAAAAAGTTTCGGGAGTTCTGAAAAACGAATTTATTGACGTTATTCTTTATGTTATGAAACCTTTTTTTCAAAAAGTGCAGATTAAATTTTTAAGTAAAGAATACTCCTTCAAAAAACAAACAAAATGATGTAGGTACCTCACCGTGATAAACTTTTTTTTCTATATAATGGGACAAATAATGAACTCAAATGTATCACCTGAACCCGCAAAAATGTGTATGCCTGTAAGTCTAAAATCATCCCTGTGTCAATCGTGCCCCAACACCACTGAAACAACATTGATCGAGCTGGTGATTGTGTATGTCGAAAATTTTGAAATTGTGTCTTTTTCACTCGAATCCAATAGTGTTAATGTGTCGTGTACGTGCTCTAAACATTCGTGAAACATGTCCCATTATACAAAAACAAGGTTTACCAGGCGGTGGTGTGGGTTTCGGCGCCGCCGGCGGTCGTGTGTTCGAGACTCCGAAAGTACTGAGGGCTTCGGAAGAGTCTCCTGCCAAGCACGCCAGCACCAGCGGTATGATAATAGCGGCTGCTTGCTTTCGGCACCACATCTCGAAAATCCGAAACACTAACATTCACGAAACGTTCGTTACGAAGTTACGTTCTATGTCTTTGTCTGTGGTCTGTCGATGTTCAAATTTGGAGCGATTCGATTCTTTTGTCCTAATCAGATGGCCGTGTTAATTTCAGTTTTTTTTAAAAGGCAATCTGATTAGGGATGGTACGTCGCGTTCACTCGATTTTCTTCCGCGTCTATTATTAATGCGGTAATCGAGTGAGACGTGTTACCACGGCGCGCGTGACTGTCAAAATGTCAAAATGGCGAATGAATAGATTGATGATAGTGGTTCTTGACACAGATTTTACTTAAGTAATTGGGTTAGAGCGTTTTCACATTATCCGATCCGATATCGGTGTCGGACGCCGATCCGATATCGGGGTAAGTAAAATGTATTAAATATGTACCTGTCTTTCATATATCGGATATCGGAGCCGACACCGATATGCCTGCGGCACCATCGGACGCCCGTGAGCCGTTGGGCGATAATGTTTGTATGTGTGCTATACGTGTATCTAAATTGTCTCTGTGTGCGTAGAGCCCGATGCGCGGCGGCCATTTTGAGCTTGTTTACTAGTTTGGTTGTCATCATGGCGTCGTCATCATTTAAATAGGTACATTAATAGATACAGCAAATAAAGTTTTCTATTATAGTCTGCCATGATGACCTGCCCGCACTAAGCTATCGAGCAAATGGCCGTATCGGAACGATTTTGTCGGAAATATGTGAAAATAACACATGGTGTCGGCTATCGGATGTCGGCTATCGTCGTCCGACACCGATATCGGATCGGATAATGTGAAAACGCTCTTAGAGGGTGAAATAACACATGCTTTCCAACCTTTTTATAACAAGGTTGTATATTTAGTTCCAATAGGACTGACTAAACAATATTTTGGAAGTTCACTAAATCTCGACAGTACCTATTTTCCGTAGTTTTTCATTTTATTTGTAAATAAATTAAAATGTTGAGGTGTGTTGACATCTTAAGACAGTCCTACTGAAATGGAATATAGACCAAGTACTTTGAAAAATGTGTGTTGCCCCAAAAATAAGCACAAACGGTAGGAACAACTTACAGAACAGTATTTTCTTTCATACTTTCAAATAGCATTGTGACCTTTCAAATTGTTCCAGTAAAGTGTCTGAAGTTTTAGTTCTTTTGACCACCGTGGACAAACTGTCCGTCGTCTGAGTAGGGCCTAAGGTCCGGCAATATCCGCATGCAATCCGGAATTCCGAATCAGGATTTTGATTTCGTATATTGCGGAGGGGGAAAATCCATACGAAATTGTAAAATCCTGATTCAGGATTCCGGATTGCAATTCCGTATACGTGTGTGGCGGTGTGTGGTTTTTATTTTGTTTAATAAATAAACACGATTTAAACGACGGATGCGTTCATCGGAAAAATCCAACTAAAAAGGTTGAAACTTGAAACGCTTCAAACATCTAAACTATTATAAAACTGTAACAGGAAGTTTGTCTGTACATTGAAGATATTAACAAAAACAAAGTTACGATATGGTTTTTAGGTATCCCTGATTCCATATCACCAATTGGTGGATTTTTTGTCTGTCTGTTTGTTTGTTTGTTTGTGTGTTTGTTTGAACGAGCATCACGCAAAAACTACTCAACCGATTTTGATGAAACTTTTTTTGTTTGATAGTTTATTATCTGACTTAAAATCTGGTATATAATTTGTGCGGACGAAGTCGCGGGTTAAAACTCGTAGATGAATAAATCTGTAACTTACAAAATCGCATCCCTACCCTAAATAAATTGACCAATTTTAAAATGAGACTCTAGTTATTTGACGAGAAAACTGTTCAGAAAGTTGATCCCACTATTTTTGTTTTAGATTGACTTGCACCACAATATTTAGGCTGAAACATCTAAAAAATATGACATGATATTTTCGCTATCATCAATTCATCAGTACAGCTATAGCTTTGTAAGAGTTAGAACATCACTAGGCTCTACTCTAGAACTAGGCCTCGTTCAGGGAGACGCGGGGCGTCAGGCGCCGCGGTGCAAGGAGAGGGCTGTCGAAAACACAGACATACGGCGATGTATAGAGCGTTCAAGGAGAAGCGTTGTCACACGCGTCAAATGAGGGATTTTCAGAAAGCCATTAAAAAAGAAAAAGTAGTTCTTAATGGCTCGATAGATGGCGTTGACGAGACAGGGGTGAGCGACCTTGCAGATAATAAAATACAAATAAAATAGTAAGAATTTGTGTGTTTAAGTAAACAGCAAAATATGAATATACAGGGTGAAATTGATATCATTAGCATCCTTTTAAACTAAGATTCTACCCATCAAACTGATCAACTTTTACTATGGGAACAATCAGATCGGAGCAAAAAAAATCTACTGTTCCATACTAAACTGCAATGTCTACTCGACTCAAATGTATGCAAGAGTTGATTTTTTTTTGCTCCGACCGGTGTGCTGCCATAGTAAAAGTTGTTCAGTTTGATGGGTAGACTCTTAGTTTAAGAGGATGCTAATGATATCAATTTTATCCTGTATATTTCGTCAACGGATGCGTCTGACTCAGTGGCATGCATTTTTGTTTACTTTCTATTTCTAGCCTAAATTTTAGCTTAAATTTTCGTCTTCGGATCCCTGTCTCGTCAACGCCATCTATCGCCGGTATGTTGAACTACGTTTGACTAGCTGTCAGAAAACTCCTCATTGTCATAGATTAATAAATCTATGACCGCGCAATGCCCCGCGTCTCTCTGATCGAGGCCTTATGTAGTCAGGGAACAATGATACAAGGGGCACAGATCCACTAAATATTATTTAGTAGTCGACCTAAAAAAACCAGGTGGTGCATTTTAATGTGCGTTTTTCTTTTCTTTTTTAATTTTAGTTCCTAAATAACTCAACAGATGGCATGTTTACCGCTCCATAGAGACGTTCGTGAGATCCTGTCAAAATCATGTCAAGACTGTGCCTGCCACTTTTTTAAGGCCAAGGGATCGAGCCCATAGAAAGTAATGCCCATGTCAGGCGTAAACAGTTTCAAATTTTCAGTCAAAATGATTTGCAAATAATGAAATATTCCATCAAAAGATGCGTTGGCATCTTTTTGATCATCTTTTCCCTCTTTATTGTTTTAAAGAAACCCTTTTTGGAATTTTGACTTTTACTCGCACAGACCGTAGCGCCATCTATCGATCCCCTAGGAAACCAAACACGTTTTAGTGATGTAACCACCGAATACTATTGTAGACTATGAAAATAAGTATGTTTGGTACATCCATGTGTTCCTTTCTACCCGACTGCGCCAGAAGGAGGGTTATGTTTTTATCATTGTGCCCCGCCTGTCTTTATATTCTGTGACGTCATTCATTCGTGGTGTAAGTCAACCTACGCAGACGATGGACATTTTTGCTGCACGTTGTTTGCACGATGGAATTCTGCGTATGTAAGCATAGGTAACGCACACATCTGTGGTAAATTCCACATTGAAGCGGCGCGGCGTCACCGCGGGTGCCCGCAGACAATTTTGTCCTTCGTCTGCGTAGCGCCTAACACGTCTCCGAAATAATTACAACCTTTTTATTTCCATCTATAAATACGTTTAAATAAAAGGTGCTTTGAAAGCGCAAGTTGTGCGTTAAAATAAAAATGAAATAATGCAGTATTCAACACAAAATGTGTTTAGTCTAGGAAAAATACGGTTTGAGATTGCATTAAAAACAATTTAGTAAATTTTGTTTGAACTAATATTACTGTTAGTTTAAAATAACACTTTTGTCGAGATTTCGTGGTTATATAGGCTGAGGACCCTGAGAAATACCTTAAAATCGATATAAATGTACAAAGGGCAAGCTTATTTCTAAAGATATTTCTTCCAGCATACCAGCAAAAGAAACAGTTAATTATCACAAGGCAAATTTATTGTGTACAAACAAACAGTAAATAATTAAGTTTTGAGGTTATAATTTTTGTATACTTACCAAATATTAAATATCTACTCAAATTTTTGATATTAACAGGGAATTATTATTGTTATAAGTAAAACGTATTGAACGAAGCCGTCCTGTACAAAATCACCAGTTTTCCATTTTTTGTTCATACCTAAATTTAATGTTTTGTTAAGCATAGCATAGCATATGCTCACGACTATATTCCCCGAGGGGGTAGTCAGAGATATTCTGAAACCTCAGAACATCCACGTTTCACTAGTAGTACCGAAACTCTGTCCAGTGTGACGGGGAGTGAGCCCGTCGCCACTTGTAATGGACAGTAGGTACAATACATGCCTCGAAATTGAAGCATGCAGGTTTCCTCACGATGTTTTCCTTCACCGAAAAAGCCAGTAGTGTTACAAATCGTACATAAATTCCGAAAAACTCATTGGTACGAGTCGACCTGGACGGGGATCGAACCATCGCCTCCTGCACGGCAGGCAAGGTTACTCGCCACTGGACCACCACGGCACTATGTTAATGTCTTAATTATTCCATAATTCACAATACAAAATCGGGGATTATTGTGAATTTTTGTTATAGCAGATATGTATCTACTAATATTTCTAACTATCACTTAAAGTGCAATTAATGCAACCTACTCCATACAAAAATCCGTAGATTTCCCCGACTAGTTATTTGAGTCCTGTAGACACTACAGAATGAACACATTATTATTATGTCCTCTTTAAAAGGTTTAGAGGTTTCAGAATATCTCTGACTACCCCCTCGGGGATTATAGTCGTGAGCATATGCTATGCTAAAATGTCCATTTGATAAATTAATCACAGTAGATCATAAGAAAGTGAATGGTGTGTGTGTGTGTGTGGTAGACGTACACATTAGACCATCTCCTATTAAATAAAACGTGTGTGTAGGTACTTATGTAGCTACGTGAATTTACGCATTCAAACATATTTGAACAGTGCCAAATATACTATACATCTATCTATATCTAAACTATTATAAAACTGTAACAGGATGTTTGTCTGTACATTGAAGATATTAACAAAAAAAAGTTACGATATGGTTTTTAGGTGTCCCTGATTCCATATCACCGATTTTTGGATTTTTTCTCTGTCTGTTGGTTTGTGTGTTTGTTTGTATGAACGAGCATCACGCAAAAACTACTGAACCGATTTTCATGAAACTTTTTATGTATGGTAGCTTATGATCTGACTTAAAATCTGGTATAATTTGTGTGGTCGAAGTCGCGGGTTAACTCTAGTACTATTATAAAACTGTAACAGAAGTGTGTCTGTACATTGAAGATTACTGTACATTAACAAAAAAAAAGTTACGATATGGTTTTTAGGTGTCCCTGATTCCATTTCACCGATTTTTGGATTTTTTCTCTGTCTGTTTGTTTGTTAGAACGAGCATCACGCAAAAACTACTGAACTGATTTTCATGAAACATTTTTGTTTGATAGCTTATGATCCGACTTAAAATCTGGTATATAATTTGTGCGGACGAAGTCGCGGGTTAACGCTGGTTCATAATATATCTATGATTATTTTATATCTTAGTACGCGGTTTTGGGTTTTAATTTGAATATAATAAATCTAAAATAATAGCAATAATCTGTACCCGCGACTTCGTCCGCACAAATTATACACCAGATTTTAAGTCAGATCATAAGCTATCAAACAAATAAAGTTTCATCAAAATCGATTCAGTAGTTTTTGCGTGATGCTCGTTCAAAAAAACAAACACAAAAACAAACAGACAGACACAAAATCCAAAAGTTGGTGATATGTAATCAGGGTCACCTAAAAACCATATCGTAACTTTTTTTGGTTAAAATATCTTCAATGTAAGTACAGTTTAGATTAGATAGAAGATAGATAAGCATAAGTAATGCACACATCTGTGGTACTCGAACCATAGAGCATAATTCGAACTTTATTCGTTCGGACCATGCCAGCATTTTATCTGATTTCCTTTAAAATAGTTTCAAAGTTACGGTATTTTCGGCATCGGCTCAAAATGAATGAACATATCAATCGTTTAACAACATGCTGGCTGAACAATATTGGATCAATTAAAGTTATTGACAGGACAGAAAGCAATAAAAACAATAAGTCTGGTGAGCGGGGTTTGAACCCACGACCTAAATTGGGATATTCTTCAAGTTAACACTAAACTATTATACAAGACATCCAGGAGTGCGATTTTTGAATCTCATAAGTTGAACTCAGCAGTTGAAAATGTCAATATTACTATGGAGATTATGGATCTTTCCACTGCTGATTTGAAATTCAAAAATCATACTCCAGGAGTGCGATTTTTGAAAGTCAAATCAGCAGTAGAAAGATGCGCATCTCCAAACATTTTCAACTGCTGAGTTCAACGTATGAGATTCAAAAATCGCACTCCCGGACTCTGAAATTTATCCACCTATTTCAATGAAAAACTATACAGTTTTGTATATAATTATAGAATTAACTAGGTAGGCATACATAATAGGTAGGTACTGAAAACCCAACATTTTTATGCAAATAGTTAACTTTGGTATAATAAAATATTGCTCGGTAATCTGTCCATTCTTATATAAAATTCAGTTTCAACACAAAATAAAAATATTATCAAAATAAATGAGCGAATTTCTTTAAAAAAGATAGCATTTCCTATTTGTATAGAACACATCATTACCAAAACGCATTAAATTACTTGAGTAATTTTATGTCAAAGTTGGACAACTTTATTAGCCAATGTTGGCCGATAACATTTTCTTTATTTATCATAGGTTTTAAATGGCATAATAATTGATTGCAACTCTAACATTAATTAAAATAAAGAAAAGCTTTTCGAAATTAGCTCATTATAAAAAAAAAACAAAAAAAGAAGCATGGTGCAGAAAGCCGTGCGTATAGCTTTATCGAACTTTATAATTCGTATTTAGAATTAGCGTTTAATAGTTTTAAAAACCAGAGACAACGTTTTTTTTATCAACTTATTTTTTTAAAGGTTATTTTTAGTGTACAGTTTTATGGTCACAACTTGCTTTGCTATATTACTGTTAATAGTTACAATTTGTGTTGTTTTCTTGGTAACTTCTTGCGTGGTGTGGCGGCGGTGTATTACGCGGCACTGCTGGCTCAAGGCTTGTGTTGTGGTGAAGCAAGGTTGCACGATATCTTGAAACACAGGGTGCTTGTTAAAAGAAAACTATTTTGCTTATATTTACTCATTTTAGCTATTTAGTTAGCACTAACTATATTTAAAAATAAGTTAATAATAATAAGCACCAACGACAAAGCGTTTAAACGAGAAAAAACGTCATGCGCGCTCTTTCTGGCCTACGTTAAATAATAAAGATGGAGGCACATCTCGATTTTTGTCGTTTTCTCGGGGGTGGCGTGCTAGCTAGGCAGGGCACTTAAGTGACCTTCTGTAATCCTCATAAGAATAACACAGAATCCTTTTGTCTGTCGACAGCATAAGTCGACAGTCTTCAAGACAAGCTTACTGCATTCCCGCATAACGCGATTCCCTTTTGATCCTTAAGATTATTTTCAAATCGAAAATAATTTTTTTTTAAATATTGCTTTTTCTTGGCATGAGAAAACATTTTTTATGTCGCTAAGAAGGTACTTCACGCATCATCAATACATTGAAAACTCGAAATCCATCCACGTATCTTCTTTTATTAGAAAAGTAAATACAAAAAGGTAAATATATAATTAGGGTTGAACCTCACCTGGCAGCACGGAATCGCATTTTATCACTCTCCATCCTTTTCAGTCGAGCGAGAAAGATAGCGGGAATGCGACAGTGCTCAGACCTTTCTTGCTCTAGCATATGACGTGATTCCTGAGCGACAGAAGAGGATAAAACGTAAAAAAATGCGATTCCGTGCTGCCAGATGAAGCTCAAACCTTATTCTCACGACTGTACCGGTACTAGAATAGAATAGAATAGAATAGAATAGAATAGAATAGAATAGAATAGAATAGAATAGAATAGAATAGAATAGAATAGAATAGAATAGAATAGAATAGAATAGAATAGAATAGAATAGAATAGAATAGAATAGAATAGAATAGAATAGAATAGAATAGAAAAGAATAGAATAGAATAGAATAGAATAGAATAGAATAGAATAGAATAGAATAGAATAGAATAGAATAGAATAGAATAGAATAGAATAGAATAGAATAGAATAGAATAGAATAGAATAGAATAGAATAGAATAGAATAGAATAGAATAGAATAGAATAGAATAGAATAGAATAGAATAGAATAGAATAGAATAGAATAGAATAGAATAGAATAGAATAGAATAGAATAGAATAGAATAGAATAGAATAGAATAGAATAGAATAGAATAGAATAGAATAGAATAGAATAGAATAGAATAGAATAGAATAGAATAGAATAGAATAGAATAGAATAGAATAGAATAGAATAGAATAGAATAGAATAGAATAGAATAGAATAGAATAGAATAGAATAGAATAGAATAGAATAGAATAGAATAGAATAGAATAGAATAGAATAGAATAGAATAGAATAGAATAGAATAGAATAGAATAGAATAGAATAGAATAGAATAGAATAGAATAGAATAGAATAGAATAGAATAGAATAGAATAGAATAGAATAGAATAGAATAGAATAGAATAGAATAGAATAGAATAGAATAGAATAGAATAGAATAGAATAGAATAGAATAGAATAGAATAGAATAGAATAGAATAGAATAGAATAGAATAGAATAGAATAGAATAGAATAGAATAGAATAGAATAGAATAGAATAGAATAGAATAGAATAGAATAGAACAGAACAGAACAGAACAGAACAGAAGAGAACAGAATAGAATTATTTCTTTCATATTATCATATTCATAATTACAAGTAAGTACATTACATAAAAAATAATGAATGAATGAATGAATTATATTTATTGTAATAAATGTGGTACATTGAGATATTACATTACAGATAAATAAGCAGAGACTCACACATTTAGTCATTTCTGACATACAACAACATGAAATGTCAAGGTTTACAATTTATACCTACATAATAATTCAAAATTAATGTCAAGATAATTTTTACAAATGTTATACAACTGAAATCTGATGGATAAAAACAAAGTCAAAAAAAATAAAAAGTACAATCACAATAACAATGTCACATACCTCTTAAGTCCAAGTATTATAAAAATATATATATATCTATATGTATATAAGGTCTAACAAAATTAGGTGAAACTATTTTAAGGGGATGATCAGACCATCAAACTGAACAACTTTCTCTATGGGAACGATATTGAAATCGCGAAAAAAAATCAGCTGTTCCATACAAACCTACTCGACCTAAATGTATGGGACAGCAGATTTTTTTTCGCGGTTTCGATATTGGTCCCATAGAGAAAGTTGTTCAGTTTGATGGCCTGAGCATACCCTTAAAAAGGTTTCAGCTAATTTTGTTAGACCTTATATATATATATATATATATATATCAAGGATATAAAATAGAACAATAAAAATGTCAACATAACTAATCTAGATGGTAACAAAACAATGTCAAATAAATATGTAAAACATCTATCTATCTATCTATACTATTATAAAACTGTAACAGGAAGTTTGTCTGTACATTGAAGATATTAACAGAAAAAAAGTTACGATATGGTTTTTAGGTGTCCCTGATTCCATTTCACCAATTTTTGGATTTTTTGTCTGTCTGTTTGTTTGTGTGTTTGTTTGTTTGAACGAGTATCACGCAAAAACTACTGAACCGATTTTGATGAAACTTTTTTTGTTTGATAGCTTATGATCTGACTTAAAATCTGGTATATAATTTGTGCGGACGAAGTCGCGGGTTAACGCTCGTAAATGATAAATACAACCGTACATAAATTCCGAAGAACATAGTGGTACAGGCCAGGAATCGAACCGCGTCCTCAGGATTGAGGCGCTAGCTCTCTTCCGTATGGGCTATCATCGCCGAGGTAACATAGATAGTATGGTAAAAAAAATGTTTGCTCTACAGGGTGAAATTGATATCATTAGCATCCTTTTAAACTAAGAGTCTACCCATCAAACTGAACAACTTTTACTATGGGAGCAAAACTTTGTTTGTGCGGACGAAGTCGCGGGTTGACGCTCGTATGGAAATAAAATTCTAAATAATTTAAATAAAATGTCGCTACAATTACTTATTGTAGTCTACTTAAAGTCAAACAAAAGAAATTCGTTTACAGAATAAAATTCACCATCCAGCTAAAGACTTTTGAGTTGGCGGTAAAATGATTCGTCATTGGTTACATTCCTCAGATGTTCAGGAAGTCGCTCATAATAATTCGGACCTATTATTTTCGGGCATAGGCCCACCACACATTCCCACCGCTGTAACTCCTGTAAGCCAGGATCAACAGCGGCGACCATTCACAACACTGGACAATGAAGTCCAGCGAGCCCGGGGGATGACTCTAATCTGTCTTGGAACCCGCAATGAATTAATCAAAGAAGATAGGAGGAGTAGGAAAACGAAATATCCGACTTCCCTCCATTGCAAGCGGGAGACAGCAATAAGAAGGAAAAAACATGGCTATTAGAGAGCCAATTCAAGAGATCATTTATGGCAGTGTTGAAGACACTACCGCAAAAGCACCAAAAATACAAAATAAAACAATAGGAACCTAACATTGTACTGAAACTATGACCTATTTTGCTTCCAGTAATAAGTATGGCAAAAACATCTGAACGCACGGAAGTTATCCCTAGTCGCAACAAGATCCATGTAGTAAGGAACACCAGAAAACGATTTTATCGAGTCAAGCATGGTCTGGCGCTCGGCGTACCAGAGCTCACACTCCCAAAGAATATGATGAGCGGTCTGTTCGAACCTATTCGGACCTATTACTCGTGGGTTTTTAGAAGCCATTTCTGTACGAGACGCGCTGGCCAATCTTCCCGCGTTGCGTAGCGAATGACCTCCACCTAAACGGCGATTGAAATGCGTAATATTCCAACGGACATACAAAATTATTTCAAACGAGCGTTAACCCGCGACTTCGTCCGCACAAATTATATACCAGATTTTAAGTCAGATCATAAGCTATCAAACAAAAAAGGTTTCATCAAAATCGGTTCAGTAGTTTTTGCGTGATACTCGTTCAAACAAACAAACAAACAAACACCCAAACAAACACCCAAACAAACACACAAACAAACACACAAACAAACAGACAGACAAAAAATCCAAAAATTAGTGAAATGGAATCAGGGACACCTAAAAACCATATCGTAACTTTTTTTTTGTTAATATCTTCAATGTACAGACAAACTTCCTGTTACAGTTGTATAATAGTATAGATAGATAGATAAGTATAAACTGGGCATAGTCATGATATGCTTTTTTGCAAAATAAGTCCTACAAGTTTGACGGGGCTTAATACTTTTCACTATTGCAGCTTTGACTATTTATTATAAGGACCAGCCTTGCGGTAGTATTTCCTCTCTACCACGGTATAAGATAAATTGATCATGTGAATTTACATTAAATTTTGTACCTTATCACTAAACGAGACAGCCTATAATTGCGAAACAATAATTTCGAACTTAGAACGTTTAGGGTTCACGCGAGACTACTTTTCATGATTTTTAACGTTCAAAATTAGAATCTAAAGTTATGGAAATAAAATCTAAAGTTGCGGATTTCCTCGACCCCCGCAAAAACTAGCAGAAATGTTTGTTAGTAGAATTACACGCGTAACTAGTCCAATATAGTCTAGTATTGCGGTCATAAACGTCGCAACATTCAGAACACCATGTATCGAACAGTTAAATTAGGGGTTACCCCACCCCCTCCCAGCATTATAATACCGAAAGTAACTGGACGCGAATAATCAAGAAATAAAGCGCATTCTCGCGTTTTTACAACTCTTTGTTCGGCTCATTGTTGTTTTTGAGCTGTTCGGTATTTATTTAGTGGTTAAGAGGATAGACTAGTACCGTTTTCCATACAAACGTATTCCCCTGCCTCTTCGCTGGAGAGTGACCTACAGGGTGAAATTGATATCATTAGCATCCTTTTAAACTAAGAGTCTACCCATCAAACTGAACAACTTTTACTATGGGAGCAAACCACAGATTACAAAAACTAAAGGGAGATGTGAAAAGGGGACGGGATCAGTGTCGCAGCAATATGCGCAAAAACGGAATACATTGCTCGCGACAGTAATGATTCAATATATAATGAGGCTGAAAGCCAGTCGAGATATTATGTGTAAATAGTTTAAAATGCTTGCGTAGTACTAAAGATTATTAGAACGTTGAGTTCTGATACCGCAATGGATAATGAGCACATTCAAGCTAACAAAATACGTTCTATCGCGTGGTACGTGTGGTGATGCGACACTAGGTGTCATACTCAGCGCGTTGGTTGGCATCTCTCTAGATCTCTATGGAGCAAACCGATCGGAGCAAAAAAAAAGCAGCTCTTCCATCCTAAACAGCAACGCCTACTCGACTCAAAATATATGCAACAGCAGATTTTTTTTTGCTCCGATCTGTTTGCTCCTTTGACTATTTATTATAAGGACTAGCCTTGCATTTCCCCTCTGCCACGCTATAAGATCAATTAATCATGTGCATTTACATTCAATTTTATACCTTATCACTAAACAAGACAGCCTATAATTCATCATCATCATCATCATCAGCCTTTCATCGTCCACTGCTGAACATAGGCCTCTCCCAAGGTGCGCCACAAAACTCTGTCCTCGGCCTTCCTCATCCAGTCACTCCCCGCTACCTTTTTTAGGTCGTCTGTCCAGCGGGCAACAGGACGTCCCACACTACGTCTACCAGTTCGCGGTCTCCACTCCAGAACCCTGACACCCCACCGGTTGTCTGTTCTTCGGCAGATATGACCAGCCCATTGCCACTTCAGCTTGCTAATTTTCTGAGCTATGTCAACCACTTTCGTTCTCTGACGTATCACTTCATTTCTGATGTGATCTCTCAGAGAAACACCGAGTACATCTCACACCTGCGTTTTGCCGACGACATCGTCGTCATGGCGGAATCGCTGCAGGACCTCAGTGGCATGCTTAGCGACCTTAATACCGCTTCCCGACGGGTCGGTCTCGGCATGAACTTAGACAAGACGAAAGTCATGCTTAATTCTCATGTCGAGCCAGAGGCGGTTTACGTCGGTGAGGCGGCGCTAGAAGTTGTGCAAGACTATGTCTACCTTGGACAGACTATAAGACTAGGTAGAAACAATTTCGACAAGGAGGCCGCTAGGCGCATCCAACTAGGATGGGCTGCTTTCGGGAAACTTCGCCATATATTTTCCTCGGCTCTACCACAATGCCTCAAAACGAAGGTGTTCGATCAGTGCGTCCTGCCAGTAATGACCTATGGTGCGGAAACATGGACCCTGACGATAGGACTAGTTCATAAATTCTAGGTCGCGCAGCGAGCTATGGAGAGAGCTAAGCCTATAATTGCGAAACAATAATTTCGAACTTAGAACGTTTGGGGTTCACGCGAGACTAATTTTCATGATTTTTAACGTTCAAAATTAGAATCTAAAGTTATGGGAATAAAATCCAAAGTTACGGATTTCATATTACCTCGCCCCCCGCAAAAAGTGGCAGAAATGTTTGTTAGTAGAATTACACGCGTAACTAGTCCTTATATAGGTAGTCAAAGTTTTGCTCTCATAGTAAAAGTTGTTCAGTTCGATGGGTAGACTCTTAGTTTAAAAGGATGCTAATGATATCAATTTCACCCTATAGAGCAAACATTTTTTTACCATACTATCTATGTTACCTCGGCGGTAATAGCCCATACGGAAGAGAGCTAGCGCCTCAATCCTGAGGACGCGGTTCGATTCCTGGCCTGTACCCCTATGTTCTTCGGAATTTATGTACGGTTGTATTTATCATTTACGAGCGTTAACCCGCGACTTCGTCCGCACAAATTATATACCAGATTTTAAGTCAGATCATAAGCTATCAAACAAAAAAAGTTTCATCAAAATCGGTTCAGTAGTTTTTGCGTGATACAAACAAACAAACAAACAAACAAACAAACAAACACACAAACAAACAGACAGACAAAAAATCCAAAAATTGGTGAAATGGAATCAGGGACACCTAAAAACCATATCATAACTTTTTTTTTGTTAATATCTTCAATGTACAGACAAACTTCCTGTTACAGTTTTATAATAGTATAGATAGATAGACTAGCTCGGCGGTGAAGGAAAACATCGTGAGGAAACCTGCATTGCCGAGGATGAAAAGAAAATACCATAAGTTAAAATATGGGTGAGCTTGGGGCGAACACAAAGGACCAGCGATGGTCGCAGTGTTACATAACGACCCTTGCTTGCAATAGCCCAACCACAAATAATAATCATCATCATCATCATCTCAGCCGATGGACGTCCACTGCTGGACATAGGCCTCCCCCAAGGATCGCCATAACGACCGGTCCTGCGCTGCCCTCATCCAACGGGATCCCGCCGCCTTCACAAGGTCTTCGGTCCACCGTGTGCGGGGCCCACCCACGCTACGCTTTCCGGTACACGGTCGCCACTCGAGAACTTTTCGGCCCCATCGGCCATCGGTTCTGCGAGCAATATGCCCCGCCCACTGCCACTTTAATTTAGCAATTCTTTGGGCTATGTCAGTTACTCTGGTTCTTCTGCGGATCTCTTCATTTCTGATTCGATCTCGCAGGGAACTCCGAGCGTAGCCCTCTCCATTGCTCTTTGGGTGACTTTCAGCCTTTTTATGAGGCCTTGACAAATAATAATACCTCGGTTATTTCCCTACGTTTTGCTTTTTTGCATAAATTAAATACTGTAAAAACTTGGGAACTTCAAAAATGACAAATTTTAACGCACGTTTTCGTCTAATGACGAATACGAACAAAGATAGCAAAACATACAGACATAACCAAAGTCTTTCTCATATTATTCTTGAAAGAATTATTAAAATCGGTTTAGTTTTGGTGGTCAAAACAATGCTGATTTCGTCTTTTTTATGTAGATAAAATCAGTCCAAGCTGCAGTGTCTCTTTCGCACTCTAGTCGGCGGAATGTATGAGAGGGGCGGATCGGACAAATACGTATACAGTCGGTTTCTTCGAAGGCCCTTCTTAATATGCTGACACTTTTTTAAGGGGACCATCAAACTGAACAACTTTCTCTATGGGACCAACATAGAAATCGCGAAAAAAAATCAGCTGTCCCATACATCTGGCTCGAGTAGGTTCACAGTTTTGTATGGAAGAGCTGTTTGACGGTCTGATCATCACCTTAAAAAAGTGTCAGCATATTAAGAAGGATATGTAGCAAGCACGTATCCAGACTTTAGTTTCGGGGGGACGGGGGACATTTAGTTTCATAGAAAAACTATGAAAAAGTAAGTGCTGTAATAACTTTTCCATACAAATATTCGGATTTCGGGGGGAGGGGGGGATAAATCCCACCTATCACCCCGATACGTGCCTGATAGGGACTGACTAGGGGTCAACACAAAAGTTGATAAGTTATCCTATTATTGAAGCTGAAAAACCAGCAACACTTCGGCCCAATAATGGGATCTTGACAAGATAAGATAATTTCGAAGGACTTATTAGTTAAAAGTAGGAAAAAACATACCTCCATCGAAAAAAAATACGAATTTAACGTGTCAAAGCAACATAAAATCGTTAACAATAAGGACTCTTGTGATGTATGATGTATGTGTGTATATATATATATATTTATATGAGTATGTATATTATATACGAGCGTTAACCCGCGACTTCGTCCGCACAAATTATATACCAGATTTTAAGTCAGATCATAAGCTATCAAACAAAAAAAGTTTCATCAAAATCGGTTCAGTGGTTTTTGCGTGATACTCGTTCAAACAAACAAACAAACACCCAAACAAACAGACAGACAAAAAATCCAAAAATTGGTGAAATTGAATCAGGGACACCTAAAAACCATATCTTAACTTTTTTTTTGTTAATATCTTCAATGTACAGACAAACTTCAGTTACAATTTTATAATAGTATAGATGTATTTATAATAGGTTTATTTTGTATACTTACTTTTTGTTTTTACTAATAACTGCTGATTTTTTAATAATTTTTTCTGGAAACACCGCCTACCTTTCTTCTTTTCACCGTTTCCTCTACCCTGAGGTTGTCTGGAAGAAATCGCTTCTAAGCGATAAGACCGCCTTATTTTGTGCCTCTTGTATTTTATTTCTGTATTTTACTGTTTATGTTTTTGGTGTAAAATAAAGTATATTTGATTGATTGATTGATTGACTTTTCCTTCTAAAAGTCAAAATAAAAATGTACATAATTTTACTTTATTGAAACACTTTCTATAGCGATTGTACACAAACATGCTTTTTCGTAGCCTGCGTGCTACGGCGTAGCGCTACGCGTGTAGCGGGGGGCGGGTCGTAGCGCCAAGGATTGTAGCCACAAAGGACCTTACATGAAATCGTTATAGTCCTATAGCCCCAGGACTTTTTGATTACGAAAAAAGTAACCGATTTTTATTAAACCAATTATTAAATACATAATACCCACACCACTATTTTTTGATTGCAAGAAACAAATTAAGGGTGTAAATAATGAATCTTAACAACTTTCCCTAATAAATAAATAAAATAAAAATCATTTATTTCTGACTTTCGCCCATATAAGTTATAGACTAAGAGATAAGTGTACTTTTTGCAACCATCAGCAGCAAGGCTGATTCAGTGTTTATGGGGTGTAGAGCATCTCTGTGATGGGGATGGACTAGGTCTCCCCGCATAACTCCAGTCGGTTTAGGAGTTACTGATATTTAAAGGTCAGTAAAAAATTTACGATCAGCTGCAAGGTTGATCGTACGATATTATTGTAGTGTGCACTGTAGCTATGTGAACAATACAAAAACTGACATGAACTGCCAGTCGATTTAGGAGATACAGCCGTTCAAAGGTCGGACATTTGAACGGCTGTAACTCCTAAACCGACTGATAAACCATGCCAGTTTTTATACTGTACACATAGCTACAGTGCACACTACAATAATATTGTACGATCACCCTTGCAGCTGATCGTAAATTTTTTACTGACCTTTAAACATCAGTAACTCCTAAACCGACTGGAGTTATACAGGCAGACCTAGTCCATCCCCATCACAGAGATACTCTACACCCCATTAACACTGAATCAGCCTTGCTGCTGATGGTTGCAAAAAGTACACTTATCTCTTAGTCTATTAAGAGGTAGGATAGGAACACGAACATAATTCAGAATAAATTACATAAAAACAATGTCAATTATTACTACTATATAAATATAGTACACACTGTTCACCAGTTTGACCCAGTGAGCCAGAATGGGACAGTCAAATTTATCAACAATAGCCTTCAGAATGGTGTTGATACTCCCCCGGGACTGCCCAGCAGAGAGGCCGTCTTCTTCCGCATGATCGCAGGGAAGCCATCAGTACGCATTTCCGCGAACATGGTCGACGCGCTGCAGAAGCGTGGGAGCCTCGACAGCATCTTGAAGGCGTTGTTATATTGGACACGCAGGGCTGACGTAAACTAAGGGGTTAAAAAAAAAATTAAAAAAAAAAAAAAATTTAAAAAAAAAATATTGGACACGCAAAGCATTGTTGGCTCGTTACGTATACTCAACCCATAGGCTGAGTAAAACCCAACTAACAATTTGGTCGTATAGTCAACCATTTATAAAATACAGTTTTTGAAAATTACGCGGTTATTATTTAATCTAGAATTAAACATTTTAACCGGTTCTTACCGCGTTTTGGTATATTTGAGTTCCCGATATTGCGGCAGTGTTACAACTGCCATGATCACGGGATGACTGAGGAACTGCAGGTAGATTTTTAAGAGCAGACAAATCTGTCTACCCTCACTCCTCGTCGTTTGCTCTGCACACTATCGGAACTCACTCGATTGTCATTGTCACTTTGGTCACGTCGAAGTGACACAGTCAGTGCATTTTGTCGGGCTGGACCAAGTGACAAAAGTGACAATGACAATCGAGTGAGTTCCGATAGTGTGCAGAGCAAACGACGAAGAGTGAGGGTAGACAGATTTGTCTGCTCTTAAAAATCTACTTGCAGTTCCTCAGTCATCCCGTGATCATGGCAGTTGTAACACGCGAAAAACCAGTTGTCCCATACAAAACTGCTGTACCTACCCGACTAAAATGTATGGTACAGCAGATTTTTTTTTCGCGTTTCCTGAGGTAGGCTCCATAGTGAAAGTTGTTCAGTTTGATTCTTTGAGTTCACCGTTTCAGTATTTGCTAGGCTCTCACTTACCCCCTATATAATACATATAAGTATACATATTAATCTATGATAATACCTAGTTAAAACCTAGTATTTCATTAAATTATTTTTAACTCGATACACTTATTATTAGAACTTCATAGTTTAATCACCGGAAAAGCGCCTGGCGGGAAAACTGACAGCTCGATCGCCATTTTGTTTGTTAAACAAACATGGCCGCGCGTCCGAGTGTGTTTACGAAGTAATTTACGAAATTATTTTATAAGAATGCTTCGGCATTTACCTTAGGCATAGGCAAATAAGATTGTAAATAATATACAATGTTGAGTAAAATTAAAAACTAATATTTGAATTTTTTTTTATTTGTATTTGTTCATGAACAACTTACATTGTGTAAGCATCCACCAGGTGAACTAAATGAGCGATTTTCTTTTCTTTTTTAAATTTAATTCCTAAAAAACTCGACAGACGATTTATCGCTCCATAGACGTTCGCGACATCCTGTCAAAGTCATGTCAAGACTGTGTCTGCCTTTTTTTAAAGGCCAAGGGATCGAGCCCATGCAACCATGTCAGACGTAAATAGTTTCATATTTCCTATTAAAATGATACGCAAATAATGAAATATTCAATCAAAAGATGCGTTTGCATCTTTTTGACTATCTTCTCCCTCTTTATTATTTAAATGAAACACTTTTTGAAATTTTGACCTTTATTCGCGCAGACCGTAACACCCTCTATCGATCCCTTAGAAAACCAAAAGAACAACGCTGGATGGACCACGGGAAAGCACTGAAAAAATTACGGCAGAAAGTAATATATGTCATCATCATATCAGCCGACAGACGTCCACTGCTGGACATAAGCCTCCCCCAAAATGGGGGGATTTGCCATAATCGCCACGCTTGGCAGGCGGGTTGGCGATCGCAGTTGGATTGAATGTGTGTACTCAGAGGATGCTGCTGCACATCCTCCGGTAGATCCCTCAGTCGCCTTTTTCGACACCCGCGGGATGAAATGGGATGGTGCTATTCTTAGCCGACACCACACGGAACAGCCGTAATATATGTGATAAGTATTATTTCGAATAGTTTTTCTTTAGTTTGAGTCGGTTAAAAAGATGCCTTATTATTCCAAAAGAATAAGATTAAAAATACTTTAGAGTCTAGAGCGGGTAAATTGTGTCCAATTATCGCCGACACCATCGCATGCCGGTAATAGCGGACAGACATCGCGAAGTTAGCACCTATTACAATAGTAATAACGGCTATTATAGCGTGCGTGCGGCCCGCAAGAATTATTTTAATACCTTGCTATCAGGTTTACTATGTATTACATACATAACCTTCTGTCCATTATCAGGGACGTATTTCCAAATATTGCGCCCTTGGGCAAAATAAATTTGGGCACCCCCCTCGCTTGCCAGCGAGCCCAAAGAAAGTTCTATGCCAGGTGTCTCCAGGAGTGCGATTTTTGGAAGTCGCACGTTGAAATCAGTATGGAAATGCAGAAAATGTCCTAAATTGTATGAAGTTTGTGTATTCATTCGGTGAAGATCATCTTGCCCATACCCTGGGGATCATCTTGGACACGGCGGTCTCTAAGATGATCCTTTGGTAGGATTTTGGAAGTTAAGAGGATATGTGAAAAAAATTGGATTCTTCAAAGCGTCATATATCATAGAGTATGAATTGCGGATATGTGTAAATTGAACATATACTTGAAGTTTTGATTAGAGACAAAACACGGTTAAGACACATTTTCTCGTTAGAAAAACCAGCCAAAGTAGCTTCCGTTTTTATTTGTAAACGCTTGGAACTTCTAAACGGTGAATAAAAGAAACACGAGACTTGATTTAAAAAAAAGAGATTGATATTTTACAAATTTTGATTAGAGCAGAATTGAACTTACATTAATAGTACAATCACAATTAAACAAAGTGTGTTTTACGCTTGCGTCGTTTCAGTCGCGCGCGCCGCCCCATCTCTTTCTCTCGCATCAGGCAGTGATATAAGCTATCACACGCCCAGTAGGAGTATGCGAAGTAGGAGTACGCCCAGTAGGAGTATGCTCGCTTCAACTCGCTATGCTGATGGTAATTTTTTTTTTGCACAAACAGGCTTTACCATTATACATACTTCAAATTTGGTGTAAATATATTTGTATACTTACTTAGGTTTTGAAAAATACATTCGTATAATATGTGATGTCACAAACTTACTGTTTTGGGTTTGTGATATTATCTTTATACTTTGTCATAATACTTTAACATAATTTTATTTACTAAACTATATTGTATAGGTAAGATTAAGGACTCATTTTTTAAAGTTGAGTGTAATGTTTTTCGCCAACAAACTGTTCTGCAGTTTGGCGAAAATTAAAGCAATTTGTACCTTTTGTAAAAATGAAAACTTAAAATAAATTAAAAAACAAAAAAAAAAGTATTTTCTAATAAATACCTCATTTTAATAAATTTCAATGCCTATTTTATTGCTCAAAAATAATTTACATTGTTAAATCTAATTCAAATAAGTGCATTGGTATTAATATTATTAATTTAAAAGTCTTCTGAGACACACAATTTCGATTTCTATGTTGCGTAGCGAATTTTTTTAAATATTTTTCAACTTCTTTTTGCCACTAAATGGTGCCGGTTACAGTTTAAAAGTCCAATTAATAATTACTCCTTACCACGTCAGAGGCCATCGTTGTACCTACTCCTGTTATGATCGGAAACTATGTTTACGGATACGGAGATTATGTTTACCTGGGACAAACTATTCAGTTAGGTAGGTCCAACTTCGAGAAAGAGATCAACCGTCGAATCCAACTCGGTTGGGCAGCGTTCGGGAAGCTACGTAGTATCTTCACGTCCCAAATACCGCAGTGTCTTAAAACGAAAGTCTTCGATCAGTGTGTGTTGCCAGTGATGACATATGGAACAGAGACGTGGTCGTTCACTCAAGGTCTCATAAAAAGGCTGAAAGTCACCCAAAGAGCAATGGAGAGGGCTATGCTCGCAGTTTCCCTGCGAGATCGAATCAGGAAGAGATCCGCAGAAGAACCAGAGTAACTGACATAGCCCAAAGAATTGCTAAATTAAAGTGGCAGTGGGCAGGGCATATTGCTCGCAGAACCGATGGCCGTTGGGGCCGAAAAGTTCTCGAGTGGCGACCGCGTACCGGAAAGCGTAGCGTGGGTAGGCCCCGCACACGGTGGACCGACGACCTTGTGAAGGCGGCGGGATCCCGTTGGATGAGGGCAGCGCAGGACCAGTCGTTATGGCGATCCTTGGGGGAGGCCTATGTCCAGCAGTGGACGTCCATCGGCTGAGATGATGATGATGATGACGTCAGAGGCCGTAAGGCGGTCTGAAAAAACTCTGACACCAGGGCTCTGCCCACACGATAAGAAGAGATTACTCCCTACCCCGCCTAACAAAACTACGTAAAATGACTGGGCTACATATCAAATTCGCACTAGTTAAAAAAGGAGATCGCTACCTTATTCCTGTCCTTATCAGCGTAACCACTTTTTTGTACTGACTCCACCTGACTCCGACATGTCACTTCATATAAATTGTATAGGATTTTATGGCTATCGCTATCTCATACCCGGTTACACTGACATTCCGTCTACCAGCGTAAGCGAAAAATTCATCGTCTATGATGGCATAGGTTTTGGTTGCGTTTTGGTGAATCATCATTATCATATCAGCCATTAAACGTCCACTGCTGGACATAAGCCTCCCCGAAAAAGGGGGGATTTGCCATAATCGCCACGCTTGGCAGGCGGGTTGGCGATCGCAGTTGGATCGAATCAATGTGTGTACTCAGAGGATGCTGCTGCCCATCCTTCAGTAGATCCCTTAGTCGCCTTTTACGACACCCACGGGAGGAAATGGGATGGTGCTATTCTTAGCCGACACCACACGGCCACGACACGTTTTGGTGAATGGATAGTTTTTTAAACAGGAGGCTGACACTGTTTCTAAACGGATACATACATAAGCTCATGCCATTGTCCCATGGGGGTAGGCAGAGACCACGGACCGTCACACGCTACGACTCTGACACACCTCTTTAGCCTCATGGACATTCATACATCTTTTCATGCACTTCCGTCGATTGAGGGTGCTACGCACTTGTCCTTTTCGGAAAAGATCATTGATTTGATCATGGTATGTTTTCTGGAGGAAAACATAGGTATATATTTGGTTTAAGAAAAAATTCTTCGTCTGGTTTAAATCCATATTTGGCCGAGGAGTGGCGCGAACCATCGAATTTGAAACTTTAACTCAAAAAGTCAAGGACCAAAGTACAATGTACCCCAAACTGTCATTTAATTAATTGTAACAGAAAATCTTTTCCTTATAAATCCTACTTACCTCCACTAAGGGCAAATGCTTGACCTTTGGCATAACACGATAGGTTCTTTGCATTCGTTTTACATAAAAAAAAAACGATAGTTCATTCCACATTATCAAATCTCACTAATCAAGCCAATTTAGCACTTATCACTTAACTATAAGGATGTTTTCAGGTGACTTATAGTATAAAATCAGTTCTAACGACTAAGTATTAATTAAAGTTCAACCTTAATTTGAGGTAGTCTAAGTTGGTTTTCAATTGGAAAGACATGTGATTTATTTCTTTTCAGTCGCCATTTCTCTTTTATTTTTTTTTTTAATCGGCCTTGTTTCGTGATGCTATGTGCGTGCATGCCCTTTGGTGTTAATTCGAATTTGAATTTGGAATTTTGGAACCGCCAGCCTTTGGTGTAGGAATTTGATTAAAGAAAAGAAGTGAATATGAGGAAACAAAACATGAATTTTTACTTAACTACAAGGTTAATTCTGACAGTGTTTTAGGGTTCCCAAGTCAACAAGGAACCCTTATACAGGGTGAAATCGATATCATTAGCATCCTTTTAAACTAAGAGCCTACCCATCGAACTGAACAACTTTTACTATGGGAGCAAACCGATCGGAGTAAATAAAAAATCTGCTGTTCCATACTAAACTGCAATGTCGACGCGCGAGTACAAGACTCAAATGTATGCAACAGTAGATTTTTTTTGCTCCGATCGGTTTGCTGCCATAGTAAAAGTTGTTCAGTTTGATGAGTAGACTCTTTGTTTAAAAGGATGCTAATGATATCAATTTCACCCTGTAGTTTCGCCATGTCCGTCCGTCCGTCTGTCCGCGGCGTAGCTCAGAGACGCTTCGTACTACACTGCCTACACTGCGTGTGGCTAGACACGCACTTGCCCGGTTTTTACGTCAATGGGTAGGTATAAAGGTGTAACAAAAAAATTGGCTCCATAAGTTAAAGTTGTTCAGTTTGATGGTCTAAATCACCCCTTTAAACGTTGAATGTTTTATTACACCTTGTATGCTGGACTCGAGCCCCAGCAACGTCCTATGCCGAGGTCCGTCCCCCTGGGTGCCCCTAGGTCGGTTGCTTAAGTTCATTCATTTGGCTCGGTAGAACCCTTCGTGGTCCCTCTAATAGCCCGCAGTAAAAAGCAGTAGTTGCTCCCTGAGCAGACCTGTAATAGTCATGTCCAAAAAAAAGCTGGACTCGAATGTATTGAATTTCCATGTTGACTCCGCAGTGAAAGTTGTTCAGTTTGATAGTCTGAAGCTGCCCATAAAATATGTAACGCATGGTACAGCCGATCATTGCGCTACAAAGCGCAATATAATGAACAAATGACTTCCAAAATCACGCATGTTCGTGATACAATCAAGCCCGAAACACGCAGCCGAAATGTTAACGTTTAATAACTTATTAATATTAAATTGTTAACCCTATCCAGGGCGATTGACCTTGTAGCTATGTTGTAAAGACATAGTATAATTCCACATAAAATAAATAAAAACTTTTTATTGAGGACAACAAAGATCCAATGTGTTAGTAGCAAAGCAACAAGACTTATGAAATACTACCACCACACATTCCCACCGCTGTAACTCCTGTAAGCCAGGATCAACAGCGGCGAACATTCACATCACTGGACAATGAAGTCCAGCGAGCCCGGGGGATGACTCTAATCTGTCTTGGAACCCGCAATGAATTAATCAAAGAAGATAGGAGGAGTAGGAAAACGAAATATCCGACTTCCCTCCATTGCAAGCGGGAGACAGCAATAAGAAGGAAAAAACATGGCTATTAGAGAGCCAATTCAAGAGATCATTTATGGCAGTGTTGAAGACACGACCGCAAAAGCACCAAAAATACAAAATAAAACAATAGGAACCTAACATTGTACTGAAACTATGACCTATTTTAGAGAGCGATGATAGTCCATACGGAAGAGAGCTAGCGCCTCAATCACGAGGACGCGGTTCGATTCCTGGCCTGTACCACTAAGTTCTTCGGAATTTATGTACGGTTGTATTTATCATTTACTAGCTCGGCGGTGAAGGAAAACATGGTGAGGAAACCTGCATTCCCGAGAATGAAAAGAAAATACCATAAGTTCGGAGGTATGCGTAAAATATGTGTGAGCTTGGGGCGAACACAATAGATCAGCGATGGTCGCAGTGTTACATAACGACCCTTGCTTGCAATAGCCCAACCACAAATAATAATAATAAAATGACCTATTTTGCTTCCAGTAATAAGTATGGCAAAAACATCTGAACGCACGGAAGTTATCCCTAATACTATGGTTAGTAAACAATAACAAAAACTGAACTTGTGATTTGGGACATGCGTCGCAGCAATGGACACTGGTTACTATCAGCAATGGCCTTCAGGATGCTAGTGCCACTACTCCGGACCCGGCGTCACAGAGATGCTGCGAATTATGGCCTGCGAGCAGTCCACCAGCGCCTTAGCAAACATCTCTGAGGCTCCACAACATCGGGGCAGCCCCAACAGCATCCTGAATCCATAGCCGAATTTGACTATTGTCTAAGTTTCCACCCTTGGTCCGTGGGGTCCCGGCGCCCAGGCGCTTTTTAAAGATCTGGCAAAGCGCCTGGTAGACTCGACCGGGGATCCAAGGGCTGGCGCTTTCCTCGCTCAACGGATCAGTTTAGCCGTTCAGCGAGGAAACGCTGCCAGCATCTTGGCTACCCTCCCGCGCGGTCCAAACCTGCACCATTATTTTATTTTCTCAATATTTTTATTTATTGTTAATGTACATACTTAACTTCCTTTATTTGTCTTTAATAAAATCATTATCTAGTTTCCCATTATTTCTATACAAGATCGATAAAGCTTAAGAGGCTATGTGAAAGAAATAGGATTCTTCAAAGCGTCATATATCATGAAGTACTAACAGGAGTATGATTAGCGGATATGTGTAAATTGAACATATAATTGTAGTTTTGATTAGAGTTTTTTAGTATTATATTTTGTATTTATTTATTTAAAGGAATAAAATAGTAAAAGCACAAATAAAACTTACCCTAAACTTAAACCATTCTAAACATTCTAAACTACAAATTTAACTAATCCTACTTAGTCGAAAAGCCCGCCCCAGGTCATACCTGGCCCGAAGGTGCCCATAATGCTGGCCGCATTTCGCGTTGAATCGCTAATGATATGCGTTGGGCTAGGTATGACCCGGCACGAGGACCGTTGCCCGCATCCCGTAAACGTTTGCCCAGGTCCCTCATAAAAGTTTTTGCTTCATGACCCCACGGGCCCGCCGTCTCCACAGCGAATAAGTAGCTCTGCTCCAAAGTTGTGAAACATTGGTGTTTACGTACTGCTGCCCTTTCCGCTGCCGACCCTGCTACTCGAATGGAACCTCTCAAGTAAGATGCAGCGTACGTACATACGCACGTTGCATCCCATAGAAGACATTTGCCCTTTTGCCACGACACAAGGGTCAATCCGTCTGGTCTCTTCCCGCCGGTACGGCTCAAACCAGGTGGCTCAGTTGTACAGGGAACATTGGCGGACACCAGCGCTCGACGAATAATATCATTAAGCGCGTGGTACCGCGGAGACCTTCCTGCGCATTTGACGCAGCTCAGACCATGAAAGCCGTCTGCCTCCACTGCTGCACCGCAAACGCAGGTGTGTGGAACACATACGCTACACCCCAGTCTTAGAGCCGCTGCCACTGTGAGGGAGTCGTTATCCAGATGTGTCCCTAAATGGGGCGAAGGAAGTGCATGTAGCCATGCGCCAGATTCTACTTGTGATGCGGCTCTTAAGCGTGCTAAATTCGAGCCGGACGAGTTGGAAATCAGTTCTTGAAGGATTATGTTACACCTAATCTCATCCCATTCCCGCTGAACTGTAGGTGTGGACGGTGCTTGCATATTGGGGCACAGCCTAGACCAAGCCTCAAAGGCTTCGTCCACGAAAGGAATGACGACGCTGGCACCATCCACTGAGAGTAATCGAGTAACCAGACTCACCACACCATTCGCAGACGCCAAGAACGCTGGGAGACTCGTATCCTGAACGCGTCGCACACCTAAACCCCCGTGGCGGATAGGGAGGGAAGCTTGAGTAAAATTTGTATTATCTAGGCGCACGTTGAGAACCTTCTCTAAACTGACTTTTTAGTATTTGTTTTGATTATTTAATTGATATATTTTTTGTAATGTACGAGTTTATATGTGCCCTGCCACACAAAAATCCGGGCCGGGAGCGGCGCGGAGGCGGTCGCGGCAGTTGTATTCCTTTGTAGTCAATGCGAGGTGCCACACAGAGCGGAGGCGGACGCGTCGCGGTTCGGAGGCGGTACTTACCTTGCCTTTACCGCGCTTGCATTTTGTATTTTATGCATGGCCGCTTTCGATGTCACACCAGCCGCCTCCACGCCGCCACCGCGCCGCTCTTCCGCCGCGAATACCGCGCCAGACCCTGTGTGGCATGCCCCGGAACGCATTCGCTTCACGCAGGACCGGGGACCGCCGCGGGCCCGCTTTCCCGCAATCCCGCCTCTGATTTTTGGTATCGGGGTGCGAATTTTCAATCAAGTGGAACTGCGGTAACAAACTAACATAAAACTAAATACCAGGTACCATTATAATTGTTGGAAAGCACTCATTACAAAACTATTAAAGTACAATTTGTAGCACCGTCTCACGGAATTTTATTATTATTTCTTTAAAAACTGGAGAAATTAAATCTGAATTATGATCGAAATTGTTGATTATGAGCTTGGTGTATGTGTACCTACACGAAATACCTAGGTGTACCTACCTAATTGCTTTCGTAAGGCTACTTTAACTTGCTTAGCCAGTTATTACCAGAATTGGTTACGTGGTCAACATAATTGTTTTATATTTTCCTTTCTTTCATAAACCATTGTTGTGTTGTAGCCTCCTGAGACCCAGGGTGTAAAATTTGACCGGATCGTGTTGATCTTTAGTTTGGGGGTTATTTAGAATATTTGTGGTATGGGAAAAATAATAAAAAAAATCCTGCCCCCCTAAGTCCCTGAGTAGGGGGTATCACAGATGATACTCTGGATTCGAATGATACCAAAACGTGACCAATATATGGTTGATATAAGTAACTAATTAGCAAACATTTATCACAAATTTCACTTATTGCACACAGTCGGCATAATGATGTAACAGAAAAAAGAAAAAACACGTAGAACCTTGTAAAAAAAAAACAAATAATTACCTCGTTGGTTCCCAGCCATGTTGACGTCCGCATAAACAATTGCACTCAAATGATCGTAATCAACTGCAAAAACTATCCAATCACGCCATAGCCACCTTTGATTGACGCGCCGTACTATCTAACTTACAAACTAAGAAATAGTTTCAGAATATGCAGCTAGATGTCGCAGAAATAAAATTCTATGTGCAAGTATCATAGGTGATACCGGGGCTCTCAGGAGGGTAGTTATACAGGGCGTATGAAAAAATATCTTTAAACTTTAAACCACATAGGTACTCTACCTTTGACTACTTATATAGGGACTAGTTACGCGTGTGTATTCTACGAATAAACATTTCTGCCACTTTTTGCGGGGGGCGAGGTAACACGAAGTCCACAATTTTGGATTTTATTCCCCATAACTTTAAATTCTAATTTTGAACGTTAAAAATCATGAAAAGAAGTCTCGTGCGGAAGTTCGAAATTATTGTTTCGCAATTATAGGCTGTCTCGTTTAGTGATAAGATATAAAATTGAATGTAAGTGCACATGATTAATTAATCTTATACCGTGGCAGAGGGGAAACACTACCGCAAGGCTAGTCCTTATAATAAATAGTCAAAGTACTCTACCCATTAAACAAAACAATGGGATCAAGGTGAACAAAAACAACTTTTATGTACTTTGAGAGTAAACCGAACAAAACAAAAACAAAATCTGCTGTTCCATACGTTGGAGTCGAGTAGGTATTGCAGTTTAGTGTACACCATACAATACCATATAGTAGGGTGTCATCAAAGTCGCCTGACGACCTCGTGTTGGTGGCTGGCGGGAACCTGTTAGGTGAGGGCAGCTCAGGGGTGCGATTTTTTAATCTCATACGTTGAAATCATCAGTTGAAAATGTATGGAGATACTCATCCTTCTACTGCTGATTTGACTTTCAAAAATCATACTTCAGTAGTGCGATTTTTGAATCTCATACGTTGAACTCAGCAGTTGAAAATGTATGGAGATACGCATCTTTCTACTGCTGATTTGACTTTCAAAAATCATACTTCAGGAGTGCGATTTTTGACGTAACCCTCAGAAGTAGTACCGACCTACCCGGTAATTATAACATTATGTTTTGTAAAAATAAAACTGATATTTTAATTATAATGTTTTGTATTTTTTTTTATAATGTAAAAAGTAAATAAATTAAAGCTGATGACGTCACGAAGAGGCTTGCTGCGATGGTCTGAGCCGACGAATAGGCTGAAAGAAAATATTACACACTTTAATAATCACTTCTTGATAGCATTTTGATGATAAATATACAGGATGTACAGGAGTAAAAATAAAAATTGAAAACTTATATGGGGTTGTTTAGACCAACAAACTAAACAACTTTCACTATTGGACCACCATCGAAATCGCAAAAAAAAATTCTTTTTGTCCCATACATTTAGCTCGAGTAGATCTTTAGATTAGTATGGAACATCGTAAACGCATCGCATCATGGCGATTATGGCAAATATCCTCATTTTGGGGGAGGCATTCCAGTAGTGGACGTCTATCGGCTGATATGATGATGATGGAACATCCGATTTTTTTTTCGCGGTTTGATATTGGTCCCATAGTGAAAGTTTCGTTTTATGGTGTTAACCACCCCCTTAAATGTTTATTTGTATTTTTGTAACACCCTGTATATGCTAAGGCGAACCTTTGATATTGCTACAAAAGATACTGTCTTATCTTATCTTATCTTGTTGTGGGGGCTGGCAAGCCAGAAAATCTTCGACCCAGTGGGATCTTTTGTGTCAGCCCCAATACTTTTTTGCTTTCTTCACCCTTCAAATACATGGTCAATGAAGGAGGCAATACCATTGAGGGGAAGAAACCTAAGATCTCCCGTCTTCGGGTATCTATCTCCGAGGAGGCACATGCGTTTTGCCGCCAAGACATCGCAGTCACAAATGATACGTTCCATGGTCTCCTCATCCGCAGCTGGGATCTAGGGTGAGTTTCATTTTGTGCATCACCGTGCCTGTGGCGTAGTGCCCAGTGAGGGCTCCGACGATGGCACGAGCCTTGCTCCTGCTGTTGTTCAGTATGAATTTTGAGACACAACGTGTCACATTGCTGATAAATTTCTTAGAGTGTTGTAGACCTGCATGGCTAGACCACTCCATTCTGTGGGTTTTATCAGCCCAATCTTAAAAGATACTAAGAAGGTAAGATATTTATCCGACCACCTCGAACGAGATTATGACCGTGAACTTATGTATCTTATAAGTTGTTAATTAACTTATTTACAATTACAGGCTTAATTAATCACCCTTTAATTATCATCATCATCAACTCTGACACCAGGATTCTGCCCACAAAATAAGAAGAAGATCACCCTTTGCCCAACACTATCGGTCTCAAAGATTACTCATTGCAAATCATCGTGTCATTACTTCAGAGTATGGGTATTGGAAGTCACATTGACACTTGCTGTTCCTGCAGACGACTATTGGAGTCACCTGGACTCTCAGTATACCTATCCCCTTCCCTCCACACTACCCGACTCAAAGAGTAAAAGAGACTTACAGTGCGACCAGGAAAATAATTCTGCTAGTCAATCTTCGTTTGCGCGGAGCAGGCCTGAGTCCCCGACAAAACCCGAAGTCATTTAGTAACCAAAGGGTGCAAAGTCGGATAGCAGCGAATGGGCGCGAAACAAATTAGCCAATAGCTTAAACGAATTGAAGGTGGCACATCCGATTGGTCAATATAATTTCGCGCGCTATTAAAATTTGTCAACTGCGCAGGTACATCAGTACGTATAAGTACTTATGAACCTGGCACTACTGTACTGCCAGTCCTTAGTTCTTCAGAGTATGGGTATGGGAAGTCGCATTGACGCATGTTGTTTCTGCAGACGACTCTATTGGTGTCACCGTGGCCCTCCAATATACCGGTCGCTTTCCCTCCACACTAACCGACACAAATAGTAAAAGAGACTTACTGCAAGTCCTCAGTTCTTCAGAGTATGGGTATTGGAAGTCACATTGACACATGCTGTTCCTGCAGACGACTCTGTTAGAGTCACCAGGGTGGTAACACTGGCTTGTGCGACTACAGCTGTCGAAGAGACCTGTTGGGAACAAAGAGGTTATTATTTACCTACTGTACGAGACGAGTATATCGCTTGTGGGACCATGTACCCAACGTAGAAATCCGTAAAGGTCCAAAGTCGAAGACTTTGGGGGATTACAAAGTTAAAGTGGAGATGGGTGGGATACTTGACTAGACGGGAAGACGGCCGGTGGACCGAGGGAGTAAGGAATGGTGGTCAAGAGAAGGAAAGTCAGTGGGCAGACCGCCGATGCGTTAGTCATATGACATTGTAAGGGTTGTGGTTCAGAGATGGATCAGATCGGCACAGGACCATAAGGAGTGGCGCAATAAAAAGGAGACCTATGCCCAGCAGTGGGTCGATGTGCGCTGTCACGCCTGAAGACAGAACTAACCAGTGACGGGCCAGCACGCGTTGTCCCTGTGGTGATAGTTGTCTACACACGCGCAGTGCCCGTCCTCACACACACTAGCGTCGCCGAGAGTCTGCACACACTGCGCTGTCACGTTACATGATGCTTCTATGCCGGCTGCGACTGTGGATATCATTTTAAATGTTAGTGAATCAGTCAATTATGTGTATAAGTGGAGGAAAAGTGAAGATCTTCCCCAGGCTTGTAATGTAGTCAATTTCTAGCCTTATTTTCAGACTTCAAGATTGAGAATTCAATTCGCTTCTTGGTATGAAAATTCATACAGTGACACGTCACCAAGCCGCTGTCGTTGTAATATCTCGTGTTCTCTAAATAATATCTCACCAGGCCAGCACGCGTCATCGTAGCCAACGAACTGATCCATACACCGACACGTCATCACACCGCTGTCGTTGTAACATCGCGTGTTCTCTATCACACAGTCAGAGTCTTCTGCGCACACGCCGCCGATTACTGTTGGAAGAGAAGTTGTTATAATGACGATCAGTTCACAATTGTCAGGATCATCAGCTCATATCCATCCCCAAGGTCGTCGCCAAGCCCTCGGCATTTTATTATCCCATAGTTATACTATTAGCCCACTCCCTCTCAACAGAATTCCCCCCCTCCACCCCCACCTAATTGTATTCACAACTGGCAACAACCTTGTATTCACCCACTGCAGGGCCCTGAAGCCCCAATCTGTCATAACGGTCCTGAGCCAAACGCAACCTAACGGTGTTTTCGGCAAACCGGTCTTCGGCAAAGCAATGTTTGGGAAGAGGCCATTGGTGAAGGATGCTGTCTGCAAAACTATCGTTCGGCACACAATACGGGGCTCAATGTCAAGGCTCATAAACTATTGCGGGGACTGTATGTAATCTGAAAACCTGATAAGGTTGGGATCGATTATGATATTTTAAGGTATGTTACTCACTGGGAGCGCAGACTCCGTCCAGCTCCTGGTAACTGCTAGAGTCGCACGCGCAACGCCCCGCCTCGCACACCGTGTTTGCCGTCACCGTGCACTCCTGCGTCACCTGACACGCGTCGCCCAGGGCTGTGGAAGAAAGGTTATTAGAAAGTAAGGTTCAATCTATCGGCTGTCATCCCTTCCGACGTCTGCTATAATGCCTGCCTGCCTCCGTGGTCTAATGGTTAAGAGCATTGGCTCTCGACACGGAGGTCGTGGGTTCGATTCCCACGGGGGTCACCTAGTGAAAATGTCACTTTGTGCGTTTTTCCCCAGCTGGTTAGGACATTGCAGGTTGAATCACCTGATTGTCTGAAAAGAAAGATGATTCCGTGCTTCGGATGGCACGTTAAGCCGTTGGCCCCGGCTACTATCTCTGGTGGTAGTAATCGTTACATAAAAACCACGTCAGAGGCCGTAAGGCGGTCTGAAAAAACTCTGACACCAGGGTTCTGCCCACACGATAAGAAGAAGATCCCTTCCGAGATGGCTAAGAATCTAAGCCATCTAAGGCCAACAATAATCAAGCCATCAATAACCAACTATTAAATAGGTACATTTTGAACCATTTTGAAACCACTAAGAAAGGATTTTTTTAAATTAACCCCTAAAGGGGTGCAACGCCTTTGCACCTCTTTATATATGGGTTTATTGACTTTGCTCCCGATCCCGTTGACACTTGTTACTTTTATCCAGAAATTCGATCTTCTACGTCCTGATCCTCAGTTCGACGACTAACTTACCAAGTCCAGTAGTCAAACAGAGGCCGTTAGCAGCGACTGTGTCCTCAGGGCACTGGCAGACACCGTCGCCTTGTTCATTCAGCACGCAGAGGATCTCCAGCTCGCCGGCCATACATTCGCTGTTCACTTGACATGACTCCCCGATACCTGGTGAAAATAAGGAATGTAACAAGTATCAAGATGCGCATGTAACCGAATTCCTACTTTCTCGCTCGCACACAGTCATCTGTTCTAGATAACCTTAATTAAACATCCAGCTTAGTACTGGGGGCGTGAAAATGATAGTTTTTCCCTCTTTTTAGTGTTCCAGGCCAAAAATGGTAAAACGGAACACTTAATGGAATCACCTCGGTATCTGTCCTTCATTGTAACCGAGCTATGGCGCCAGCCATCTTGTATTCCTTAGGAAAATTGCATTAGCATTTTGCCTTCTGTCACGTTTCTCAACCTCGTGCAAACCAGGATTAAGAAGCACACTCGCGGATGGTCGGCATGCGAGTCTATTTCTGTAAAATCAAAGAGCACCGCTAGGTACTTGACGCGGGCCGTCTGTCGCACGATTTTAGTACAAACTGACCCTAGCGCGGAAGTTCGTCTAACGCAGCGGTGGTACTACCTACTCAAAGACTCACCAACAAAAAGCCTGCACATCTGCCTGGCGGCGTCCCAGACGGCGAGCTCTTCGATACACTCGCAGCTCCTGATCCCCCAGGGTAACTGCGGCGCTCCGCACCGCGCCGCCGCGCCGAATGTGTGGCAGTTGGAGTCAGTCACACACGAGTCGGTGAGCCGGAGAGTTGCTGGGAGAAAAATACAATTGAATTTGAAAAACAAAGTCTTTGGTGAAAAGGCAAAACCTAACACGTCTTAACTCTGTCTATATACCTAGTAGGTATAAAGCGATCTTTATTTTTAATGCCCAGTTGACACAATACTCCTAGGTTTCCTTCTCGCTTGCTACTCGCTTTCACTTCAAGCTAGTAAAAAATCTATAACACACAGGGTAGGTTCAAATCTACGACTTTAAGATCATGAGGTAGGCTCTCTTGCCTTTGAGGATATTCTTAACATATTACACCTATTTAGAATCTCTGGAGTGCCGTAGGAGGCTGAACTACGCCAGGCAACTGGAGAGAGGTTTAATTGCGCAGGATAGGGAAAAGTCTTCTCTCGTTACATTTTGGTTCGCGGAAACAGCGGAGTTTATTCAGATTATCTTTGAATTGTTTATGGAGGTGCTACTGGGAATGTTCCTCCATTGAAATGTGTGAAGCCTCGGGACCGGCCGTGGTCCAACAGTTCTTAGTTGGACCTTATATATGTATCGAATCTCTGTGATTATTTCTCTTGCGCGATGTATGTCTTGCATTCGATTGTGAACCTTATTTGTAGTAGGTTACGAGTTACGTATTCACGGTGAACGTTGTCTATGTATGGAGCATATTTCCGAGAGCGACGGTATCGCCATCTGTTGGCATCTTTGTTATAACTTGTGGGTGCTGATATCTGTAGCAAGTCCCCACATGTTCTTCAAGATGTGAAAACAAGATGCTTAAATTCTTCTATAACAAACAGCAGCAGCCTATTAGATGATAATTATACTCACGTCTAACGCAATCTCTCATGTTATCCTCAAAGAAGAAGTTAGGTGGGCAGGTACATATCCCATCCCTAATGACTGCTAGGAACCCGGTGCATTGGTTGGGGTCAGTCGCTGGTGATCCTAGTTCTGTTGGCAAGAATATAGTTTTGAAACCAAAGAGTATTATAGTGAGTTATCTGCGAAGAATGGTACGGTATGGTAATGAGGTAAATTCATAAGACTGGTACTATCTTTACCACCACGTGTCCCGCGGAACAAACATGTGCCAGCCAACTCCAGGGACGATCACTGGTTGAGGGTTGAGGACAATAAAGCAAATCCTGCTCACCTGACTGCTTCTGTCTAAGCTATCAATAGGTATAACAACTTACCAGCTAAACAAAGAGTTCCATCATTACTGGCGTAGTAACCAGAGGGGCAGATGCAGGAACCGAACTGTGAACATACGAATGGCTCCGCGCATGCGTTGTTAGGCCCGCACGCGACTCCATGTTGTCTCACCGCCATCTTGGATTCCGGTACCCTCACATTTTGTACAGAAGGTTGTGTTGCATTTTCTGTAATTAGAAGATCATTGCTATTCTACTGAATGAACTAAATCTTTATATTATCTGTACTCATGATCATAATTTAATTGTTTTCAGAGTAGTATGATACTTTGCTATAACTGCCAAGTATCTTTTGAAATGGGCAAGGCAAGGCTCATTTTTAGCATAGTAGGTTTCAAGAAGGAAATGACAAGTGATGGCCCAATAAATTAGTTCAATCAATCAATCAAATATACTTTATTTTAAAATAAGGCGGACTTATCGCTAAGAAGCAATTTCTTCCAGACAACCTTAGGGTAGAGGAAACGGTGAAAAGAAGAAAGGTAAGCGGTGTTTCCAGAAAAAATCATCAAAAATGAGCAGTTATCAGTTAAACCTATTATAAATACATATATAATATACATACTCACATATATATATACATAAATACGTGTACTACACAACAAAATACTATAGGAAAATATGAATTTGTTTGCTGGTCGCTCTAAATGATGGAAATGTAACAGAGACCAGTGGTTTATTTTTGGTGTGCGATTGACTAGGTACCTACTTAGGTTATGTTATTGCGAATCTCTGCTATCTGATCCTGAACTTACCGACATTGCTATCTTGGCAAACCAGTGTGAAGCCAGCCGCTTCTTCTGCAAACCCGCAGACTCCATCTTCAAACTGACAGTCCTGGTCCAGAACACAACCCTCGCCGGGACCTGGAATCAGTAGCTCAGCATTACAGCCCATAGACAATCAAGACGACTAAACGCAGCTTTCAACGACTGCTGTTGTGGTGGGGTGGTTCGATCAGTGAATTCTTTTCATTTTGACATGTAGGTAAATGCAGTAGTAGTGCATAAAGCTCGAAGACAGTACAGCACATGTACGGCTATGCGGCGTCTTTGTTTTCTGATCGTCAGTTACAGTAAGAAATCTAGACAGGCGTGGTCTACCATTGACCTTCATCAATTCTTTCCATCAGTATACCATCTTCCTATTAGTAATTCCAAGATCCAGTTACAAGTTCTCTTCACCCATTTGTAAAAATGTTTAGGCAATTATATATTATTCCAGTGGCAACTAGATAATTGTACGGACGGACGGCGCAACGGTCAGGAGAGGGATTTTTGAAAGTCACACGTTCAAATCAGGAGTAGGAAAATATCAAAATTACTATGGTATGGAGATCATATGAAGATTATGCTTCATTCAATCATGATTTCGAACGTGTGACTTTCCAAAATCATTCTACTGGATTGGGTCTTATGAAGAGTTCCATAAAAACCTGGCATCGTCATCATCAGCCCGGTAAACCCCACTGCTGGGCATAGGCCTCTTAATTTCCACGCCAATAAGAACGGTCCCGCGTTAGTCTCATCCACTGTTTGCCTGCTACTCTACAAAAGTCATCCAACCATCTGGCTGCAGGTCTGTCTGCTGACCGTCAGCCCTACCATACCTTCAGCGATCCTCCGACATTCCCCTCTCTGTCTCTCATAGAAGCCCTCAGCACATCCACATGTCACGTTGCAAGTCAGGCTGAACGGATCTCTCAGGGTCGAGAGACACTCCTCGTTGCGGCCGCAGGGTGCCCCGTAGTCTATGGTCGGCCAGCAGCGGCCGAGGAAGTAGTGGTGGCCGGGTTGACAGCGACAAGTTCCGGCTGGAATTGTGACGACATGAATAAACTCTATGGTTTAAGGTTGACGGTCGACATTCAGAGATATCTTTTGAACGTGAGCTTAATCTAAGTAGGGTTGAAAGTGTATGAGTTTTGCTAAGTTTTTGCTATGTTCTGGTTTGAACGACTCTGAATCTTGACCCCAGAATCAGGACTATGAAGTTATAAGAAAGACGAAGGGAAAACTGGCTTGTGCCAGTATATTCTACGATAACATTATTGTTATCGTAGAATATACCGTATGTCTTCACGATAAAATCTAAAGTTCGGTGTCGGTCGGATCATACTGGAGGATAGCGTCTCGTTCACACAGGATGAACGGCGCTCTAGTTAGAAAGAGCCAAAGGAGTCACCTCACAGACAGATCAAGCATTGTTTGCTTTGGGAGCAAACCGATCGGAGCAAAAAAAATCTGCTGTTGCATACATTTGAGTTGAGTAGGCATTGCAGTTTAGTATGGAACAGCAGATTTTTTTTCGGTATATCGGTTTGCTCCCATAGTAAAAGTTGTTCAGGTTGGTGGGTACTCTTAGTTTAAAAGGATGCTAATGATATCAATTTCACCCTGTATAGACAAAACTTACTGTCTGAACCTTCTGAGCGTCTACATTCAAAAGTTGTAACCAATCTGGAACACTGGTGATCCTCCACGCATGCAGACATATGGTACGGGGCCACTGTAAGCAGTAAAAGGTTTTAGAAAACATTTCAGAGTGGAATGACAAAGCAATATGGGTCCGCAATAGTCCGCATCATGAACACGAAACAAGAAGTATCGAATTACACCTCCTAGAAAATTTGCTATCACGAATATTCCCAGCACGAATGCCCTCGTAGTAAAAATACTTTGAGGAGTGCCTTCTAATTAGTAATTTCCTATTATCTTAGTTATTCTAAGTATCTATTATTCCCAAATAAGCTCGAATCCATCTCGACCAATTTGGACATAATTTTTCAATGGAATCCATTCATAGAATTTGTCAAAGTCATTCATAAGTTGTAGTCCGTCCTAGTCGAGTATAGGTTAAGTCCTAGTCCGTCCGCAGTTTCATCAGTGCAGACGCTTCTTGAGCAATCCAAGGATCATCCCAACAAGACCACACTACAGTTACTTACTTACGTTCGGAGCTATAGTTCCTCCAAGAACGGTCTGTCTGCCAGGCGGTCATACACAGTCTTTGTTTCTGCAGACGCTTTAAGACTTGACCAATCCAAGTCTCATACCAGCAAGACCACAGTCCAATAGTTACTTACATTCAGCGCACACAGTTCCTCCAAAGACTGACTTTTTGCCAGGCGGGCAAAAGCTTCCTGAAACACTTATGAGCAGTCCACGTTCCATCCAAACAAAGACCACAGTACAATTGTTACTTACGTTCAACGCACACTGTTCCTATAAGAACAAGAGTTTCCCAAGTGTTCCCCAGGCAAGCAGATGCAATTCGTATCACTTCAGTAGCTACTGCCGCTTTCAAGCAGCTGCTTAAGAAGACTTGGTCAGTCCGAGTCTGGTCCCAGCAAGACCAAAGTACAATATTTACTAACATTCAGCGCACACAGTTCTTCAAACGACTGACTGTTTGCCAGGCGGTCACACACAGTCTTTGTCACTGCAGACGTTATAAAGTCTTGATAAAGCCTTGTCTCATACCATCAAGACCACAGTACAATAGTTACTTACATTCAGCGCACACAGTCCCTCCAAGAACGGGCTGTTTGCCAGGAGGTCAGACACAGTCTTTGTCACTGCAGACGTTATAAAGTCTTGATAAAGCCTTGTCTCATACCATCAAGACCACAGTACAATAGTTACTTACATTCAGCGCACACAGTCCCTCCAAGAACGGACTGTTTGCCAGGCGGTCAGACACAGTCTTTGTCACTGCAGACGTTATAAAGTCTTGATAAAGCCCTGTCTCATACCATCAAGACCACAGTACAATAGTTACTTACATTCAGCGCACACAATCCCTCTAAGAACGGACTGTTTGCCAGGCGGTCAGACACAGTCTTTGTCACTGCAGACGTTATAAGTCTTGATAAAGCCTTGTCTCATACCATCAAGACCACAGTACAATAATAGTTACTTACATTCAGCGCACACAGTTCCTCCAAGGACAGACTGCTTGCCAGGCGGGCAGACGCAATCCCCATCAGAGCAAATGCTTCCCAAAAGACTTGAGCAGTCCGAGTCTTGTCTGCAAGACCATAGTGCTGATATCCAGGGCACGATAGCTGCAACCAAGTTGTCATGCTTAATTAATGTAACTATGTACAGTACGACCAGGAAAATAATTACACTCGTCAATCTGCGTTTGCGCAGAGTCCCCCGATAAAACCTGAAGTCGTTTAGTAATCAGAGGGTGCAAAGTCGGATAGCAGTGAAAAGGGCGCGAAAACAATTAGCACATTGAATGAAGATGGCACATCCTGATTGGACAGTCAACCGCGCAGGTACATCGAGGGAACTAATAAATCTGTTACTAGTAGTTATTGTAGTTCCTATTTAATTAAAAGGAACTTAGCAGTTAGCACCTACTCTGGAATATAGCTAACTTAACCTTCTGCGTAAATCTTGTTCTTCTCGTAGGACATAAAAAATAATAAGATCTATTGTTAGTACTTTAGTTGCCAACCAAAACACCAACAATAGATTTAATTATTTCTTATGTCCTACGAGAAGTACAAATGTACGCAGGAGGATAAGCATACAGTACCTGGACGATCGAGCTTTGCTCGGCGCCTTTTTTTAGTGTAACAACGGATCTTTTCAGGGATCCGAGGGATTTCAGTTTCAATGAATCCAGGTTTATCTAGAAAAGTGTCACATAGTAAAATATTAGGTATCTTAATACAAAATGTCATCCAAATCGTGGCTAAAGGTGATTGCACTGCACAAGACCCCTTATCCCTTAGTCGACTCTCACGACTCTCACAGGAAGAAATGGGTGGTCCATAAGCCGAACAACCACAGATCACAAAAACTAAAGGGAGATGTGAAAAGGGGGCGGGGCAAATGTCGCCACCGAGTCTACCCATCAAACTGAACAACTTTTACTATGGCAGCAAACCGACCGGAGCAAAAAAAAGCTGTTCCATACATTTAAGTCGCGAACTCGCGAGTTGACATTGCAGTTTAGTATGGAACAGCTGATTTTTTTTTGCTCCGATTGGTTTGCTCCCATAGTAAAAGTTGTTCAGTTTGATGGATAGGCTCTTAGTTTAAACCACAGATCACAAAAACTAAAAGGAGATGTGAAAAGGGGACGGGGCCAGTGTCGCAGCAATATGCGCAAAAACGGAACACATTGCTCGCGACAGTAATGATTCAATATATTATGAGGCTGAAAGCCAGTCGAGATATTATGTGTAAATAGTTTACAATGCTTGCGTAGTACTAAAGATTATACGAACGTCGAACGTTCTGGTACCGCAATGGATAATGAGCACATTCAAGCTAACAAAATACGTTCTATCGCGTGGTACTGGTGGTGATGCGACACTAGGTTTCGTACTCAGCGCGTTGGTTGGCATCTCTCTAGATCTCTATGCGAATATAATAGCTAGAACTATAGAACCAATTAACAAGTTAATCTTTACCTAAAACGAACACCGCACTTTGGCACCACATTTTTCACTTAAAAAACAAATAATAAACTAAATAACTACAAAAATATAAAGAGAACGAATATGTCCAAACACATACTTCATTACAAAAGAGTGAATCAACATTTAGATATATAATACCAGATCAAAGCATTATCTATTGATAATAGTATCTAAATTAATGATAAACTCTACAAAGTAATCGTCACTGATTACTTTGTAGATATTATTATGTTTATTAACATAGACAGGACATAGAGCGGTTGCTGGTTTTGTAATCATTGACGTAGAATACTATGGACGCCAGGTCTAGTACAAAATCATACAAAATTCTCGCAAAAAGTATTTGAGACTAAACTAGACAAACATTTGTGTTGAGTCGGTCGGTACTGCAGTTTTGTATGAAACAGCAGATTTTTTTTTTATTGATTCCATAGTGAAATTCGCAATTTTATCGAAAACTAATGGACTATTTTCCGTGTCACCGAATAGATTTTAGTCGCTTCAGGCTTTTACATATTTTATTGTTGGGTAACTTTGTCAATTCTATTTCTTGTTTAACTCTACAATGTCTTTATCCACACATGCAGGTGTTCAAAACCATCGTTATTGCTAACTAAACTTTAGAGATAAGAGACAGCTGGCTTTATTAACTCGTCTAATAAACCAAGACCCGCTTACTTTTCTCCCATCTCGTCTCGGGACATAATGTGTCCCGGACCTTTAGGTGGCGTGCGTGGGGCCGAAGCCAACACGTAGAGGCCCAATTTGATCTAAATGGTAATGTGACGCAAACCAGGACGTATCCTGGTATTTTTTTAGTTATTATGGTGTACCTATGTCTATTCCTTGTCTCGGTACATAAGTGGCAGACGTGGCTGGGGCCGAAGCGTAGAGGCCCGTCAGACAATTTGGTATTATTATTATGTTTGTATTTTCCTTATCACGGGACATAAGTGTCCCGGACCTTTGGCAGATGTGCCTGGGGCCGAAGCGTAGAGGCCCGTCAGACAATTTGGTATTATTATTATGTTTGTATTTTCCTTATCACGGGACATAAGTGTCCCGGATCTTTGGCACACGTGGCTGGGGCCGAATCGTAGAGGCCCGTCAGACAATTTGGTATTATTATTATGTTTGTATTTTCCTTATCACGGGACATAAGTGTCCCGAATCTTTGGCAGACGTGCCTGGGGCCGAAGCGTAGAGGCCCGTCAGACAATTTGGTATTATTATTATGTTCGTATTTTCCTTATCACGGGACATAAGTGTCCCGGACCTTTGGCAGAAGTGCCTGGGGTCGAAGCGTAGAGGCCCGTCAGACAATTTGGTATTATTATTATGTTTGTATTTTCCTTATCAAGGGACATAAGTGTCCCGAATCTTTGGCAGACGTGGCTGGGGCCGAAGCGTAGAGGCCCGTCAGACAATTTGGTATTATTATTATGTTTGTATTTTCCTTATCACGGGACATAAGTGTCCCGGACCTTTGGCAGACGTGCCTGGGGCCGAAGCGTAGAGGCCCGTCAGACAATTTGGTATTATTATTATGTTTGTATTTTCCTTATCAAGGGACATAAGTGTCCCGAATCTTTGGCAGACGTGGCTGGGGCCGAAGCGTAGAGGCCCGTCAGACAATTTGGTATTATTATTATGTTTCTATTTTCCTTATCACGGGACATAAGTGTCCCGCACCTTTGGCAGACGTGGCTGGGGCCGAAGCGTAGAGGGCCGTCAGATAATTTGGTATTACTATTATGTTTGTATTTTCCTTATCATTATGGTGTTTTGTTACACCCTGTATAAGTCGGTATTACGTAGGTAGGTACATATAAGTTAGGAAAACTCATTGGCATGTCGTCTGTGGGGATTCGATCCCGGACCCTCGGTTTCTTGGAACTTTTTTGACATTGGAAATGTCTTTTCGTTCGCTCCAGTACAGGTCCCGGTTTCACTAAAAAGTGCGATCCCCTTATATCTCGGAGAGTTGTGAAGATATGATATTCAAAAAAGGCTCTAAAGACGCGTATTTACGAGAGCTGTAAGGTGCAAAAAGAATTACTCGAGAAAATTAAACACGAAAAAAGTTACGGCCGAAATAGTGAAAAAAAAAATTTCCGAATATTTTTTTTGGGGCTCTATATTTTGGAAACAAAAAATTATATCAAAAATTTGAGCTAAATTCCTCCGGACAATTTAGTCAGCTACAATTTGAGCCTAAAACAAAGACGATCGGGTTAAGGGTTTGCCCTGTAGCCTAACGTTTTTGAGACAATATTTTTTCGAATTCCGTAGATTCATTTGCAATGTGCTCGATAGTCGTGTGAAACACGAAATCTGTGAATTTTTGTTTATATTCTTCATTTTAGTGTCTCATCGGGTTTGAATTACCATATTTCGCTTCCGCTAATTTAAGATCTTACCTTTAAAGCTGTAAGGTTTAAATTTGCATGGCAAAGACATCTCATTCTTTAGTTCAGGCACATCAAAGATTAGGTAATAATAAGTGGTTCAGAGATGCGATTTTTAAAACTCATACTTTGAGCTCAGCAGTTGAAAATGTCAATATTACTATGGAGATATCCCTCTTTCTATCGCTGATTTGTTATTCAAAAATCATACTTATTTTATTTAAAGTTTTTTAGCGATTTTTTAAAGTCAAATCAGCAGTAGAAAGATGCATAGCTCCATAGTTATTTTGACATTTTCAACTGCTGAGCTCAGCGAATGAGATTCAAAAATCGCACTCCTGGTGCCCGATTGCGCTAAGTTAAAACATCGAAGTTCTATTCTTATCCAATTTCAGTTCTAATCACATTGCAATCCAATTACTAATCAACAGTGCTGAATTCCGCATCGCGCTAAACTCTATGTAACTGACAGCCAATAACGTCTGAGCGATCTGTCAAAACGGCTCTAACGGCTGTACCGCGATTAGCGCAATACCAAATGCGTCAAAATTTATGGTTCGTACGTAGTCCAATAACAGTTCAATCACCGAATATTTACTTTTAGGTAACTAATAATAAACGGCGAGTACATCAGTCACCTTCGGTTTGCCGATGATATAGTCATCATGGCGGAGACTATGGAGGAGCTCAGTCGAATGCTCGATGATCTTAGCAGAGCCTCCGAACGAGTTGGTCTGAAGATAAACATGGACAAAACGAAGATCATGTCAAATGCCCATGTTGTACCTACTCCTGTTATGATCGGAAACTCGGCGCTCGAAGTTGTTGACGATTATGTTTACCTGGGACACACTATTCAGTTAGGTAGGTCCAACTTCGAGAAAGAGATCAACCGTCGAATCCAACTCGGTTGGGCAGCGTTCGGGAAGCTACGTAGTATCTTCACGTCCCAAATACTGCAGTGTCTTAAAACGAAAGTCTTCGATCAGTGTGTGTTGCCAGTGATGACATATGGAACAGAGACGTGGTCGTTCACTCAAGGCCTCATAAAAAGGCTGAAAGTCACCCAAAGAGCAATGGAGAGGGCTATGCTCGGAGTATCCCTGCGAGATCGAATCAGAAATGAAGAGATCCGCAGAAGAACCAGAGTAACTGACATAGCCCAAAGAATTGCTAAATTAAAGTGGCAGTGGGCGGGGCATATTGCTCGCAGAACCGATGGCCGATGGGGCCGAAAAGTTCTCGAGTGGCGACCGCGTACCGGAAAGCGTAGCGTGGGTAGGCCCCGCACACGGTGGACCGACGACCTTGTGAAGGCGGCGGGATCCCGTTGGATGAGGGCAGCGCAGGACCGGTCGTTATGGCGATCCTTGGGGGAGGCCTATGTCCTGCAGTGGACGTCCATCGGCTGAGATGATGATGATGATGAACTAATAATAAGTGTTTCAGATTCGAAGTCAAAGTAAAGTCAAGTTTCCAGTTTGTGCTTTAAAAATTGATAAAGAAATTAATTCGTACAGGTGTTTCATTTCTTTGTTTATACAATCGTAAAGATTGGTCGCTATCAAAGGTAACGTAACACAGCTGTTCATTATTACTTTACAATATAATGGTATTGACTCCGATAGCCAAGCAGCCTTGCTAGCCATAGACTCTCCGATCATAAAGTCTAGGCTAGTACAGGACTGCGTATCACAACTGAATGCTCTAGGCAATAACAATCAGCTTGTGCTACAATGGGTGCCAGGACACTCAGACATAGAAGGTAACGAAAAGGCGGACGAGTTGGCCAGAAGAGGAACAGAAAACCACTTCATAGGCCCCGAACCCTTTCTTGGAGTACCTGGCAGTCTAATACGCGATTCCTTGAACAAGGTCAGCTTTGGAGAGGCAATAAAGCTTTGGTGCAACACCCCAGGCATGGGCCACTCCAAAGCACTTATCAAAGGCTACAATCGCAAACTTGCGAACGGTCTCCTTGCCCTCAGCAAAGATCAAATTTGTACAGTAGCAAGGTCACTCACAGGCCACTGCAAATTAAATAAGCACATGCACACACTGAAACTAAGTGACACCACCGGCTGCAGATTCTGAAAGGAGGAAATGGAGACTCCTCTGCACCTCCTATGTGACTGTGGCCCCCTGATGTACAAACGTAGTACTCATCTAGGTAGGCAGGTTCTGTCACCAGATGAGATACAAACTATCCCTATCAAGAATCTACTGCGTTTTCTGGCCGCAGTGGGGATTGGTAAGGAACTTTAAAAAGGGCGTTCACAAAGGACCAGCGATGGTCTACGTGGCACAGGCTAAGCCTGTCAAGGCCCAAAAACCCCCCCTAATAATAATAATAATAAATAATAATAATAATGGTATTGACAATTGTATCTTATTTTATTGAAACTGTAAGAGAATATTAGTATCTCACTTTCTAATGTACATATAGTTAAGTATGTACCTACCGATACAAGACTCTTAAGAGACTATGTGAAAAAAATAGGATTCTTCAAAGCGTCATATATCATGAAGTACTAACAGTAGCAGTATGATTAGCGGATATGTGTAAATTGAACATATAATTTTAGTTTTGATTAGAGCCAAAACACGATTAAGACACATTTTCTCGATAGAAACACAAGCCAAAGTAGCCTCCGTCTTTATCGATAAACGCTTGGAACTGCTAAACTGTGAATAATAGAAACACGAGACTTGATTTAAAAAAAAGAAATTGATATTTTACAAATTTTGATTAGAGCAGAATTGAACTTACATAAATAGTACAATCACAATTAAATAAAGTACGTTTTACCGCTTGCGTCGTTACAGGCGCGCGCGCCGCCCCATCTCCTTCTCTCGCATCAGCCAGTAATATAAGCTATCACACGCCCGTTTCGCTTCAATTATTTTTCGACATAGGCCCTTAACAAAAAGTAAAGAAGACTATAAAATATCTTCTAATTCTAAGCATTTCTTTTTTTCTTTATTTAATGAACTATGTATTCTCTTTAACCTTTAAGTGAATTGTAACTGTTCTTTTGAGAAATAATAAATATCTTTAAACTGAAATTTAAAAGTTATTGTATAGGTATTGTTCATTAGTTTATGCACCTAATATTAAACAGTGGACTTTAAAAAAACGTACTGTCTTTTTACTATTACCTCAGTCACTCAATACATTTAATTAGTTCATGTAATACGAGCTTCGCGGCTTCGTCCGCACAAATTACATACCAGATTTTAAGTGAGATCATTAGCTATCAAAAAAAAAAAGTTTCATCAAAATCGGTTAAGTAGTTTTTGCGCGATGCTCGTTCAAACAAACACACAAACAAACAAACAGACAGACGAAAAATTCAAAAATTGGTGAAATGGAATCAGGGACACCTAAAAACCATATCGTAACTTTTTTTTGTTAATATCTTCAATGTACAGACAAACTTCCTGTTACAGTTTCATAATAGTTTAGATTAAAGACTAGCGTTAACCCGCGACTTCGTCCGCACAAATTATATACCAGATTTTAAGGCAGATCATAAGCTATCAAAAACAAAGTTTCATCAAAATCGGTTCAGTAGTTTTTGCTGACATGGAATCAGGGACACCAAAAAATCATATCGTAACTTTTTTTGAGAAAAAATAAAACTTACTTAACCTACAGGTTTGGACGTTGGCAGCGTTTCCTCGCTGAACGGCTAAACCGATCCCCCCCCCCCCCCCCCTCGAATACTAAAGTCTGGATACGTGCTTGTGGGGATGCAGTGGCTAGTGGTACTATGTATTCTATTCTATAGCAGCAACCACCACAAATGTGAACTTGTCAAGCGTGGGCTGATGGCAAAGGCCGAAAGCGCCTGCAAAAATAATTTAGCAGAACTCAGAAAAGACAAAGATAAAAATATGCTAAAAACAAAACAGTAGGCGTTAAATGCCAACTAAAAATAAAACTAATTTCGAATGCATTATTCATGCCGAAATACAAAATCACGAGAACTATTCCATTTTAACGCTTATTACATTGCCATAAGGAAACTGCGAGTATTCTTTTAAAGTGTAATAAACTGTGACGTCATGGAGAAATGACGTCAAAAGTGCGTGTTGTAGTTTGGTGACCTATATAATGATTGTTGTGTATACGCTAAAACGTCCGAATATGTATATTTATTGGTTATAAAGGCCAATAGAAATATGTTAGACTAACGATTTTGTTAAAAATAGAGGTAGTTTCGTAATAGTGGGTAATCGTAGACATAAAAGCATTACACTCGCATTGAAATCGCTTTTAGAGATAAGACCGCCATTTACCCTACCCCGGGTGGTCGCGTGGCTAGAGGTCTCTCGAGTAGACGTCTTTCGTTCGGCTCGCGATTTAGGTAGCCACGCGGCACCGCCATTTTATGGCGGTTTCGGGAGTGTGTTTTTGTATAAAAACAGGGCTTTGAGATCGCCATATCAATTACCGTACAATGAACGTTAACTTGAATTATAATAATATCTTCAACACTTGATACTGGCGAAATCTTTAAGGAAACGCCATTTAATAAAAATAGAATAGAATACCCTACCCCGTACCCTTACGTTCTTTTTATTCGTTTTTGTTACTGTATATAAGGTCTAACAAAATTAGCTGAAACTATTTTAAGGGGATGATCAGACCATCAAACTGAACTACTTTCTCTATGGGACCAATACCGAAATCGCGAAAAAAAATCAGCTGTCCCATACAAACCTACTCGACCTAAATGTATGGGACAGCAGATTTTTTATATAGAAGAGAGAGAATGGAGAAAGTTGTTCAGTTTGATGGTCTGATCATCCCCTTAAAATAATTTCACCTAATTTTGTGAGACCTTATATTTTGGTGTGCAAATGAAGAATATTTATGTTATGTTATGTTGTTACACTTTTTGAACAATGCGACTTTTTGTCAACATTTCTTATTCGATAAATATCTACGTATAGCCCAGTCATTTTACGGAGTTTTGTTAGGCGGGGTAGGGAGTAATTACTAATTGGACTTTTAAACTGTTACCGGAACCATTAAGTGACAAAAAGACTATCTTAAAGCATGTTAAAAAAAATCGCTACGCAACATAGAAATCAAAATTATGTGTCCCAGAAGGATTTTAAATTATTACAATTAGTACCAATGCACTCATTTGACTTAGATTTAACAATATAATAAATTTTTGAGCAATAAAATACTCAATGAAATTTATGAAATGATGTATTTATTAGAAAATACGAATATATTTTTCAAAACCTTCTTAGTAGACAAAAATATTCACACCATGTTTGTAGTATGTATAATGGTAAAGCCTTAAATATAAGCAAAAAAAAATTTACCATCAGGTTTTTTAGAACGGGATAATAATAAAATTTAAAATTGGAACTGTTGCTGACGTGATTTTTTTTTATTTTGTTAAATTTCTAGGCTCAAATTGGCTCTTCAATATTATACCGAAAAAATGTCAATTACTAATTAGTCCCGGCTCAAGCCGTAAAATGACTGGGCTAGTAGCATATTAAATGTGTTAGGTATAGGGAAATAGAATATAAAAAGAATGCAAGTAGGCAGGTAGGTAGGTACCTAACCTAATACACATTATTGCTAACTCCAGCAGGGCTGGCATGCCACCCACGACAACGCGTTTAAACGAGAAAAACGTCATGCGCGCTCTTTCTGGCCTACGTAAAATAATAAAGATAGAGGCGCATCTCGATTTTTATCGTTTTCTCGGGGGTGGCATGCTAGGCCTGCTGGGCAGCGCAAATGCCTCCCTCACAAATTTTAAAACCGGTCAAGTGCGAGTCGGGCTACTCGCGCACTGAGGATTCCGTACCACACCACCACACAAAATATAAACTTACAAAAAAAGGCGCCCTCGTAGGACGTATGCTGATCAAATCAGTTGCGTCCTACAAAAAGGGGAGGTGCGGAGTACTCGAGACCGACGGGCATGTATGAAGCGATGTATGGATGTGCATGAGGCAAAAGAAGTATGTAAGGATCGTAGTAAGTGGCGCGCCCTGGTCTCTGCCTACCCCACTGGGAAAGAGGCGTGACGTTATAGATAGATAGATAGAAAAAAATGTACTTGGCTCTATCAAAAATATTCGCTTCAAAGCTTAATATTTCGCTAACGGATCCATAGGGATCCGGAAAAAATGGAATAATGGTTTTCCCAAACCCACAATATTTTTGAAAGACCTATCCAAGATCTATTTTTATGTATATAATGTATATCCATGCCAAATTACAGCTTTCTAGTACTAAGCGTCTCTGAGCTAAGCCGCGGACAGACGGACAGATGGACAGACGGACGGACAACCATAAAGGTTCCTTGTTGACTTCGGAACCCTAAAAAATAGCCATTGAACCTTATGAATGATGTATTGCTTTATGCTATACGAGCATTAACCCGCGACTTCGTCCGCACAAATTATATACCAGATTTTAAGTCAGATCATAAGCTATCAAACAAAAAAAGTTTCATCAAAATCGGTTCAGTAGTTTTTGCGTGATACTCGTTCAAACAAACAGACAGACAAAAAATCCAAAAATTGGTGAAATGGAATCAGGGACACCTAAAAACCATATCGTAACTTTTTTTTTGTTAATATCTTCAATGTACAGACAAACTTCCTGTTACAGTTTTATAATAGTATAAATTATTATTCATTAATCAGGGATGTATAAGATATGATGAATATGAATATTTGTACCCGAGTCATGGATGTTTCTATCTATATAAGGTCTAACAAAATTAGCTGAAACTATTTTAAGAATATGCTCAGACCATCAAACTGAACAACTTTCTCTACGAGACCAATATCGGGATCTCAAAAAAAAAATCTACTGCCCCATACATTTGAGTCAAGTTGTGTTTGCAGTTTTGTAAGTGACATGAAATTTTTTTTTCGCGATTTCGGTATTGGTCCCATAGAGAAAGTTGTTCAGTTTGATGGTCTGAACATACCCTTAAAATAGTTTCAGCTAATTTTGTTAGACCTTATATATGTATTCTATAACGTTGTCTAGTAAGGGTTCCTTGTTGACTTCGGAACCCTAAAAAATAGCCTTTATAAGAACATACTAATTGTAAATGACATAAATAACTTATCTATCTATCTATACTATTATAAAACTGTAACAGGAAGTTTGTCTGTACATTGAAGATATTAACCAAAAAAAAGTTACGATATGGTTTTTAGGTGTCCCTGATTCCATTTCACCAATTTTTGGATTTTTTGTCTGTCTGTTTGTTTGTGTGTTTGTTTGTTTGTTTGTTGGTTTGAACGAGTATCACGCAAAAACTACTGAACCGATTTTGATGAAACTTTTTTTGTTTGATAGCTTATGATCTGACTTAAAATCTGGTATATAATTTGTGCGGACGAAGTCGCGGGTTAACGCTCGTAAGTTATAAAACATTGTACGTACCTTTATTATAATATTGTACGTAGATTTAAAGCCAGCACCAAAGGTCGGGTCACGCGATGCGACATTGAACCGTATGAATGATGTATTGCTTTATGCTATATTATTATTAATTACTCAGGGATGTATAAGATGATAGGCATAACATCTACGTACGTACCTACATACAATTAGCCCAGTCATTTTACGGAGTTTTGTTAGGCGGGGTAGGGAGTAATTATTAATTGAACTTTTAAACTGTAACCGGCACCATTTAGTGACAAAAAAACTATCTTAAAACATATTTAAACAAAAATCGCTACGCAACAAAGAAATCAAAATTGTGTTTCAAAATTAATAATATTAATACCAATGCACTCATTTGACTTAGATTTAACAATATAAATTATTTTTTAGTAATAAAATATTTAAAAAAATGAGGTAGGTATTTATTAGAAAATACGAATGGATATTTCAAAACCTTCTAAGTAGCCAACAATATTTACACCATGTTCGAAGTATGTAATAATGGTAAATCCTTAAATATCTGAAAAAATTTACCATCAGGTTTTTTAGAACGATATAATATCTAAATTTTAAAATTGGAACTGTTGATGGCGTGATTTTTTTTAATTTTGGTACATTTCTAGGCTTAAATTGGCTTTTCAATATTATACCGAAAAAAAATATCAATTATTAATTAGTCCCGGCTCAAACAGTAACATGACTGGGCTAAATGTTTGGCTATCAAATCCAAGCATCTTCACTACAACGGAACACCTTCAGACGCGGTGGTAGTCAAAAAGTGTCGTCAGAAAGCGAAGTTGGAAGAAAGATTGGACGAAAACATTATTTTTCGGTGAAAATGAATTTTCTTGGGGATGAAACTTTGAAGTCGCCGAGCACAGTTCGATCCGCCTAATACTAATTAATATTTTATGGGAGTTTGTCGTATGCGACATTGTATTCGACTAACCTTGTAATTCATTACTTAATTATATTTTATTGCTGTTGGCAAATAATTGTGAAACACTACGATTTGTCTAACGAGCAGCTGTACGCTAATTTCAACTTTACTCACAACTGGTTCCGTGGTGTAGTGGTTATCACATCTGCTTTACACGCAGAAGGCCGCCAGTTCGATCCTGGCCGGAATCATATCTTTTTGTATTTTTTTTTGTTTGATTGTAAAATGTTGTCAGCAATATTGGCAAAATCGTATTTTTTTCAAAAGCAACTTTTTGTTGATCCGCCAACCTGTTCAAATCCTGTTTTAGTGTACTCTTATATATAATATATTCCGTGGTTTTAGTTTTAGAACATCTTCGTATTATTTTCGCATTGGTCGTGTTTTTTGCGACTAGTTCTCAAGAATTTTGAAACACTGAGAAATAGGGAAAAAAGGATTTTTAGGTAAGTGAAAATTTGGTTTTATCTTGGTTGTACAAAGGGGTATGTGTAAAGTTGGCGTCGTTTTTATACTTTCGCGTTTAAAACTGATGCTGGAGTTCCTCAAGCAGAAGGAAAAGTGTCGCGGAGAGAACAGACCCTCTCTCCGCGACACTTTTCCTGCTGCACATCAATGACCTCCTTGTGACAGGTATTCTTCTTCTTATCGTGTGGGCAGAGCCCTGGTGTCAGAGTTTTTTCAGACCGCCTTACGGCCTCTGACGTGGTTTTTATGTAACGACTACTACCACCAGAGATAGTAGCCGGGACCAACGGCTTAACGTGCCGTCCGAAGCACGGAATCATTTTTCTGGGTATTGTTGAGTATGCAGATGACAGTACTGTCACAGACAGATACATATCCGGCGCAGGGGCCAGCGGGGATGAAATACGTTCGCAGAGGTCATGGTAGAGCGGACATACTTGAATTTAAGTCTTGTCTCCCAGTGGGGTGACAACAACCTAGTCAACTTCAACGCCACCAAAACACAGGCTTGTCTCTTGACTCCCACTTTCCGGAGTACATCTGTCACTGTTTCCGACAGTCTTGAGCTTCTGGAGTGCGATTTTTGAATCTCATACGTCGAACTCAGCAGTTGAAAAGCTCCCTTTAGTTTTTGTGATCTGTGGTATACAGATACGCATCTTTCTACTGCTGATTTAACTTTCAAAAATCGCACTCCTTGAGTATGATTTTTGAAAGTCAAATCAGCCGTAGAAAGATGCATATTTCTATAGTAATTTTGACATTTTCAACTGCTGAGTTCAATAAATGATTTTTTTTTATTACCTATGGGTTTGCTCTTGACCTCAATCTCCATACATTTTCAACTGCTGAGTTCAACGTATGTGATTCAAAAATCGCACTCCTGGTCTAAATGTTGCAAAAAGTTAAGGATAGTCTTCTAAAGCCCACTTGCGCCAAATGCTGGGTTAAATTGCGTAACCCCGTCTTTAGTAGCACCGACCTAAAGATCGAACGAGTGTTATCGAAGATTGTCTTGCGCCAATGAAAACTAGTTCATAGTTAACTAACCTGACAGTTCTCTCTTTTTCGCTGGCAACATCCTAAATGATCATAGAGTTTATGTAATCCGACAAAATATGAAAAGTTAATGATGAATGAATATAATATATGCACGTCTCTTTCACACTACATATCTTTTGTATTTGTCTGTCTCATTTGTTTTATTTTGGCAATGACATTTCGTTTTCATCGTACATTCATGTTATCAAAGAGCATGTAACCAACTACGTTATAAGTCGGGACTTCCATACTAAAACTGGTCGTCCCCGATTATCCAGAATGTATGACACGTGTGCAACCGCTCAAAGGAATTAAATGGCGCGGTGCACGTTTCATATATTTTTTTTTTGTTAGAGAGTTGCGCGAGCCTACAACAAAACTGTAAAAACAGCTGTTGCCTCAATTTTGACATTTAGCACGTAGTTTAGTGACTTAAACCTACCACATCGGCGGTTTAAATATAAAACAGGATGGTGCAAGACATAACCAAATTAGCGTCTAGTTCAGAGTTAATAACGATAACCCTGCTAGGCGCAAGCGGGCCTAAGAGCGTTTTCCTGTACTACCTAAATGTTGTACCTACCTACCCGACTGCCCCGTCCAAAAAACATGCATTCTGTATTATCTCGGGTCCGATATAACTTAAAGCAAATTTTATTAGTCATACTTTTTAGTTTAAGGTAATGTTACATAACAATAACACAATTATGGTGGCCCAACAACAAAATTTGAAGACATTGGTATAAAGTTAAACAAACCCCTTTGATACCTTTGTTATTCGTTATTGTTTTCTGTAGTGCGATTTTTGAATCTCATTCATTGAACTCAGCAGTTGAAAATGTATGGAGCATAGAGATCTAGAGAGATGCCGACCAACGCACCGAGTACGAAACCTAATCTCGCATTACCACCAGCACCACGCGATATAAAGTATTTTGTTAGCTTGAATGTGCTCATTATCCATTGTGGTATCAGAACTCAACGTTCGAATAATCTTTAGTACTACGCAAGCATTGTAAACTATTTACACATAATATCTCGACTGGCTTTCAGCCTCATGATAATATTGAATCATTACTTTCGCGAGCAATGTGTTACGTTTTTGCGCATATTGCTGCGACACTGGCCCCGCTCCTTTTTCACGTCTCCCTTTAGTTTTTGTGATCTGTGGTATGGAGATAAGCATCTTTCTAATGCTGATTTGACTTTCAAAAATCGCACTCTTGCATTTTTGAATGTCAAATCAGCAGTAGAAAGATGCATATCTCCATAGTAATTGTAACATTTTCATCTGCTGAGCTCAGCGAATGAGTTTAAAAAATCGCACTCCTGATATTTTGAACCTTATTTATATCAGAAATATATTTCAAAATGTCATTATATAACATGGCGGATATAAAAATATATCTTTATTTATATTTTGTATATATGTTACAGTCAAAACTAAAAACCGGTTAAACCCACTTGACTGCAAAAATCAGGCAATAGTGGTTTTGAGGCATATTTCCATAGTAATACTGACATTTTTAACTGCTGAGTTCAAAGAATGAGTTTCAAAAATTGCACTCCAGTAGAGTAGACCAGTGATTTGTTTGTTTGGAAACAAAAACGCTAACTACTATTAAGAAATAAAACAAAGTCGCTATCCACTTCTGTCTGCTGCACCGCACAAATCAACTTGATTTCGGCATGAGCTACCCAACCATGTTATTATATAGTTAGCATAATCATGAGCATGAGGAGTTGGAGGCCTCACACATAATATGTAGATGACACGATTGTATCAAGACCTCCGCTTCCAAGTACCTAGTAGACAAAGTTGTATTACGTTATGCAACACAACCTGCCCACCAAATAATTTCTACTCTACACGTGTTTCGCTCCACCAAGGAGCATCCTCAGGAGTTAGACCGACGAACGTTCGAAACAGAGTTGTTACTCCGCCGAGCGTCCGACACCGAGTCACACGATTGTATCAAGACCTTCGCTTCCAAGTACCTAGTAGACAAAGTTGTATTACGTTATGCAACACAACCTGCCCACCAAATAATACAACTTTGTCTACTAGGTACTTGGAAGCGGAGGTCTTGATACAATCGTGTCATCTACATATTCGCAAAGTAACGCCTGATTCAATTAATTGCCTCACACGTAGTCAAAGAAAGTAAAAATTAGAGTTAAAATTATTGCTAATTTTCGAGCTCGCTTCGCTCGCTCCATCTTTTGTTGTTCTTTTCTTTCTGCGCTCTGTAACTAGGCTTGTTCGGTTCGGTCCAGTTTTAGTTACACATACAAATAAACTGGATCTTAAATTGGCTACCTAATCATGTTATTATGTAGTTAGCATAATCATGAGCTCACTTCGCTCGCTGTAGCTTTTTGATTTATAACCATAATTTTGGCTGAGGCTAAATTGAGTAGGTAATGTTTCAAAATCTTATTAGACCTAGTCTCATTGTAGTAAAATCTCGATCTTGCTACGCTTGCTCCTGGTTTTCGTTAATTGTATTGCTGTAAAAAACTCGAGCTCGCTTCGCTCGCTCCTGGTTACGATTGTATCTCAGGCGTATTGGATGTAGATCGTAATGCAGGGTTGCAACAAAGGTTTGCATTGAACTAATAATATTGTAGCAAAATTTCGAGCTCGAGCTTCGAGTCAAATTAAAGATTGAAAAATTTGTCTCGGGCGGGACTTGAACCCGCACTTTTCCAAACCGGGGAACTGCGTTATCCAATTTCGCCACCGAGCCCACTACCCAGAGAACGAAATTTTCAATCTGTTGCGTCTTAAGGGGACGTGAGCGCCATCTACTGGTAGTTATTACAAACTAACCAACCCGCAAGTCCAGCATTACTACTGGAATTCATACGATATAGATGACACACCCTGTTCCAATTTCAAATATTATTGATTTTTAAACATGGCTGTACATGTTGTGCTATTTCGAATCAAATTAAAGATTGAAAAATTTGTCTCGGGCGGGACTTGAACCCGCACTTTACCCAAGTGGGCTAGGTGGCGAAATTTGATAACGCAGTTCCCCGGTTTGGAAAAGTGCGGGTTCAAGTCCCGCCCGAGACAAATTTTTCAATCTTTAATTTGATTCGAAATAGCACAACATGGCTGTAACATGTTTAAAAATCAATAATGTTTGTAATTCGAGCTTCGAGATTTTAAATAGTATCAATCTCCTCGCTCTACATTTTAGATTGATTTTATTGCAACAGCCTAACCTCAACCTGAAGTATCTGGAAAATTATGTTTGTATGTTAAGTTTTTGCCACAGCTTGAAAAAATCGTAGACTATAAGGTCTAACAAAATTAACTGAAACTATTTTAAGGGGATGATCAGACCATCAAACTGAACAACTTTATCTATGGGACCAATATCGAAATCGCAAAAAAAGTCAGCTGTTCCATACAAACCTACTCGATCTAGATGTATGGGACAGCAGATTTTTTTTTCGCGATTTCGATATTGGTCCCATAGAGAAAGATGTTCAGTTTGATGGTCTGATCATCCCCTTAAAATAGTTTCACCTAATTTTGTTAGACCTTATATATCGATATCTGGAAGGACCGGGGGGGCTCATTTTGTTTTGCCGCCCCGGGCGGCGCGGCGGGCCTCAGACGGGCTTAGTCTGCCGCTGCATATCTCCATAGTAATTTTGACAATGAGATTCAAAAAGAAGGTTGGTGCGGGCGGATTACTCTAATCTAAGTAACTTATGAGTTTCAGAATAAAATAAGAATAATTATATGGTTCTATTATATAAGGTCTAACAAAATTAGGTGAAACTATTTTAAGGGTATGCTCAGACCATCAAACTGAACAACTTTTTCTACGGGACCAATATCGAAATCTCGAAAAAAAAATCTGCTGCCCCATACATTTGAGTCACTGCAGTGTTTGCAGTTTTGTATGGGACATCAAATTTTTTTTTCGCGATTTCGATATTGGTCCCATAGAGAAAGTTGTTCAGTTTGATGGCCTGAGCATACCCTTAAAATAGTTTCAGCTAATTTTGTTAGACCTTATATTTCAGTACGATGTTTTAAATTTTCGTAGCAACAGTTCAATGTTTTTAACCTTTTTTCAGATCGGAATACAATCGAACGCAACAATGATCTCATTCAAAAGTTGAATAACCACAAGATGCCAAGAGCAATCAAAGTTGTTTACAAAATGGAATTAAACTTGATATTTTTCCTCGTCTTGCTCTCATATGCCTTCTCACAAACTAGCGGTAAGTTAAACTGTTATTTTTGACCTTATTTGATGTTATTTAATACGAGCGTTAACCCCCGACTTCGTTCGCACAAATTATATACCAGATTTTAAGTCAGATCATAAGCTATCAAACAAAAAAAGTTTCATCAAAATCGGTTCAGTAGTTTTTGCGTGATACTCGTTCAAACAAACAAACACCCAAACAAACACACAAACAAACACCCAAACAAACAGACAGACAAAAAATCCAAAAATTGGTGAAATGGAATCAGGGACACCTAAAAACCAGATCGTAACTTTTTTTTGTTAATATCTACAATGTACAGACAAACTTCATGTTACAGTTTTATAATAGTATAGATAACATGGCGGATATAAAAATATAACTCTATTTATATTTTGTATATATGTTACAGTCAAAACAAAAAAACCGGTCAAAACCGCTTGACTGCAAAAATTAGGCAACAGTGGTATTGACCGGTTATCATATCCCATGCCATCATGATGCCATCTCACTGAGACAGTTAGGTATTATAATATTTTAAATATCGACAATATTGCACATTCATTTAGTTTTTAACTGGTTTTACTTTATCTATCTATCTATCTATACTATTATAAAACTGTAACAGGAAGTTTGTCTGTACATTGAAGATATTAACAAAAAAAAAGTTACGATATGGTTTTTAGGTGTCCCTGATTCCATTTCACAAATTTTTGGATTTTTTGTCTGTCTGTTTGTTTGTGTGTTTGTTTGTCTGTTTGAACGAGCATCACGCAAAAAATACTAAATCGATTTTGATGAAACTTTTTTTGTTTGATAGCTAATGATCCGAATTAAAATCTCATGCATAATTTGTGCGGACAAAGTCGCGGGTTAATGCTAGTTTTAATATAAAGTAACATAAGTACTTTATCCTAACATTTTATGTACAAATAATTCAAGGTGCCTTAGTGCGGTAGATGGCGATAGTGTCGTGCACATAGATAGCCCCATCTTCCTGTACTCTCGCCCTGTACCCGGACTTTCGATATATCGCCACTGTTTCGGTCCGCACGTTATTGTAATAAGAGTTGATATTGGACCGAAAACGTTCAACGTCCGTTGCGGACTCTGTGCTAATATTTTCTGCTAGATCCATCTAGTGTCGAATAGCAGAACAATAATTGTTCTTCGTTATTGTTATATGGGTTCTCACTACTCGCCAATAGAGGGCGCTGCTAAAGAATTAAGAAATCAAGTCAAAAGAGATACTTGAGCATATATTTTTTAAATAAGGGAAAAAATTCCAGATTGTATACTCTGTTTTTTTGGTGTCAAATAAAGTATAATTGATTGATTGATCATTTTAACGGCGCGCCTCTGGCACCCACGGACCCAATGTCTCAACCCCAAACGGTGCAAATATGTAACCCTCGCCGAGGTTTACATATAAGCGCCGCTTGAGGTTTTCCGCGGTAGCCGCCGCCGCACCCGCATTGGATGAGGTCGCATGGACGTGGGACGGTGCCAGTGTATCTACACAGGTAGCGTCCCAGACCAGCGACCTCCCCAATTTCCATGGAACGAGCGTCAACCCGTCGGGCCTCTTGTTCTAGAATCGCGGGTACGGTGGCGGCTGATCAACTTTCACTATGGATATGTGAAAAAAATTCAGTTGTGTCATATTTTATATTTCAGTCGAGTGGTTAAGTACATCGGTTTTGTATAGAGCAGCAGATTTTTTTTCGCGTTTCCTGGTGGCTCCATAGTGAAAGTAGTTCAGTTTGATGGTCTGAATAAATTGACCGTTTCAGTATTTGCCAGGCTGTTTTTTTTAAACTCATTCTTTGAACTCAGCAGTTGAAAAGGTCAATATTACTATGGAGATAAGCATCTTTCTACTGCTTATTTGACATTCAAAAATCATACTCTAGGAGTGCGATTTTTGAAAGTCAAATCAGCACCAGAAAGATGCGTATCTCCATACATTTTCAACTGCTGAGTTCATCGTATGAGATTCAAAAATCGCACTCCTGTATATTAATTTTATGAAACTCAGATAATATTAAATTTAGATCATCATATCAGCCATTAAATGTCCACTGCTGGACATAAGCCTCCCCCAAAACGGGGGGGGGGGGGGATTTGCCATAATCGCCACGCTTGGCAGGCGGGTTGGCGATCGCAGTTGGATCGAATCAATGTGTGTACTCAGAGGATGCTGCTGCCCATCCTTCAGTAGATCCCTTAGTCGCCTTTTACGACACCCACGGGAGGAAATGGGATGGAAATTTAGATACTAGTCTTTTATTGAATGAAATTAATAGTAACAAAATCTGCTTTAGCAACATGCGTCGTCAAAATTGATAAACAAATACCCCTTCAGCAACATGCGTCGTCAAGTTTCATACAAAATTTTCTTCAGCAACATGCGTCGTCAAAACAAAACACTATTCAGCAACATGCCACGTCAAACACTAAGGCCCGATTCGACCAAACGCGAGTAAATTTTATTCTTAGATTAAGTCGCCGGTTACTCTCGAGTAAACTGATTTTGCGTTTTACTAACCCTAATCTATGAATAAGTTGAGAGCAAATTTTACACGGCCAATTTTGACGGTGTAACCTTATAACGAGACTAATGAAATGTCAATGTCACATAATTTAAAAAAAATTAATAAAAAGAAACCTAACAAATTAAAACTGTATAACCTCACATTGCAATAAGTACGGATACAATGACTTCTTTCTTTAGGTGGATTATACATTCGTTCTTTTAGTATGGGTTTTGAGTGGTATTAGAAAATTGAAGTTATTTCGGAATTAACACTAGGAGTTAAATTGTTCCGTGTATAAGTTACCTTACTGTTCTATAAATCAAAGTTTGGTTGAATCCGGCCTTAATCGAAAAGTCCGCCCATAGCCTTGCCTGGCCCAAACGTGCCCATAATGCTTGCTGCGTGTCCGCGTTGTATAGCTAAAGACACGCGTTGGACCAAGTACGACCCAACACGGATATCATTTCCCCTTTCTCTTATACGTTTGCCCAAATTCCTCACAAAAGCCTTTGCCTCATGCCCCCATGGGCCTCAGATTGGATGAAAACTATAACGTTGAAATAATAATAAACAATTTGACCAACAGAGGGCGACCTATGCAATGATAAAACCACGAACGGTGTCGGGCGTTGCAAGAGGGCTGAGGAGTGCCGATCCGCTAAGGAGGACAGGTAAACAAAGAAAACGTACAGTACGCCCATTAGCCTCGTCAATCTTCGTTTGCGCAGAGTCCCCCGACAAAACCCGAAGCTGCCCAAAGCAAAGAAAATAGCTCTAACGCGAACCCGAAGTCATTTAAGCAGCGATTACATTACCCAACATATAAAAGTCAATTTTGGCATACATTGCTTGTTTTGATCGCTATACTTTTAAATAGAAAGGACAAATCCGGCAATTGCTGCTTTACATTACTGGAGTGCGATTTTTGCCTAATCCAACCCATTAGTTCAATACAAGTGCCTCTTCCGACTCGTATTGAATTCATGGGTACCGTTCAAGTTCACCGGTGACATTCAGAAATCGCACCCCAGTAAGGGGCCCGAATATAACGGTCGTCACAGACACGCGCTATAATACGTTGCTGCACTCTTCTTACGCACGAAAACTACATAAGCACGTCTCTTTCCTGCGTGTGAGTGAGAGGAAGCGATTAGCAACTTGCGTGCGGTAGAAGAGTACAGCAACATTTTTGCGGCCGTTTGTGATGAGCTTAACTTAGGAGAAGGAGTAGATATTAGGAGAGGTGATGACAAAGCTGAAGGTGTAGAATTTTGAGGGAGAAATAAAAGCATATAGATACATTCGTTTCTAGATTGTTTCAAAATTTCATTGACTTTTAATTGTTTATTTATTGAAAATATAACCTGGAGTGCGATTTTTGAATCTAATTCGCTGAGCTCAACAGTTGAAAATGTCAAAATTACTATGAAGATATGCATCTTTCTACTGCAGATTTGACTTTCAAAAATCGCACTTCTGGAGTATGATTTTTGAAAGACAAATCAGCAGTAGAAAGATGCATATCTCCATAGTAATTTTGACATTTTCAACTGCTGAGTTCAAAGTATAAGGTTAAAAGATCGCACCCCAGGAGTGCGATCTCTGAAAGTCGAATCAGTAGTAGAAAGATGCGTATCTCCGTACATTTTCAACTGCTGAATTCAATGTATGAGATTCAAAAATCGCACTCCTGGAGTATGATTTTTGAAAGTCAAATCAGCAGTAGAAAGATGAATATCTCCATAGTAATTTTGACGTTTTCAACTGCAGAGCTCAGCGAATGAGATTTGAAAAACTTTTGAATCTCATACGTTGAACTCAGTAGTTGAAAATGTATGGAGATACGCATCTACTGCTGATTTGACTTTCAAAAATCGCACTCCTGGAGTATGATTTTTGAAAGTCAAATCAGCGGTAGAAAGATGCATATCTCCATAGTAAGAACGGGGATCGAACCATGATGGTAACTCGTCTCTAGAATGCCTCTGCCTCGGCCATCTTGAATTTAGTTTAAAAATAATAAATCTTTGCAGACAAAACGGCATCAACCCTTCTTTCTGCTCGTTCAACTTTGACGGCGCGGTGGTGTGCTGTAGGGACGAAGGCCACTTACTGCAGACCGGCAAACCGAAGACAACAACCGAGTAAGCGGACAAAATAAGCATAAGCTCAAAAGAATAGAATAATATTTATTTGCTTGAAATATGTTAGGTGCATATACTTGCATGATTGAGTAGCTCTTGCCAAAATGGAGTTGATTTGTATGTGAAACAAAAATTGGATTGTTTCATAACGTAGAAAGAAAATAAAAAAAAATTGAGCGAGCGAAGCGAGCTCGATAATTCGCAATATTTTTTACTCTATATCTGACTTTCTTATACTACGAGTGAGGCCTCAACTGCAGTCCCAAGACCGGAGGCCCGGGCCTCCAAGTTCAAACTGCCTCTTACTTACACTGAACATATTTTAAATTTGATGAAAAAGGACTTCTCTTCTCGAGACTTCGGAGGCCCCCCAGGGCCGGGGGCCCGGGGCGGACCGCCCCTCAGCATGATTTTTAGAATGTTGGTTTGTTTGTGTACGCCTCACTTAAAAATTACTTAATCGATTTGGATGAAGTTTTCACATAAGCATAGGGCTTAGTCCAAACTAAGCCAAATCCAAATTATCATTTAAACTGTTTTATTGCAATCGGTCCACGCAATCAAATGTTATGATTATTTAAAGTCAGTGGTCTACGCGTACGGAGCTTCGGGCGCGCCACTAGTCTTACATAAATAATAGAAACAAATTTCAAATGGTCGTTAATTTATATTTATTTATTCAAGTTAACACTTTTGTTTTCAGGCCCTCGAAACCAATTTGGGGCAGCTTCGATGACAGACAGGGTTCCAGGAGAGTTAGTGAGAGAAGTGAGTTCAGGAGTGAGATTTTTGAATCTCATACATTGAACTCAGCAGTTGAAAATGTATGGAGATACGCGTCTTTCTACTACTGATTTGACTTTCAAAAATCATACTTCAGGAGTGCGATTTTTGAAAGTCAAATCAGTAATGGAAAGATGCATATCTCCATAGTAATTTTGACATTTTCAACTGCTGAGCTCAGCGAATGAGTTTAAAAAATCGCACTCCTGCGCATAACCCTCACCACCGCCCATTTTTCAAGTGGTTTGCCGGATACCGTCTATATCGGCATATCGCCGACCCTAAACAATTTGATGACACAGGTATAACTAATAATTCTACAGAATGTGATGAATACAGCCGTGGTGTGGTGGAGACGGTGGATGCCATAGCGCTGCTCCCCGAGCCGCTTACCATGACCATCAAGGCGGCCAAGTGCGACTACACCGGTGTCCAGCTCGTCGTGGGCGGAGAGAACGCCAGTCTGGGAGAGTTCCCTCACATGGTAAGTTTAGCTAAGGTCCTCAGCGGATATAAGTTCCACATAATTCTGTAGTCCCGGGGATTCGTAATTATGAAAAAGGTTACGTGCCATTCATCATTGTCATCATACATACGTGCCACTACTGCAGACACAAGCCTACCCTCAGAGAGGGTATATTATACTTTATATACTTCGTAGGCGTGAATTGCTCCACACCCCACTCACTACTACTAATTATAGACGGAACAGTATTTTAATCCGCTCATGTTTTGAATTTAATAAGTTCTGTGATGACTTCAACTACGACTTATTTTGTAGCAGTGCCTCCAGCTTACGCAATTCTATTATTAGAAAATTTATAGATCAACTCAGCGATTGATTCAATGACCTTATTATTAATAACATTAAGTGTTTATTAGCGTTTAAGCGTTTTCAAATTTGTTAACTAGAAACCTATATGTGGAAGCTTGTAATTGGCCTATAGCTGACTAAATTTGTAAACTATTCGTTTTATAGCTGTAAGCTAGGTTAGTTTAGTTTTAAGTCTCTTTATTTATTTTATTTAATGTTACTATTTTATGGATCTTTCGAATAAACAATTCTGACACAGCTCCCCAAATAAAATAAAATAAAATAAATAAAATACTATATACTAGTCCACCATGCCTGCCTTATGCAGATTGGTAGACTTCATATTCTTCTTCAGCGTATGCAGGTTTTCTCACGATAGTTTCCTTCACCGTTGAAAATGTCAAAATATGTATGGAGATATGCATCTTTCTACTTCTGATTTGACATTCAAAAATTATATACTCCAGGAGTGCGATTTTTGAAAGTCAAATAAGCAGGAAAAGATGCGTAATTCCATACATTTTCAACTGCTGAGTTCAACGTATGAGATTCAAAAATCGCACTCCAGATCACTCTATCTAGGATTCTCTTTCTTAGACTGTGATTTAGGTCTTCCTCTGCCGCCGCGCCGCTCTTCCCCTCTATGTTTCCTTCCAATATAGTTTCAGGTAATTCACATACGATGACGCATGTCGGAGCGGCAGACGTCAGTCCGTCATTTTGTGAAGCAAGGAGTTGTATGAAACCGCACGTAGAAGCACACACTGTGACGGATTGACCCATACAACTCCGCGCTTCAGAAAATGACGGACTGACGTCTGCCGCTCCGACATGCGTCATCGTGTGTGATCCCACTAAAAGAAGTTGTTGTGTCGTATTAAGTTTTTGATCATTTTTCCTCTCTGATTGTCTATTGTTTTTTAAAATATTTATTTCTAATAATTGTACCTGTCATTGTTATACCGTTGTCTAGCCATCATAATACAAATGGACTAATTATATACTAGATCAGCTTGACAAATATCCAAGACACTTATTCATTTCCGATATCACAGGCAGCCATAGGTTGGGCGAAAGGGGTTAGCTACAACTTCAACTGTGGGGGCAGCCTCATCAGCCCTCGCTTCGTACTCACCGCGGGACACTGCACACACGACCCGCGCGCTGTGAACCCGCTGCCCGTCGTCGTCAGGCTCGGCGACCAGAATATTGACCCCGCCGTGCGGGACGGTGCCAGCCCTATTGAGGTGAGACTTTTAAACGGGCATGACCCACCATACATTCCCAACACAGTAACTCGTGTAAACTAGGATCAACAGCGGCGATCACTACAAAACCTGTCAGCCCCTATCATCGTTCACTGCTTAAAATAATACGCTCCTTCCCAAAGCGCGCCACAAAACTCTATCCTCGGTCTTCCTCATCCATTCCAGAGCATTAAACATTGTTTGTGCAGAATTTAGTATTTAGTCTTATTTATTTAAATAGTTCGACCAAATCGACACTCAGCCCGGACCCCCCAAACTCCCCCCCCCCCCCCCTTGGATCTGCCACTTAGGGCAGCGCAGGATCATTTGTTGTAGCGATCCTTGGGGAGGCCTATTTCAATCAGAAGACGTCCATCGCTGAAATAAACCCACTTGTCCCCAGGTATCAATACGAAACATCCACCGTCACCCACAATACAAGCCCCCTGTGCAATACAACGACATAGCTCTACTGGAGCTGGCAGCGGACGTCAACTTCGAAGCCAGGATCAGGCCCGCTTGTCTGTGGGCGTCACCGAACTTCGATAGCCTGCCCGCGCCCCCGAACAGGAATGGAATCGCCACTGGATGGGGGGTCACTAATCCCAGTCAGTTTGCTTTAATCATGAATACAGGGTCCTTCTTAGTTTGCTGACGAAAGATGCATACCTCCATAGTAATATTGACATTTTCAACTTTTCAACTGCTGAGCTCAGCGAATGAGATTCAAAAATCGCACTCCAGACCATGAAACTAATTAAATTACTTTCCCTACACTGAAATAGCGTACATTTGGGTCGAATAGTTTGCTTTTTAGTATGGAACAGCACGGCTAGCATGCCACCTACGACAAAGCGTTTAAACGAGAAAAACGACATGCTCTTCCTGGCTTACGTAAAATAATAAAGATGGAGGCTCATCTCGATTTTTATCGTTTTCTCGGGGGTGGCATGTGGCAATACTATTGACGGAGTCCATAGTATTGCCTCGATCCTCGAAGGACTTAAGTAGTCAATATTAATAAATTACCTAATGTTGCTCTCGTATGTAATGTCTATGTCTATACTAAGTATAGGGGTATGGTTGGGACCCATCCTACCACCAAGGGCATGGCCAGGGTATAGTGGATCTGCAGGGCCTTTCACCCTTATTTTTGAGAAGGCTTTTGACCAGCAGTGGGATTCTACAGGCCTTAAATTTCTTTTTCATGTTACAGATGAACCAATGATATCGAACGAGTTACAGAAGGTGTCTCTGTCGCTCCTAGAGAACGACGATTGCGACCCTTTACTAGAGGATTTTTGGGGGAGAAAATGGAACGGGTTCCGGGACACGCAGGTCTGCGCGGGGGAGCTGCGCGGGGGTAGGGACACTTGTCAGGTGGGACATCATTAGCTTCATCATTAACCTCTATTAAGTCATTGGCACCAGCCTGGAATCATCAATGTCCTTTTCTGCAAAAGATAGTTTTGACATTGGAAATGTCTTTTCGTTCGCTCCAGTATAGGCCCCGATTTCACGAAAAAAAACGATCCCCTTATATCTCAGAGAAATGTGAAGATATGATATTCAAAAATACCTCAAAAGACGCGTATTTACGAGAGCTGTAAGGTTCAAAAAGAATTATTCGAGAAAGTCAAAAAAGAAAAAAGTTATGGCCGAAATAGGGGAAACATTTTTTTTTTTCGGATTTTTTATTTTGGCGCTCGATATTTTCGAAACTGAAAATAATTAACTGAATATTAGGGAGCAGAATCGCTAGGAACTGCCATATGCCCCAGGAGTGCGATTTTTGAATCTCATTCACTGAGCTCAGCAGTTACAAATGTCAAAATTACTATGGAGATATGTATCTTTCTGCTGCTGATTTGACTTTCAAAAATCATACTCCAGGAGTGCGATTTTTGAAAGTCAAATCAGCAGTAGAAAGATGCGTATCTTCATACATTTTCAACCGCTGAGTTCAACGTATGAGATTCATAAATCGCACTCCTGGTCTATGCTTTGGTATCTTACTATACCCATAATATTCTCTATTTTTCAGGGTGACTCCGGATCTCCCCTCCAAGTGGCTTCTGAGGACAACCAGTGTATCTTCCACGTCATAGGTATCACTTCTTTTGGACGTGAATGTGCTAAGAGTGGCGAGCCAGGCGTTTACACCAGGGTGTCTAGTTACTTGGACTGGATCGAGGGGATCGTGTGGCCGGGGGAACAATAGGGGTCAGGGGGTAATTTTAATAGCACAACATGGCTGTAACATGTTTAAAAATCAATAATATTTGAAATTTTAATGAAGGTCTCTAAGCAGGACCAGAAAGCCGGAAAAGGCAATTAAAAATAATGTTGTAGTAAAATTAATTCTTGAAATATTTAAATAGGAGAGTAATAAGCTTCTAATTGATAAGACGGCCATAAATGTAGGTAGTTAGGTACATTAATTTTGCATTTCTCTCTGTATATCTAAGCGGTGTACAATATTAGATTGATTAATATTCAATAAATGCAATCATATTAAATATATTGATCAATATCAAATCTGGAGTGCGATTTTTGAATCTCATTCGCTGAGCTCAGCAGTTGAAAATGTCAAAATTACTACGGAGATATATGCATCTTTCTAATACTGATTCGACTTTCAAAAATCATACTACAGGAGTGCGATTTTTGAAAGTCAAATCAGCAGTAGAAAGATGGCTAACTCCATAGTAATTTTGACATTTTCAACTGCTGAGCTCAGCGAATGAGATTCAAAAATCGCACTCCAGTGCATTAGTATTGAATAAATTGATGATTAATAAATCAATGCATTTATGAGGGACCTGGGCAAACGTTTACGGGATGCGGGTAACGGTCCTCGTGCCGGGTCATACCTAGCCCAACGCATATCATTAGCGATTCAACGCGGAAATGCGGCCAGCATTATGGGCACCTTCGGGCCAGGTATGACCTGGGGCGGGCTTTTCGACTAAGTAGGATTAGTTAAATTTGTAGTTTAGAATGTTTAGAATGGTTTAAGTTTAGGGTAAGTTTTATATGTGCTTTTACTATTTTATTCCTTTAAATAAATAAATTCACCCTTAAAAAAAATCAATGCATTAATATTAAATAGATTGATTCATATTGCATCAATGCCATCCTGTTTGAATAATAAATATTAAATTAATTTAAATCTATTGATAACAATATAATAACAATATAAGTAACAATATAAATTAATATGAAGATGACTCAACTAACTTAATCTATTGATCATTGTGAATCAACATTATTTATTAAGGCCGCCTTTTTTACCCTTCTTGTTCGTGTACTTACCAATACATTGTTGTTTTTTGTTTATTTCGGTGTGCAAATAAAGAATATTTATCTTATCTTGAATAAACTGTTAATTAAAAACCATGTTTTCTATTTTAATAAAACCTTGTTTAATTTCGTATTGAATTCAAAATAAGTATTTATCAAATCAACATTTTATATGTACAGGTTCAAATAATCTATACAAATACCTACATATAAACATATTATGGCAAAATACCCAATAGCAATACATATACATATTTATTTAAAAGCGGTGTTTCCCATAATGGGTATAGCCAGAGACCTCTTCTATTTCCATATCTAATGTGATGACTTGTATATCTATATCTAAGCAGTGATGATCATTGATCATCCAATTTAGAATGTACAAGTTAAAGTTTTTAATGTTGACATTAATATTCGATTTATTCGAAAATAGTAACATTAAATAAAATTATAAATAAAGTGACTTGAAACTAAACTAACCTAGGATGTGGTGCAGGTTCGGTCCTTGTGGAACCCAGGAGTGCGATTTTTGAAACTCATTCTCTGAACCCAGCAGTTGAAAAAGTCAGTATTACTGTGGAGATATTTGGATCTTTCTACTGCTGATTTGACATTTAAAAATCATACTCCAGGAGTGCGATTTTTGAAAATCAAATCAGCAGTACAAAGATGCGTATCTCCATACATTTTCAACTGCTGAGTTCATCGTATGAGATTAAAAAATCGCACTTCAGAACGCTGGCCGCATTTCCTCGCTGAATGGCTATACTGAACAGTTGAGCGAGGAAAGTGCCAGCCCTTGGGTCCCTTGTTGAGTCTATCAGTCAGGCGCTTTGACAGGTCTTTAAAAATTGCCTGCGCATTAGGTCCCCACGACCCACACCAAAACCCATAAAATGGTATTGGGTGCCGATATCCCGGTACAAATAGGCCTTTGTTTTTCGGCCGCCTCCGCCGCCCTTCGACTCGTGCCATGTAAGTGAGACGGGGCCAGTGTGTCCACGCAGATAGCGTCCTACACTAGCGCCCGACCCATCTTCCAGGGGACAAGAGACATCCCGTCTGGTCTCTTGCCATCGCTCCGTATGATGCCTTTCGGCTCGAAAATGGCAGGAACGTTGACTGAGGCAAAAGACCTACGTATGATGTCGGCCGGCACTCTTTTGACGCGAGAGTCTGGTGATCCAAGCGAGCGACGTCCGCACCACGAGGACATTGGTGGCGGATAAGGATGCCACGCGCAAGGTGTTGGAGTCCAGGTAGATTCCTGTGTTGACTGAAGGATAGGCGTATGTAGCCAATACCCGGACTCCTTTGTGGTCGATGCTAGGAGTCTTCTGTGTTGGTGACAAATGTTCCAAAAGTGATTTTGCTAATGTCGTCACAGCTCCTCTGTATTTTCGGATCGAAAGGGAAATTTTGATTCGGGCCAGCAGTAACCCAGGCTTGTCTTGCCTCATCCAGACACGCGACCTCATAGTTTGAGGATACACCTAGGATATTTCCTATCAGGTCTGATGTGCTGTAGTTGGAGAAAAGAAATGCTGCTGATGTTGCGCATCGCCCTATGCCGCCGTCTTAGGGGAAGGGATGCCTGCGTCCAAGAACGATCACTAAACCGAATGTTGAGAATTTTTTCCACTTGCGTTTTGAGCGTTTGAACTACTAAAAGGAGTAAACTTTAAAATTTCCATACAGGACAGCAGATTAAAAACTAATTTTATTCTGAAACTCATAAGTTACGTAGAGTAATCCGCCCGCACCAGCCCTTCTTTTTGAATCTCATTCGCTGAGCTCAGCAGTCGAAAATGTCAAAATTACTAAGGAGATACGCATCTTTCTACTGCTTATTTGACTTTCAAAACTTGCACTCCTGGATTGTGATTTTTGAAAGTGAAATCAGCAGTAGAAAGATGCATATCTCCATAGTAATTTTGACGTTTTCTACTGCTGAGTTCACAGATGGACTTTCGAAAATCGCACTTCAGTAGTCTAGTCTATTCATTAAGTAATATTGAAGCGACATTACCAGTCTGAACCCATTAGAATAAGTATTATTTTCTCTATCATCCAAGAAACAGCCTAGAAACTTTTACTGTTTATTTGACCACACGGACAGTACATGATGTAAACTTAAATACATTGCATACAGACCTAGGGTGCTTCAGACCATCAAACTGAACTAAAGTAAGTAATTAGATAAGCTATATATCTCCTACTTAACTTTGGACTATTATTTACGGGGCATCCTTTTATATATTATCAATAAAAGAAGGCAGCGCAGTACAAAATAATATTACCAACAATTTAGTTTCTATAGGAGTTTTGTTCCATTTGACAAGACTTATCCAAGACAAATCCCCCCCCCCCCCCCCCCATTCCTTCTGTGGGAAAGGTGTTTCTTAATAACTACCTCATTTCTGTTTAGGGTTAGGTACCTACTGTTATCAGTCTTCATATTATGGCAAATTACGATTCAATAGGTGCAATAATGAGCTAGTAATTGAGTTGGGGTATACAGGCAGACAAAAATACTGGGCACTAAAATATATCTTCAAATCGGACCTCCACAAATCCATAAAGAGAAAGGTTTTCAACACATGCATATTAACGGCCATGACTTACGGCTCTCAAACATGGGCACAACTGAAAAACATAGAGACAAGCTCTTAGTTAACCAGAGAGCAATGGAACGCGTATGATTTACGTGAGAAAAATTGATAAAATACGAAGCGAAGAAATCAGAAAACGTACAAAAGTTGAAGACATCATCTCCACAATAAAAAAACTGAAATGGAAATGGGCAGGCCACATAATGAGGTTAAAAGATGATAGATGGACACGGCTCACTACAGAGTGGATACCTAGAGACGGTTGGAGGAGAGTTGGGAGGCCTCTGATGAGATGGACCGACGAACTGAAGAAGTTTGACCCATTATGGTGGAGACACGCTCCAGACAGAACTCTGTGGAATAGGATGTCAAAAAAATTCATTCCTCCAGATAAAGACACCGCGAAGACGAGCTGAATAGAGCGTAACCACGCAATCACCCAGTAAAGCCCGGTCAGCTAGGGTGACTTAGACCAATCCTCATTCAGTGAGAGGGAGATGAGGGAGATGTTTCAGTGTTCGGTGTGTTTCGTTTCATTTAGTGAGAGGCCTACCATGTCCTGCAAAAGGACTAATATGAATGTGACATATTCTCATCAAGCCATTTGTAATCAAGTTGTTTCTCGTTAATTGTGCTGTTTGACAAAAAATTATAGATTGTTTTGAGGAAATTGCATGTTTATGCATGTTAGCTGTTTAGTTCCAAATTGTTATTTTTATGAATTTTTTATTCTTATTGACGAACACCATTGAATTGAATTAAAAAGCTAAGTAGACATTTTAAAATCTTACTATCAATTTTAATTAGTTTATTTTAATTTAATAAGTACACAATATAATGTTAATTCAATTAAGTGCTGACATCCTAAAACCAATTTATGTTGTGAATTTTATAATGACTTACAGTTTGGATCTTATTTTGTAGAATTTATATCATGTCACCTCAAATTATTGATTGTAATCTATGTCAATGCATGTGAATATTTTGAAGTTTTCTAATAAAGGCTTTATTATTATTATTATACAGGCAGACAGATGGACAGACATACAGAATGGACGAAAGTCAATATCAATATAATATCTTATTTATATGTATACTACTTTATATATGTAAAATTAGTATGTACCTATTATAAGTTCCTGCAAGGCTTGCTGAACTAATCGTTCGTTCTTTTTTCTTATTTTTAATTTCAATTTACAAAATTGTACTTTCATTCTGTTTAAAAAAGTTATACCACCTTTTATAATGTTAAAGTAACAAAATTAACATTTACCACGTCCATCCTGTGTAATGAAAAACTGTGGATAGCTGTTATTGGCCTCTATCTATATAAGTCACTAATGTAAAATTACTTATTTAAGGCTGTTGTTATCCCAAATACTATAAAATAAAAAAATAAAATAAAGTATAAGGGTTTCTTGTTCGACCCGGACGGAACCCTAGAAAAATGTGGGTTAAAATGCCGATAACTGGACCCTTCTTGCGTGGAGTCCGACATAATTACAATATCAATACACACTTATAATAAATAGGTACGTCAGTACAAACAAACCGAACAATCGAGTTACTAAATCCGGTTTTAGTACATCTCCGTATAATTTTCGCATCGGTCGTGTTTTTGCGTCCTCTCGCCCATTTTATAACACTCAAAAAACCCTGCGCGTTTTATAGTGTAACTGAGAAATAGAGGAAAACATTTTTTATGGTAAGTGTAAATTTTGTTTTATCTTGTGGCTGTATAATTGAGACCTTTGTTTTTCAAATATTGTTGATTTTAAACATGTTGTGCTATTTCGAATCAAATTAAAGATATTATTATTCAAGTCCAGCCGAGACAAATTTTTCAATCTTTACCTTTGTTTTTTGTTGTTGTTTCTCTTTATAGCAGACAAGCCGGCGCCAGACCATGCTTGACTCAATAAAATCTTTTCTGGTGTCCCACATGGATCTTGTTGCAACTAGGGATAACTTCCGTGCGTTCAGGAGTGCGATTTTTGAATCTCATTCGCTGAGCTCAGCAGTTGAAAATGTCAAAATTACTATGGATTTACGCATCTTTCTACTGCTAATTTGACATTCAAAAATTGCACTATTGAAGTATGATTTTTAAAAGTCAAATCAGCATTAGAAAGATGCATATCTCCATAGTAATAATGACATTTAAAACTGCTGAGTTCAAAGAATGAGTTTCAAAAATCGCACTCCAGATGTTTTTGCCATACTTATTACTGGAAGCAAAATAGGTTTCAGAACAATGTTAGGTTCCTATTGTTTTATTTTTATTTTTGTTGCTTTTGCGGTAGTGTCTTCAACACTGCCATAAATGATCTCAGGAATTGGCTCTCTGATAGCCATGTTTTTTCTTTCTTATTGCTGTCTCCCGTTTGCAATGGAGGGAAGTCGGATATTTCGTTTTCCTACTCCTCCTATCTTCTTTGATTAATTCATTGCGGGTTCCAAGACAGATTAGAGTCCTCGAGCTCGCTGGATTTCATTGTCCAGTATTGTGAATGGTCGCCGCTGTTGATCCTAGCTTACAGGATTACAGCGGTGCGAATGTGTGGTGGGCCTATGCCCGATTTTTTTTCAAGCCGGATTTTGTTTGTTTGGAAACAAGAACGCTACTAAAGATGACATGAAAGCTCTATAAGTAAGTAATATGTACCTATATGATAATTACCTAATTAATTAGGTAGTAAAAACAATGTCGAGATCCGCGACTGTCTTCATCATATTGCTCCGCCTATTTCTTCTAAACCACTCAACGGATTTTTATACAAGTCTTCACGGTCATTGTCATTAAGAGCTTTTCTTCCGGAAGGTCTATTAATATATTATTTAATAGCCCAGTCATTTTACGGTTTGAGCCGGGACTAATTAATAATTGATATATTTTTTCGGTATAATATTGAAGTGCCAATTTGAGCATAGAAATATACAAAAGTAAAAAAAAAATCACGTCATCACCAGGAGCGCGATTTTTGAATCTCATTCGCTGAACTCAGCAGTTGAAAATGTCAAAATTACTATGGAGATACGCTTTTCTCTACTGTTGATTTGACTTTCAAAAATCGCACTCCTGGAGTATAATTTCTGAAAGTCAAATCAGCAGTAGAAAGATGCATATCTCCATAGTAATTTTGACATTTTCAACTGCTGAGTTCAACATATGAGTTTCAAAAATCGCACTCCTGTTTGATGGGTAGACTCTTAGTTTAAAAGGATGCTAATTATATCAATTTCACTCTGTATAAATACCTATTTACATATCTCATAACCACAGTTTACGTTAGGTATTTACTATCTAGGTACTACTTTACAATCTTGTTACATAGACAGGTAGGGACACAGTAACCTAGACGCGATTAAGTAGGCATGGTTATCACTTATAAATTTTAAGCAGCTATTACATTACCCGACATTTTCAACTGCTCGCAGCTCGCCCTTTGTAATTGTCTATTAATGTCTAAAAATCTGTCAAAAATCTCACTCCTGAATAACTTTTACTATGGGAGCAAAAATCAGATGTTCTATGTTAAACTATAGTGCCATGCCATCCCGACTCGAATGTATGCTACAGCAAGTTTTTTTTGTGCTCCGATTGGTTTGCTCCCATAGTAAAAGTTGTTCAGTTTGATGGGTAGACTCTTAGTTTAAAAGGATGCTAATGATATCAATTTCACCTTGTAGATACCTACTAAGTGCACCGCCGTAGCATTTATCTCTTTAAATTGTTCTTCCATCCAATGGTTATCTGGAAGAAATCGCTTTTAGTGATAAGACCGAACTTAGTACCCATCTCATTCTTGTTATAAAATTGTATTTGTCTATTATTGGTGTGCAAATAATGAAAATTTATGTTACGTTATGAGTTAGAGAAAACTATGTTCATGTTATTCTGATTATGAGTGTCAGAATACAATGCGAATATTCTATACTATTTTATCAATCAATCAATCAATCAACATTATTTATTGGTATATCACAGGTAATACAGAGGTAGAATAAACTTTGACAATAGTCGGGTTTCCGCTGTGATCCGCCAACAGGCATACAAAACAAAGAACAGCTCGGTAATTAACATTAATAAAACAAAGTCCTGATAAGAATTACATGCAATAACATTTTAAAATGTCAAAAGTTTATAAACAATAAAAATATCGTAATCATGCATAACATTAATAAGTTACTAACTAAAAGATTAAATGTCAAAATAAATTACATGAAATATTGGTCAGTGTCATCAAAAAATTCCTTAATTGTGTAAAAAGTCTTGTGAATGAGGTAGTCAAAAAGTTGATTTTTAAACTGCATGTAGTTATTACTGTTCCTTATACCCTTAGGTAATTTGTTGTATATTTTGGGGGCCATTGCAAATACACTATTACTAAACAGAGTCGTTTTGCTAGATGTGGTACATAGTTGATCGTAGCGACGTGCGCTCGTAACTTTGGCAAACATGTTGGGGTACCTTTTAATAAATAGTGCAATCTCATATATGTAAAGTGACGGTACAGTTAATATCTTAAGTTTCTTAAAATGTGGTCTGCAGCTATCTATCATTTTCAGGCCACAGATTGCCCGTATACATCGCTTCTGTGCTAAGAATGCACGTTCTTTATTCGTGGCATGACCCCAGAAGATAATCCCGTATCTTAGTCTCGACGCAACGTAACCATGCTATGCTGTTAAGAGAGCTTTAAGTGCGATTTAGTTTCAGTTTTTGTAGCAATACAACCGACGACAGATCAATGTTTTTTTATTTAATTTCAGATCGGAATACAATCGAACGCAACAATGATCTCATTCAAAAGTTGAATAACCACAAGATGCCAAGAGCAATCAAAGTTGTTTACAAAATGGAATTAAACTTGTTATTTTTCCTCGTCTTGCTCTCATATGCCTTCTCACAAACTAGCGGTAAGTTAAACTGATATTTTAGACCTTATTTCTATTAGAAATAGATTCTAAATCTTTCGTTATAACACGATATTTATGGTATGTTTAATCTTTATTTATTTACTGTACAATTTTTGGATATAATATTTTCTGCTAGATTTATCTAGTGTCGAGTAGCAGAACAATTACAATTGGTCTCAAAATTTTTAATATGCATTCTTGCTACTCGCTAATAGAGGGCGCTGCTAAACAATTAAGAAAACTAGAAGTCCAGAGATATACTTCCTCGCTACAAGATGGCGATGCTAATAAACGAACATTTAAAATACGCCAGAAAGGTATTGCTAACAGAGGGCGCTGCTACATTGATAAACAAGTTAAAGAAAATACGTCCGTGCTCCCCGGAAGTGCGATTTTTGAATCTCATTCGCTGAGGTCACACTGAGGTTGAAATAATAATAAACAATTTGACTAACAGAGGGCGACCTATGCACTGATCAATACACGAACAGCGTTGGGCGTTGCAAGAGGGCTGAGGAGTGCCGATCCGCCGAAGAGGACTTAAGGTACCTAAACAAGAATAATAGGTACCGCGGGCATTTTATGATCTGGAGTGCGATTTTTGAATCTCAATCGCTGAGCTCAGCACTTGAAAATGTCAAAATGACTATGGAGATATGCATCTTTCTACTGCTGATTTGACTTTAAATATCGCACTCCAGAAGTATGATTATTGAAAGTCAAATCAGCAGGAGAAAGAGCGTATCTCCATACATTTTCAACTGCTGAGCTCCCCTGGAGTGCTATTTTTGAATCTCATACGTTGAACGTTCAAAAATCATACTCCAGGATTGCGATTTTTGAAACATATTCGCTGAGCTCAGCGGTTGAAAATGTATGGAGATACGCTTCTTTCTCCTGCTGATTTGACATTCAAAAATCATACTTCAAGAGTGCGATTTTTGGAAATCAAATCAGCAGTAGAAAGATGCATATCTCCTTAGTAATTTTGACATTTTCAACTACTGAGCTCACCGAATGAATTTCAAAAATCGCACTCCTGAGCTAGAAGAAAATTAAACCTGTCACGTGCGAGTCGGGCTACTCGGGCACCGTAGAGGTTCCGTACCACACCACCACACAACATTATTAACTTAGAAAAAAAAATTATTTTCTCCCACTTCTCACACTTCTCACACTTGGCTGGTTTTTATTATTTGTTGTTACACATGTCTTGTACATAAAAAGTTCCAACCGATTCGTATCGGGGCGATAAATCAACACAACACAACCTGAATAGTTGTGCTAAAAAATTTCGAGCTCGCTTCGCTGGCTCCGTTATTTTATGTGAAGGTCTTAATATAAAGATAAGGGGGCGGCAAAATCGGTCTGTATGCGCCCCAGGCGGCAGAAAGCCACGCTCCGGCACTGCCATTAGCCACAATAGCGGAGCGGACAGGCGGACTGCATACAATATATTTTAGTTTTATCTTTTTAATAAAGAAAACATTTGAAAATAACGCTAATTACTCACATTTTTAGTTTCTTTTTTTAGCTATTTTTTTTTTTTAAGTAATGAAATGTTGCTGACGTCACTTGTGGGTATTTTTAGTACAAGTTTTCATGACATCGCGCGCGTTTTGACGTTTGTCGTTCGGTTAAAAAGTTGATAATTTCACAACCTAATTGTCCGATACCCTATTTTGCTAAAACAATAATTATAATGATATTTATCGTTGCAGACAGAACGGTATCCAGCCTACTTTCTGCTCGTACACCTTCGACGGCGCGGTGGTGTGCTGTAGGGACGGTGGCACCATATTGCAGACCGGCAAACCAAAGACAACCACAGAGTGAGTACTGTCATAGTATGAAAGTATGGAGGTGCTACTGGGAATGTTCGTCCATTGAAAAGGGAAGATCTTCCACCAGGCTACGTGTGAAGCCTGGGGACCGGCCGTGGTCCGACAGTTCTTAGTTGGACCTTGTATATGTATCGAATCTCTGTGATTATTTCTCTTGTGCGATGTATGTCTTGCATTCGATTGTGAACCTTATTTGTATTAGGTTAAGGGTTACGTATTCACGGTGAACGTTGTCTATGTACGGAGCATATTTCCGAGAGCGACGGTATCGCCATCTGTTGGCATCTTTGCTATAACTTGTGGGCGCTGACATCTGTAGCAAGTCCCCACAAAAGTTATGTTGTGGTTGGCCCTTGTCGGATAGTATGGTAGTTCTGTGGGCCCATATTCATAATTGTATGCACTCATAATTGTTATTGTTGGTAGAGGCTTAAATAAACTTTAAATAATGTGTGAATCTAAGGGCCATCTTTCATCACTTCTTAGTAAGTTCATGTTAGCTTATCTGACAGGAGTGCGATTTTTGAATCTCATTCGGTGAGCTCAGCAGTTGAAAATGTCAAAATTACTATGGAGATATGCATCTTTCTACTACTGATTTGACTTACAAAAATTGCACTCCTGAAGTATGATTTTTGAAAGTCAAATCAGTAGTAGAAAGATGCATATATCTCCATAGTAATTTTGACATTTTCAACTGCTGAGCTCACCGAATGAGATTCAAAAATCGCACTCCAGACCGGTTATATTTTGTATGAAACATATTATGTCAAACGATCTGTCATATAATCCAACAGGAACTTACTAAGAAGTGGTCAAACAGACCCCAAGGGTATTTGCATAATGCTGCAGTTTAGCCCAGTCATTTAACGTTACGGAGTTTTGTTAGGCGGGGTAGGGAGTAATTATTAATTGGACTTTTAAACTGTTACCGGCACCATTTAGTGACAAAAAAAACATATTAAAAAAAATTCGCTACGCAACATAGAAATCAAAATTGTGAGTCCCAGAAGGCTTTTAAATTAATAATATTAATACCAATGCACTCATTTGACTTAGATTTAACAATATAAATTATTTTTGAGCAATAAAATAGGCATTAAAATTTAAAAAATGAGGTATTTATTAGAATATACGAATGAATAAGTATTTACACCATGTTTGAAGTATGTATAATGGTAAACCCTTAAATATGTGGAAAAAAAAATTATCATCAGGTTTTTTAGAACGAATAATAGCTAAATTTTAAAATTGGAACTGTTGCTAACGTGATTTTTTTTTTAATTTTGGTACATTTCTTCAGTTCAATATTATACCGAAAAAAATATCAATTATTAATTTGTCCCGGCTCATACCGTAAAATGACTGGGCTAGTTTCGGAGGGAGATTGCGTATTTTTATCATGATCTTACTGTAAAAGTTAAATAAATTAAAAATAGTCTTGATTTCTGAGAAGTTTTTTTTTCAAGAATAATTACCTATATATGGTGTTTTTCCTTTTCCAGACCTTCAAAGCCAATTTGGGGCAGTTCCGATGACAGAGTGGGTTCCAGAAGAGTTAGTGAGAGAAGTGAGTTCGTAATACACTGACCTGCAAAACTAAGTACTACACTTTTGATATAAAATTTTTTTCTTAACTATAGAAATTTGAGATTTAAAATAAAAAACGTTTTATAGAAAATGTTATCAGCTTTCTTTGTAACTATAGTAAACGTTACATACTCTTTTTCGAGTCCTTTTTATTTCGAAAATATATTTTGTGTACTTAAAAAGTTATTGCAATTTTAAAAGTGTGATACTTAGTTTTGCAGGCCAGTGTATATACGTATAAGGTATAAATAAAAGCTATTATAGTACTCTGTATATAAGGTCTAACAAGATTAGGTGAAAGTATTTTAAGGGGATGATCAGACCATCAAACTGCACAACTTTCTCTATTGGACCAATATCGAAATCGCGAAAAAAAAGTCAGCTGTTCCATACAAACCTACGCGACCTAAATGTATGGGACAGCAGATATTTTTTTTGTGATTTCGATATTGGTCCCATAGAAAAAGTTATTCAGTTTGATGGTCTGATCATCCCCTTAAAATGGTTTCACCTAATTTTGTTAGACCTTATATAATTTGTGCGGACAAAGTCGCGGGTTAACGCTCGTAACTTATAATTCTCCAGAATGTGGAGAATACAGCCGTGGCGTGGTGGAAACGGTGGACTTTATAGCACTGGTACCCGAGCCGCAAACCATGTCCATCGAGGCGGCGAAGTGCGACTACACCGGTGTCGAGCTCATCGTGGGCGGAGAGAACGCCAGCTTGGGAGAGTTCCCTCACATGGTAAGTTTAGACTGGCAACACCTATCCCTAATAGCGACGGATCTAAGATTTTTCCGAGTCGGGAGAAAAACTTGAGACGTCGGAGAAAACTCGTTGCAATAGCAATATAGTATGTATTGTTCCTATTTATTGCCTTGTCTTTTCATCATCATCATATCAGCCAATGGACATACACTGCTGGACATAGACCTCCCCGAAGGATCGCCGTCTATTCGATCGTTGTCTATTCACCATCATTGATTTTGTTGTGGTTGGGCTATTGCAAGCAAGGGTCGTTATGTAACACTGAGACCATCGCTGGTCCTTTGTGTTCGCCCCAAGCTCACCAATATTTTACACATAGCTCCGAACTTATGGTATTTTCTTTTCATTCTCGGGAATGCAGGTTTCCTCACTGCGAACTGCGGCCTCATGATTGAGGCGCTAGCTCTTTTCCGTATCATATCATCGCTCCTATATTCACCATGACACAAATCGACTAGATTCTAAACTAGAACAGTGTCAAAAATGTCCAAAGATAAATAGGTACTTATCATTATCATTATCGATTACCCAGGCAGCCATAGGCTGGGCTAACTACGAGGGCGGCTACGACTTCAACTGCGGGGGCAGCCTCATCAGCCCCCGCTTCGTGCTCACCGCGGGACACTGCACGAAAAACCCACGTGCTCAGAACCCGCTGCCCGTCGTCGTCAGGCTCGGCGATCAGAACATTGACACCGCCGTGCGGGACGGTGCCAGCCCTATCGAGGTGAGACCTAAGAGTCATTTTACCGTTCAGTGGCTACAACTTCAAGTACTTCAACATCGTGCTCACCGCGCGGCGCTGCACCAGGGACCCGCGCCCTCAGAATCCGCTTGTTCCACGCCAAATGACTAATACTATGAATATTTATCATCATAACAACCTACCAACTTCCCATTCTTCCAGTTTCTCAGAAATATCTTCTGGTAAAAAGGAACATGCTATGCTCCTTCCCATTTTCCAGCCTTTTTTAATTGAGAAGCTAAAAGTATGTAGCTTTGCTCATACTCATAGAAAAGATCTGCGCCTAATCATCTGGGCCCTCTCCCATGGCACGCCATAAAACTTTATCCTCGGCCTTCCTCATCCAGTTATTGCCCGCTTCCTTGTTTAGGTCGTCGCGGTCCAGTGGGCCGCAGGGGTATCCCACACTACATGCCAATTCGTGGTCTCCGCTCTAGAACTCTAACTGCCTATATGTTCTCATTTCTTCGAAAGATATGACATTTCAGCTTGCTAATTTTCAGAACAATGCACAAGCACTTTAGTCTCTGTCTGATGAATCTCTTCTTTTCTCATGTGGTCTCTCAGAGAAACACCGAGCATAGCTAGAAAGCTATGGAGTGAAAGCTCGCTGAGCGACTTTGAATTTATGAACTAGTCTATAGTCAGGGTAGGTACGCAGAAGAACCAGAGTAGCCGAACAAAGAATTGCTAAACTAAAGTGCCGATGCGATGTGCATATTGCTCGCAGAACCGATGGCAAATGGACCAAAGAATTCTCGAGTGGCGACCGCGTACCGGAAAGCGCAGCATGGGGAGGCAGCGCAGGATCGTTCGTTATGACGATCCTTGGTGAGGCCTATTTCCAGCAGTGGACGTCCATCGCTCAATAATCCCAATTTTCCCCAGGTACCAATACGAAACATCCACCGTCACCCACAATACAAGCCCCCAGTGCGATACAACGACATAGCACTTCTGGAGCTGGCAGCGGACGTCAACTTCGAAGCCAGGATCAGGCCCGCTTGTCTATGGTCGTCACCGGACTTCGATAGCCTGCCTGCACCCCCAAACAGGAAAGGCATCGCCACTGGATGGGGGGTCACTAATACTGGTCAGTTTGTTTCTATCTGTGAATGCAGGATCCTTCTTAGTATTTAACTTTAAATCCGGAAAAGGTGCTTCAGACCATCAAACTAACCAACTTTCACAATGGAGCCAATATCGAAATCACGAAAAAGCGATTTCAAAGTTGGTCTCATAGTAAAAGTTGTTCAACTTGATGGTCTGAAGCACAATGTTCCGGCTTCTTCTTCTTCGGCACAAAGTCCCACTCCAGGGCACAGGCCTAGCCTACCCTCGGGGTGGGTGTATGGTCTTCATTCACAGATTACCCCCAATAGATAGATACCGCATGATGAAAATTTTTTATAGGCCCGAAATCACCATTTTTCGCGGTAGGTGCGGGTAGTGGGGCACGAAACAATACAATATGATTGGCAATTTCAAGATCGCACTACTTCGAGCTCTCTCACTCGCCTTGCTCATATTCATATCAGTGCAAAATCATAGATGTGTGGCGCGCGTCGGCGGCCTTGTATGCGGTATCTATTGGGTGTCGTCAGTCCACCACGCGTACCCAATGCGGATTGGTAGACTTCACATATCTTTTTCTTAATAAGTAGATATGCTGACAGTTTTTTGAGGGGGTGATCTGATCATAAGATTTTACAACTTTTTAGTTGTTAAATTTAACGAGTTGTTCATGTCAACTCAGTTGACAGAGTTGTCTAAAATGTTCATGTTGTCCTTATAAATTATGATACTCTCGCATGGGTGGTGTCGGCTAAGAATAGCACCATCCCATTTCCTCCCGTGGCGTTGGTGTCGTAAAAGGCGACTAAGGGATCTACCGGAGGATGGGCAGCAGCATCCTCTGAGTACACACATTCAATCCAACTGCGATCGCCAACCCGCCTGTAATTTATATTTATATGGCAAATCCCCCCATTTTGGGGGAGGCTTATGTCCAGCAGTGGACGTCTGTCGGCTGATATCATGTACCTAATGTAGGTCATACCCTAGATCACATCACTACTACACCTAATAGTGGTATGGCTGGGACCAGCTGGAACCCATCCTACCACCAAGGTCATGGCCGGCCTTTCTTGAAACTTTTGCCCAGCAGTGGGATCCCTCAAACCGTAAATTTTTTTTAACTTTACAGATGCACCAGTACCGTCGAATGAGCTACAAAAAGTGTCTCTTTCGCTCCTAGAGAACGACGATTGCGACCCTTTACTAGAAGATAATCGGAACAGAAACTGGAACGGGTTCCGGGACACGCAGGTCTGCGCGGGTGAGCTGCGCGGGGGGAGGGACACTTGTCAGGTAGGACAACATCATCAGCTTTATAATCTACGAGCGTTAACCCGCGACTTCGTCCGCACAAATTATATACCAGATTTTAAGTCAGATGATAAGCTATCAAACAAAAACAATTTCATCAAAATCGGTTCAGTAGTTTTTGCGTGATACTCGTTCAAACAAACACACAAACAAACAGACAGACAAAAAATCCAAAAATTGGTGAAATGGAATCAGGGACACCTAAAAACCATATCGTAACTTTTTTTTTGTTATATCTTCAATGTACAGACAAACTTCCTGTTACAGTTTCCTGTTATAATAGTATAGATGAGCATGATGCATGCATACAGGAAATAACTCTATGCTTTGGATCTCACTATATTTCTCTATTTTGCAGGGTGACTCCGGATCGCCCCTCCAAGTGGCTTCCAAGGATAACCAGTGTATCTTCCACGTCATAGGAGTTACTTCTTTTGGACGTGAATGTGCTAAGAGTGGCCAGCCAGGCGTTTATACCAGGGTGTCTAGTTACTTGGACTGGATCGAGGGGATCGTGTGGCCGGGGGAACAATAGGGGGTGAGGGGGTAATTTAATTTAGGTCTCAAAGCAGGTCAGCCCGGAAAAGGCAATAAAAAACAATTTTGCAGTAAGATTAATTCTTAAAATATTTAAATAGGAGATTTAAGCTTCTTAGCGATAAGACCGCCATAAATGTAGGTAGCTATTTGCATTTCTCTATGTATATTTAACATGAAAGAAATTGATCTATAATAAATCAATGCATTAATATTAAATAAATTGATTAATATAAGCATTGATAAAATAGATTGATTAATATTTAATCAATGATTAGATAATATTGATTAATATTAAATCAAATGAAATCTATCTATCTACATTATTAAATTAATTGATAATTAAAAACCAAATTTTCTATTTTAACAAAACTTTGTTTTATTTCATATTCTATTCAAATTATTTATCAAATTAACATTTTATACGTATGTTCAATAACAGTATGCCTAAATACAGGCTCAAATAATCTATACAAATGCACATAAAGATATGGCAATGTGGCCAATAGGAATACATATACATATTTATTTAACGGTGGTGTTTCCCCAAATGGGTACAGCCAGAGACCTCTTCTATTGCCATCTCTAATGTGATGACTTGTATAAGCAATGACGATCATCCAATTTAGAATGTACAAGTTAAGTTTTTTAGTAATATGGCTGTATATTAGAAGAGTTATGGAGATAAGGAGAAAGAATGTTGTACAGTGGAATATGCCGCGCTGTTTTAGGTTTGACATGTCCTGAAAAAAAGTTTATATATTATTTCATCATCATCATCACCATTATACAGGGTGAAATTGATATCATTAGCATCCTTTTAAACTAAGAGTTCGAGAAAGAGAAAGCAGCTAACCGATCGGAGCAAAAAAAAATCAGCTGTTGCATACATTTGAGTCGCGATCTGGCGCGTCGAGATTGCAGTTTAGTATGGAACAGCAGATTTTTTATGCTGATGAAATGCTACGTAGTTTTTACCCCATGGGGGCACGAGCGGGCCGCGCGCCCGCGCGTGCGTTTGGTCGGCCGATCAAACGAAGACTGTCCCAGGGTTGCCAGACGTTGAAAAATTTTCCTCGTACAAAAGCAAGAAAAATCTCGTACTTTGGCTATTAAACCTCGTACATTCATCTAGTCATCATTCAGGGCAATGGAGAGGGCTATGCTCGGAGTTTCCCTGCGAGATCGAATCAGAAATGGAGAGATCCGCAGAAGAACCAGAGTAACTGACATAGCCCAAAGAATTGCTAAACTAAAGTGGACATCCATCGGCTGAGATGATGATGATGAAATTCATCTTAAGTAAAAAAAAACGAAAAAACAAAGAACTAAGCGTATAATACAATTTAATTTTAGACTTCTGATATAGCAAAAAAAGAAAATTATGTTGTTTTAAACCGAAAAAAAGTCAAGAGCAACTAATACAAGCAACGAATCGAAGTTAATATAGGTTTCTTGTGGATTTCCCGGCAAACTATAAACTAACCATAAACATCTGATAGTCGTTGATGGTTTAGATATTCATTTACTCAACAAATAGACGCCTGCAATGAATAATCATGTCATAATTTCCTTTAAAGTCAAAACCTCGTACAGGTTGATATCATCCTCGTACCTCGTACGGGAGACTTCAAATCTCGTATTTGTACGAGGAACCTCGTACGTCTGGCAACCCCGACTGTCGCGTACAGTACGACCAGGATTGCCAGATGTACGAGGTTCCTCCTACAAATACGAGATTTGGGGTCTCCCCTCCCGTACGAGGTGCGAGGATGATGTCAGCCTCGTACAAATATGTAAGAGGTTTGGACTTTTACGGAAATTATGTCATGATATTCTAACAAAAAAGTTGGGAAATTGCAAGCACAAATATAAAATCTCGTAATAATTTTAAAAGTTACTTTCGTCATCACTTTTGATGTTGAATTGGCCTAGATATTCATTTATTCTACAAATGTCGCTGTAGATTCTAGGCAATCAAAGACTATCAGATTTTATGGTTAGTTTGTAGTTTGCCGGGAAATCCACATGAAATCGATCATTACTTCGATTTGTTTCCGTATTAGCCGCTTTTATCCTCTTTTTTTTCGTTTTAAACAACATTAAAAATTTGTTTAAGTATAACCAAATTTTGTTGTACTATATGAATCGTCAAAAATTAAATTGTGCTTTATGCGTAATTCTTTGTTTTTTCGCACTTTAGATGAATGTACGAGGTTTAATAGCCAAAGTACGAGATTTTTCTTGCTTTTTGTACGAGGAAAAATTGTCAACGTCTGGCAACCCTGTACGACCAGGAAAATAATTCCGCTCTTCAAACTTCGTTTGCGCAGACCAGCCTAGCTAGCATGCCACCCCCGAGAAAACGACAAAAATCGAGATGTGCCTCCATCTTTATTATTTTACGTAGGCCAGAAAGAGAGCGCATGACGTTTTTCTCGTTTAAACGCTTTGTCGTGGGTGGCATGCTAGCTAGGCTGGACCGAGTCCCCGACAAAACCCGAAGTCATTTAGTAATCAAAGGGTGCAAAGTCGGATAGCAGCGGAAAGGGCGCGAAAACAAATTAGCCAATAGCGTAAAGGGATTGAAGGTCACACATCCTGATTGGTCAATATTATTTCGCGCGGTATTTAAATTTGTCGACTGCGCAGGTACATCGGTAAGACTTATAAACCTGGTACTACTGTAATTGGTTTTCTTTATAGGTTTTAGTGCTCTTTTGGTTCGGACACTTTTGAGTGCGGACCCTACGTCCAGTAGTTGGTAAGTCAATGGTGTATGCGCTTTATGTATAACAAGCATTAACCTGTGACTTTGTCAGTTCAAATTATATACCAGATTTTAAGTCAGATAATAAGCTATCAAACAAAAAAAGTTTCATCAAAATCTGTTCAGTAGTTTTTGCGTGATGCTCTTTCAAAAAAAATACCAGACAAACAGACAGACAAAAAATCCAAAAATTGCTGATATGGAATCAGGGATATCTAAAAACCATATCGTAACTTTTTTTTGTCTTTATCTTCAATGTACAGACAAACTTCCTGTTACAGTTTTATAATAGTTTAGATTAAAGTTAGTTTTGCTCACCTTTAAATAAAAAGACTTCGCCACGAATACATGATCTATGTCAATAAAAGAAGACAGCACGGTACAAAATATTACATTGCACAGTATAGCATAGCTTTCTAAATTAATGTCATGGTTGAAGAATAATAGAGAAGACAGTAAGCCAATGACAGCATGTATGGTATTGTCTAAGAAGGCACGTTGAAGCTGAGATTCGGAGAATTTTGATTTAAAAACTATATAATCTCCTAACAACGCTGTTATGCATATTGATGATGTGAGAATGAATCTGAATAATCTCATTATTGCATAATTCAAGTATGCACAACGTTTTGCATACAATTACATGTTTTTTTTATTTACAATGTTTATTTTCTGTAAGGAATAATTGTTCAGGTAAATTCAGGCATATTCTTTGCTTTTTTTAATGTAATTTATTAGAGAGACTTCGATGCACCATTCGCCATCTGAAATAAACAAAAGACAAATTTTAATTTCATACACAACATACCTTACCTATACATATACTACCAAGGATGTTCTATACAAATGAACCAGCGTAGCCAGACGTCCCGATTTTGGTGGGACGTCCCGATTTTTAGCCCAAAATTTTAATGTCCCGCGCAGGACAGGATTAGTCCCGCTTTTCGGGGATTACTCGACGATGCCAGAAATAAATGCTCCATCAAATTTAACGAAAACACAATTGTGCTTAATTATGAGTAATTACATGAGGGCACCTGTCAAGATACAAAGATAACAGATGGACTTACCAAACAACTAAATGGCAGGGCCCAAAAGGCAAAAGGAATGTTGGAAGACAGAAGAAAAGATGGGCGGATGACATAATGAACATAGCTGGAAAAAGTTGGATGCATTTTGCTAAAGACAGGGAAAGGTGGAAAGGAATGGAGGAGGCTTTCACCCATAGGGCCACATAACAATGAAACGGAAAAGAAATAAAATTGCATGTATATATTTTTGTGTGTTAAGTGGAAAATAAAGCTGTAATAATAATAATAATAATGAGTAATTACCAGAGTCCGGAATTTTGGTAGCACTTTTAATATGTATAATATTATATAATAAGGGTTGCACGTTTATCGACTTTTTTATATCGATATATTTCACGACTTCTGTTTCGTGCAAGTAAAATTAGTATGAACTGTACCAACGTTATAGCCGTGGTGGTCCAGTAGCGAGTAACTTTGCCTGCCGTGCAGGAGGCGATGGTTCGATCCCCGTCCAGGCCGACTCATACCAATGAGTTTTTCGAAATTTATATACGATTTGTAACACCACTGGCTTTTCGGTGAAGGAAAACATCGTGAGGAAACCTACATGCTTCAATTTCGAGGTATGTCTTTGTGCGTTTTTCCCCAGTTGGTTAGGACATTGCAGGCTAAATTACCTAAGCCGTTGGTCCCAGCTACTATCTCTGGTGGTAGTAGTTGTTACATAAACACCATATCAAAGGCCGTAAGGCGGTCTGAAAAAACTCTGTCACCAGGCCTCTGTTTACACAATAAGAAAAGATTGAGGGCACCGCGGGATATCACCGCTTTTTGGTTCACATCCCACATATACGCACCAAGCGCCTTTCAGAATCTTTTATAATGCGCACAGCCAAGGAGCGGAATGCCCTGCATGCATCAGTGTTTCTGAGCGCTTACAACCCAAATTCCTTTAAAGTACGAGCGAATAGGCTTCTTCTGGGTAAGCTCGCTACATCTTCGACCCCATCTTCGTCCCAAGGACTGGATTGAGGTCAAGAGCAAACTCATATGTAATAAAAAACAAAAATAAAATATTTATTCACAGAATATGGTAGCCCAGGTTTGTACTATGTCATATTTAGGGCGAAAATGGAATAGCTGAGGAGAGAGTGGTGGATGAAATTACCAAAAAACTATTTGAGAAGTTTTAGATAGGAGGCCCTTGTACAGGAGGTGCATTTTTCCCTCCTCCCTCCTCCCTCCTCCCATTCCCCTAAACATTTACCCAAACTCACCAGTTCTAATAAAAACTGCTGAACGAAGAATCTCAGAACTAATTTACAATTTTATTGACGCTAAACAGCACCAACTTCGCTACGCATAACATTGTTTGCACAAACGTATTGATTTATATTGCACATTGTTTCTTTTAAATAATATTTTATCTTATATCACATTAAAATTGCAAATAAATATTTACGATTTGCCAAAACTTTTATTTTATTTTAGGTTAGAACCGTTCAAAAACTATATTGCCTTATCAAGTTTTTAATCTCCATAGTTTTTTAAGGAACATTACATTTAGAAGAAATTATTTTAATAGGGATCTTCCGAAATCCAAACCATCTTTACTATTTAATATTTATGTATTTCAGATTAATGCGTTTCATACAAATGATTAATTAATTATATTTACAACACTGCACACTTTTAGTTTTTGAAAAATTACTGTTTTTTGAATGCATCTGACATTGACAGTGACACTGACATTGACTGACAGATTTAGTTTTTAATCATTTTTGGCATTGGACATGCTTTATAGTGCCTCAAATGCCGAGCATTTCGCAAAAACAAAACAATATCGTTAAACGTTATTAAAATTCAAAGTAGCAAAGCCATTTCTCTACTTTAATTTGAAAGCTTCCCAAAATAATTAAATCAAATAACACTGACCACACCTTTAAGATTAACTACAAAATAAAAATGCTGCAATGCATTGCATGCAATAAAAACGTTGTGGCAGAACCACATAACAAGAACTCTTAATAAAAACACTTCTGTCCCACCAAAAGGCCATCTGAAAAAAAAACGAAATAACGCAATCCTTATTCATTATCAGCAAAAGTAGGTACTGCATATCGTATCAGCATTTAGTGAGAAATACTTGATAAAAATTCGATAACAGTCCAAGGTGATAGGGATCATTAAGTCACATACAGGTACCTACGTTAACTGGGTGAACTTTGTGTGGACGTCGAAGCCGTTGAAGGACTTAAAAATTAAAAAGTTAGTCAATTTGGTCATTTGGTGTTTTTACTCGTGACGAAAAGTCGTTAGTGTAACTAGTGTTTTTTGAAATATGCGTGAAATAGTGCATGTACAAGCTGGCCAGTGCGGAAACCAAATAGGTTCCAAGGTTTGTACACTTTTATCTACTAATTAATGTCATATGACCCCACCCGGCTAATTTATCAAAAAGATTTTATAACCGAAAATTTTTAGGTTAAGAATTATTAAAATCATTTGTTATTGTTTCGAAGGTACTTGCTAATAAAATCTTGATGCTTGATCGTGATCACTGTCCAATGATCTGGAATCTAGATACACGAAAAAACGGTTAAATCATGATTTTACAATTTCCCAGGTGGCCATTTTAGAATTTTATGATTTGGTGCATCGAAGATTTTCTTAGCCAATTTGTGATAGAGTGGTGTTTTATTTCACTCAACGTTTCGAAGACAAATATTTCTATTAAATTATTCATTTTATTTCTAGTTCTGGGAAATTATTTCCGATGAGCATGGAATAGATCCCGAAGGAAACTACATCGGCACAAATCCGCTGCAATTCGAAAGAATTAATGTTTATTACACAGAAGCGGCAGGGGGTAAGCTTAAAAATTACTTACATTTTAAATATTCAACAGATTTTTAATTACATTCAACAAATTAATTATGAAGTGAAATAGATTTACGAAAGACATTGTTTTTTTTTCGTCAATTTAGCGGTTAAAATGCCAAAACACGCGGCTTTTGGCGCCTTTTTGATTGTCTCCGAAAAATTCGTTAATTTTTGTTTAGCTTTTGGCAGCTACCTTAGTTTTACTTTACGTCACTAGATGGCGCTTTCATTATTGTGTTCATTTTAGTAGTGTTTTTTTTAAAAATACAAACTTGTTATGTGAAATAATGTAATAAAATCGAGTTATATTAATTAGACACAAACAAATTAGACATTGTATGTTGCTAAGAGCAATTTTATTTTTTTGGTATTTTGACCATATTGACATTTATTTTTTACCAAGAGTGGAAAACGGAAAAATAAATGTCAATATGGTATGGCACCCAAGAGAAGGGCAAAGAAAGAGAGGTAGACCACCGAGACGATGGGTTGACGACATAAGGCAGGTTGCCGGAAACACATGGCACAGAGTTGCAAGCGACAGACAAGAATGGAGGAGGTTGGAGGAGGCCTTTGCCTACTGGCAAACGGACATACAAAAAACGAACAAAGCACAACTACTAGATTAAAAACATTTCGGATGTCCGATTAAGGGCTTATATTATTATTGACCATATTATATCAGCTTTTGTTACTTCTTTTGTTTGATCTTGTAGTTTTATTTCATGCTTAATTATTTTAGTGTTTTTAGAATTATAAAATATAATATACAGGGTGAAATTGATATCATTAACAACCTTTTAAACTAAGAGTCTACCCATCAAACTGAACAACTTTTACTTTGGGTGCAAACCGATCGGAGCAAAAAAAATCTGCTGTTCCATACTAAACTGCACCCGCCGCCGCTGCCTACTCGACTCAAATGTATGCAACAGCTGTTTTTTTTTTTTGCTCCTTTTGTTTTGCTCCCATAGTGAAAGTTGTTCAGTTTGATGGGTAGACTCTTAGTTTAAAAGGATGCTAATGATATCAATTTCACCCTGTATAGTTATAATTTATTGATTTTGTTAACCTATTTAAATCACAGATTCTTTACCCATCATCTTTTTTTATTATTTTATTTCATCATTATTTGTGGCACAAATTCTAAATTTCATACAATATATCCAGGTAAATATGTCCCTCGTGCGGTCCTCGTGGACCTGGAGCCCGGGACCATGGACTCCGTGAGGTCCGGACCATACGGGCATCTCTTCAGGCCTGACAACTATGTCTTCGGCCAGAGTGGAGCCGGTAAGAAAAACATTTATGTCCATTCTATTTCTATTCTATTTTAAAAAAATGGCTGCCATCTTGGTAGTGATGATTTTGCCAATATCTAGTTATAAGAATAAGAATCATTTATTGTTAGAGCTGCCTAGCTAGTATGCCACCCACGACAAAGCGTTTAAACGAGAAAAACGTCATGCGCGCTCTTTCTGGCCTACGTAAAATAATAAAGATGGAGGCACATCTCGATTTTTGTCGTTTTCTCGGGGGTGGCATAGGCTGGTGGTATACAAAGATCTTAGAGTAAACAAAGTGAGCAAGCAGCTCTTACCATATCAGGCATACAATAATATTCAAAAATAATATATTTTACATGCGATGTCTGAATAAAATTAAACCTAACACCATTATATACAATTTCCATGGCATGTAAAAAGTAAAACCATTTTATAATACAGTCCAAACACAAATAGACAATACAACAATAAAAACATCTAGACATGTCAAAGTAGCCAAAGAAGGGAGGTACAATAATTATGTCAAACAAAGATAACTACTAGGTATTTACTGCATTTACGTAAGTATTCGTTTTTGCATAAAATTCATCTAAGTTGTAAAACACATTATCAATTAACCAGTTTTTAAGCACATTCTTAAAACTAATATCATTTACACATTTAATGTCCTTTGGAATCCTGTTATAAATTCGTATTGCTGTAACATATGAACTTTTATCAAATATCATACATTTTATTGATGGTAAAACAAGATCATCCTTGTTTCTGACATTCCTAGAGTGTACATCTGAAACTTTCCTAAAGAAGCTTTTGTGCAAAGTTTAAGGAGCAATTAGTGTTTGTCATTGTACGGTAATGGATATGGCGATCTCAAAGCCCTGTTTTTATACAAAAACACACACCCGAAACTGCCATAAAATGGCGGAGCCGCGTGGCCACCTAAATCGCGAGCCGAACGAAAGACGTCTACTCGAGAGACCTCTAGCCACGCGACTCCCTCAATTTATGTCCATACTTACAACACTCTAAATAATAAGAAACGGTTAATTCTACACTTTCGGCTGTCAACACGTCTTTTATGGGTAACTGTATACGCTGTTATAATAAAATTCCGTAGAAAGAGAAGGTACTAGAATGAAGCATGTGTCTTGTCATATTCATCAATAAAGGAGTCCAGGTATTGGCTACACGCCTATCCTTCGGTCAACACAGGAACCTACCTGGACTCCAACACCTTGCGCGTGGCAATCGGGCTTCGAGTCGGCGCAGAAATTTGCATCCGCCACCAATGTCCTTGTGGTGCGGCCGTCGATCGCTTGGTTCACCACGGACTCTCGTGTCAAAAGAGTGCCGGCAGATTCCCTCTCCATGTCACCCTTAACGACATCATACGTAGGTCTCTTGCCACAGTAGTCGAAGGGCTGGCACAGCGGCGGTGGCGGCCGAAAAACGAAAGGCCTACTGGTACCGGGATATCGGTCCCCAATACCATTTTATGGGTTTTGGTGTCGAAACTCTTGGGCCGTGGAGACCTAATGCGCAGGCGCTTTTTAAAGACCTGTCAAAGCGCTTGACTGATAGACTCAACAAGGGACCCAATGGCTGGCACTTCCTCGTTCAACTGATCAGTATAGGCCATTCAGCGAGGAAATGCTGCCAGCGTTCTGGAGTGCGATTCTTTAATCTCATACGATGAACTCAGCAGTTGAAAATGTATGGAGATACGCATCTTTGTACTGCTGATTTGACTTTCAAAAATCGCACTCCTGGAGTATGATTTTTAAATGTCAAATCAGCAGTAGAAAGATACCTATCTCCACAGTAATACTGACTTTTTCAACTGCTGGGTTCAGAGAATGAGTGTCAAAAATCGCACTCCTGGGTCCCACAAGGACCGAACCTGCACCACATCCTAGGCTAGTTTAGTTTTAAGTCTCTTTATTCATAATCTTATCTAATGTTACTATTTTATGGATCTTTCGAATAAACAATTTTTCCATAAATAAGAGATGCACATAGCAAATTCATTCTAGTTACAAATGGAGATCGCTACTTATTGCTGTCCTTATCGACGTAACCACTTTGTACTACGACGGCTGTCTGACTCCGGAGTCAGTCATCTAGCTTCATAGAAATTGTATAGGATTTTATTACTATCGCTGTCTCATACGTGGTTACGTCGTGGTTCAGTCTATCAGCGTAAGCGAAAAAGTTTTCGTCTACGTAAAATCACCATGACCATTTTGAATCTATCCGAAAACATTTTTAACACTCTGATCAAACCAGTCCTTTACAAAAAAGCCTATTAAAAACTGGATGGTTACTAAAGGTGGTTTCAGTCCATACAAAAGTTAGACGCACAATACGCGTACACGGAATTCATAAAAGTAATATTTTATATATGGAAAAATAGTTTAGAAAATCTAGTTGCCGCGTCACAAATAACATTTGCAATTTATAATATAATTACGAAGATATAAAGCTTTTAAAATTTTGTATGAAAAATTTCAAAGCTTTATATCTTCGTAATTATTTAATGAATTGCAAATGTTATTTGTGACGCGGCAACTAGATTTTCTAAACTATTTTTCCATATATACAAAGTTACTTTATGTTAATACCGTCTACGTGTATTGTGTGTCAAAGTTTTGTATAACATTGACTCCTCTGCAACCACCTTAAATGATCAAAATTCATGGGTCTGAGTGTCAGCTCCTTTGACTACTTATATAGGGACTAGTTACGTGTGTAATTCTACTAACAAACATTTCTGCCACTTTTTGCGGGGGGCGAGGTAACATGAAATCCGCAACTTTGGATTTTATTTCCATAACTTTTAGATTCTAATTTTGAACGTTAAAAATCATGAAACGTGAACCCCACACGTTCTAAGTTCGAAATTATTGTTTCGCAATTATAGGCTGGCTCGTTTAGTGATAAGGTTTAATGTAAATGCACATGATCAATTGATTTTATACCGTGGCAGAGGGGAAATACTACCGCAAGGCTAGTCCTTATAGTAAATAGTCAAAGGTCAGCTCATAGCAACTTATAGTTTTACAACACGTTCCGACGCGGTGGTAGCTTCAAAAAACATTTGACGTTTAATAAGATGGCTTCTAGCTCCCATGTATTGAACGAGCTTTTGACCAGCGACTTCGACCGCGCGGATTACCCCTTCAGGGGTCTATTTTCGATAAATCCTTTTTTGTAGCACCTCTACATCCTCTGTAGAATGTGTACAGGGTGTAGTTGACAGCCTAGCAAATACTGAAACGGTGAATTCAGACCATCAAACTGAACAACTTTCACTATGGAACCACCCTCAGGAAACGAGAAAAAAAATCAGCACACGGCACAGCTGTTTTGTATGGAGCAGCAGATTTTTTTCACGTTTCCTGACAGTGTTTCCATAGTGAAAATTGTTCAGTTTCATATGCTCACGGCTATATTCCCCGATAGGGTAGTCAGAGATATCCTGAAACCTTAGAACATCTACGTTTCACTAGTACCGAAATTCTGTCCTGGTGTGCGAATTTTGAATCTCATTCGCTGAGCTCAGCAGTTGAAAAAGTTGAAATAACTATGGAGATGTGCATCTTTCTACTGATGATTTGAATTTCAAAAATCGCACTCCTAAAGTAAGTTTTTGAAAGTCAAATCGGCAGTAGAAAGATGCACATCTCCATAGTAATATTGACATTTTCAAATGCTGAGCTCAACGAATGAGATTCAAAAATCGCACTCCTGTGTGACGGGGAGTTGTAATGGACAGTGGGTACAATACATGCCTCGAAATTGAAGCATGCAGGTTTCCTCACGATGTTTTCCTTCACCGAAAAGCCAATGGTGTTACAAATCGTACATAAATTCCGAATAACTCATTGGTACTAGTCGGCCTGGACGGAATTGTTCAGTTTGATGGTCTGAATTCACCGTTTCAGTATTTGCTAGGCTGCCACTTACATCCTGTATTCTAAAATTTAATGTTTTGGCTTATTATTTTTAGCAGTTTAGGATGTGAGTTGTCAATCAGTCAGTCAGTCACGGAACTCTTTTATAAGTATAGATAAGGGAGTCACTTTGCAGGTTCTGACCCGAGCACTCGTCTCGCGTTTTCGCGCGTCGCACTTTTGGCTGCCACGAGGCTCCGCAATCCTCAATATCTTCTTGTTCTTGACCAAAAACAATCCCTGAGATTGGGATAGATTCTCCCATAAACTACTTGATACTGGCGGTAATGCAGTGCTAACTCACAAACAAGAGTCCATCTAAACTATTATAAAACATCTAATCTAATCTAAACTATTATAAAACTGCAACAGGAAGTTTGTCTGTACATTGAAGATATTAACAACAAAAAAAAGTTACGATATGGTTTTTAGGTATCCCTGATTCCATATCACCAATTTTTGGATTTTTTGTCTATCTGTTTGTTTGTTTGTGTGTTTTTTTCTTTGAACGAGCATCACGCAAAAACTACTGAACCGAATTTTTTTGTTTGATAGCTTATAATCTGACTTAAAATCTGGTATATAATTTGTGCGGAAAAAGTCGCGGGTTAACGCTCGTTTATTATAAACTTAAAAAAAGTATAGATAAATTAATTATGTTGAGTTGACTTTAAGTACAAGTAGCGCCATCTGTTGGCGAGTAGCCGCAAGCTTTGGTGACGAATTCATGCCGCATAGTACACAATTTATAGATGACTCAGACTTTTATGTTCAAACTCAGATATGACTCAGAATCTACAATTGAATAATATGTACTAGAGTTATAAATTGATGAGTCAATAGGAATAGAACTAGACGAAGGATGTTTTATTAGAGAGGTTGGAGGAAATAGGACATTTACTCAATAGATTAAGATAGGTGTTATTGAGTTCTACACACTGAAGGCTTTTCTCTGTATTAGGAGAAGTCCTTGCAACACGCTCTACAGGGTGAAATTGATATCATTAGTATCCTTTGAAACTAAGAGGCTACCCATCAAACTGAACAACTTTCACTTCGGGAGCAAACCAATCGGGGGAAAAAAAAAATCTGCTGTTGCATACATTTGAGTCGATTAGGCAATGCAGTTTAGTATGGAACAGCTGATTATTTTGTTGCTCCGATTTGTTTGCTCCCATCACAGAACATTATAAGAGGGGTTAGAAATGCAAAGTAGCGCTTTTGCTTCGGAGACGACTGTCGCCACTTGTCTTCCCGCTCACGCTGCTACAACTACTCATGCCCTCTCGCTCGCACCGCGCCGCGCGTCTTATGGTGTTATGCAAATTATTGCATAACCTGTGGCGACACGTTCCACGCCTACTTTGCACTTCTAACCCCTCTTATAATGTTCTGTGGCTCCCATAGTGAAACTTGTTCAGTTTGATGGGTAGACTCTTAGTTTAAAAGGATGCTAATGATATTAATTTCACCCTGTATTTTTAAACACATTCTGTTTGTATGAAGTCAGATTTTCGTTAAAATTTAGTTTCAAAGTTACAGTCGCTCAAAACTCGTATCGAACTCACGGGTATGTGAAGGCTTTTATCATCATCATCATCATATCAGCCATTAAACGTCCACTGCTGGACATAAGCCTCCCCCAAAATGGGGGGATTTGCCATAATCGCCACGCTTGGAAGGCGGGTTGGCGATCGCAGTTGGATCGAATCAATGTGTTTACTCAGAGGATGCTGCTGCCCATCCTTCAGTAGATCCCTTAGTCGCCTTTTACGACACTCACAGGAGGAAACAGGCCTGTATACAAACGAAGTTTGATTATATTTTCAATAATACCCAATCAATCAAATTAAAGATTGAAAAATTTGTCTCAGGCGGAACTTGAACCCGAACTCTTCCAAACCGGGGAACTGCGTTATCCAATTTCGCCACCGAGCCCACTATCCAGAGAACGAAATTTTCAATCTGTTGCGTCTTAACGGGACGTGAGCGCCATCTACTGGTAGTTATTACAAGCTAACCAACCCGCAAGTCCAGCATTACAACTGGAATTCATACGATATAGATGAGAGATGACACACCCAATCAATGTCAATGAAATTTTTAAACACAATCCGGAAAGTATTCTCTGTTTGTATGAAGTCAGATTTTCGTTAAAATGTATGAACTCACGGGTATGTGAAGGTTTTTGTATGAGATTCAAAAACCGTTCAAGCTCAGTACCGGTGACATTCAAAAATCGCACCTGCGATTTTTGAAACTCATGCGTTGAACTCAGCAGTTGAAAATGTCAAAATTAGATTTGCATCTTTCCACTGCTAATTTGACTTTCAAAATACTTCAGGAGTGCGATTATTGAAAGTCAAATCAGCAGTAGAAAGTTGCATATCTCCATAGTAATTTTTACATTTTCAACTGCAGAGCTCAGCAAATTAGTTTCAAAAAACGCACTCCAGGTCGGGCCGCAGCGCAAAAAGTAGTCAATTTTGAGTCACGTTGCAGGTTCTGACCCGAGCACACGTCTTGCGTGGATTTCGCGCGTCGCATTTTTGCCTGCCACGAGGCTCCGTAATACTCAATCTCTTCTTGTTCTTGACCAAAAACAATCCCTGAGATTGGGATAGATTCTCCCATAAACACGTGACACTGGCGGAAATGCAGTGCTAACGCACAAGCAAGAGTCCATTAAATATAAGTAAAAGTAGTCAATTTATTATAAGCCCACAAACATAATTTAATTTATTATAGTAATCGGACGAAACATGAGGTAAAAATGTAAACGGAATTATGAAATCAATATAAAAAATTGCACCGTTTTAATATTACCAATAATAAGCTCGAGATTATGAGAAACAAATCGACATGAGTTCCATAACTATACGTCAACTATACGCTAACATTTTTTGGGAGCCTTTTTCCCATAGCTGGAGAAATTATTATTTAATCTAGAAATAAACATTTCTTCCGCGTTCCGGGTTCTTACCGCGTTTTTGTATATTTGAGTTCCCGATATTTAAAATGTTTATTTCTAGATTATACAATAACCGCGTATCTCTCAAAAAATAATAATTTTTTTTTAATTTTATTTTTGTTTATTGATAAAACAAACAGCGTATTAAACATAGTTACTGAGCAACCAAATAACTGGTAAGGCCAATGATAGGTTTTCCTTTTTTCTATACAAAGTTTGTGGCGAAATGCCAAAAAAAAATTATCTTTTAGTGTCGCGGCGACACGTCACCTGCCGCAGCTGCGTTCAGTCGGCTACGAACTTGTTTGAACTTGTTGAACCTTTTGCCGCAGCTGCGTTCAGTCGGCTACGAACTTGTTTAAACTTGTTGAACCTTTAGGTGTCTGATTTGAGTAAGAAACAAGGTTTTTTGAAAGTCTGTTGTTAACAAAAAAAACATCGGGGAGATAAAGGATACGTAATAGAATGCATTAAGGTGGTTGCAGAGGGGTCAATTTTATACAAAACTTTGACGCACAATACGCGTAGACGGTATTAATATAAGCAACTTTGTATATAAGGTCTAACAAAATTAGGTGAAACTATTTTAAGGGGATGATCAGACCATCTAACTGAACAACTTTCTCTATGGGACCAATATCGAAATCGCGAAAAAAAAATCTGCTGTCCCATACATTTAGGTCGCGTATGTTTGTATGGAACAGCAGATTTTTGTTCGCGATTTCGATATTGGTCCCATAGAGAAAGTTGTTCAGTTTGATGGTCTGATCATCCCCTTAAAATAGTTTCAGCTAGTTTTGTTCGACCTAATATATGGAAAAATAGTTTAGAAAATCTAGATGCCGCGTCACAAATAACATTTGAAATTTATTAAATACTTAATTACGTAGATATAAAGCTTTGAGATTTTTCATGCAAAATTTTAAAAGCTGTTTATCTTCGTAATTATATTATAAACTGCAAATGTTATTTGTGACGCGGCAACTAGATTTTCTAAACTATTTTTCCATATATAAAATATTACTTTTATCAATTCCGTCTACGCGTATAGCTACCAGTGGCAAGACTCACATGTCTCGTGGCAAGGTCGGATCCAAAAGTTCATTTTCCTAATAGACCAGTCATTTTACGGAGTTTTGTTAGGCGGGGTAGGGAGTAATTATTAATTGTACTTTTAAACTGTTACCGGCACCATTTATTGACAAAAAGACTATCTTAAAACATATAAAAAAAAATTCGCTACGCAACATACAAATCAAAATTGTGTCCCAGAAGGTTTTTAAATTAATAATATTAATACCAATGCACTCATTTGACTTAAATTTAACAATATAAATTATTTTTGAAGAATAAAATAGGCATTGAAATTTTAAAATTGAGGTATTTATTAGAAAATACGAATGTATTTTTCAAAACCTTCTAAGTAGACAAAAATATTTACACCATGTTTGAAGTATGTAATAATGGTAAAGCCAAATGGTAATGGTAAATATGTGCAAAAAAAATAACCGTCAGGTTTTTTAGAATGAGATAATAGCTGAGTTTTAAAATTGGAATGGTTGACAGGCGGAGGTTGGCTGACATGATTTTTTTTTAATTTTGGTACATATCTAGGCTCAAATTGGCTCTTCAATATTATACTGAAAAAAAAATATCAATTCCTAATTAGTCCCGGCTCAAACCGTAAAATGACTGGGCTATAGGGCTCCCCGTAACCAGAATTTGGCTTGGGATTTTTAAGGACGTTCTAGAACATTACATGTTATAAACATGAAAGAACGCGATTATCTCATAAACAATATTAGTTGTGGTATGAGTGCTTCAGCCCTTGCATGCCTATACATCTAAAGCGAATGAAGCTACCTCGAAATATTGCAGTATTGCCTCTGAGTTTTGACTAGAATTTCAAAAGATGATGTTGAAACAGTGCCTGTAGTATTTTATTTATTTATTTTATGTTAACACTTTATTGTACACACGGAAATATAAAATTGAAAACAGCATAATAGACAATTACAAAGGGCGAATTAGTAGGCACTGCTTCAACAGTTTTTTAATTATTTCTTCACTAAGGGGGGCAACGAGCTTTAGGTGTGCGTCGCCCACCTCTGCCACCACCCCAAAGAGTAATATAAGTATATCAGAAAAGAGAACCCACTCGTGGCAACATTATGCATCCACCTTATGTTGAATTGAAGGCTAGCTAGCGCCATCTATGTTTCACCGACAATAATTCAACCTATACTATACATACCTACTTATATGCTGCCGTGCTTAAAACTATGCTTTCGAAACCTATGAAATTCTCTACTGAGCATTTATATAGAGATGCCAAGGTCTTAACGGTACGGCAACTGTATATCCTACGTATGATAATAAGGAAGCATAGCCGTGTCCCAGCCCAAACTGATTCTAGGAAGCGTAGTTACAAGGCTATCTGCCCTATTGACAAGCATAGAACTGCATTCGCAACGAGACAGTTAAATGTGCTGGGTTCTAGGCTCTATAACAAAATAAATAACAAGCTGAATATCTACCCATTAAGTAAAAGAGAAGTTTCCTTCAAGGTTACAAATTGGTTACAAAATATAAACTACACCGAAACTGAATCCCTCCTTCAATGCTGATCCTACTTACCTCAAACCGTGCCTTCTTTCACCCAAACACTCACACACAAACACACACACCCCAACACACCCCCACACACACACACACACCCTCACTCACTCACACACACACACAACACACACACGCACACACATCACACACACACGCACCCTCACTCACTACTCATACGTTGTATATAAAATTATATTAAACACTAATTATTTTAAAACTTTTGCAAACCTTTTGGATTCAAAATTAAGCAACTTGCACATTTATATCCTATATGCAGAATATAAAATATGTAACAACCGCCCGGAAGAATCACTGACTCTTAGGTAACAAGGCCTTTTAGGTCCCGTCTAAGAATCAGGGATACCAAAATTTGTCTTAGCACCATAAACTAGAAAATATTGTCTACATTTATACTTGATAATTATAAGGCATACTGTAATCATTTATCTGAGTCCAATAAAGATTTTTATTTTTTTTTTTTTTATATCTACTCATACCGATGGATATTATTGTTTTGAATGCTAGTTTTCGTTTAATCCCGCACCGATTGAGTGAAATTCCAGTATCCTTACTATTCCTGTAATCTAAACATTGGTAAGAGAACAACAGAAACTCCAGAACATCACTAAATCGACACGAAATTGAACGAAAACTACAAACAACCCGCACATTACGCAAGATAGGTAGCCATTTTGTGAATTTGTCAATTAGACATTGACATAGACAATAAAATCTTTTTTTTTTTCATAGTTCTGCGAAGTATTTAATAGATGGTAGCACATTCTATGCAAACTGAATCGGAACTAGCCACCAAAAGGCGACTGTCCTCCGCCTGCCCCACCCCTTGCTACGCCGATGTCCACGATTCACCAAACTCCCTTATTAAATGTGTGAATGTGATTGTTTTACTAATTAATTTGTATTATTGCAGGTAACAACTGGGCGAAGGGTCACTACACAGAGGGCGCAGAGCTCGTGGAATCTGTGCTGGATGTCATCAGGAAGGAGGCTGAGGGCTGCGATTGCTTACAAGGTGAACTAAACACATACATACATAGTTAGTATAAATATTGAAAGAAAGTTACATTCAGCAAAAAAAAAATCGTCTATGCATTCTGTCTTTTAGAATGAAGCACGTGTCTTGTCATATTCATCAATAAGAGATGCACATAGCAAATTCGTTCTAGTTAAGGTGGTTTCAGTCCATACAAACGTTTGACGCACAATACGCGTAGACGGAATTAGTAAAAGTAATATTTTATATATGGAAAAATAATTTAGAAAATCTAGTTGCCGCGTCACAAATAACATTTGCAATTTATAATATAATTACGAAGATATAAAGCTTTTAAAATTTTGTATGAAAAATATCAAAGCTTTATATCTTCGTAATTATTTTATAAATTGCAAATGTTATTTGTGACGCGGCATCTAGATTTTCTAAACTATATTTCCATGTATACAAAGTTACTTATATTAATACCGTCTACGCGTATTGTGCGTCAAAGTTTTGTATAAAATTGACCCCTCTGCAACCGCCTTAAAAATAGAGATCGCTACGTATTGCTGTCCTTATCGACATAACCACTTTTTTGTACTACGACGGCTGTCTGACTCCGGAGTCAGTCATCTAGCTTCATATAAATTGTATAGGATTGTCAATGAGTTTTTATAACCATAAAATTGAAGTGTTTGTTTAAAATAGTGACAAGAATAGAGAAAGGTATGCTTCGTTGTTTTGGTCATGTGGAGAGGATGAGTGACAGCAGATGTACGAAAGAGATATATGTTGCTAATGTGAGTGAAAGCGTCGGCAGAGGGCGCCCTCGTAGGACGTATGCTGATCAAATCAGTTGCGTCCTACAAAAAGGGGAGGTGCGGAGTACTCGATACCGACGGGCATGTATGAAGAGATATATGGATGTGCATGAGGCAAGAGAAGTATGTAAGGATCGTAGTAAGTGGCGCGCCCTGGTCTCTGCCTACCCCACTGGGAAAGAGGCGTGACGTTATAGATAGATAGATAGATTGTTTCTTTTTTGGTTTATTAAGTTTAAGCAATATAACTTTTATAAGTGGAAACTTTTTTGGCTAATTCGTTGATTAAGTTTTGTAATCCAAGTGTAAATGTTAACGCTGTATGTTTCCCTAATCCAATAAAATAAATAATAAAAAAATAAAACAACCATAGAGTCATCATGTCATACCTCAAACTGTCATACAATAACAAAGCCTAAACATGGCACGTCTCTAATGTCACCTTTGTATGCGTCAGTTATGTCCAGCTGTCATACATTGCCGCTGACATTCCAGTCCTTTCAAATCTTGTATTCTATACTATTATAAAGCTGTAACAGAAGTGTGTCTGTACATTTAAGATATTAACAAAAAATAAGTTACGATATGGTTTTTAGGTATCCCTGATTCCATATCACCAATTTTTGGATTTTTTTGTCTGTTTGTTTGTGTGTTTGTTTGAACGAGTATCACGCAAAAACTACTGAACCGATTTTGATGAAACTTTTTTTGTTTGATAGCTTATGATCTGATATATAATCTGATATATAATTTGTGCGGACGAAGTCGCGGGTTAACGCTCGTTCGGTTATAAAGCAGTAATGTAAAACAACTGTGCATATCTTAGTGGTCCCGTTAATAGCGCACTGATGTGAAGTCCTCCTTCTCTAGCTCCTTGTATAGAATGTCATTGAGGATTGTATAGGATTTTATAACTATCACTGTCTCATACGTGGTTATGTTGTGGTTCAGTCTATCAGCGTAAGCGAAAAATTCGTCTATGCATTCATACATGCTCTTCTTTAGTTCGCATCTGTTTTGATCAGCGTAGATGCGTCTAGGTCGACCCTTTCCAAATATACCCAAATAGAATGTAACTCACTACGTTAAAAGAGTCGGGACTTCCATACTAAAAACTGGACGTGACCGATAATCCAGAATGTATGAAACGTGTGCAACCGTTCAAAGAAATTTAATGGCGGCGGTGCACGTTTCATATAACGTTTTTTTTGTTAGAGAGTTGCGTGAGCCTGAATATACCTTTCATACTTTCCTTGTAAATGTCATGCGGCAACCTACTCTCGCTTAATTTTTCCACATGTCCAAACAACTTTAAGGCCATAGGTTCAGGCTAATATATTCTATGACAAACGCCATTGCCCAGCCCGAATAGTGCGTGCGTGTGGAGTTGAGAGTTGCTAAACTTAAGTAGCAATTATTATTATTATAATCTTTTCAACACACTTGCTCATAAAATGGACCTTATTTCACCGCAATTAGGCGCATAATGACACCTATAATCAAACTGTGACTTTTTCATTACTATTATTCACAAGTGAGTTATAGGTTTTTTATAGTAGGTATCTAAACTTCTTGGTTAAGTTCTTGAGTTGCTTTGTTCTTAAAAAAGTTTCGATACAAAAAAGATCATATTCAATAGTACAAATATATTCTCTAAATAAACTTTTTATTTACTAAATAAAATGATTTTTTATTATTATTTTCTTCACAAGTGTGTTGAAAAACGTCGTATGATACACGTGTGTATTGATGATAACCGTCCTCGGGTCTCAATGGCGCCTCAGCGGTAATCACCAACATTACACACTTGTACCATAATGTACTATTATTTCAGACCGGACTCCATAGTAGGGTTAGTAATACAAAAACAAACTAAGAACTACGTTAGTAAATACATTTTGAAAGACAAACAATAACTATTTGTTTATTTTATTCCCTCCTGAGTCACCGGATACGTGGCAATTGATCCAGTGCCTCAAAAAGGAACTATCTAGCCTATCCACAGTGTTCAGGAGACTGTTCAGCAATGGGCGGGGACTTTGCTCGCAGAACCGACGGCCGATGGAGTCGAAGACTACTTGAGTGGCGACCGCGTATCACAGTTTGGGTAGTTAGTAAGCACCCAGACGGTGGACCGCCGACCTGGTGAAGGCGGCGGGAACCCGTTGGATGAGGGCTGCGCTGGACCGGTCGTTGTGGCGATGCTTGGTGGAAGCCTATGTCCAGCAGTGGACGTCCACGGTTCCGCTCACACTCCTCCACCAGCAGGTGAATAAAGATATTTGTATTGATTGTATTAATTTGTCCGCAGGTTTTCAGCTCACGCACTCGCTAGGTGGCGGCACTGGGTCCGGCATGGGCACACTGCTGCTCAGCAAGATACGCGAGGAGTTCCCCGACAGGATCATGACTACGTTCAGCGTCGTGCCCTCGCCTAAAGTAAGACTTATTACATCATAATAGGGTATTACACACTAGCTAGTTGGCGGCACTGGGCCCGGCATGGGAACAATTCTGCTCAGCACGCTATGTGGAGTTCCCCCGACAGGATCATGACAACATTCAGCGTCGTACCCAAGCCTAAAGTAAGACGTCATCGCAGCCTATATAAGTGCCACTGCAGGGCACATGCCTACCCTCAAGGAGGGTGTATGAGATTGGTCATCATCATATCGTATAGCATTTTTTTGTCTTCCTTTTTGTCTTTAAATCCGGGGAGGTTCAAATGGTAAATGAGATTGGTAGACTTCACATACGCATCGAAATTTCTTCTTCAGCGTATGCAGGTTTCCTCACGATGTTTTCCTTCACCGTTTGAGAGCAGTCGGTATTACGCTAATGTCATTGATTACGTTCATAAATTAGATAAACTCATTGGTATGTATGAGTATTGAGCATGTGCTCATCCTCACTTCAGTCAGGAATAGCAGTACCTAGGTTTTTAACAGGGAAGGTTTGTATCTCATCAGCCTAGCTAGCATGCCACCCACGACAAAGCGTTTAAACGAGAAAAACGTCATGCGCGCTCTTTCTGGCCTACGTAAAATAATAAAGATGAAGGCACATCTAGATTTTTGTCGTTTTCTCGGGGGTGGCATGCTAGCTAGGCTGGTGCCCAAACTTTTCTACTTAAATAAGTAATTCTTGGGCCACATTCACATAGAAGTTGGGAACTTTCTATGTCCTTTTTGCAAAATTTCCAGCTGGTTGAGTCTCTTAATTTAAGCATAGCATATGCATACGACTATATTCCCCGAGGGGGTCCATTCAGAGATATTCTGAAACCTCAGAACATTCACGTTTCTCTAGTACCGGGCCAGTGTGACGGGGAGTGAGCCCGTGTCGCCACTTTAAGTATGTGCAAAATTGTTACAATAGTAATATTATCCACACAGGTCAGTGAAGTAGTCCTCGAGCCTTACAACGCGACGCTCTCGGTCCATCAGCTCGTCGAGAACACCGACATGACCTTCTGCATCGACAACGAAGCTCTCTACAACATCTGCTTCAGAACCCTGCGACTCGCCAGCCCGAGCTACGGTGACCTGAACCATTTGATATCTGTAAGTTTTGACCTTATCTGTCCCTTTATTAAACTAGCTCACAGATAAACAACGAAGCTCTCTACAACATCTGCTTCAGAACCCTGCGACTCGCCAGCCCGAGCTACGGTGACCTGAACCATTTGATATCTGTAAGTTTTGACCCTATCTGTCCCTTTATTGAACTAGCTCACAGATAGACAACGAAGCTCTCTAGAACAGCTGCTTCAGAACCCTGCGACTCGCCAGCCCGAGCTACGGTGACCTGAACCATTTGGTATCTGTAAGTTTTGACCCGATCTGTCCCTTTATTGAACTAGCTCACAGATAGACAACGAAGCTCTCTAGAACATCTGCTTCAGAACCCTGCGACTCGCCAGCCCGAGCTACATACATTTGATTCGGATTTTGTATGGGACAGCTGATTTTTTTTCGCGTCTCCTGAGGTAGGCTCCATAGTGAAAGATGTTCAGTTGGATGGTCTGAGTTTACCGTTTCAGTATTTGCCAGGCTGTCACTTACACCCTGTATAGATTTTTTTGTTAATATCTTCAATGTACAGACACACTTCTGTTACAGTTTTATAATAGTATTAATTGATTGATGACAGCTAAGAAACTGCCTCCGTGGTCTAATGGTTAAGATCATTGGCTCTCGACACGGAGATCGTGGGTTCGATTCCCACGGGGGACACCTAGTGATATGTCACTTTGTGCGTTTTTCCCCAGTTGGTTAGGACATTGCAGGCTGAATCACCTGATTGTCTGTAAAGAAAACACGATTCCGTATTTCGGATTGCACTTTAAGCCGTTGGTCCCGGCTACTGTCTCTGGTGGTAGTAGTCGTTACATAAAACCACGTCAGAGGCCGTAAGGCGGTCTGAAAAAACTCTTGACACCAGGGCTCTGCCCACACGATAAGAAGATGGGACCAATAAGCGAAAAAACATCAGCTGCTCCACACAAAACTTTTTCCCTTTTATATGAAATGACAGCTATGCCCAACTATAGCACCTAATTAGAAAATCGTGTGTTGTTATAGTTGACGATGTCCGGGCTCACGACGTGCCTCAGGTTCCCCGGACAACTGAACGCCGACCTCCGCAAGCTTGCCGTCAACATGGTGCCATTCCCACGTCTTCACTTCTTCATGCCAGGTGACTAATAAAATATGCACTAGATGTACTAATATGCAAGATACTAATATGCAAGATAGACTACATAAAGAACGGCGACTCCCTCGTATATAGACGTCCATTGCTGGACATAGGCCTCCCCCGCAGATCGCCACAACTCGCGGTCCTGCGCTGCCCTCATCCAACGTGTTCCCGCCGCCTTCACCAGGTCGTCGGTCCACCTTGTGGAGGCTCACTGCCTACCCACGCTGCACTAATCTTCGGCCACATCATCCATCGATTCTGCTAGCAATATGCCCCGTCCATTGCCACTTTACTTTAGCAATTCTACAGGGTGAAACGGATATTATTAGCATCCTTTTAAACTAAGAATCTACCCATCAAACTGAACAACTTTTATTATTGGAGCTAACCGATCGGAGCAAAAAAAAACAGCTGTTGCATACATTTCAGTCGCAAACTCGCGCGTCGAGATTGCAGTTTAGTATGGACTGGCAGATTTTTTATTTGTTCCGATCGGTTTGCTCCCATAGTAAAAGTTGTTCAGTTTGATGGTTAGACTCTTAGTTTGAAGGGATGCTAATGTTATCAATTTCACCGTGTATACTGATAAATTGATAATAATGAGCCGAAAAATAAATTTCAGCGAAAAAAAATTTATATTTCTTTTTGAAATTAAATAGTTTTAAGAAGTTGCTTCCGTACTATGCATCTTATTAGTTATGCATTCCCGAATTTACTGGCATCCCGAAAAATATTTAAAAAAAAATTTAAGGTGGGTTTCAGTCCATACAAAAGTTTGAACGCACAATACGTGTAGACGGAATTAGTAAAAGTAATATTTTATAAATGGAAAAATAGTTTAGAAAATCTAGATGCCGCGTAACAAATAACATTTGCAATTTATAATATCATTACGAAGATATAAAGCTTTTAAAATGTTGTATGAAAAATTTCAAAGCTTTATATCTTCGTAATTATTTTATAAATTGCAAATGTTATTTGTGACGCGGCATCTAGATTTTCTAAACTATTTTTCCATATATACAAAGTTACTTATATTATACCGTCTACGCGTATTGTGCATCAAAGTTTTGTATAAAATTGACCCCTCTGCAACCGCCTTAAGAAGCCGCTTCCATAATGTCTTAGCCGAAATCCGATCCGAATATCCGATCTCTAATCATAATGTACTATTCTTTTACATGAAAACGTAAAAGACTTCGGCTGCAAAGTTATTACAGAAGAGAGAACTTTAGATTGATTGTAAATTTTCTTCGCCAGGTTTCGCTCCGCTCACAGCCAAAAACTCGTTCGACTACCGACCCCAGTCAGTACCAGAGCTTATGACCCAGGTATGTACTCAAAAACATTACACAGGCATTGAGAAATTATTTACTTAAGACTAAGAGATAGGTGTACTTTTTGAAACCATCGGCAGCAAGGCTGATTCAGTGTTTATGGGGTGTAGAGCATCTCTATGATGGGGATGAACCAGGGCTGCCTGCATTACTCTAGTCGGTTTAGGAGTAACTGATGTTTAAAGGTCAGTATGATATTATTGTAGAATGCACTGTAGCTATGTGAACAGTACAAAAACTGACATGAACTGCCAGTCGGTTTAGGAGATACAGCCGTTCAAAGGTCGGACCTTTGAACGGCTGTAACTCCTAAACCGACTGATGAACCATGACAGTTTTTGTACTGTTCACATCGCTACAGTGCATACTACAATAATATCATACGATCAGCCTTGCAGCTGATCGTTAATTTTTTAGTGATCTTTAAACGTCAGTATCTCCTAAACCGACTGGAGTTATGCGGGGAGACCTAGTCCATCCCCATCATAGAGATGCTCTACACCCCATAAACACTGAATCAGCCTTGCTGCTGATGGTTGCAAAAAGTACACTTATCTCTTAGTCTATTACAGTAAACCCATGTTTATATGTCTTACTGCAGCCGTAGTATGACAGCGTGGTATCGCGCCTTCGCTCTTTCTATTTGCGCGCGAACGCACTAGATAAAAGGCGTGATATAGCCTTATCACGCGCATCATGCTACGGTCTCTGTGGTACCGGCACAGAATATATAATAGTACTAGCGTACAGAAGAATCACTCCCTAACAAACAGCAAGTTTAGGTATGAAAAGATACCTACACTTTCCGGCGCCGCTTGCCTGCAAGCTAAATTGTATCTTATATCAGCGCGCGAACTGTGAATGTTCTTTGCGCGCCGCAGTTCAAGGACGTTGCCGCCGGCGATCGCAAAGGTTGTAACTTGCGAAGTTTTTGAATCTAATTTATAAATGCGATATTGATTTCAAACTAAGACATTATTATGTGTAACTAAGAAAACTACGAATCATTAAAATATTTAGCATAATAAATACACAACAAATCCATAGCCTAGCCTTATTATGAATACGAATAGGTAAGTACGTCGTACATACCTACATTCAGCGAAGCTGCTACCTTATTGGGAACTCTTATTTTCTATTAACTAGAGCAAAAGTTATTCATATTTCCTTAAGTAATTACCTTAAGCCGCGAGCCGAGCGGCAACCCACTGACGTTAGCCGCCCTCGGCGGCAGTTCGGCCGAACATACCTAAACTGCGGAGTGAACCAGGCCTGGTACCGGTGCAGTTTATAAATGTTAATAGCGCGCGAAATGATATTGATGTGCCAGGTTCGTGCGCCTAAATTTGTATTAGCAAATAGCGGCAAACGCGATCTCACAACTAGCCGCCATCGATATTTTAATTATACCGTTTAAAATATGTTGTTTGTACAGATGTTCAACCCAGGAAACATGATGGTGGCTGCAGACCCTCGCCACGGCAGGTACCTCACCGTGGCGACCATCTTCCGCGGCCACATGTCCATGCGGGAGGTAGACGACCAAGTGCTCTCCATACAGAACAAGAACTCGAGGTTTGTTAAGAGGATATGTGAAAAAAATTGGATTCTTCAAAGCGTCATATATCATGAAGTACTACAGTAGTATGATTAGCGGATATGTATAAATTGAACATATAGTTGAAGTTTTGATTAGAGCCAAAATACGATTAAGACACATTTTCTCGATAGAAAAACAAGCCAAAGTAGCCTCCGTTTTTATCGATAAACGCTTGGAACTGCTAAACGGTGAATAATAGAAACACGAGACTCTATTTAAAAAAAAAGAGATTGATATCTTACAAATTTTGATAAGAGCAGAATTAAACTTACATAAATAGTACAATCACAATTAAATAAAGTGTGTTTTACGCTTGCGTCGTTTCAGGCGCGCGTGCCACCCCATCTCTTTCTCTCGCATCAGGCAGTAATATAAGCTATCACACGCCCATTTCGCTTCAATTATTTTTCGACATAGGCCCTTAACACGTTCCGGGACAGTGAACGAGACACAATAGAACTTTTATTGTTATCACGGCTATAGGCGGTCACTGTCCCGGAACGTGTTACGGTGGTTTCAGTCCATACAAAAGTTTTACGCACAATACGAGTAGACGGAATTAATAAAAGTAATATTTTATATATGGAAAAATAGTTTAAAAAAATCTAGTTTCCGCATAACAAATAACATTTGCAATTTATAATATAATTACGAAGATATAAAGCTTTTAAAATTTTGTATGAAAAATTTCAAAGCTTTATATCTTCGTAATTATTTTATAAATTATAAATGTTATTTGTTACGCGGCATCTAGATTTTCTAAACTATTTTTCCATATATACAAAGTTACTTATATTAATACCGTCTACGCGTATTGTGCGTCAAAGTTTTGTATAAAATCGACCGCTCTGCAACCACCTTAACGGAAAAGCGTTCAATAAGTGCTGGTTTAGGTCACGGAGTTGAAAATGAAATGTTGTTCAATCAGAATTTTTTAAGGTATGAAGATTGTGAGGTATTGTCAAGAACCTTACATAAATGCGATCTTAAGTCATGAGGCTTGTATGGTATTGGGTATTATCTACAGGGTGAAATTGATATCATTAGCATCCTTTTAAATGAGTCGCGAAATCGAGATTGCAGTTTAATATGGAACAGCAGATTTTTTTATTTGCTCCAATCAGTTTGCTGCCATAGTAAAAGTTGTTCAAAAGGATGCTAATGATATCAATTTCACTCTGTATATAACAAGATGTCCAGGTCACTATTGTGTTTAGTGTAAATAAAATATGTTTCATTCCATAATCTAAACTATTATAAAACTGTAACAGGAAGTGTGTCTGTACATTGAAGATATTAACAAAAAAAAGTTACGATATGGTTTTTAGGTATCCCTGATTCCATATCACCAATTTTTTGTTTTTTTGTCTGTCTGTTTGTTTGTTTGTTTGAACGAGCATCACGCAAAAACTACTGAACCGATTTTGATGAAACTTTTTTTGTTTGATAGCTTATTATCTGACTTAAAATCTGGTATATAATTTGTGCTGACAACGTTGCGGGTTAACGCTCGTGGTTTACTAATTCTATAACTCGTCCCCGCAGCTACTTCGTGGAATGGATCCCCAACAACCTGAAGGTAGCAGTGTGCGACGTGCCCCCTCGCGGCCTCAAGATGTCTGCCACCTTCATGGGTAACTCCACCGCCATACAGGAGATCTTCAAGAGGATCTCCGAACAGTTCACCGCCATGTTCCGTAGGAAGGTGAGACATTGTAACTTCTAGCAGCTGCTTCGTAGAATGTATCCCCGGACCAAGCACGTATCCAGACTTTAGTTTCGGGGACGACGACGACGACGACGACGACATTTAATTTTCGGGGGAGGGGAGGATATTCATAGAAAAACAATGAAAAAGTAAGTGCTGGGGGGGGGGGGGGGGGGTGATAAAACCATAGAGATCTACAGAGATACCAACCAACGCGCTGAGTACGAAACCTAGTGTCGCATCACCACCAGTACCACGCGATAGAAAGTATTTTGTTAGCTTAAATGTGCTCATTATCCATTGCGGTATCAGAACTCAACGTTCGAATAATCTTTAGTACTACGCAAGCATTGTAAACTATTTACACATAATATGTCGCGAGCAATGTGTTCCGTTTTTGCGCATGTTACTGCGACACTAGCCCCGCCCCCTTTTCACGTCTCCCTTTAGTTTTTGTGATCTGTGGATACCCACCTATCATCCCCTTAAAATAGTTTCAGCTAATTTTATTAGACCTTATATATGTATTCTATATCGTTGTCTAGTCATCATAATACAAGTCCAGGTACTTTAAATGTGACTAGATAATTTGTGTGACAATGTCCAAGATATTTATTAAAAGTTTCCACATTCAAGAGGATCTCCAGTTTCTTATCTCGGTTCCTACGGCCGAGTGACCTGGCCTTGGAACTACATCCCTAAAATTGTCTTTAATTTCAACGTACTCAATTAATATGAACTCTGTCTGCAGGCTTTCCTCCACTGGTACACCGGCGAGGGAATGGACGAGATGGAGTTCACGGAGGCCGCCTCCAACATGGCCGACCTCATCTCAGAGTACCAACAGTACCAGGTAACTACATATACACCACTGTTTTAAATGTGTCCCCTGTAGAATTAATATAAACCGAGGTTTCTACCCTTTTTGTATTTTTGGTGCTTTTGTGGTAGTGTCTTCAACACTGCCATAAATGATCTCTTGAATTGGCTCTCTAATAGCCACGTTTTTTCCTTCTTATTGCTGTCTCCCGTTTGCAATGGAGGGAAGTATATTTTGTTTTCGTACTCCTCCTATCTTCTTTGATGAATTCATTGCGGGTTCCAGGAAAGATAAGAGTCATCCCCCGGGCTCGCTGGACTTCATTGTCCAGTGTTGTGAATGGTCGCCGCTGTTGATCCTGGCTTACAGGAGTTACAGCGGTGCGAATGTGTGGTGGGCCTATGCCCGATATAAAAAATGTCTGCCCTTTTGTGTGCTTTAGGCCGGATTCGACCAAACTTTGATTTATACAAGGAACAATTTTACACTTGTTATTTACTCCGAAATAACTTCATTTGTGCTCTACCACACTAAACCCATACTAAAAGAACAAATGTATAATCCACCTAAAGAAAGAGGTCGTTGTATCCGCACTTATTGCAATGTGAGGTTAAACAGTTTTAATTTGTTAGGTTTCTTTTTATAAAATTTTTTTTAATTCTATGACATTGACATTTCATTAGTCTCGTTATAAGGTTACACCGTCAAATATGGTCGTGTAAAATTTACTCTCAACTTATTCATAGATTAGGGTTAGTAAAACGCAAAATCAGTTTACTCGAGAGTAACCGGCGACTTAATCTAAGAATAAAATTTACTCGCGTTTGGGTCGTATCGGGCCTTAATATTGTTATTTTATGTTTTTTGTGTGCAAATTATCTTAAAGTCTTTTAGGTTTTAAGATGAGAGACTTGTCACCTGTGTTACTTATTTTCTTCACATTACGCCTTCAAAAGCTTGATTTTTTTCTCAGAAAATTGAAATGTTTTTTTTGTACTCGTTTTCGTGTTAATTTCGATATTTGAGAAATAAACATGTCGCTCGATAGATACTAGTTTTAACATAATAACCAGTTTACAGTGACAAGGAAGCAGATCGGTGAAAAATCACAAATAATTCTATAAACATTTTTTTTATAGGTATACATCGTGTTAATGAATTAACGCAAAACTAGGAAGTATTTTGTTTAGAATCGAGAGCAGAATCGAATTATCATGATTTCAACATAGGTTGTTTTTTTTTCTTCAAAATATTAAATAAATAATTTATTTATAAATTAAAAAATTTACTGAACCCGATGTAAACCCACCGCACGGGCACACTCACCCTACTTACTACCAAAACAAGATTATTAAAATGTATCCATGAGTACGTTAGCGCCTTCATTCATCGCTGAAATGATAACAAATCATTTTTGCCTCAAAACTTAAAATGCGAATACCTAACTTTAAATTTTAACTATCAAAATAATGAAATTATTGTTTAAATCTATTTATTTTCTTATAAATAAGTTGGGGTGTATGAGGTTTTGCGCTTATTCATTAACACGTTGTATAAGAGGTATACAACCAAAAAAGGTGATAATGATGTCCTCAACCCCACATTTTCCTTTGGACGACCTTAACTCGACCATCCTGCACGGCTAGCATGCCACCCACGACAAAGCGTTTAAACAAGAAAAACGTCATGCGCGCTCTTTCTAGCATACGTAAAATAATAAGGATGGAGGCACATCTCGATTTTTATCGTTTTCTCGGGGGTGGCATGCGAGGCCTACTGTACAATAGCCTTAACATATTTAGCTCACATTACCTTATTTACCTCCAGGAAGCAAACGTGGAAGACGATGACGTAGAATTCGACGAGGAAGAAGAGCTGGAGAACGAGCAGTACCAGGACAGAGACGCTGTCCAGGTAGCTTAGGAGCTGAGCAGAGGCGCCATCTAGTTGTACACTAGCTTACTTTTTAACGCGGACGCCTGATTTACGTTATTATTTTAATCGTCACTAATTAGGTACAGTACTATTTTGAAGTAAGATTTACTCCGGGCGGAGCGCATAAATTTAGTTCATTTTCATTTATTTACATGCTGATTTACATCCAATAACAACATACATTGTTTCGGGATTACATAACACCTGCGCATTCCGCGGCACCCTGCGCATATTCGCGCATTCCGCGGAACAGCAAGCATACCCGCGCATTCCGGCATTCCGCGGCACCCTGCGCATATTCGCGCATTCCGCGGAACAGCAAGCATACCCGCGCATCCCGGCATTCCGCGGCACCCTGCGCATATTCGCGCATTCCGCGGAACAGCAAGCATACCCGCGCATCCCGGCATTCCGCGGCACCCTGCGCATATTCGCGTATTCCGCGGAACAGCAAGCATACCCGCGCATCCCGGCATTCCGCGGCACCCTGCGCATATTCGCGCATTCCGCGGAACAGCAAGCATACCCGCGCATCCCGGCATTCCGCGGCACCCTGCGCATATTCGCGCATTCCGCGGAACAGCAAGCATACCCGCGCATTCCGGCATTCCGCGGCACCCTGCGCATATTCGCGCATTCCGCGGAACAGCAAGCATACCCGCGCATTCCGGCATTCCGCGGCACCCTGCGCATATTCGCGCATTCCGCGGAACAGCAAGCATACCCGCGCATCCCGGCATTCCGCGGCACCCTGCGCATATTCGCGCATTCCGCGGAACAGCAAGCATACCCGCGCATTCCGGCATTCCGCGGCACCCTGCGCATATTCGCGCATTCCGCGGGACAGCAAGATACCCGCGTAATTACTGTAAACTCTTCAATTTCCTTTACCGATTGTAAAATGCCATAAAATGCGCTCGGCTCGCTGAAAATCGTACTTAAGTTCAAGCTTCGTAAAGGCAACCCGACTATTTCGTGTGGGATATTAGACAGTCGCGTGTCGTTAAAAAAAAAAGTAATTCGACTAAGCTTTCTACGTTTAAGACTGTCGGAAAATCCATAACTTTTTTGTCTACTTTTCGTACAAACAAGTTTCCAAAACACACTTTCACCTCCCCCATGGGGACACTCAGGGCTACCTAGAAGTGGGCACGTAGAAGCTGATTATGAAATTTTTTTCAGGTTTCGCGTTAATTTGTATAAATAATATCAGAATCATTAAAAATCCGCCATCGCATCATAAAAATCTACACTGCTATATAAACTATCATGTAATATAAATAATTTATAATTTATATATTTCTGAATAACAATAAACTTCGATCGCAAATAAAAAACTGGGTACACAATCTACGTTCCGAAAATGGCAAAACCTAAAATGCACTTAAACCGTAGACCTGGAGTGCGATTTTTGAATCTCATACGTTGAACTCAGCAGTTGAAAATGTATGGAGATACGCATCTTTCTACTGCTGATTTGACTTTCAAAAATCGCACTCCTCGCAACCTGTATATTTACGATCGATTATATCCGGAGAGGAAAAATTTTAGACACTTGATACGACACGACTTTCTTTAAGACATTCGAAGGTAAAATGAGAAGAGAGGTAGAGGAAGAATGGGAAGGAAAAGAGTGGAGTCGTGTGGAATCAGGAAGAGAGAGAGGATTGCCGAATGCTCCACCGATTCAGCTTTAGCTCTTAAGAGGACTGTGGAGTAGAATAAGATACCGTTACAAGTTTTCTACGCCCATATGTGTAGGAGAAGATGCATGTTTTATTGAACAACATGAAACGAAATCTTTATTAGCAACGAATAGGTTGAAATTTTGCATGCAGCGGCGTCTTATGAATTTCCATGCAAAAATCTAAAACATTCGAGAACGTTTTAAAACTTTACCTTGTATACAGAGTGAAATTGATATCATTAGCATCCTTTTAAACTAAAAGTGTACCCATCAAACTGAACAACTTTTACTATGGGAGCAAACTGATCAGAGCAATAAAAAATTCTGCTTTTCCAATCTCGAAATGTATGCAACAGCAGATTTTTTTGCTCCGATCGGTTTGCTCCCATAGTTAAAGTTGTTCAGTTCGATGGGTAGACTCTTTGTTTAAAAGGATGCTAATGATATCAATTTCACCTTGTATAGTTGGCTTATAGTTTACTACTACCTATTTGTTTTATATAGCTGTAAGCTCCCCAAATACAATACAAAAAAATCTTTTTGGTTTCATTTAATTCAATGCACTATTTAAAGTCACCTCATTTTTGTTAAACAAAATGATTTTGGCATCACTTTCCGCAAATTGAAATACTCAAAAATAAATTATAATATAATTTATTTAGTTAAAAATAAAAACAAATTTTAATCCTATGAAATTCAAAGAATCTAATAACATAAGTTAATAACAATAAGTTTTTTAGAGCTTCGCGGTTACTTTTGAATCTAAAAGCGGGTACTCAAATATAAGTACCGAAACGCGGTAAGAACTCCGTTAAAAATGGGTTTAAAAAAATTGACATTTTACTTATAAAGTGTCAAATAAAAACGTTTTCTCTTTTTGTATGGAGACTGGCTTCACAATCCTCTTAAATATAATGATAATGAATGAATATAATCAATCAACTAAATCATCTTCTGAATCCTAACATTTATTCACGAAACTTTATAAGTTCGATTTGTTGCAAGTTTCTTTTTAAAAATAGGTAAATTAAATGAATGATGAGACCGTATCGTGAAATTAAGTTGAAATATTATTTATAAGTTTTAAATATTGTAGTAAATAAGTTCTTTTATCATTTCACAACTTTTTTTTCCTAAGTTTTTTAATACATATATGCCCGTCTAGCATGATTTCTCCACAAGCGCGCGACGCGTCTTACCTGCATACTAAGTTACTTCCTCTCGCGCTTTTCAGAGAGCGAATTGAAAAAAACGGAACAAGTAGAGAAATCATACAAGACCTGGCCTAGCATGCCATCCCCGAGAAATCGATAAAAAAACGTGCATCCATCTTTGTTTCTTTCCGTATGACAAAAGGACGAGATTTGCATCCATCTTTGTTTCTTTGCGTGGATAGGAGCTCGCATGATTTTCTCGTTTTGTCGTGCATGGCATGCTAGCCTTATTGCTGTAGTACCTACCCTTAATTAATGATTCTATGATATAAAACTCTTTGAAGAAACTACAGAATCGATATTTTCGTTAATTCCTAGACAGCGTGTTATTTTCATTTGCGTTCGCACAAGAAAGGGATACAAATATATAAATATCACCCGTGAAGAAAAGAGACGGAATAGTTCTGTCTTGCATAGCTTGCATGCTTTTTGTATACGAATTGTCGTATGAATGTGATATAATTGTGTATACTTTTGTGTAAACTTTTGTGTAAATTTAATTGTTCAGAAAATAATTGTTGTTAAATGTTTTCGATAATTCGATTTAATCTGTATTTGTATTTCCCCCGCAAGGCAATAGCCTCCTCTCATGAGGAGGGAGGCATATTCCACCACATTCCAATATGGATAAGTGGTCGAAGTTAATGGTCAACTAGCTAGGAGAGTATTTACAAGCCGACTCAACAGGCCACTGACTTAACGAATACTGCCATCAGGCAGTATCCGGGACCAAATGATTAACGTGCTTTCCGAAGCACCGAGGCGCTCAATGTTTAAATAAGAAGGTCACCCATCGAAAATGAATATTTTCCAAGATACAATTTTCCTAGATTTCTACCATCAATGAATTTTTTTTTCAAACCGATAAGAACCCTCTAAAAATCTACTAAAAATGTGCATCGGTGATTGTTTAGAACTAAGGATTTATAAAGGTGATCTTGCACACTTGTTCGCGCCGAAAGAGCCGAAAGAATCAAATTTTTGAATTCCTTGCATGGATTCCTATGAAACCTCGCACACTTATCCGCGCCGAATCGGACGAATCGTCGGAAGAATTCGGAAAGTACTTATACTTCATTCCAAATAAGGTTGACAAGATTTTCCGATTTCTATTTAGCTTTCTGGCCAATTTATTTATTTATTAGGTCAGCCTACAGCTGTCAAACGGGTATAAATAGGCGACAGACGGCGCGCACAGGTGTCGGACGCTCGGCGGAGTAACAACTCTGTTTCGAACGTTCGTCGGTCTAACTCCTGAGGATGCTCCTTGGTGGAGCGAAACACGTGTAGAGTAGAAATTATTTGGTGGGCAGGTTGTGTTGCATAACGTAATACAACTTTGTCTACTAGGTACTTGGAAGCGGAGGTCTTGATACAATCGTGTCATCTACATATCAGCCTACAGCTATTACATCTGACACAAGTTTAAGGATAAATAGGATAGGTTTAATTTGGATTACCAAATATAATTTATTTATCAGAAAGATATAGTATCCGACATATACGTTACGTTACGTTACGTTAAACGTACAAAAGCTGTTCTAAGAATGAGTGAAAGGAAGTGTACCATTGTCGTAATTTTGCTTCGTTCCGAAGTGCTAATTAAACTTTTTTACCAATGTTTCTAGATTTTCGCGTTTCTCGTCCTCTGTGTACTTAAATGTGGAATACATCGTATCCATCCGCGCCTATGAAATTCACTAATAAACTGGCCTGCACATCACTTCGCTCTTTAGACACGCCTGATGCCTTCGTAAACACCTCAAACTGCCTTTGCGGTGCTTTTGCGGTCGTATCTTCAACACTGCCGTAAATGATCTCTTGCATTGGCTCTCTAATAGCCATGTTTTTTTTCCTTCTTATTGCTGTCTCCCGTTTGCAATGGAGGGAAGTCTGATATTTCGTTTTCCTACTCCTCCTACCTTCTTTGATTAATTCATTGCGGGTTCCAAGACAGATTAGAGTCATCCCCCGGGCTCGCTGGACTTCATTGTCCAGTGTTGTGAATGGTCGCCGCTGTTGATCCTGGCTTACAGGAGTTACAGCGGTGGGAATGTGTGGTGGGCCTATGCCAGATTTTTATTTACCTCAAACTGCCTATACCACTTATGCCACGCGTCGGCGCGGGCCGCCGGTCCACCTTCCAATCACAATTCCGATGGTGGACGCGCGTGTTCCATTGTTTTTGTCCGTTAACGAGTTTTACTATTAGTAATTATGTATGATTAGACACAATAATGTCATCATCATCAGCCTATCATCGTCCACTGCTGAACATAGGCCTCTCCCAAGGCGCGCCACAAAGCTCTGTCCTCGGCCTTCCTCATCCAGTCGCTCCCCGCTACCTTTTTTAGGTTGTCTGTCCAGCGGGCAGCAGGACGTCCCACACTACGTCTACCAGTTCGCGGTCTCCACTCCAGAACCCTGACACCCCACCGGTTGTCAGTTCTTCGGCAGATATGACCAGCCCATTGCCACTTCAGCTTGCTAATTTTCTGAGCTATGTCAACCACTTTCGTTCTCTGACGTATCACTTCATTTCTGATGTGATCTCTCAGAGAAACACCGAGCATAGCTCTCTCCATAGCTCGCTGCGCGACCTTGAATTTATGAACTAGTCCTATCGTCAGGGTCCATGTTTCCGCACCATAGGTCATTACTGGCAGGACGCACTGATCGAACGAAGCTGTTCTAACAATGAGTGAAAGGAAGTGTTTCAAATCTCAGTTTCTGTAATGCAAAATAGCCTTAAAATTTCGTTGCTAATTAGAATATAGTATAGGTACCGAAGAGAATTCGGATGACGTCGTCAGATTCAATAAGTCCTCGTCAAGTTCCATCACAATATACCGAGATTCGTTCTGACACCACTTCGGAAATACACCGTGGAATCGGGGTCGTTTTGAAACCGGGACACGGTGCTTCAGACAATCAAAATCAAACTGAACAACTATGGGGTCAATAGCGAAATCCAGAAAAAAAACCCAGCTGTTAGATAGCCATAGAAAATGTCAATAACTTCTCGACAAATATATTAACTAGCAGATTTTTTCAAGGTTTCAAAGTTGGTCCCATAGTAAAAGTTGTTCAGTTTGATGGTCCGAAGCACCCTGCTTCGGCATCAAAACGACAACAATTCCACGTTGAATACAACGTTGGTAATTCTTTCGTCGCGGATAGGTGCGGAGAAACTTCGTTTCTTTCGGCGCGGTCGGTCTTTTCGGCGCGGACAAGTGTGTCACCTTAAAATCTCAATATTATGTGGCGGGTGCTAGGAATCGTGCATAGGTATTGTCTATACCTTGGAGTACAGACTGCCTAACTAGCGGTGAAACACGATAATACTCCTTGGTGGTCGGTAATGATCGTTCTTCTTTCGGAAATTCCCGTCTATGTTTTCGACGTTACCTTGTCCCTTTTTAATCCAACGACAAAAATTAAAAAAAAAAAGTTTTTATTTAAATTTTGTTCTGGAGTGCGATTTTTGACACTCATTGTTTGAACTCAGCAGTTGAAAATGTCAATATTACTATGGAGATATGCATCTTTCTACTGCTGATTTGACTTTCAAAAATCATACTACAGGAGTGCGATTTTTGAAAGTCAAATCAGCACTAGAAAGATGCGTATCTCCATACATTTTCAACTGCTGAGTTCTACGTATGAGATTAAAAAATCGCACACCTGATAGAAAGGGACACAAAAACGTTGGAAATATCGACTACGGAGATACGAAAGGTCGAACATTACCGACCGCTATGGCCAATTTTCTTGTTTCCATGCTTGTAAGAGGTAGCGGCATCCTTTATGATTCTAAAATCCTTGGGCGGATGCCTATATAAAAATTCCACAATAAAACACAGTATTCCAACCTCGGCTTAAGTATAAGTGATTAATTTTTAAATTGATGTTTGATTCGTTACGATTGTATTTTTATGCTTATCAAATTGTTTTTTTACTTACCCAAATAAAAATATTGATCAAATTACAATTTTGTGTTTAATTTTGCAATCTGGTGTTAATGAGGTATTCTTTTGACAGCTAATTTAATAATGAAAACTTGAGTTGTCTAAAACTAACAGAAAGTGTGTCTGTACATTGAAGATATTAACAAAAAAAAAGTTACAATATGGTTTTTAGGTATCCCTGATTCCATATCAGCAATTTTTGAATTTTTTGTCCCGTCTGTTTGTTTGTTTGAACGAGCATCACGCAAAAACTACTGAACCGATATTGATGAAACTTTTTTTGTTTGATAGCTAATGATCTGACTTAAAATCTGGTATATAATTTGTGCGGACGAAGTCGCGGGTTAACTCTAGTATATAATATATCTATGAATAAAAATATACGAGGTGTTGCAAAAATAAAAATAAACATTTAAGGGGCCAACAAACTGACCAACTTTCACTATGAGACCAATATCGAAATCGCGAAAAAAAACTGGAGTGCGCGATTTTTGAATCTCATTCGCTTAGTTCAACAGTTCAAAATGTCAAAATTACCATAGAGATATGCATCTTTCTACTGCTGATTTGACTTTCGAGAATCGCACTCCTGGAGTGCGATTTTGTAATCTCATACGTTGAACGCAGCAGTTGAAAACGTATGGAGATACGCATCTTTCTACTGCTGATTAGACATTCAAGAATCGCACTCCAGAAGTATGATTTTTGAAACTAAAATCAGCAGTAGAAAGATTCATATCTCCGTAGTAATTTTGACATTTTCAACTGCTGAGCTCAACTTATGAGATTGAAAAATCGCACTCCTGATGTTCCATACTAAACTAAAAATCTACTCGAGCTAAATGTATGGGATAGCAGATTATTTTTTTCGCGATTTCGATGTTGGTCCCGCAGTGAAAGTTGTTCATTTTGATGGTCTAAACAAGTTTTAAATATTTATTTTTTACTTTTGTTACACCCTATATAGTTAATATATCACGGTAGTTCTTCTAATTAGTTTGTGAATATATCTATCAAATATCTATGAATAAAAAGGAAAAAATTACTACAACATGACCTTTGACCCGACAGATGGCGTTGACATGTGTACATGGATGGTTCTGACAAAAAAATACACAATAATGAATCATCGACAAACCGATGAACCCATAATCTCCAAAATAGAATTAGAATATAACCACAGAGTACTATAATAACCAATATCATTTAAATTCGCATTAATTTGTCTTTTCAGTTAAGTAATTATATTTTACGATCGGATTTTTAAGTTATAACTAATAATTTGTTTTATTCTTGTCAGGCATTACATACAATTATTAGACAACACACGTTTTACTCTCAGCTTTCAGTACTTAAGTATAAATTAAAAAGAAAATACTTACTCCTACAAAGACAAGAAAAATAAATGTTCTAATTAATTATTAGGGTTCCGTACTCAAACGGTGCCTACGCCGCCGTTCATCCTACATTTTAAAGGTGTCGGTATAGTATAGGGTGTTACAAAAGTAAAAATAAAAATCATTTAAGGGGGTTGTTTAGATTAGACCATCAAATTGAACAATTTTCACTATGGTACCTGGAGTTCGATTTTTGAATCTCATACGTTGAACTCAGCAGTTGAAAATGTATGGAGAAACGCATCTTTCTACTGCTGATTTGACTTTCAAAAATCGCACTCCTGTAGTATGTTTTTTGAATGTCAAATCAGCAGAAGAAAGATGCATATCTCCATAGTAATATTGACATTACTCCAGGAGTGCGATATTTAAAGTCAAATCAGCAGTACAAAGATGCATATCTCCATAGTAATATTGACATTTTCAACTGCTGAGTTCAAATAATGAGTTTCAAAAATCGCACTCCAGTATGGAACATCAGATTTTTTTTCGCGATTTCGATAATGGTCCCATAGTGAAAGTTGTTCAGTTTGATGGTCTAACTAAACCACCACCCATCAATGTTTATTTGTATTTTTGTAACACCTTGTATATAAGGTCTAACAAAATTAGGTGAAACCGTTTTAAGGTTATGATCAGACCGTCAAACTGAATAACTTTCTCTATGGGACTAATATTGAAATCGCGAAAAAAAATCTGCTGTCCCGTACAAAAATGCAAACATAACTCGACCGAAATCTATGGGATAGCAGATTTTTTTCCCGATTTCGATATTGGTCTTATAGAGAAAGTTGTTCAGTTTGATGGTCTGATCATCCCCTTAAAATAGTTTCACCCAATTTTGTTAGACCTTATATAGCTAGGGAACACATAAAAGGGATCAGGAGTGTGATTTTTGAATCTCATACGTTGAACTCAGCAGTTGAAAATGTCAATATTACTATGGAGATATGCATCTTTCTACTGCTGATTTGACTTTCAAAAATCATACTCCAGGAGTGCGATTTTTGAAAGTCAAATCAGCACTAGAAACATGCTTATCTCCATACATTTTCAACTGCTGAGTTCAACGTGTGAGATTCAAAAATCGCACTCCTGATAGAAAGGGACACAAAAACGTTGGAAATATCGACTACGGAGATACGGAAGGTCGAACATTACCGACCGCTATGGCCAATTTACTGTTTCCATGCTTGTAAGGAGGAGCGGAATCCTTTATGATTCTAAAATCTATATATAAGGTCTAACAAAATTAGGTAAAACTATTTTAAGGGGATGATCAGACAATCAAACTGAATAACTTTCTCTATGGGACCAATATCGAAATCGCGAAAAAAAAAATCTACTGTCCCATATATTTAGGTCGAGTATGTTTGTATGGAACAGCTGATTTTTTTTTCGCTGTTTCGATATTGATCCCATACAGAAAGTTGTTCAGTTTGATGGTCTGAGCATACCCTTAAAATAGTTTCACCTAATTTTGTTAGATCTTATATGTATAATATTTCAAAAATCATATCTATACTATTATAAAACTGTAACAGGAAGTTTGTCTTTACATTGAAGATATTAACAAAAAAAAAGTTACGATATGGTTTTTAGGTGTCCCTGATTCAAATTCACAAATTTTTGGATTTTTTGTCTGTCTGTTTGTTTGTGTTTGTTTGAACGAGCATCACGCAAAAACTACTGAACCGATTTTGATGAAACTTTTTTTGTTTGATAGCTTATGATCTGACTTAAAATTTGGTATATAATTTGTGCGGACGAAGTCGCGGGTTAACGCTCGTTATAAATATAATCTATAATATGATTTTTGAAAGTCAAATTATCACTCTAGACTGGCTTTCAGCCTCATAATATATTGAATCCTTACTGTCGCGAGCAATGTGTTCCGTTTTTGCGCATATTGCTGCGACCCTGGCCCCGCCACCTTTTCACATCTCCCTTTTGTGATCTGTGTACGGAAACCTTCCTCCGTGCGCGAGTCTGACTCGCACTTTGCCGGTTTTAAAAGATTGCTATTTTGAAATCGTGTTCCATTATTAAATACATACAGTAGCAGTAATTAGTTTTTTAACGTAATAAAAATACAAGATAAAAAACGCAACTCTTTCAAATTGTGTTTGTTTGAAATGGTTAGGACACCAAAATGTTTATTCAATTATTAATCTGTAAGTACACTTTCTATCTTTTTGTTTTATCTTCCAAATCTAATTTAAAAAAAAATCAGGGGAAAAAAGCAAATTAGGTACCTACTTAGAAATAATCTTTTATTTTGCTGGAGCAAAATGAAAAAAAATCGGAGAAAATTACAATCTCTCTTTGTTAATTAATAAATAAAGAAAGATGGGATGTTTAATTTAATCAACTTCATCCGCCATTATACGTCTCGAAAGTTTGCATCGAACTATACCTATTTTATTCGTTTCGTATATAGCCCAGTCATTTTACGGTTTGAGCCGGGACTAATTAATAATTGATTTTTTTTTGGTATACAATTGAAGAGCCAATTTGAGCCTAGAAATGTACCAAAATTAAAAAAAAAAATCACGTCAGCAACAGTTCCAATTTTAAAATTTTGCTGTTATCTCGTTCTAAAAAACATGATAATTTAAGGCCTGGTAGACTCGACCGGGAATCCAAGGGCTGGCGCTTTCCTCGCTCAACGGATCAGTTTAGCCGTTCAGCGAGGAAACGCTGCCAGCATCGTACGCACTGCATTGTACATACCTTCCTTTATTTGTCAAAAAGATTTAATTAAATAATAAAATTGTAACAAAGGAAATAAAATTAAGGCTTTACCATTATACAAACTTCAAACATGCTGTAAAAATTTTTGTCTACTTAGAAGGTTTTAAAAAATACATTCGTATTTTCTACGAAACTAATACCTCATTTTTTAAATTTCAATGCCTATTTTATTGCTCAAAAATTATTTATATTGTTATATCTAAGTCAAATGAGTGCATTGATATTAATATTATTAATTTAAAAGCCTTCTGGGACACACAATTTTGATTTCTATGTTGCGTAGCGAATTTTTTTTTAATATGTTTTAAGATAATAATTTTAATTTTTGTCACGAAATGGTGCCGGTTACAGTTTCAAAGTCCAATTAATAACTACCCCCTACCCTGCCTAACAAGACTTCGTAAAATGACTGGGCTAATATTCACCATTCAAATATTCGACACTACCGGGATTCGAACCTGGAGTGCGATTTTTAAATCTCATTCGCTGAGTTCAACAGTTGAAAATGTCAAAATAACTATGGAGATATGCATCTTTCTACTGCTGATTTGACTTTCAAAAATCTCTGAGATTTTTGAAAGTCAAATCAGCAGTAGAAAGATGCATATCTCCATAGTTATTTTGACATTTTCAACTGCTGAGCTCAGCGAATGTGATTCAAAAATCGAATATTTTAAAAATTATATTTTTTTGACAGGTTTCCTCTCCACCTCTACTATAGTGAGCTCAAATAGCTTTCAACAACCGAAAAGCGTTATTTTAGGACCATCAGATGACTATTCGCATACATACCCGACACCTCACTACCCGTACGATTTTGATTTCGACTATTACGATGACAACATTCTACTAAAAACAAATATAAAAGAAAGTGTAAAAAATAAAATCAAACGGTTTCTTAAAAAATACAAAAATAAGAATATACTCCTGAGATTGGGGGCAAATTATGACGACATATTTTTAGAAGATGAAATAATTGCTAAAGACACAGACGAATACCAGATTGGAAGTATAGCTAGAGTGATAGACAAAACATACGATAAATTGACAGAAATTAATGAAGATTTGGAAGAGAGTGGTTCGGATTTGAACTCTCCGAAGATTGTCAAAATATACAAGGAAGTAATGCAATATAATTAATTAAGGCCCGGTATCCACCAAAGTGGAGATAGGCGGAGAGGATATTCTTGCCAAAGTAGTTTGGATCACAGTGGCTTTGGCAGGTCAGGGTAGCAGGTTAAAATTGTCTAGCCAAGGGTTGGACGTATCAAAACTGGCTGCCTACTAAACTAATACAGGTAGTTACCCAAGGGACATGTATAAAATTCAGCTTTTATACTATAACGAAAGTATATAGTTACAATTTGTTACAGCTTCAGAGTATCTCGCATTGTAGGTAACAATAGGGTACGTTAGAGTATAAGGCTGCTTTTCCCCCAGAGATGTGCGAGGTAGCGATGAGCGAGGAAACAATCCGTCAATAGCGCGCTCGCTCGATCACGTCATTGGGAAATTGAAGCACTCTCATTGGTCGATTTTTTCCTCGCTCACCGCCTCGCTACCTCGCACATCTCTGGTGGAAATATACATGTTACTTGGGTAAATATTAGAGGATCTTTCCTCAGTAGCCCGACAGTTTTGATACTTCCAACCCTTGGCTAGACAATGTTAACCAGCTACCTGCCAAAGCCACCATGACTCAAACTTCATAGTTGCCCATCATTCCTGCCTGTGTTGGGAGCATGCGCTCAGAAACTTTCAGCTTTTAAATTTAATAAAAAATTAAATTAAAATGACGTAGGTTCGATCATCACGGGCTCTTGGACCATAATGACGAGATCCTATTGGTTGTTTTCGACACATCTCTCCGCCCATCTACGATTTGGTGGATTCCGGGCAGACTGGTTTTTTACGAATTTTCTATACTTGGTATTTTTTAGTGTACCGTACCAAAATTCGCAAAACGGAACACTTATGGAATCAGCTCGGTGTTTGTCTGTCCGTCTGTCAGACATGAGCTGAAACTCGGCATAGATATAGCAACAACTGATCCAATATCATAAATTAAGGGAAAAAAGTTAATTTTCATTGTGCGGGGGCAATTTGGGGAGGCAGAACAGAAAGGCATAAATAAAAAAATAAAAAATTTTACCGTATGATGTGGGATTTCAATGAGGGATTTTCCAGAAGAAAAAAAAAGTTAGTTCCTAATTCCTCAATAGATGGCGTTGACCAGAGAGGGGTCCAAAAGGTATGAGCAAATATATGAATTAATATTAATAATAAAAATACACAGTACAAGTTATTAACAATCTGGGTGTTATTGACGACCCGGGTGTTTCTCCTCACCAAATATTTTCGCCATGTTTATAAGAAAAGGTATAATTTTTTTTTAACGCTGTTACAAGGGACCAGCGGGTTTTATAACCGCGTTATAAAATTGTATATCTTTCTTTTAAACAAAGCGAAAATATTTGGTGAAGATAATGACGACGTTCAAACGCCGAGGAGAAACACCTACACACGCCAGACTGTCAAACGAGGGTCCAATTTTTCGTCTATGGCTTTGCTTTTTATTCACGGCATCTGACGTACGATTTAAATACTTCCGGTTAATTTTTATTGAAATTCTCAGTTCCTGTTAGGTTTTTGTAGTTTGTTATTGTTTCTCGTTTATTGTTCGTATATTCAAAACGGATACGTAGCCCATTCAGTCACGTCTGATACTCGATTCGTTGTTGACGGATAATAACACCGAGATAGCTAAATAATAAACCAACAACAATAAGAAAGGGTTTGTACTGTGTATTTTTACTATTAATATTGATTAATATCTTTGCTCATACCTATTGGACCCCTCTCTGGTCAACGCCATCTATCGAGAAATTAGGAACTACCTTTTTTACTTTTTTTGCTTTTGGGCAATCCCTCAATTATGAAAATACGAGTCTAAAAATATATTAAGTATTAAAATTTTTAATTAAATATTTGTTTAACAAAATTTCCAATTCAATCCGAGAAATTGCTGTCCCCATCTCTATTTCGAAAAATATAGCTGTATAAGATCTGAGAAAAATCATGAACATCAGAAATACCGTGGCGGGAAATGATCAGGGTGGCACTAACTTGAATAGTTTTTTTTTCTATACCCAAAAAACAAACACCTGGGGTGCGTTCACGACCTTTAGGTGCGGTTGTTTTTCAACTCGCTCTAAGGTACGGAACGATCCCGGTTGTTTTATAATCTCAAATTTCGACATTCAAAGTAATATCTTTTCCTTCCAGGCTTTCAGGGCTTCCATAATTTCCAAATACAATAAAAAAACTAATTTTCCATGTTAGCAAATCAAAAAGTGAATAAAAATAGTTTGAAAAACAAACTTTTATTCAAAACGCGCGAAAAGTCAAGTAACCACGGATAATTAAAACGTCAGAGTGTTTTTTAACCATCGAATTTGATGGTTAAAAGTTGCAACCCGTCAGAGGTTCGGAACGGTTGAGTTGTGACAACCGAGTTGCAAAGAGTGTTTTTCACAGAGCCTCGGAACGGCGTTAGTGCGAAAAGTTGCACTCGGGGTGCACCTTGGGGTGTAGGTTCTGAACGCAGCCCAGTGTAAAATGATCTTCAGTTACTCTATGTAACCACATAAGTTCAGTCAGATTAAATTCTGTTTGTATTTTGACAAATTACTTTTTAAGTACCTACGTGATCAAAGCTCCAAAAAAAAAAAAGTACCTACCTAACGAAGTAAATCTTTGTATTGCATGTATAAGTAGTGCCTACAAAATTGTCCTCTGATTGATGTAACTGTACTGTTTATGTTGCACTTCCGGATAAACCTCCAATGGTTTTTGAAAGTTCAATTGTCCCATTCTTTGTCATTTTTCTTACAACAAATAAATAAATTAAAAAAAAAGTAAGTGTCGACTTAAGGTGGTTGTCATCAATAACCAATGTTAAACAACTGGTAGTACGGAACACTAATTGCCCGAGTCCCGACTCGTACTTAACCGGTTTTTTGGAAATACAGTTTGGCCATAAAGAGTAGAAAATGGGGACAGCAGGTACATAACTTTGGATAGTCTTGCCACGTTGTTGTGGCGTAAACGTGACGTTTTTGCACAGAAAGTGGCGACCAAATATTTTTCTCAAATGTTTATAGTCAAACTGTATTTTTCTTCTCTTGGCCTGTCTTGCCTAATCTCAGCCTCTCCTACGCGATCTCGGCTTCTCTTGCCTGATCTCGGCTTCTCTTGCCTAATCTCGGCTTCTCTTGCCCGATCTCATCTTCTCTTGCCTGATCTCGAGATCTCGGTTTTAATCAACCTTCCTTAATATTTCAGATGTTGCAAACAAAAGTAGTTTTAAACGAAATGATGGATATGCTCAACGATGCGCTAAGAAAGGACAAAATAAAAAAGAAAAGAGATTCATTATATGCAAAGGTCAGGAATGACCTTGACTTTAGTAAAGGGAAGAAACATCAACAGAGCAGTAGCATTGCATGGTCGTACTATGATGAAGATATGAATTAGCCTTTAGGAGAAACTCTCAATTATAAATAAAACCTATACAATAAAAAAATGAGTCTATAATTTCGTGAAGCTGTAGATTGCAAATAATCGAAAAAAAATATCGTGGAGACAACTTCGAAATATCGAGAAAAAAAAACAGCCGTGAGTCAAGGAGGCTATGTGAAAAAATAGGATTCTTCAAAGCGTCATATATCATGAAGTGCTAACAGTAGGAGTATGATTTGCGGATATGTGTAAATTGAAAATATAATTGAAGTTTTGATTAGAGCCAAAACACGATTAAGACACATTTTCTCGATAGAAAAACAAGCCAAAATAGCCTCCGTCTTTATCGATAAACGCTCAGGTGAAGCTAATATAAGCGTGTTAAAAAAGAGATCAATGTTTTACAAATTTTGATTAGAGCAGAATTGAACTTACATAAATAGTACAATCATAATTAAATAAAGTTTGTTTTACGCTTGCGTCGTTTCAGGCGCGCACGCCGCCCCATCTCTTTCTCTCGCATCAGGCAGTAATATAAGCTGTCACACGCCCATTTCGCTTCAATTATTTTTCGACATAGGCCCTTAATGTCTATGTCTATGAGTCGAGACGATTCGGTAATGCAGTTTTGTATGAAACAGCTCATTTTGTTTCATGATTTCGATGTTGGTCCCATAGAGATAATCAGTTAGATGGTCTGATCATCCCCTTAAAAAAGTGTCAGGATATTAAGAAGGACCCTGATACAGGGTGAAATTGATATCATTAGCATCCTCTTAAACTAAGAGTCTACCCATCAAACTGAACAACTTTTACTATGGGAGCAAACCGATCGGAGCAAATAAAAAATCTGCTGTTGCATACATTTGAATCGCGAACTCGCGCGTCGACATTGCAGTTTAGTATTGAACAGCAGATTTTTTATTTGCTCCGATCGGTTTGCTCCCATAGTAAAAGTTGTTCATTTCGATGGGTAGACTCTTAGTTTAAGAGGTTGCCAAACGCACTAGCCGGCACTACGATTTTCAAAGGTTCCCCTCGATTTCTCTGGGATGCCATCATCAGATCCTGGTTTCCTTAGGATGGTACCACCCTTGGAATATCTTCTTTCCAACAAAAAAGAATCATCAAAATCGGTTCATAAACGACGAAGTTATCCGCGAACACACAAAAAAAAATCATAGATATACGAATTGAGAAACCTCCTTTTTTGAAGTCGGTTAAAAAAACAAAAGAGTACTGATAAAAATTCAGTTTATTTTCATTCATATTATTTTATTTATTATATTTAAAAATATTTGTATCACGCACAATATCATTCATACATAGGAAGTAAATGGCATCTAAAAATCTATTTACAGTTTCTAATTAATAAATTAATTCTTATTTATTAAATAAATGCTATATTTATAATTACTAGGCGTCTTTTAATTATTATTATTTAATTGACAACATTACATTTTTTAACCATCTGTTTTTAATGAAAAATATAAATATAGGTTAAAAAATAAAAGATACGTATTTTTCCGATTTAATTTTTAACCGATATTTCTATTTTTAATTTACTTTTTAATTTTCTGAAAAACGTTGGATGAATGGCTATAATACCTTGGACGCAATAAAATTAAAAATAAAAACTGTCAAATACAATAGAAAAGCCAAGCAGGCAAAGGAATAAAATGTCATTCAACCTCTATTTAATTTTTCAGTATCTTTGAAATAACTCGAGAAATAATGGATAGAATAATCTGATAATTTTGATATAAGCTTTGAATCACATTATCTCCAAATGGTTTTCTAATTTTAGTACCTTTCTTAAAATGAAATGTTGTCAATTATGACCTTATTAAATAAAATAGGTTGGTAGTTATATTATAGCAAACTTTGTGACCACCCCGCTATGGATAAAGTCGTGAGATTATGCAACTTAATTTATATACAATTTTTACTAGGCGGTCTTATCGCAAAGAAGCGACGTCTTCTATACAACTAAAGGGCAGAATTTGTTATCTAAGATAAACTATACAGGGTGTTAAATGCGTTACGTATTTTAAGCTTAGACAATTTAAATAGGGACCTGCCTTACGTTAGCTTTCCCCTCTACCGAGGTACAGGATCAAATCATGATGTACATATGCATACAATTTTATACCTTTTAGTGAAACGAGACAGCCTATAATTGCGGAACAACTTATTTGAATTTTTGACATCCAATATTAAACTAAAAAGTAACGGAATAAAATCCAAAGTTGTGTATTTCGTGCTACCTCGTCCCCCACAAAAAGTGACAGAAAAGTTTGTTAGGAGGCGGCTCTTAGTCCATACAAGCGTATTCCCCTGTTTCCTTCCTAGATTAATGACCCTAGAGCAAATATTTTTCTAATACACAATCTATGTTACCCACAGAGCAGAGGAAAGAAAGGAGCGGTGTCGCAAGGCAATTGGATTAGGTCATGAGTCATGACGTCACAGGGCTGCGTTCGCGACCTTTGGGTGCGGATGTTTTTTCAACACGCTCTATGGTGCGGAACGACCGCGCCAATTTTTCAACTCGCTATGAGGTACGGAACGATCACGGTTGTTTTATAACCTCAAATGTTGAAATTGACAGTAATATGGGCGTCCATCATTTCCAAACACAATAAAAAAACTCATCTTCCATGTTAGCGAATCAAAGAGTGAATAAAAATAATTTGAAAAACAAACTTTTATTCAAAACGAGCGAAAAGTCAATCAAATAATCAACAAAAAGATAATCAAAACGTCAGAGTGTTTTTAACCATCGAATTTGATGGTTAAAAGTTGCAACCCGTCAGAGGTTCGGAACGGTTGAGTTGTGACAACCGAGTTGCAATAAAACTTTTTTCACCGAGGCTCGGAACGGCGTTAGTGCGAAAATTTGCACTCGGGGTGCACCTGGGGTGTAGGTTCGAAACGCAGCCCAGTGGGCGTGGCCTATAATGCTGAGTTCAAAGCGGACGCCATTTTTCTCGTACGCTTTTGTTTCGTTTGCTCTCTCAGCAAACGAAACAAAAGGAGTACACAAAAAAAAGCAACGAGATTTGTCAATATAAAATAAATCTAAAACGATGACGTGTGCTGTTCCAAGATGTAATTAGGGTTGCACCCTAGGTAACATGAAATCCGCAACTTTGGATTTTATTCCCCATAACTTTAGATTCTAATTTTGTATGTTAAAAATAGTGAAAAGTAGTCTCGTGTGAACCCCAAACGTTCTAAATTCGAAATTATTGTTTCGCAATTATAGGTCTCGTTTAGTGATAATGTATAAAATTGAATGTAAATGCACATGATCAATTGTTCTTATACCGTGGCAGAGAGGAAATGCTACCGCAAGGCTAGTCCTTATAATAAATAGTCAAAGATTATAGCACGTCTGGCAACACTGTTAGGGGCGGAGCCTGCGTACCAGTCTTGTCCCCCGTACCTGCATTTTGACGACACTTACTTCAATAGAAATTTCTGTATTTTTATGTCAGTGTGTACAATAAAGTGTTATAATAATAATAGAAATATTGCGTTGCGTCATCTCCCCTCCTTTCTGCTCTCCATGGTGTTACCTCTGCCATCCGGTAAGGTCCGCCACATACATACGGAATAAACCTGATTCGGAATTAGATTTCGGATGGAGTGTTGCCGCTTTCAGAGACTTTTTCACTAGATCTAGTGATTTTTTGTTGTCTTAGGTGGCATTTATTTAAGATTTATAGTCATATCAAAAAAGTGATTTTTGAGCGTAGACGTTGATGGAACGATACCGTATCGCGACGGTGCAGTTGCGACGTAGTTGCGGTATCGTTGTGAAATCGTCAAAAACGACGTGGAAACGCTCTAAAATCGCTTGTGTGATAATGGTTCATACCTTTTTGTATGTAGATTATGTCTAATGTTAAAACTATCGATAGTCTTTTGCAAAATATTGAAATACAATTTACAAATCATCATCGTAACGTCATGACATCATCACATGATAGTAATTATCATGTATAGAAACTGTTTGTTTCGTTTTAATAAATACCTAAAAATACAATTGTCATAAATTTGGCATTTCATTCATTTTGATTTTAGAAATTTTTTAAACAGCACTCTAAGTAATTTTTGTAACCATAGTTAACAACACTGAATCCTGAATCAGGATTCCGGATCGCAATTCCGTATGTATTATTATTTGGTTATAAGGGCTTGGTCAATGACCAAATAGCTACTGCGACCTGGACAGATCTATTGTAGCTGTCACCCTAGACCTAAAGGTCATTTCCTAGGCCCACGGACTTTATGAACCGTGTTATGCTTTTGGAGGGGAGGTCCCTAATGTCAGTAGGTGTTGTTACGTATCCACCTAGATGGCGACTCCTATTGTGAATGAGCACTTCGCATTCGCAGAGGAGGTGTATGGGCGTTTCCTCTGCTTCACAGCAGAATCTGCAAGTGGGTGAATCTACAAGCCCCATTCTGTGTAGGTGTTTGTTTAACTTGCAGTGTCCTGTTAGGGCTCGTACTAAGAGCCTTAAGTCGCTGCGGTTTGAATTGATGTCATCCGAGGTATATCTGTTTGAGAAGCCGGTCACAAGTTCTTTCGCATGCCTCAGTCCTGGTGTATCCGACCAGAGCTTACGGCTTTGGTTCACGACCCATTCCTTTAGCACACGTCTAGAGGTGTTGCGAGAGATGCCGCAGTAAGGCTCGGGTCCTATGGCGTCCTCTTCCGCCCCTCTTCGTGCCAGCTCGTCAGCAGCCTCATTTCCATCAATACCGCAGTGTCCAGGCACCCAGCCTAGGGTGATAGAGTTTGTCAGTCCTAGCTGATTGAGTGCTCGGGCACATTCCAATGTTAGTTTCGACTCTATTTCGTCAGATCCTAGCGCTTTCAGAGCAGCCTGGCTATCTGATAAAATAATAATATGTTTCCCCTTTGGGCATCTTTTCAGATTCTCATGTACGCAATCTATGATAGCCTACATTTCAGTCTGGAATACAGTGGCATGCTGTCCACGATAATTCGGTAATTATGTGGCGGACCTAAGACTCATAAACGTGGTAACAATATACAATGAGTTATATCTTCAAGTTGTAATACATAGGCTTGTCGTCCATCATGGACATGTGGTCGAGTTTCGGATCACAGGCGGGCCAGAGAGGCTGCACTATGTCCATCTCGCTCGCACTCGTAGGCGCAGACTGCTGTTGCATCGCTCCCTGTAACGTTGACATTTTGAGATAGTAAATAAGGTTTTAAAAATGTACTGTTGGCAGATTTTCTCAATTTCAGCGATCTCTATTGTCGAGTGGCGGTATTGGAATAGGAAACTTGCACATTTTTAGGGTACCCCCCCGGTATTTTTAGGGTTCTGTTCCAAAGGGTGCCAATAGGACCTATTACCAAAGTATATACAGGGTGAAATTGATATCATTAGCATCCTTTTAAACTAAGAGTCTACCCATCAAACTGAACAACTATGGGAGCAAACCGATCGGAGCAAAAAAAATCTGCTGTTGCATACATTTGAGTCGAGTAGGCAGCGGCGGCAGGTACAGTTTAGTATGGAACAACAGATTTTTTTTGCTCCGATCTGTTTGCTCCCATAGTAAAAGTTGTTCAGTTTGATGGGTAGACTCTCAGTTTAAAAGGATGCTATTGATATCAATTTCACCCTGTATAACATAAGAGTAGGTGCGCTTCTAAGAAACCGCGCGACACGCCGGCGATGCGGCAAGATGGCGGCCATGCAAAGGGTTATTACTATCATGTTCAGAGGATATGAAATAAATATAAGATAATCAATATGAAATACGTCTAATCATTTTTAATATTTTATTAATAGGTAGTGATCACAATACCTACCCAGGTATTTATTTTTGTTATGAACTATTCTTTACGTTTTTAAGTCAACGTTTTATAGTTTGACAATAAAACACTAAAAACTGAAAATATATTGAAACATTTTGAAACTTTGTTTGCCCGGCTGTCCCATATATATAGTCTAACAAAATTAGGTGAAACTATTTTAAAGGGGTGATCAGACCATCAAACTGAACCACTTTCTCTATGGGACCAATATCGAAATCGCGAAAAAATAATCAGCTGTTCCATACAAACCTACTCGACCTAAATGTGTGGGACAGCAGATTTTTTTTTCGCGATTTCAGTATTGGTCCCATAGAGAAAGTTGTTCAGTTTGATGGTCTGATCATCCCCTTAAAATAGTTTCACCTAATTTGGTTAGACCTTATATACACCCTGTATGTTTTATGCACATTGGAATAACAATGAACACTCACGGGTCGTCCGTCGCTCCGTCGCTTGCCTCTGGAGCGCTTCGGCCAGGGTTTCTTGAGGTGCACGTACGTTATATGAGCTCGCTTCTCGCTCGCGTGCTTGAATGATTTACCGCACATCTCACACTTGAACGGCTTGAGACCCGTGTGGATCTGAAACAGTCATAACTGCCTTTAACCATCATCATCATCATCATCGGCCTTTACATCTGTTACAGATGGTTTTAGAGTACAATAATACTGCGTACAGTACGACAACATTTCCTTTTTTAACCACCTGTTTTTAATGAAAAATATAAGGTCTAACAAAATTAGCTGAAACTATTTTAAGGGTATGCTCAGACCATCAAACTGAACAACTTTCATTCGACATAATTTTTTTTTCGCGATTTCGATATTGGTCCTGTAGAGAAAGTTGTTCAGTTTGATGGTCTGAGCATACCCTTAAAATAGTTTCAGCTAATTTTGTTAGACCTTATATATAAAAATAGGTTAAAAATAAGAGATGCGTATCTTTCCGATTTAATTTTTGACCGAAATTTCTATTTTTAATTTAATTTAAAAAATTTTGAAAAAAATTGGATGAATGGCTATAATACGTTGGCCGCAATGAAATTAAAAATAAAAACTGTGAAATACAAAAGAAAGCCAAGTAGGCAGAGGAATAAAATCTCATTCAACCGGCATTCAACCTTTTTTTATTTTTCAAATAACTCGAGAAATAAATAATTGATAGAAAAATCTGATAATTTTAATATAAGCTTTGAATCACATAATCTCCAAATGGTTTTCTAATTTTGGTACGTTTCTTAAAATGAAATGTTGTCAATTCCGCTCGTCAATCTTCGTTTGCGCAGAGCAGGACCGAGTCCCCGACAAAACCCGAAGTCATTCAGTAATCAAAGGGTGCAATGTCGGATATCAGCGAAAAGGGCGCGAAAACAAATTAGCCTATCCTGCCATTTTTAGATTGAAGGTGCAAATCTTGATTGGCTAATATAATTTCGCGCGCTATTAGGTTTTTTTCAAATTCCATTATCAGACGCGTAACTAAAACTTATAACAATGTTTTTGAAAATGTAGATATCTTCTTGCACTCTAAGCAAAACTTTAAATCTAAAATTAAGGTTGTATTGGATGAAAAATAGCCATAATCTACCCTTTCACACATCCCATTCCCTCCCCTGTCTCCCTCATTGCCAACAAAAGACATACTTACACACACACACAAACACACACACACGCACACACACACACACACACGCACACACTCATACAAACACAGAAAAAAACCCAGAAAATAAACTGCGCAGGTACAAGACCTATAAACCTGGTACTACTACTGTAACTATGTTTTCAACATTCTTGCTCATAAAATGGCCCTTATTTCACCGCAATTAGGCACATAATGACACCTATAATCAAACTGTGACTTTTTCATTACTATTATTCACAAGTGAGTTATAGGTTTTTTATAGTAGGTATCTAAACTTCTTGGTTGAGTTCTTGAGTTGCTTTGTTCTTAAAAAAGTTTCGATACAAAAAAGATCATATTCAATAGTACAAATAAATTCTCTAAATAAACTTTTTATTTACTGAATAAAATGATTTTTTATTATTATTTTCTTCACAAGTGTGTTGAAAAACGTCGTATGATACACGTGTGTATTGATGATTACCGTCCTCGGCTCTCTTAAGACCCTCGCCTACGGCTCGGGTCTCAATGGCGCCTCAGCGGTAATCACCAACATTACACACTTGTACCATAATGTACTATTAACTGGAGTGGAAGGAAGGGGAGTGGCGAAGGGAAAGTGGAGGGGCCAGTTATAGTTACAAAGTGGGGTTTTAGGGGATGGTCACGACCACTTAGACATAGATAAAAATAAAATAAGAAATAATAAGTAATTTATCTATCTATCTATATCTTTCCCAGTGGGGTAGGCAGAGACCAGGGCGCGCCACTTACTACGATCCATCAGCATACGTCCTACGAGGGCGCCCTCTGCCGACGCTTTCACTCACATTAGCAACATATATCTCTTTCGTACATCTGCTATCACTCATCCTCTCCACATGACCAAACCAACGAAGCATACCTTTCTCTATTCTTGTCACTACATCTTCTTTCTTTTAATTTACATCTATCTCTTATTACACAATTTCTCACTCTATCTTTCAGCGTCACACCACACATACTTCGCAAGGAACGCATTTCAACAGCATTAATTTTACTTGCATGCTTCTTCTACCATACCCAGCACTCACTGCCATACATAGTGTAGTAATGAAGTAATTTACTGACCAAAAAAACAATGTTTAGGAGGGACTTAAGGCTAATTGGTACATTATTGGTTACTTAATTGAAGGACCTCTGGTCTCCAATCTAAATTACCAAAAATTAATTGGTAATTTGTCGATTGGAGTACAGGTGTTCCGACGTACGTGTAGAGCAGCCTCATGATGTATTGAAATTAATATTTGTGACTTGCATCCTTTATAAGCAAAACGGGATAGAAGTTGTTGGCCGTCGTGTCCCTATCCTTAGTAGGGCGGCAATGCGATTATGCTTTTAGGACTTTTAAAAATTTTTGTTATTTGTGCAGTCGTTTTGCCACTGAAAATCATCATCATTAACCTAAGTACGACGTACGTCCCACTTCCAGGCACAGGCCTACTCTCAGGGAGGTTTCATGGGCGTTAGTCCACCACGCGTGCCCAATGCGGATTGATAGACTTCACATAAGCATGAGAATTTTTATTTCAGCGTATGCGGGACTCCTCACGATGTTTTTCTTCACCGTTTGAGAGCAGACGGTATTACGTATACACAAGTTAGAAAAAGTCATTGGTAGGAACATAATTATCATGTCATGTTGTCCGTGCGGATTCGAACCCGGACCCTCATGATTGAGTGTCCTAGCGTCGATGGCGCGCATTGACGCTATTGTTCAGGGGAAATGCACAAAAATCTAAGTAAAATTTGTTGTGTTCGTGTGTACGTTAGCGCACCGCCAGCATTATCATATCATATCAATATAACCTAGCTATTATGTTTTATCTTCGTACTTTTTATCACAATTTAGGTATTACGCAGCAATTTTAATTTTGAACTTTTGTTTGCTTGCGAAGCTTATCTTCTATGTTTGTTGTTACCCTAACTACTTTAATATTTTCAATACTAAAACATATTAAAAATACAAACCTGTGATACGATAAGCCACAAACTGGATAATATTCGCTTTTGCAGCCGTCGATTAAGCAAATACGAACCATTTTAACATAAAAATGTGGATAAAAAATAATAAAATTAATTTGACGGCTGGCGGCAATTTAAAATAAAATGGCAGATTGGGTTGTCAATTTTTTTCTTTTTTACTACCACGTCTTTTCAATACAAAAATAATTTAAAAAGATTTAATACATTTTTGCTTCATTTGATCTTACCCATTCGGTTGAAATCATAAAATTAGCAAATGGCAACACCAGTACACTGTTAGAATGAGTCACCGCGGACAACGATTGCCTTCTTCTTCTAGCGTGGTCAACTTTATGCGTGTCAAATAGTTTTTATGTGTTTGGGCTATGGATTATTTTTGATTAAACCGAGAGAAAGATAATTTGGCACAGCTCAATCCTCTATTGGATATCTATGGCAGTATGTAGGTAAGAGGTAATACTAAGTAAGTAGTTATACAAGGATAGTTGGGCATAGAAAAAGAATAGAAAATAAGAAAAATTCTGTTTCAAAATAGATAGTGGATTGCAGCGGTCGTTTCTACTTACAAAGTAGATTGCAGGGGTCGCACATACTTACTTAGTGAATTGTAGGAGTCGCTTATATTTACAAAGAGAGTTTTAAGCGTGGCTAATACTTACAAAGTGGATGACAGGTTACTATACTGTTTTTAGGGGTATCTTATACTTACAAAGTTGATTGCAGGTCTAGCTTATACTTACAAAGTTGATTGCAAAGATAGCTAATACTTACAAAGTTGGTTTTAAGGGTATCTTATTCTTACAAAGTGTGTTATAGGGGTCTCTTATACTTACAAATTAGGTATATACTCACAAACATGTGTCTCTGTCTGTTGCTGTGGGTGGAGAAGTGCTTCCCGCACAGGTTGCACACGTAGCTCGCCTTGCTCTGGCTGTGTACTCGACGGTGCGCAACGAGGCGCTGCTTCATCCTGAAGCTTTTGCCGCATGAGTCGCATTTGAACGGTCGTTCGCCCGTGTGTACCCACGTGTGGTCTTTAAGGAGGGCGTAACTCTGTAATGATAATCTAAACTATTATAAAACTGTAGAAGAAAGTTTGTCTGTACATTGAAGATATTAACAAAAAAAAGTTACGATATGGTTTTAAGGTATCCCTGATTCCATATCACCAATTATTGGATTTTTTTGTCTGTCTGTTTGTTTGTTTGAACGAGCATCACGAAAAAACTACTGAACCGATTTTTATGAAACTTTTTTTGTTTGATAGCTTATTATCTGACTTAAAATCTGGTGTATAATTTGTGCGGACAAAGTCGCGGGTTAACGCTCGTGAATAATAAATAAACCACAGACTTTTCGGTGAAGGAAAACATCGTGAGGGAACCCGTATTGTAATGGACAGTGGGTGGACTCCCCGCCACACTGGACAGAGTTTCGGTACTACTAGTGAAACGTGGATGTTCTGAAGTTTCAGAATATCTCTGACTACCCCCTCGGGGAATACTATATTCGTGAGCAGGTTATAATAGATAAAGAGTTTTATAACTTACGAAAAAACCCTTATAAAATAAAAAAATTATTAGGGCACAAATCAGGGTCTTTTCGAGCTTTGGGGCTTTTATCCGACAAAGGCCCCATTCGACCAAACGCGAGTAAATGTTATTCTTAGATTAAGTCGCCGTTTGCTCTAGAGTAAACTGATTTTGCGTTTTACTAACCCTAATCTATGAATAAGTTGAGAGTAAATTTTACACGGCCAATTTTGACGGTGTAAAGCTTATACAGAGACTAATGAAATGTTAATGTCACATAATTAAAAAAATTTAATAAAAAGAAACCTAACAAATTGAAACTGTATAACCTCACATTGCAATAAGTACGGATACAAAGACCTCTTTCTTTAGGTGGATTATACATTCGTTCTTTTAGTATGGGTTTAGTGTGGTAGAAGACAAGTGAAGTTATTTCGGAGTAAACACGAAGAGTAAAATTGATCCTTGTATAGTTACTGTTCTATAAATCAAAGTTTGGTCGAATCTGGCCTAAAATAGAAAAGGCTATATCGCGCCTTTTATCTCCATTATTATTATAATCCCATTCCTTCTCGTGGCTGTTTTACAAGGCGACTAAGGAGTTCAGTTTTTTCGTTTTGTTTAGTTATATTTCTATATCACTTACCTGGAACATTCTGCCGCAGACCTCGCACATGCAGGGGGACTTCATCGAGGGGTAGTTGGTTCGGTTCTTGTCCGGGTGCATGCGTCTGAAGTGCCCGTGGTAGGCCCGCGAGTCTTCCAGCTGGAGGCCACACTGTGGACGTGAAGTTTGGTCAATTTGTTACTTCTTGATTTTAATCAACAGGGTGTATCATACAGGGTTCAAGGGACAGCCCTCCAGACTGAAACGGTGAACTCACTATCAATCTGAACAACATTCAATATGGAACCTACCTCAGTCTCTGCCTACTCCAGTAGTGGGACATAGGCGTGAGCATATGTATGTATGTATGTACCATAATCCAATCCCATCGAAAGGCAACGGAAAAAAGGCGATTTTGTAAAATAGGTAAATTCCAAAATAAAACAGTTATCGGTAGCTAACGAATAAGAAACCAGTCTTAGAAAAACGTAGAAAATAAAGTAAAATACTATACTTTTTTGCAAATTACGGCAACTCAGTTGTTTGTGTATGCAACGCAATATAATTTTGAGGGACTGTAACGCAGTGGTTATTTTGCTGAAAAAACATCAATAAGGTAAGAAGTAGCAAGAAAACATAGCTGCAAATGTCTTTAATAATTACAATAAACAATGATGAACAAAAATTTTCATAAAACGGTAAAAAAAGACTTATAGAATTTATACAATAAAAGAAAATAAAATTTTATCCAAATTGTACCCTGAAATAACGGCCCAACTACCGTCCAATCAGCCTGCAACCAAACATGTACAAACTTTTCGCTTCGTGTTTGGAGGAACGTCTATCATCCTTCACCGAGCAACACCAACCACCAGAACAAGCTGCCTTTAGAAAAAACTCCTCTACCACGGACCACATCAACACGCTAGAACTAATCATAGAATAATCCGCACTAAGCGCCTTTCTGAATCTTTTATAATGCGCACAGCCAAGGAGTGGAATGCCCTGCCTGCGTCAGTACTTCCGAGCGCTTACAACCCGAATTACTTTAAAGTACGAGTGAATAGGCTTCTTCTGGGTTAGCTCGCTACATCTTCTTAATTGAAAACTGTTTTTATTCTGTTGACGAATATTTACAATCAAATAGCATTATGACATTTTAGGAATTATTGTTGATTTGTGATTATTAATTTTATTGACCTGTATAATTTTTTGACATGACATGTGATAATTATAATGATTTTTAATTTGATTATTTTTATGATAAATTTCGTTAATTAAATTTGGGATGTCATATTATAATTCAATTTTTTTGCAGTTTTCCCTTATTATTATTATTATTATTAATGAAATAATGTTAGCAATGCAAATTTAACCTAAATACTTACATGAACTGCATGAGTTTTATAAAATAATAATATTCGTACGCCATATGGTTGAGTATAAGGACATTGTAAATACCTATAAGAACTTATGTACTACTCTTGAACGAATAAACGAATTTCATTTCATTTCATCTTCAACCCCATCTTTGTCCTGAGGACTGCATTGAGGTCACGAACAAACAAATTTGAAAAAAAAAAACGAAGGGTGAAATAGTCCACTCTATTTTATTTTATATTTATTAAGGACAACCAACAAGTAAAACACCAATACATTTCTATGTATGTATGTATGTATTCTAGACGGCCCGGTAGCACAGTCTGTAGTGAACCTGCCTGCTGTGCCGAGGGTCGCGGGTTCGAATCCCGCAAGGGACAAATATTTATATGATGAATATGAATATTTGTACCCGAGTCATGGATGTTTGTATCTATATATGCATTCTATTTCGTTGTCTAGTCATCATAATACAAGTCCAGGTACTTTAAATGTGACTAGATAATTTGTGTGAATTGTCACACAAATTATCTAGTCACATTTAAAGTACCATAAATAATAATAATAAATATCTTGGACATTGGTCCAAGATATTTATTATTATTATTATGTTACAATGGTACACAGTAGGCGTATAGACTAAGTGCTAACTTAATTATAGGCTGCCACGTCATTCAAAATGCGGAAATGGACAACAATGCTTATTAAGTAGGTGAATTATTTCAATTTGTGCGTTTAATTAGTGCAATAAATGACTTTTGACTTATTTAATTTAATTATCCTTTTTTCGAAAATATCTACATTTGCTTTTTGGTACTGTCTTTGCAGTCTATTTAGGGTGCAATGATAGCCTAAGTTTGTCCTTGAGAGTTTCTTGAGAAGTCCTTTACCTGGCTTTTATCGACTATGCCGAAGCCTTCGACTCGATATACCATAACAGCATATGGAGGGCTCTAGACGAGTGCGCCGTACCCTCTGAAACAATAGAACTTATAAAAAATATATATTTTACCTGTTCGCACGGTATAGGCCCCTCAGCCTTCCGCATCTGACTCGGATACAATCTCCTCTTATCTCCTAGTTCCTTCGCGTTCTTCTCTCGAGCCTTCTTCTCTCTTTCTTTTGCTTCTTTTGTTTTTCTTCCCTTCTTCGGCTTGTTAGATTCTCTCGCGTCTCTGAAATTATAGAGATTAACAAAAGTTTTATATGAAACTAGCGTTAACCCGCGACTTTGTCCGCACAAATTATATACCAGATTTTAAGTCAGATTATTAGCTATCACACAAAAAAAGTTTCATCAAAATCGGTTTAGTAGTTTTTGCTTGACGCTCGTTCAAACAAACAGACAGACAAAAAACAAAAAAATTGCTGATATGGAATCAGGGACACCTAAAAACCATATAGTATTTTTTTGTTGTTAATATTTTCAAATTACAGACACACTTCTGTTACAGTTTTATAATAGTACGAGCGTTAACCCGCGACTTTGTCCGCACAAATTATATACCAGATTTTAAGTCAGATAATAAGCTATCAAACAAAAAAGTCTCATCAAAATCGGTTCAGTAGTTTTTGCGTGATGCTCGTTCAAACAAACAAACAAACAAACAGACAGACAAAAAATCCAAAAATTGGTGATATGGAATCAAGGATACCTAAAAACCAAATCGTAACTTTTATTTGTTAATATCTTCAATGTACAGACACACTTCTGTTACAGTTTTATAATAGTTTAGACTAGCTGGTGCCCGCGACTTCGTCTACGCTTCGTCTGGACAATTCACACAATATCTTTATAGTATGTAGCCTATGTCATTAAAATCCATTCAGTAGTTTTTACGTGAAAGAGTAACAAACATCTATCCACACAAACTTTCGCGTTTATAATATTAGTAGGATAGGATAGATGTAGTGAGTTACATTCTCTTTGTACTGCATCTGGAATCTGTCTGCCTGCCTGTCTGTCAGTGTGTGTGTAGACAGCGGGTGATGATGATGATGTTAGACTCACTTGTCGCTAGTGTTGTGCCTCGCTGACACTCGCACGTGCTGTCTCAGAGCCTCGCCTGACACGAAGCGAACGTTGCACAGCTCGCAGTATGGACCGTCATCAGGTATCTGTACACAGTAAGACTTGTTACCATAATCATAATTTCGTACCGCAACATAACCACTTATCTCCCAAAAAGATAATAAATATTTTATTATTATTTGGTTATAAGGGCTTGGTCAATGACCAAATAGCTACTGCGACCTAGATAGATCTATTGTAGCTGTCACCCTAGACCTAAAGGTCATTTCCTAGGCCCACGGACTTCATGAACCGTGTTATGCTTTTGGAGGGGAGGTCCCTAATGTCAGTAGGTGTTATTATGTATCCACCTAGATGGCGACTCCTGCTGTGAATGAGCACTTCGCATTCGCATAGGAGATGTATGGGCGTTTCCTCTGAAGATAATAAATAAATAATAAAATAAAAAATGTTTATTGACCAGAAAAAAGCCCTAAACCCCATGATAAAGTATATGTATTTTAAAAATACTGTTATACTTTAAGTTTTTGGGTTCAGTCTCCTCCTCCGGCACATAATTAAATTCCGTATTTAACAAAGAAAAATAAAAATAAATTGAGACCCAAATCGCAAATTACCACAGAAATAAGGATGCACAAAGACAGTACTGAAAAAAGGTGTAAAGGTGTGACATTCGATTTTAGACTTTGGTTCTAATCATCAGTAAAAAATGAAAATAAGAGATTTGTTAAAGTGTATGTGTATGGGTGTGGGAGGGGGGGAGGGGGGGGGGGGGGGTATACTAAGATCCGAACGAATATTTGTTTGGTGAACGAAATGCTTTGACTGACTACTTATATTAGGGACTAGTTACGCGTGTAATTCTACTAACAAACATTTCTGCCACTTTTTGCGGGGGGCGAGGTAACATGAAATCCGCAACTTTGTATTTTCTTCCAATAACTTTAGATTCTAATTTTGAACGTTAAATATCATGAAAAGTAGTCTCGCGTGAACCCCAAACGTTCTAAGTTCGAAGTTATTGTTTCGCAATTATAGGCTGTCTCGTTTAGTGATAATGTATAAAATAGAATGTAAATGCACATGATTAATTGATGTGATATCGTGGCGGAGGGGAAATTCTACCGCAAGGCTAGTCCTTATAATAAATAGTCAAAGCGTTTCCTAATTTGATAACTACTTATTTAATTTGACTTTTGAGATTTATTTTCTTTTTTGTACTTATTAGTTTAGTAATTTAAATTCATTTTATTTGATTGTACCTTTAGTTTTGAATTATTATTTCCATTGTATTGCACGCTGAGATCAGCAAGTTGCAGAGATCCATACTATATTTTTATCTATACTATTATAAAGCTGTAACAGAAGTTTGTCTGTACATTGAAGATATTAACAAAAAATTAGTTTCGATATGGTTTTTAGGTATCCCTGATTCCATATCACCAATTTTTGGATTTTTTGTCTGTCTGTTTGTTTGTGTGTTTGTTTGGGTGTTTGTTTGTTTGAACGAGCATCACGCAAAAAGTACTGAACCGATTTTGATGAAACTTTTTTTGTTTGATAGCTTATGATCTAACTTAAAATCTGGTATATAATTTGTGCGGACGAAGTCGCGGGTTAACGCTCGTTATATTATACACCTTTTTAACACCTGTGTTTGTGCAATAAATATATTTGATTTGATTTTGAATCGCTTTTAGCGATAAGACCGCCTGTTTTTGTGCCTTTTGTATTTCCTGATTGTTTCCTCTCTGTATACTATGTTGTTTTTTGGTGTCAAATAAAGTATAATTGATTGATTGATGAAATTTTTATCCTGTAAGATCCCACTGTAGGGCAAAAAGGCGTCTCACAAATAAGGGTGAACCTAAAACGATATTTGTTTAAATCAAATTAAAGATTGAAAAGTTTGTCTCGGGCGGGACTTGAACCCGCACTTTTCCAAACTGGGGAACTGCTGATATTTGGTTATACTTGTGTGTGTGCGCGATATGATTGAAGATGTCATACGTACCGAGGAGATGTCCAGTCTGTGTTTCAGCTTCTTGTGCAGCTCTATACCCTTCTCGCTTACGAACGAGTATCCGCACAGTTGACAGACAAAGTCGGAGGGATGCTTTATGCGTATGTGGCCCATGTATGTCGTGAATTTACTGCGGGGAAATAAGCTTTATTAGTCTGAGCATAAAGTCTATCCAATAGGAGAATAGTCGAGAACATAATTGCTTGACAAAAATTAAGAAAGAAAAAACATGCTTTGGACTATTCACCGGCAGGATAGTTTAAGATATCGCTTCTTAGAGATAAGACTGCAATTAATTGAATCAGGCGTTACTTTGCGGAAATCCATGACTAATATGTAGATGACACGATTGTATCAAGACCTCCGCTTCCAAGTACCTAGTAGACAAAGTTGTATTACGTTATGCAACACAACCTGCCCACCAAATAATTTCTACTCTACACGTGTTTCGCTCCACCAAGGAGCATCCTCAGGAGTTAGACCGACCTACGTTCGACGAGCGAAACACGTGTAGAGTAGAAATTATTTGGTGGGCAGGTTGTGTTGCATAACGTAATACAACTTTGTCTACTAGGTACTTGGAAGCGGAGGTCTTGATACAATCGTGTCACCTACATATTAGATAAGACTGCCTTATTTTGTGCCTCTTGTATTTCTTTCTCTGTATTTTTAATGTTTATGTTTTGGTGTAAAGTAAAGAATATTTTATTGGTTGATTGATTGATTGATATCTTCTATCTACAGGGTGAAATTAATATCATTAGCATCCTTTTAAACTAAGAGTTTACCCATCGAACTGAACAACTTTTACTATGGGAGCAAACCGATCGGAGCAACAAAAAAGTCTGTTACATTTGAGTCGAGTAGGCGTTGCATTTTAGTATGGAACAACTGATTTTTTATGCTCCGATTGGTTTGCTCCCATACTAAAAGTTGTTCAGTTTGATGGGTAGACTCTTAGTTTAAAAGGATGCTAATGATATCAATTTCACTCTGTACATATTCTGTTTTTGATACTGTGTGTTTTTGGTGCGTTAAAGAATATTTGTGTTGTGTTATAAAACAGATCCATGACTGAATGATAGACAACGCCTATAGCCTAAGCCGCTGCGGACGCAGTCGTGGGCTGCTGTTTGATGACCAATAAATATAACTAAAATTAAGAGGCTATGTGAAAAAAATAGGATTCTTCAAAGCGTCATATATCATGAAGTACTAACAGTAGGAGTATGATTAGCGGATATGTGTAAATTGAACATATAATTGAAGTTTTGATTAGAGCCAAAACACGAATAAGACACATTTTCTCGATAGAAAAACAAGCCATAGTAGCCTCCGTATTTATCGATAAACGCTTGCTGCTAAACGGTGAATAATAGAAACACGAGACTCGATTTAAAAAAAGAGATTGATATTTTACAAATTTTGATTAGAGCAGAATTGAACTTACATAAATAGTACAAACACAATTAAATAAAGTTTGTTTTAAGCTTGCGTCGTTTCAGGCGCGCGCGCCGCCCCATCTCTTTCTCTCGCATCAGGCAGTAATTTAAGCTATCACAAGCCCATTTCGCTTCAATTATTTTTCGACATAGGCCCTTAAATTAAAAACCGGTTAAAATAAATGATGTAACCACTTACACGAACTCGTCCTGGCAGTGCGGGCACTGATATTTAGTGCCTTTGTGCCACCTCTCGTGCAGCCGCGCTGTTTGTCTGAAAACATATTACAATCATAACACAGGGTGAAATTGATATCATTAGCATCCGTTTAAACCATAGAGATCTAGAGAGATGCCAACCAACGAGCTGAGTACGAAACCTAGTGTCGCATCACCACCAGTACCACGCGATAGAAAGTATTTTGTTAGCTTGAATGTGCTCATTATCCATTGCGGTATCAGAACTCAACGTTCTAATAATCTTTAGTACTACGCAAGCATTGTAAACTATTTACACATAATATCTCGACTGGCTTTTAGCCTCATAATATATTGAATCCTTACTGTCGCGAGCAGTGTGTTCCGTTTTTGCGCATATTGCTGCGACACTGGCCCCGCCCCCTTTTCACATCTCCTTTTAGTTTTTGTGATCTGTGGTTTAAACTAAGAGCCTATCGGTCGGTTTGCTGCCATAGTAAAAGTTGTTCAGTTTGATGGGTAGACTCTTAGTTTAAAAGGATGCTATTGATATCAATTTCACCCTGTATAAATTACTTCATGTATATAAACCACATCATTTAAGTGTGATACCATTTTGAAAACCTAATCAAATTGGCCAACTTTTGAAATGACTTGCCAGGTAACCACCATACATTTTTTATACAGGGTGTAGTCTCAAAGTTGACATAGAAAAAATTTTTACCGCTGTAGTCTGACAGAAAAATGTGGTTTCTGTAAAAAGTATGGAACTAATCGTTTATTTTTGAATTGGGTCCACTGAAAAGATTATTCTGGATTTCGTAACAAGTATTTTCATGAAAAAATTTACAAATTTGTAGTAACTACACATCTAAAACTAGGGGGCACTGGCGATTTTTCCAATGTTAAAAAAAAATGACAAAATCTCGAAAACTATCAAACTTGGATATTTTTTTGTTTTTTCCTGAACAGTTATAAACTCATCTATCTCCTATTTGCGGCTTCACGTTGAGTTTTGGGACACCCTGTATATAGTTGACAGAAGAGCCCACTGACCTGTGTGTAGTGACGTAGGGGCACTGGTTACAACTGAACCGCTGCGTGTGATGCGCTGTTATGTGCTTCCTGAGGGCGTGCGGGTGTTTGAAGTGTGTCTTACATATGTCACATTGGTATTCACCGCATTGCTGTAAGACAAAACAGATATTCGTATATTCTACTGATTCATTTTAAAGGTTATGACAGGCTTACCCTCAAGGATGGGCGTTAGTCCACCACCCGTGCTCAATACCTTGCGGTAGACTTCACATACACATCGGAATCACTTCTTCAGTGTATGCAGGTTTCATCACGATGTTTTCCTTCACCGTTTGAGAGAAGTCGGTATTGCGTACATAAGTTAGAAAAACTCATTGATATATTACATGTAGTATTCCCACATTTTCGACTCAGTAAGGTAAACACATCTTTCATGGGGCACTGTATAAGCTATTATAATAAGATACCAGAGGATATTCTAAACTTTCCAGACAAAAAGTTTAAGTCCCATGTTAAACAAGTCCTCTGTAAAAAAGGCTACTATAAACTCGATGACTATTTGAATGACCAAAATGTCTGGTCTTGACAATGTTACTCTATGTAATGCAATATTGTATTTTAATTGTACTTTGTATATTTTGTTTTGTTTAAAAGATGTGTGTTGTAGGGTTTCTGGCCGCATCTTCTCTCAACGGAACACCTTTCGACGCGGTGGTAGAGTCAAAAAATGACGTCAAAAAGCTATCTATGTGATATTATTTTGAATAAAAAATTTTTGAATTTGAATTTGACATAGCATGTACAGATTTGAATCCGCACCTTCGTTATTGAGTGTCCATGCCTCTTTGTAAGCCCAACAGACGCTCATTCAGTTAGTTATTCATGCATATTCATATTATTTGATTTAGCGGGGCAATCACGTCAAATGGCTATATCTTTTGTTCTATAAGCTCTTATTCAGCATCGACGACTAGTGCAGGTAGGTATTGATGTAAGAAATAAGTTTTTTCTCTACCTACTGCCATTTTTTTTCAGCCTATACAGGGTGAAATTGATATCATTAGCATCCTTTTCAAGCAAGTCTTCGATCAGTGTGTGTTGCCAGTGATGACATATGGAACAGAGACGTGGTCGTTCCCTCAAGGCCTCATAAAAAGGCTGAAAGTCACCCAAAGAGCAATGGAGAGAGCTATGCTCGGAGTTTCCCTGCGAGATCGAATCAGAAATGAAGAGATCCGCAGAAGAACCAGAGTAACTGTCATAGCCCAAAGACTTGCTAAATTAAAGTGGCAGTGGGCGGGGCATATTGCTCGCAGAACCGATGGCCGATGGGGCCGAAAAGTTCTCGAGTGGCGACCGCGTACCGGAAAGCATAGCGTGGGTAGGCCCCGCACACGGTGGACCGACGACCTGGTGAAGGCGGCGGGAACATGATGGATGAGGGCAGCGCAGGACCGGTCGTTATGGCGATCCTTGGGGGAGGCTTATGTCCATCAGTGGACGTCCATCGGCTGAGATGATGATGATGAGCATCCTTTTAAACTAAGAGTCTACCCATCAAACTGAACAACTTTTACTATGGGGGCAAACAGATCGGAGCAAAAAAAATATCAGCTGTTCCATACTATACTGGAACCACATGAGTAGTCCCTACAGAGGAGAAGCTCTCTAACAACGTGGGAAATTCCTAAACCCCCAGGGGTAACGCCTGTTGCAAGTAAAAAAAATCGGTCCATGTGATGTGAGTCGTGTTTTACATGGGTCGGTCACAAAAATACCCACCATAGATAGTGTAGGGCAGATGAATAATATAAAGCAAAACATAAAAACGCTACTTGACATGCATTCGCACTTATGATAACCGTCCATTAGAATAAGCGAGATGTCAATAGTAAATAGATGCCATCTTAAAAACTTGTGTCACCACGGACGGATCCAGCTGGAGGACTACGTTATGTCTTTAGTTTAAGATTGAAATTTGGTTGAATGTCAAATTTTTTAAGCAAATGCTTAAACTTAAAAAGCTGATATAGCTGTCTTTACTTGATAAGTTCTTGCTACCAACCGACCGTAACCTAGGAGGGTAGCAATAACTTATCAGTTAAATTGTATACACAAAAAGAAAGAAAAAGAAAGAAAAATTATTTATTTGGATCTCCGACACACATTCAATCTTTTACATTATCACGGATACATTTTTGTAAAATATTTAAAACAGAATACCTATTAATAAAAGATATTGTATGTGCGCCGCAGTGGCAAAAAGGTCCCAACTCAGCAAACTGCTCGGCTCGGAAGCCGAACTTTGAATTTATGTCGGGGCCTGGCTTAAGCTTTGAATCAAACATTATATTATGTGCAACGAATCCAATAAACACTTATTATTATACTGTATCTATTTAGCATCAAGTGTGTGTCTGTGGGGCTGTGAGGGGGTGTGGGTGTGTGAGTGTGTGTGTGAAATTAAAAATGAACTGAACAATGTAAAAAACATATAGAAAAGTACAAAATTACTACTCAGAATTTGCTACCAATTAACAGATATTCTTTTGACAGTCGAGAACATAGAGTTTATATCGTTTTTTAAAAGTAAATTTTGACGTCATTTGTCTCAGAGGTGGGGGCAAATTATTCCAACATTTGGTAGCAAGATAGCGAAAACTGCGATCAAACGCCACGGTTCTACGTATCTTGAGAATGAGCAGATACTGGGATGCTCGGGTGTTATATCTATTGAAAGAAGATGACCATTGCAACTTGGAGTATAGATATACAGGCTTTCGGAATTTGACAACATCGAAAACCAAGGAAGCCAGATGCAGTTGCCTTCGCGAACTCATATTCAGCATGGAAGCGTTGTTGAATGAATGAATGAAATATACTTTATTTACCAAACACATAAATACAGTACAGAGCAGGTCACAAAAATAATTATGGTACAAATAAGGCGGTCTTATCGCTAAAAAGCGATTTCTTCCAGACAACCTTGGGGTAGAGGAAATATCAACTAAGAATACGGGTCGGTGTTACAAAGAAAAATTAAAAAGAAAAACAATGATATAAATACCTAACATAAATAGATAAACATATAATTCTTATTTAAGTACATAACAAATAAATAGATATTTGTTATCATAAATACCTATTATAAACATAATATATAATTATATATATATGAACATATATCATACATGCTACAATACCACATAATTTACTAGGACTGATTTAGAGGGGAAAAAAACTAGCAATGAGGGAGAGGAAAAATCAGGTACAGAGGTCCAGGAAATGAGCTTTGACTTTGACTTAAAAACATCCAGGGAAGGAGCACGTCTAATCGACTCTGGCAACAAGTTCCAAAGTCGAGCAGCTTGGACTGTAAAGGAATGGGTGTAGAAGTTAGTGGAGTGAGGAGGAATATTGAGAGACAGATTGGTAGAGGAACGTAAGGGACGGCCAGTAGTAAGGGAGGAGAAGATGAAACGTTCTTTGAGGTAGTGAGGAGTCAGCGGGTTAAATAAGATAGAGTAGAGGAGGGACAGGACGTGAGTGTCTCTTCGACGACGAATTGGAAGCCACTTTAGTTGTTGTTGAACGTTGTTGAGGTAAGGAGTGATGTGGCTTCGGGGAGGAATGGTAAAACAAAATCTGCAACACGCGTTCTGCACTCGCTGTATAAGGCGCTGGGTTTTGAAAAGCATACGAGGTCCGTAGACAAGATCGCCATAATTTAATTTAGATAATATAAGAGTGTCACATAATTTTATTCGCATATCCAGACTAAGAAGATTTCTAATTTTATAGAGAACGAGCGTTAACCCGCGACTTCTTCCGTTCAAGTTTTAAGTCAGATCATAAGCTATCAAACAAAAAAAGTTTCATCAAAAACGGTTCAGTAGTTTTTGCGTGATACTCGTTCAAACAAACAAACACACAAACAAACAGACAGACAAAAAATCCAAAAATTGGTGAAATGGAATCAGGGACACCTAAAAACCATATCGTAACTTTTTTTTTGTTAATATCTTCAATGTACAGACAAACTTCCTGTTACAGTACGAGCGTTAACCCGCGACTTCGTCCGCACAAATTATATACCAGATTTTAAGTCAGATCATAACCTATCAAACAAAAAAAGTTTCATCAAAATCGGTTCAGTAGTTTTTGCGTGATACTCGTTCAAAAAAACAAACAAACAAACACCCAAACAAACACACAAACAAACAGACAGACAAAAAATCCAAAAATTGGTGATATGGAATCAGGGATACCTTAAAACCATATCGTAACTTTTTTTTTGTTAATATCTTCAATGTACAGACAAACTTCCTGTTACAGGTTTATAATAGTATAGATTGAAAGCAGATAGAAACAATTTTTAACCAGATTTAGAACATGTTTCTCAAAACGTAATTTACAATCAAAGAGAATCCCTAGGTTTCTACCTTCATCCACTTTTTCTATAACTTGCCCAGCGATGCTGACTACTGGATTTTCCCGAGCGATGTCGTCCACCTGCCTATCAGATCCCTAAATCATAAATTTTGACTTTGCTGAGTTTAAAACCAACGCATTTCTTCTAGACCAGTGGGCTATCTGATTTACATCTTCGTCAATCTTGGATAATGCATCAGAAAAAAAGGTAGCTAGTACCTAGTTACTTTACAGAATATCTAGGATTACAAAAAATTTTTTTTTTTTTTTTTTAAAAACCTTTAATGCACACTGTACAAATTGTGAGCATGTCTGAAATCTATAATTTTTATTTTTAATTTTTTTTTATTTTATCAACACTAATCACAAAATCATTCACTTTTATCCGTCAATTTCCTCGAATGCGCGCGAGACGCAGCCCTTGTGTTCGTCTCGCAATGGAACCGGTTCGTTGAGCTCGCGCCTACCAAAGAAGTTCCTACGAAAAAATCTTAATCCATTGCTCTAAGGATCAAAATGGCGTGTGTATGGGGCTAGCGGCTATCACTCGTTCATTTACACGGGCTGAGCGTCGGTGAGAGGTCACGCACACATCGCCTCGCTATGTATGGGTATACCTATAGTTTTCGCTTAGTATGAAGCTTCCGATCTGTAGGGATATTTAATCACGTACTGGAACGCCTACTCGACTGAAATGTATGCAACAGCTGATTTTTATTTTGCTCCGATCGGTTTGCTCCCATAGTAAAAGTTGTTCAGTTTGATGGGTAGACTCTTAGTTTAAAAGGATGCCAATGATATCAATTTCACCCTTCTTCTTATCGTGTGGGCATAGCCCTGGTGTCAGAGTTTTTTTTTAGACCGCCTTATGGCCTCTGACGTGGTTTTTATGTAACGACTACTACCACCAGATATAGTAGCCGAGACCAACGGCTTAACGTGCCATCCGAAGCACGGAATCATCTTTCTTTGCAGACAATTAGGTGATTCAGCCTGCAATGTCCTAACTAACACCCTGGGGAAAAACGCACCAAGTAACATTTCACTAGGTGTTCCCAGTGGGAATCGAACCCACGACCACCTTGTCAACAGCCCAATGCTCTTAACCATGACCACGGAAGCAGTTTTTAACGGAGGGTGGTCCAATAATATCGCATAAATCTTATCTATCTATCTATACTATTATAAAACTGTAACAGGAAGTTTGTCTGTACATTGAAGATACTAACAAAAAAAAAGTTACGATATGGTTTTTAGGTGTCCCTAAATCCATTTCACCAATTTTTGGATTTTTTGTCTGTCTGTTTGTTTGCGTGTTTGTGTGTTTGTTTGTTTGTTTGAACGAGTATCACGCAAAAACGACTGAACCGATTTTGATGAAACTTTTTTTGTTTGATAGCTTATGATCTGACTTAAAATCTGGTATATAATTTGTGCGGACGAAGTCGCGGGTTAACGCTCGTAATAAATAAAATGTATGTAAAAGTGTACTTACAACAGAATGCCTAGTCATGTGTCCATTAAATGCGTCCTCATCTAAAAACCCCTTGAAGCACTCGGTACATTTGAACACTGCGTTCTTATAGTTCGCACTGTCTTGCCTCTTCAATATCTCGGCGACCTGCTCCTCGAACGTAAGGTCAGTTATATTGAAAAGAGTCTCATTTAGGTCGTCGTTCAAAAATGGTTTCCTTCGCCTATCTATTTTGGGTTCCGCTGGATCCTTTTTGACTTGCCTCTTTCTTACTTTTTTGACTTCCTTTTCAATTTTTGTTTTTTTCGTTTTCACCTGAAATTCAAATGAAATGAAATAATTTTCTATTGATAAGATAAGATAAGATTTATTTATTTGCAAGATTATGGTATACAGTAAGATCTTAACATAAGGATATAGCACACGACATAATCTGCCACACAGGATGGCGTGCAAATTTTAAAAACAGAAGACAAACACACAAAATAAAATTTACATCAAGTCTGTCAGGTTAAACGAGAACATCGACCATATATTCGTTTACAGAGTAATAACATTTATTGATTAAAAATTTATGTGAATGATTTTTAAAATGATGTCTTAAATCTGTTAACACGTTCCGGGGCAGTGAATGAGACACAATAGAACTTTTATTGTTATCACGTCTATAGCCGGTCACTGTCCCGGAACGTGTTAATGTGTGTGTCTTGTATGTCTCAAATTTGTATTGTCGCATTAAAATTAATATGTTGGACTATGTCACGCAGATTATCTCATTTCGTACGAAATATAGGGTCCTTCTTAATATGCTGACACATTTTTAAGGGGATGATCAAGCCGTCACTTCATAATCATTATATTTATTGCACAATCATAAGGTACATAAGGTCTTAAATTCTACTTAGTCTCACATATGATACCCTATAAGGGCACAGCAAAATTGAAGAAAAAGGTATTTATCAATTTCGAGGTTTAGAAGTATGCATGAATTTGGATAATAATATAAATAAGTTGAATTTAATTCATATCGTTGTCGCAAAGAATTTATAACTCGTATTCGTAACTTTTTGTTGACGTAGTTAAAGCTAGCAAGAGATTAAATGGAGGATTAACTCTAATGAGCGTTTCTGCAACTAAGTGTCAAAGTCCAAAGTAAGACTTTAATTTGATTTAAAATAGCACAACTTGGTTGTAACCTGTGGTCAAAATAAAATGGAGGTTTGGCCTGAAAAGATAAAAAAATGTTTAAGGGCCTATGTCGAAAAATAATTGAAGCGAAAAGGGCGTGTGATAGCTTATATTACTGCCTGATGTGAGAGAAAGAGATGAGGCGGCGCGCGCGCCTGAAACGACGCAAGCGTAAGCAAACGTAAAACAAACTTTATTTATTTGTGATTGTACTATTTATGTAAGTTCAATTCTGCTCTAATCAAATTTTATAAAATATCAATCTCTTTTTTTTAAATCAAATCTCGTGTTTCTATTATTCACAGTTTAGCAGTTCCAAGCGTTTATCGATAAAGACGGAGGCTACTTTGGCTTGTTTTTCTATCGAGAAAATGTGTCTTAATCGAGTTTTGGCTCTTGTCAAAACTTCAATTATATGTTCAATTTACACATATTCGGAAATCATACTCCTACTGTTAGTACTTCATGATATATGAAGCTTTGAAGAATCAATTTTTTTCACATAGCCTCTTAATAAAGTCTTCATTCTACTAAAAGTACATTCTCACGTACCTTTTTCGTCCTACGCCTCTCTAATGGTATACTGTCATCCGACGAAAAATCTCTATCATCTATATTCAAATTTTCTGCATAGCTTTCATCCTTTACTTCATCATCTTGTGAAAAATCATCAGTTTCATTAATAAATACTTCATTGTTAACACTTTCTTCTTTTATCTCCACGTCTACGTTGACTTCGTGCATAGGATCTGTTTGGTGTATTGCTTCTGTTGCTTCTGGTTCTTTGTGTTCGAGGTAAAGGTCGTAGTGATCAGGGTCGTAATGTTTTGTTGTTAGTGGTGTTGTAAGGCTGTTGTTCTCTCGGTTTACTGTTTTTAAATTTTGTATTGTGAGCTGAAAAGAAATGGGTTAACATAACATAACATAAATATTCTTTATTTGCACACCAAAAATATATAGTAACAAAAACAAATAAAAAGAACGTAAGGGTACAAATGGCGGTCTTATCACTAAAAGCGATTTCTTCCAGACAACCATGGGATGGGTTTTGAATTATATCGTACCAATATGTTTCTCTAACTTATGCAGGGTGTAAGTGACAGCCTAGCAAATACTGAAACGGTGAACTCAGACCATCAAACTGAACAACTTTCACTAAGGTAGGCAAAAAAAAATCTGCTGTCCCATACAAAACTGCTGTACCCACCCAACTAAAATGTATGGGACAGTTGATTTTTTTTCGCGTTTCCTGAGATGGGTTTCATAGTGAAAGTTGTTTCGTTTGATGGTCTGAGTTTACCGTTTCAGTATTCTCTAGGCTGTCACTTACACCCTGTATATGTGATAGCGACTACTCTCAAACGGTGAAGGAAAACATCGTGAGGAAACCTGTATACGCTGAAGAAGTTTTGATGCGTATGTGAAGACCTTTGCCCTGCAGTGAGACGTATATACAGGGTGAAATTGATATCATTAGCATCCTTTTAAACTAAGAGACTACCCACCAAACTGAACAACTTTTACTATGAGTGCAAACCGATCGGAGCAAAAAATAATCAACTGTTGCATACATTTGAGTCGAGTAGGCATTGCAGTTTAGTATGGAACAGCTGATTATTTTTCTGCTCCGATCGGTTTACTCCCATAATGAAAATTGTTCAATTTGACGGGTAGACTCTTAGTTAAAAAGGATGCTGATGATATCAATTTCACGCTGTTGATTATAGGCTGATGATGATGATAGAGTAGTGAGGTTTAGGCTGCGTACAGACAAGCGCATCAGAAATGAAGAGAAAAACTAGAGTAACTGACATAGCCCAAAGAAATTAATTGAATCAGGCGTTACTTTTGACTAATATGTAGATGACAAGATTGTATCAAGACCTCCGCTTCTAAGTACCTAGTAGACGCCTAGTTTCGCTCCACCAAGGAGCATCCTCAGGAGTTAGACTGACGAACGTTCGAAACAGAGTTGATACTCCGCCGAGCGTCCGATACCGAGTGTCCGTGTTTGACTCGGTGTCGGACGCTCGGCGGAGTAACAACTCTGTTTCGAACGTTCGTCGGTCTAACTCCTGAGGATGCTCCTTGGTGGAGCGAAACACGTGTAGAGTAGAAATTATTTGGTGGGCAGGTTGTGTTGCATAACGTAATACAACTTTGTCTACTAGGTACTTAGAAGCGGAGGTCTTGATACAATCGTGTCATCTGCATAATAGCCCAAAGAATTGCTAAACTAAACTGGCAGTGGGCGGGGCACATTGCTCGCGGAACCAATTACCGATGGGGCCGAAAAGTTCTCGAGTGGCAACCGCGTACCGGAAAACGCAGCGTGGGTAGGCAGTGAGCCCCCACAAGGTGGACCGACGACCTGGTGTAGGCGGTTACCCGTTGTATGAGGGCAGCGCAGGACTGGTGGTGGCGATCCTTGGGGGAGGCCCATGTCCAGCAGTTGACGTCCATCGGCTGAGATGATGATGGTGATGACACACAAGCGCCGCTCTCCTCAAAACTCTTTGGAATTCATACTTTGTCTCTTTTCATAACACTCATAACGTACGTGCAAATGTACGTACGTAGGCTAGACAGATTTTTGGTTTGTGGGTCACATTCATTTTCGGGATGTATATTCATCGACAACTATAATAAACTATGGAAATAGCCGTAATCACTGTTCTATACGTAGAGGTAGGCGTAACTCGTGTCAACGCCCCGAGTTAGAGAGGCCTTACGCATACTTTCCCCTCTGTCAAAGTCTCACCCCCGCGACGGCCCCGACCTAGCCCCGATGGGCTACTTAATTAGTCCCCCCCCCCCCCCAACCCCGCAAAAAACGGCAGAAAAATGTTCTATGGAGAAACCAACAATACTCGCTCCCCTCCGGGCGTTGACAGGAGTCACGTGACGCTCTACGGTTTTATACATAATTCTGATTTCGGGGGGATAAAACTAAGTAACGTCAGGTATTTTTAATGGTCGGTGACACTTGGGTGACCATGATACTTCGTCTCGAGCGTCTCCGTGCTTCCATAGATTAATATGTATATTGGATATAGATAGGTAACTCGCCTCGAGTTTTAGGACGTCCTAATTGCGTTGCCGCTTATCAGCACTAGGGGGCGCCACATTATGAAATAAATTGAAAAAGACGATCGGCCGACACGAGGATCGAACCTTAGCTACCCGGATCGTAAGCCGGTTGTCTAGACCGCTAGACCAACAAGACAGTGATTAATATGGGCGAAATCTCTCACTGCTACAGCGCAGCGCGTGAAGTGTAGTGCGATGTTACTCCGATATGAACCCTAGTTTAACACATAGTGCTTCGAAACATAACCGATAGATGGCGGAAGCTGTCTATGGAAAATCAGCGTTCCACTTAGTTTGTACTAAAATAACATAGCATGCGTGCTTCGGATCGCACGTTTTCAGTTGGTCTCGACTTTGACTATTTATTATACCTTGCGGTAGCATTTCCCTTCTGCCACATGCCACTGGTATAAGATTAATTGATCATGTGCATTTACATTCAATTTTATACCTTATCACTAAACGAGACAGCCTATAATTGCGAAACAATAATTTCGAACTTAGAACGTTTGGGGTTCACACGAGACTACTTTTCATGATTTTTAACGTTCAAAATAAGAATCTAAAGTTATGGGAATAAGATCCAAAGTTGCGTATTTCGTGTTACCTCGCCCCCCGCAAAAAGTGACAGAAATGTTTGTTAGTAGAATTACACGCGTAACTAGTCCCTATATAAGGTCCAACAAAACTAGCTGAAACTATTTTAAGGGAATGGTCAGACCATCAAACTGAACAACTTTCTCTATGGGACCAATACCGAAATCGCGAAAAAAAAATCAGCTGTTCCATACAAACGTACTCGACCTAAATGTATGGGACAGCAGATTTTTTTTTTGCGATTTCGATATTGGTCCCATAAAGAAAGTTGTTCAGTTTGATGGTCTGATCATCCCCTTAAAATAGTTTCACCTAATTTTGTTAGACCTTATATAAGTAGTCAAAGGGTCTCGAATAGTTCTGACTATGAGAACATCACGGTATGTAAACTTACACAATCCTGCTTTTTGATGATCTCCGTCATGATGGAATTGGCGCGCAGGCTCTTTGTTCTGAATCTATAACAGTTGTGCAGTCGACGCGCGCACTCGTAGCACAGGTTCTGTGGTAGCTTGTCACCGTTCAGCTGTGGATATTAAACAATTTTTCAACACACTTGCTCATAAAATGGCCCTTATTTCACCGCAATTAGGCACATAATGACACCTATAATCAAACTGTGACTTTTTCATTACTATTATTCACAAGTGAGTTATAGGTTTTTTATAGTAGGTATCTAAACTTCTTGGTTGAGTTCTTGAGTTGCTTTGTTCTTAAAAAAGTTTCGATACAAAAAAGATCATATTCAATAGTACAAATATATTCTCTAAATAAACTTTTTATTTACTGAATAAAATGATTTTTTATTATTATTTTCTTCACAAGTGAGTTGAAAAACGTCGTATGATACACGTGTGTATTGATGATTACCGTCCTCGGCTCTCTTAAGACCCTCGCCTACGGCTCGGATCTCAATGGCGCCTCAGCGGTAATCACCAACATTACACACTTGTACCATAATGTACTATTTCCTCTTTCTATAACCCCCTGTCACGTATGTGTCGTAATTATAATGAAATTGTTGCGAAATCAAACGAGCTAGATATATTCGATTTGAACCAGTATCGGTACAAAAGACGCGTTATCTCCGCTCTCCGCTCTGCTATGAGTACCTAGTTACAATTAGGTACAACCAATTACGACTAGATATCATATTAGTTAAGTTCTCTAAATGATTTTTGTTTCTTTTTTGTTTAACTTGTAGTAATTTTTTGTCGTTCGATGCATTGAAAAATTATTATCTTATCAAATTAAAGATTGAAAAATTTTTGCCTCAGGCGGGACTTGAACCCGCACTTTTCCAAACCGGGGAACTGCGTTATCCAATTTCGCCACCGAGCCCAGAGCCAGAGCCAGTCAAAGGTCCGACCTTTGAACGGCTGTATCTCCTAAACCGACTGGCAATTCATGCCAGTTTTTGTACTGTTCACATAGCTGCAGTGCACATTACAATAATATCATATGAACAGCCTTGCTGCTGATGGTTGCAAAAAGTACACTTATCTCTTAGTCTATATTAAGAATTATATGGTGATGCTCACAGATAATCCAGCAAGATGTTCGTAAGCCGGTTCTAACTTGTAATTTCTCATCGGCAACAATTTACTATCCATTGTCAGGCATATCCTGCAAACCTGTTGAAAAAGCAGAGTTATTGTATCCATATTGTTATCACCTGTTTATTTATGAGAATGACTAGCTGAAGCCCGCGACTTCGTATGCGCTTCGTCCAGACAATTCACACAATATCTTTATATATTGTTGCCTATGTGTTATTCTAATGTATCCATACTATTATAAAACTGTAACAGGAAGTTTGTCTGTACATTGAAGATATTAACAAAAAAAAAGTTACGATTTGGTTTTTAGGTGTCCCTGATTCCATTTCACCAATTTTTGGATTTTTTGTCTGTCTGTTTGTTTGTGTGTTTGATTGGGTGTTTGTTTGTTTGTTTGAACGAGTATCACGCAAAAACTACTGAACCGATTTTGATGAAACTTTTTTTGTTTGATAGCTTATGATCTTACTTAAGATCTGGTATATAATTTGTGCGGACGAAGTCGCGGGTTAACGCTCGTAAGCTATATTATTGTAAAGTTTCATTAAAATGCATTCAGTAGTTTTTACTTGAAAGAGTAACAAACATCTATCTATACTTACAAACTTTCGCGTTTATAATATTAGTAGGACTTGATTGATCTATACATATAATAAAATTGTAAATTCATGGCAGTAGTATACAGGGTGGAAAAAAAAGTCTAAAAAGTACATTTTATAAGTTGGTCGACTATTACTCGTAAACTTGTAAAGCCTACTTAGCGGTGATAGTTTGCCTTTTAATTTCGTTATATACAGGGTGGAAAAAAAAGGCCGTGGTTGGAGGGAAAGTACCCTTAATATTTATGATGGCAAATTTTACTGAAAGGAAACATTCCTTTATTTTCAAATTTAATTAAAACTGCATTTAAAGATTTTTGAAAAATCATCTGCTTGAGCCGGGAATCGAACCGGTGAAACGTGAAAAAAAAACAACCTGTATTTTATGATACCAACCGTCATTCATAAGGATCAATTTCTTTTGAACAACATGGTATTTTAAATTAAAGAAAGACCAAGAAAAAATGATTTTTTTATTGTTAAACTTACTATCTAAAGAAAATTATTTACTTAACTTATAAATTGCTCAAAATGAGACCCATTTTCACGTATGCACAGACGTATTCTTCGAATAAATTCGCTACGTGTCGCCTTTTGTATTGAATTATGGTGAATATTTGAAATAATATTTTGTACTTCCGTTTTTAATTCCTCTACTGACCTGTAGTTTCTTTTATACACCAGATTTTTTTCTTCTTTAGATAGTGAGTAAGTTTAACAATAAAAAAATCATTTTTTCTTGGTCTTTCTTTAATTTAAGATACTATGTTGTTTAAAAGAAATTGATCCTTATGAATGACTCTTTCGGTTGGTAGCATAAAATACAGGTTGTTTTTTTTTCACGTTTCACCGGTTCGATTCCCGGCTCAAGCAGATGATTTTTCAAAAATCTTTAAATGCAGTTTTAATTATTTTTTAAAATAAAGGAATGTTTCCTTTCAGTAAAATTTGTCATCATAAATATTAAGGGTACTTTCCCTCCAACCACGGCCTTTTTTTCCATCCTGTATATAACGAAATTAAAAGGCAAACTATCACCGCTAAGTAGGCTTTACAAGTTTACGAGTAATAGTCGACCAACTTATAAAATGTACTTTTTAGACTTTATTTGCCATTAAATTGTAGTATAAAACAAAAAGGCTCCTTCTAAGTCCCTTATTATATAAGGTCTAACAAAATTAGCTGAAACTATTTTAAAGGGATGCTTAGACCATCAAACTGAACAACTTTCTTTATGGGACCAAAATCGAAATCGCGAAAAAAAAATCTGCTGTCCCATACATTTAGGTCGAGTAGGTTTGTATGAAACAGCAGATTTTTTTTCGCGATTTCGATATTAGTTTCATAGAGAAAGTTGTTCAGTTTGATGGTCTGATCATCTCCTTAAAATAGTTTCACCTAATTTTGTTAGACCTTATATTGTGACGGGCAACTACGGAATCCTACCCTGCGCGTGGTCCGACACGCACTTGGCCAGTTATTTTTGTCTGATTTTACATACCTTTAAGTTTGCTGGTTCACCGAAGTCGCACTCAGTTGACCCCTGTAATTATCATTTATATTGTTACTTATAATAATAAAAAAAAAATTAATGTCATATTGGAATGGAAAATATAATGTCATAGAACTCATAGAGGGATGAAAATACCAATAGTAAACTATAGTCAGAAATATAATTATAAGGTCTAACAAAATTAGCTGAAACTATTTTGTCCCATACATTTAGGTCGAGTAGGTTTGTATGGAACAGCTGATTTTTTTCGCGATTTCGATATTAGTCCCATAGAGAAAGTTGTTCCGTTTGATGGTCTGATCATCCCCTTAAAATAGTTTCACCTAATTTTGTTAGACCTTATATATAGCTATTTATAGCTTTGGTTTGATGTTTAATAAGTATTTCCAGCTCCTATATTTAATGCTCATCTGTGTGCATGTGTCGAAATGAGCGCTTGCATGGAGTTGCTTTATTGTTTATCTTTAGTATGTACACCAGTAATCCATTTATCAGAATATTTCCATTACATTTGCCATCTTCTAAAAGTTACAAACCATTATAACGGGCACGGCGCCAGCTTTAACCTTCCGCAGCCCGCTCTTGGTCTCGTACAGGTCCTCACACAAGAAGTGCTCGGAGCACACCGCGCTGCGCTCCTTGGGTTCCCAGTGTTCTTTGTTCAATGCTCGCAGCCACGCCGTGCGGACACCTGGCTCGTTGGGGAAGCTGAGGACATTATCATCATCAGAACTCCACTCCTGAACAAAATATAAGGTGTAACAAAATACCATAGTAATTTAAAGTGGTGGTTTAGAACTTTAGACCATCGTCAAACTGAACAACTTTAACTATGGCATTATTATTTACGTAGAGGAAGGAGTAGTAGAGGTCGGAATGTGTTTTGTCATATTTAGTCAATAAGAGATGCACATAGCAAATTCGCTCTAGTTAAAAAAGGAGATCGCTACCTTATTGCTGTCCTTATCGGCGTAACCACTTTTTTGTACTACGGCCACCAGATTTTTTTTTTTTTTTCATTCTCCTTTGTCCTTTGCAGTCTGTCGTTTTTTGGACAATCAGCAAAGAGTGTGACGTATATTAATGTTGGCTTGCTTGGTATGCACCCAGTGATGCATCCAAATTAAAGTGTCTTAAGGAACGGTTACCCTCCCAGTAGATTGTCCTGTGGTATCTTTTTCTTAAGTCTGCGGGTCTGAGCCTCTTCCCTCATTAGATTTTGAGCTAGTATGTTTGGGTGGTTTAGTATCCTTTTCTGATAATTTCGTGTGAACTCTACTATTTCCTCCTTCACGTAGCGAACATTAAGGTCATGGTGGAGTATGTCGTTTGTGACATACCAAGGTGCGTCCATTATAGTTCGCAGGACCTTTGACTGAAAGCGCTGTATAATTTCAATATTGGAGTTGGCAGCTGTTCCCCAGAGCTGGATACCATAAGTCCAGATAGGCTTTATGATGGCTTTATACAAAAGAAGTTTGTTTTCTGAACTTAGTTGAGACTTCCTGTTTAGCAACCAGTACATGTTACGGAATTGCAGTCCCAGTTGCATTCTTTTGGTAAAAATATGTTTCTTCCATGTCACTTCATATAAATTGTATAGAATTTTATGACTATCGCTATCTCATACCCAGTTACACTAAAATTCCGTCTACCAACGTAAGCGAAAAATTCTTCGTCTATGAATACGGCAAAGTGGAAAGAAATATTAAAATCGACTGTCCCATACATTTTAGACCAGTGGTCCGTGAGAGGGTCCTGCATACCAGAACATATGAAAGAATTGCCAATAATTTGAGATTTTTGCAAATGAATTTCCTTTGAAACTGAAGATTCTTGAACTTTGTGGTGTCTGCTACCAACAAAACAATCAAAGTGATCCTTGCTCGCAAAAAAATCAGGAACCACTGTTTTAGACGAATCGTTACTGCAGTTTTGTATGAAACAGTAGATTTTTCATTTTTTCTCAATTTTGGCTTCATAGTGAAAGTTTCAAATATTATTGATTTTTAAACATGTTACAGCCATGTTGTGCTATTTCGAATAAAATAAAGATTGAAAAATTTGTCTCGGGCGGGACTTGAACTCGCACTTTCAAGTCCCCTTAAGATTGAAAATTTCGTTCTCTGGGTAGTGGGCTCAGTGGCGAAATTGGATAACGAAGTTCCCCGGTTTGGAAAAGTGCGGGTTCAAGTTCCGCCCGAGACAAATTTGTCAATCTTTAATTTAATTTTATAGTGAAAGTTGTTAGACGGTCTAAGCCACCTCTTCAAATATTACTAGAATGTTTTGTTACACCCAGTATATGCTCACACCTATGTCCCACTGGGGTAGGCAGAGACGATAAATTGACACATGCTTCGACTACGACACATCAGTAACATCCATAAGTCTCTTCATGCATGCTTGTCGAAAGAGTAAGTATGCACTCATATATTGGTTAACACAAAACATATTAACTACTAGACACTTGTTTTTGTTGCATTTGCCCAGCAGTGGGACATCTGAAGAACTCTATTTAAACTCAGACAATCTGTAAGTAGCAAAAAGAAATGAAATAATACGTACAAACAATGTTAAAAATAAATCTCGTGGGTACAAGAAACTTACACATGAAACGTGATTCCCTGAGACTTCGATATGTGCCTCGAGTCATTCTTGCATCCAGAAACACAACACCTCATTTTAAAATCAATTTTACTACTAAAACCATGCTAAAACTGATAAAATTCTAACATTTTACTATTTTTCTAACTGGACTTCACAGACGAGCTTTTAGAGTTTTCCAACACTTTAAATTACACTTATTTTATTCATTAATATATGGATAAGGTTTTAAAATCAAAATCTAGCTTTTATTTCGTCAAATTATTATAATTTTAATACAAAAAGGAATGTATATAATTCGCAAAATGCTGTCAATAACCTTGCCGACTTTTTATTAAACGACCAAAATAAATATTATTCTCTATCGATATTTTGTTTCTTTTCTCACTTACGAGACGCTGTTGAGCAAAGAATGGGATGCACGATTCTATTTGTCAATTTTCAAACATCTTTACATGATCGGATAGTAAAAGCCGTGAATGTAAACATACCTATAACAACATATTTTTTCTCTGTCTTCGGTTTGCGAATTCTTATTAGATAGAAAGAGAAGAAGATAACAAGCTAAATCTGAAATAGAGGTGTACCTCTTTTTTTGAAAAACCGGTAATTCCGGCAATCGATTTTTTTCCTTCATAGAATTTTGAAGCCGTGCAAATTAAAAAATAAATAAATAAAATGGCGATCGAAAGGAAGCTTTGCTGTTTGTTTATTTGTTGTAAAATTGCAAAATTAAATTAAAAACGTCAATAAACGCTGTTTTAAATTAATTTTAATAAAGTCTAATACTTCAACGAGTCTCATACCAGTTCTTAGCTACATAACCTAACGCTATGTGTAAATAATAAATGAAATTATCATGAACGTGAACTGCAGAGTTTTCTCTAGTTTTTTTAAATAAATTCTGTGTAAAATCTTATTAGAAAATGAGGTGTAGTGTTCAGAATTGTACTAATGATACTAAACGGACTACTAAAAGTCATGGAATCACATTTCACATGTAAGTATTTTAATATTTTATTTCCCATTTACAATCTTATTGCATGGTATAACAATTCAATTTCTGCTTCGTCTTGCAAGGTTCTCGCATTAATATCTTCAATGTACCCTTGATATTGGCAGCGACAGCATCTGTGGCGATAGTCACAAACAAATCGCCATCTCTACTATTATAAAACTGTAACAGAAGTGTGTCTGTACATTGAAGATATTTAACAAAAAAAAATACCGCTATGGTTTTTAGGTGTCCCTGATTCCAAATCACATGTTTTTTATTTTTTGTTTGTCTGTTTCTTTCTTTGTTAGCGCATCACGTGTAAACTACTTGACCGATTTTGATAAAACATTTTGTGTTTGAAAGCTGATGATTAGACTTAAATCGGGTATATCATTTATCTTGCTACGTAGCTGTTAAACTCTAGAGTAACTATATAAAAATTTTATAAATCTTTTTTTTCACCAGGTTTCCGAAAGAGCCAAATCTGCGAGCAACCTGGATAGAGGCTCTGAACATGTCGGACTGGGAGCCAAAGGACCGGAGCACAATTTGTTCCGAGCACTTCCGCAACGAGGACTTCTACCTGACCAAGTGCGGCTTGAGGAAGATCAAGACTGGAGCAGTGCCTGTTGTTACACAGGTAAATAAATAAATGTCTTAAAAGTGAAACAGTTTGTGTCACTTTCAATTTTTATAAGGCTCTATGGTCACAAACCTTTGCCTGTCTCAGTACTGTGAGAAAAAACAAAAAGAAGTTTTATGGCAGAATTGATTTAATACTGGTTGAGTATGGTGGAAAAATATTATGAATGCCATTAACCTTTTATAAAGAAATAAGGTTTTTTCCTTTCAATAATATGGCTATTCTTTAATTTTTTTTCACTTTCACTGGCCAGTCATAGCCTGGAACAGCAGTCTTGTGTTTTTAATACAGTAAAAAGATTTTATGATGCACTGGCTGATATACTCGAAAAATACTAAAGCCCGCTCCACATTCTCGACGAGAGGTTTTGGTCCGGGTCTCGCCAAAATACCAACTTATAGAAAATTCATAGGCGAGAATTGCCGAATAGGGCCTCCACACTCTCGTATTCGCTATGTCAGATTCAGATTCAGATATGTTATTGCATTGCTACATTATAATATACATAGTAATGAAGTAGTCGTACAGGATGTTAAACGTTTTCACAATGTAGCACCCCGTCAGGGCATAACAATATAAAAATGACATTAATTAATTGGGAATTAAATTCAATTAACAATATAATTATCAAACAATCATAACATGACTAATTATTACAAAATTAATGTCCAGTTTAAATAAACATAAAAAATCTAAATTAAACAACACAACTAAAAATAATACATTTGTCAAAACATTCAAACAATTAAATTAATGTTGTCAGTACAATAATAATTACAATATTCAATATTATATAATAAGACATGCAAGCAATTCGGACATGATAGTAAGTATCTTACAAAACTTCCTCTGATAAAAATTCATTTAAAGAATAGTAGTGTCTCGTGTAGTTTTGTCGAGAATGCGGTGCCTGTTATCTATAATATTATAAAGCTGTAACAGAAGTGTGTCTGTACATTGTAGATATTAACAAAAAAAAAGTTACGATATGGTTTTTAGGTGTCCCTGATTCCATTTCACCAATTTTTGGATTTTTTGTCTGTCTGTTTGTTTGTGTTTGTTTGGGTGTTTGTTTGTTTGAACGAGTATCATGCAAAAACTACTGAACCGATTTTGATGAAACTTTTTTTGTTCGATAGCTTATGATCTGACTTAAAATCTGGTATATAATTTGTGCGGACGAAGTCGCGGGTTAACGCTCGTTTACTATAAAATCATGCATTAACCAAGGGTTTTTTCTTACTCTGGTTGACAGAATGTCAGTGTATAAAATGTTCTTGAGGGAATCTATTATAGTATACATACTCTAAGTGAATCCTATACAATTTGTACGAAGTGACATTTAATCAGGCACAAAAAAGTGGTTACGTCGAGAAGGACAACATCTCCTTTTTTAACTAGAGCGAATTTGCTATGTGCATCTCTTATTGGGAGAATAGGACAAAACACGATTCAACCTCTATTGCTTCTCCCTCTACGTCTATGCATAATTTTTTTTTTAATACACGTGTTTATTTCTCTCAACAATATGGTGTTTGACATATATATTTTTTTTTACAAACATTTCAACTTCTTAAAATAATTAATTTAATATACAGGGTAATTTTTATATCATTGCGGATAACTTCAGCATGTATTCTACTCATCAAACTGAACAATTTCCGTTATAGAGCCACATTAGAAATCGCGAAAAAAAATCAGCTGTCCATATATTTGAGTCGAATAGGTACTGCAGTTTTGTATGGAACAGCTGATTTTTTTTTCGCGATTCGAAGTTGGCTCCATAGTGAAAGTCGTTCAGTTTGATGAGTAGAATACATGCTGAAGTTATCCGCAGTGATATAAAATGTACCCTGTACAAATTGCCTTTTATGTTTAGGATTCTACAGAAGACTTGGAAGCACCAGCTGCTTTGAGGGTAATATATTTTTAAATATAATTATTATAATTATTATTTTTTTTATTAAATTTTTTTAAAGGGACTTTTGTACAAAATGTTATGTACATGTCAGTCCCATCATACCTTATGTCTAGATTTTACCTACTTTCTAATTTACTTAACGAGACACTGGTGAGTTTGCAAAGGCGAACACTTTTCTAGCAGCATCAGAACTTGGTGATGCCAGGATGTCATGAAATATGCCCACATCAAGCCTATTCACTCCAAGCTCCCTCATCAGTGTCATTCGATCCTGCTCGTAGCGAACACACTCCACTAACAGGTGATAAACGTCCTCGACCACTCCACACTCCTCACAATTAGGTGAACTACACTTTTTCATCATGAAGACGAATTTATTTAGTGGAATGTGTCCACTACGAAACCTATGTGCCATAACAACAACTTTTCTGCTGGCCTTAATTTGGGTAAACCAAGGATATAATTATTTAAATACAAATTGACAAAATAATTGATTCCATGATGGAGCTACAATTTTAAGACTAAATAGAATAGGATAAACAAATTGTAAATTATTTTCACCAGGTTTGCAGAATCTGTTTAGCGATGGACACAAAGATGTATCACATTAGGGAATTCAAACTAGACCAGACTTACGAACAAGTCACCGGTGTGGTGGTGAGTACTATTGAATTCTGTTTCATTACTGTGATAAATATTTGTAACACAAAATGTCGTTGCAATGGGTGTATACCTGTCATGATAACATTAATTGTGCCTGTAATATATATAAATAAATAAATACGCCATTACTTCGCGGGTGCATTTTATGCTCGTGTATCGCTACTGTGCGGCTCGTTCGCCAGATGTGGACCCACCCATAGTTCATCTAACAGATCGATTGACATATCTTTCAATGTCAAATTATCTGAAATTTTATAAGTGGTGGAATATGGCATAATGGCTGTAAAAAACTATTGGCTTAAGATACTGTAAATAATGTTGCGGATTCGAGTCCCAGCCTCAACCGAATTTTGCAATCCACGGTACAGTGGCGAGTAACCTTGCCTGCCGTGCAGGAGGCGATGGTTCGATCCACGTCCAGGCCGACTCGTACACACGACACAGAAGTCAGTCCAGTGTGACAGGGAGGGGACAGTGGGTACAATACATACCTCGAAATTGAAGCATGCCGGTTTCCTCACGATGTTTTCCTTCACCGAAAAAGCCAGTGCTGTTACAAATCGTACATAAATTCCGATTAACTCATTGGTACACACGGCGACACATCAAGCTATACAAAACCAACATAAGGTGGCCGCGCGATGCTATACGTTACTCGACCTACGCGCGGTCAGCTTATGTCGGTTTTGTATAGCTTGATGTGTCGCCGTGTGTACCAATGAGTTAATCGGAATTTATGTACGATTTGTAACAGCACTGGCTTTTTCGGTGAAGGAAAACATCGTGAGGAAACCGGCATGCTTCAATTTCGAGGTATGTATTGTACCCACTGTCCACTCCCTGTCACACTGGACAGACTTTCTGTAAAATATGGATGTTCTAATGTTTCAGAATATCTCTGACTACCCCCTCGGGGAATATAGTCGTGAGCATATGCTTATGCTTATGCTTTTTTTCCTGCGATTTCGATGCTAGTCCCATTAGAGAAAGATGTTCAGCTTGATGATCTGACATCCCCTCAAAGAACCGTCAGCATATTAAGCTGGACCCTGATGTATTGTATTCACAGATGAACGAAGAAGATAAGCTGCCACAGAAGATATGTTGGGAGTGCGCTCACAGACTGTCAAACTGCTCGAAGTTCAAGATGAAAGCAGCTCGGAGCCAGGACCTCATGATGGATATGCTGACCACCAGTCATTATGTAAGTGCATATCTTGGCGGCTAAACGCACGCAACTCGTGTATCAAGGTTCATACTGAACAACAGCAGGAGCAAGCCTCTAGCCATCGTCGGAGCCCTCACCGGGAACTACGCCACAGGCACAATGATGCACAAAATGAAAATCACCCTAGATCCCAGCTGCCGAGCGTGCAGAGAGCATGAGACCATAGAACATATCCTTTGTGACTGTGATGTCTTGGCGGCTAAACCTGTGCCTCCTGGGAGATGGGTATCTAAAACCAGGAGATTACAGGTTTCTTCCCTTGAACGGTATTGCCTCGTTTAACACGTTTTTGAAGGGTGAAGAAATAACACAAATGATCCCATTTGGTTGAAGTGTTGCTGGCTTGCCAGCCCTATAATAAGATGCGATCACCCATTACAGTAATGCAACAGTCTACCCTAACACCCTGCCACCCCACCAGCTATGATAGTCCATACGGAAGAGAGCTAGCACCTCAATCACGAGACGGCAGTTCTATTCCTGGCTTGTACCACTCAGTTCTACGGAATTTATGTATCGTTGGATTTATCATTTACTAGCTCGGCGGTGAAGGAAAACATCGTGAGGAAACCTGCATTCCCGAGAATGAAAAGAAAATACCATAAGTTCGGAGGTATGCTTAAAATATGGGTGAGCTTGGGGCGAACACAGTGGACCAGCGATGGTCGCAGTGTTACATAGCGACCCTTGCTTGCAATAGCCCAACCAACAATCAATACCGAAAGAAACTAGTTGTCAAATAGCTAATTAATTCTATGATTTTCCTTCCCAGATAACAATACGAGATATAAAATCAATAAATCGTACCCACACCAACCTAAAAACACAATTAATATCAAAATATTACGAACCAAACGATTACGATATACTCGTCAAAGACAACCAAGTGTTTGTCAAATCGGAAACCAACTCTGAATTAAAAGAAGAAGCACCACCAATAATGGAAATAGAAATCAAAGATGAACAAAGCAACGATATATTTTTCGAAGAATTCATTGACCCTGATGATAATCATGATGATAACCTCGATAATCATGATAATAATCATGATGATAATCATTTTGATGAGTCAGAAGATGATATAAAGCTAAGCGAAGTTGTTAGTGAAAGGAAAGTGAAGGAGAAACCTAAAAGGGAGAAGAAAGTTAAAAAGAAGAAGGTTAAAGAGAAAGTTAAGGTTGTTAAAGTTAAGAAGAGAGAAACGAAGGAAGAGGAAGACGAAGATCCAAATACTACTATGGATAAGTAAGTATGATTGCGGTTTAGAACAATCTGACGACATTTGAATATCTTATACTGCGTGGTCGCGAGTCTGGTGCCTGCTCTCCGGCTTGCCACCGCCATTTGTACCCTAAAGTCCGCCACACACATACGGAATTGCAATCCGGAATTCGAAATCAGGCAGGAACCGAAAATTTTCGGTAACCTTTATTTAAATGTTACCTTTATCCAGATAACAACCGATTTTAATACCGGTAAACTAAATATGACCTTCAAGAGAATGTGAGTGAGTGCGGGTAAAGGTGAGTATAGAGGGAGCGGCAAAAAGCGCGCGTGGTTTTTAATAATACTAAAAAATGAACTTTAATTTCTACTAATCAAAAGTACAAAATTGATTGAACAACGTCGTTGTTGTAGCGGGTGACGCAAATTTTGGAGCACCCAACGGGCGACGCGCGCACCATTTTCAGTGTTGCTACAGCAACGAAACAACGAAAAGCATTGGACAGGTCGATATAATAAAGGAGATGTTTACATTTTATTGAACCCAAAAGCATAGAATGGTTTATGGACCGTTAGTAGAATGATATTAAGGTTACCTCTAAAAATACCTGTAAAAAAAATAAAGGTTGTAACCAAAAAGTACCGGTATTATCGATACCGGTTTCGGTCCTTGGAATCAGGATTGTAATTTTGTATAGAATTTGACATATGGAGGTGCTACTGGGAATGTTCCTCCATTGAAAAGGGAAGGGATCTTCCACCAAGTTATGTGTGAAGCCTGGGAACCGGCCGTGGTCCAACAGTTCTTAGTTGGACCTTGTTTATGTATCGAATCTCTGTGATTATTTCTCTTGCGCGATGTATGTCTTGCATTCGATTGTGAACCTTATTTGTAGTAGTTTACGAGTTACGTATTCACGGTGAACGTTGTCTATGTATGGAGCATATTTCCGAGAGTGACGGTATCACCATCTGTTGGCATCTTTGCTATAACTTGTGGGTGCTGACATCTTTAGCAAGTTTCCACAGACAGCTGCGCAATTGTGACCGCAATTGTGGAAGGGGAAAATCCATACGAAATCGTAATCCTGATTTAGGAGTGGCAATTCTGTAACTATTATCAATGACATTCGTATAGAATGGACTTCGCATCAGCGCGCTGTTAACGGAAGGCAAAAATATGCTTGATTATTTTACTTTACTGCTTAGTGACCGAGGACATTTGAAGGAACTGAAATTTCAGCGGCAATGTATGGCAGCAGAGCACAACTGAAGCTTACTAAGGTGCGGTTTATATAGAAGTGACGTGGCGCGGGCGGGGAGCATAGTGTCGTTTGGTCGCGTTTGTCGCGACAGTAAGGATTCAATATAGGTATTATAAGGCGGCAGTCGAGATATTATGTGTAAATAGTTTACAATGCTTGCGAAGTACTAAAGATTATTCGAACGTTGAGTTCTGATACCGCAATGGATAATGAGCACATTCAAGCTAACAAAATACTTTATATCGCGTGATACTGGTGGCAATGCGGTTTCGTGCTCAGCGCGTTGGTTGGCATCTCTCTAGATCTCTATAGCCACACGTCTCTTCTGTATAGCATAACAGCACCTTAGGTGACATTGACATGATGTGCAATTTAAATGTTTTGTTATTGGTATTATGTGGCGACTCCATCTGTTTAGAAATGTCATTGCCTATTGTTGTAAACTATCCACCACGATGTTGATGATTGAGTTCATAAAAAGACTTTAATTACAGGTACAAAAAGTCAGATGTGAAAAGAAGAAAAACTCAGGACTGTATAGACGAGTCACTGTTCACAATAACCACTCTCACATACGATGAACAAATAGCCGAGATACAGAAGCGACAAGAAGCGGCCACTTACCGGTTTGTTCTGTTTTTTTACCATCTGTTACGAGTAAGTTAAGAAATAGTACAATATAAGAATAAAGTTCCCATACAAACTTTCACCTTCGTGTTCAAATTTTCGGGGGTTGAATTTGTCCGCACAAATTATATACCAGATTTTAAGTCAAATAATAAGCTATCAAACAAAAAAGTTTCATCAAAATCGGTTCAGTAGTTTTTGCGTGATGCTCGTTCAAACAAACAAACACCCAAACAAACACACAAACAAACAAACAGACAGACAAAAAATCAAAAAATTGGTGAAATGGAATCAAGGACACCTAAAAAAAATAACGCAACTTTTTTTTTTGTTAATATCTTCAATGTACAGACAAACTTTCTGCTACAGTTTTATAATAGTCTAGATAACGCACTCGCGCGACGCATCGCGTTCAAAGTAGCATCAACAGTCTCCTGAACACCATTTCACACTGTCCCTTCTGGAGGCACTAGACTGAACTACACCTCTTCGCTGCCCCCTCTATCAGAAAATAGGCTATTTCTAAATTATATGACTATTATGTATTATACTGTACTAACATAGTTTTTAAGTATATACTAACAATCTATGGAGTGTGAATCTGACGGTCCCTTGGAGCAATAGGGGCATTATTGTTGGTGATCTGAGGTTGACTAATCTCCGCTTTGCCGACGATATTGTTCTTTTCTCGCGATCTGCACTGGAACTGCAAAAAATTCTCCAAGATCTGAGCACTGCAAGCCTTGAGGTTGTACTTTCAATGAACAGGTCTAAGACTCAAATTATGAGTAATGCCACGAAACGTAAGGTCGAGGTAGACGGACAGGAAATACATTATGTCGATGAGTATATTTACTTGGGCCCAGGGGCGTAGCTACCGCCGTATCAGCCGTATCAATGATACGGGGCCCCGGGCTACAGGGGCCCTAAACATGTATAACAAAAATTCGTAAAATGTTATCCACAATGTCACTTAAACTCTTAGGCCTCAAGATCCAGAGAAAAAAAAAATCATATCATGAAAAGTGCCCAACGTGCCTAAAGTTTACACTTCAAAAATTAAAACTAATAAAAAATTGTCTACGGACTTCAATGGGACAGGAAAGGTAATCAGACTTGTCACTATTGTTTATAGAGGCGGAACATTTAGAAAAACTGAAATCCTTATCGTCTATAAATGATTTAATAAATAAGTTCGCCGAACAAAAGGCAAGAAAAGTGTTTATTTGATTTTAATTGTTTGACAAGCTTAGTTCATAGGATTATTAATTGTCAGTAATAACGTCTATTCAATATATAATTATTTTAACTCAATGAGAGCGTTTTTCTTCCTTTTGTGGAAGAATGTTTACCCTTCATTTGGGCCCCCCAACAAATTTTGATACAGGGCCACTCTAAGGCACGCTACGCCACTGCTTGGGCCAGATAGTCTCCTTCGAAAACAGGCAAGACAAGGAAGTCAAACGACGCGTCGACAATGCTTGGAAGAGCTTCTGGTCCATGAAGGAGCTGATGAAGGGAGAACTCCCGCTCTCGGTTAAACGTCGACTCATCGACATGTGTATCCTGCCCATCCTAACTTACGGAGCTCAAACGTGATCACTCACTGAGGCCCAAAAGTCCAAGCTTAAGGTTTGCCAGAGAGCGATGGAGCGCAGCATTCTAGGTGTTAAACGAACCGACCGGGCCAGAAACACAACGTTGCGCTCCAAAACTCAAATAGCCGACGTCGGAGAGAAAAGTGCCAAACTTAAATGGGAGTGGGCCGGTCATGTCTGTCGGATGCATCCTGAGAGATGGACAAAAATCATCATGCCCTGGATCCTCGAAAACGGTCGGCGGCGTCCAGGTCGACCGAGGAAGAGGTGGCGTGATGACCTGGACAAATTTGGCGAGCAATGGCCAGAGGTTGCCCACTACAGGAACGAGTGGAAGAGCAGGGGAGAGGCCTTTGCCCAGCAGTCGGATGACATAGGCTAATAAATTTTTTTTTATTTTTTTTATAATCTTGGACGTATCGTACTAAAGTTGTCCTGAGAATAATAGAGTACCTGTCGACAGTGTTTAAAATATTTATTTCTGTACTTCTAAATAGCCTTAAAATTTCGTTGCTGCTTGGAAGAGAGTATTGTAACATTTCTTTCAATAATAATTGCAATCTATTATCAAATCAAAATTTTTTATTCAAAATAATATCACATAGATAGCTTTTTTACGTAATTTGTTGACTCTACCACCGCGTCGGAAGGTGTTCCGTTGAGAGAAGATGCGGCCAGGAACTACAACACACATCTTTTAAACAAAACAAAATAAACAAAGTACAATTAAAATACAATATTGCATTACATAGAGTAACATTGTCAAGACCAGACATTTTGGTCATTCAAATAGTCATCGAGTTTATAGTAGCCTTTTTTACAGAGGACTTGTTTAACATGGGACTTGAACTTTTTGTCTGGCAAGTTTAGAATATCCTCTGGTATCTTATTATAATAGCGTATACAGTGCCCCATGAAAGATGTGTTGACCTTCATCATCATCATCATCTCAGCCGATGGACGTCCACTGCTAGACATAGGCCTCCCCCAAGGATTGCCATACAACCGGTCCTGCCCTCATCCAACGGGTTCCCGCCGCCTTCACCAGGTCGTCGGTCCACCGTGTGGGGGGCTCACTGCCTACCCACGCTGCGCTTTCCGGTACGCGGTCGCCACTTGAGAACTTTTCGGCCCCATCGGCCATCGGTTCTGCGAGCAATGTGCCCCGCCCACTGCCACTTTAGTTTAGCAATTCTTTGGTCTATGCCAGTTACTCTGGTTCTTCTGCGGATCTCTTCATTTCTGATTCTGAGTGTTGACCTTACTGAGTCGAAAATGTGGGAATACAAATTTATTTTTATTTACTATTTAATTACAGGAACGCGCCATACAAATGTCTAATCTGTTACCGAGGCTTCCTGAACAGAGCGCGCTACGATGCACACGTCGTCAGACACAGCGAGGTGAGACTAACGGGCATAGTTGCACGTTGTTATACAGATTTATCATCAAATATTATGAACAATGTTACACTAATCATCATGAGCGATGATAGTCCATACGGAAGAGAGCTAGCGCCTCAATCACGAGGCCGCGGTTCGGTTCCTGGCCTGTACCACTAAGTTCTTTGGAATTTATGTACGGTTGTATTTATCAATTACTAGCTCGGCGGTGAAGGAAAACATCGTGAGGAAACCTGCATTCCCGAAGATGAAAAGAAAATACCATAAGTTCGGAGGTATGCGTAAAATATGGTTGAGCTTGGGGCGAACACAGTAGACCAGCGATGGTCGCAGTGTTACATAACAACCCTTGCTTGCAATAGCCCAACCACAAATAATACACTAATTCATCATCTAAACTATTATAAAACTGTAACAGGAAGTTTGTCTGTACATTGAAGATATTAACGAAAAAAAAGTTACCATATGGTTTTTAGGTATCCCTGATTCCATATCACTAATTTTTAAATTTTTTTGTCTGTCTGTTTGTTTGTTTGTTTGTTTGAACAAGCATCACGCAAAAACTACTGAAACGATTTTGATGAAACTTTTTTTGTTGGATAGCTTATTGTCTGACTTAAAATCTGGTTATATAATTTGTGCGGACAAAGTCGCGGGTTATCTATATACTATTATAAAACTGTAACAGGAAGTTTGTCTGTACATTGAAGATATTAACAAAAAAAAAAGTTACGATATGGTTTTTAGGTGTCCCTGATTCCATTTCACCAATTTTTGGATTTTTTGTCGTCTGTTTGTTTGTGTTTGTTTGTTTGAACAAGCATCACGCAAAAACTACTGAACCGATTTTGATGAAACTTTTTTGTTGGATAGCTTATTGTCTGATTTAAAATCTGGTTATATAATTTGTGCGGACAAAGTCGCGGGTTATCTATATACTATTATAAAACTGTAACAGGAAGTTTGTCTGTACATTGAAGATATTAACAAAAAAAAAAGTTACGATATGGTTTTTAGGTGTCCCTGATTCCATTTCACCAATTTTTGGATTTTTTGTCGTCTGTTTGTTTGTGTTTGTTTGTTTGAACAAGCATCACGCAAAAACTACTGAACCGATTTTGATGAAACTTTTTTGTTGGATAGCTTATTGTCTGACTTAAAATCTGTTTATATAATTTGTGCGTACAAAGTCGCGGGTTAACGCTCGTATAATATAATGATATAGCGCTCTTGCCTACAAATTTTATTCTGCCCGGTCAAGGTCTTGCCAAGGTTATTTGCCGGCCATCATATACGAATTAAACATGTAATAATATGGACTTTGTTACACAAATTCATCATAAAATAATATAAGTTCACCGTTTCCTCTACCCTAAAGTTGCTTGGAAGAAATAGCTTCTTACCGATGATAATAACTGTTTATGTTTTGGTTTAAAATAAAGTTTACTTGATTTGATTTGATAAGTACTCACTGTCACACAAATTAAACATTTAACTAGCAGTTAAAACCTCATGTAACATTGCAGGCAAGCGGTGCATACGAGTGCTTCATATGCAAGACTCGTCTGAAAACAGGTCGCGCGCTCCGCAAGCATCTCACAGCACAACACACAGAGAAATATAGCTGTAAGGGATGTCCGTTCATCACCAGGAACAGGTAACATTACTATCATGAGAGCGTCGCATACGAGTGCTTCATATTATGTAAGACTCGTCTGAAACAACAGAGAAATATAGCTGTAAGGGATGTCCGTTCATCACCAGGAACAGGTAACATTACTATCATGAGAGCGTCGCATACGAGTGCTTCATACTATGTAAGACTCGTCTGAAACAACAGTGAAATATAGCTGTAAGGGATGTCCGTTCATCACCAGGAACAGGTAACATTACTATCATGTGAGCGTCGCATACGAGTGCTTCATATTATGTAAGACTCGTCTGAAACAACAGAGAAATATAGCTGTAAGGGATGTCCGTTCATCACCAGGAACAGGTAACATTACTATCATGAGAGCGTCGCATACGAGTGCTTCATATTATGTAAGACTCGTCTGAAACACACACAGAAATATAGCTGTAAGGGATGTCCGTTCATCACCAGGAACAGGTAACATTACTATCATGAGAGCGTCGCATACGAGTGCTTCATATTATGTAAGACTCGTCTGAAACAACAGAGAAATATAGCTGTAAGGGATGTCCGTTCATCACCAGGAACAGGTAACATTACTATCATGAGAGCGTCGCATACGAGTGCTTCATACTATGTAAGACTCGTCTGAAACAACAGTGAAATATAGCTGTAAGGGATGTCCGTTCATCACCAGGAACAGGTAACATTACTATCACGAGAGCGTCGCATACGAGTGCTTCATATTATGTAAGACTCGTCTGAAACACACACAGAAATATAGTTGTAAGGGATGTCCGTTCATCACCAGGAACAGGTAACATTACTATCATGAGAGTGTCGCTTACGAGTGCTTCATATTATGTAAGACTCGTCAGAAACGGTTTGTTAAAAATACAGTTTTTCTCGATGGCTGCACAATTTTTTTCAAAATCGAAAACACTCCAAAAGTTAGGGTTAGTCTCCTAAGAACGTTTTCTTGTAGCTGTAATGCTTCTGGTAGCTGCCCTTTGTGTGCCATCTTAACTTTCCATCCTGTATATTTGTATGTTTTTAATAGGTATAATATAGGTAATATGAAATCCGCAACTTTGGATTTTATTCTCTATAACTTTAGATTCTAATTTTGAATGTTAAAAATCATGAAAAGTAGTCTCGTGTGAACCCCAAACGTCATAAGTTCGTAGTTATTGTTTCGCAATTATAGCCTGTCTCGTTTAGTGATAAGGTATAAAATTGAATGTAAATGCACATGATCAATTGTTCGGTTTAGTCCTTTTTCGCCGGATTCCTTATTGGACGAATTCCGTTTTGGCCAGATTCTTGTTTGGAAACGCTAGTGATTCCAATTGACAAATTTATTTTTCATCGGAAATGTATACATATCAGGAAGCTGGCAAAGGTATTTGGTTTGTACTCATGATACATACATATCAATCAAATTGTACCATCAGTTAGGCGACTAAAAAGATTGTTCGTCCAATAAGGAATCCAGCGAAAAAGGACTAAACCAATTGTTCTTATACCGTGGCAGAAGGGAAATGTTACCGCAAGGCCAGTGCGTGTAATAAATTGACAAATAATAAAAATATTATTTGCAGAGGTGTGGCGAGAGAGCACGAGAAGTGGCACGCTGGTACCAAGTATCAATGTCCACACTGTCCCAGCGAGTTCGAGTGAGTAACACTGTTACTGTTAGATATCTAAGGCGCGATGTATATATAAGGTCTAAAAAAATTAGGTGAAACTATTTTAAGGGAATTACGCTTTGATCAGACCATCAAACTGAGCAACTTTCTCTATGGGACCAATATTGAAATCGCGAAAAAAAAATCAGCTGTTCCATACACATAGGTTGAATTGGTTTGTATGGAACAGCTGAGTTTTTTTTTTGCGATTTCTATATTTGTCCCATAGAGAAAGTTGTTCAGTTTGATGGTTTGATCATCCTCTTAAAATAGTTTCACCTAATTTTGTTAGACCTTATAGAAGTGACGTTGCGCGGGCGGGGTGCGGCAATAAAAACTGTGGCCTTACCAGTATTGATTGGAAATAAGAAGTTCAGAGTTCGGTAAGACACAAAAACGTTTATTAAAAGTCACACGTAACACTAACCCAGAAGAGTAGGTATACACGGAAGCACAAGAAAGCAGTAGATTAGAAAAGAACAGTTAGGATAGGCAAGCGAGAAGCGCGAAAAATAAGAGAACTTAAACACTACGAAGCTAAATGGAAATATAACAATTTTACCTGTAAATAAAATTATTATTAAGCATACTTACCTTATTCCAGGTCTATTATTATATTTGAGAGCGGCTTACTTGACTTCCGTTTCCGAGCGAACATTACCCTAGTAAAGCGCCATCTGGTGGACACAATCAGCAGCCAGGCAGTGGGGGGGCACGGCCAATGAAGCCGGTGCCCGCCATTTTATTTTCATTGAAGATTTGAATTCAGCTAGCGTTCAGCGTGATCGTGCTGCAGAATGCGAGCAAACAACACGACTAGTGTAGGTGTGACCGTGTCAGAGAGCGAGCACGACTATCCCACTACGCCAGCACGATCATATCCTGCTATGCCTTAAAAAATAGTTTATGATTTCGTTCTTTAAGATCTGGAAGGACGATATTACAGCAGACAGGTGTACAAAATAGACCTGGAATAAGGTAAGTATGCTTAATAATAATTTTATTTACAGGTAAAATTGTTATATTAAGCTTTTATACCTTATTCCAGGTCTATTATTATATTTGAGAAGTGTTTGGTATCGGCTGCTGGATTGCTTCTGGATTGACGCCAATGTGATTTATACGAAGTTCATTGATTATTTCAAATTGGTTTGCTTTGTGCGAAAACCAAAAATGTTTATATAACATTCTTTATGAATATGGTTGGCATGGTGCGTGACCCAAATTTGTTTTTGAATTTGAGTGGTTTCGTGTGAGAACCAACATTATTTCAAACTGATACCAATAAAAACTGCAATCACAAGATATTAGAATACCATTGACAATGGCATAGGGATGCACAATGTAATATCGACATCGATAAAAAGATAAATGTAGGGAGCAACGACAGTCAAAGCCGTGATTTGATCTCAACGGACTTCATCTTCACCGTACAACACCGTATAGAATAGCAGTGAGTGAATGGGTTTCATTCAGTTGAAAGTGGTGGTTTCATGGGGTTCAACTGAATTTTACAACAAGATGGTTCGTCAGCCGTCAGGTGCAAATATCCGACTCGCTTTGCAGACTTCTGATGAATCCAGGAATACGCGGCGTGACAATAATAATTCATCATGAAACCTAGGTAGATTTGTACCGTAGGACGTAATAAAAAATTAATGGGTGACAAGCTGACTGAGAAAGAAACTTCAAATGTAAAATACACAAACTGTCACTGTTATTTGTATGAATGTCGATAGCGACAATATAACAACGTTAGTATTTCATCTAAGAATTCTGCTCGCATACATGCACATATCCGTAGTCTCCTTGCAGAGGACATTCATAACACCTAGATATTACAAATAGCTTAGCAGTTATACCGAAGCTTTATATATTTGGCTCTGGGTTACATTTAAGGCCTAAAGGTGAGGCAAAAATTCGTGCAAGTCATTATTCGGCAGGAATCAATTCCCTCTGGTACGAACAGGTCTCAAGCCACCGGTCACCGTGAACAAGTTTTGATGATTGATCAGCAAATAATATAATAGACTTCATTCAGCATAATAAAAACACCAACTGATAAAATAAGGATATTACCTAAGTTATGCATATATGTCAGGTAGGTATGTAACGAGCGATTAGAATGTTTGAAAGATGCCCAGTCAACCGATAACACTCGGTTAGCATAAATTAAGATAGTTGATAAAATGATGTCATAAAAAACGATTGTCAACCCAAGCTGAATAGCATGTTTTGGTAGCTCACTCCACATAAAAGACTCAATCGTACTATTTAATTTATACTGAATTAGTATTAAAAACGAAAACGACTAACTTTTCAAGTACCTATAAGATTTTAACCCATTGTCTTTCAAATATTAACAATAATAACGGCTTTTCAAATATTGTAACCTTACGCAACACGCACATGACAGATAAGAAACATTATGAGCGTACAGCGTATAGACTGGATTCGGAACATCCTCCAGGAAAACATGGTCACGGCATGGCCACGGTCATAAGAATGCATTTCGCAAAAACCTAGGCATATCGCGCAGGCACGACATCACAAAAATTATGAACTACCCTCGTAAAAGGGATTTTATTTATGTGTGATTTCATCACATATGTTTTTCAGTTCAGGTTTCAAGTATTTAAATATATAGAAAGCGACAGTCACAATACGAAGCATGACGAAATATCGGATAGAATAGAACCCTTCGGCGGTATAATTGATATGCCAAGAACACACCTTATAGGCAGCTATCTTTCAGCTTCCTTCTTTGCAGTTTTTGTGTAACGTGCATTCATTATTTATTACGTGGTGCTAATACTGCAACAAATTAATGGGACAAAATTGTGTGGGAGAATAGCAGACCGACGCATCAAGCCACATACAAAGATAGCTTAGCTATCAGTTATTTTATTACATAAAGTAGGTAGATATAATTATATATTATTTATAAAGTAATGCATTTTTGAAAGAATGCACTTCAGAAAATGTGTGACTTTCTGAAACTGCTTGCATGATATTACAAACCAAAATATAGAATTATTGATTAACAACCTTGGGTATTCGTCCAACGTGTATTGTGTAACCATCAGATACTCCTGCTCCGATTGAAATGATTAGAATCCTTTGCAAAAATAGAAAATGTTGGTGTTTGGAGAAGGCACCAATAATTAATTGAACTTTACCAAACGTAGGGTTACTAAACTCTGGATTGGATTGCCAGAAAGAACAGAGTTACGTGACCTTCTGTAAATTTTTATTTCGATCTTTGTACTGCAACTTTATAAGTGAAAATTCGTTAAACGGACAGCCTGGATCCCTTAAGCACTTATGAATATTTTATATATTATTTCGAGCACCGGAACGTCATCCTGATTTATAAGTTCTGCATAATCTTGTTTTCACTGAATGTAATATTTACCAAAGAGGACCACCCAACAGGTTCGAATTAGGATCGTCTCATTTAGATTAGTAGGTGGGTATTGCAGGTAGGTACCCCACATTTAACAACCACATTTAAATAAAAGCTTGTTAAAAACAAAAAAGGGACTCGTTTAGACGACAGAATCCAAATAAAAACCACGAACGGTGATTACAGCGTGATAATGCTTTCCGATTCCTGCGCGAAATCATGAATGTCTTTAATCTTATTAGGAATTTCAAATTTACGTAGTCCTCCGTGGATACGGGCGCATCTAGAAACGATGACCAGGTAGCAGTCGGTACGCTGGAAAGTTTCAGACATAAAATTTGATGACCATTACAGAACATGAAAAGAAAAAGTTTATGGAAATGGCTTTCTGCGTATGTCATGGGAGATTGGGGGCAATTAATGTCCGATAGGTACCGGGACACTTAATTCCCTCCATTCTTTTACCTTGTGTTTGGTTCCCGATGCTAGATGCCACGCGGGATACCGACCCACCAGGCAGTAGGCACGTGGTCGGCTGGTAGTCGTGGTGTTGAGCCCCCAGTATAGGCACGTGGGCGGCAAGTCATCACGGTAATATGCCGCCAGCAGGAATGTAGGCAGCAGGTCATCACGGTAGTACGCCGCCAGCAGGAGCGTGTGCGGCAGGTCATCACGGTATTATGCCGCCAGCAGGAATGTAGGCAGCAGGTCATCACGGTATTACGCCGCCAGCACGAGCGTGTGCAGTAGATCATCACGGTAATATGCCGCCAGCAGGAATGTAGGCGGCAGGTCACGGTATTATGCCGCAAGCAGGAGCGTGGGCGGTAGATCATCACGGTATTATGCCGCCAGCAGGAATGTAGGCAGCAGGTCATCACGGTATTACGCCGCCAGCACGAGCGTGTGCAGTAGATCATCACGGTAATATGCCGCCAGCAGGAATGTAGGCGGCAGGTCACGGTATTATGCCGCAAGCAGGAGCGTGGGCGGCAGATCATCACGGTATCATGCAGCCAGCAGGAGCGTGGACGGCAGATCTTCGTGGTAATGGTAGTGCGTGGGGAGACCGCCCGCCGCATGGTACCAGTGAGCTAAGCGAACACCGGCAGGGAGTGCCGTACCGGGTCGGTAGCTTGTCCAGTATCGGCTTTACACAGGCAGAAAAATAGCAATGCGACGACATTACTAATCTTCTTTATATACTACAGTAACCAAACGGTGGGATAATCGTCGAGTGTCGACCCCAGGCCACTTATGTTACCGTACCTTAACCTGATACCTGCTTGGTGAACTGTCGTTACGCACGGACAGCGCAAGCCTGGATATTAAGACTAGAATGTCTTCGCTTCTGTGCTTCATCCGCAGCAGACCTGTTCCTATAGACACATTACAAATACGTCCCTGGACGGGGGTAGAAACACAGGAAAAATAATACTACGAACATCTTAGTTAGCTTTAACGACACACATATAGATTGCCACTCAATCACATTCATTAAACCAGACGAAAACGATTTAGAAATGTTTTTCTCTGCAGTGTAACATTTAACGGTTCATGCACAGAAATATGCAACCGCCATACATTCAGAATTCTTTGGAAATGTTCAGCATACTACACCATACGAACAATGGAAATTGTAATCTATAAGTAATATGCTCGAAGTCTACTTATCAGATTTCTGCAACAAACGCGTCTTTGTCCACCCTCGAAGACTCCATCACTCCTGCGACCCGACGACACGACGACGAAAATACGCACTTTACTATTTACGGGCACTTGTTAATGCAATAACTATGCAAATTAATCATTTAACCATCGAAAAACAAATCGATATTAAGAAAAAGAAAATTTAAAATTTATATTTAAAAATGGCGGTAACGGGAAGGCAGCGCTTTCCGTTACATGTCCGCTCAGTAGGAATTCAAAACGCCAATGAAAATAAAATGGCGGGCACCGGCTTCATTGGCCGTGCCCCCCCACTGCCTGGCTGCTGATTGTGTCCACCAGATGGCGCTTTACTAGGGTAATGTTCGCTCGGAAACGGAAGTCAAGTAAGCCGCTCTCAAATATAATAATAGACCTGGAATAAGGTATAAAAGCTTAATATCACGGTTTTAAGTAGAAAGCGAAAGCTTAAGCGCGCGTGCGTTCACTGCGATAGCGGGAGCAGGACTGACGCGAGGAGATGCGCAGGCGAAGAGCGGACTGTCGCAGGCGGCCGGTCGTTCGGTTCGAACACTGGTACAGCCCGTCTCACAAGTTCAACCGCTAGGTTTCACCCGGGTTTGCTTGTCGAATTATTGACTAATAATTAATGTGGGATTCGGCTCCCACAATCATAATCATAATCATAATAATTTTTATTGTGAATCATAGGTAAAATTTACAGATGTTACACAGGTTGTAAATTACATTACAGTTTCGCTATGTCCTGCCGCATGGGCGCACAATAATTAGTCCTAGCATGCATGAAAACAATATAGGTACACACAAGAAATTAGAAGGAAACCATTTTGAAAATACAATAACAACTAAACATGGCACTACAGTTTACCAATGGAATCGTCAGCAAAAAAAATTATCAAGGCTATAGTAAAATTTGTTGACCAAAAATTCGTGCAGTTTATTTTTAAACAAATTAAGCTGTTCTGTGTCACGTATCCCTTTAGGGATATTATTATACATATGAGGTATCTTACAAAATAAGCTTTTGTGTAGCAAAGCCGTTTTTGACGGCTGTACCTACATTTTATCCTGATGACGCCGGCGAGAGTGAAAGTTAAATAGGTTGAGGTACAAAACCTTATAGTACGTAGCATAGCGTCGTTTGGAGAATTACGCCCGCGCCTCCAGGCGACGTCGCCCGGAGCTTCGCATCTTCTCTCAACGGAACACCTTCCGATGCAGTGGTAGAGTCAAAAAATGACGTCAAAAAGCTATCTATGTGATATTATTTTGAATAAAAAAAATTTCGATTTTGATTTTTTTTTTTTGGTGGCGCGGGCGCTATTTTCCTTTACGCCAAAAACGACGCAATGCTACGTACTATAAGGTTTATATTGGTGTTACTTTGACTATCCGCCACCGCCACACGTCTCTTCTGTATAAACAGCACCTATGACCTGTGTTGTCTGGCTCGGAATAGCACTAACTTAGACGGGTGTCGTGAGAGGAGACTTCCTTCCTTCAGACCATCGCTACATACCTGACTAGCGTTAACCCGCGAGTTCTTCCGCACAAATAATATACCAGATTTTAAGTCAGATAATAGATATCAAACAAAAGTTTCATCAAATTCGGTTCAGTAGTTTTTGCGTGATACTCGATCAAACAAACAGACAGACAAAAAATCCAAAAATTGGTGACATGGAATCAGGGACACCTAAAAACCATATCGTAACTTTTTTTTGTTAGTATCTTCAATGTACAGACACACTTCTGTTACAGTTTTATAATAGTATAGATATAGATAGATACACACTGGATCCGACACCACCGACGGTATGCCACCGCACACCGCTGGCCAGTACGGTTTTGATTTTCGATGTCAAATCAAATCAAAATTTTTTATTCAAAATAATATCTATAGGTAGCTTCTTGACGTCATTTTTTGACTCTACCACCGCGTCGGAAGGTGTTCCGTTGAGAGAAGATGCGGCCAGAAACTCTAAAACACAAATCTTTTAAACAAAACAAAATATACAAAGTACAATTAAAATACATTATTGCATTATATAGAGTAACATTGTCAAGACCAGACATTTTGGTCATTCAAATAGTCATCGAGTTTATAGTAGCCTTTTTTACAGAGGACTTGTTTACATGGGACTTAAACTTTTTTTTGGCAAGTTTAGAATATCCTCTGGTATCTTATTATAATAGCGTATACAGTGCCCCATGAAAGATGTGTTGATCTTACTGAGTCGAAAATGTGGGAATACTAATTTATTTTTATTCTTTGTATTGTAATTATGAACGTCACTGTTTTTGGGAAAGAGATACAAATATAAAATTATATTATAGATGTTATTTCAATGCAAGCAAAGTCGATAATGGTTTAGCAGAGAAAAATGATCTACGCTGCGTTTCGCCGGGTGTCTGCCGGCTCATAGTCTGAATATGAACTCACTCACTAACTTGAAATTTGACGACCCGGTTGGTGTAATTAACCACGCCGGTCTGCCAAACCAGGGTCCTGGGTTCGAATCCCGGTTCGGTCATGGATGTTTATATGTTTGTGCCGTTGTTGTATGGTTTCTATAATAAACAGCATATAGTGCTTGCTTGGGATCATTACAATGTATGTGCCTGTGAGCGTTAATTATTTATTTATTAAATATTTGTCTGACAGTAAACTGACTACATACATGGGACACATCCGCATCAAGCACGTGTCCGACTTCGTGTGCGAACTATGCGGGTACACGTTCGTCAGCAAGAAGGGCATAGACGTGCACAAGAAGAAGAAGCACCGGCTCACTGAGAAGGTGGTGAGTTGTATATATTATTACTGTTCTAAGTATATAGGTCACATTCATCAAGCAAGTGCCTGACTTCTTGCGGGTACACGTTCGTCAGCAAGAAGGGCATAGACGTGCACAAGAAGAAGAAGCACCGGCTCACTGAGAAGGTGGTGAGTTGTATATATTATTACTGTTATTAGTATATAGGTCACATTCATCAAGCACGTGCCTGACTTCTTGTACACGTTCGTCAGCAAGAAGGGCATAGACGTGCACAAGAAGAAGAAGCACCGGCTCACTGAGAAGGTGGTGAGTTGTATAAATTATTACTGTTCTAAGTATATAGGTCACATTCATCAAGCACGTGCCTGACTTCTTGTGTGGGTACACGTTCGTAAGCAAGAAGGGCATAGACGTGCACAAGAAGAAGCACCGGCTCACTGAGAAGGTGGTGAGTTGTATATATTATTACTGTTCTAAGTATATAGGTCACATTCATCAAGCACGTGCCTGACTTCTTGTGGGTACACGTTCGTCAGCAAGAAGGGCATAGAAGTGCACAAGAAGAAGAAGCACCGGCTCACTGAGAAGGTGGTGAGTTGTATATATTATTACTGTTCTAAGTATATAGGTCACATTCATTAAGCACGTGGCTGACTTCTTGTGGGTACACGTTCGTCAGCAAGAAGGGCATAGACGTGCACAAGAAGAAGAAGCACCGGCTCACTGAGAAGGTGGTGAGTTGTATATATTATTACTGTTCTAAGTATATAGGTCACATTCATCAAGCACGTGCCTGACTTCTTGTGGGTACACGTTCGTCAGCAAGAAGGGCATAGACGTGCAAAAGAAGAAGAAGCACCGGCTCACTGAGAAGGTGGTAATGACTGCTCCTTTCTTTTATTAACTCCTTTTTTTTTAATGCTTACGATTTTTAAGAGGATATGTGAAAAAATAGAATTCTTCAAAGCGTCATATATCATGAAGTACTAAAAGTATGTTGAAGTTTTGACAAGAGCCAAACCACGATTTTAGACACATTTTCTCTATAGAAAAACAAGCCAAAGTAACCTTTTATTTATAAACGCTTGGAACTGCTAAACGGTGAATAATAGAAACACGAGACTTGATTTAAAAAAAAGAGATTGATATTAAATGAGATTTACTTAAAACACATTACCCACGTGACAAACTGTATTCGTTTCAAATTGTTTCACAACTAACGAATGAGTATGATTAAAAAACAAATGCAAAGAGTATGATAGCTAAACTTATACTTAAAATAGGAGTAATATCATACTTCACAAGGACATGGAACTTATCCTTTTCTATCGTGGCATCTATCTTATCTTAACTATGATAAAACTGTAACAGAAGTGTGTCTGTACATTGAAGATATTAAGAAAATAAAGTTACGACACGGCTTTTAGGTGTCCCTGATTCCATGTCACCAATTATTGGATTTTTTGTATGTCTGTTTGTTTGTTTGTTTGATCGAGCATCACGCGAAAACTACTGAACCGATTTTGATGAAACTTTTTGTTTGATAGCTTATGATCTGACTTACAATCTGGTATATAATTTGTGCGGACGAAGTCGCGGGTTAAGGTGGTTTCAGTCCATACAAAACTATGACGCACAATACGCGTAGACGGTATTAATATAAGCAACTTTGTATATATGGAAATATAGTTTAGAAAATCTAGTTGCCGCGTAACAAATAACATTTGCAATTTATAATATAATTACGAAGATATAAAGCTTTTAAATTTTGTATGAAAAATTTCAAAGCTTTATATCTTCGTAATTATTTTATAAATTGCAAATGTTATATGTGACGCGGCATCTAGATTTTCTAAACTATATTTCCATATATACAAAGTTGCTTATATTAATACCGTCTACGCGTATTGTGCGTCATAGTTTTGTATAAAATTGACCCCTCTGCAACCACCTTAAACAGAAGAAATATTGTTGAGGGAGCTTGGAGTGAATAGGCTTGATGTGGGCATATTTCATGACATCCTGGCATCACCAAGTTCTGATGCTGCTAGAAAAGTGTTCGCCTTTGCAAACTCATCAGTGTCTCGTTAAGTAAATTAGAAAGTAGGAAAATTTAGACATAAGGTACGATGGGACTGACATATACATAACATTTTGTATAAAAGTCCCTTTAAAAAAAAATTGAATAAAAAAAAAAAAAAAAAAAAAAAGAAATATTGTAAAACAGTCAGGTTTCTATCAAAAACTAAAAGGATTCCTTATAACGAGATGCTTTTATTCCCTGCAAGAGTTTTTCGATTGCGTACAGTAAGTAAAATAAATATGTAAATAATGAATAAGATAAATATTGTAATAAGTAGTAGTTTTAGTTTGACGAAGCATGTTGCAAATTTAGAATGTATGTATGTATATATATATATATATATATATATATATATATATATATATAATATATATATTTATACCGTTTATTTAATTTAATATACTATAAGTACTTATATACAATAAAAATACATAGGCTTATTATATATATTTTTTGGTATCTCTAATTTTATTACAAAAGATTGGTAAATAAATATACATAATAATCATATAATATTTGCATGTCAATAATAATTACTCTGCGTTAACTCTGCATGTCCTTTTAATCATGGAAGAATAATTAATCCTGGCACAGACCTCTTTGGTCATTCTGGATTGCTATTGCAACGCCTAGATAATAATATTTAAATAAAAAAAAAACGTTCATCTAAGCCAAGTCACTCTTTATTATCACTATTGTCTAAGGTGTGAAATGTATGATGTATTGTTGTCTATATGAACAAATGAAATGAAATAGGATTAAGTTTTTGACGAAGCGTGTTGCTGATTGGGTTCCTGGTATTCTTGACGAAGCATCTAGAAATAAACATTTTAACGGGTTCTTACCGCGTAAGAACCCATACGCGTAGTTCTTACGTGTCTAAACGCGGTAAGAACCCGTTAAAATGTTTATTTCTAGATTAAATAATAACCGCGTAAATCTCAAAAACTGTTTGACGAAGCATGTTGCAGATACAGACATTTTGCAAATCTAGGTTAAATTTCAATAAAAAAAGGTTAATAATGAATAAGTTATAACTACATTTAGTTTGCAGTGACCTTACAAGGTTCATGTGCCCCCTATTTTTTATATGTGTCCACCTTATGTATCCACGTGAAGCAATAAACTATTTATGACTATTACTAACTATTTCGCAGCATTCTCCTGTGAGACGACATTTCTCTAGCTTGTAATATCTTGGTGCTTTAAATAAATGAGGTGCTGATTATTATTATTATTTGGTTATAAGGGCTTGGTCAATGACCAAATAGCTACTGCGACCTAGATAGATCTATTGTAGCTGTCACCCTAGACCTAAAGGTCATTTCCTAGGCCCACGGACTTCATGAACCGTGTTATGCTTTTGGAGGGGAGGTCCCTGATGTCAGTAGGTGTTATTATGTATCCACCTAGATGGCGACTCCTGCTGTGAATGAGTACTTCGCATTCGCAGAGGAGATGTATGGGCGTTTCCTCTGCTTCACAGCAAAATCTGCAAGTGGGTGAGTCTACAAGCCCCATTCTGTGTAGGTGTTTGTTTAACTTGCAGTGTCCTGTTAAGGCTCGTACTAAGAGCCTTAAGTCGTTGCGGTTTGAATTGATGGCATCTGAGGTATGTCTGTTTGAAAAGCCGGTCACAAGTTCTTTCGCATGCCTCAGTCCTGGTGTATCCGACCAGAGCTTACGGCTTTGGTCCACGGCCCATTCCTTTAGCACACGTCTAGAGGTGTAGCGGGAGATGCCGCAATAAGGCTCGGGGCCTATGGCGTCCTCTTCCGCCCCTCTTCGTGCCAGCTCGTCAGCAGCCTCATTTCCATCAATACCGCAGTGTCCGGGCACCCAGCCTAGGGTGACAGAGTTTGTCCGTCCTAGCTGGTTGAGTGCTCGGGCACATTCTAATGGTGCTGATATTGTCCACAGGTACCGGAGGACGGTCCGTACTGTACTGTGTGTGAGGTCAGGTTCGTGTCCGAGGAGGCACATTCCAGACATCTCAAGCTATCGTCGCGGCACAGCAGCGATAGTGATCCGTAAGCTATTACCATATAGTTTTATACCTAAGAGTATAATATTGTTAGCATCCTTTTAAACGAAAGAAATATGATTCCGTGCTTCGGATGGCACGTTAAGCCGTTGGTCTCGGCTACTATATCTGGTGGTAGTAGTCGTTACATAAAAACCACGTCAGAGGCCATAAGGCGGTCTAAAAAAACTCTGACACTAGGGCTCTGCCCACACGATATGAAGAAGGGTGAAATTGATATCGTTAGCATCCTTTTAAACTAAAATTCTACCCATCAAACTGCACAACTTTTACTATGGGAGCCAATGCGATCGGAGCAAAAAAAAAATCTGCTGTTGGATACATTTGAGTCGAGTAGGCATAACAGTTTAGTATGGAACAGCTGATTTTTTTTTGCTCCGATCGGTTTGCTCCTATAGTAAAAGTTGTCCAGTTTGATGGGTAGACTCTTAGTTTAAATGGATGCTAATGATATCAATTTCACTCTGAATATGATCAGCATGGCTAACATGCCACCCACGACAAAGAAACAACGAAAAAAATACAGCAGGGCAAGGTGGCGACCCGTTCTTACAAAAATCTCTAAAAATGTGAAATACACTCTTTATTTACCTTTTTTTTCTTCAGACCACAGATAGATAAATTATCCGGCTTCGAGTACAAGGAAACTGGCCATTTTCAAAGAGAAATTATATTCATTTTTGATTCAAAATTACCTATTCTGTGCTGAAGCTTACGGAAAAGAGAAACTTACATGAGTTGTCAAATGAAACCGTTTTTGGTAACTATTTGACAGTTTGTCGGCATGGTGAAAATTCGAGCTCTGTGAATAATAGGGACGATGACAAAAAAAAATTTTTTGCTTTTGTTGAAACTCTTTGATATCTTAAACACAAAAGTGAAATTAATTTTTGAATATCTTTAAAAATGACTGAAATATAAGTGTTCAAAATTTACGATTAGGCATATACAGGGTGTTACAGAAGTAAAAATAAAAATTGAAATCTTTTAAGGGGGTGGTTTAGACCAACAAACGGAACAACTTTCACTATGGGACCAACAACGAAATCGCGAAAAAAAATCTTTTGTCCCATACATTTAGCTCGAGTAAATCTGTAGTTTAGTATGGAACATCGCAACCGCATCGCAACATGGCGATTATGGCAAATCTCCTCATTTTGGGGGAGGCCTATGTCCAGCAGTGGACGTCTATCGGCTGATATGATGATGATGATGGAACATCCGATTTTTTTTTTCGCGATTCGATATTGGTCCCATAGTCAAAGTTGTTCAGTTTGATGGTCTTAAACACCCCCTTAAATGTTTATTTGTATTTTTGTAACACCCTGTATAACAAAAGTGACGTCATAATTGAGTATCTGTCATACAGACTTGACGACGTGTCATACAAACACCTGTTTTGCATGAAAGAGATAGAAGATGATAAAAACAGTTTTCAATAATAAATAATAAATAAATAACGCTCACAGGCACATACATTGTAATGATCCCAAGCAAGCACTATAGGCTGTTTATTATGGAAACCATACAACAACGGCACAAACGTATAAACATCCATGACCGAGCCGGGATTCGAACCCAGGACCCTGGTTTGGCAGTCCGGCGTGGTAACCATTACACCAACCGGGTCGTCAAATTTCAAGTTAGTGAGTGAATTCATATTCAGACTATGAGCCGGCAGACACCCGGCGAAACGCAACGTAGAGCATTTTTCTCTGCTAAACCATTATCGACTTTGCTTGCATTTAAATAACATCTATAATATAATTTTATACGTTCGGAAAAATTTGTATCTCTTTCCCAAAAACAGTGACGTTCATAATTACAATAAAAGAAATAAAAATAAATTAGTATCCCCACATTTTCGACTCAGTAAGGTCAACACATCTTTCATGGGGCACTGTATACGCTATTATAATAAGATACCAGAGGATATTCTAAACTTCTACCTTCTAGGCACAAACATATAAACATCCATGATTCGAACCCAGGACTGGTTTGCCAAACCAGTCCGGCGTGGTAACCGTTACACCAACCGGGTCGTCGATTATAACTTTTTGGTAGCTTATAACTTTTTTGTTTTCTATTCAATTGTAACTTCGTTTGATCATTTTGGTATTCAATTTAGCCTTTTTCTGTAATTCGTCACAATATATGGATTTCCAGGATCCGTCATCGTCCCTATTGTGTATCCAACGTGACGTCGTGGATAATTTTGTGAAATTGTGTTGAAAAAATTATCCATTGTCTACGCAGTAGTACTAAAGATTATTCGAACGTTGAGTTCTGATACCGCAATGGATAATGAGCACATTCAAGCTAACAAAATACTTTCTATCGCATGGTACTGGTGGTGATGCGACACTAGGTTCCGTACTCAGCGCGTTGGTTGGCATCTCTCTAGATCTCTATGATCAATACCAATTATAAACATTAATAATGCAATCTGTTATCATTAACAAGTGCCCTGGATCAGTTTCGCAAACTAATTTAAAATACCCTATACAGGGTGTAAGTGACAGCCTAGCAAATATTGAAACGGTGAACTTAGACCATCAAACTGAACAACTTTGACTATGAAGCCTATCTCAGGAAACGCGAAAAAAAATCAGCTGTAACATACAAAACTGCTGTACCTACCCGACGAAAATGTATGTTTTTTTTCGCGTTTCCTGAGATAGGCTCCATAGTGAAAGTTGTTCAGTTTGATGGTCTGAGTTCAACGTTTCAGTATTTGCTAGGCTGTCACTTACACCCTGTATATAAGGTCTAACAAAACTAGCTGAAACTATTTTATGGGGATGATCAGACCATCAAACTGAACAACTTTCTCTATGGGACCAATAACGAAATCGCGAAAAAAAATCTGCTGTTCCATACAAATATACTCGACCTAAATGTATGGGACAGCAGATTTTTTTCGCGATTTCGATATTGGTCCCATAGAGAAAGTTGTTCAGTTTGATGGTCTGATCATCCCTTTAAAATAGTTTCACCTAATTTTGTTAGACCTTGTATACATCACTTACCTGCTATACTTACCTGAGGGGAAGGAGCGCGGCGCGCGGAGGGACCCGTCCTCACTCGATTCGTTACCACCGTCACTATCTCATCTAAATCTATACTATTATAAAACTGTAACAGGAAGTTTGTCTGTACATTGAAGATATTAACAAAAAAAAGTTACGATATGGTTTTTAGGTGTCTCTGATTCCATTTCACCAATTTTTGGATTTTTTGTCTGTCTGTTTGTTTGTGTGTTTGTTTGGGTGTTTGTTTGTTCGTTTTTTTGAACGAGTATCACGCAAAAACTACTGAACTTATTTTGATGAAACTTTTTTTGTTTGATAGCTTATGATCTGACTTAAAATCTGGTATATAATTTGTGCGGACTCGTGCTCGTTTTCTATAAACATATATTTTTGCTTGTAAAGCGGTTCGGAATTAAAAACGATATTATAATCGAGAAACCATCTATCATTTCATCGGCATCATACAATCTATCCTGAGGAACGAGGGAGAGGCGCAGCCTGGCTAGACACGAAAGCAGAAATGAAATGAAATTCGTTTATTCGTTCAAGAGTAGTACATAAGTTCTTATAGGTATTTACAATGTCCTTATACTCAACCATATGGTGTACGAATATTATTATTTTATAAAACTCATGCAGTTCATGTAAGTATTTAGGTTAAATTTGCATTGCTAACATTATGCATGCAGCATCATCAACAATTCACAATAATTCACAAAGCTCGAATTTTTTCCATGCCAACAAGCTGTCAAAGCGGTTTCTGTAACAGTACTATTTATCTATACTATTATAAAACTGTAACAGAAGTGTGTCTGTACATTGAAGATATTAACAAAAAAAAAAGTTACGATATGGTTTTTAGGTGTCCCTGATTCCATTACACCAATTTTTGGATTTTTTGTCTGTCTGTTTGTTTGTGTGTTTGTTTGAACGAGTATCGCGCAAAAACTGCTGAACCGATTTTGATGAAACTTTTTTTGTTTGATAGCTTATGATCTGACTTAAAATCTGGTATATAATTTGTGCGGACCAAGTCGCGGGTTAACGCTATCTAAACTATTATAAAACTGTAACAGAAGTTTGTCTGTACATTGAAGATATTAACAAAAAAAAAGTTACAATATGGTTTTTGGTGTCCCTGATTCCATATCACCAATTTTTGTCTGTTTGTTTGGGTGTTTGTTTGTTTGAACGAGTATCACGCAAAAAATACTGAACCGATTTTGATGAAACTTTTTTTGTTTGATAGCTAATGATCTGACTTAAAATCTGGTATATAATTTGTGCGGACAAAGTCACGGGTTAACTCTAGTAATCTATATAATTGGTGGTGGTCCGACACGCACTTAGCCAATTATTGATTTATTGTATTTGTCTTCATCCCGAATAGCAGAATAACTATTAAAAAACCTACATAAACCTACATGATAACCAGTTCGGGTTTAGGCCCGGACTGTCTACGGAAACTGCTATTCTCTGTCTCAAACACACCGTCCGGTACTACACTAGTAGGAAGACGCCTGTTTTTGCCTGTTTTCTGGATCTGTCCAAGGCATTTAACCTTGTAGATTACAATATACTCTGGAGTAAGTTGGCCAATGAGACAGATTTACCAACGGATTTAATAAATGTGTTTAAGTATTGGTACGGCAACCAAACAAACTGTGTGAGATGGTCAGGTTCGCTTTCGGATGTGTACAGGTTGGAGTGCGGGGTGAGGCAGGGGGGTTTGAGGTCACCAGTGCTCTTTAACCTGTACATGAACCGTCTGATTGTCGAGCTCAGCGGTGCCAGGGTCGGTTGCTCCGTAGGAGGAGTTTGCTACAATAACATCAGCTATGCCGACGACATGGTCCTGCTGAGCCCGTCAATCAGGGCTCTGAGAAAGCTGCTGAGAACTTGTGAGGTGTTCGCGGAGGCTCATGGCCTCAGGTACAACGGAATAAAAAGTGAGATGATGGTTTTTAAGGCAGGTAAGAAGACCTACAACGACATACCGCCGGTGACTCTGGGTGGTGTAAAGCTAGCCAGAGTCACCCAGTTCAAGTACCTGGGGCACTTAGTCTCCGAGGACATGTCAGATGTGGGTGACATAGAGCGGGAGCGCAGGGCACTGGCGATGAGGGCGAATATGCTTGCCCGCAGGTTTGCACGATGTACTAAAGATGTTAAAGTAACGTTATTCAAGGCATATTGCCAGTCGTTCTACACGTGCAGCCTGTGGGTCAGTTACACGCAGAAGTCGCTCAGTGCGCTGCGCGTGCAAAACAAAAATGGGCTGAGGATGTTGTTGGGGCTGCCTCGTTTCTGCAGCGCATCGGGCATGTTTGCGGCGGCGCGAGTAGATAGCTTTGCAGCCATCATACGCAAACGAGCCGCCTCCCTGCTGCGCAGGGTACGGGGCAGAACAAACACCCTCCTCGAGCCCATTGCAGAGCGGTTCCAATGTCCCATCATTGGGCATTGGAATAGCCTGCATAGGGGCTCTAGGCCCCCTTTTGTTAATGTTAAATAAGTGTTAAAAAATGTCGTCACTAACATAATTTTAAGTCATTGTTACTAACACTATGGATCTATGATCTGCAATAAAATATATGAATGAATGAATGAAAAACATGTCCACGCGTACGAAGTCGCGGGTGTAGTAGCTAGTGTATCGGATAGTATCGTGATAGTATCGGATGTATCGTGTAGTGTAGCGGAGCTAGTGTATCATAAAATCGTTGTCTGGAGTATCCGGAATTTGACAATGAACCTAATTTCAAATATTATTGATTTTTAAACATGTTACAGCCATGTTCCGTTCCGTTCCAATTTCGTTCTCTGGGAAGTGGGCTCGGTGGCGAAATTGGATAACGCAGTTCCCCGGTTTGGAAAAGTGCGGGTTCAAGTTCCGCCCGTGACAAATTTGTCAATCTTTAATTTAATTTGATAGTGAAAGTTGTTAGACGGTCTAAGCCACCTCTTCAAATATTACTAGAATGTTTTGTTACACCCAGTATATGGTCACACCTATGTCCCACTGGGGTAGGCAGAGACGATAAATTGCCACATGCTTCGACTACGACACATTAGTAACATCCATAAGTCTCTTCATGCATGCTTGTCGAAAGAGTTAAGTATGCACTCATATATTGGTTAACACAAAACATATTAACTACTAGACACTTGTTTTTGTTGCATTTGCCCAGCAGTGGGACATCTGAAGAACTCTATTTAAACTCAGACAATCAGTAAGTAGCAAAAAGAAATTAAATAATACGTACAAACAATGTTAAAAATAAATCTCGTGGGTACAAGAAACTTACACATGAAACGTGATTCCCTGGTTTGGAAGAGTGCGGGTTCAACTCCCGCCCGAGACAAATTTTTCAATCTTTAATTTGAATGAACCTAATGTCTACATTCTACATCTTTCTTTACAGAAACCGCATAAGAAATGACTCGCAAAGTATGAACGCTGAGAAAAATGGCAGAGTAATGAGACGTATAGAGCGAAGACCAGTGATACATCCCCGAGATCCTTCAGATAGAGACAGGAGACCGGAGCCAGCGGGTCCCGTCACTTGCGAACAGGTAGTTACATACATACATACTTACACACACGTGATGATGATGATGTTTTATTCTACGACGTATTCGTCGACGGCGACCCTCATTTGTCTCTGATGTGACCTCGGATATGGCTGTATTGCGTGCATGTAACAGATGATTTAATACTAATCTCGTATTCTCCAGCCGTACAGAATAGTAATGAGGGTATCATCATCATTATCATCTCAGCCGATGGACGTCCACTGCTGGACATAGGCCTCCCCCAAGGATCGCCAATCCAACGGGTTCCCGCCGCCTTCACAAGGTCGTCGGTTCACCGTGTGCGGGGCCTTCCCACGCTGCGCTTTCCGGTACGCGGTCGCCACTCGAGAACTTTTCGACCCCATCGGCCATCGGTTCTGCGAGCAATATGCCCCGCCCACTGCCACTTCAATTTAGCAACTCTTTGGGCTATGTCAGTTACTCTGGTTCTTCTACGGATCTCTTCATTTCTGATTCGATCTCGCAGGGAAACTCCGAGCATAGCCCTCTCCATTGCTCTTTGGGTGACTTTCAGCCTTTTTATGAGGCCTTGAGTGAACGACCACGTCTCTGTTCCGTATGTCATCACTGGCAACACACACTGATCGAAGACTTTCGTTTTAAGACACTGTGGTATTTGGGACGTGAAGATACTACGTAGCTTCCCGAACGCTGCCCAACCGAGTTGGATTCGACGGTTGATCTCTTTCTCGAAGTTGGACCTACCTAACTGAATAGTTTGTCCCAGGTAAACATAATCGTCAACAACTTCGAGCGCAGAGTTTCCGATCATTACAGGAGTAGGTACAACATGGGCATTTAACATGATGAACCCTCTCACAATCACCCGTCAACCAGTGACCACATCCTTTTCCTTTCACTGACTCGACATTTCGCAAGTACTACACCATGGAGAAGACATGGCAAGAAACTCCATGGCCGCAACCGAAACATCAAGAGCAAATAAAGATTACTTACTTACTAGGTTAGGCGGCGTGGGCAGTCGGCGACGTTTTCCAGCGATTTTGTGAAGGTGCCGTCAAACATTTTGTTTCAATTACATTCTACAGGATGTAAAAAAACCATTTGGAGCCTTAAAGGGTTGCTTCAGACCATCAACCTGATCAACTTTCTCTATGTGACCAATATCGAAATCGCGAAAAATCGGCTGTCCCATACATTTCGGTCGAGTTATGTTTGCAGTTTTGTATATATGGAACAGCTGACTTTTTTTCGCGATTTCAATGTTGGCTCCATAGTGAAAGTTTTTCAGTTTGATGGTCTGAAGAAACTGTTTAAGGCTCGAACAGGTTTTTTTACACCCTGTATAAAAATGGAAAAAAGGACGTCTCTAATGTCACGTTAGTATGCTTCAGTTGTGCTGTGCTGTCATGTCATAAATTGCCGCTGACATTCCACTCCTTTCAAATGACCTCTGTCCTCGGCTTCGCCTCGGTCAACAAACATGTGATCTGAGACTTTCTTAGTTACTGCCCGAGGTTAGTATATTATTTTTCTCCTCGACGGAGGCGGAAAGCGGCAATTTCGTTTAGCACGAAGGGACGAAAGTTGACGCTTTCAGGCCGGAGGGGTGAAAAATATTTTGCGGTCCCGTTACCAGCCCGCTGGTGCGAAGGCCTTTTGTGTGCACAATACAGGCTGAAATTTCTATCATTAGGCCCGGCCCGGTGGAACAGTCTGTAGTGAACCTGCCTGCTGTGCCGAGGGTCGCGGGTTCGAATCCCGTAAGGGGCAAATATTTATATGATGAATATGAATATTTGTACCCGAGTCATGGATGTTTGTATCTATATATGTATTCTATATCGTTGTCTAGTCATCATAATACAAGTCCAGGTACTTTAAATGTGACTAGATAATTTGTGTGACAATGTCAAAGATATTTATTATTTATTAGCATCCTTTTAAACTAAGAGTCTACCCATCGAACTGAACAACTTTTGCTATGGGAGCAAACCGACCTGGACAAAAAAAATCTGCTCTTGCATACATTTGTGTCGAGTCCGTCGAGTAGGCAGATTAGGGGTAGGCAGTCTGATTGCAGTTTAGTATGGAACAGCTCCTTGTTTTTTTTTATCGGTTTGCTGCCATAGTAAAAGTTGTTCAGTTTGATGAGTAGACTCTTAGTTTAAAAGGATGCAATGATATAAATTTCACCCTGTAGAATGTCACTGTTTTGTTTACATGAATCGATCATTTTCAAACAATGTTACACTGTCATTGCAGTGCGGCATCCAACTGCGTGACTTGCGACTCTACGCGCAACACTTTAGAAGAGCTCACCCTGACAAGAACAGGACGAAATACCCCGCCATGAAGACGCCCTGCATGTGCGAACAGTGCGGCAGGATATTCCAGGTATCTTTATTATTATAAAATGCTTTATTATTATAGAATGCTAAAATGCTGCCGCGACTTTGTCCGTACAAATTATATAACAGATTTTAAGTCAGATTATTAGCTATCAAACAAAAAGATTTTCATCAAAATCGGTTCAGTAGTTTTTGCGTGATGCTCGTTCCAACAAACAAACATGTGTGCAGTTCACACGCGGTAGAAGTGGTGCTTCTTAGTCAGAAACTACTTAGTGTCGCTTTTTTGTTTTATTGATTTTCAAACTTTGACTACTTATATAGGGACAAACATTTCTGCCACTTTTTGCGGGGGGCGAGGTAACATGAAATCCGCAACTTTGGATGTTATTCCCATAACTTTAGATTCTAATTTTGATTGTTAAAAATCATGAAAAATAGTCTCGTGTGAACACCAAACGTTTGAAGTTCGAATTAATTGTTTCGCAATTATAGGCTGTCTCGTTTAGTGATAAGGTGTAAAATTGAATGTAAATGCACATGATTAATACCGTGGCAGAGGGGAAATGCTACCGCAAGGCTATTCCTTATAATAAATAGTCAAAGGTTTCAAAAAACAACGGCGCCTAAGAAGTTTTCACTTCAATATTTGATTGATTGATTGAATAATAAATGAAATGAAACTACATAAGTATTATAAATTAAGTCTCCCGCCGCGTTTTTCTTTTTTAACCGACTTCAAAAAAGGAGGAGGTTTCTCAATTCGACCGTATGTATATATATTTTTTAATTTTATGTGTGTTCGCGGATAACTTCGTCGTTTACGAAACGATTTTGATGATTCTTTTGCATGTACAACTGATATCTGAGTCGAACTAATGAATTCACCACTGAAAATTGTGAAATAAACAAAAATTTTACAAAGAATTAAAACCGCATTCAAAAAACTTAAAATTTTAAAAATTATATTGCAGCTGATGACTTTTTCGTTCGGATCATAAGAACATTAATTTGTTTTATAGAAGTCGGTGTCAAGCAAAGCCAAAAAACGAATGCAAGCCCTGTCGCGAATTGTACCGGCTTGACAGCGACTTCGATAAAACAAATTAACTTTCTTATGATGCGAACGAAAAAGTCATCGGCTGCAATATTATTTTTTAACTTTTCAGTTTTTTTAAGGCGGTTTTAATTCTGTTATCCTGTCTGGATTATACAATATATTTTTGGTATCTCACAGAGCATGGCCCTACTAAAAGACCACATGTGGGTCCACACCGGAGAGAAGCGGTTCAAATGTGACCGATGCGACAAATCGTTCACGCAAAAGACAAACCTCGTGTTCCATATGAGGGTGCACAGCTCAAGCCGTCCTACCTACGAGTGTCCACTCTGCGGCAAACACTTCGCATTCTTCAACAACAGACGACGCCACATGTTTGTGAGTACATACATACATACATTACATACAGACAGACAGAAATGAACGACATAATACAAGAAATACCAGGCTAAAACTTATTTCAGACAAAAGATAAGTTTATTCTAAAAATAATATTTTTCTCAAAACTTATTTTAACTCTTATTCTTATACTACTAATTACCATCTTCACAAATGGGGCATAAAAAGCTCACCCGAATGCGACTGCGGTGCTGCGGAACAGACTGTCGAGCACATTATTAACGATTGCCCTGGCAGAAGATTCGACGGTGGAATCCAGGATTTGAACGAGCTGACCCCAAGAGCCAAATCATGGCTTTAAACCATAGACATCAATTTGTAATTTGCGCAGGAATGAAAAAGAAAAAGCCATACGAATAATAATAACTTGTTCTCTTTCAGATCCACACGGGCCTAAAGCCGTTCAAATGTGAGACCTGTGGCAAATGTTTCACGACATCGGGCGAGCAGAGAGCCCACATCGAGCACGTTCATATGAAGAAGCCGTGGCCGAAGCGAGTCCGCGCCCAGAGGAACAGCCACGACATGTGGCCGCAGAAGTGCGCGCTGGGACAGATGGAGGACTAGTGTCCTACCGGCTGCGCCAAGTTGGTGTTTGTTGGCGAACTAGTATCCTAGAGAAATGTTTGTTAGGTCAGTTTGAGGATTCATTGTGTTCAATCCTACCGGCTGCGCCAAATCAAAGCCCATGATAATTGGCGAGCAATTGAAGTAACCAGTTTGTACAGATGTATGCAATAAAATTTTGCTGTCGTGATTGTAAATTAGAAATATTTATGTAATTTATTCGGCTCTTGAATATCAATATAGATACTATTATGTACAAAGAATTTTAGCAATATCTAAATTAGATTGCGTGGATGTTTTAAATTGGGACACATCTTGAATATTGTCTAAAAATCGAGGATATTAAAAATTTTTTGCTATGAAGCATGGATCAAATCATATTTGTAAATCATAGAAAAATCATGAATGAAATCGAATTCATCCCGGATTGGGTCTCATTTTGTTTTTGTCTTATACTTAACCTATCTAAGCAAAATCAAGAACCTATTCTATGCTAAATATTAAATCACAGATCTAGCGCTGAGTAGGTTTTTTAGGTAGTGGAGCAGTGCGGGAGACGGTGATATATGGCATAACAGCATCGGTTTCTAGAGATTACACACCGAGGACAGGAAAGTGAGAAAAGTCTCATATCTCATGTAATTAAACATGTAACATATGATCTGAGGCTTTCTTATTTACTGCCCGAGTATACGATTTTTCTCCTCGACTGAGGACGAAGTTGCCGCTTTCCGCCTCCGTCCGGAAGGGTGAAATTTTTTTTCAATTACATGAGGTCTGAGACTTTTCTTACTTTCCTGCCCTCTGTGTGTAATCTACTATTACCTTAATTTTATATTGAAAATTCAGTTTAAACTTCGTTTGTATGCAGCGCGCTCGGGCGCCTTGACGAGTCGGCTAGATCTGTAGGTTTTGCAGAATAGGTATTTATGTATTTCATGTGAGAAATTTTTATTAATCTCACAATCTGAGAATGTGCGTGAAGTTATTTGATATTATCTTTAAAAAAAATGTATTATTTTATTAATGGATCTCAAATTGATGACTATATTATATTTAAGTAAATAGTATATACCTTACATGTTGAAATTAGCATCCTTTTAAACTAAGAGTCTACCGATGAAACTGAACAACCTTCACTATGGGAGCAATTCAATCGTTGCATACATTTGAGTCGAGTAGGCGTTGTTGCAGTTAAGTATCGAACAGCAGATTTTTTTTGCTCCGATCGGTTTGCTTCCATAGTAAAAGTTGTTCAGTTTGATGGGTAGACTCTTAGTTTAAAAGGATGCTGATGATAACAATTTCACACTGTATATTTTAAGGCAGTTCGTTGTGGGTCACCTCAGGACCGACTAAGGATACTATGGATCTTGGGCCCACGCTCAAAAGTGTCCGAACCAAAATTCAAAAAGAGAATCAATTGCGTGCCAGTCTTTGTTTGACCGACCGAGCACGCGTGCGTACGTACTGTTTTAAAAATTTCTAAAAACAACTCGAGCAAAGTGAAAAAAGATGGCGATGAAGATTACGATATTCGCAAAACTCACTGGACATTGGCAATGTGATGTGAAAAATGCAATGCAAATGCTAGACACAAGCAAAACTCCATTAATTTTTAAATAAAATAGTCAAACTCAAAAATGAATCACAAAAATTTTAAATATTACATGTATAGTTCGCTTCACTTAAGGTGGTTTCACTCCATAAAAAACATTGACGCACAACACGCGTAGACGGAATTAATAAAAGTAATATTTTATATATAGAAAAATAGTTTAGAAAATCTAGATGCCGCGTAACAAATAACATTTGCAATTTATAAAATAATTACGAAGATATAAAACTTTGATATTTTTCATACAAAATTTTAAAAGCTTTATATCTTCGTAATTATATTATAAATTGCAAATGTTATTTGTTACGCGGCATCTAGATTTTCTAAACTATTTTTCCATATATAAGGTCTAACAAAATTAGGTGAAACTATTTTAAGGGGATAATCAGACCATAAAACTGAACAACTTTCTCTATGGGAGCAATATCGAAAACGCGAAAAAAAATCAGCTGTTCCATACAAACCTACTCGACCTAAATGTATGGGACAGCAGATTTTTTATTCGCGATTTCAACATTTGTCCCATAGAGAATGTTGTTCAGTTTGATGGTCTGATCATCCCCTTAAAATAGTTTCACCTAATTTTGTTAGACCTTGTATACAAAGTTATTTATATTAATACCGTCTACGCGTATTGTGCGCCAAAGTTTTGTATAAAATTGACCCCTCTGCAACCGCCTTAACTGATTCTTATGTTCCTTAGGCGCGGGACAAACATAAGCGACGTCGGGTGCCAGCGAGGCGCGGGCGCGGCGCTTATGTTTGTCTCAGTCTTTATAGAAAAAGGACTCAAAATACGCGACTCACAACTCACAAAATTACGCTCGGCTTCACCCTTATGATTTTTCTGTATAATTTGCGCCTTAGGAACCGACATAGTAAAGCGCTTGACCTGTAGCTTCCAAAGTATTATTGTAATGAACTTTATTTTTATTAGTGATCGAAATATAACATTAATTTATTCATATAGTAATAACTAGATCAAAGTGATGTAGATATTTATTTAAACTTTTATCTAATAAAATGTATTGATGAATTTAGTGGTTGTTTCCATTTAGAAACGTAAAAGTGGCTTGCACCAAGGTTGTAAAAAACAGCGTTACACATTAAAGGGGGCTTCAGGAGTGCGATTTTTGAATCTGATGCGTTGAACTCGGCAGTTGAAAATGTATAGAGATACGCATCTTTCTACTGCTGATTTGACTTTCAAAAAGTATGATTTTTGAATGTCAAATCAGCAGTAGAAAGATGCGTATCTCCATAGTAATATTGACTTTTTCAACTGCTGAGTTCAAAGAATGAGTTTGAAAAATCGCACTGCAGAGCATCAAACTGAACACATATTACTATGCGATCAACGTTTAAATCGCGAGAAAAATCAGCATTCATAATTTTCATCTCAGCCGATGGACGTCCACTGCTGGACATAGGCCTCCCCCGCAGATCGCCTTAACGACTGGTCCTGCGTTGCCCTCATCCAACGGGTTCCCGCCGCCTTCACCAGGTCGTCGGTCCACCTGTTGGGGGCTCTTCGGCCCCATCAATGAATAGGATATAAGTCGTGAGTGTGATTTGTATGTATATGACTAGAAAAGGGAAATATTAAAAAATACCGGCCAAGAACGTGTCGGACTCGCCCAAGATAGGATTCCGTAGTCATTAGATGAAAAGCTTTACATGATACAGCCATTGATGGTTCTGTATAAGAGGTCAATGAATATAGCTTAAAATCTTAAATAATTTGAGAAATTTTCAAAAGCAAAATTTAACCAAACAATAGTGCGTTTTTAATTTCGTTCGAACGAAATAAATTCGCAATCGCGTCCATCAATACCACAGATTACCCCTAATAGATACCGCATACAAGGCTGCCGACGCGCGCCACTCATCTATGATTTTGCACTGATAAAAGCAACGCGAGTGAGCGAGCTCGAAGTAGTGTGACCTTAAAATGGCCACTCATGTTGCATTGTTTCGTGCCCCGCTACCCGCACTTCGGGCCTGTACAAAATTTACATCATGCGGTATCTATTGGGGGTAATCTGTTGTCAATACAGACGCTGGCCGTCGACTGTTTTATTTGATTTCTCGACACATCACGCCTAGCATGCCACCCACGACAGCGTTTAAACGAGAAAAACGTCATGCGCGCTCTTTCTGGCCTACGTAAAATAATAAAGATGGAGGCACATCTGGACCTTTATCGTTTTCTCGGGGGTGGCATGCTAGGCCTACTGCTGTTATCATTTTCATTGAAAGTGTTTACGGGAATCTACTTTTTCAAATAGTTTTAGATTTTTTTCTATTCAATAGGTGCAAAAATGAGGGAGTAATCGAGTTGGGGCATACAGACAGAATAGACGAAAGTATAAGGGTTGAACCTCATCTGCCAGCACCGCATCGCCTTTTTCCGTCGCTCCATCCTTTTCTGTCACTCAGGAACATGCTATGTTATCTTAGTACAAACTAAGTGGAACGCAGATTTTCCATAGACAGCTTCCGCCATCTATCGGTTATGTTTCGAAGCACTATGTGTTGAACTAGGGTTCATATCGGAGTAACAGCGCACTACACCTCACGCGCTGCGCTGTAGTAGTGAGAGATTTCGCCCATATCAATCACTATCTTGTTGGTCTAGCGGTCTAGACAACCGGCTTACGATCCAGGTAGCTAAGGTTCGATCCTCGTGTCGGCCGATCGTCTTTTTCAATTTATTTCATAATGTGGCGCGCCCTTGTGCTAATAAGTGGCAACGCAATTAGGACGTCCTAAAATTCAAGGCGATTTACCTATCTATATCCAATATGCATATTAATCTATGCTCAGGAACATCATTTGCTAGAGCAAATAAGGTAGACGGAACGAGACCGCACGCCGCAGCACCGCCGCGCGCGATCGTGTTCCGTCTACCTTATTTGACTCGGAACCCTTAAAAAAGAAACTCATATTTATTGATGGATTTATTTTAATAGCAAATTGTATCTTAAAGCCTATACAGAATGAAATTGATATCATGAGCATCCTTTTAAACTAAGAGTCTACCCATCAAACTGAACAACTTTCACTATGGGAGCAAACCGATCGGAGCAAATAAAAAATCAGCTGTTCCATACTAAACTGCAATCTCGATTTCGCGATTTAAATGTATGCAACAGCTTTTTTTTTTTTTTGCTCCGATCGGTTTGCTCCCATAGTAAAAGTTGTTCGGTTTACTCTTAGTTTAAAAGGATGCTAATGATATCAATTTTAGACTAAGAGATAAGTGTACTTTTTGCAACCATCAGCAGCAAGGCTGATTCAGTGTTTATGGGGTGAAGAGCATCTCTGTGATATTGATGAACTAGGTCTGCCTGCATAACTTCAGTCAGTTTAGGAGTTACAGACGTTTAAAGGTCAGTAAACAATTAAAGATCGGCTGCAAGGCTGATCGTATGATATTATTGTAGTGTGCACTGTAGCTATGTGAACAGTACAAAAACTGACATGGTTCATCAGTCGGTTTAGGATTTACAGCCGTTCAAAAGTCCGACCTTTGAACGCATGTATCTACTAAACCAACTGGCAGTTCATGTCAGTTTTTGTACTGTTCACATAGCTACAGTGCACACTACAATAATATCATACGATCAGCCTCGCAGCCGATCTTGAATTTTTTACTGACCTTTAAACGTCTGTAACTCCTAAACTGACTGAAGTTATGCAGGCAGACCTAGTTCATCCATATCACAGAGATGCTCTACAGAGCAACTACAGGCAGCAGCAAGGCTGATTCAGTGTTTATGGGGTGTACCCCATAAACACTGAATCAGCCTTGCTGCTGATGGTTGCAAAAAGTACACTTATCTCTTAGTCTATTTCACCCTGTAGTCTACTATAATACTGATTTATAAAAGTTAAAACTAAGTACAACTAGGAACTAGGCAGAGATCTACTATAACATATTTATATAGTATACGAGATCATAATTATTTTTTATTATTTATTACTAGCGACGCCCGCTCACAGTAGCAAAGCGAGGAGGGGCAAGGGGTGCAAATGCCCCGGGCGGCACGTTGCTAGGGGAGGCAAATTCGGGAAAAATATAGATTGATCTTCTTCTTTTCGTGTGGGCAGAGCCCTGGTGTCAGAGTTTTTTCAGACCGCCTTATGGCTTGTGACGTGATTTTAATGTAACGACTACTACCACCAGAGATAGTAGCCGAAACCAATGGCTTCACGTGCCATCCGAAGCATGGAATCATCTGTCTTTTCAGACAATCAGGTGATTCAGCCTGCAATGTCCTAACCAACTGGGGAAAAAGGCACTGTGATATTTCACAGTGTCGAGAGCCAATGTTCTTAACCATTAGACCACGGAGGCAGTTATACACAGTATAGATTGATTGAGCTCTGACTATAACCCATTTGTAGAGCAGAGAAAATTAAATAAAATTGTAGTCACTGCGGATTTTCAATGACGGATTTTCCAGAAGAAAAAAAAAGTTTGTTCCTATTTTCTCAATAGATGGCGTTGATCAGAGAGGGGTCCAATAGGTATGAGCAAATATATGAATTAATATTAATAATAAAAATACACAGTACAAGTTATTAACAATCTGGGTGCTATTGACGACCCGGTTGGTGTAATGGTTGCCACTCCCCAGACTGTGAAACCAGGGTCCAATTTTTCGTCTAAATATTTCCGGTTTATTTTTATTAAAATTCTCAGTTTCTGTTATGTTTTTGTAGTTTTTTATTGTTTCTCGTTTATTGTTCGTATATTCAAAACGGATACGTAGCCCATACAGTCACGTCTGATACTCGATTCGTTGTTGACGGACAATAACACTGAGATAGCTAAATAATAAACCAACAACAATAATAAAGGGTTTGTACTATGTATTTTTACTATTAATATTAATTAATATCTTTGCTCATACCTATTGGACCCCTCTCTGGTCAACGCCATCTATCGAGAAATTAGGAACTAACTTTTTTACTTTTTTTGCTTTTGGAAAATCCCTCATATATCGGGTCACTGCGGATTTGATTTTATAATGTTTATTATAGCTACAAGCATAAAACTTAATTATCCGTAATGTTTCGATAAATTGAAAGCCTATCTGACATTCTTTGTTTTTTGGAAATGTTGTTTAATTCAAAAGAAATAAAAAAAATACGATTGGGGGCAGCACAATAGGCTTGGTGCAGTCTTAATGACTAGAATACAGTTTTGGGATAATGCAAAAAATATTCTAATAAATTATGAATCTTAAGGCGCGGTTTATACAGAAGAGACGTGTGGTGGTGGCGGATAGTCAAAGTAACACAATATAAACCTTATAGTACGTAGTATAGGCCCACCACACATTCACACCGCTGTAACTCCTGTAAGCCAGGATCAACAGCGGCGACCATTCACAACACTGGACAATGAAGTCCAGCGAGCCCGGGGGATGACTCTAATCTGTCTTGGAACCCGCAATGAATTAATCAAAGAAGATAGGAGGAGTAGGAAAACGAAATATCCGACTTCCCTCCATTGCAAACGGGAGACAGCAATAAGAAGGAAAAAACATGGCTATTAGAGAGCCAATTCCAGAGATCATTTACGGCAGTGTTGAAGACACGACCGCAAAAGCACCAAAAATACAAAATAAAATAAAACAATAGGAACCTAACATTGTACTGAAACTATGACCTATTTTGCTTCCAGTAATAAGTATGGCAAAAACATCTGAACGCACGGAAGTTATCCCTAGTCGCAACAAGACCCATGTAGTAAGGTATTTATTTAGAGAAAACGATTTTATTGAGTCAAGTCAGATCCAGATGTTCTCCGCACGACAGGCCTGGCGCTTTGTTTTTCCGCCGGCGAATATACGTGCCCAGTCTGGAACCGGTCTGTACACGCTAAAACCGTTGATGTCGCACTAAATGACACGTGTCGTATCATAACTGGTTGCCTAAAGCCTACCCCTCTCAACCTAATCTACCCTTTGGCTGGTATAGCACCTCCTGGAGTGCGGCGGGATGTGGCTTGCTCCATAGAAAAATATAAACAAGAGCAAGAGCACAAGCCCGCCTCAAGAGCCGCAGGAGCTTCCAACGCTATACGTCGGCTATACATAATGACCCGTCTGCTACAAGATGCACTCTGTGGAAAGAAAGGGTACCCCCACCAGCCGAGTTCATTTCCCCACAGGAACAACTACCGCCCGGACACAATCTGCAATGGCAAGTGTGGAAATCCTTAAATCTGCTTCGCACTCAGGTCGGCCGTTGCAGACTAAATCTGTGTAACTGGGGGTATAGGGATCCTGGTCTGACACAGTGTGATTGCGGTGAACCTATTCAGTCGATGGGTCATCTGCTGGAATGTCCGCTGTGCCCGAACACTGGCTGTTCATGAGGCAATCGCAGGCTGCTGGTGTCCCTCTTTAGGCGTATTTACCGAAAATTTATTTATGTATACTGATTGTGTTCACCTATCCATAACAATATATTTGACTACTTCGTATCCTGGAAGTTGTATAGATTCTTTAATATTTGGGTATTGTGTTTTACGCAGTTTATGTCTGGCTATGGCAGAATAACAGAGGCAGCTGATTTATTCAACTGTCGCTGAGCCGTAGACCTTTTTGTCTTATGTAGTTTTATATTATTTGTTATTCTAGTGGTACTTGCCTCGGAGTATATGTACACAACCAAACTTGTTTGTGTATAGGTGCCCTGGGGAGGTATCATTATCATACTAACAACAGAAAACAACACTTTTATTTTTAATGTCCTTTTGTCTCGTATTACCTATTACTACTTCTGTTTGTGTACAAATGTAAAAGACAAATAAACGATATTTAATTTAATTTAATTTAACACCTGCACGAGAGAGGATTTAAATACAGCTACTCCTTACGCTGTCAGGCTTGCCGAACACCTGGCTACTAAAATATAAAAACACCACTGCAGAACCATTGACACGAAAAGAAGAAGAATTGATTCAGGCATGGTCTGGCGCTCGCTGTAGTACGTAGCATAGCGTCGCCTGGAGGCGCGGCCGCGCTTTTCCTTTACGACAAAAACGACGCTATGCTACGTACTATAAGGTTTATATTGGTGTTACTTTCCGCCAGCGCCACACGTCTCTTCTGTATAAACCGCGCCGAAGATCTCACGTGCTGTTTATATTGGAAGATGGTGAGATGTGATGACATTATAATTTCAAGTTGTAATACATAGATTTGTCCATGGGTTTAGGATCGCTGCAGGACGGCCACAGCGGCTGGACGATGTCCAGGTCGGCGCCGGGAGGCATGGACTGTGCGAGTTGCGTCTGAAATGAATTATTAAATTTTTATTAATTTAAAATCAATCTTGAAAAAATATACAATACATGGAGTGCTATTTTTGATTTTCACAGATACAAATTGAAAATGTCAATAAATGTAATTTTAGGTTAGTGGTGCGATGTTGCTTAAAAACTCATTTTATATTAATAAGTTCAATATGTACCAACAAAATTAATCTATCTATCTATACTATTATAAAACTGTAACAGGAAGTTTGTCTGTACATTGATGATATTAACGAAAAAAAAGTTACGATATGGTTTTTAGGGGTCCCTGATTCCATTTCACCAATTCTTGGATTTTTTGTATGTCTGTTTGTTTGTGTGTTTGTTTGTTTGTTTGAACGAGTATCACGCAAAAACTACTGAACCGATTTTGATGAAACTTTTTTTGTTTGATAGCTTATGATCTGACTTAAAATCTGGTATATAATTTGTGCGGACGAAGTCGCGGGTTAACGCTCGTACTATTATAAAACTGTAACAGGAAGTTTGTCTGTACATTGAAGATATTAACAAAAAAAAAGTTACGATATGGTTTTTAGGTGTCCCTGATTCCATTTCACCAATTTTTGGATTTTTTGTCTGTCTCTTTGTTTGTTTGTTTGTTTGGGTGTTTGTTTGTTTGTTTGAACGAGTATCACGCAAAAACGACTGAACCGATTTTGATGAATCTTTTTTTGTTTGATAGCTTATGACCTGACTTAAAATCTGATATAAAATTTGTGCGCACGAAGTCGCGGGTTAACGCTCGTTAAATAATAATAGCATAACGGATAGAAAAAAAAACACCTAGGCTACTTATATGTAAAAAATTTCCTCTAAAGCCATAAGTTATATACCAGATTTTAAGTCAAATCATAAGTTACCAAATAAAAACGTTTCATCATAATCGGTTCAGTAGTTTTTGCGTGATGCTGTTACAAACAAATTCTATAGCATTTGTACAAAATTCGGCTCCAAAAACTATGTCAAAATTATCAACCGTTTTAGGGTTGAACTTCATCTGGCAGCACCGTCGCTCTATCCTTTTCTGTCGCTCAGGAATTTAATTTGCTAGAGCGAGAAAGGTCGCAGCATTGCCGGTGCTGCGGCGTGCGCGTTCCGTCTACCTTATTTGCTCTAGCAAATGACGTTCCTGAGTGTCAGAAAAGGATGGAGCGACGGAAAAATGCGATGCGGAGCTGCTGCTGCCAGATGAAGTTCAACCCGAAAACGGTTGATAATTTTGACATAGTTTTTGGAGCCTAATTTTATACAAATGCTATAGAATTTGTTTGTCATCACACAAAAACTACTGAACCGATTTTGATGAAACTTGTTTGTTCGGTAGCTTATGGTTTGAATTAAAATCTGGTGTATAACTTGTCCGGCCGAAGTCGCGGGTAAAAGCTCGTCTAAACTATTATAAAACTGTAGTAGAAAGTTTGTCTGTACATTGAAGATATTAACAAAAAAAGTTACGATATGGTTTTTAGGTGTCCCGATTCCATATCACCAATTTTTGGATTTTTTTGTCTGTCTGTTTGTTTGTTTGAACGAGCATCACGCAAAAATTACTGAACCGATTTTGATGAAACTTTTTTTGTTTGATAGCTTATGATTTGACTTAAAATCTAGTACATAACATGTGCGGACGAAGTCGCGGGTAAAAGCTCGTATAATATAAACTTACATGTCGCGGGTCGACCCGCCTCTTGCCGCGGGATCTTTTGGGCCACGGTTTCTTGAGGTGCACGTATGTGATATGGACTCGCTTCTCGCTCGCGTGCTTGAAGCATTTGCCGCACATCTCACACTTGAACGGCTTGAGGCCGGTGTGACTCTGAAAATGCGGTATATTTATTACAATTAATTTTAGAAATTTTCCCAAAACAAACATATATATAATTATATACATATTTTGATATATATTGTATGTAGTAGGTATATATTACATAATATATTTATTTATACTGTTTGTTTGTACACAATAAGTTTACCTTGTAATTGTTAGCTGTCTCTTTTACGGGTCTGCTGGAAGAAATCTCTTCAGAGATAAGCTCGCCCTTTGTACATGTTTTCTCAACTTTGTGTATTATTATGTCCGTGTGTACAATAAAGTGTTATAATTAATAATTAAAAAAGCATATTGCATCGCAAACAAGCATCGATCGTGGTCATTCTGACCACGAGAATCCAGTGCTGACCCTCTTTAATTTTTTCATTGCTTAACAATTATACAACATTTGTTAATATTAATCGTTGATTTTGTCCATAGATTTACCAATGGATTCCATGAAATAACCAATGGATGCAAATCCTCTAATCTAAACTATTATAAAACTGTAACAGAAGTGTGTCTGTACATTGAATATATTAACAAAAAAAAAGTTACGATACGATTTTTAGGTGTCCCTGATTCCATATCACCAACTTTTGGATTTTTTGTCTGTCTGTTTGTTTGTGTATTTGTTTGTTTGAACGAGCATCACGCAAAAACTACTGAACCGCTTATGATGAAACTTTTTTTGTTTGATAGCTAATGATATAACTTAAAATCTAATATATAATTCGTGCGGACAAAGTCGCGGGATAACTCTAGTAAAATATAAATAGTAAAAATATGGAACATAGACTTAACGTTGACTGTTTCAAAGTGCGACGGCGAATTATTTAAGAAAAATCAGGTTGGCATCATCAGTCCTTCCTTCCGGCCGGCTAAGAAAGGCTAACGACTTTGACTATTTATTATATTTATAAGGACTAGCCTTGCATTAGCATTTCCCCTCTGCCACGGTATAAGAACAATTGATCATGTGCATTTACATTAAATTTCATACCTTAACAGTAAACGAGACAGCCTATAATTGCGAAACAGTAACTTCGATATTAGAACGTTTGGGGTTCACACGAGACTACTTTTCATGATTTTTAGCAGTCAAAATTAGATTCTTAAGTTATGGGGAATAAAATCCAAAGTTGCGGATTTCATGTTACCTCGCCCCCCGCAAAAAATGGCAGAAATGTTTGTTAGTAGAATTACACGCGTAACTGGTCCCTATAAAAGGGTTAACAAAATAAGGTGAAACTATTTTAAGGGGATGATTAGACCATCAAACTGAACAACTTTCTCTATGGGACCAATATCGAAAATCTGCTGTCCCATACAAAACTGCAAACATAACTCGACTCAAATGTATGGGACAGCTGATTTTTTATTCGCGATTTCGGTATTGGTTCTATAGAGAAAGTTGTTCAGTTTGATGGTCTGATCATCCCCTTAAAATACACTGGCCTGCAAAACTAAGTATCACACTTTTAAAATTGCAATAACTTTTTAAGAACATAAAATATACTTTCGAAATAAAAAGGACTCGAAAAAGAGTTTAATTAAAAAAGAATAGTTACAAAGAAAGCTGATAACATTTGCTATAAAACGTTTTTTATTCTAAATCTCTAATTTCTATAGTTTAGAAAAAATGTTAATATTAAAAGTATAGTGCTTAGTTTTGCAGGTCAGTGTAGTTTCAGCTAATTTTGTTAGACCTTATATGACATACCGCCGGTGACTCTGGGTGGTGTAAAACTAGCCAGAGTCACCCACTTCAAGTACCTGGGGCACTTAGTCTCCGAGGACATGTCAGATGAGGGTGACATAGAGCGGGAGCGCAGGGCACTGGCGATGAGGGCGAATATGCTCGCCCGCAGGTTTGCACGATGTACTAAAGATGTTAAAGTAACGTTATTAAAGGCATATTGTTGTTCTACACGTGCAGCCTGTGGGTCAGTTACACGCAGAAGTCGCTCAGTGCGCTGCGCGTGCAATACAACAATGGGCTGAGGATGTTGTTGGGGCTGCCTCGTTTCTGCAGCGCATCGGGCATGTTTGCGGCGGCGCGAGTAGATAGCTTTGCAGCCATTATACGCAAACGAGCCGCCTCCCTGCTGCGCAGGGTACGGGGCAGCACCAACACCCTCCTCGAGCCCATTGCAGAGCGGTCCCAATGTCCCATCATTGGGCATTGGAATAGCCTGCATAGGGGCTCTAGGCCCCCTTTTGTTAATGTTAAATAAGTGTTAAAAAATGTCGTCACTAACATAGTTTTAACTCATTGTTACTAACACTATGGATCTATGATCTGCAATAAAATAAATGAATTGAATAAGTAGTCAAAGGCAAACGCTGACGAATCCTTACCACCATGTGTCTATGCATGTTGCTGGTGGTGGTGAACAGCTTGCCGCACACCGCGCACGCGTGCGACACGCGCTGCCCCCCGTGCAGCCGGCGGTGTGCGATCAGCCTACAATTATTTGAGATAGGTACGATTAATCGAGGCTTTTGTCACAATTTATGTATCGTCACAGGGTCCTTCTTAATATGCTGGATAATTTTTAAATCTGTGGTTTACACCATCAAACTAAACAATTATACAGGGTGAAATTGAGATCATAAGCATCCTTTTAAACTAAGAGTCTACCCATCAATCTGAACAACTTTCACTATGGGAGCAAACCGATCGGAGCAAAAAAATAATCAGCTGTTGCATACATCAATCAATCAATCAAATATACTTTATTTTACACCAAAACATAAACAGTAAAATACAGAGATAAAAATCAATCAATCAAATGTTTATTTTGCATACTAAGTGTACAATATGATCTTAAAAATAATGTTACAGTGCACTTTCAACTTAGCCACCTTTTAAGGTATTGCAAAAGGAGTTAAAGAAAGAAAGAGGACAGGAAATACACGAGACACAAAATAAGGCTGTCTTATCGGTTCTTCTTCTTATCGTTAAACTAGGCTTACTTTAAGAAAGTCTCCGATATTCACACTAGAAATGTCAGAGGCAAAGACCGCCTTGTTCTACCACGCATAAATTGCATGATTTATGATAAGAGTACATACATAATGGCAGTGAGAATTTATAATGCGGTTCCAAAAAATATTAAATGTTTAAATGACATTAGTTTTAAAAAAATACTGAAAGTGTGGCTAATTGAAAATTTATTTCATAACTTAGAGGAATTTTATGCTAAAACGACTACATATGTAAATGCTGTTAAATTATAATATTTTATTGTTGATCTTGACTTGTTGACATTTTTGAACATTATAATTCTAATCTTATTGATATTGAATGTGTTGTGTTTATTGGCAATTATCTGACATTTTGGCGAATTTATGACATTATATTATTTTTTATTTAATGAAATTAAATGTATTTTTTGGTAATTGAAGCTGCTTGCTTTTTTAATGTAACGTACATATCCAAAGGTGTCTTAAATGTCATTTAAGTTTTGTTGTTGCGTATAAATTTTGATATATTTGCATGTAAGATAATATGTTTTAAATATTTGTATTGTATGCCTGAAATAGGTAAAAGCTGCTTTTTCATGTAATTATTATGTAAGACCTTTATGTACCAGTTCTAACAATAAAGTTATTCTTATTCTTATTCTTATTCGTGTGGGCAGAGCCCTGGTGTCAGTTTTTTCAGACCGCCTTACGGCTTGTGACGTGGTTTTTATGTAACAACTACTACCACCAGAGATAGTAACCGGGACCAACGGCTTATCGTGCCATCCGAAGCACGGAATCATCTTTCTTTTCAGACAATCAGGTGATTCAGCCTGCAATGTCCTAACCAACTGGGGAAAGACGCACAAAGTAACATTTCCGTGTCGAGAGGTCCGGGTCTTATCGCTAAGAACCGATACATACAAGTATAATTTTACATGTACTTATATAAGGTCTAACAAAATTAGGTGAAACTATTTTAAGGGGATGTTTAGACCATCAAACTGAACCACTTTCTCTATGGGACCAATATTGAAATCGCGAAAAAAAAATTTGCTGTCCCATACATATAGGTCGAGTAGGTTTATATGGAACAGCTGATTTGTTTTTCGCGATTTCAATATCGGTCCCATAGAGAAAGTTGTTCAGTTTGATGGTCTGATCATCCCCTTAAAATAGTTTCACCTAATTTTGTTAGACGTTATATATAATTGGTGTAGCAATTATATATAAGTAGATTCGTTAGCCTTGGGTAAAAATTGCATTGATTCCATTGTAACATTCCATCTTATTTATACATGCATTTTAAGGCAATAAAGAACTGAATACTGAATACATACATTTGAGTCGAGTAGCCATTGCAGTTTAGTATGGAACAGCTGATAATTTTTTTGCTCCGATCGGTTTGCTCCCATAGTGAAAGTTGTTCAGTTTGATGGGTAGACTCTTAGTTTAAAAGGATGCTAATGATATCAATTTCACCCTGTATATGGGACCTAAAAATTTATGATTCAGCCATTGACGTAGAATAAGTGTCCGAGTCTAAACTACACAAACCTAAGTTAAGAGGATATGTGAAAAAAATTGGATTCTTCAAAGCGTCATATATCATGAAGTACTTACAGTAGGAGTATGATTAGCGGATTTGTGTAAATTGAACATATAATTGAAGTTTTGATTAGAGCCAAAATTAAATTAAATTAACATTTACTGTAAGTACTTCATGATATCATGAAGTACTTACAGTAGGAGTATGATTAGCGGATTTGTGTAAATTGAACATATAATTGAAGTTTTGATTAGAGCCAAAATTAAATTAAATTAACATTTAAATTAAATTAAAAGTATTTATTTGTCTCTTATTGACAAAACACGATTAAGACACATTTTCTCGATAGAAAACAAGCCATAGTAGCCTCCGCTTTTATTTATAAACGCTTGGAACTGCTAAACGGTGAATAATAGAAACACGAGACTTGATTTAAAAAAAGAGATTGATATTTTATAAATTTTGATTACAGCAGAATTGAACTTACATAAATAGTACAATCACAATTAAATAAAGTTTGTTTTACGCTTGCGTCGTTTCAGGCGCGCGCGCCGCCCCATCTCTTTCTCTCGCATCAGGCAGTAATGTAAGCTATCACACGCCCATTTCGCTTCAATTATTTTTCGACATAGGCCCTTAAGTACGTGTAATTAACCAACTAAAAACATTGAAAATGCTGAAATTCTTTTCCATCACTCATTTTGAAGGTCTGATCATCCCCTTAAAAAAGTGTCAGCATATTAAGAAGGACCCTGTATAACCTTACAAACACCCAAACATCGTCACAAACTTTGAGATTTATAAATAAATAAAAATTGTTTATTTCAGTCACAGAAAAACCTATGCAGGCGACCCATATAATTCATTGCAATGCAAATAGTTATATATTGCCGTGTGGTGCCGGCCAAGAATATTGCACCACCCCAGCGAATCCCGTGGGTGTCGTAGAAGGCGACTAAAGGGTTTAATTTAACCGGAGGATGGGCAGCTGCGTTCTCCGAGTACATTAACACCCAACTGCGATCGCCAACCCACCCGCCAAGCGTGGCGATTATGGCAAAACCTCCCTTTTGGGGGAGGCCTATGTCCAGCAGTGGACGTATAAAAAAGGCTGAAATGATGATGAATGAAATGATGACTTATTTATATTATTAGTAGGAATAGGATAATGTAGGTAGATAGTATGATATTGGTGCGTACCTGTATTTACGTTGGAAAGTCTTGGAGCACTGGTTACATTTGAACTGTTTCGAATCGGTGTGGGTGAAACTGTGATCTTGAAGTAAAGCCAGACTCTGCAATGAATAACATTAATGTTACATAAAAATTGGCTGTGCGTTGTCACAGATTGGCAGAAGTGGCAATGGGCGGGGTACATTGCTCGCCGAACTGATGGCCGATGGGGCTTAAGAGGCTATGTGAAAAAAATAATGTTCTTCAAAGCGTCATATATCATGAAGTACTAACAGTAGGGGTATGATTAGCGGATATGTGTAAAGTGAACATATAATTGAAGTTTTGATTAGAGCCAAAACACACATGAAATCTACACCCACGGCTGCTATGGAGGCAATATTAGGTTTGCCTCCACTACACATCCATGTGCAGAAAGAGGCAAAAACTGCAATGCTCCGAGCCTTGGAACGAGGAGATTCCAAATGGAAGTCCTCTGTTATGAGAGGGTTACATGAAACTCTCTTAACAATTCCGATCATGTGTATGCCGAAAGACACCATGAACAAAGAATATAACTTCAACAGGTTATACAAGGTAATCCTACCCCAAAGAGAGGACTGGAACGGGAATACCCCACAATCCTTCAGCGCTGGAGATGTCGTCTGGTTTACAGATGGCTCCAGGAAGGACAACCGTGCTGGAGCTGGAGTATGTGGCGGCAATCCAAGAATTAAAAAGGCGATTCACCTTGGACAGCATGCCACAGTATTCCAGACTGAAATGTACGCTATCATAGATTGCGTACATGAGAATCTGAAAAGATGCCCAAAGGGGAAACATATTGTTATTTTATCAGATAGCCAGGCTGCTCTGAAAGCGCTAGGATCTGACGAAATAGAGTCGAAACTAACATTAGAATGTGCCCGAGCACTCAACCAGCTAGGACTGACAAACTCTGTCACCCTAGGCTGGGTGCCCGGACACTGCGGTATTGATGGAAATGAGGCTGCTGACGAGCTGGCACGAAGAGGGGCGGAAGAGGACGCAATAGGCCCCGAGCCTTATTGCGGCATCTCTCGCAAAACCTCTAGACGTGTGCTAAAGGAATGGGCTGTAAACCAAAGCCGCAGGCTCTGGTCGGATACACCAGGACTGAGGCATGCGAAAGAACTTGTGACCGGCTTTTCAAACAGACATACCTCGGATGCCATCAATTCAAACCGCAACGACTTAGGCTCGTACCAGGACACTGCAAGTTAAACAAACACCTACACAGAATGGGGCTTGTAGATTCACCCACTTGCAGATTCTGCTGTGAAGCAGAGGAAACGCCCATACACCTCCTCTGCGAATGCGAAGTGCTCATTCACAGCAGAAGTCGCCATCTAGGTGGATACATAATAACACCTACTGACATTAGGGATCTTCCCTCCAAAAGCATAACACGGTTCATGAAGTCCGTGGGCCTAGGAAATGACCTTTAGGTCTAGGGTGACAGCTACAATAGATCTATCCAGGTCGCAGTAGCTTTTGGTCATCGACCAAGCCCTTATAACCAAATAATAATTAATAGAGCCAAAACACGATTAAGACACATTATCTCGATAGAAAAACCAGCCAATGTAGCCTCCGTCTTTATCGATAAACGCTTGGAACTGATAAACGGTGAATAATGGAAACACGAGACTTGATTTAAAAAAAAGAGATTGATATTTTATGATTAGAGCAGAATTGAACTTAACATAAATAGTACAATCACAATTAAATAAAGTTTGTTTTACGCTTGCGTCGTTTCAGGCGCGCGCGCCGCCCCATCTCTTTCTCTCGCATCAGGCAATAATATAAGCTATCACACGCCCATTTCGCTTCAATTATTTTTCGACATAGGCCCTTAAGTCTTTGACTAGTGTTTATACAGAGACGACATGGCACAGAGACGTGGTCGCTCACTGAAGGCCTCATAAAAAGGCTGAAAGTCACCCAAAGGGCAATGGAGAGGGCTATGCTCGGAGTTTCCCTGCGAGATCGAATCAGAAATGAAGAGATCGGCAGAAGAACCAGAGTAGTTGATATAGCTCAAGGAATTGCTAAACTAAAGTGGCAGTGCGCGGGGCACATTGCTCGCAGAACCGATGGCCGATGGGGCCGAAGAGTACTCGAGTGGCGACCGCGTACCGGAAACCGCAGCGTGGGTAGGCAGTGAGCCCCCACACGGTGGACCGACGACCTGGTGAAGGCGGCGGGAACCCGTTGGATGAGGGCAGCGTAGGACCGCTCGTTATGGAGATCCTTGGGGGAGGCCTATGTCCAGCAGTGGACGTCTATCGGCTGAGATGATGATGATAATGTTGTCACAGATTACAGACTTTCCTCAAAAGAGAGCGTCAGTGGCGCGTTGCAGAGAGGTATGGCAATTCAATCTTGAGGTCCTGGTTCGCATCCGCACGGACGACATGCCATGTACCAATGAGTTTTTCTAACCTATGTACGTAAAACCGACTACTCAAAAAACAGTGAAGGAAAACATCGTGAGAAAACCTGCATACACTGAAGAAGAAATTCTGATGTGTATGTGAAGTCTACCAATCCGCATTGGGCACGCGTGGTGGACTAATGCCCATACACCCTCCCTGAGGGTAGGCCTATGCCCTGCAGTGAGACGCATATAGGCTGATGATGATATGAATGTTGACAAGTTGTTTTATTTGATAGTCCTATCACCTTTAATATCACTAAGGTGTTTTATTTACACCCTGTATAAATAAATAACGCTCACAGGCACATACATTGTAATGATCCCAAGAAAGCACTAATAGGCTGTTTATTATGGAAACCATACAACAACGGCACAAACATATAAACATCCATGACCGAACCGGGATTCGAACCCAGGACCCTGGTTTGACAGTCCGGCGTGGTAACCATTAAACCAACCGGGTCGTGTATAAAACATAAACCAAACATTATAAGCCCAACTAACAATTTGGTTGTATAGGTGTCGTATAGTCGAACATCAGACGCATAAAGCAGCAGTATATGACGAAATTACCGTAATATAACTTTTATCAGTCAAAATAGTCCTATAAATGTGGGTCTTATACGACCAATTTGTTTTCTCGGAATGAGAATACCTGGAACATTTTGCCGCAGACCTCGCACATGCACTTGCTCTTCATCGAGGGGTAGTTGGTTCGGTTCTTGTCCGGGTGCATGCGTCTGAAGTGTCGGTAGTACGATATTGAGTCAGGTAGCTGCATGTCACACTGTCATGTCAAATTATTATTATTAGTTCAGGTGGCAAGTTTTGCCTCGAGCGGTGGTATCATTAAGAAGCAAATAAAGATTTTATTCATTCACGAGCGTTAACCCGCGACTTCGTCCGCACAAATTATATACCAGATTTTAAGTCAGATCATAAGCTATCAAACAAAAAAAGTTTCATCAAAATCGGTTAAGTAGTTTTTGCGTGATACTCGTTCAAACAAACAAACACCCAAACAAACAGACAGACAAAAAATCCCAAAGTTGGTGAAATGGAATCAGGGACATTTAAAAACCATATCGTAACTTTTTTTTTGTTAATATCTTCAATGTACAGACAAACTTCCTGTTACAGTTTTATAATAGTATAGATTCATCTCTTTTCAACTGTTAGTCCAGTCATTTTACAGAGTTTTTTTAGGAGAGGTGGGAAGTAATTACGAATTGGACTTTTAAAATGTAACCGGCACCATTTAGTGACAAAAATACTATCTACTATATTAAAAAAAAAATCGCTACGCAACATAGAAATCAAAATTGTATCTCCCAGAAGGCGTTTAAATTAATAATATACCACCAATGCACTCATTTTAATTAGATTTAACTAAATAAATTATTTTTGAGCAGTAAAATAGCCATTGAAATTTAAAAAATGATATATTTAATAGAAAATAGTAATGTATTTTTGAAAGCCTTCTAAGTAGACAAAAATATTAACACCATGCTTGAAGTATGTTTAATGGTAAAGCCTTAAAAGATTGCAAAAATAAAACCATGCGTTTTTTTAGAACGAGATAAATGCTAAATTTAAAATTTAGGGCTGTTGCTGACGTGATATTTTTTTCATTTTGGTACATTTCTATGCTCAAATTTGCCCTTAAATACTATACGGATATATAAAAAATATCAACTAGGTATTAATGGGTACGTTTGGCTCGACCCGGGGTGGGCTATTGGACTAGACAGTTGTCAGGTTTGGTTGCTTTGTTTGTTCTTTTAGTAGTAGTTAGTCTTAGGATACTGTGTACATTTCTTCTTATTCTTATTCTTATATTAGGTACTAATTAGTCCCAGCACAAATCGTAAAATGACTGGGCTATGTTTTCGTTCAAAAAACAATCCCTGAAATTGGGATTAGTTACTCCCACATACTACTTGACACGAAATTTATATCTTGAATAAAAACGCGGGTAAGAGTCATCCCCGGGCTCGCTGGAGTTCATTGTCTAGCTAAATTAAACATTGAAAAATTTGTCTCGGGCGGGACTTGAACCCGCACTCTTCCAAACTGGTGAACTGTGTTATCCAATGTCGCCACCGAGCCCACTACCCAGAGAACGAAATTCTCAATCTGTTGCGTCTTAAGGGGACGGACGTGAGCGCCATCTATCATCTATTTTTCAATCTTTAATTTGATGCGAAATAGCACAACATGGCTATAACATGTTTAAAAATCAATAATATTCATTGTCCAGTGTTGTGAATGGTCGCCGCTGTTGATCCTGGCTTACAGGAGTTACAGCGGTGGGAATGTGTGGTGGACCTATACCCGATTTAAAAAAAAATGTGTTGAGTGAACGATGAAATGCTGATGGTGACATATTTCCCAGGTTTGTTGGCTTCAGTCGCTACGAGCAAAGAAGATCTGTCCGCAGTGCAACGCGATCACCACAGCACAGCACTTGAGAAGGATCTATATGTAATAGTAGCTATATAAGATCATAGTTCCTTGTTTCATTGTTAGACTGGACTACGTTTCATTTTTTTTGTCACGTTTGGTCGGAAAGATGATTAAGGGGACACCAAACCTCTAGTGCTGCCCATAATCGCCTATACCGGACAAAAAAAATTAAAAATGGTATACCTGCTCGCAAGGAATGGGTCCCTCCGGCTTAAAGCCCTTGTTCTTCTTCTGCATCGACTCTTTCTTCTCTCTTCCCTCGGCGTCGTGACGACGCGCTCTCTTACGCACGTTGTCTTTTGGATCACTATATTGAGAATATGTACAGTCAGCAGCAATAAGTTATATACACTTTAATACTAAAGTGTATACGATAAGATGCAATTTTAATTAATAGGGCAGTCATTTTACGGAGTTTTGTTAGGCGGGGTAGGGAGTAAGTATTAATTGGACTTTTAAACTGTAACCGACACCATTTAGTGACAAAAAGACTATCTTAAAACATATTATAAGGTCTAACAAAATTAGGTGAAACTATTTTAAGGGGATGATCAGACCATCAAACTGAACAACTTTCTCTATGGGACCAATAACGAAATCGCGAAAAAAAAATCAGCTGTTCCATACAAACATACCTAAATGTATGGGACAGCAGATTTCTTTTTCGCGATTTCAATATTGGTCCCATAGAGAAAGTTGTTCAGTTTAATGGTCTGATCATCCCCTTAAATAGTGTCACCTAATTTTGTTAGACATTATATAAAAAAAATTTGTAGGCAACATAGAAATCAAAATTGTGTGTCCCAAATAGCTTTTAAAATAATAATAATGCAATCATTTGAATTAGATCTAACAAAAAATATATTTTTAAGCAATAAAAAAGGCATTGAAATTAAAATTTAAAAAATGATGTATTTATTGGTAAATACGAATGCATTTTTCAAAACCTTCTAAGTAGACAAAAATATTTACACCATGTTTGAAGTATGGTAAAGCCTTAAATATGTGCAAGAAAATTAACCATCAGGTTTTTTAGAACGAGCTAAATTTAGCTAAATTTTAAAATTGCAACTGTTGCTGACGTGATTTTTTTTTAATTTTGATACATTTATGGGCTCAAATTTGCTCTTCAATATTATACCGAAAAAAATATCAATTATTTATTAGTCCCGGCTCAATCCGTAAAATGACTGGGCTATAATTATTTATTTTCTCACAAAACACAGTACATTACACAGATACATTTTATGCCAAACAGCATAACAGTTTGTCGGCATACAATAAGTTGTATATACTTTTCTTCTACGTCGTAGTACTAAAGTGTGTACAGGGTGGAAGTGACAGCCTAACAAATAGCACCGCACTAGGCTTGCATGCGGATGGTCAAAAAGGCCCCAATCTGCCCGCCATGCATTATTAACATCGTACTGGCAGTGTATTCGGTCGTCGGTCCAGATTGGTGATCTGGATTGGAGACGGTATGTAGGAATCGAGTAAGTTATAATAATATTATTATCAGTCATCACTTACTTGCTATCGTTGTGCCTAGCCGATAATCTCATGTGTCTGCTCAGACCCTCTTCCGATACGAATCTTACATCGCAGCGTTGACAATACGGACCGTCTTCCGGCACCTATAACAAATAACATAATAAATAAAGAGAGATCACACATAATATTATTAGTATCTTATCTTATCTTATCTTGTTGTGGGAGCTGGCAAGCCAGCAACACTTCGACCCAGTGGGATCTTTTGTGTTAGCCCCAATACTTTTTGTTTTCTTCACCCTTCAAATACATGGTCAATGAAGGAGGCAATACCATTGAGGGGAAGAAACCTAAGATCTCCCGGCTTCGGGTATCCATGTCTGAGGAGGCACATGCGTTTTGCCGCCAGGACATCGCAGTCACAAAGGTCCCCATCATCCTCTCCACACGCTCGGCAGCTGGGATCTAGGGCGAGTTTCATTTTGTGCATCATCGTGGCTGTGGCGTAGTGCCCGGTGAGGGCTCCGACGATGGCACGAGCCTTGCTCTTGCTGTTGTTCAGTATATACTTTGAGACACGAGTTGTCACATTGCTGATAAATTTCTACTATTATTCGTATAAGTAGGAGCTTCTTTTTCATATCGTAAGCACTGTGGTTACTTTGACCTGTATCTGTAGCTCGTCGAACCTGTGCTTAAGTTTCTTGTGTAGAGTTAGCCCCTTGTGTGTACATATCCGGACTGAGCGCAGATTAACTCTGTTAAAAATCACATAGAGCTGTTTCTTCACTGACCTGTAGTTCGTCGAACCTGTGCTTAAGTTTCTTGTGTAGAGTTAGCCCCTTGTGTGTACATAGCCGGACTGAGCGCAGATTAACTCTGTTAAAAATCACATAGAGCTGTTTCTTCACTGACCTGTAGCTCATCGAACCTGTGCTTAAGTTTCTTGTGTAGAGTTAGCCCCTTGTGTGTACATAGCCGGACTGAGCGCAGATTAACTCTGTTAAAAATCACATAGAGCTGTTTCTTCACTGACCTGTAGCTCGTCGAACCTGTGCTTAAGTTTCTTGTGTAGAGTTAGCCCCATTGTTTGAACTTACCGCACTGAGCAGATGGAATCTGTTAACAATCACATAGAGCTGTTTGTACACTGACCACTAGCTCGTCAAACCTGTGTATAAGAGTCATGTGTAGAGTTAGCCCCATTGTTTGAACTTACCGCACTGAATGCAGATAAAATCAGTTAACAATCACACAGAGCTGTTTGTACACTGACCTGTAGCTCATCGAACCTGTGCTTAAGTGTTTTGTGTAGAGTTAGCCCCTTGTGTGAACATAGCCGCACTGAGCGCATAGTGAACTCTGTTAACAATCACACAGAGCAGTTTGTACACTGACCTGTAGCTCATCGAACCTGTGCTTAAGTTTCTTGTGTAGAGTTAGCCCCTTGTTGCTAACGAACGTGTAGCCGCACTGAGCGCAGATGAAGTCTGACGGGTGCTTTATTCTTATATGACTCATGTATGTTGAGAATTTTCTGGAAAGAAATGTCCGATATTATACGAACCTAAATGTATAAACTTTTGGGGTGGTCAGAACCCTTATTACAACAAGGCAAAAAGCATAATACTAATAATTATACCATTATTGAGAATACCCAGATTTCACTGTGTCCAAAATGTGACAGGAAGTGAGCCCGTCTCGCCACTTTATTTATTTATTATTTTATTGATTCTAATAATAATTATTGCACACAACACCAGCACCAGAAAATGTCAATGTCAGACAATAAACGTACAAAGATAAATATTTATTTATAAGAAAGAACCATTGACTTAAAAACTAATGGACGCCGGATCTCATACAAAATTCTCGAAAGAAGTGTCCCATACTAATCTACACAAACCCAAGTATGTATAGTAATATAAACAAACTAAAAACATTGACAATTCTGACATTCTTTTTCATTTTGCTTGTGTAGTTATTATTTTACCCCATCAAGCCGAGCCGCGCGCCCGCGCGTTCGCGTATTCGACCGATCAAACGAAAACGATGTGTTCTGTAACTCTTTTGTTTCGGACACTTTTGAGCTCGGACCCTAGATCCAGTAGTTGGCAAGTCAATGGAAAGAAAAAGCTTCAAATCTGCAATACGCTTCGTCATACAAAAGATCGTCAACCAACCACTGAACAATTAACCACTACGGTTCACAACCAAATTTTTTATTAACTTTCAAATTGGCAGGTGTTCTTCTCTTTGCTAATGCCACATGCAAATTTTTTTTGTGAACACAACACTACACAAGCCTCGAAATATAAGGGGTCTATGCAAAGAGTAATATAAGTATGTTAGAAAAGAGAACCCACTCGTGGCAACATTATGCATCCACCTTATGTCAAATTGAAGGTTAGCTAGCGCCATCTATGTTTCATCGACAATAATTCAACCTATACTATACATGCCTACTTATATCTACTCATACCAATGGATATTATTGTTTTTAATGCTAGTTTTCGTTCAATCCCGCACCGATCGAGTGAAATTCCAGTATCCTTACTATTCCTGTAATCTAAACATTGGTAAGAGAACAACAGAAACTCTAGAATATCACTAAATCGGCAAGAAATTGATCGAAAACTACAAACGGTGCGGTACGGGACATTACGCAAGATAGGCAGCCATTTTGTGATTTTGTCAATTTGACATTGACATTGACATAGACAATACAATCTTTTTTTTTCATAGTTCTGCGAAATATTAAATAGATGGCAGCACATTCTATGCAAACTGAATCGGAAAAAGCCACCAAAAGGCGACTGTCTTCCGCCTGGGTCTATGTATGTATGTATGCTACTCACCCAAAATCCTCCTGACAGTGTGGACACTGGTACCTGGTACCGTTGTGATAGTCTTCGTGGAGCTTCGCCGCGTGCCTGCAATCAACATTCATAGATTTGTACCGGTGTACAAGGTGTATAGGTCTACCAGAATCTGATGGCGAATAAGGAAATACAATTTTTGAGTCAGCAACACTGGGGTAATTGGATTAGGGCCCTTTACACGCTGCTACTGTTTGCAGCGCTTCTGCATCGATTCACTCGCGAATAGTCGCGATGCAGCATCGATGCATGAAGTTAGACAAGACGAAAGTCGTGCTTAATTCTCATGTCAAGCCAGAGTCGTTATATGTCTGTGAGGCGGCGATAGAAGTTGTGCAAGGCTATGTCTACCTTGGATAGATTATAAGACTAGGTAGAAACAACTTGGATAAGAACGCCGCCATCCAACTAGGATGGGCTGCTTTCGGGAAACTCCGTCATATATGTTCATCGGCTCTACCACAATGCCTCAAAACGAAAGTGTTCAATCAGTTCGTCCTCCAGTACTGACCTACGGTGCGGAAACATGGACCCTGACGATAGGACTAGTTCATCAATTCAAGGTCGCTCAGCGAGCTATGGAGAGTACTTAGTACTCGATGTTTCTCTAAGAGATCACATCAGAAATAAAGTGATACGTCAGAGAACTAAAGTGGTTGACATAACTCAGAAAATTAGCAAGCTGAAGTGACAATAAGGCCGAGGACAGAGTTTTGTGTCGCGCCTTGGGAGAGGCCTTTGTTCAGCAGTGGACGATGATAGGCTGATGATGATGAGCATCGACACAAACGCAATACAGCCATGACGCAAAACGTTCATAATATTTGGTCAGTCATTCGTCGACAGCTTTTGTCGCAGCGGTTGTTGTTAAAAAGTCCTATTCGCAGAATGTCCGATCCGACCTCATCGTTCAATAGACTTGGTAGTGAGGTGGGTTCTAGATAAGATAAGATAGATAAGATAAGATAAATGTTTATTTTTAACTTTTGCTTAAAACTATTACATTAAACGGTAGACCAAAAACGAGGCAAGCCTGATACGCGAGGTCTACGATTGGGAATCCTTAACAATAAACAATAATTTAGTTACGAACTAGTACAATTGAAACAAAGTGAGAGGCTGTGAGTGGGGGGAGGGGGAAAGGGGGGGGGGGGGGTTTGTGTAGGTGTGTGTCTGTTTGCGTGTGTATATGCCTTGTATGTTAAGATATATCCTTGATTAAGTCTTCAGTTCCATCGTAAGTCAAAGTCTGCAACCAGTTCTTAATCTCGAATTTTGAGAAGTTTACAAACTCTGTTATATATCCGGGGATGCAGAAATCGCGGAAAGCGACTCGCAAAAGTAGTGTTAATTATGGGCAAAGGCACGAAGTACACTCTTTTGGCAAGCAGTGCAGGGTACGCACTAGACGTGATGGTGGCGCGGTGTAGTGACACCGCGGCTCTCAATATGAAGAGCTGCCGAACAGTTAGCACAGAACTTAACCTGTAGAGTTGCTCGGTTGGAAAGCGGAAAGGTTTTTTGTGCATGACCTTTAAAACTGATCTCTGTGCCCTCTCTACGACCAATAATGAGCTCTTACAAGCTCCACCCCAAACCAACATACAGTATGTGACAATTGTCTGACAGAGCGAGAAATAAACAATACGAAGAATTTCGGGCGGGACAGGGCTCCGCAGCAACTTCATGACGAAGATTATCTTCCTAGTGCGCTGAGATACGTAGGACATGTGCTGCTTAAACGACAAGAGCTCGTCGATCATTACTCCAAGATATTTGATGGTTGATGTGTGGCTGACATTTCCGCAAGAGCACGGCACGCATCCGCTGCAAGTATGAATCTTGAGCACAGGAGCAACGACAGGTCTAGATGCTTGAGTCTTGTGAAAAGTTATGAACTTAGTTTTCTTCAGATTAAGGGTGAGCAAGTTACTACTTAGCCAATCGGAAACCAGGCACATTCCAGACTCGGCAACCCGAAGAACCTCTGTCCATGAAGGTCCGTGAAAAACAATTGCCGTGTCGTCAGCATAGCACAAGACATCCGCACCAGGAATGTTTAGCTTCAGGATGTCGTTCATGTATATGAGAAATAGCGTTGGACCCAGTATGCTACCTTGGGGAACACCGAACTTTACAGGGAGCAAGTCACTAACCAAACTTCCGACCCTGAGACATTGTTGGCGATTTCGTAGGTAGCTGGAGAACCAGGAATGGGCGACACCTCTCACCCCAAAACGTTCGAGTTTAGCGAGTAAAATCGAAGCCGAAACTGTATCGAACGCTTTCGCAAGGTCTAAAAAGATGCCTAAACTCCGTTCACCTTTGTCTAGTTGGCCCGCAATAGTGTTGGTAAGTAAAACCACTGCATCCTCAGTTGATTTTCCTCGCCGAAAACCGAACTGCCTGAACGATAGCAAGTTGTGACGCTCCAAGAAGCCAATCAAACGTCTGTTAACTAATTTTTCAAGTATCTTAGAGAAGACACTCAACAAGGAAATTGGTCTGTAGTTATTAGGGTTAGATTTTAAACCATCTTTGTGTATAGGGGTGACGACAGCTTGCTTCCAGCAGTCCGGGAAAACACCGGCTGACATACTCAAATTACAGATAAACGTCATCGGAATCACAATGGAATCCTGGCACGACTTAATAAGAGTGGTTCCAAAACCGTCCAGACCAGGTGCGCTGTTATTTTTTAAAAGGCTAATTATTTTCCCGATTTCTTGGGCGTCTGTGGGTTCGATAAAAAAGGAGTTGGTGACCCCGTTGTCAAAATCAACTGATGATGCAAGGGAAGCCTCCGACTTTGAGAGATGAGCCAATATCCCGTCAGCCAACTTCTCCCCCACGGTAGAGAAGTGGGTATTGCACATGTTTAAAGAGTCAAGGGCGTTATCACAGCCCCTAGTAAGCTCCGTGGCTTCAGTTCGAGTACTCGCCATGTGAGAGATGTTTTTGATTGCCTGCCACATACGCCTAGGGTTATCCTTAGAGTCTGATATCTGCTCACTCTCGTATTTTAACTTTAGGCTACGCAAAAGCTTCACTAAAAAATTTCGGTATCTGCTGTATTTAACCTTTAAGCACAAGTCATTTGGTCTGTTTCTTAGTTCTTTATGTAGCTTATCTCGGTGCTTCATGCATCTCATTAGTCCCGGAGTCACCCATGGTTTCAAGTTGAACTTCGAACGCGGTATCCTGACATCGGTGGAGTGTTTACGAACCGCCGAGTCAAGAATGCGATTGAAATTGAGTACGGCGTCGTTTGGATTAGTTTGGCTGTAGACCGGCGACCAGTCCACTTCCCGGAGCTCCGTCGCAATACCAGCCAGGTCAGTCTTGCGTCTCATCCGACTAAGGAGCGACGGAGCCGCCGGTTTACTGGAACATAGGCCAATCATTACCATGTCATGGTCAGTAAGATCGACTTTACAGACAATACCAGTGGTCCTTGACCTAGTTCTGACAAAGACATGATCTAGGCAGGTTTTGAGTCGGCTTGGTTCAGTAATAACTGGCAAAAAACCCTTTTCAGCCGTAGAACAGAGGTAGTTCGCGCAGTCGTCGCTATGGGTGTCTAGCAAGTTTATGTTAATATCGCCTGCGAAAATAGCTGTTCTGGCGTTGCCAAGTTTGTCAAGAGTGACCTCCAGGGATTTCAGGAATCTATCTTTCGATGCGAAGCAAGGTGGACGATAAATGCCCAGAATGGTAGCCGCGTCACCTAGTTCAACCTTAAGACAATTAGCATCATCAAGCGCTTGCTCCTCGACAGACGCATGATTCTGATTATGTGTTTGTATATTATGTGAGTGAGTGTGTTTGTGTGTGTGTGTGTGTGTGTGTGTGTGTGTGTGTTTGTGTGTGTGTGTGTGTGTGTAAGAGCATGGTTGTGTGTGCATGCATGTATGGTTAATTTAGTAGTGACACGTCTTGTAAACTGTATACATGGAATTACACGATCTAATACCTCCGTCTCCCTTTTATCTGCGAGGGACAAGACGCAGGCTGGGTTTCCACCCTTATGTTGTTGACCTACCAGCAATTCGCACGAAGAAGTTTGCTTCTTCTTTTATAATGCGCACGGCTAAGGAGTGGAACGCACTGCCTGCGGACCTGTTCCCTGAGCAATACAACCTGGGCCTCTTCAAGGCGAGAGTGAATAGGCATTTTTCTAGGTAAGCATGCTACATCTTCGGCCTCATCGTCACTTAACATCAGGTGAGATTGGGGTCAAATGTTTACCTATCAAACATTAAAAAAAAACACTTACCTCCACGCACACACATAGACATACACTCACACACACTCCTATACAAGCACGCACACACATGCTCGGACATTAATTGGTGATGTGTGAAGACATTGAATATTTCTCACCGTCTTGTGGTGACGTACGGACAACGTTTACAGCTGAACTTCTGCATGTGTGAGGCGACATGGTTCCGCAGGGCGTGCTGCTTCTTGAAGTGCACCTTACAGATCTCACACTCGTATGTACCGCTTTGCTGAAACAAATGTAACAAAGCGATGTTACAAAGGCGACACAGGCAAGCTGAGACGACGCGCGGAGGGACGCGGCCGCCCGGCGACAGCGGCAAGCACGCCGCGATGACGTCAACGCGCGGAGCGTGCGGGGTGCGGGGCGCGGGGCGAGCGGGGCGCGGGGCGAGCGGGGCGCGGGGCGAGCGGGGCGCGGGGCGAGCGGGGCGCGGGGCGAGCGGGGCGCGGGGCGAGCCGGTCGCGGGGTGCGGGGCGAGCGCGGTGCAGCGCACGGTGAGGCAACACCGGCCGGCTATAAAAGGCCCAGCGCGAAAGCTCAGAGCGTCCCTCGACAGATGGCGTCCGAGAGTGGAAGCTCGGGCGGCTTGAGGTATTCAGGCAGCCGGGCAGAAACTCATCAAAGGAAGTCCACTATCGGGTGAACCCCCCCCCCCCCCCCCTCCCCTCCTCCTCTCCCCATCCTCTCCTCAGTTCTGAAAACCTCATCCTGAGGGGTCAGAGACGCGGCTTAGGGGTTCTCCGGGCCGTGTCCTAACTCATCCAGGACGTAAGTAGCTCCTGAAGACCTGACCAGACGCGGCTTGAGGAACTTCGGGCAGTGTTGTCAGGTCCTTCAGTTTGAGCCAATTCTCCCGAAGGCAGAGCCCTTCAGTAAAACGTGCCGGGTCCCCGTTCTCTCTCTCTTTTCAGCTCACATACGGTAGTAAGTAGGATATAAGAATTAGGTTAGCTAGGGAAACACCCTGTAAATGAGCGTAGGTTAATCTATACTATTATAAAACTGTAACAGGAAGTTTGTCTGTACATTGAAGATATTAACAAAAAAAAAAGTTACGATATGGTTTTTAGGTGTCCCTGATTCCATTTCACCAATTTTTGGATTTTTTGTCTATCTGTTTGTTTGTGTGTTTGTTTGTTTGTTTGTTTGAACGAGTATCACGCAAAAACTACTGAACCGATTTTGATGAAACTTTTTTTGTTTGATAGCTTATGATCTGACTTAAAATCTGGTATATAATTTGTGCGGACAAAGTCGCGGGTTAACGCTCGTTAGTAATAAAGTTGCACTTTTCTAGTTTCATCTTTTAATTCGCAACCTCAGAACTACAGAAACTTTACCTAAAAATAGGTCAACCCTTCCTCAAAGGGGTATTTTTTATAACGAGGCCCTCTGGCCATCCCGCCACAGGGGCACTCCGTTACTCAAATAACACGCACATATCATTTCATCCAGACTGCACCCTCACCAGATTCTATAAAAATGTATGCTTACTCCACATATAAATTTTAATATACCGAATTAAGAATAAATTCGTACTTTTAGTAAACAAACATTGTAAACGACCGATGGCCACTTACACAAGTGTCTTTCGTATTTACATACTTATCTAATCATATTTATCTAGCTTAGCTTGGTCACCGGTATGCTTTAGTCTATCATGGAAATTTTAAAGAAAATTCTAGACTAGCGTTATTGAAATTCTATGTTTGACAATAATTTGCTTTTGCTCGGCGTCAAGCAGCCGTGACAGATGGGCGCGCTCTATAACTTGTTTATACATGCTTAAGATGCTGGGTTGCGTTCAGAATCTACGCCCCAGGTGCACCCCGAGTGCAACTTTTCGCACTAACGCCGTTCCGAGGCTCGGTGAAAAACGCTCTTTGCAACTCGGTTGTCACAACTCAACCGTTCCGAACCTCTGACGGGTTGCAACTTTTAACCATCAATTCGATGGTTAAAAAACACTCTGACGTTTTAATTATCTGTGGTTACTTGACTTTTCGCGCGTTTTGAATAAAAGTTTGTTTTTCAAACTATTTTTATTCACTTTTTGATTTGCTAGCATGGAAAATGAGTTTTTTTTATTGTATTTGGAAATGATGGAAGCCCTGGAAGCCCATATTACTTTAAATGTCAAAATTTTAGGTTATAAGACAACCGTGATCGTTCCGTACCTCATAGCGAGTTAAAAATTGGCGCAGTCGTTCCGTACCTTAGAGCGAGTTGAAAAACAACCGCACCTAAAGGTCGTGAACGCAGCCCATACCTTTAGAGCTACTTACATCAGTATGACGTATAATATGACATTTATAAGCGTCTTCGTCCAAAAACCCTTTGAAACATTCTTTGCATCTGAATTCAGACCTTTTATAGTTAGAACTCTCTTGTCTCTTTTCTATTTCTAACTTCTGCTCTTCGAACGTCAAATCTGTTATCCCAAATATGTCTTCGTTCAGTACTTCGTTTGCTGGTTTCTTTCTACGGTCAATTTTGGGTTCCAAAATAACTTTTTTCTGCTTTCTAATTTTATTTTTCTTTATCTTTTTCTTTTTTATTAATACTTCATCTGAAGATGATGAGTTTATGGAATTTTCGTCTATGTTAAAGTCACAATTGTTTAGCTCAAGTTCGTTTTTGACTTCGAAATCGACTTCTAATTCGTGTATTTCTTTCTCGGTGTCAGATCTGTAGTCGTCTGTTCTCAATGGTGCCGTGTCGTGTAGATGGAGATCATTGTGGTTTACATTGAAGTTTTTGTATGTGAGATTTGATGTTAAGCTGTTGGCGTTGCGATCAATGGATTTTATTGTTTTCGGTGTTAACTGAAAAAAGAAATATTTTTATTTAATTATCTCTTCTTTCATGCACTCGATATTTTTTGACAATGAAAAAGCATATGCTCACGACATGCATGCATGCATACAATAAGTCTTGTACAAAGTCGAGCTTAACTCTAAAAGAGCTAAGTTAGTCTAAGATATAGCAAAGATGCCAACAGATGGCGATACCATCGCCCTCAGAAATATGCTCCATACAAAGACAACGTTCACCGTGAATACGTAACTCGTAACCTACTACAAATAAGGTTCACAATCGAATGCAAGACATACATCGCGCAAGAGAAATAATCACAGAGTTTCGATACATATACAAGGTCCAACTAAGAACTGTTGGCCCACGGCCGGTCCCCAGGCTTCACACATAGCCTGGTGGAAGATCTTCCCTTTTCAATGGAGGAACATTCCCAGTAGCACCTCCATAGACTTGTACCATATTCCTTTATCGTTGCATGTTTCAAAAAATATTCCGTCCACATCACACAGAATTTTTATCTCTGATTACTGATTAGGCAGAAAGTCTACAATGCGAACCCTTTTTCTATGAAATGTCCAGTCTTCAGGAGTTAAATAAATTCATAGTAGTGTAATACTAACATAGTGATATTCCTGCAGCAGCTCCATCATGAGCTCTTGGCTCCGTGCTGCTTTCCCCTTCAACCTCAAACAGTTAAGCAGCCGACGAGCACATTCCCAGCAAAGCTTCTGAGGCAATCTGTCTTCCTCCCCCATCTGAGGAGTAGACATTTTCAAGATTAGGCTTGAGTATAAGTAGTTCAGTAGTGTCGGTGGCGCGTTGCGGAAAGCAATGGAAACTCAATCTTGAGGTCCGGGTTCGAATCCACACGACATGCCATGTACCAATAAGTTTTTATAACTTAATTACGTGGTTAATTTAATTATGGGTTCCAGAGCCTCTCTCAATCAGTCACTTGTACACAACATACAGACACACTTCTGTTACAGTTTTATTAATGGATGTTTGTATCTACATATAATATATGTATGTATTGCATGTCGTTGTTTAGTCATCAATCTGTATGACGACTTCAGGATATTTATGGTTAGATTTTGTGATTATGATTTATTTTCTGTGTGACAACGTCCTAGATATTTATTTTATAGGTAGTTAGATTGTGTGATGTTTTTTTAAATGTATGTTTTTTAATTATTATTATTATTATTTTATTTATTTATTACTTATTTTAAGTCTGTAAGCACAGTATTACTATTAAGCTTAGGACTATAGTTATACTGTACCGTAAGTATGTTAATCTTCATTTACAAGGGAATTTGGAAAAAGGGACATTTTGAGAAAGGGACAATTTGCGAAAGGGACATTTTGAGAAAGGGACGTTTTGAGAAAGGGACGGTTTGCGAAAGGGACGGTTTGCGAACGAGGGACATTTTGAGAAAGGGACAATTTGCGACGGAGCCCTGCAGTTTTGTATGGGATGGTAGAGATTTTTTATTTTTTCTCGGTGTTTGCTCCATAGTATAAGTTGTTCAGTTTGATGGTCTGAAGCACCCCCTTAAGTATTACCAGGGTGTGACAGAATTAACGAAAAAAAATAAAATCTTTCTTCAAAGCCCATTATTAAACAATCCCAACTCTACTGTCACGTCTGAAACAGAAATTTTTTTGCAGAAGGGCAGTGTTTGTAAGTCATCTGTATCTACACAGTAAGATACGAAGAAGCTTTCTTTGGCGAATAAAACTAATTATAAGATTATACAATTATCTTACATGATGACAAATATGAATACTTTATTGAAATTATTATTTATTTTTTATTTTTGTGACAATAATTTAACTTTTTTGTCAATCTGTTATTTATTGCTTTTCTGCAATAAATAGTTCTTAATATTCAATGTAGCTTTAGTAATAAAGATAACTTAAAGAATAATCATCTTTTAAATTAAGTATTTACAAGATAGTGGTGACCTTATGACGCATCGACACAGGAGCAGCGGCGCGGCGGCCGCGCGCGCAACTTAGGCGAGGGTGAGAGCGTGCTAGTGCGCGACTACGCGAACAAACACACTAAATGGAAGGAAGGTGTCGTTTTAGAAAGGACAGGGCCGGTCTCGTACGTAATAAAAACAGATGATAATACTCGTAGGAGACACGTCGATCAGATTTTAGTTAGTAACAAAAAGTCGCGTCATTCGTTACCAAGCTTAGATACACAGGAGAAGACTGCCAATACGGATGGTTGGTCAACTCCATTATCAAACTCGCCATCGTGTGGCACAGCTGATCGAGATATCGATGATTGTGACTTGGATGCGACAGAGGTGGTCGCGTCAGGGACAGACTGCGAGACGCCACCTGTGGTCGCTGGTGCTGGCGGTAGGAATGGCAAGACGTTATTGAATCGCCAACGACAGACTAAGATAAATTATCCTCCACATCCCATGACCCTAAGGTCACATATAAATAAATAATAATAAATAACCCTCACAGGCACATACATTGTAATGATTCCAAGCAAGCACTATAAGGCTGTTTATTATGGAAACCATACAACAACGGCACAAACATATAAACATCCATGACCGAACCGGGATTCGAACCCAGGACCCTGGTTTGGCAGTCCGGCGTGGTAACCATTACACCAACCGGGTCGTCAAATGCATAGACAACTGTATTAGGTTAGTTAGAATCTTAAAGAGGGGACAGTGTTATATATTCTATTCTATTCTATTCTATTTTTATTTATTGGCGTCCGATGCGTTATCACAATTGTGCCAATGTCCCGTTATGTGGAGAGTACACGAAGGAAAATGATTAGTAGCATTTCTGCCAATGTCAAGTAGTTTATTATAATCTCAAGTTAACGTTTTATAGTTAAAACACAAAAGAGTATACAAAATGGCGGAGCCACGTGCAAGCCTAACAGATGCCAATACGCACGCGTGTGATCTCCCCTAGACTTACAGCGCGACTCTAGTGTTATGTATAAGGTAGTTTGATAATTAGTTTTTATGTTCCACCTACCAATTGTACGTAACTGACTTGCTGACAATATAACCTCATTCCGTGATAGTCCATGTTTCATTTAATACGTTACAGCATCTACTCCCGTTTAGTCTTTGAACTAGCAGACAGTCAGTAAAATAGTGCTGCGCTTCAACTATAACTTTTTAATTATTTTACAAAGGTTAGCCCGCGACTTCGTCCGCACAAATTATATACCAGATATTAAGTCAGATCATAAGCTATCAAACAAAAAAAGTTTCATCAAAATCGGTTCAGTAGTTTTTGCGTGATACTCGTTCAAACAAACAAACAAACACACAAACAAACAGACAGACAAAAAATCCAAAAATTGGTGAAATGGAATCAGGGACACCTAAAAACCATATCGTAACTTTTTCTTTGTTAATATCTTCAATGTACAGACAAACTTCCTGTTACAGTTTTATAATAGTATAGATTATCGATAATTTTTCGGTAAATAATAATATTATACTACGGTTGCCATACATTGTCAATAGACTCTTTATAAGGGACCCTTTGAAACCTTTTTTTCTTTAGGGGAATTTTTTGTAACACGATAGAGATCTAGAGAGATGCCAACCAACACGCTGAGTACGAAACCTAGTGTCGCATTACCACCAGTACCACGCGATAGAAAGTATTTTGTTAGCTTGAATGTGCTCAGTATCCATTGCGGTATCAGAACTCAACGTTCGAATAATCTTTAGTACTACGCAAGCATTGTAAACTACTTACACATAATATATCGACTGGCTTTCAGCCTCATAATATATTGAATCCTTAATGTCGTGAGCAAGGGTCGCGAGCAATGTAGTTTTTGCGCTTATTGCTGCGACACTGGCCCCGCTCCCTTTTCATATCTCCCTTTAGTTTTTGTGATCTATGTGTAACACTCTGTATATGTTCCACCGAATGATGACAAGAACAAGATACAAGCTAGGTTTATTATATATATAGGTATATTTGTTGTATTTATTTTATTACACTTACATTGAATCCAGTAATTTGTTCATAACATATTTCAAGGCTGTAGTCTCTCATGCTGTACAATTTTGTGTCAGTCACTAAACATATTCGGCAGATCTGAAAAATATTTATTGTGGTTTTGTAATTACATTTTTTTATTTTCTTATTTTTAATGACCTCACCCCCCGCCCACACACACACACCCACACTCACACACTCACCCTCACTCACACACGCACCCCACACACAAACACACACACACACACACACACACACACACACACACACACATACACACACACCCTCACTCACACACGCACCGCCCCCCACACACACACACACCCTCACTCACACACGCACCGCCCCCCACACACACACACATACACGCAATTCATAATTGTAATGTTAAATAAATAAAAATCTAAAAAAATATTATTAATATTGCATGCTATCTTAATTGATCAAGTTAATTATTGTACTTATATTTAATTTGTTATGCAAATACTGCTTTTTGTTAAAAAGTTATGTACCCAGTATTGTTTAAACTTTATCATTGATTGGGAAGGCACTAGCTCCTAGGGTTCAGGCATCTAGATTAGGAACTAGGGTTTTCAATGTTTTGTTATTACTGAGACTTAATAACACAAATTTTCATTTTTAATTTTTTAATGAGTTTGGGGAGGGGGGGGTAGGTGGGATTTATCCCTATTTATTTACAAGCTGTTGCCCGCGACCTCGTCTGCGTTACTCGGATAAAAAGTACCCTATGTGTTAATCCAGGCCATGGCCTATCTGTATGCCAAATTTCATCGAAATCCGTTCAGTAGTTTATGCGTGAAAGAGTAACAAACATCCATCCACACAAACATTCGCATTTATAATATTAGTGGGATCACTTGAACCATAATCGTTGGTAACCTTCCGGTAATTATTAATAATTCTCAATTTCTTACTCTGACCATAACATATAAAAAATTGTGTCTTACCTGCATGATTAAAAACGAAAACCAAACACTTTTATAACACAGAATTTTTTTTTGTTTAGGATTTGTTTCAGAAAATGTTGTAAATACACTTTTAAATGCTAATGGATAATACTAATTAGAAAACGTACGTTATTCCTAAAATAACTTGATGAAACTTTGCAATTTTTTGCAAGTTTTAGTTATTTTTACCTACTACAATTATTTAAAAATATTAATATACAATTATTTAATATATAGTGAGAACGGCGTAAAAATTCTAATTCTATTTTGGAGATTACAGCAATGGTTTGTCGAGAAATAAAAATAAAAACATTAATGACAGCTGTCTTTTATTTTTATATATATTTTAACGGCTCTGGATTGAGTTTTTTGGCGGTAATTCGACAGAAACGTTTGGGGTAAACATATTATATCGAATTTTTATCGTTTATAGAGAGTTTTGGTTCGTAAAATTGGTTTTGTTTTGCGTAACAAAGTGTCGTGCAAGTGAACAATATACAGTTCAGTGAAATATGAAGGTGTATGGGTCGTAAACAGGAAAAGTGTTCCTTCATTTTGTAGCGCGGCAGATGGTAGATGGCGTTGACCAGAGAGGGGTCCAATAGGTATAGGCAAATATATTAATTAATATTAATAGTAAAAATACAAAGTACAAACCCTTTCTTACTGTTGTTGGTTTATTATTTAGCAATCTTGGTGTTATTGTCCGTCAACAACGAATCTAGTATCGGACGTGGCTGTATGGGCTACGTATCCGTTTTGAATATACGAACAATAAACGAAAAACAATAACAAACTACAAAAACCTAACAGAAACTGAGAATTTCAATAAAAATAAACCGAAAATATTTAAATCTAACATCAGATTCCGCTAATGAAAAGGAAAGCCATAGACGACAAACGCTCTTTATTAGCAAAGCAATTTCAATATTCTTTATACTGAAAAGTGAAGTGACCAATTTTAAGAAGACCATACAGCCAAATCTGACACTTTATTCGTTTTTGACAGAAAATAAATAAATAATAAATATCACTAACAGGCACATACTTTGGAATGATCCCAAGTAAGCCTTAGGCTTTTTGTTATGGGAACCATTCAACAACGGCACAAACATATAACATCCATGACCGAACCGGGACTCGAAACCAGGACCCTGGCTTGACAGTCCGGCGTGGCAATCATTACACCAACCGGGTCGTCAGTAACACTGTTGTACTGTGTATTTTTATTATTAATATTAATTAATATATTTGCTCATACCTATGAGGGATTTTCCAGAAGAAAAAAAAAGTTAGTTCCTAATTTTCAATAGATGACGCTGACCGGAGAGGGGTCCAATAGGTATGAGGAAATATATTAATAATAAAAATACACTGTACAAGTTAAAAATCTGGGTCTTATTGACGACCCGGTTGGTGTAATGATTGCCACGCCGCCGGCCGGACGGCCAAACCAGGGTCCTGGTTTCGAGTCCCAGTTCGGTCATGGAAGTTATATGTTTGTGCCGTTGTTGAATGGTTCCCATAACAAAAAGCCTAAGGCTTACTTGGAAGCATTACAAAGTATGTGCCTGTGAGCGTTATTTATTATTTAATGTCAGTCAAAAACTAATAAAGTATCAGACTTGGCTGCATGGGCTTCGTTTCGTATCCATTTTGAATATAGGAACAATATTTAAATTGGTCACTTCTCTTTTCAATATAAAGAATATTGAAATTGCTTTGCTAATAAAGAGGAAAATTTTGCGTCTAGGGCTTTGCTTTTCATTCACGGAATCTGACGTACGATTTAAATATTTCCGGTTTATTTTTATTGAAATTCTCAGTTGGAGTCGCGCTGCAAGTCTGGGGGAGGTCAGACGCGTGCGTATTTTAGGCTTGCACGTGGCTCCGCCATTTTGTAAACTCTTTTGTGTTTTAACTATAAAACGTTAACTTGAGATCATAATAAACTACTTGACATTGGCAGAAATGCTACTTTTCCTACGTGTACTCTCCACATAACGGGACATTGGCACAATTGTGATAACGCATCGGACGCCATTAAATAAAAAATAGAATAGAATAGAAATTCTCAGTTTCTGTTAGGTTTTTGTAGTTCGTTATAGTTTCTCGTTTATTGTTCGTATATTCAAAACGGATACGTAGCCCATACAGCCACGTCAGATACTCGATTCGTTGTTGACGGACAATAACACCCAGATTGCTAAATAATAAATCAACAACAATAATAAAGGGTTTGTACTGTGTATTTTTACTATTAATATTAATTAATATATTTGCTCATACCTATTGGACCCCTCTCTGGCCAACGCCATCTATCGAGAAATTAGGAACTAACTTTTGTATTTTTTTTGCTTTTGGAAAATCCCTCATTGGACCCCTCTCTGGTCAACGCCATCTATTGAGAAATTAGGAACTAACTTTTTTTTTTGTTCTGGAAAATCCCTCATTAATCTGAGGGTTTACGCCACAGACTTCTGTTTCGTTTACGCCTGGTTTACGCAACGATTACAGACAGAATCTTGAGATGCAGAAAATTATGCTTTCTTACCTCTTCGTCTAATGTATAGGGAAAATAAAAGAAATGACAAGGATAATACCTATGCCAGCTTCTTGTACAAGGACAACAAAAGAAATATAGGAACCAACCAGAGACTTTTTGGTCCTAGGAACCAACAGAGCAGGGCTGCGTTCACGACCTTTAGGTGCGGTTGTTTTTTCAACACGCTCTATGGTACGGAACCGTTCACCGAGGCTCGGAACGGCGTTAGTGCGAAAAGTTGCACTCGGGGTGCACCTGGGGCGTAGGTTCTGAACGCAGCCCAGACGTTGTCAACAGAGTCACAGCCTATAAAATAGGAATTATAAAAAAAAAATGTTTGGTTACTTTCCGTTTCCGGAAAAAATATGATTACATTTGGCGGGAAACATTCTGCGGCAGTGTTGGTTCAGTTCTGTGAGAAAATTTATTATTGAATTCGAAGGAAAATCTGGTAATTATTCCGTTTTATTATTATAGACAAAGCTTGTGTAGCACTGAATATTGTATAATAGCAAAGAAATTGGTATTTACAAGAAAATTTGCTTTGTTTCTATAGGTGCAAATATTTGTATAAGAGGGAACTTTTTAGCGTCCATCTTATGATAAAGATTGAAAACTAAAAAGTTATTGAAACTCTACCCCTTTCTCGTGATTAACTGAAACTGAAGCAAGTTATAATTATAACAAAATGAGGATACTTCTAAAGTTATAATTATAACCTTTGTATTGTTTTCAGGTGACATGAGCAGATTCAATTTGCGGCGGAAGCCGCGAATTTGCTACTATGAGCCAGAGGAGCCGAATATTGATGAATATATCTGTAAGTGAAGTTTATTTTTATCAAAATACTAGCGTTAACCCGCGACTTCGTCCGCACAAATTATATACCAGATTTTAAGTCAGATCATAAATATCAAACAAAAAAGTTTCATTTAAATCGGTTCAGTAGTTTTTGCGTGATGCTCGATCGGTCAGAGTGTCATCTTAGCGATCAAACAAACAAACACTAACAAATAGACGGACAAAAAATCCAAAAATTGTTGATAGGGAATCAGGGACACCTAAAGATCGTGTTGTAACTTTTTTTTTGTTTATATTTTCAATGTACAGACACACTTCTGTTACAGTTTTATAATACTACGAGCGTTAACCCGCGACTTCGTCCGCACAAATTATATACCAGATTTTAAGTCAGATCATAAGCTATCAAACAAAAAAGTTTCATCAAAATCGGTTCAGTAGTTCTTGCGTTATACTCGTTCAAACAAACAAACACACAAACAAACACCCAAACAAACACCCAAACAAACAAACAGACAGACAAAAAATCCAAAAATTGGTGAAATGGAATCAGGGACACCTAAAAACCATATCGTAACTTTTTTTTGTTAATATCTTCAATGTACAGACAAACTTCCTGTTACAGTTTTATAATAGTTTAGATACAGGGTGAAATTGATATCATTAGCATCCTATTAACACGTTCCGGGGCAGTGAACGAGACACAATAGAACTTTTATTGTTATCACGGCTATAGCCGGTCACTGTCCCGGAACGTGTTAAACTAAGAGTCTACCCATCAAACTGGACAACTTTTACTATGGGAGCAAACCGATCGGAGCAAAAAAAAAATCAGCTGTTCCATACATTTGAGTCGAGTAGGCACTGCAGTTTAGTATGGGACAGCAGATCTTTTTGCTCTGACGGTTTGCTCCCATAGTAAAAGTTGTTCAGTTTGATGGTTAGAATCTTAGTTCAAAAGGATGCTAATGATATCAATTTCACTCTGTAAATAGATATTGAACAACTATCATCATTATCAGCACAAAAGAAATCAATTACTTATATTTTATTGCACACCAAAACAGAACATACATACACTTGTATAAAAGCGCCTTTCTGATTCTTTTATAATGCGCACAGCCAGGGAGTGGAATGCCCCTGCCTGCGTCAGTATTTCCGAGCGCTTACAACTTACATCACTTTAAAGTACGAGTGGATAGGCTTCTTCTGGGTAAGCTCGCTACATCTTCGTCCTGAGGACTGGATTGAGGTCAAGAGCAAACCCATCTGTAATAAAAAAAAATATACACATGACATGGTGTCTTTCATACAAATTCCAAGGTTTCAAAGGAAAATACACTCTGATCCAAATATGTATAGAGGGTCCTTCTTAATAATTATGCTGACACTTTTTTAAGGGGATGATCAGACCATCAAACTGAACAACTTTCTCTATGGCACCAACATCGAAATCGCGAAAAGAAAAACTCCAAACCTACTCGAGCCAAATGTATGGGGTAGCAGATTTTTTTTTTCTCGATTTCGATGTTGATCCCATAGATAAAGTTGTTCAGTTTGACGGTCTGATCAACCCCTTAAAGAAAGACCCTATATATCTTGTGATGGTTTCTATAACAGTGACGGGACCACAGTATAAGAAAGAATATCTATTACTACACCCTCCCACCAACTTTTTACCTCACCCCCTCTATCGCCCTCTTCTTGTTACCCGGCAGTTTATTATACAAATTCTTTTTACACTTTCTTCCATGACTATATTTCAATTGAACTTAACTGCCTCCGTGGTCCAATGGTTAAGAGCATTGGCTCTCGACACGGTGGTCATGGGTTCGATTCCCATGGGGGACACCTTGTGATATGTCACTTTGTGCGTTTTTCCCTAGTTAGGACATTGCACACAGACGACTTCTATGCTATATTGAGAAAACGGTGCGCCTCCATGTTGGGCAGGCTCCGAGCCAGCACTAATGGTCTCCTGAATGTGTTCAAAGACCGGTGGGACTCCCCGCTGTTGCATATCTGGTTGAAGCTCCACACCGGGTTTTTAAAATAAAATGTTTTTTTTTTTGTTACTAACACTAGCTTTAAGATAAATGTATACTAAAACTATATGGACATCTTGTCTGAAATAAATTATTTGAATTTGAATTGCAGGTTGAATTACCTGATTGTCTGAAAAGAAAAATGATTCCGTGCTTTGGATGGCACGTTAAGCCATTGGTCCCGGCTACTGTCTCTGGTGGTAGTAGTCGTTACATTAAAACCATGTCAGAGGCCGTAAGGCGGTCTGAAAAAACTCTTACACCAGAGCTCTTCCCACACGATAAGAAAAGAAAGATTTGAACTTACACTTACTTATTTATTATCACTCATTTCATTGGTTGCTGCGTCTGACTACTACTAAAAAGGTTTCATCTGAAAATCAACACCCTGCTCTCCTGCAAGGTCTATGTTGAGCTGGGACCTATTTGCTGCTGTAGCTTACAATAACTTACATGTTGTTCTATTGATGTTTCGTTGTATTCTTGTTTTGTAAACTTGTTGTGAACTGTAATATTATGTGTCTTACTTATGCAAATAAATTGTTTATTTATATATCAGTTACCTAAGAAGGAGACTTAGGGCCTGTTTCACCACTTTTGAGTAAGTTCTTGTTAGCTTATCTGACAGATAGTTTGAAATATTTTGTATGAAAGATGTGTCAAAATATCTGTCGGATAAGCTAACAAGACTTGTTCTGACAACAAGACTGTTTCACCACTTCTTAGTAAGTTCTTTTTAGCTTATCCGACAGATATTTTGACATATCTTTCATAAAATATCTGTCGGATAAGCTAACAAGAACTTTCACCACTTTTGAGTAAGTTCTTGTTAGCTTATCCGACAGATAGTTTGAAATATTTTGTATGAAAGATATGTCAAAATATCTGTCGGATAAGCTAACAAGAACTTGTTCTGACAACAAGACTGTTTCACCACTTCTTAGTAAGTTCTTGTTAGCTTAACCGACAGATAGTTTGACATATCTTTCACAAAATATCTGTCGGATAAGCTAACAAGAACTTTCACCACTTTTGAGTAAGTTCTTGTTAGCTTATCCGACAGATAGTTTGAAATATTTTGTATGAAAGATATGTCAAAATATCTGTCGGATAAGCTAACAAGAACTTGTTCTGACAACAAGACTGTTTCACCACTTCTTAGTAAGTTCTTGTTAGCTTAACCGACAGATAGTTTGACATATCTTTCACAAAATATCTGTCGGATAAGCTAACAAGAACTTTCACCACTTTTGAGTAAGTTCTTGTTAGCTTATCCGACAGATAGTTTGAAATATTTTGTATGAAAGATATGTCAAAATATCTGTCGGATAAGCTAACAAGAACTTGTTCTGACAACAAGACTGTTTCACCACTTCTTAGTAAGTTCTTGTTAGCTTAACCGACAGATAGTTTGACATATCTTTCACAAAATATCTGTCGGATAAGCTAACAAGAACTTTCACCACTTTTGAGTAAGTTCTTGTTAGCTTATCCGGCAGATAGTTTGACATATTTTGTATGAAAGATATGTCAAAATATATGTCGAATAAGCTAACAAAAACTTACTCAGAAGTGGTGAAACAGGCCTTGAGATTCAATTTCTTTGGTTTCGCATGTGCTGATGTCATCTTGTCAATTTAATTTTTTTTGTATGCAGTTTTCGGGCTGTGTCGGGACCTCGTTCAAATTACAGTGTGTTCAGTGAATGTTTACACGGGGTCCTTCTTAATATCATGAAGGTTTTTTAAGGAGATGATCAGACCATCAAACTGAACAACTTTCTCTATGGGACCAATGTCGAAATCTACAATCCTACTCGAATCTGACCCAAATGTATGGAACAGCTGGTAATTTGTTCGCGATTTCGATATTGGTCCCATACAGAAAGTTGTTCAGTTTGATGGTCTGATGACCCTCTTAAAAACCGTCAGATACAGGGTGTAAACTTATACAGGGTGAAATTGATATTATTAGTATCCTTTTAAACTAAGAGTCTACCCATCAAACTGAACAACTTTTACTATGGGAGCAAACCAATCGGAGCAAAAATACAATCAGCTGTTCCATACTAAACTGCAATGCCTACTCGACTCAAAGCTGTATGCAAGAGCAGATTTTTTTTTTGCTCCAATCTGTTTGCTCTCATAGTAAAAGTTGTTCAGTTTGATATCCATCAAACTGAATAACTTTTACTAGACTTTAGATATTTAAGATATTTTAGATTTTTTAGACTCTTAGTTTAAAAGGATACTAATGATATCAATTTCACCCTGTACAGGGTGTAATATAAACTTAAATGCGTTACATTATATTGAATGTCCTTCAGACCATCAAACTTCTTCTTATCGTGTGGGCAGAGCCCTGGTGTCAGGGTTTTTTAAGATTGCCTTACGGCCTCTGACGTGGTTTTTATGTAACGACTACTACCACCAGAGATAGTAGCCGGGACCAACGGCAACGGCTTAACGTGCCATCCGAAGCACGGAATCATTTTTCTTTTCCGAGAATCTGGTGATTCAGCCTGCAATGTCCTAACCAACTAGGGAAAAACGCACAAAGTGACCATCAAACTGAATAACTTTCACTGTGGAGCCAACATCGAAATCACAAGGAGAAAATCAGCCATTCCATACATTTGGCCTAGTTGGCATTGCATTGTAGTTTTCTACGGAACAGCAGATTTTTTTTCTCGATTTCAATTTAGATTTCATATTTAAAGTTTAGCCCAGTCATTTTACGGTTTGAGCCGGGACTAATTAGTAATTGATATTTTTTTCGGTATAGTATTTAAGAGCCAAATTGACCTTAGATATGAACCAAAATTAAAAAAAAGCCTGTCAGCAACAGTTCCAATTTAGCTATTATCTCGTTTTAAAAAACATGATGGTAAATTTTTTTTGCACATATTTAAGTATTCATACTTCAAATATGGTTTGAATATTTTTGTCTACTTAGAAGGTTTTGAAAAATACATTCGTATTTTCTAATAAAAACCTCATTTTTTAAATTTCAATGGCTATTTTATTACTCAAAAATAATTTATATTGTTAAATCTAATTCAAATGAGTGCATTGGTATTAATGTTATTAATTTAAAAGCCTTCTGGGACTCACAATTTTGAGTTTATGTTGCGTAGTGAATTTATTTTTAATATGTTTTCAGAAAGTATTTTAGTCACTAAATTACTTCCCACCTCTCCTAACAAAACTCCGTAAAATGACTGGGCTACAAGTTGGCATTGCATTGAAGTTTCTATGGAACAGCAGATTTTTTTTCTCGATTTCAATTTTGATTTCATAGTCAAAGTTGTTCAGTTTGATGGTCTGAAGCACCCCTTTTATGTTTTAGTATTATTTTCAGTTTGTGACAAATGCGTAGACTATGTATACGAGTATTGCGCTATACACGGCCCCTTGCTGGTTGTACCCGATGATAAGGTATGTATAAAAAGCAGCTGTTCCATACATTTAGCTCAAGTAAGCGTTGCAGTTTTGTATGGAACATCAATCCCGTAGTAAATGTTGGTCAGTTTGATTCGTTTTTTAACCCCCGACGCAAAAAGAGGGGTGTTATAAGTGTCTGTCTGTGGCTCCCAAACGGATGAACCGATTTTCGTTTAGTTTTTTTTATGTCATAGATAATTTTATCCCGAGTGTTCTTAGCCATGTTTCATGAAAATCGGTTCAGCAGTTTTGATGTAACTTTAAAAATTATGAAATAACATTAAATTCCAAATTTAAAAACGCCAACGCCAAAAAAAAAATCATTTAAAAAGTAAAAAAGTTATTCGGTCACCTGTTACATGTTCTACTGCTGATTTAAACGTGTGGCTTTCAAAAATCGCACTCCTGCTCAAAAGATGTCTGAACCTCGTTCTCCACCTATTAATTAAAAAGTGAAAAATAATTCGGTCACCTATTATTTTTGTGTGATGCAAATGTAGGTATGTTTTACTTTTTAATTCTCTATAAGATATTTGCGTCGGTGGCGCATTGCGGAGAGGTGTGGACACCTAATTATGGGGGTCCGGGTTCGAATCCGCCCGAACAACATGCCATGTGTCAATGAGTTTTTCTAACTCAGGTACGTAATACCGACTGCTCTCAAACGGTGAAGGAAAACATCGTGAGGAAACCTGCATACACTAAAGAAGAAATTCTGATGTGTATGTGAAGTCTACCAACCCGCATTGGGCATGCGTGTTGGACTAATGCCCATACACCCTCCTTGAGGGTAGGCCTGTGCCCTGCAGTGGGACATTTATAGGCTGATGATGATGATAAGATATTTTCGGTCAATTAATGCGTAGGGGACCGCTATGTAATGAACATGTCATGTTATTATTATTTTGATTGTAAGGGCTTGGTCAATGAACCAATAGCTACTGCGACCTGAATAGATCTATTGTAGCTGTCACCCTAGACCTAAAGGTCATTTCCTAGGCCCACGGACTTCATGAACCGTGTTATGCTTTTGGAGGGGAGGTCCCTAATGTCAGTAGGTGTTACTACGTATCCACCTAGATGGCGACTCCTGCTGTGAATGAGCACTTCGCATTCGCAGAGGAGGTGTATGGGCGTTTCCTCTGCATCACAGCAGAATCTGCAAGTGGTTGAATCTACAAGCCCCATTCTGTGTAGATGTTTGTTTAACTTGCAGTGTCCTGTTAAGGCTCGCACCAAGAGCCTTAAGTCGCTGCGGTTTGAATTGATGACATCCGAGGTATGTCTGTTTGAGAAGCCGGTCACATGAACTAACCGGTGTAATGAACTAATGACTATTGACTTTTTTACAATCACTTGCGGTCCCTGACACATTAATTGACCTAAAATATTTTGTAGAGCATTAAAAAGTAAATCATACCTACATTTGCATCACACAAAAATAGCTTAAAATTCGATTACAAGAATCCATTGTTAGTTAGATAGATAGTTAGACAGGTTCGAAGTTAAATAAAATCGTTTAAAAATAATAGTTGACCGAATTATTTTTCACTTTTTAATTATTAGGTGGAGAACGAGATTCAGACATCTTTTGTGCAGGCACACGTTCAAATCAGCATCAGCAGTAGAACATGTCAAAATTACTATGGACCTATGGAGATTTAAGCATCATCCGATCATGATTTTGAAAGTGTGAGATTCAAAAATAGTACTTCTGGAGTGCGATTTTTGAATCTCATTCGCTGAGCTCAGCAGTTGAAAATGTCAAAATTACTATGGAGATATGCATCTTTCGATTGCGATTTTGTGTGGAGTGCGATTTTTGAAAGTCAAATCAGCAGTAGAAAGATAGCGTATCTCCATACATTTTCAACTGCTGATTTCAACTTATGAGATTCAAAAATCGCATCCCTGGATTCTAATAAAGTCGAAAATGTATGGATTTCGACTTTGGGTCTCAACCCCAAACTTAAAAAAGTAACTGCATTTAAATCTAACTAGAGTTAACCCGCGACTTCGTCCGCACAAATTATATACCAGATTTTAGGTCAGATAATAAGCTATCAAAAAAAAAAGTTTCATCAAAATCAGGCTATTAAACTTATGTCTAGAGGAAAATCTCCCGGACACGATGGCCTCAGCATCGCGCATCTTCAGCACGCTGGTGTGCATTTGCCGCGAGTACTTGCAATGTTTTACAGTTTGTGTATGGTGCACTCGTATATGCCTGCTGATCTGATGAGAACTGTGGTGGTGCCAATTGTGAAAAATAAAACAGGAGATATTAGTGACAAGAATAACTATAGACCGATCTCTTTGGCCACGATTGTAGCGAAAATATTAGACAGTTTGCTGAATAACCAGTTAAATAAATATATGACAGTGCATGACAACCAGTTCGGCTTTAGACCCGGGCTCTACAGAGACAGCAATACTGTGTTTAAAGCAAACAGTCAAGTATTATACTGATACGCTAACACCTGTGTACGCTTGTTTCCTGGACCTCTCGAAGGCATTTGACCTGGTTTCTTATGACATCCTGTGGCAGAAATTTGAGGATCTAAAATTCCCAGGTGAATTAAGTCAGATCTTCAAGTTTTGGTACCAAAACCAGGTCAATGTCGTCAGATGGGCAAGTTCCTTTTCTGAACCTTATAGGTTGGAGTGTGGGGTGAGACAGGGGGGGTTGACCTCGCCGAAACTCTTCAACTTATATATGAATGCACTGATCGAGGAGCTCAGTCGTGTCTCTTAACGGATGGCTCTTAACGGGTTCTTGCCGCGTTTTGAATTATTATGTTATTGAATAGATGTATTATTATTTTGTTGTATGTTTGTTATGTAATATATATTGGTTAAAAAAATTGTTAACAAAAAATATAGTCAAATTTTTTTTTACTTATATTCGTCTTAAGGTGTCTACACAACACACTAACCGACATGTCGGCGGCTTCACATCGTTGCAAGTCGGACAACTTTGTCGGCGACACGATATACGCAACTTGAATCATCATCATCATCATATCAGCCGATAGACGTCCACTTCTGGACATAGGCTTCCCCCAAGGACCGCCACGACCGGTCCTGCGCTGCCCTCATCCAACGTGTTCCCGCCGCCTTCACCAGGTCGTTTGTCCACCTTGTGAAAGCTCACTGTCTTCCCACGCTGCGCTTTCCGGTCCAGTCCTCATCGGCCCCATCGGCTGTAGTTATTTGGTTATAAGGGCTTGGTCAATGACCAAATAGCTACTGCGACCTAGATAGATCTATTGTAGCTGCCATATCGGCTGTAGTTAGTGAATGACGCTGGGCAACTGAGCCGCCGACAATGTCGACGAACTGTGTCGGCAGTCGCGGGTTCGCTGTGTAGACACCATGACAATAACTAACCAATGTCTAGGTGCCGGCTAAGACGAGCCTCCCCTCCTACGTGCCCCGCGCCGCCCTCACCATCCCCCACGTCTTCCTACACATCGCCCCCTCCATTATACCTGGTGTGTTCCTTTCCTATTCCTTCTACATGGGTTAAAATAAATGCGTTACATATTAAACTATTTGCTTCAAAGTTACAGACCATCGACTTTCATCGAAATGGTTGGCTCCATTGTAAAAGTTGAGCAGTTTGATGGTCTGCAGCACCGCCTTGCGCTTTCACCGAAATCAGAGCCAAAGCCCAGGGAGAGGAGCCACTAACAAAGAGAAATCTCATCCCACGTATGCTTAGCAGTGGAGAGGAGTGGAACACACTGTCCACCCCCCTCCTGCGATCAGTAATGATGAAGCGAGAAAAGTACGAGTGGGAAAGACAAAAAAGTTCCCCTTAACTTAAATCCCTTTCCGAAGTAATGCACGATGCTTTCCGGAAAGGGTGGTGATGCAGTGGGAGGAGGTTTTAGTCCGTAGGCTGCTGGGCAGCATTCCCAGTGGAGTCGGGATACTGCATCAGAGTAGTATCCATGAGGATTTCCTCCTCCCATAAATAAAATAATTATAGTACCGCCTTGAATATGTAACGCATTTAAATTTGTATATACGTAGAGTTTTATGGATGTTGAAGAGGCGAGAGATGAGTGTTAGAATCGTAGCGTGTGAAAAGGTGTCATCATCATCAGCCTATAAACGTCCCACTGTAGGGCACAGGCCTACCCTCAAGGTGGGTGTATGGGCGTTAGTCCACCACGCGTGCACAACGCAGATTGGTAGACTTCACATACACATCAGAATTTCTTCTTCAGCGTATGCAGGTTTCCTCACGATGTTTTCCTTCACCGTTTGAGAGCAGTCGGTATTACGTACATAAGTTCAAAAACTCATTGGTACATGGCATGTTGTCCGTGCGGATTTGAACCTGGACCCCCATAATTGGGTGTCCATACCTCTCTGCAACGTGCCACCGACGCTGTGTTAGCAGTAATGCAATGTAAAGTTAGATGTGGCTTATCTATTGTTTCTGCCTACTCCAGTGGGACATAGGCGTGAGCATAATTAAGTTTGTAAAATATATGTATTGAAAAAATTCTCTGACAGCAAGTTGGCCACTAAACTTGCCTCCACCAACCCGCACTGGGCTGAGTGGTGGAGTATGTCCCACTCTCTCTCACCATTACATGTGAGAGGCGTTTGCCCTACAGTGGGATCCTGCATGCTACAACTTTTTTATGTAAACAGATGCGGGGTTGGGTATATTCAGTACACTCACGCTGCCGCGTGGAGTTCGCTTCGGTCCCTACCGCGGTGTGAAGACTACGGAAGTTCACTCGTCTTATTGCTGGCAGGTAAAGTCACAAAATCTTTTAATATTCTAAGATCCTACTGCAAGTTTTTTACAGTATTTTTTCGTGCAATAAAAGACCTAGGTCGCCGAAATGATGATACATATATTCCAGTGGAAAAGTCATCGTTTAAAAGGGTTGCCACCCTAAAGCATGTCGCCACCCCCTGGAAGCTGAATGCAAAAATGTTGGTGCTGAGGATTTTCTATACCCGCATTTATTTAGGCAATACATTTTATACAAAATTGAAACTAAAAGTATCAGCTACACGAAAAAATAAGAATGCCTGCATAATGTACGATTGAAGGTTTATTTTAATTCCAATTATTGTTAATTCTCAGATATACGACCGTAACAATAAGCCGTGTCATGCTGTGGACGCGGAGGACGCTAACAAGTCCAACTGGATGCGCTACGTGAACTGTGCGAGACACTGCAGCGAACAGAACCTCGTCGCCTACCAGTACCAGGGACAGCTGTATTACAGGTATGTTGTGGACGCTAACAAGTCCAACTGGATGCGCTACGTGAACTGTGCGAGACATTGCAGCGAACAGAACCTCGTCGCCTACCAGTACCAGGGACAGCTGTATTACAGGTATGTTGTGGACGCTGACAAGTCCAACTGGATGCGCTACGTGAACACCGCCATCTGACGAAATCATCTGGGACCAACTGTTTAGCGTGCCTTTCGAAGAATGTTTAGTTGAATAAAACTATGTTGCAAAAAATTACGGGTTTTCATAAAAGCAATCCAAAAAAACCTAGCCCATGTGAGTGTATTAACGTGGGCACGCTTCTGGACAGATCCTCCTTCACATTGGCAGTCGATCTGAGACTCGGTGCTTAGGACTATTGAGCCACACCGCTGCCGTTGCGGCGGGAACGTTAACGACCTCGGCCACCACGGCCTCTCCTGTCGGCGCGGTGCTGGCTGTCTCCCACGCCACGCCAGCTTGAATGACATCATCCGCTGGGCCCTTGTCGGTGCCAACGTGCCGGCCATACTTGAGCCACCCAGATAGCATGTTAGCTTGCTGCAAGCTTGTTTTTATTTCTGTTACGTCAAAGTTGTCGTGGCATGTCTGTTTCAAAGTGGCTGTAAACTTGTTTCATCAAAATTGTAGTGGCATACTTATTTCAAAGTTGCTGCAAACTTAAATGCTGTGTTGACCTGGTCCGTCACTAGATGACACTGATTCAAATTAAATCGCGCTATCGTTTGCTTTCGCATATAGGTGGTAGGCCTGTTTACGTTTACGTGTATATCAGAGTACTCCTTCCAATTCCATACTGGAAAGGAAGTGTATACCTGTAGCCGTAGTTAGCCAACCCGTGATAGCCGTATCGCGTGTTGGCGTACTACGGCTTCTATTCTGGTTGCGGGATACTCAGGACAGAGGAGGATGACATAAACAAATGGAGGCCTATGCTCTGCCTTGTCAAACTTGGCAAGCCTTCATAACAAAAATGACGCAAGTTTGCACTGCAAACAATAAACAAGTTTGTCGAACGGTAACTGGAAAGTTTGATATAACCTTTCCACAAGTTTATTTATTTTCCTAGACAAACTTGTGGCAAGCCTTCATAATAAAGATGAGGCAAGTTTGCACTGCAAACAATATGCAAGTTTGTCGAACGGTGACGAGAAAGTTTGATATAAACTTGCTACAAGTTTATTTATTTGCCTTGTCAAACTTGTGGCTAGATTTCTCATTTGATATTTATAACTAGCTGCAAGTGTGAAACAAGTTTAAATTGCTATCTGCGTGGACGAGACGATGGCAGGAGACCCGACGGTATGACGTCATTCCTTGGAGGAATGGCAGACTCCTGGTGTAGGACGCTACATGTGTCGACACTGTGGCGCCCTCACACCTCGCTGCCACTTCTCGAAGAGCGGGTGCGGCGGCGGCTGCTGCAGATGGTCTCAAGCGGCGCAGATATGCCACCCTGGGCGACGGCTACATTCTTGTGCCGTTCGGTGTAGAGACCCTGGGGCTGTGGGGGCCAGACGCCCGACAGCTCTTCAAAGAGTTGTCGTCGCGCCTGGTCGAGTTGTCCGGCGACCAAAGGGCTGGCGCATACCTCGGGCAACTAATTTCGATAGCCATCCAACGAGGTAATGCCGCCAGCGTCCTGGGCACCCTCCTGCAGGTCGGCGGCCTTGAGCGCGTCTTCTGTTTATAAGTCGAACATATCTATGGTCGAACGGAAGTCATGCTCATGTAGTGGTTCATGCCTTCTTCGTTTATGTATTTTTATCTTTATTTTTAACCATAGCCATACTTTTGTTAAATATTATTTTCTAGTAGGATTAATTTTGTTAATTCTTTTATTCATCTGTACTTATTTACCCAATCCCTATACGAAAGTATATATCGCTTATTAACTTATTTAGCATTTTACACTTATTTCAGGACAATAAAGATAATTCCACGATTCACCGAGCTAATGGTGTTCTACGGAAGTGAATTCGCTCACTTTCTTAAAATTGATCTACGGAATTATAATTCACCTGCTGCATTGTTGGAAATTATAGGTAATTAGTTTTTAATTATATGTTTTTTTGCAAATTTCTTTTGATTCTCTTATATACGGGGTATATTCTCTTATAGAAAAGCGAGCCAGAATACTGAAACCTTAGGGTATAACAAAACACCCCAGTAAAAGTGTAATCAGGGACACCGAAACACCATCGAAATTGATTTTTTTTACACACTTCCATTACAGTCTTACAATAGTTAATTCCGATTTTAGATGCACCTCTACCAAAGAAACCAAAATTAGATACAGAGGACAGCAAAATAGATGAACATGACGCCTCAAAAGAAACAAGAAAGGTAGCCGATTCAAAAGAAATTTCGAAAAATGAACGAAACAACGAAAATACGGAAAGTTCAGATACTCAACCAAAGGTACAAACAAAAACTAAACCTAATAAAAAACTCAAACCATTTAACAAACCTAAAAAACCGATTAAAACAGACAAAAACAACAATAAAATGACCAATAACGCATTCAAATGCAATGATTGTAACAAACAATATACCAGAAAATCTGATTTAGTAGAACACATTCAATCTCACGACAAAATGAAGCAGGATATTTATTTCAAGTGTAAACAGTGTTCTTACACAGACGTTACCCAAGAGACATTACAACGGCATATTAAGAATGTACATTCTAATAAAGATAAAAAACATGAATGTGGGATTTGTCATTACAGAAATAATTATATTTGTAATATAAAAACACATTTACTAATACATACTGGCGAGAAACCATACTCGTGCTCCATGTGTCAGTACAAATGTAGTCAAAAAGGTAATTTGAAAAACCATTTAAGAATCCATACTGGCGAGAAACCATACTCATGCTCCATGTGTCAGTACAAATGTAGTCGAAAAGGTAATTTGAAAAACCATTTAAGAATCCATACTGGCGAGAAACCATACTCATGCTCCATGTGTCAGTACAAATGTAGTCGAAAAGGTGATTTGAAACTCCATTTAAGAATCCATACTGGTGAGAAACCATACTCGTGTTCTATGTGTGAGTACAAATGTAATAAAAAAAATCATTTGAAACTCCATTTAAGAATCCATACCGGCGAAAAACCTTTCTCCTGTTCTATGTGTGAGTACAAATGTAATCAACAAAGTAATTTGAAAACACACTTAAGAAACCATACAGGCAAAACCAATTTAAGAATCCATACAGGCAAATCAACAAAGTAATTTGAAAAACCATTTAAGAATCCATACAGGCCAATCAACAAAGTAATTCGAAAAACCATTTAAGAATCCATACAGGTAAATCAACAAAGTTATTTGAAAAAACAATAATCCATACAGGCAAATCAACAAAGTAATTTGAAAACACACTAAATAATCCATACAGGCAAATCAACAAAGTAATTTGAAAACAATAATCCATACAGGCAAATCAAAAAAGTAATTTGAAAAACCATTTAAGAATCCATACAGGCCAATCAACAAAGTAATTCGAAAAACCATTTAAGAATCCATACAGGTAAATCAACAAAGTAATTTGAAAACACAATAATCCATACATGCAAATCAACAAAGTAATTTGAAAACACACTTAATAATCCATACAGGCAAATCAACAAAGTAATTTGAAAAACCATTTAAGAATCCATACAGGCAAATCAACAAAGTAATTTGAAAACACACTTAAAAATCCATACTGGTGAGAAACCATACTCGTGTTCTATGTGTGAGTACATATACAAAGTCAATTGAAATACCAATTAAGAAACCAAGACAAAATGAAGCAGGATATTTATTTCAAGTGTAAACAGGGATTTTTGATTATAGAAGTAACGAGCGTTAACCCGCGACTTCGTCCGCACAAATTATATACCAGATTTTAAGTCAGATCATAAGCTATCAAACAAAAAAAGTTTCATCAAAATCGGTTCAGTAGTTTTTGCGTGATACTCGTTCAAACAAACAATCAAACAGACAGACAAAAAATCCAAAAATTGGTGAAATGGAATCAGGGACCTAGCAACCTAAAAACCATATCGTAACTTTTTTTTTGTTAATATCTTCAATGTACAGACAAACTTCCTGTTACAGTTTTATAATAGTATAAATTATATTAGTTACATAATTAAACTAATACATACTGGTGCAAAACCTTATGCTTGCTCCATGTGCCAGTATAAATGTAATGAAAAAGGTAATTTAAAAGACCATTTAAGAATCCATACTGGTGAGAAACCTTCAAATGTAATCAAAAAAGTGATTTAAAAAGACATTTAAGAATCCATACTGGTTAGAAACCTTTCGCCTGCTCCATGTGTCAGTTCAAATGTAATCAACAAAGTCATTTGAAAAGACATTTAAAAATCCATTGTAAGTGAAAAACGTTAAACTAATAATAAAAAAGATACTTCCAAACTCCTTTTAAGAAACCATACTGGGGACAAACCTTTCTCCTGCTCCATGTGTCAGTACAAATGTAATCAAAAAGGTGATTTGAAAAACCATACTGGGGACAAACCTTTCTCCTGTTCTATGTGTGACTACAAATGTAATCAAAAATGTACTTTGAAAAGACATTTAAAAATCCATTGTAAGTGAAAAACGTTAAACTAATAATCAAAAAGATACTTTGAAACTCCATTTAAGAAACCATACTGGTGAAAAACCTACAGGCAAAGAGGTAATTTGAAAACACTTAAAAATCCATTGTAAAGCCCGACCAGAAATATTACAAACCAGGTTTTGTGGGTGCTGCAATCGACTATGACCTTTACTGTCAGTGTCAGTGATTTTCCGCAACATGGCGAGTTTTTTTATTTTTCTGGTCGGGCTATAAGTGAAAAACCTTTTGCCTGCTCCACGTGTCCTCCATGTGTCCTGCTAAATGCAGTCAAAGAAGCCATTTGAAAAGACATTTAAGAATTCATACTAGTGAAAAATCATACTCGTGTTCTATGTGCCAGTACAAATGTAATCAACAAAGTTAATTTGAAAAACCATTTAAGAAACCATACAGGGGACAAACCTTTCACCTGCTCTATTTGAGTCTACAAATGTAATCAACAAAGTGATTTGAGAATAAATTTCAGAAACCATACAGGGGACAAACCTTTCGCCTGCTCTATTTGAGTCTACAAATGTAATCAAAAAAGTGATTTGAGAATAAATTTCAGAAACCATACAGGGGACAAACCTTTCGCCTGCTCTATTTTAGTCTACAAATGTAATCAACAAAGTGATTTGAGAATACATTTCAGAAACCATACAGGGGACAAACCTTTCGCCTGCTCTATTTGAGTCTACAAATGTAATCAACAAAGTTCATTTGAAAAACCATTTAAGAAACCATACAGGGGACAACCCTTTCGCCTGCTCTATTTGAGTCTACAAATGTAATCAACAAAGTGATTTGAGAATACATTTCAGAAACCATACAGGGGACAAACCTTTCGCCTGCTCTATTTGAGTCTATAAATGTAATCAACAAAGTTCATTTGAAAAACCATTTAAGAAACCATACAGGGGACAACCCTTTCGCCTGCTCTATTTGAGTCTACAAATGTAATCAACAAAGTGATTTGAGAATACATTTCAGAAACCATACAGGGGACAAACCTTTCGCCTGCTCTATTTGAGTCTATAAATGTAATCAACAAAGTTCATTTGAAAAACCATTTAAGGCGGTTGCAGAGGGGTCAATTTTATACAAAACTTTGACGCACAATACGCGTAGACGGTATTAATATAAGTAGCTTTGTATATATGCAAAAATAGTTTGGAAAATCTAGATGCCGCGTAACAAATAAAATTTGCAATTTATAAAATAATTACAAAGATATAAAGCTTTGAAATTTTTCATACAAAATTTTAAAAGCTTTATATCTTCGTAATTGTATGTTAAAATGTAAATGTTATTTGTGACGCGGCAACTAGATTTTCTAAACTATTTTTCCATATATAAAATATTACTTTTATTAATTCCGTCTACGCGTATTGTGCGTCAAACGTTTGTATGGACTGAAACCACCTTAAGAAACCATACAGGGGACAAACCTTTCGCCTACTCTATTTGAGTCTACAAATGTAATAAATAAATTAACAAAGTGATTTGAGAATACATTTAAGAATAAATACTGGCGAGAAGCCTTATACTCGGGTACTGTACAGGGTGAAATTGATATCATTAGCATCCCTTTAAACAAAGAATCTACCCATCAAACTGAACAACTTTTACTATGGCAGCAAACCGATCGGAGCAAAAAAAATCAGCTGTTCCGTACTAAATTGCAACGCCTACTCGACTCAAATGTATGCATGATTTTTTTGAGCTCCGATTGGTTTGCTCCCATAGTAAAAGTTGTTCAGTTTGATGGGTAGACTCTTAGTTTAAAAGGGTGCTAATGATATCAATTTCACCCTGTATATGTGTCAGTACAAATGTAGTCGAAGAGGTAATTTGAAAACACTCAAAAATCCATTGTAAGTGAAAAACAAACTCTTGAACTCAGGGCCGTCTTTAACCTATTGGAGGTCCAGGCCACTTTATGATAATTGGGCCCCTATACAGGGTGAAATTAATGTCATTAGCATCCTTTTAAACTAAGAGTCTACCCATCAAACGAACAACTTACACTATGGGAGCAAACAGATCAAAGAAAAAAAAATATTCAGCTGTTGCCTACATTTGAGTCGAGTAGGCATTGCAGACTTAATATGGAACAGCTGATTATTTTTTTGCTCCGATTGGTTTGCTCCCATAGTAAAACTTGTTCAGTTTGATGGGTAGACTCTTAGTTTAAAAGGGTGCTAATGATATCAATTTCACCCTGTCTATGATAGGAATCTGACAGAGGACTATTTTATTAAACAACGAGCGTTAACCCGCGACTTCGTCCGCACAAATTATATACCAGATTTTAAGTCAGATCATAAGCTACCAAACAAAAAAAGTTTCATCAAAATCGGTTCAGTAGTTTTTGCGTGATACTCGTTCAAACAAACAAACACCCAAACAAACAGACAGACAAACAATCCAAAAATTGGTGAAATGGAATCAGGGACACCTAAAAACCATATCGTAACTTTTTTTTGTTAATATCTTCAATGTACAGACAAACCTCCTGTTACAGTTTTATAATAGTACGAGCGTTAACCCGCGACTTCGTCCGCACAAATTATATACCAGATTTTAAGTCAGATCATAAGCTACCAAACAAAAAAAGTTTCATCAAAATCGGTTCAGTAGTTTTTGTGTGATACTCGTTCAAACAAACAAACACCCAAACAAACAGACAGACAAACAATCCAAAAATTGGTGAAATGGAATCAGGGACACCTATAAACCATGTCGTAACTTTTTTTTTTGTTAATATCTTCAATGTACAGACAAACTTCCTGTTACAGTTTTATAATAGTACGAGCGTTAACCCGCGACTTCGTCCGCACAAATTATATACCAGATATTAAGTCAGATCATAAGCTATCAAACAAAAAAAGTTTCATCAAAATCGGTTCAGTAGTTTTTGCGTGATACTCGTTCAAACAAACAAACACACACACAAACAGACAGACAAAAAATCCAAAAATTTGTGAATTGGAATCAGGGACACCTAAAAACCATATCGTAACTTTTTTTTTGTTAATATCTTCAATGTACAGACAAACTTCCTGTTACGGTTTTATAATAGTATAGATAGATAGACATGCAAAAGGAGTGATCATCATCTTAAGAGCTACGCTCGCGATGTAGGTAGGCAGCCAACTTGCTGTTGTTGCCACTGTTTGTTAGGCTCCTTGTTCATTACAATACTAAAAAACTGATATTTTCGGAAAATTATGGTATTTATCGGTAGAGTTTCGGTACTATTACTGAAACGTGGATGTTCTGAGGTTTCAGATTATCTCTGACTACCCCCTCGGGGAACATAGTCGTGAGCATATGCTTATGCTTATCGGTAATATTGGTTATCGGGCAGGAACTAGGGGGCCCCATCGATCGCGGGGCCCTGGGCACTTGCCCAGAGTGCCCAGTGGAAAAGATGGGCCTGCTTGAACTCATGGAGACACTGCGACAGAAAAACATACGAGTTCAACTATGAGTAGGTTATTGATCTTTCGCCGTGTGACATGTGTGTATGTAAGTTACAGACACATATGAAACATGTAATTTTTTATGATAAAAACATGAATAAATAAAAGTAATAGAATTAGTCATTTAAATGTACACACGGCGACACATCAAGCTATACGAAACCAACATAAGCTGGCCTCGCTACGTTACTCGACCCACGCACGGCCAGCTTGGTTTGGTTTTGGTTTTGTATAGTTTGATGTGTACTAATTCATACTGGTGAAACTACTGTCTATTATTTTATAAACCTGTCTATAATTCTGATTGTGCTTTTGATTCTTTACTTAGTTTGATTTGAACCGACATTTGTCATTCTTTGTTTATAAGGGTCAGCGCACATCTAGAGGAAAAATGCTAAATTGAAAATGAACTCAATTCCAATGACGAGTTTTCTGACAGCCAGTCAAACGTAGTTCAACGTACTGGCGATAGATGGCGTTGACCAGAGAGGGGTCCGAAGAAGAAAATTTTAGGCTAAAAAATAAACAAAAATGCATGTCACTGAGAAATCTAGCTAAACGCATCCGTTGACGAAATGTATGTTCATATTTTGCTGTTTACCTAAAAACACAATTTCTTACTATTTTATTTGTATTTTATTATCTGCAAGGTCGCTTACCCCTGTCTCGTCAACGCCATCTATCGAGCCATTAGGAACTACTTTTTCTTTTTTAATGGCTTTCGGAAAATCCCTCATTACAATACAGTTGAAAATAGTGTGCAAGAGATAACGGGAACACACGCCACATGGATTTATCTTTTGCAGACTATTTTAACTCTATTTCAATTGAAATTGAGTTCATTATCAATGTATCAATGAAATAATGCTCGAAAATGTTTGCGCTAGATGTACAATAACATGTTTTAGGGAAAAAAATACACTTAGGTATAGGAAATTTTCGATTGTTAAGTACACGGCGACACATCAAGCTATACAAAACCAACATAAGCTGGCCGCGCGATGATATACGTTACTCGACCTACGCGCGGTCAGCTTATGTTGGTTTTGTATAGCTTGATGTGTCGCCGTGTGTACATATTTAATTGTGCTTTTGATTTTTTACTTATTTTAATTTGATTCGAAACCTACTTTTCTTTCTTAGTTTTTAATATAAAAGTTCTTACTATTGATTTTGTTATAATAAATTTTTCTACTATTAAATTCACTGTTTTATTCTCGGCACGGCTTATTTTAAGTCAGATCATTAGCTATCAAACGAAAAAAGTTTCATCAAAATCGGTTCAGTAGTTTTTGCGTGACGCTCGTTCAAAAATTGCTGATATTGAATCGGGGACACCTAAAAACCATATCGTAACTTTTTTTTGTTAATAATCTTCAATGTACAGACACACTTCTGTTACAGTTTTATAATAGTGCGAGCGTTAACCCGCGACTTTGTCCGCACAAATTATATACCAGATTTTAAGTCAGATCATTAGCTATCAAACGAAAAAAGTTTCATCAAAATCGGTTCAGTAGTCTTTGCGTGATGCTCATTCAAACAAACAGACAGACAAAAAATCCAAAAATTGTTTTTTGTTAATATCTTTAATGTACAGACAAACTTCCTGTTACGGTTTTATAATAGGATATGAGGATACATAGCCCAGTATAAGAAATAGTATCTAGTACAGTACGGACGTACGGACACTCCCTGCCTCCCACCACCACAATATGTTAACCTCGCCCCTGCTTGGTAGGAAGCGTGGGGGCAAATTTAGTTAGGTAATAGCTATTATAATACAGAAGTCTGTGGGTAATATAAGGTCGAACAAAATTAAGTGAAACTATTTTAAGGGGATGATCAGACCATCAAACTTAACAACTTTCTGTATGGGACCAAAATCGAAATCGCGAAAAAAAAATCTGCTGACCCATACATTTAGATCGAGTACGTTTGTATGGAACAGCTGATTTTTTTTTTCGTGATTTCCGTATTGGTCTCATAGAGAGAGTTGTTCAGTTTGATGGTCTGATCATTCCCTTAAAATAGTTTCATCTAGTTTTGTTAGACCTTATATAGTATTCCTGTCTCTGTCGCACTCTCAGTAAGGTATATTCCGTTAAGGTCGGATAAATCAAATATTTGGAGAATGCGTCGGTATTTGGTATCTCTAGGAATATGGCTCACTACCGTGTGCCATTTTTTGTTTCCTCTTTCTGTTATATCGCAGCTGTCGCCACAATGTACCTACTGGTAGAGTGTAACCTTTGACTATTTATTGTAAGGACTAGCCTTGCGATATCATTTCCTCTCTGCCACGGTATAAGATCAATTAATCATGTGCATTTACATTCAATTTTATAACTTATCACTAAACGAGACAGCCTATAATTGCGAAACAATAATTTCGAACTTAGAACGTTTGGGGTTTACACGAGACTACTTTTCATGATTTTTAACGTTCAAAATTAGAATCTAAAGTTATGGGAATAAAATCCAAAGTTGCGGATTTCATGTTACCTCGCCCCCCGCAAAAAATGGCAGAAATGTTTGTTAGTAGAATTACACGCGTAACTAGTCCCTATATAATTAGCGAAGAGTGTAACGGACCAGCAAAGCAAATTTGAAAAATTTGGTATTTTAATAAGTAAAGATCGGATTATAGACCTTATTCTGCCTAGCTATAGAAGCGAAATAGGGTATTACCACAGAATAAATACTAGTACTATGTATTACACCATTTTTTGAAAACTGTGTTAAAGTAATCCTGAGATCGTAATGAACCAGCAGAATTTTTTATTTTATAAAGCCGAAAAATGCCTTAAAAACTGTTTTTTATTTATTAGTTTGAATTTTCGCGCGGAAACGCTAGCCGCCATGCTGTCTCGCTCGTGGCGTCACTTCGTCAGTAAACAATACGACTGCGAAAGATCAAAGTAACAAGATTTGTGAAGTGTCAATATCGGAGTGATGATGTCCATAGACGGAGAATTTTTCTCTACGGATGAATCTCAGTTGGATGATTTCACTCCGATAGTGACGGAATACAACATTTTCTATGTACAGGCACGTACAGGCATATTTCCCAGAAATGATAGAATACTGAACAAAATCTTTGCCTTAAAAAAAATAGTATAATAAACTGAAGTGCGGGAATAAAAGAAAAAAAAAAGTTTTTCTTCTCTGTGCCATCTTCCCGCCAAACATTTATTTTTCATTCCTCAGAATCTCTTGGTTTTTATTGTTGGTACCTACTTAGGTTACATTTTGAGTTATGAACGGTATAAAGCTTCGAAAAAGACCACCTATCAGTTATTTTGAAATAGAAGAGCCTGATCCCGACGAATATTTATGTAAGTTTAGTGTTTTATTTTTTATTAGGTTTTATAATTTATTGTATATTATCTCATATATTATACTTACCTAGTTACCCATACATAGGTACACGATAATTTCGACATTTGTTGACCGATTTGGATCATTCGTTTTAGGGTTCCGAAGTCAACAAGGAACCCTTATAGTTTCGCCCATAGATTAATATGTATATTGGATATGAATTGGATTTCGCCATGGCCGGCCGTCCGTCTGTCCGCGGCTTAGCTCAGAGACGCTTTAGTTCTAGAAAACTGTAATTTGGCATGGATATACACATTAATCACGCAGAAAGTGGTAAAATAAAATATATAAATAATACACGCGAAGTGGGAATGGAATTTTTTTTTCTCGTGTATCCCAACTTGTGGATATTATCAGTATTGTTGGATAGATTTTTTAAAAATATTGTAGGTTTGGAAAAATATTTTTCGATTAAGATAATTACGATCCGTTAGCGAAATATTAAGCTATTTAAAGTGAAATTTTTTGTTAGGGTCAAGTCCCGCCTTCCTACCAGCTAAACGGTTGTTTCTGGATATGTGAAAAAATTCACGGCAGTTGTATATATAACTAAACTAGCTGTTGCCCGCGACTTCGTCTGCGTTACCCGGATAAAAAGTACCCTATGTGTTAATCCAGGCCATAGTCTATCTGTATGTCAAATTTCATCGCAATCCGTTCTGTAGTTTTTGCGTGAAAGAGTAACAAACATCCATCCACACAAACTTTCGCATTTATAATATTAGTAGGATTTTAAAAGGAAACCGCTAAGTAGGCTTTACTAGTTTACGAGTAATAGTCGACGAACTTGTTAAAAAGACTTTTTAGACGTCGCAGGGCATCGCAAATATCTGCGATGCCCTGCGTGCAATAATCATACATAACCCAGTCATTTTCATGCTATGTTATCTTAGTACAAACTAAGTGGAACGCTGATTTTCCATAGACAGCGTCTATCATCTATCGGTGATGTAACGAAGCACTGTGTGTTGCACTAGGGTTCATATCGGAGTAACAGCGCACTACACCTCACGCGCTGCGCTGTAGTATTGAGAGATTTCGCCCATATCAATCACTGTCTTGTTGGTCTAGCGGTCTAGACAACCGGCATACGATCCGGGTAGCTAAGGTTCGATCCTCGTGTCGGCCGATCGTCTTTTTCAATTTATTTCATAATGTGGCGCCCCCTAGTGCTAATAAGCAGCAACGCAATTAGGACGTCCTAAAGTTAAGGGCGAGTTACCTATCTATATCCAATATACATATTAATCTATGGTCATTTTACGGAGTTTTGTTAGGCGGGGTAGGGAGTAATTATTAATTGGACTTTTAAACTGTAACCGGCACTATTTAGTGATAAAAAGACTATCTTAAAACATATTAAAATAAAAATCGCTACGCAACATAGAAATCAAAATTGTGTTTCCCAGAATGCTTTTTAATTAATAATATTAATACCAATGCACTCATTTGACTTAGATTTAATAATATAAATGATTTCTTAGCAATAAAATAGGCATTGAAATTTAAAATATGAGTTACCTATTTATTAGAAAATACGAATGGATTTTTCAAAACCTTATAGGTAATCAAAAATATTATACCATGTTTGAAGTATGTATAATGGTAAAGCCTTAAATATGTGAAAAAAATTTACCATCAGGTTTTTTAGAACGAGATAATAGCTAAATTTTAAAATTGGAACTGTTGCTGACGTGATTTTTTTTTTAATTTTGGTACATTTCTAGGCTTAAATTGGCTCTTCAATATTATGCCGAAAAAAAAATCAATTAGGTATTAATAAGTGTAAAATGACTGGGCTAACATAATATCATCATCGTTATAAGTAGTTATAAGTCATCGAGCGCTGGCAGATATTTGCGATGCGATGCGACGTTGCAGTTGTGTGGGAGGGCTCCCACACAACTGCAACGGTTTAATGGCTAATAAGGGCTTATTAGCCATTAAACCGTAGTATAATAGTACATTATGGTACAAGTGTGTAATGTTGGTGATTACCGCTGAGGCGCCATTGAGACCCAAGCCGTAGGCGAGGGTCTTTAGAGAGCCGAGGACGGTAATCATCAATACACACGTATATCATACGACGTTTTTCAACACACTTGTGAAGAAAATAATAATAAAAAATCATTTTATTTAGTAAATAAAAAGTTTATTTAGAGAATTTATTTGTACTATTGAATATGATCTTTTTTGTATCGAAACTTTTTTAAGAACAAAGCAACTCAGAACTCAACCAAGAAGTTTAGATACCTACTATAAAAAACCTATAACTCACTTGTGAATAATAGTAATGAACAAGTCACAGTTTGATTATAGGTGTCATTATGTGCCTAATTGCGGTGAAATAAGGGTCATTTTATGAGCAAGTGTGTTGAAAAACAATAAAACAAATAGATTTATTTTACCACATTGTCGGCATGATTAATATGTATATCCATGCCAAATTACAGCTTTCTAGTACTAAGCGTCTCTGAGCTACGCCGCGGACGGACGGACGGACATGGCGAAACTATAAGGGTTCCTTGTTGACTTCGGAACCCTAAAAAGTACATAATAATAAACAGTAACAATAAACTTGTATGAAATGTCCAGGAAGTGCTTAGGTAAGGTGGAGTCTTGTAATTGCAACTATATGGAGAGCAATTGCACTTATAACAATCACGATTCAGTTCTTCTCTCGATAGACTTATAGACTAAGAAATAAGTGTACTTTTTGCAACCATCAGCAGCAAGGCTGATTCAGTGTTTATGGAGTGTAGAGCATCTCTGTGATGGGGATGGACCAGGTCTGCTAGCATAAATCCAGTCGGTTTAGGAGTTAGTGATGTTTAAAGGTCAATAAAAAATTGACGATCAGCTGCATGGCTCGTATAATATTATTGTGTGCACTGTAGCTATGTGAACAGTACAAAAACGGGCATGGTTTATCAGTCGGTTTAGGAGTTACAGCCGTTCAAAGGTCCTGTATCTCCTAAACCGACTAGCAGTTCATGTCAGTTTTTGTACTGTTCACATATCTACAGTGCATACTACAATAATATCATACGATCAGCCTTGCAACTGATCGTTAATTTTATACTGACCTTTAATCATCAGTAACTCCTAAACCGATTGGAGTTATGCAGGCAGACCTGGTCCATCCCCATCACAAAGATGCTCTACACCCCATAAACACTGAATCAGCCTTGCTGCTGATGGTTGCAAAAAGTACACTTATCTCTTAGTCTATTATGTCTAGTCATATAGAAGGCAGGCGTTGGTATAAAGAGAAGGACTGAATTGTGATTCTTATTAGTGCAATTGCTCCATAGTTGGAATTACAAGACTCCACCTTATATCCTATTAAGCATTCTTCCTATCAATTACGAATTGTTGCAGATTGTGAAACATGCAGGGACTACGTTTATGAATATTGCAGCATACATGGCCCACTGCTTGGTGTACCTGATGACAAGGTTTCATTAAAATAATTATAATTATTAATTTTATAATTCTTCTTCAGTGAGAGTTGAGTATGGCAGAAGAATCATGAATCTATACTATTATAAAACTGTAACAGGAAGTTTGTCTGTACATTGAAGATATTAACAAAAAAAAAGTTACGATATGGTTTTTAGGTGTCCCTGATTCCATTTCACCAATTTTTGGATTTTTTGTCTGTCTGTTTGTTTGTGTTTTTGTTTGGGTGTTTCTTTTTGTTTGAACGAGTATCACGCAAAAACTACTAAACCGATTTTGGTGAAATTTTAGTTTGATAGCTTATGATCTGACTTAAAATCTGGTATATAATTTGTGCGGACGAAGTCGCGGGTTAACGCTCGTCTAGAATAAATGCGGTTGAAATGACAGTGACAAGGACAGTTTCAATGCTACGATTAATTTTAGATTTGTATGGGTCTTTAGGTGTAACTTTTAACGAAAATCTGACACAACACAATATTAAAGATTAGCTTATTGTTCCTGAAATATTTTATTGACTTTAATTGATTAGTAGGTATTGAAAATATAACCAGACTTCGTTTGTATGGAGCGCGCTCCAAATTATATCCCCTTAAAGAGGCGGTGGACAGGAAACGTAGCTAGGCGAAGTGATGGCAGGTGGAACTAAGCCTTAACGGAGTGGCCCAGATTAGGCAAAAGAGGAGTGGGTCGTCCGGCAGCCAGCTGGGTTGATGACATCTGGAAAAGTATAGGTAAGACCTGGATGCGTGATGCGCCTGGCACCGAGAAGGATGGATCGGAAGAAAGCCTAGAATGTCGATTTTTATTAAAAGTCAATAGTTTTATTCAAAGGTTCGAAAGAAACATTCAAACCACAAAGATTCAAATTATTGAAAAATCACATTAAATATTAATTTTATAATTTCACAAAATTGATAATTAGGTAATGCATAGCTATAAAAACGTATTACAATTATTGTAGGGTATTTATTTTGTAAAAAATAAGTACTTCACTTTTCCCGTTTTTCCAATTAAGTTTAATTTGATTGAGGAATCATTATTTTTGTGATGATGATGATGAGGGGCGCCACTCAGAGGTAAAAGGCCTCTTAATTTTTCAATGTAGGAAACTGTAACTTAATTATTTACTGTAAATATAAAAAAAAGTCGCTTCCAGCTGTATGTCCCTATGTATGCTTAGATCTTTAAAACTACGCAACGGATTTTGATGCGGTTTTTTTAATAGATAGAGTGATTCAAGAGGAACGTTTATACAGGGTGTCCCGTAAACTGACGTCAACCCGGCGGATGCTGAAAGGTTAGGTCATGACTTAAGCAGAATATCAAAATTTGACTTTAGTAAAAGTGTCTTAGTTTTCGAGATATTGACAGTTTTAACACAGATACTGCATAGAACATTTGTAGCAGAGAATAGAATAGAATAGAATAGAATAGAATAGAATAGAATAGAATAGAATAGAATAATTTATTTTCTGGAATATGGTACAAACATAGCTATAATAGTATTCAAAGTCCAGCATATTCTGCCATTACAGGCGTGAAAATATTAATAGTAAAATTTTACATTCAGTGATGATCGAATAATTTATATAAACAACGAATTGTAACAATTAATACATGAAACTACAATAATAATATACAAAAAAAAATTTAAAGGCATTAAATACAATAATTAATAATGTCAGATTAGATTATTAAGATACATGTCATGTCACATAACAAAAATAGAGAAAAAAAATTATAATAATTAAATAGTAATGTCACATCACTTATCTAGTCAAATATTAATAACGCGCGACATTAGATTCGTTTAAAAATTCTTGCACTGAGTAATAGGACATTTCCAAAAAGTACATTCGCACCCTCTTTTTAAACAGATTGAAAATTTAATTCTTTGAACTGATCTGGTAAGCAATTGTAAATTCTGATAGCCATACAGTATGCATTTCTTGAAAACCCCTGTTTTCTCTGAATGGGTACACTTAATTTATATTTGTACTTATCCCTTCTGTTCCAAACATCAACCTTTTTGACAAACAGATAAGAATGTTTATGAACAAAAGTACACATTTCATAGAGGTAAAGGCAAGGCAAGGGTAAAATTTGCATTCAAAATTGGCACTCAGAATAGTGACTAAGGTAAGGTAGTTTCACGAATTTCATAAAACTGTCCTTATCTCGAAAACTAAGAACCTTTTCCTAAAGAAAATGTTGACAGATTGATTGATTAATTGACAGACTTTATTTTTTATTTTTTATTGTATTTTAGTATATATTCTGGTTAGACATGAACTAACCTATCAGCATCCACCGGGTTGACGTTGGTTTACGGGACACCCTGTACATCAGCATTGCACCCGTGCGAAGCTTTGACTGGTCTCTAGTAATTTATAAACTAAAGATCATCATCATCATCATCATATCAGCCGACAAACGTCCAATGCTGGACATAGGCCTCCCCCAAAATGGGGGGATTTGCCATAATCGCCACGCTTGGCTGGCGGGTTGGCGATCGCAGTTAGATTGAATGTACTCAGAGGATGCTGCTGCCCATGCTCCGGTAGATCCCTTAGTCGCCTTAGTAAACTAAAGATGTCTGAAATTAATAATAACTCTATTCAGGTGCCGGCTAAGACAGGCCTGCCCTCCTACGTGCCCCGCGCCGCCCTCACCATCCCCCACGTCTTCCTACACATCGCCCCCTCCATTATACCTGGTTTGCAACCGTTCCACGTTATTGTCACTATAACTAAACCCTCTAGCACGATTACTCTACTTACGCGCGAACTCGACCTTTTTCCATACTTACTACCTAGTCGCAAGCGCGTGTAAAAAGCGCGGGAAGGGGTCATTTTCTAGGCAGCGAAGGCGCGTCGCGCGCTAGTTGAGAAAACATACTAGGGCTGCTGCATTCAAATAACTATTCAGAGCATACTGCACATCTCTATGACACCTGTAGTCTGTCTGTGGACTGCATATCGTCAGGGACTCAGGGATCGTTAAGGGTCCATTATCGGCCATCCATTTACATTCATTTGGTATCCTCATGCGACTGCCACGTTACTGTAGCGCGTTGAGTATGTATGCCGGAGATGAGGTCACGCGTAGCCTCGTTCTGGGATAGACTGTGCTGCTCTAGCAACAGCATATTGCGGGTAGTCAGCAGTGGGCTAGACAGTCCTATATTTAAATATTGGTTGTCTGTGCATCGAAAGTGAAGACGTAATTTTACAATTTTAAAATTGATTAACATTTTTATCTTTACTTTTATTTTTATTTTATTATTACATTTTAATTAATATGTATGTTTGTAATTTTTGACTTGATATGTACTGTACAAATATGGTTTTTTTTTGCCTGCAAATAAAGAAATTATTATTATTATATTATTATTATTATATTATTATTATTATAATAACGCCGTCAGAATCAAAGAGTAATATAAGTGGTCAGAATGCTAACGCGCTTTTGCGGCGCATCTGGTGTTCGCGGACGCCTTAGACTATTTATTATAAGGACCAGCCTTGCGGTAGCATTTCCCCTCTGCCACGGTATAAGATTAATTGATCATGTGCATTTACATTCAATTTTATACCTTACGAGCATTAACCCGCGACTTCGTCCGCACAAATTATATACCAGATTTTAAGTCAGATCATAAGCTATCAAACAAAAAAAGTTTCATTAAAATCGGTTCAGTAGTTTTTGCGTGATACTCGTTCAAACAAACAAACAAACACACAAACAAACAGACAGACAAAAAATCCAAAAATTGGTGAAATGGAATCAGGGACACCTAAAAACCATATCGTAACTTTTTTTTTGTTAATATCTTCAATGTACAGACAAACTTCCTGTTACAGCTTTATAATAGTATAGACTACTTGATGCAAAGGTTGTCCATCGCCATCCAACGCGGAAACGCGAGAAGCGTCATGGGAACCTTTGCATCCGGTATGACCCGGGGCGGGCTTTTTGACTGATAAAACGGTTTTCAGATTGTTAGTTTTAATTTTATTTTAATTATTTATTAAATTAGTTTAAATATTTATTTTAAGTACCTAAGTTATATTGTTTATTTGTTCCGTTAATATACTGATAAATTGTAAACTTACGCTTTTAAGATAAATACGTATAGATATAGATCAGTTATCACTAAACGAGATAGCCTATAATTGCGAAATAATAATTTCGAACTTAGAACGTTTGGTGTTCACACGAGACTACTTTTCATGATTTTTAACGATCAAAATTAGAATCTAAAGCTATGGGGAATAAAATCCAAAGTTCCAGATATCATGTTACCTCACCCCCCGCAAAAAGTGGCAGAAATGTTTGTTAGTAGAATTACACGCGTGTCTAGTATATATATAAGTAGTCAAAGTTGAACGCTCATGTCGATGGGTGTCCCACTACTTTTATTTCGAATTGACCTATGCAGTATTGCTCAGGGAGCAGTTACTGCTTATTACTGCGAACTATGGGGGAACCACACCAGTGACGGCGAAGCGCCCTGATAGTAGGTCTACCGAACCAGTGAGAGAACTTAAGCATCACAAAGGACCAGTTATGGTCTACGTGGCACAGGCTTAGCAAGCCTGTCAAGGCCCAAAACCCCTCTAAATAATAATAATAAGCAATAACCTGCCCAAGAAACCTCCAACAAAGATCCTGTCCAACAAAGAAATCGCGAAAAAAATCAGCTGTCATACATTTGGCTCGAGTAGGTTTGTAGTTTGTTGTTTTTTCGCGATTTCAATGTTGGTGCCATAGAGAAAGTTGTTCAGTTTGACGGTATATTATGAAGGACCCTATTATAATGAGCGTTTTCCTTTTCTTTTTTAATTTTAGTTCCTAAAAACCTCGACTGATGGCATCATAAACGAAGAATTTTTTTTAAGGCCAAGGGATAGAGGCCATAGAATCATGTCAGACGTAAACAGTTTCCAATTTTCATTCAAAATTATTCGCAAATAATTAAATATTCCATCAAAAAATGCGTTGGCATCTTTTTGATCATCTTTTCCCTCTTTATTGTTTTAAAGAAGCCCTTTTTGAAATTTTGATACGCACAGACCGTAGCCAGGCACGAATCCAGGGGGATAGGTGGGATTTATTTCCCCCCGAAATCCGAATATTTGTATGGAAAAGTGATTACAGCACTTACTTTTTCATTGTTTTTCTATGAATATCCCCCCCCCCACCTAAAATTAAATCCCCCCCCCCCCCCCCCCCCGAAACTATCTGGAACCGTGCTTGACCGCGTCATAGCACTATTTTTAACCGACTTAAAAAAACGAGGAGGCCATCAAATCGTCTCTTTATTTTTTTTATTGTGTTCACAGGAGCGGGGCTAGGCGTATTCAGTACTCTGACACTGCCACGTGGAGTGCGCTTCGGTCCGTACCTCGGCGAGAAAACTATGGAAGTTAACTCATCATACTGCTGGCAGGTAATTTAGAATTGGTTATTTCAAAGTAGGTATGAAAAAACATGGTGCCGCTTCGCTACGGCACTGTGATCTGGGCCCTGCTTAGTAAACGTGTCAAGTGACAATTGACAATGACAATTCAGAGTACATTGCTGAGAATTCTAGGACACATGAAGCATTGCAAGTTTAGTGTCATTACATTGGCAATGTACTCGGAATTGTCATTGTCAAATTGTCGTTGTCGCGTTTATTAAACAGGGCCCTGTACAGTATTTATTCTGTGCCTGTACATAGGGTCTCTACAAACAAAAATTGCACAAAATCGTTCGTTGTTGAGACATAGGGGGAGGCCTATATTCACCAGTGGACGTCATTTGGCTTCAACTATTGTAAACGTAGTAATTAATGTTCTTATATGAAACCATCGTAGCTATACGACCGTAACAACAAGCCGTGTCATGCTGTGGATGCGGTGGACGCTAACAAGTCCAATTGGATGCGCTACGTGAACTGTGCGAGACACTGCAGCGAACAGAACCTCGTCGCCTACCAGTACCAGGGACAGCTGTATTACAGGTATGTTGTGGACGCTAACAAGTCCAACTGGATGCGCTACGTGAACTGTGCGAGACACTGCAGCGAACAGAACCTCGTCCCCTACCAGTACTAGAGACAGCTGTATTACAGTTGCTGTGTTATGATGTTTCTGGGATACCTAGCTGGGACGCGAAATCTGAACTTGCTCAGTAATTGGGGACAATCAATGAAGCCACGAAAGATTTTGTACAAGAAAGTCAGATCGAGCAAGTCTCTTCTTTTCTCAAGAGTCACCATTTTAAAGTGAGCTAGCCTGTCGTGGTAGGACACAGTTGTCTTCGCCATTCCAACAGAAAACGCCAGATGCCAGCAAAACATTTTCTGCAATCTCTCCAATCTCAAGGAGTGGGTGGAAAAGTGTGGCCGCCACACGAGCTGCAATACTCTAATAAACTACGCACCAGGCTGTTATATATCAGTACCTTTGCGGACAGTTTGCGAAAGTGCTTAACATTCCTTAAAACAAAACCCATTATTCTAGATGCCTTTCTGTTATCATACTCTATTGCCGATACCCCAGTGTCAATTCCTTGTACGTCTCTTTCTATAATGTGTAATTTTACTTTGTAGGACGATAAAAATTATCCCACGCTTCACCGAGCTGATGGTCTACTATGGAAATGAATTTGCTAACACTTTACGTATCGATCTGAGAAATTATAACTCACCATTTGGATTTGTGCCTATATGGGGTAAGACTACACGTATATATGATATTCATTTATACTTCATAATTCCAGTCATTCCTATTGAGGATTTGGCTACATTCGTTACAGGCTTATAGGTGAAGTTTTCTTCGTTTTGCCCAGCAGTGGGTGAGTGTAATTGTATTCAATGGATTGGCAGTTGTTACATTTTTGGAGTAGGTAGTTCTATTTTAATTGTAGCCGTTAGTAAAATAATTTTAGCTAATGAGCAGTGTTACAGAACTCTGCTTCCGCTTCCGCAACTGCAGAAGTTCCGCATGTTTTTTCACTTCCGATTCTGCTTCTGGTTCCGCAAACTTTATAACAGAACTCTGAACGGAAGCGGGGAGAGAGCGATGAGAAGCAGTGCAGCAGGCGCGACGGCGGCACGGCGCGGGCGGGGCGGTTGCGGGGGCCGCGCGTGGACGAATGTACACGAGCGTCCAGGCGCGCGTGCTGCCGATAATTGCCGAATCCCTTTTCGCGTATTTCGGGAGGGAGGGAGGGATAAATTTAATAAAAAAAACTTAAAATGCAAAATTGTGCCTTTTTTTCATAGTGTTAACGCTTCCGTTTCCGCTTCCGTTTCCGCTTCCGTTAAGATTTACTTTTGACATCTGTTTACGTTTCTGCTCCCGTTATGCCAGTTCCGTTGCATCACTACTAATGAGATACTTAATAATACAGGGTGTTACGGTAAACAGGTGCGTTACTTTAAGTGGTGATTGTACCCATGATACTGAACAACTTTCGCAATGAAACCGATAGGAAAATCGAAAAATCAACTTTTCATACAAAGCGATCAGCTGGAGTGCGATTTTTGAATCTCATTCGCTGAGCTCAGCAGTTGAAAATGTCAAAATTACTATGGAGATATGCATATTTCTACTGCTGATTTTGCTTTCAAAAATCATACTCCAGGAGTGCGATTTTTGAAAGTCAAATAAGCAGTAGAAAGATGCTTATCTCCATACATTTTCAACTGCTGAGTTCAAAGTATGAGATTCAAAAATCGCACTCCTGATTACAATTAGTATGGGAAGACCTAGATTTTTTTTTACGAATTTCTTTATGTTTCTTAGGGAAAGTTTGTTCATTATCATAGGTACAATCACCACTTAAAGTAATACTGCGGTGCCAGCGTTAACGAATTGGGCCACCACGGTTTGTCATGCAAGAAGAGTGCTGGTCGTATTCCTCGGCATTCCGCTTTGAACGAGATAATTAAGCGGGCCCTAGCTTTAGTAAACGTACCCTCTGTACTGGAGCCTCCGGGTTTGCTCCGTTCAGACGGGAAAAGACCGGACGGCCTGTCCCTCATACCCTGGTCCCGTGGAAAGTGTTTGGTTTGGGACGCCACCTGTGTCGACACTCTGGCACCCTCACATGTTCGTGCGTCTTCCTGCCGCGCAGGTGTAGCTGCTGCCTTAGCAGAATCAGAAATAAAAAGGATCTACCAGGGATTGGGTGACAGCTATATTTTCCTGCCCTTCGCCGTGGAGACCCTAGGTTGCTGGGGTCCTGAGGGGAAAATGTTTCTTAAATGCCTCTCTGCCTATTCGAGGCTACAGGCGACAGGAGGGCTGGCAGCTATTTTGCGCAAAGGATCAGCCTTGCGATCCAAAGAGGCAACGCTGCCAGCCTCCTAGGCACTCTGCCCCGAGTAGGGGCTTTAGAGGACATTTTTTACCTTTAAGTAGGCTAGGTGTTTTTCTTTTTTCTGTTTGTTTTGTTTTTTCTTGTTCTATTAATATTAATTTTACCTAAGTAATACAACTGTTTACTGTAACACCCTGTATAACATATTCTTACAGGTCCTGAAACAAGAATATCCAAACCCAAAGAGACCAAAAACGAAAACTGTCTACAAGATACGTTAGAAGCGACATTTGCTGATGAAGAATTCAGTTTTATTGAAGCACCACTTGAAATGGAATTGATTAATGAAGATTTAGAAATCAGATCCATTGAAAGAAACATAACAACAGATCACGGACATGAAGCAACAACAAACATACATAATATTGAAGAAAATTCTAACACAGAAAGTTTAAATAAGTCTATTCTCAATTCATCTATTGTTGGACAAAAGGAAGACTTTGTCTGTGACGAATGTAGCAAAATCTTCACTAGTAAAGATTCATTGGTCAAACATATGAAAGAGCACGATGAAGCAATGCAAGATATGTTTAAAAAATGCAATGAATGTAACATTCAAACAATATCTCATCACACGTTTCAAAATCACCTGAAATTCCATGACAAAAGCCGACCGTACAAGTGCGAGAATTGCAAATATAGATTTAAAAGTAGGTCGTCTTTCAAAAGCCACGTTGAAATTCATTCAAACGTATATAGATCTTGCCAATTTTGTAATTTCAAAACAATTCGAATTCAAACGTTAAAAAGACATTCATTAAAACATACTGAACCTATTTCTACAGCATGCAAAAAAAAACGTAATCTGAAGATTCCAAAGCATGCCTGTAATATTTGTGACTTCAAGACTCATAGAATTGATAGCTTAAAAAAACATATTTTAAGACACGCAAATCTTAGCTCTACCTCTCACTTAGCAAAACGTGTTTTAAGCATGACATCAGTGGTAACAGAAAAGAAACATGTTTGTGAAATATGCGGTTATAAAACTGCGAGACCATTTCAGTTAAGAAGGCATCTGAAAACTCACGAACCGAAGGTCATAAGTTGTTAACAAAAAATGTAGCTAATATTATATATATAAATAGTAGATTACACACCGAGGGCAGGAAAGTAAGAAAAGGCTCAGATCTCATGAAATTGTTGGCAGAGGCGAAGCCGAGGTCAACAAACATGTGATCTGAGGCTTTCTCATTTACTGCCCGATGTTAGTACACTATTTTTCTCCCCGACAGAGGCGGAAAGCAGCAACTTCGTTTAGCGCAGCGGGACGAAAGTTGACGCTTTCCGCCCGGAGGGGTAAAAAATAATTTAATTAACTGAGTGTAATGTAAGAAGTTAGACAATTTCATTACTTTAAAGGGTGATTTTACTCATTATACTGAACAACTTTCCCCAAGGAGCCATAAGGAAATTGTTACTTAACAAAATATTTCGACTTGCCATATACTAAATGAAATCTGCTACTCGAACGCTGCGCTTGTATGAAAAGTTGATTTTTATTCCGAATTTTCCTTTTGGGGAAAATTGTTCAGCATCATAAGTATAATCAACCTTTAAACTTTAAAGTAATTCAACTTTCTACACTTGCAGCTTGTCAATGCAATGTGACTGTAATTCAATATTCCTTCCTAATATTACACCTACCGACTTAAACCAAAATCAAACTATTTTTATCTTTATCACAATATTATTAAAAAAAAAAAAGGAACTACTGTAACTCATAAAATATTACCAACCTAACTATTTATTATGTTTTCATTTTTTGATGTTTTTTAGGGCCAGTGACAAATTTGAAATAAGAGCACTAATTGCATACTGATTACATTCCTGTGTTTTTCTTATTTTAAAGCTTTTATTTTCGTGTGATTCTATGTCGATAGAAAAAAGATTTGCCCTCGTTTTGCCACTATGAATCATTGTAAAATAAAAAATTAATTTCACGCTGTATTTTATTTTATTATAATTATGTGACGTTCTTAGGACAAAGTGACCTTTTTTGTCATTATGGTGTTATTAACAATGACTTTTTGTTATTAATGGATAAAAAAAAACTAAATACAAAACGTACATACGTATCTCTAAATAAATATGTATATTGTATAGATATCTTGGAAACTAAAACTGACAGCATGATGGTCCCTTTTCCCAGAGAACGTGACATATGTAAAACCTTTCTTTTCTCCATGGGTAAAACCCTAGGGGAGTGCGTAATTTCTCTATGGGTAAAACATACATCCTCTGGCCACGTCAACGTAGCAAGAACCTATTGTGAAGTCTGTGAGAAGAACAGACGGCAGATGAAGTCTGTGCGGCAGATAGAGTAAACCCTTGACCGACCGGTGGCCGAGATCAAGCAAGAGAGCAGTGGGTCGTCCAGCAGCCTAGTGGGCTCATGATATTGCGAAGGCAGCTGGAAAGACTTAGATGAGACTGGAATAAGAGAAAAGAGTGGAGTAAAGTACCCTTTAAGCACCCATTAGACAGGAAACTGATCGCAGGCTTTCCGCCAAGGCCAAATTGCAACAATGGTTCGAGGGAAGCAGCGCGCGCTAGACCAAGATTACTATCGTGCGATCGGCCTTTAGATTGCAATTCGGCTAACGGGCGATTCAAAGGGTGTTTAATGGGGAGGAGAGTTATTCCATTCTCTAAGCTAGGTACTTCCATGACAGTGGGTGGACAAAAGCTGATGATAATAAAGTCCATCCACACATTTTCATACACTGTGAATTCATCATCAGCCGTACCTACCTATATTTTTTTGTTTGGTCAAGTTGTTCCAAGATTCTTGATGGATTTGGCTTGGATTGTTCCAGACGGAACCTTGAGAGATTCGCGCTACTGAAATATTGATATGCCCATGCCCATGCCCAGCCATGCTAACAGTATAAAGAAAGAGTATACACAATACTAAGGAGCTGTTCGTAGAACGAATGTCGTGTGTTCGTGTGCGTGTTAAGTGTATCAGAAGGAGGGAGTTCAATGAAGAGACGTTCACGAAAGTTCGATTATATTTACGATTTACGTTAGTACAAATAAGAGTGTTTAACAATGGGACGCGCGGGGGTCGACTGGCGACTTGGCGATAATGTAGATAGAGTAATGTATAACGTCGTGCGGCCAGCTTATATTTGTTTTGCGTAGCTTGATGTGTCGCCGTGTTTACATACCCCTACAGAATTAAAGGACTGTCAGAAAAAACTATAGACAACGGCTGTAAGGGCTACATGCCATTGCCTTATTAAAGAAATTTATTTAAAAAAAATACGGTCACTGTCTTGCAGTGTTGCCAGACGTGCAATAATTATTCTAGATCCACAATATTTTTGAGTGTCATGCGATAGAAAATAAAAGTCGGGTATCGCACGATGATTCACAAAAACTCCACGATAATTTTTAAATGTAATGAAATCTGTGTATCCAGTCACTATTTACAACCATATTTTCCGTTAAACTCCTATGATATAATAATACTCACGTTTAGTATTGGGTAAAACATTGTTAAAATATTACTTAAATTTTAGTTCTAATGACAAACAAACGACACATGTAGGCACGGCGACACATCAAGCTATACAAAACCAACATAAGCTGGGCGCGCTTAGCTCAAGTAACGTATACCGTCGCGCGGCCAGCTTATGTTGGTTTTGTATAGCTTGATGTGTCGCCGTGTGTACATTGATGGAAATATTTCCTCACTGTGTCGTTTCGATCAAGAATTTTTATTAAGCTTTCTTAAACTCGTACTTACCTACCCACATAGATGAAGAATTATTCGTTTATACCTACCATAAATGGGTAACATTAAATACTGACATATAAAGGAGGTAGGAAGGTGTACGTGTAGTACTTACTATCTCTATGGGTAGGAATGATTGAATGAGGGATTTACACAGAAGAAAAAAAAAGTTAGTTCCTAATTTCTCAATAGATGGCGTTGACCAGAGAGGGTCCAATAGGTATGAGCAAATATATTAATTAATTTTAATAATAAAAATACACAGTACAAGTTATTAACAATCTGGGTGTTATTGACGACCCGGTTGGTGTAATGATTGCCACGCCGGACTGTCGAACCAGGGTCCTGGGTTCGAGTCCCGGTTCGGTCATGGATGTTATATGTTCGTGCCATTGTTGAATGGTCCCCATAACAAAAAGCGTAAGGGTTACTTGGGATCATTACAAAGTATGTAAGCGTTATTTAGTTATTTATAATTTATTTATTTTCTGTCAAAACTAATAAAGTATCAGACTTGGCTGTATGGGCTTCGTATCCATTTTGAATATACGAACAATATTTAAATGATTGATTTGCAAAAAGCAAAAAAAAAATAAAAAAATAATTCCTTATTTCTCGATAGATGGCGTTGACCAGAGAGGGGTCCAATAGGTTGAATTATATTGAAATTCTCAGTTTATGTTAGGTTTTTGTAGTTTGTTATGGTTTCTCGTTTATTGTTCGTATATTCAAAACGGATACGTAGCCCATACAGCCACGTCTGATACTCGATTCGTTGTTGACGGACAATAACACCGAGATTGCTAAATAATAAACCAACAAGAATAAGAAAGGGTTTGTACTGTGTATTTTTACTATTAATATTAATATATTTGCTCATACCTATTGGACCCCCTCTCTGGTCAATGCCATCTATCGAGAAATTACGAATTAATTTTTATTATTTTTTGCTTTTGGAAAATCCCTCATTTCATGCATCATTTAGTTCTGTTTTAGATTCGATACTATAATTTTGGGAATTTGAGATGCGACAAAAACACAATAATTTTGATGTCAATCTGGGATAATTCTAACTTATGGATCTGGCAACACTGCTGTCCTGTCATAACATAACCTAAAAATAAAAACACGTGAGATCGTTGTTTTTATTTCAAAACATTGTTTAATGCTAATTTCATATAAAAATGCCGAAATTCCACATAGACGAAGTTTATACTAAAGAATCTACGTATCCTCTCATAGTTAACTTCCAAAATGGGTACACTACGGAAAAATTCAGAAGTCAAGACTGTCTGGTACTTGAAAACGAAAATAACGGGTCGAAAACATTAGTAACTGAATTAAACGACTTGATATACGCTGGAGAAGAAGAAGAGGAAGAATTGGGTAAGACCTTAATCCTTGCTCGCAATAAAATAACAGGAAAAGTTCGACTAATCGAAGTTGGTTACGCCGAGTTGAAGCCAGTGTTAAAACTCAACGAAACATCGCAATTACTCGAAACTAGCAATTTAGAGCTAAGCAGAAAGTTTGGATCCAAAAAGCAGAAACAACAAATGGAACAACGAGAGAAATTAAAAGTAAATGTCCAGACCGTTACGGAACAAATGCAAGACGTGACCCAAAACATTTCTGAAGACCAGCTAGACCTGACTTCGTATAACAAAAGTGATTCCGATGACTTCTACATACCTCCCATAGACCGCACCGCGGATAAAGTTGAAAATGTATACGACATCGACAAAATATTAACGGAAGAACAATTTGAAAAGATCTATTCGGAACTTGAAGGTAAAGAATACAAAACAGATATGTTACCTTTGATAAAAAATATTGCAAATGGCAAACAACTATCACAAGAACATACAGTATTAGCCGTATATGCAAACGCATTGCTAAAACTATATGCAACAATGGTAAAAGATCTTAAAAAGACTTTCGTTGCTTGTCCCCACTCCGCTTCATTGAACGAGATCATTCTATCAACCTTTACAACTATGACGAATGGACGACGAACGAGACCAACTCCGTATAAAGACAAAGCTTTATGCCACGCTATAGTTTTTATTCTACTTATTAACAACTTGAAATTTGAACTCGAAAGCCTTTGTCAGGATATGAAATTGACCGCGAACAATGCATCTATGAAAGTAAGAGTAACCGGGGCGTCACTTGTAGGTACCGGTGCGAAAAAAGTTGTACAACTAAAGTTGCCTTTGAACATTAAGTCAGGGTTTAGAAGAAAAAGTGCTAAGTTTTAAATAAATTGTTTTAAGTTAATAATATTTGTTTTATTTATTTTTAACTGGCCAATGGTGGTTAAATTAGAGAAGGGAATGCTTTGATGGTTTGGACATATTGAAAGGACGAAGACTTACAAAACAGATATACAAGGTGTTACAAAAATAATACATACAAACATTTAAGGGGGTGGTTTAGGGTTGAACCTCATATCTGGCACGTCATTTGCTAGAGCACATAAGATTCGCGGAACGCGACCGCACGCTGCAGCACCGCCGCGCGCGTTCCGTCATCTTATTTTGCTCTATCAAATGACGTTCTGAGTGACAGAAAAGGATGGAGCGATGGAAAAAGGCGATGCCGCGCTGCCAGATGAGGTTCAACCCTTAGAGTCTAAACCACCCCCTTACAGTAGTACCAGGTTTATAAGTCTCACCGATGTACCTGCGTGTTAACAAATTTTAAAAACGCGCGACATTATATTGACCAATCAGCATGCGACACCTTGCCGCTATTGGCTTATTGCTTTCGCGCCCTTTTCGCTGCCGAAGCATCCATTATTTATTATTATTAGGGGGGGTTTTTGGGCCTTGACAGGCTTGCTGAGCCTGTGCCACGTAGAACATCGCTGGTCCTTTGTGAACGCCCTTTTTTAAAGTTCCTTACCAATCCCCACTGCGGCTAGAAAACGCAGTAGATTCTTGATAGGGATAGTTTGTATCTCATCTGGTGACAGAACCTGCCTTCCTAGATGAGTACTACGTTTGTACATCAGGGGGCCACAGTCACATAGGAGGTGCAGAGGAGTCTCCATTTCCTCCTTGCAGAATCTGCAGCCGGTGGTGTCACTTAGTTTCAGTGTGTGCATGTGCTTATTTAATTTGCAGTGGCCTGTGAGTGACCTTGCTACTGTACAAATTTGATCTTTGCTGAGGGCAAGGAGACCGTTCGCAAGTTTGCGATTGTAGCCTTTGATAAGTGCTTTGGAGTGGCCCATGCCTGGGGTGTTGCACCAAAGCTTTATTGCCTCTCCATAGTCTGCTATTCGAATTGGAGCGAGATGGAGAATACCCGATTTTGCACTACTCTGCGCAAACGAAGATTGACGAGCTGAATAATTTTCCTGGTCGTACTGTAAATGTTTATTTGTATACAGGAAAACCTATAGGAAATTGGCAAAACAGTTTTCGGACTTTTCGTACTAAATGCAATCAGCTGATCGAACGTTTGTATGAAGGGTAAAATTTTTTTTTCTCGAATTTCCTATAAGTTTTTTAGGGAAAGGTGTTCAGTAGGTATCATGGGTACAATAACCCCTGAAGTAATGCAACTGTTTACCCTAACACCCTGTATAGGTCTAAACTTTAGACCATCAAACTGAACAACTTTCACTACGGGATCAATAACGAAATTGCGAAAAAAAAATCTTTTTTCTACTCGAGCTAAAGTGTGGGATTTTTTTATGTTGGTCCCACAGTGAAAGTTGTTCAGTTTGATGGTCAGAGGGCGAGAATGCATTTTATCGTAAACTGCGTAGTATGGGATTGACGCATTCGAGTACCGTTTTTAATAGTCTGAAAACTCACGCTAGGCCTACCCTGGTATGATAAATGCAGCTTTAGGAGCGAGGACAGTCGCGCGTAGGAAGTATTATTTTTTTAGGTGGCGCGAAGATAGATAAATCATATTGGACTAGGGCTGATCATCTAAACTATTATAAAACTGTAGCAGAAAGTTTGTACATTGAAGATATTAACAAAAAAAAAGTTATGATACGGTTTTTAGGTGTCCCTGATTCCATATCAAGAATTTTTGGATTTTTTGTCTGTGTGTTTGTTTGAACGAGCATCACGCAAAAACTACTGAACCGATTTTGATGAAACTTTTTGTTCGATAGCTTATGATCTTTTTTAGGTGTCCCTGATTCCATATCACCAATTTTTGGATTTTTTGTCTGTCTGTTTGTTTGTTTGTACGAGCATCACGCAAAAACTACGGAACCGATTTTGATGAAACTTTTTTGTTCGATAGCTTATGATCTGACTTAAAATCTATTATATAATTTGTGCGGACAAAATCGCGGCGTTAATTCCCTATAAAGTACTAAAATATTAATAAACAATAAAAGATGTAACTATATACAATATTGTTTATTTAAGAAAGTATAAGCAATGCAGTGATTATCAGTATAATGGTGGAGTCGCGTTGTAGGTCTGCTATTGGGTAGTCACGTCGCTCGTCGATTGTTGGTTGCCTCCTCCCGGGCCTACAACGAAGCTCCAGTGGTGGCTCAAGATAGTGTTCTTTTCGAAAAACAATCCTTGAAGTCACCAAAATACATAATAGCCCAGTCATTTTACGGTTTGAGCCGGGACTAATTAATAATTGATATTTTTTTACGGTATAGTATTTAAGAGCCAATTTACGGTATAGTATTTAATATCACGTCAGCAACAGCTCCAAATTTTAAATTTAGCATTTATCTCGTTCTAAAAAAACGAATGGTAAATTATATTATACATACTTCAAACATGGTGTTAATATTTTTGTCTACTTACAAGGCTTTGAAAAATACATTGGTATTTTCTATTAAATACCTCTTTTTATAAATTTTAGTGCCTATTTTATTGCTCAAAAATAATTTATATTGTTAAATCTCATTAAAATGAGTGCATGGGTATTAATATTATTTAATAGACTTCTGGGAGATACAATTTTGACTTCTATGTTGCGTAGCGATTTTTTTTTAAATATGTTTTACGATGGTCTTTTTGTCACTAAATGGTGCCGGTTACAGTTTAAGAGTCCAATTCATAATTACTCCCTACCCCTTTAAACAAAACTCCGTAACATGACTGGGCTATAAACTAACATACAACGTCAAGCATTCTTGCGAAATAAACTAGACATTGGCAAAATCATCACAAACAAGATGTCAGCCATTTAAAAAAAAATAGAGTTGAGTATAATGGTATACACAATTATAATTTACATAATTTTAATTAAATATAGGTAAAAATATCTTAAATAGTAGTTGAGATTACACATTCCGCGATATTTAGTTCTTTAATTAGTAATGGTTGATACAATTCCCATATGGTTGGGTGTTGTATAACGCAACTTAGGTATAAGGGTTTCCTACGCCTTCCACACACATACGGAAATCAATCAATTATACTTTATTGCACACCAAAACAGAGCATACAATTGAATAAAGAATTACAAGTAGGTACAAATAAGGCGGTCTTATCGCTAAAAAGCTATTGCTTTCACACAACCTTCCGAATCAGAATAGGATACTGAATAACTATCCCCAAGAAACCTATAAGAAATTGGGACTTGCCATGCAAAATGCAATCGGCTGATCAAACATTACGATGAAAACTAATTTTTTTTGCAAAGTTTCCTTACTTTGACGAAAGATGTTCATCATGACACATGACATGACACTAACACCCTGTACTTATAGCAAAAATTCTGCACACCCCCTGAAAGAGATTATACAACCCAGTGCCGGATTTATGAGTGTAGGCCACTTTATTTCCGCCGCCCCCCATATAATAATTATTTTAGAAATTATTATTTTAGAAAGGTACACACGGCGACACATCAAGCTATACAAAACCAATATAAGCTGGTCGCGAGACGTTGTACGTTACTCGCACTATGCGCGGGCAGCTTAATTTGATTTTGTATAGCTTGATGTGTCGCCGTGTGTACCTTTCTAAAATAATAATTTTCCATTTATAGTAAGGAAGGCACTAAAGTTAAATAAACGAACGAAAGTCATTAAGAAAGAGCGTAAAAAAAACAAGAATTACAATTTTTTACGGGACTTTTTAATAGCAAAATCATCTATAATAATCATCATAGTTTTCGGTTTTCATTATCCTATCTCTGCTTGTATGTAGAGAAGAATTCATTTTTTCTTAAGACAATGAAGACCTTTGATAATTTTTCACGCGTTTTTTACAGGAAAAACTCCTTTCCGCAAAACAATTTGTAGCCGCAGTGGAAATAGTGTGATGCGGAGAGCTATATCCAAGTTAGGGTAAATTTAGACAGGAATTGATTCCTTAAAAACATTGAGAGACTGAGTAGTGAGTTTGCGGGCGCAGGCGGCTCGGTAAGTGCGGGCGGGAAGCGAGGGTGATTACATTGAGCCACAGCAGCCCGCCGCTCTCATCCATAACTCACGCAGTAATATGGATAAAATAGGTACAATAACAGTAGGTACCTAGGATAGGGGGATTTAACGTATTAGTATAAAAAGCCATGAGAAAACTAATGAACTTGTTTGACTTTTATCCTCTAAAATCTGCCGCCCCTAGGCCGCGGCCTATACGGCCTATTGACAAATCCAGGACTGATACAACCAAAGAGAAAAAGTGACAGCCTAGCAAATACTGAAACGGTGAATTCAAACCATCAAACTGAACAACTTTAGCCTACCTCAGGAAACGCGAAAAAAAATCAGCTGTCCAATACATTTAGTTCCGTTGGTCCCGGCTATACTATCTCTGGTGGTTAGTAGTCTTATAAAAACCACGCTAGAGGCCGCAAGGTGGTCTGAAAACACTCTGACACCAGGGCTCTGCCCACACGATAACAAGAATACATTTTAGTCGGGTAGGTACAGCAGTTTTGTATAGGACAGCTGATTTTATTTTGCGTTTCCTGAGGTAGACTTCATAGTGAAAGTTGTTCAGTTTGATGGTCTGAGTTCATCGTTTCAGTATTTGCTAGGCTGTCACTTACACCCTGTATAAAGTTATTTTAAATTAGTTTGCGAAATTGATCCAGGGCACTTGTTAATGATAACAGATTGCATTATTAATGTTTATAATTGGTATTGATCATAGAGATCTAGAGAGATGCCAACCAACGCGCCGAGTACGAAACCTAGTGTCGCATTACCACCAGTACGCTATAGAAAGTATTTTGTTAGCTTGAATGTGTTCATTATCCATTGCGGTATCAGAACTCAACGTTCGAATAATCTTTAGTACTACGCAATCATTGTAAACTATTTACACATAATATCTCGACTCGCGTTCAGCCTCATAATATATTGAATCCTTACCGTCGCGAGCAATGTGTTCCGTTTTTGCGCATATTGCTGCGACACTGGCCCCGCCCCCTTTTCACATCTCCCTTTAGTTTTTGTGATCTGTGGTCTTGATGATTAACAAAATTATTATTTTCGTACGTACCGTACGCAGTGCGCGGCCGGCGGGCGGACATTGACCTCAGAATCATATGACTCGGCGGCAGGTCATTACCACGCAATTGTACTTAGTAACATATACCAAATGTGTTTGTTAAGTTTCGCCAACTAATTAAATTTAACCTCATAATATGACACCAGATCTTTAGGTATCAAGGGGACGCAGGTTCAGACTTTATATCATATTCAAAAGTATCGGGTTCCTGTTTAATTATAATGTCTTGTGTTGTGCTCTCTGGTTCCATCATCTCATGAAAGGTGCCAAGCCCTAAATGTTCCTCCTCTTCGCTCATCTCTGTTGTACACAACTCACTCAAAATCATTTTACTTTTACACAAATCTAAATTCGTCAACTTATATCTCTGTATCGAATATTCCAATATATTATACGATGACTTACACGTTTCACATTTAAAAATAATTGAGTCTCTAATATGTTTTAACTTTTGATAAATATTAACATAGAAGTCGTCGTTGAAATTTTTAATGCATTCCTCGCAGTCAACGTTGAAAGTTCTTTTCTTGGAACCGAAATTAGCTAGTTCTTCGACATCGAAACCGTCATGGAATTTCTTAATGTGTCTTTTTAAAGTTTTTCTCGTACTAAAATCTTTCATACAGATAATGCAACGAGGTAAGGTTTTTTGTTTAAAATTAGTAACTACATTAACATGATATAATTCATTGTGCTGTTCGAATTTTTCCTGCCCTTTAAAAACTAAGTTACAATCTTCACATTTATAAATCTCATCCTCAGCCAAATGTTTTGTTTGTAAATGTATACTTAATGCTTCCTTCGAGCTAAAGGAAACGGAACAAAGATCGCACGGATATGTATTCATATTGAAAGAATGCAGTAACTTCAAATGTATTTTACAGGACTTGGCAGACTCAAATCGTTTGTGACAGAACTGGCATTGTGGGAAGATGACCGAATTTGGATGTTTAGTCCTAACATGCTTACGTAGACTTCGTTTTTCTTTAAAAAGTGTTTCACATTCTATGCACTTATATCGTTGCATTCCCAAATGTGTATACTCAATATGCCTTCTGATATTACGTTTTGATTTAAATTGTTTATCACAATAGTCACATTTCGACCAAGAATCGCTGTGAACAATTTTGAAATGAGACGCCAAATAATACTTATTATTGCAAATTTTTCTGCAAATTTCGCATTGAACAGCTTCATCGGTCGAATGCTTTAATTTAATATGATGTTTCAACGATCTATCGCTATAGTATACTCTATTACAGTGCACACATTTGTAACAACCAGCGTCCATTGAATCGTCTACGTTAGTCGAAGAAATATTAGAATCGGCTATTTGAGCTTGGGGATGAAATATTCTTGTATGAAATTCTAAACTTGAGACATCGGTGAACAATTTATCGCAGTGACTGCATGAGTTAGCATTGGCTGGAGGAATACATATTTTTTTGTGTTCTCGCATAGATTCTTTACTATAAAACTTATTAAAACATACGTTACATGTTGACAAACAGTATTGTCTATCATGATTGACTCTCATATGATCTTTCAATTGAAATACGCTATCGAACGCGTGACTACAAAATTCGCAGTTCTGAAAGTAATTTTTACTTTTGATTTTCGGTGTGATATTACCTAACTGATTGACAAGAAATTTTTTACAATATTTATAGAAAGTTTTAAAAGAATGCTCATTTTTTACGTGTTGCCTCAATAATGGTTCATCTTGGAAATCTCTGCCGCATTTGTCACAAGTAACATTGTTAATTTCATCCGTATCGATACAGTCATTAGAGTTCAAACTGTCTCCGTGATGGACTTGGATATGACTGTCTAAATTGTCTTTCCCGTTGATAAATTTCGAGCAAATGTCGCATTTATATTCCTCTTGATCTTCAGTATTGTGAGCGGTGCGAGCATGTCTTCGTAAACTCTGATTCGATGTGTACACTTTCGGGCATATATCACATTTGAATTCTTCTTTCTCTCCGTGAAACATCTCAATATGCCGTTTCAAATTTCTGTTGTTGGTATAAATTTTATTACACAGTTCGCATTTTATTACTCCCTTTTCTGAAGTGTTGTGTGTTGCTTGTATATGAGCTATCAGCGAGTGTTTTCCTTTAAAAACTTTCTTGCAAACGTCACAAGTCGGATATTGAACGTCTGGATTGTGCAATTGATTGACATGCCTTTTCAAATTCCTTTCCGTAGTGAAAACCTTTTCACAAAATTTACACCGAATTTCTGGGCCGATCCCTTGTAGATGCACTGTAATCATATGTGACATAATATTCTGTTTTCTAGTAAAAATACGCCCGCATATATCACATTCTGGGAACGGTTGTTCATATCTATTGTGGCCTCTGCTCAAGTGTAGTTGTAAGCCGGCTGGACTGCCGAAGCTTTGACCACAAATCTCACAGTTGCATGAAAAATTTATGTGGCAGTTTTCTATGTGCGTTAGAAGATTGTATTTTCTTGTGAATGTACGACTGCAGTAATCGCAAACAAAGTCTAGGGAATGGAACATGATTGGTAGGTAGCTCTGTCTCTGTCTAGTGCAGCGTGGGTGGACCGACGACCTGGTGAAGATGAGGGCAGCGCAGGATCGGTCGTTGCGGCGATCCTTGGGGGAGGGAGGCCTATGCCTGGTGGACAACTATTGTCTGAGATGATGTATGTAGAGATGGCCCAGAGGCCCGAGTGTTTATGTACGCACCACCGTTGTTTGAGAGTTAGAGTTGTGAAGATTATTCAAACCAGTGCAGAGGTGTTGTTATTGACTGTAGATTATTGAGATTTGTGATCATTTTTTTACATGAGTGATCCTCGAACCTGAAAAAAGATAAGAAAATGTTGATTTCAATGTTAGAAATTAACATGAGGTACCAGGGACCAGGGCAACAGAGCTTTTCTCTGTATCTTCCAAGTTTAGATAAGTTTCATCCCTGAGAAATGCCATTTTCAAAAAAAATAATATCGACAATTTTTTTTTGTCAAGTGCCAAGTAACAGATGGCGTTGGGTTTTCCCAATGCCATCTTTTACTTGGCACTTGAATAAGAGTTTTTCTTTTTTTTTTAATTTTAGTTCCTAAAAAACTCGACAGATGTCATGTTTACAGCTCCATAGAGACGTTCGTGAGATCCTGTCAAAATCATGTCAAAACAGTGCCTGCCATTTTTTTTAAGACGAAGGGGTCGAGCCCATAGAACCATGTCAGGCTTAAACAGCTTCAAATTTTCAATCAAAATGATTAGCAAATAATGAAATATTCCATCAAAAGATGCGTTGGCATCTTTTTGATCATCATATTCATATTCATTTATTCGCATTCATGTACAATTACAGCATAGGTGTTACTTAGTAGCTAGAGTGGGTACATGAACCCTGTTAGGGCACAGCAATATTAACAAGACGTAGGTAATTATAGAGAAAAAAATCTCTCATCAAAATCATCTTTTCCTTCTTTATTGTTTTAAAGAAACCCTTTTTGAAATTTTGACTTTTATTCGCACAGACCGTAGCGCCATCTATCGATCCCTAGAAAGCCAAAAGAAAAATGCTCATTAGCAGGAAAAGTTTTTTTTTATCTATAGATCATTGCTAATTGTATTATATAGTTTGTGCATTCTGTGAAGGGGCTCGAAACTTCCTACATTTGTTCTAACGAGGCCCGGTTTAAATGTGATGTTACACGGTCTAACATTTAACCTAGGAATAGAGATGTTATCTTTTGCTAACAAACTTTTTTTTTTTTTTTTTTTTTTTTTTTTTTGTGTGTTTGTATCTGCCATCAGTCGAAAGACTATAATCAGATGTGTTGAAAGATTTACTGGCTTTTAAGAGTGGCAGGGCCAGCGCCCTACCCTCTTTTAGTTCGGGAGCACATAACTCCGCTTCAACCTTTTAGTGTTGCTGGCTGTCAGCAGCGAGTTGGCGAGCTTGTTTGGGTGACTTCTTAACCGCTCTTTGTATTTTAGTTTGTGCCGCTCTATTTCTTGGAGAACGGTAGGTATTTCCAGGTGTTCGTGGATTTCGGAGTTGCGAGAGAACCAGGGAGCATTGGCAATGGTCCTGAGTATGTTGTTCTGAACCCTTTGCAGGCATTGGATGTTGGATTTGCTCGCAGTTGACCACAGTTGGATGCCATAGAGCCAGATTGGTTTGAGGATGGAACAATATACCAATAGTTTGTTGTTTAGACTTAAGGTAGATTGGCGGCCCAATAACCAAAGGAGATTTCTGAACCGATTGTTGATCACGTCTCTCTTTGCCCTGATATGATCTTTCCATGTCAAGCGTTGGTCAAGGTGGAAGCCCAGGTATTTCACACACGTTGTTTCTGGTAGGATTTCTGGTCCAAGCTTGACTGGTGGGCATTTGTCTTTCCTTAGAGTGAAAGTGATGTGGTGAGATTTCGGTGCGCTTGCTTTAATTCGCCACTTGGTTAGCCAGGAGTAGGTAACATCCAACTGTTTTTGAAGGAGAGTACTAGCTTGAATGGGATCTTTGCTGCTCGAGAGGAAGGCAGCATCGTCAGCATATGTTGCAACAGTTATGTTTGGTACCAGTGGTAGGTCACATGTGAAAATGTTATACAGCACAGGGCCAAGTACAGAGCCCTGGGGTACCCCTGCGTTACAGTTGTAGAGTGCAGATCTGGCATCGCCTTGTTTTACTTGTTTAACAAACTTGGCTCTGAGAAAGCACCTTTTAAAAGCTTTTGCTAAGTAAAAGTAAATCTAAGGTGGAGGTAATCCCTCCTTTGCTCCAGGCTGTTCATCTTAAAATATTGCAGTCTATCTTCATAGCAGGCCCGTCTACCAATGCCATTACCGTGAATCTTACTAAATACTTTGTTTGATGAAGTCATACCACAGATTATCCCGAATAGATACCGCATACAAGGCCACCGATGCGCGCCACACATCTATGATTTTGCACCGATATAAGCAACGCGAGTGAGCTAGCTCGAAGTAGTGCGGCCTTGAAATGGTCAATCATGTTGCATTGTTTCATGCCCCGCTACCCGCATATCTATTGGGGGGTAATATGCATTCACAAGAAAAACCACCACTAAGATGACACTCTGACTAAGCATGTATCCAGACGGTGACATTTAATTTTCGGGGGGGGGATATTCATAGAAAAACAATGAAAACGTGCTGTAATCACTTTTCCATACAAATATTCAGATTTTGGGGGGATAAAACACACCTATCCCCCCCCCCCCGGATACGTGTCTGACTCTGACCAAGATATCAAGCAAAAATAAAAAATCTGCTGTTTTTTTTTTTAAAGACTGCCGCACCTACGCTCCCGTTCGGGAGGCACTGTCACTATCGCTACCAACCTTCAGGAAAAAATGTTTCCAATGGCTGTTCATGAGGCAATTGCAGGCTGCTGGTGTCCCTCTTTAGGCGTATTTACCGAAAATTTATTTATGTATACTGATTGTGTTCACCTATCCATAGCAATATATTTGACTACTTCGTATCCTGGAAGTTGTACAGATTCTTTAATATTTGGGTATTGTGTTTTACGCAGTTTATGTCTGGCTATGGCAGAATAACAGAGGCAGCTGATTTATTCAACTGTCGCTGAGCCGTAGACCTTTTTGTCTTATGTAGTTTTATATTATTTGTTATTCTAGTGGTACTTCCCTCGGAGTATATGTACACAACCAAACTTGTTTGTGTATAGGTGCCCTGGGGAGGTATCATTATCATACTAACAACAGAAAACAACACTTTTATTTTTAATGTCCTTTTGTCTCGTATTACCTATACCTACTTCTGTTTGTGTACAAATGTAAAAGACAAATAAACGATATTTAATTTAATTTACTTGACTCAAATGTATGCTGTTATTTTGTTTTCTTTCGATGTTGGCTCCACCGTGAAATAGATTTTTATAAATAAAAAGGTACACCATTTAGCCTCTAAGTTGTTCAGTAACTAGAATGTTTTGTTACACCTTGGAAAATTCAAAACAAAGGTTCGTTTGGCCCATTTAGGTAGAAAGTATGTGGTGTTAGCGCATAGGCTTCGATCAGGACACATGCCACTGAACAAGTTCGGGTACCTAATGAAAAAGACAAACTCACCAAACTGTGAGACATGCGGAGTAGTTGAGGATGTGTACCACTTGTTGGTGGAATGTGTCCGGTACGAGCAAGCTCGGGAGGCACTGATGGGAAAACTAGAGTTGAGCAGGCTCAATGTAGGAACGTTCCACTCAATTTTGGCATCACCGGAGTCGGAGGCTGCAAGGAGCCTGTTCACCTTTGTTAACTCATCAGTGTCTCAATAAATAGTTGTAAGTTTTATATTTCTATGCATATAAGAATAAAAGGGTATGATGGGACTAACATGTACAATAGGTACAAAAGTCCCTAAATAAAATTAGATAAAAAAAAAAAAAAAAAAAAAAGGTTCGTTTGTGTGCGGTACCATCAACACTGAGTCAGAGAAGGCGAAAATACGTAACACAATTTGGCTCTGCCGGACGCATAATCAGTTCTAGCGTATTATGTCTGCATTTGCTGAACTTTTACTGACAATTGTTACTAATCTAAGACAACATTTCTTAAGAATGATACCAGGTACTTTACTTACGTTGTAATTAAATACCGGAAACGTTTTCATCGACACATTCTTTCTTTCCTTAGGCAGACATTTTATAGAAAGCTTTTTGAAAGAAAATACGAAGGTTTTAACATCTGTTGTTTCACGAATTTAAGAAGATTAGAGACTGTTGTGTTTAATTTATTGTTCGTTTCCTTAGTTACCACTATAGAAAGTTATTATTTGAGAAATAAAACAAGTTTAACTTTTTTTCACAGCGTCTTTTCGTTTGACAATTTTGACATTGACATTCCATTAGAGACGAGACGCACGTAGCTTACATCGTTTCTTTGATTCTTTGTTTTAACAATCGATAACGGTCTACTCTGGTTAAATCGATTATCGTAATATTTGCGGTATTTACCGGTTAGCTTTTGGCTTAGCTTACAACCAACTCTACATCATCGCGTTGTTTTTTTTTCATTGGATTCGATTGCAGGCTGCAATCCTTCCGAATGCAATTTATATGCAATGCTGCAATTTGCAGCTGGCTTGGTTGGAGTGGGCACGATTCATAATATGCCACCTTCCTGCACGGCTAGCATGCCACCCACGACAAAGCGTTTAAACGAGAAAAACGTCATGCGCGCTCTTTCTGACATACGTAAAAAAATAAAGATGGAGGCACATCTCGATTTTTATCGTTTACTCGGGGGTGGCATGCGAGGTAAGTTATATATAAGGTACGTTAGAAACGAGAGGTTCTATCTTGACATAATTTATTCAAAGACCATAGCCATGGAATAGGTAATGGACACTATGCACAAATGCCAGCTTGCTAGGCTGGTAATGGCAGTAGCGTAAATTATTTTCACTATACGTGATTCTCAATCGCAAGGTATAGTGTAAAGTGTTACTAGTAAAGTAATTACTTTACTAGTAATATGAAAGAACTGAGGTGGAAGGTTCCTCCATTGAATAGGGAAGTACTTCAGCAAGACCGGCCGTGGTCGTACTGATGTTTGTCGGAACCTTGTATATAACTGAGACTGTGATGAAAAAAAAAAGAGACTGTGATAATTTTATAGTTCTTGCGCGATTTGCGTCTTGCATGCAATTATTAACCTTAGTGTAGCAGCTTACGGGTTTCCAATGTGACATCGCAAATTGTCTTCTAAGCATAGATATCCGTATTATTTTTTATAAAGACGGGTGGCGCCATCTGTTGGCAAGCTGCTATAGTAATAATGAAAGTTTTTCAACAATAATTAATATACTGTCTTAACCTCGTCTAAACCACCACTTTAAATATTACAGTAGCACCAGGTTTATAAGTCTTACCGATGTACCTGCTCAGTTGACAAATGTTAATAGCGCGCGAAATTATATTGAACAATCAGGATGTGTCACCTTCAATCCGTTTACGCTATTGGCTTATTTGTTTTCGCGCCCTTTTCACTGCTATCCGACTTTGCACCCTTTGATTACTAAATGACTTTGGGTTTAGACGGGGACTCGGTCCTGCTCTGCGCAAACGAAATTTGACGAGCGGAATCATTTTCCTGGTATTTTGTAATACTGTTTATAAATATAAATGAAAATTCAAATAATAAAAAGTACTGAATTACTTACAAAAAGTTTATTTTAATACAAAATTTACAATTATTATTCACACATTTCATTATAGTTATTTACTTATATTATAATAATACTGTATGTAAGTATATTAAAAAAATATATATGTACATTATACCCAACGAATATTATACCATTATAATCCCTTTGGTCATCAGAATCTTTAACCATAGGACCATAGACGAAGAATTTTTCGCTTACGCTGGTAGATGGAATATCAGCGTAACCGGGTATGAGATAGCTACTCATAAAATCCTATTAAATTTATATGAAGTGACATGTTGGAGTCAAGTGGAGTCAGTACAAAAAAGTAATAAGGTAGCGATCTCCTTTTTTAAGTAGAGCAAATTTGCTATGTGCATCTCTTATTGAATGAATATGACAAGACACGTGTTTTCTTCTAGTACCTTCTCTTTCTACGTAAAATCCTATACAATTTATATGAAGTGACATTTTTGAGACAGGTGGCCGTAGTAGTGGTTACGCCGATAAGGACAGCAATAAGGTAGCGATCTCCTTTTTTAACTAGAGCAAATTGGCACAATGCCAATGCACATCTCTTATTGAGTGAATGTGACAAAACACGTGCTTCCTTCTATTACCTTCTCTTCCTACGCCTTGGACACTTAGCTGCCATACAAATTGGGAAAATTTTACAAGTATGTGGGACACAGAGTGAATGCAAGCGTGACAGAAATACGCCTTTGCCTACATTTTCCGCCACGCTTCCTACCTAGCAGGGGCGAGGTTAACATTGTTGGGGGGGGGGGGGGGGTGGTATACTCCTTGATGCTTGCACTTCACATGGCCTATTTGGCAAATATCTGTGCGATGTGACACCTGTGGGATGGTTCAGCCAAATATCAACTTGCACTTGACTCAGTTGAACGCAGAGCCATGAGGCTTATTGGCGACAGTAAGCTGGTGGAGACCAAGCTTCATAGCTTAGCCCACCGCCGCAGAGTAGCCTGCTTGTCGGTCTTCTAGCGATTGTACTTCGGTGAGTGTGCCAAAGAGCTGCATGAGCTCATCCCACCTTTCTACTATCGGACTTCCAGACGCACCGCGGGATATCACCCCTTTTTGGTTGACCTCCCACATATCCGCACTAAGCGCCTTTCTGATTCTTTTATAATGCGCACAGCCAAGGAGTGGAACGCCCTGTCTGCGTCAGTATTTCCGAGCGCTTACAACCCGAATTCCTTTAAAGTACGAGTCGAACGAAAAGCTCGCTACATCTTCGACCCCATCTTTGTCCTGAGGACTGGATTGAGGTCAAGAGCAAACCCATACGTAATAAAAAAAAAGTTGAAATGGGTATTTGTCATGCGTGATATTTGCCAAATAGGCTACATGAAGTGACAGCATGACAGTGACTGATATCCGCGAAATCTCTAAACGCTATTGTCTTTGGATCGTTTCTTGGCATTTTGCTAGTCCTGTCAGCCAGTAGTTTTTACACCATAGTTAAGCGACTTCAACTGACATACGTAGGACTTGATCCCTCATTCATAACGCGTGTGTGCCAGTATCTTCGACCTTGTCTATGGCGGCAGGGTGCACTTTACTCTTGCTGTAGGCCTCGCATGCCACCCCCGAGAAAACGACAAAAATCGAGATGTGCCTCCATCCTTATTATTTTACGTATGCTAGAAAGAGCGCGCATGGCGTTTTTCTCGTTTAAAAGCTTTGTCGTGGGTGGCATGCTAGCCGTGCTGGTCATCTTGAGGTGGACGCTGCTTACGTGCAGTTTCAGCCAGTTGGACTGAGTGAATGTTTTGGAGCAGAACTGACATACATGCAGCTTGTGGGGACCATGGCAAAACCTGGATCGAAGGGCCCCTCCGCCATTGAGGAACTACGCGAGCTCAATATTTTACTGCAACATTATCAGGCATTGTAAATCTGCAACACTCTAAATCCTGGAGCAAGCGAAGCCAGCTCGATATTTTACTGCAATTGTTTCAGGTCATTGCAAATCCGTAACACTCTAATTCCTGGAGCAAGCGAAGCCAGCTCGCGATTTTATTGCAATGTGACTACGTAATCACGAGGATCATCACCTAATGATCTACATTCCTCCTGACTTTGACAATATAGGGGTTGATTGGGCTGGACCCATTTTTTCCTTGCTACGTCCATGATAAATGCGATGTTAATGTTAATGCTGGCCATCTTGAAGTGGACCGTGCGCACGTAGAGCTTCAGCGAGTTGACATCATCATCATCACTTGATTCCTCATTCATAGCACGTGTACGCCAGTATCTTCGACCTTGTCTATGGCGGCAGGGTGCACTTTCCTCTTGTTGGTCATCTTGAGGTGGACGGTGCGCACGTGGAGCTTCAGCGAGTTGGACTGTGTGAACGTTTTGGAGCAGAACTGACATACGTAGGGCTTGTCGCCGGTGTGCACCTGCAAATTTAAATAAACGTTTTTAATGGTTTTTTTCCAGGAGTGAGATTTTGAAAGTCTAACTTTCTAATCAGCTGTAGAAAATGTCGATCATGATTTTGAACGTGTGATTTTCAAAATTAGCAATGTCACGTTGAAGGTAAAAACCTGCCACGAGCGTATTAGAATCGCCCATGATAGGCTCCTTTCGTTGTCATAATACGAAAACCTTATCTTGATATAGCTTAGGTAACTTAACCGTATATTCAATAGCAATTAATAGCGCGATTTACACGCAGTGTTCCGGGAACACCTACTGTACAAACTACCGCTCAGATGTACATTTTACTTTATTATATTAAGTAGCGACCCGCCCCGGCTTCGCACGAGTGCAATTCTGAAATATAAACCTTCCTTTTGAATCACCCTATTAATTCAAAACAAACCGCATCAAAATCCGTTGCGTAGTTTTAAAGATCTAAGCATACATAGGGACAGACAGACAGACAGCGGGAAGCGACTTTGTTTTACACTATGTAGTGATTTAGCTAAGGTTTTACGACCTGCATAATCATTGCAATAACTACCATAGCATTTGGTGGAAACAATAAATCAGTGTACGTTCATCACTCTAAGGCCCGCTTGCGCCTAGCAGGGTTATCGTTATTAACTCGGAACTAGACGCTAATTTGGAATTTTTTTTTTTTTCTAGCCCTCTTCATGCCACTGCTGGGCAAAGGCCTCCCCTTTCATCCTCCAACCATCTCTGTCCTGGGCATGCTCTGGCCACGCGTCATCGAAAGCATCCAGATCGTCCCGCCACCTCTTCCTAGGAGGACCTGGACGCCGACGACCGTTTTCTGGGATCCAGGGCGTTACTATTCTTGCCCACCTTTCCTCGTGCATTCGACAGTCATGGCCGGCCCAATCCCACTTTAATCTGGCGGATTTTTCTCCAACATCGGCTATTCGTGTTTTGGAGCGCAGTGTAGTGTTTCTGACATGATCCGTTCTTTTAACACCCAGTATGCTACGCTCCATTGCCCTCTGGCAAACCTTGAGTTTGGACTTTTGAGACTCAGTGAGAGACCAGGTCTGGGCACCGTAGGTTAGGATAGGCAGGATACACATGTCGATGAGTCTTCGGTTTGAGGGATAGCGGGAGTTTACCCTTCATTAACTCCTTCATGGACCAGTAGCTCTTCCAGGCGTTGTCGACACGGCGTGCGACTTCCTTGTCTTGCCTGTTTTCGAAGGAAACTATCTGGCCCAAGTAAATGTACTCATCAACATAGTGAATTAACTGCCCATCTATTTCGACTCTACGTTTAATGCTGTTGGTCATGACTTGAGTCTTTGATCTATTCATTGTGAGTCCAACCTCAAGGCTTGCCGTGTTCAGGTCTTGCAACATTTGTTTAAGATCCAGCGCAGATCGTGAAAAAAGAACAATGTCATCGGCGAAGCGAAGATTTGTTAGTCTTCGCTCACCTACGACAATGCCCTTCATTTCCCACGGGACCGCCAGTTTCTTAAAAATTTCCTCAAGGGTACTGGTGAACAGTTGGAATTTGGAATTAAATTATAATTATGTCTTCCACCATCCTGTTTTGGGGGCTAAACTTGTGTAATATTTAAACCACCGATGTGGTAGGTTTAAGTCACTAAACTACGTGCTAAATGTCAAAATTGAGGCAACAGCTGTTTTTACAGTTTTGTTGTAGGCTCGCGCAACTCTCTAACAAAAAAATTTTATATGAAACGTGCACCGCGCCATTTAATTCCTTTGAACGGTTGCACACGTTTCATACATTCTGGATTATCGGTCACGACCAGTTTTTAGTATGGAAGTCCCGACTCATAACGTAGTGTGTGTTACATGCTCTTTGATAACATGAATGAACGATGAAAACGAAATGTCATTGCTAAAATAAAACAAATGAGACAGACAAATACAAAGAGACGCAGTGTGAAAGAGACGTGTATATATTATGTTCATTCATCATTCACTTTTCAAATTTTGTCGGATTACATAAACTCTATGGTCATTTAGGATGTTGCCAGCGAAAAACAGAGAACTGTCAGGCTAGTTAACTATGAACTAGTTTTCATTGGCGCAAGACTATCTTCGATAACAATCGTTCAATCTTTGGGTCGGTGCTACTAAAGACGGGGTTACGCAATTTAACCCAGCATTTGGCGCAAGTGGGCCTTAGATTATTTATTATACACAAAAACATAATTATCTAAAAATTACAGTAAGTCGCGATGTACAATGGCGACCGTAACTCTAAAAGAGTTTCCTTCAAGCAAACCGTTGAGTTTGAGAACCGTTGAGGTGGAGTTGAGAAAGAGTTGAGCACTCGGTGGGTTTGATTAGTTAGTTCTCTTCGGAGTCACCACCTTTCAGCCATCATCATCATCATCATCAGCCTATCATCGTCCACTGCTGAACATAGGCCTCTCCCAAGGCGCGCCACAAAACTCTGTCCTCGGCCTTCCTCATCCAGTCGCTCCCCGCTATATTTTTTAGGTCGTCTGTCCAGCGGGCAGCAGGACGTCCCACACTACGTCTACCAGTTCGCGGTCTCCACTCCAGAACCCTGACACCCCACCGGTTGTCAGTTCTTCGGCAGATATGACCAGCCCATTGCCACTTCAGCTTGCTAATTTTCTGAGCTATGTCAACCACTTTCGTTCTCTGACGTATCACTTCATTTCTGATGTGATCTCTCAGAGAAACACCGAGCATAGCTCTCTCCATAGCTCGCTGCGCGACCTTGAATCAGCCATCCCTTAGCTTCATCTACTTACTTCAGCATTAGCTTACTGTGTGGTTCGTACCATAAACTTACCCTATAATGTCTGTTGAGGGCTGGTTTCTGGCTGAATCTCTTCCCGCACACCGTGCAGCAATAAGGACGCTCACCTGCAGAGTTACAAATTTACGTATTTAATATAGGTTTTGCCGTATGAATAGCACCATCCTATTTCCTCCAGTGGGTGTCGTAAAAGGCGACTAAGGGATCTACTGGATGGGCAGCAGCATCCTCTGAGTTCGATCCAACTGCGATCGCCAACCCGCCTGGCAAGCGTGTCGATTATGGCAAATCCCCCCCATTTTGGGGGAGGCTTATGTCCAGCAGTGGACGTTTAATGGCTGATATGATGAATATAGGTTTTGAGCATATAGCACAGTCATTTTACGGAGTTTTGTTAGGAGGGGTGGGGAGTAATTATGAATTGGACTTTTTCTTGGCAATTCAAAATTAAAATTTTTATCTATGTGAACACCTGATCTGATCTGTCAGTGTCAAACGTCAATGCCAAGGGCTGCGCCCCCCCCCCAAAACTTTGCACACCGCATCCAGCTACCAGTAAAACAATCCACTAGCCCAACACCAAGAGTCCAACACTTTTAAACTGTAACCGGCACCATTTAGTGACAAAAAAGACTATCTGAAAACATATTAAAAAGAATTCACTACGCAACATAGAAATCAAGATACTCGATAATAATGTAAAATATTATAACTAAAGTAAATGCGCACGCGGCGGAAAGTAAGTTGCCGCGTGCGCAAAAACTGCACGCTGTCAGTATAGCCCAGTCATTTTACGGAGTTTTGTTAGAAGGGGTGGGGAGTAATTATGAATTGGACTTTTAAACTGTCATCGGCTCAATTTAGTGACAAAAAGACTAAGTATCTGAAAACATATTAAATAAAAATTTCCTACGCAACATAAAAATCAAAATTGTATCTTCCAGATTGCTTTTAAATAAATAATATTAATACCAATGCACTCATTTTAATTAGATTTAACAATATAATAATAATGCAATAAAATAGGCATTGAAATTTAAAAAATGAGATATTTAATAGAAAATACTGACGTATTTTTCAAAGCATTTTAAGTAGACAACAATATTAACACCATGTTTGAAGTATGTATAATAAAGCAAAGCCTTAAAAGCTTGCAGAATAAAAATTACCATTCGTTTTTTTTTTAAACGAGATAAAAGGTAAATTTAAAATTTGGGGCTTTTGCTGCCGTGATATTTTTTAATTTTGGTACATTTCTATCCTCAAAGTGGCTCTTAAATACCATACCGAATTATTAATTAGTTCCTGCTCAATCCATAAAATGACTGGGCTAATATTTATGTTGTAGGTGTAAAGGTTTTATAGTTCTTTATTTGTATAAATACATTACGGAAACCGTAGCATGCCTCCGTCACTCGACTTTAGGAAACGAGATAAAGTATCTAGTAGAAAGGCAGTACGGAATCGTATTTTTTCACGCTCTATCCTTCTCTGTCGCTCAGGAACGTCGTTTGCTAGAGCGAGAAAGGTCGCCGCACTGTCGGTGCTGCCACGTGCTGTCGCATTCCAGCTATCTTTCTTGCTCTAGCAAATGACGTTCCTACGCGACAGAAAAGGATGGAGCGTCAAAAAACGCGATTCCGTGCTGTCAGTAGAAATTCAACCCTCATATGGAACATCCGATTTTTATTTCGCGATTTCGACTTCTGTCCCATAGAGGAAGTTGTTCAGTTTGATGGTCTGATCATTCGCTTAAAAAATCGTCAGCATATTGAGAAGGATCCTATATGTGGGAAGGTGGCAAATTATGGTACTTCAGTGTGTATACACACACTCACACTCACCTGTATGTGTCCTGGTATGAATCCGCAGCTGGTTCTTGTCAGCGAAGCGTTTAGGACAGGTGGTGCACTGGTAGGGCTTTTCGCCCGTATGTGTGCGCTGGTGGTACTTCAGGGACGCGTTCGACTGCAACATTACATCATGATATCATCAACATCAGCCTACCATCGTCCACTGCTGAACATAGGCCTCTCCCAAGGCGAGCCCACTGATAACTCTGTCCTCGGCCTTCCTCATCCAGTCGCTCCCCGCTATATTTTTAGGTCGTCTGTCCAGCGGGCAGCAGGGCGTCCCAAACTACGTCTACCAGTTCGCGTCGGGGAAATATACGAATATTTGTATGGAGTAGATTGCATTAATTGCACTTTAGGTTATAGTTAGAAATATTAGTAGATAGGTACATATCTGAAAAACATAAATTCTCAATAATCACCAATTTTTTATTGTGTATTATGGAATAATTAAGACATTTACAAAACATTAAATTTAGGTAAGAACAAAAAATGGAAAACTGGTGATTTTGTACAGGACGGCTTTGTTCAATACGTTTTACTTATAACAATAATAATTCCCGGTTAATATCGTAAATTTTAGTAGATATTTAATATTTTGTAAGTATTCAAAAATTATAACCTCAAAACTTAATTGTTTACTGTTTGTTTGTACACAATAAATTTGTATGGGGTTATTTAACTGTCTCTTTTGCTAGTATGCTGAAAGAAATATCGTTAGAAAAAAGCTTGCCCTTTGTACAGTTATATCGATTTTAAGGTATTTCTCAGGGTCCTCAGCCTATATAACCACAAAATCTCGACAAAAGTGTTATAAACTAATAGTAATATTAGTTCAAACACAATTTACTAAAGTGTGTTTAATGCAATCTCAAACCGTATTTTTCCTAGACTAAGTCTCCACTCTAACCCTCTTACACCCCATCGGTTGGCAGATATGACCAGTCGTGTACTCACGGTACATTTCTTCCCGCACACCTCGCACACGATGTTCTTGTTGTACTTCACTCCGAGGTGGATCCGCTTGACGTGGGCCTGCAGTTTGGATCTGTTCACGAAGTTTGCGCCGCACTGACAAACATACAAAAATAAACGTCGTAATGTGCTGTTTGTTGATGTTGGTACAGTGGGCCCTCATCACAATATTATAGAATTCTCAATAATAAAAGCCCATATTGAAAAAGTGCTCCTTCAACTTACGACAAAAAACCTTTATCTATACTATTATAAAACTGTAACAGGATGTTTGTCTGTACATTGAAGATATTAACAAAAAAAAAGTTTAGATATAGTTTTTAGGTGTCCCTGATTCCATTTCACCAATTTTTGGATTTTTTGTCTGTCTGTTTGTTTGTGTGTTTGTTTGTTTGTTTGTTTGAACGAGTATCACGCAAAAACTACTGAACCGATTTTGATGAAACTTTTTTTGTTTGATAGCTTATGATCTGACTTAAAATCTGGTATATAATTTGTGCGGACGAAGTCGCGGGTTAACGCTCGTAGCTTCTAAAAATTCAATAATGTCGAAATAAAAGCAGAAGTGGTTCTTTTTTCAGTTGTAGTAGCACTTTTTAAATTTAGATTTTCTTGACTGAGAAATCTTAAATAATGTAATGAGGGCGTCACTGTACGGTAAAAGGACTCTTAAGCTTAGGAAGCGGTCTCTTAAAAAAGGACAAAACATCGGCTCACCTCTGGCGCTCTCAATCGCTTTTTAGCGATAAGACCGCCTGTTTTTGTGCCTTTTGTATTTCCTGATTGTTTGCTCTCTGTATACTCTGTTTTTGGTGTCAAATAAAGTATAATTGATTGATTGATTGATTGCTCTGGCACTTCATACCACAGAACATTATAAGAGGGGTTAGAAGTGCAAAGTAGGCTTGGAACGTGTCGCTACAGTTATGCAATAATTTGCATAACACCAAGGCTCGCGGCGTGGTGCGAGCGAAAGGGCACGAGTAATTGTAGCAGCGTGAGCGGGGAGACAAGTGGCGACAGCCGTCTCCAAAGCAAAAGCGATATTTTTCATTTCTAACCCCTCTTATAATGTTCTGTGCTTCATACAATGTTTTGGCATTGACAAGATGGCGTATGCACATTGTTCGCATGTGCTTACCACTTCGCACCGGACCCGCGTGAATGGCCACTCCCTCTTAACCTTATTCGTGACAGGCCTTTGCCCTACAGTAGGATCCTGCGGGCTATAACTATTCATTCATTCATTTATTTAATGCCATAAATTGTAGGCACATTTAGTAGATGGTAACATAATAGGTACTAAATACATTGGGAGCCAATACAATTTTACCCATAATGGGTGTAGCAAATGTAAGTGTTTTAACTGAAGATGAAGACGATGATGTTTACCTGATCGCAGGCGAGCGGCACCGCGACAGCGCGGGGCATGCTAGTCCTGTTAGTGCGTAGAGATCGCTCGTGCTCCTTGAAGTGCGAGAGGAGTGCGGCGCGGGACAGGAATGTCACGTCGCAGATGCGACACTTCAAGCTGCAAAATATAATAATAATAATTATCTGGACGTCCATCGGCTGCGATGATGATGATGATGAGTGTCTATCAGTGTTCTCTGACGATATGACAATAAAGGTACCTGTTGTCACAGCAGCCCTGCCTGGCGCTGGCCGACAGCACGTGCCTCTGCCAGGCGTGTCGCGTCACGAACTGGATGCCGCAGCGCGAGCAGTGTCGGTCTGAAGCGGGCTCCGTTACTTCTGGTTCCTGTTAACAATGTTTATTGTTTTGTTTATTTAGCTATATCGTGTATGGAATTTTTATTATTATTTGGTTATAAGGGCTTGGTCAATGACCAAATAGCTAATACCTGGACAGATCTATTGTAGCTGTCACCCTAGACCTAAAGGTCATTTCCTAGGCCCACGGACTTCATGAACCGTGTTATGCTTTTGGAGGGGAGGTCCCTAATGTCAGTAGGTGTTATTATGTATCCACCTAGATGGCGACTCCTGCTGTGAATGAGCACTTCGCATTCGCAGAGGAGGTGTATGGGCGTTTCCTCTGCTTCACAGCAGAATCAGCAAGTGGGTGAATCTACAAGCCCCATTCTGTGTAGGTGTTTGTTTAACTTGCAGTGTCCTGTTAAGGCTCGTACTAAGAGCCTTACGTCGTTGCGGTTCGAATTGATGGCATCCGAGGTATATCTGTTTGAGAAGCCGGTCACAAGTTCTTTCGCATGCCTCAGTCCTGGTGTATCCGACCAGAGCTTACGGCTTTGGTTCACGGCCCATTCCTTTAGCACACGTCTAGAGGTGTTGCGAGAGATGCCGCAGTAAGGCTCGGGGCCTATGGCGTCCTCTTCCGCCTTCTTCGTGTATGGAAACTACGAATCTTCTTCTTATCGTGTGGGCAGAGCCCTGGTATCAGAGTTTCAGAGAGTCAGAGTTTTTTCAGACCGCCTTACGACCTCTGACGTGGTTTTTATGTAACGACTACTACCACTAGATATAGTAGCCGGTACCAACGGCTTAACGTGCCATCCGAAATACGGAATCATGTTTCTTTTTTAGACAATCAGGTGATTCAGGCTGCAATGTCCTAACCAACTGGGTGACATCACTAGGTCTCCCCCGTGGGAATGGAAGCCACGACCTCTGTGTGAAGAGCCCAATGCTCTTAACCACCACGGAGGCAGTTAAGAATAAATACTATGGAAGTGAATGTTGGGTTTGGTACTGAAGAAAAGTCTAGTGATTGTAGTATAAATGCGTCCCTTAAGAAGTATGTGTATGTACCGTGGTTAATCGAATCAAGAACAGTGTTATAATTATAAGGGATTGGGGTAAGTTGAAGGATGATGTGGTAACTAGAATTGAGAGCAGGGGCGTAGCTACCGCCGTATCCGGGCTACAGGGGCTCTAAACATGTATAACAAAAATTCGTAAAATGTTATCCACAATGTCACTTAAACTCTTAGGCCTCAACATCCCGAGAAAAAAATCATATCATGAAAAGTGCCCAATGTGCCTAAAGTTTACACTTCAAAAATTAAAACTTTTAAAAAATTGTTTACGGACTTCAATGGGACAGGAAAGGTAATCAGACTTGTCACTATTGTCTATAGAGGCGGAACATTTAGAAAAACTGAAATCCTTATCGTCTATAAATGATTTAATAAATAAGTTCGCCGAACAAAAGGCAAGAAAAGTGTTTATTTGATTTTAATTGTTTGACAAGCTTAGTTCATAGGATTATTAATTGTCAGTAATAACGTCTATTCAATATATAATTATTTTAACTCAATGAGAGCGTTTTTCTTCCTTTTGTGGAAGAATGTTTACCCTTCATTTGGGCCCCCCAACAAATTTTGATACAGGGCCCCTCTAAGGCACGCTACGCCACTGATTGAGAGAGAAGAAATCGCTTTCCTTCGCTTTTCTGATTTGTACCACAATAATTTTTGTATCCTGCTCTGTACTGTATTTATGTGTTTGGTGTAAAAAAAGTATATTTCATTCATTCTTTTTACTTTTGTAACACCATATAGGTACGCACGGCGACACATCAAGCTATACAAAACCAACATAAGCTGGCCGCGCGTAGGTCGAGTAACGTATAACGACGCGCGGCCAGTTTATGTTGGTTTTGTATAGCTTGATGTGTCGCCGTGTGCACAGTAGTACGAGGTTTATAAGTCTCACCGATGTACCTGCCCTTTTCCCTGCCGAAGCATCCATAAGTCTGCTATTCGAGTTGGAGCGAGATACCCGATTTTGCACTGCTCTGCGCAAACGAAAATTGACGAGCGGAATTATTTTCCTGGTCGTACTGTATATACTAGATAGATACCTTGTCGATGAGTCGATGCGCTTTACTCTGGTGCATGAGGAGACCGTGTCTGCCGACGAAGCTGTGTCCACAGATAGGGCACACATGTTGGGTCGGATGTCTTTTTCGTTTGTGTGTCAAGTAAGATGTGTGTTTCCTGCAAAGATAAGTAAGTTATAGTCTGTAGGATGTGTCCGGTATAGTTCTGACGACTTTAACTACCCCAAAAGTTGGTGCCTAAAAAAGCATAGATTTAGTGCCACTGGATTTTAAAAGCCGTGGTGATCCAGTGGCTAGTTGCCTAGGAGGCGATGGTTCGGTCCCCATCCAGGCCGACTCCTACCAATGAGTTTTTCGGAATTTATGTACGATTAGTAACACCACTGGCCTTTCGGTGAAGGAAAACATCGTAAGGAAACCTGCATGCTTCAATTTCAAGGCATGCCCACTATTCATTACAAGTGGCGACGGGCTCACTCCCCGTCACACTGGACAGAGTTTCGGACGTCCTACTAGTAGCAGTAGTTTCAGAATATCTCTGACCCCCTCGGAGAATATAGTCATGAGCATATGCAATATCTTTTAAGATACTAGAATAACTTACTGAGGCTGCTAGATATAAATCAAGGTAGCAGTCGTTCAGAGAAATACTGTTTATATCAATGTGATTTATATGTCAAGATTTAGTGCTCATTTAGTGCTTCCTATATAAGGTCTAACAAAATTAGCTGAAACTATTTTAAGGGGATGATCAGACCATCAAACTGAACAACTTTCTCTATGGGACCAATAGTGAAATCGCGAATAAAAAATCTGCTGTCCCATACATTTAGGTCGAGTAGGTTTGTATGGACTTTTTTTCGCGATTTCGATATTAGTCCCATAGAGAAAGTTGTTCAGTTTGATGGTCTGATCATCCCCTTAAAATAGTTTCACCTAATTTTGTTAGACCTTATATACAAAGTTTCAATATTAGTGCTTCAATACAAGCCGAGATATTACAGTGCATTATGGAGGCTGCGAACTAGGTGTTACTCTCAACGTAGGCGTTGAGGGAACGATATTGTCACGATATCGCCGCTATAATTCAGACATCAATCAATGTCGCGGCAAGATCGCGGCGTTAACGCCAATTGCGGCAGTGCAGGATACTTAAAGTGACATTCTATTGGCGTAGACGCTAGTAGAAATGACAGAATGTATGGATTTGACATTGGCGATCGAAACATTTTGACGTTTGCTTTCGCCACAATACGTCAAGTCCATACGTGCGACCTATTTGCTGCTGTAGCATACAATATTGTTCTATTGATGTTTCATTCATCATCATCAAGGTCAAGGTGTTTGAGCCAGTCTTCCGCTGCCGGGGTTAATCTATGGAGTTCCTTAATTACACCAGGGAAACGGCGCAAGGTGCACTCATTCACCACATGGGTGAGGGTTTGGTCAGGTGCCCCGCAGTCGCACATCGGTGACTCCCTCAGGCTCCACTTGTAGAGATGGTGGTTGGTCCTTCCATGGTTAGTTCTGAACCGGTTTAGCTTAGCCCAGGTCTTAGCCATGTTTCATTGTATTCTTGTTTTGTAAACTTGTTGTGAACTGGAATATTATGTGTATGTTACTTATGCAAATAAATTGTTTATCTATCTATCTATAAATAAATAAATAAATAACGCTCACAGGCACATACATTGTAATGATCCCAAGCACGCACTATAGGCTGTTTATTACGGAAACCATACAACAACGGCATAAACATATAAACATCCATGACAGAACCGGGATTCGAACCCAGGATCCTGGTTTGGCAGTCCGGCGTGGCATCTATACATGTTGTCCGTTTCTACTAGCGTATACGCCAATAGACACTGTCACTGTCACTTTGTCTAGGTACCCAGTTGCGACGTCGTTACGGTGCAGTTCTGACATCGCCTACGCTCAAAATCGCTTATGTGTAGGGCTCTTTACCTAAACTTCTGTCCGCAAAGCTTGCACTCATATGTATACCCGTCGTGCCATTGTTCGTGCTCTCTCGCCTGGTTACTGAAAATATACATTAAAGGGTTTGAACCTGATATCTATACATTTATACTATTGTGTGTCTGTACATTGAAGATATTAACAAAAAAAAATAACGATATGGTTTTTAGGTGTCCCTGATTCCATATCACCGATTTTTGGATGTTTTGTCTGTCTGTTTGTTTGTTTGAACGAGCATCACGCAAAAACTACTGAACCGATTTTGATGAAACTTGTTTGAGTAAAACTCGTTTTTGTTTGATAGCTTATGATCTGACTTAAAATCTGGTATATAAGGTCTAACAAAATTAGCTGAAACTATTTTAAGGGGATGATCAGACCATCAAACTGAACAACTTTCTTTATGGGACCCATATCGAAATCGCGAAAAAAAAATCAGCTGTCTCATACATTAGAGTCTAGTTATGTTTGCAGAGTTGTATTGGACGTCTGATTTTTTTTCACGATTTCGATATTGGTCCCATAGAGAAAGTTGTTCAGTTTGATGGTCTAAACATCCCCTTAAAATAGTTTCAACTAATTTTGTTAGACCTTATATAATTTATGCGGACAAAGTCGCGGGTTAACGCTGGTTCATAATAAAATTGTTAACTTGACGACAGGTTTCAATGTACATTGAAGATATTTGCAAAATATTGATTGGAGGCGTTTAGGATAAGTAATAGAATACATTTAGACTGAGCAACTTTCACTATGGAGCCTACCTCAGGAAAGGCGAAAAAAAATCTGCTGTCACATACATTTTATATGATGAATATGAATATTTGTACCCGAGTCATGGATGTTTCTATCTACAGGGTGACTGGTAATTCGACCTATTCCTTGAAAGGGGTTATACTAGAGTTCATTTGCAACAATTTTTCCCCAGTTAACTGGGGGTCGAAAATCGCTTGTTTTCGAGTTCTCTCATTTTTAAGAATTTTTTGAATATTTCCGTTTTTCGACCTAAAAATGACAATTGTGAAGAAAATACTCCACTCTCTGCACTCTGTAAGCATTTTTCTAGTAGCTGATGAATGAGCGACTACTTTAAACTAAAATACATGTGAAAAATACCCAAAACCACCGAAATAAAAGGTTATAAACCGCAAGACAACAATTTTTTATTTGGATTTTGTTTCAATCCAAAGAGGATTACTCAAAAAAAATTTATGACACTTGGCGTACAAATTGCGGAAATAACTTCCTCAATTCCTAAGCTTTCCAAAAAGATGCAAAAGTTGTGTACTTTAGTTCAAGTTTGGAAAATAAACCTTATTAAACACGCAGATGTGAATTTTATTCAAAAAGTTATTGGTTTGGTGAAAATAAAAAAAAGAGTAAAATAATAATGTTTAGTACCTAATCATATGAAATTACAAATTTTGTTTTAAAGTTTTACATTTAAAAATCACAAGTCTTGCTCAAATTGTCTTCCTCCGTTACGTATGCAAGCACGAAGCCTGCGACGTACTTCGCTTACTGTCACTCGAGTTGAAAGCGTGTCTTTAATTTGTTGGGCAGCTGCCAAAATCCTCTCTCTTAATTCTTCTTGAGAAGAGATAGGTGTACGATACACCAATGTCTTCATATGACCCCAAATGTAGAAGTCGCATGGGGTTAGATCGGGACTCCTAGCCGGCCAAGGGATCGGGCCGCCTCGACCAATCCATCTCAGTGGATAGTTCTCATCCATCCACTGTCGCACGCCCCGGTAATAGTGGGCTGGGCAGCCATCATGTTGATACACCAAAGCTGTTCTTGTGGTAAGCGGCACATCCTCCAGCAGCGGACGTAACTCTTCTCTTAAAAAGTTTTCATAGGCGATGCCGGTTAGGCGTGCCGGCAGAAAGAATGGCCCGATTAAATAATAATTTGCACAATAGTGCACGTTTCCCATCCACACATTAAGTGAGAATCTGTGCTGGTGAGCTCCTTCGTTAGATTTTCTCGGATTCTGACCTTTAGGGGCCCAAAAATGCAGATTATGATAGTTTGTAATACCATCACGGTCGAAGTTCGATTCATCTGTCCACAAGATTGTTTTTAGATACTCAGGGTCTTCAATGTCTGCATTTATTAGAAATCTGCAGAAATCCATCCTTCTGACAGGATCTTCCTCCTCGATAGCTTGTACTGGCGTGTAATGGAATGGATACTGCCGTGCTGTGTGCTGAGTGAACCAGACTTTCCACTGAGACATACCAAGCTGCCTAGCCACAATTCTTGTTGAAGTAGTGCCGTCTGCTTGAAAACACTGCAAAATTTGCTCCTCTTCGATTGGATCACTAACGCTAGGTCTACCAGCGTCGGTTTGGCGACGACGAACCGATCCCGTTTCTCGAATGCGCCGATATGTCGTACCAAACACGCTGACATCAGGTAAACGGCGGGTAGGAAAACGTCTTTGATAGTCTCTTCGAGCAGCAGCAGCGTCACCATCACAAAACCCGTAACAATACATGATATCCGCGTATTCTTCATTTTGGTAAGCAGCCATTTGAAAAGGAAGCTGTTTTAGCGCAGAATTTAAGTTAGTTAACAACGACACGTCCGAACTCCAAGATGGTTGAAACTAACTGATTACTTAATGAATTGAGCGAATGAGTGGGCCTCGATTGTGAACCTTAGTACAAACATTCCCGAATACTTACAAAAGAGAAACAATGTAAGCAATAAAATGAAAGAGACAAAAGCAAATCGGCATCTTGTAAGGTTCGCTTCTAGGAAATCCGCTACCTGCTCTGCCATTGTTAACAATTTTTTTCAAACTCTTGTCAAAGTAGACAACATTTGCACCTTTTTGGAAAGTTTAGGAATTGAGGAAGTTATTTCCGTAATTTGTACGCCAAGTGTGATACATTTTTTTTAAGTAATCCTCTTTGGATTGAAACGAAATCCAAATAAAAAAATTTTGTCGTGCGGTTTATAACCTTTTATTTCAGTGGTTTCGGGTATTTTACACATGTATTTTAGTTTAATGTAGTCGCTCATTCATCAGCTATTAGAAAAATGCTTACTTAGTGCAGAGAGTGGAGTATTTTTTTCACAATTGTCAGTTTTAGGTGGAAAAATGGATTTTTTCAAAAAAATCTTAAAAATGAGATAACTCGAAAACAAGCGATTTTCGACCCCCAGTTAACTGGGGCAAAATTGTTGCAAATGAACTCTAGTATAACCCCTTTCAAGGAATAGGTCGAATTACCAGTCACCCTGTATATGTATTCTATATCGTTGTCTAATCATCATAATACAAGTCCAGGTACTTTAAATGTGACTAGATAATTTGTGTAACAATGTCCGAGATATTTATTTATTTATTTTAGTTGAGTAGGTACGGCAGTTTTGTATGGGACAGCTGTTTTTTCGCGTTTCTTGAGGTAGGCTCCATAGTGAAAGTTGTTCAGTTTGATGGTCTGAGTTCACAGTTTCAGTATTTGCTAGGCTGTCACTTACACCCTGTATTTGAGCGCACTTTTGTCAAATGATACTAACGCGGTGTGAGAGCGGTGCGTACTGGCGCTAGTGTATCACATGTGACACACGTAGGTATATCTTAGGTGTACAGTAGATACTAACGCGGTGTGAGAGCGGTGCGTACACTTGACGCACGCGTACTGGCGCTAGTGTATCACATGTGACACACGTAGGTATATCTTAGGTGTACAGTAGATACTAACGCGGTGTGAGAGCGGTGCGTACACTTGACGCACGCGTACTGGCGCTAGTGTATCACATGTGACACACGTAGGTATATCTTAGGTGTACAGTAGATACTAACGCGGTGTGAGAGCGGTGCGTACACTTGACGCACGCGTACTGGCGCTAGTGTATCACATGTGACACACGTAGGTATATCTTAGGTGTACAATAGATACTAACGCGGTATGAGAGCGGTGCGTACACTTGACGCACGCGTACTGGCGCTAGTGTATCACATGTGACACACGTAGGTATATCTTAGGTGTACAGTAGATACTAACGCGGTGTGAGAGCGGTGCGTACACTTGACGCACGCGTACTGGCGCTAGTGTATCACATGTGACACACGTAGGTATATCTTAGGTGTACAGTAGATACTAACGCGGTGTGAGAGCGGTGCGTACACTTGACGCACGCGTACTGGCGCTAGTGTATCACATGTGACACACGTAGGTATATCTTAGGTGTACAATAGATACTAACGCGGTGTGAGAGCGGTGCGTACACTTGACGCACGCGTACTGGCGCTAGTGTATCACATGTGACACACGTAGGTATATCTTAGGTGTACAGTAGATACTAACGCGGTGTGAGAGCGGTGCGTACACTTGACGCACGCGTACTGGCGCTAGTGTATCACATGTGACACACGTAGGTATATCTTAGGTGTACAGTAGATACTAACGCGGTGTGAGAGCGGTGCGTACACTTGACGCACGCGTACTGGCGCTAGTGTATCACATGTGACACACGTAGGTATATCTTAGGTGTACAGTAGATACTAACGCGGTGTGAGAGCGGTGCGTACACTTGACGCACGCGTACTGGCGCGAGTGTGAGGTCGCGCAGTGTGTACGCAGCTGCCGCTGAGTCTTGTATCGCATGTGACACACGTCGCATTCGTGGGCACCGCTTTTCTGTTATCAAGTAGACACAGAATTTTATAATAGTACTACCTACAGAATGGCCACAGCTCCGGATCTACGATTTTTCAAAACCGGAGCAAAACTTGACTTTGGCGCCCCTTCCCTCCAAGTGCATTTTTTTTACGTACCCTGTTCAATGTCCCACTGCTGGGCAAAGGCCTCCCCTTTTAATCTCTAATCCTCTCTATTGTTTCCACCCACTGGTTAATTCTCCAAGAAGGCATCCATGTTGCATGCAAGAATTTTTTCCCAGGTCGGCCAAGTCCAGGATACGTAGTTGCACTTGCAATACAATTAAAACTGAAGCAAGCGAAGAGAGCTCGATATTTTATTGCATTGTGATTAGCTAGTAGCTATATTATTACTTGGAATGACTTACTGCATTAGGGGTCGTACACAAATTACGTAACGCATTCAGGGGGGAGGGGGGGGGGGGGGGGGGGGAGTACGGCCAGGCGTTAGGTCCTGTTACGTGGGGGGAGGGAGGGGTTTAAGGTTTGCGTTACGTCACGCTTTTTTTTTCACCTTTATACCGCTTTCATAGCTAGATCGATCTATCGCTGTTTTGGATCACTACCTTTTTTAAATAACAACACGATTGAAATTTTGCGTTACGTAATTTCTGAACGATCCCTTAAGACAACAGTGTCAATACAATAAAAACCAGGCGCGAGCGAAGCGAGCTCGAGATTTTGCTACAATACAAAAAGATCAATGCAATACAATCTAAATCCAGGAGCGAGCGAAGCAAGCACGTGGTTTAAGACTAATTTAACCCCGACGCAAAAAGAGGGGTGTTATAAGTTTGACGCCTATTTCGGTCTTTCTGTCTGTCTGTGGCATCGTAGCGCCCAGGAGCGCGCTTGATTTCTTGCGATGCGGCTTTTTTTAAAGCTAATTTTTGCGGGGGTGTTCTTTCTTGTCTTTGTTTCATGCAAATCGGTTCAGCAGTTTTCTAGTAACTTTAAAAATTTCGAAAATAAAATAAAATTAGAAATTTAAAAAACCCACTACGCTAAAAACAAACATTTAAAAAGTGAAAAATTATTCAGTCATTAATTGACCTAAAATATCTTAAAGAGAGTTAAGAAGTAAAACATACATTTGCTTGTTTTACCGAACCATTTTTCACTTTTTAAATGTTTGTTTTTAGCATAGCGGTTTTTTTAAATTTGTAATTTATTTTAATTTCAATTTCACCGGGGAAACGGAGCCGGTGTAGAGGTCTCACTCATTGCGTTCCGTAGTTCTCATAATCTAAAATATTATAAAACTGTAACAGAAGCGTGTCTGTACATTGAAAATATTAACAAAAAAAAAGTTACGATATGGTTTTTAGATGTCCCTGATTCTGAGTGTTTGTTTGTTTAGATCGAGCATCACGCAAAAACTACTGAACCAATTTTGATAGCTTATGATAGCAACTTTTTTTTTTGGTAGCTTATGATCTGACTTAAAATCTGGTATACAGGGTGAAATTGATATCATTAGCATCCTTTTAAACTAAGAGTCTACCCATCAAACTGGACAACTTCTACTATGGCAGCAAACCGATCAAAGCAAAAATAAAAATCAGTTGTTGCATACATTTGAGTCGCGAACTCGCGCGTCGACATTGCAGTTTATTATGGAACAGCTGATTATTTATTTGCTCCGATCGGTTTGCTCCCATAGTAAAAGTTGTTCAGTTCGATTGGTAGACTCTTAGTTTAAAAGGATGCTAATGATATCAATTTCACCCTGTATCATTTGTGCGGACGAAGTCGCCGGTTAACTCTAGTTAACCGGACTCCAAATGATACACAAATGATAATAGACAAATTTCGACATAATAACTTTATGGTGTGCAAATAAAGAATATTTATGTTATGTACATAAATATTCTTTATTTGCACACCAAAATATACAGTAACAAAAACGAATAAAAAGAACGTAAGGGTACAAATGGCGGTCTTATCACTAAAAGCGATTTCTTCCAGACAACCATGGGATGGTTGGGACCTTGGTTTACTAAAGAAATTTGTCTATTTTTTAACCGACTTCAAAAAAGGAGGAGGTTTTTTAGCTTATACTTTGGTCCATTCTGTATGTGATGCCTGTGCTTACCTCGTCGTGCTTGTCTCTATGGTTATCATACGCGTTGACATCTATAAACCCCTTGAAGCACAGTTCACATTTGAGCGGAGAGTTGATATAGTTGACCGACTTGGATCTCTCAACCAACTCTTGCAGTTGTTGCTCTTTGGTCAGGATTATTTCACGGGCAAACTCTGTTATGCGACCTGCAAAAAAATGTGTAATAGGTCCACCGCTATAACTCGCGTAAACAAGAATCGACCACTCACATCCTCCTTAGCGTAAGCCCGCCCGCTTACGCTAAGCTCGCACTTTGCGAATGTTGTTTTATAAAAACCGGTAGGTAAGTGCAAGTCGGGCTACTCGCGCACCGAGGGTTCCGTTCAACACAACATATTAACTTACAAAAAAGTTGTTCTTCTTTCCGGGACCTTTAGCGCGAGACCGACTCATACTTGGCCGGTTTTTATTATTTGTTGTTATACTGTAGACTTTGCTCTATAATCACACCAAGTTTGACGCTTGTATGAATTACCGTTTTTACAATAGAGCGAAAAGAAAAAACGTTGATAAAAAATAGTTTCTTGTATTTTTATTGACATTTTTATTATTTGTTAGCAAATCCGGCATAATAACGCACATTCTGTGAAAATATCAGCTAATACGGTTCAAAATCTACAGCCCTATATAGGTAAGACAGACGGACGGACAGACGGACGGATAACATAGGGTGAAAACGGGGCCCTGTTACTAAATAGGGTTCCGTTTTCACCCTTTGGGTACAGAACCCTAAAAATGTTGATACCCTATCCTGTAATTAAAAATAAAATAATAACGTATTATATCTTTTACCTCTTTCTTCTCTTTTCAATCTTACTTTCACTTTCTCAGTCTTCTTCAGGCTAAAGTTCTTTAAAGGGATGTTGTCGTCAGAATCCGATTGCCAGATGTTATCATCAATGTCAGAGTGTTCAGGCTCTACAGAAAAAAATATATACAGGGTGTAAGTGACAGCAACTGCCTTCGTGGTCTAATGGTTAAGAGCATTGGCTCTCGACACGGAGGTCGTGGGTTCGATTCCCACGGGGGACACCCAGTGAAATGTCACTTCGTGCGTTTTTCCCCAGTTGGTTAGGACATTGCAGGCTTTTGCAGGCAATTGCAGGATTGTCTGAAAAGAAAAATTATTCCGTGCTTCGGATGGCACGTTAAGCCGTTGGTCCCTGCTACTATCTCTGGTGGTAGTAGTCGTTACATAAAAACCATGTCAGAGGCCGTAAGGCGGTCTGAAAAAACTCTGACACCAGGGCTCTGCCCACATGATAAGATGTGACAGCCTAGCAAATACTAAAACGGTGAACTCTGATCATCAAACAAAAAATCAGCTCTCCCATACAGAACTGCTGTACCTACCCGAGTAGAATGTATGGGACAGCTGATTATTTTTCGCGTCTCCTGAGGTAGGCTCCATAGTGAAAGTTGTTCAGTTTGATGGTCTGAGTTCACCGTTTCAGTATTTGCTAGGATGTCACTTACACTTATAATGACATACATGTACAATATGTACATTTATCAAAATAAAATAAAATAATTATCCTCTTAAAAAATGCCAGCATATTAAGAACGTCCGGGGAACCTTCGCTCAATACCTAATCTACCTACCTACAATCTACCGCCATACAACAATACTTATGGAATGCGAACTTGACAATATTTACTGCCCCAGATATTGAACGAACTTCCCGAACGAGTCTTGAATAATCTTTGTCTAATTAAGAAATATACAAAATTAAGTCAATAGTTAAGAAATACTACCTAACAAATGTCAATGTATCGAGTTAAAGAGAGCTCGCCACACCTCATATAAACCATATGTGGTTCTCGTAGGGTGGCTTTGAATCATCATCATCATCTCAGCCGATGGACGTTTACTGCTGGACATGGGCCTCCCCCAAGGATCGCCATAACGACCGGTCCTGCGCTGCCCTCATCCAACGGGTTCCCGCCGCCTTCACAAGGTCGTCGGTCCATCGTGTGCGGGGCCTACCCACGCTGCGCTTTCCGGTACGCGGTCGCCACTCGAGAACTTTTCGGCCCCATCGGCCATCGGTTCTGCGAGCAATATGCCCCGCCCACTGCCATTTTACTTTAGCAATTCTTTGGGCTAAGTCAGTTACTCTGGTTCTTCTGCGGATCTCTTCATTTCTGATTCGATCTCGCAGGGAAACTCCGAGCATGAGGCTTTGTATGATAAAATGTAATTTTTTTGTTTTAGATAAATAAACTAAAAAAAAAAGGACCCAATATATGAATGAATCTTTGACTACTTATACAGGGATTAGTTACCCGTCTAATTCTACTAACAAACATTTCTGCCACTTTTTAAGAGGGGCGAAGTAATATGACATCCGCAACTTTCGATTTTATTCCCATAACTTTAGATTCTAATTTTGAACGTGAAAAATCATGAAAAGTAGTCTCGCGTGAACCCCAAACGTTCTAAGTTCGAAATTATTGTTTCGCAATTATAGGCTGTCTCGTTTAGTGATAAGGTATACAATTGAATGTAAATGCACATGATTAATTGATCTTATACCGTGGCAGAGGGGAAATGCGACCGTAAGGCTAGTCCTTATAAAAAATCGTCAAAGGAATGACTGAATGAAATATACTTTATTTACACCAAACATAAAATACAATATATTTTGGTTGCAAAAACAATGTTTTTTTATTCTTTTTTTTTAAGGGACTTTAAATTAAATAAATAAATAAACACATATACACATTTTATGTACGTTTAGTTTCGGTGGGACACTACCCCAGGGTACAGGGCGTACAGCCGCTAAAATTTGAATTAATGTATGAATGAAATATACTTTTCATCTCTCATACTCTGAAAGAATTTCATTGTTTATCTAAGAAGCGGGTTGAAAGTGATACTTTTCTTCCCTAGGGCGGAAAAGTAATAAAAAAAATCTACGTACTGAGCAAAGGCAAGAAATCTATACAACCACACTTCGATAAAATTATATTAATTCTTATTTTTTTATAACTATTATGATCAATATATTTATAATAAAAGTTAATTTGAATAACAATATTTTTTGTCATTTGGAGACTTTTTTTAAATTATAAGAACAGAAAAAAGTGATCCCGATTAAAACCTCCGCGAAAAAAACGTGCTGGCTTAAAAAATATAAAAGCCATATAGTTGCGCGAAAAAGAAAAAAAGGGCTTTACAGCGAGATGTTGCAAATTTTTTCGTAAGGATCCGTTTTAAAACGCGTAAAAATCACTCTGGAAGTCTATCTGTCTCACTACATACATACATCTTCGTATGCTTTTTCTCTTTAGCATTGGCACCCCGAGTGATTTCAAATTAATTCAAACGTACCTAGTCAACATTAATTCGTCAAGCGATTCAGATATTGATTTTGCATATTATATCTGGCCTTTGTTTACTTTCCTCGTATTCGAAATGAAATGCAGAGTGTTTAACTCGGGCGAAAGACACCCATTTCACACTCGAACTATGGGCGCCCCTCACATTCGTTCGGGGCGCCAAACATCTCGTGTGAAATGGGTGACTTTCATCCCTTGGTTAACAATCTACTATTATTAACACCAAACAATAAATACATTACACAGGCACCTTCACACTTCTCCTGTTTAACCTCTTCACGTTTGATGGGTATCTCTTCTTTCACGGGCTCTTCTATGAGTCCTACAGTTTCCGGCGGGTCTTTGTACGAGATCACTTCTATGGGAGACACGCACAACTGTTTGTTTGTATGTGTGTTGAGGGTGGATACGCTTTCTGCTTTCTGCAATATTAGATTTTTACTTTAGTTAGACAATAACTGGAAATATTACTATAAACCAACCAATCATACTATATTGCACGTGCACATGCGGAACCAAAGAAATTGAACCTTCTTCTTAGGTAACTGCCGGGTATTGATTATTTGTGGTTGGGCTATTGCAAGCAACGGTCGTTGTAACACTGAGACCAGCGCTGGTCCTTTGTGTTCGCCCCGAGCTCACCCATATTTTACGCATACCTCCGAACTTATGGTATTTTCTTTTCATCCTCGGGAATGCAGGTTTCCTCACGATGTTTTCCTTCACCGCCGAGCTAGTAAATGATAAATACAACTGTACATAAATTCCGAAGAACTTAGAGGTACAGGCCAGGAATCGAACCGCGGCCTCAGGATTGAGGAGGCGCTAGCTCTCTTCCGTATGGGCTATCATCGCTCCAACTGCCGGGTAACTGGAGGGCGTTAGAGGGCGTGAGGTAAAAAGTTGGTGGGAGGCAGATAGTGTCCGTACCATAAAGTAATAGCTTGAATAGAGGAACTGGCAGCTGAGAGGGCGAGATGAACCTAGCGGCACCACTGTATAATAGAAAGAGATACGTGACGCGAGGCAATAGAACCGTTTTTGGGGATCTTATTGCAGGGTAAAAATTCGGTTTCTGTGAATAATTGCGAATCGAGAGTGAAATCTAAACTATTATAAAACTGTAACAGGAAGTTTGTCTGTACATTGAAGATATTAACAAAAAAAAGTTAAGACATGGTTTTTAGGTTTCCCTGATTCCATATCACCGATTTTTTGATTTTTTGTCTGTCTGTTTGTTCGTTTGAACGAGCATCATGCAAAAAACTACTGAACCGATTTTGATGAAACTTTTTTTGTTTGATAGCTTATTATCTGACTTAAAATCTGGTATATAATTTGAAGTCGCGGATTAACGCTCGTTGTAGATAATTTTGTGAAATATACTAACACTATTTCATTAAATAATCAACGATATCACGTTTGACTCCGTATTATAGACAGTGCTCGAATTTTTGCCTGCCGATAATCTCCTGAAAACCTCCGTAAACGGTTTCATTTGACAACTCACGTCAGTTCCTCTATTACTGTAAGGTATAATAACTTTATGGTCCGTACTGTATGTAGTACACTGAGAGTAGTAGATACACTTTCTTATACTGTGGTAGGCATAAGAGTATAGAGAAAGAGTTCGATGGTCTGAAGGTGGTCTGAAGCATCCTCCTGTTTTTTTTACTGTTTATTGTGATACAAAATATAAAGAAAAAAACGATTTTTTTTTATATAAGTTCTAACATAATTAGCTGAAACTATTTTAAGGGGGTGATCAGACCATCAAACTGAACAACTTTCTCTATGGGACCAATAAAAGAACAGCTGTCCCAAACAAAACTGCAAACATAGCTCGACTCTAATGTATGGGACAGCAGATTTTTTTTTCGTGTTCCCACCTCAGAAAGCTCGTTACCCCCCTTAGAAAAATGGAAAATAGTGAAAAAATAATTAAATAGTAGTAAGCACTGTTTCAATATCATCTTGTGAAATTCTAGCCAAAACTCAGAGGCAATACTGCAAAATTTGTGAGTCTTGCCACTGGGGCGGTAGCTATGAGCTAGGTGGCCGGTTGCCTCCCTTACGGAAAATCTCTAGCTACGCTAATCGGGTGATATTAAAAAAAAACTATAAAAACAGATCTGCAGATACTTTGCACAAACTGTTTCTAAAACATCTAGGTGTTCTTAGCTAAACTACAATAATCCTGGGCAAAATCCCGAAAATTCATAGAAAAGTATGATAAGTGTGGTACAGCTACTAGGCAATAATTAAAAATAACGGTAATTCCAGCCAGCCTAGTATAGTTTTTACCAGCCGATGGACGTCCACTGCTGGACATAGGCCTCCCCCAAGGATCGCCATAACGACCGGTCCTGCGCTGCCCTCATCCAACGGGTTCCCGCCGCCTTCACAAGGTCGTCGGTCTACCGTGTGCGGGGCCTACCCACGCTGCGCTTTACGGTACGCGGTCGCCACTCGAGAACTTTTCGGCCCCATCGGCCATCTGCCACTTCAATTTAGCAACTCTTTGGGCTATGTCAGTTACTCTGGTTCTTCTGCGGATCTCTTCATTTCTGATTCGATCTCGCAGGGAAACTCCGAGCATAGCCCTCTCCATTGCTCTTTGGGTGACTTTCAGCCTTTTTATGAGGCCTTGTGTGAACGACCACGTCTCTGTTCCATATGTCATCACTGACAACACACACTGATCGAAGACTTTCGTTTTAAGACACTGTGGTATTTGGGACGTGAAGATACTATGTAGCTTCCCGAACGCTGCCCAACCGAGTTGGATTCGACGGTTGATCTCTTTCTCCTTCATGCAATCTAAGGCGCAAATTATACAGAAAAGGTATAAAGGTGACCTCTACTACAAGCTGTTAACGGATCTAGGTCTACTTTCCCTGTGACCCTGAAAAATCAATGTTTGTCAATCTATCTAGTATAGTCTGTCTGTTGGTCCCTTATGCATTCCTATACCATAATGTTCGATTCCAATTAATCCTTGGTAAGTTCTTGTGGGCGGGAAGTAACGGAATGGTATCCCAGGGATGGCATACGCAGTAGAGGCAGACCGGTACGACAGTGGGAGGATGATTTCCCAAAGGGTTGGAGAATCAGTTCAAACATAAGAACAGAGTGGAGAATGTTGGAGGAGGCCTATGTCTTAGGACTACCCGTCCAAATGTAGGATTAAGATATGTTAAGTAAAGTGTAGAATAAGGAAAATACTGTGTCGGTAAATAAAGGCTATTTTATTTCATTTATTTTAAGTTGTTGTGGGCATGCCTGCATAGATTTCTGTTTCTGACAAAAAAAAACACATTGCAACACATTCCAGGTACAGCTAGTAAATAAATAAAATCACATCCCGCAACACATACCACAAGTAGCTTGTCAGCTTGTAAAGCTCTGTTGTAGAATTTGAAACATTTCATATAGAAGGTACATCATTATACAGGGTGAAATTGATATCATTAGCATCCTTTTAAACTGAGAGTCTATCCATCAAACTGAACCACTTTTACTATGGGAGCAAACCGATCGGAGTAAATAAAAAATATGCTGTTCCATACTCAACTGCAATCTCGACGCGCGAGTTCGCAACTCAAATGTATGCAACAGCTGATTTTTTTTTGCTCCAATCGGTTTGCTGCCATAGTAAAAGTTGTTCAGTTTGATGGGTAGACTCTTAGTTTAAAAGGATCCTAATGATATCAATTTCACCCTGTATACAATACGTACCACATTACCGCCATGTATAACTTGGGTGAGCAGCTTGTCAGCTTGTAAAGCCCTGTTGTAGAATTTGAAGCATTTCCGCAGCAGAGTGTGGCAGATATAGCAGAGAAGCTCTGGCTTTCCATCCTCTGGACAAATCTGGTAAAGATTGATAGATAAGTAGATAAACAACTTATTTACATAAGTAACACACATCTTCTCTTTATCTTATCTTGTTGTGGGGGCTAGCAAGCCAGCAACACTTCGACCCAGTGGGATCTTTTGTGTTAGTCCCAATACTTTTTGTTTTCTTCACCCTTCAAATACATGGTCAATGAAGGAGGCAATACCATTGAGGAGGCACATGCGTTTTGCCGCCAGGACATCACAGTCACAAAGAACATGCTCCATAGTCTCCTCATCCTCTCCGCATGCTCGGCAGCTGGGATCCAGGGTGAGTTTCATTTTGTGCATCATCGTGCCTGTGGCGTAGTGCCCAGTGAGGGCTCCGACTATGGCACGAGCATTGCTCCTGCTATTATTCAGTATGAACCTTGAGACACGAGTTGTCACATTGCTTATAAATTTTTTGGAGTGTGGAGCCATGCCACACAAGTCTATCCAGAATCAGCCACCTCTCATACCATGGTTTACTAATGTTAAAATGGGAAGGAAGTTGATAGAGCTGTTCTGCAGCCGGCACAGAGCTGTTCTGTTCCGGCCCGCAGCCGAACTCTGTGTGGCTACAGCCTTTAAGATTATTTTTACTTACACAGGCCCATCTTTTCTACTGGGCACTCTGGGCAAGTTCCCAGGACCCCGCGATCGATGGGGCCCCCTAGTTCCTGCCCGATCACCAAGCGATAACCAATATTACCGATAAATACAATAATTTTCCGAAAATATCGGTTTTTTGGTATTGTAATGAACAAGGAGCCTAACAAACAGTGGCAAACAGTTGGCTGCCTACCTACATCTTGTAGGTCTAAATCTAGAATTTTGCTTACTTACTCCTTTTGCATGTTTTTTAATGAAATAGTCAGTCATTTTTTGTTTTTTTTTTCGAATTGACAAATACAGCATTGCTCAGGGAGCATCGACTGCTTATTACTGCGGACTATGGGGGGACCACACCAGTGACGGCGAAGCGCCCTGGTAGGTCTACCGAACCAATGCATGAGCTTAAGCAACCTGCCCAAGGGGCACCCCTAAGGGGTACGGACCTCGGCAATGGGCGTTGCTAGGACTATGCGGGCTACGATTGGGTAGTGGGGATCGGTGAGAATCGGCCAGCGATGTGCCGGTAGCGTCTGTAGGCGCCAGAAGGCAAAAGAGTGGGCAGAGAACGGGACGAACCCCCCCGGGCACGGTGGGGATTTCGATTTTTACTACAACGACGCAACAAAGAAATGATTGTGTTACCGCCGGCGGTGATCGTGTTGTGTGTGTTTGTGTCGGTGAGTCGTGATTGGAGGGCCGCTATCATAGCGACCGTGATCGGGTCGTAATAGTCAGTCAGAGTGTCATAGGGTATTAAATAGTCCTCTGTCATATTCATATCATAGTCATAGGGGCCCAATTATCCTAAAGTGCCCTGGGCCTCCAGTAGGTTAAAGACAGCCCTGTACTTACAGTAATATCAGTGAATTTTTACTTGCCTTAATATCAGTGAATTTTTACTTGCCTTAATATCAGTGAATTTCGTGAATATGTCTTGAAATGGAGTATTTATTATAACATGCATTCGCACATCAGCCACTAGGCACACTCTGCACATTACCACATTGGACATTTTAGTTAAAAAATTGGATAAAAACTGAAGAAATATTATATACTTTTTCTAAGGTATTACGATTTATAAGATCAATATTATAAATCCCATGAAAATTTATACAGCATTTAAATGTATTTTATTATACAAACAAAATTACAAATCAGCGTCCACAACAAACAAAAAAGAGAATTTTTTAATTTTGACATTGACATTTGACTTTGGAATTTAGAGAAGCACTGAGGTGCGTTCACGACCTTTAGGTGCGGTTGTTTTTCAACTCGCTCTAAGGTACGGAACGACCGCGCCAATTTTTAACTCGCTATGAGGTACGGAACGATCACGGTTGCTTTATAACCTCAAATTTTGACATTTAAAGTAATATGGGCTTCCAGGGCTTCCATCATTTCCAAATACAATAAAAAAACTAATTTTCCTTGTTAGCAAATCAAAAAGTGAATAAAAATTGTTTGAAAAACAAACTTTTATTCAAAACGCGCGAAAAGTCAAGTAACCACAGATAATTAAAACGTCAGAGTGTTTTTTAACCATCGAATTTGATGGTTAAAAGTTGCAACCCGTCAGAGGTTCGGAACGGTTGAGTTGTGACAACCGAGTTGCAAAGAGCGTTTTTCACCGAGCCTCGGAACGGCGTTAGTGCGAAAAGTTGCACTCGGGGTGCACCTGGGGTGTAGGTTCTGAACGCAGCCCTGTAGTGGTAATAACCGGAAAATCCACGATAATGGATTGTCTTTCAACACCAAGACAATTTCAATACTGGTATGAACTTGTTAAATATTAGTGGATGCAGGTGAACGGAAGATAATATTCTAAAAAATATTGTTGTTTGGCAAATAAGTTAAAATATAATATCCGTATTACATAATTTCAAAAACAAGATGATGATTAAAATCATATAATCGAGATTCTGAGCCCAGACTCTATTCTTCCTTTGCGTTTCTTTTTTACAATATCTCATTTCAAAACAAACAAAAAAAACTATCAGAAAATGTTTGGAGAAATAAATTGGAATGTTTTCTTGTTCACTGAAATAAATAATACTTAAAAAGAATAATTTTTCGCAAGGTCATCACCAAATCAGAACCGTTAATTAAAAATCCAAACTAACTTCTATTTTAACTAAATTCTATTCTATATCTATTTGCAGTTTCTAAACGAAATTCATTGAAAGAAATGACACTGAAGTGCTGCCAGGTTAGGCAGTTTATCGCCATTTATTCTTTATCAGGAGATCTACGGGCGTTAAAAAAATTCGATCGGTGACCGGTCACTGCGCCGTTTAGGCTGTCTCCAAAATTTTAATAGGTGATTTTAGGCTATTTCGATTCAGCTGAATCAGTGCCTAAACAATGCAAGTTTGTAGTACTAAAGGATACAGTATTTAAAAAAATATATATGTCACGAATAGCAAATCTCGCAAATACACCCAACATTCAGCGTTTAATTTGAACAGTTTGCGGTATTTTTAGGGTAGTTTAGGCTAAATTACATTTAAACGGGTAGAAAATTGGGCGGCTTAAAACTAGCTGAGACCTGGCAACACCGTGTCATTCATTCATTAAAAAAAATCGTATCGTAAACCAAACGATCTATTTATTATTGTTTTGATTCAATTAATTACTTTTATTACGTGAATTACGCATAAAATGCCCGCAAGAAAAGTTCCTCCGTGTCCATCGAACTTACATTAACAATTCTAAACTGTCCATTAGCATTTTAATCTTATCAAAAGCGCGATGTCAACCGATTTCTGACTCGATCCAACATAAACAAAATTTGAAATGTTACCTATTTTGCTTTACAATAATATGGAAGGGGGTTCTAATTCGATTAATAATAACGCTAACTCTACTTACTCTAATATATACGATGAAAATGTAATACTAAACTGTGTTAGAAGTCGGAAAAAAGTTACGGAATTACCGAATTGTCCGGTTTGCAGTGTAACTATAAGGCAAGGGGAACTCGATTCGCATCTTTCCTTAGAAGTGGAGAGGCTACAAAAGTTATCCAACGGTGGTTCTAAAAGGAAGTTAAGTGTTAGTGCTAATAGTTCGGGGTCAAACTTGGCTGTACCGGGGTCAAGTACCAGCTTGGAAGTCTCTGATGATCAGGATGTGGATGTAACGGGATGTCCAGGCAGTGATGTTTATCAGGTAAGTTGGCTATGTATAAAATAATGGCTTTGATTTTGGTTGGGAAGCCGTGGTGGTCCAGTGGCGAGTAACCTTGCCTTAAACACAGGAGGCAATGGTTCGATCCCTGTCCAGGCCGACTTGAGTGAGTTTCTCGGAATTTATGTACGATTTGTAACACCACTGGTTTTTGAAGGAAAAAATCATAATCATAATCATAATAATCATTTATTCCATAAAAATATTGTTACATGTCAAATGCACTCCTTAACTACTTATAATTATATCTATACTATTATAAAACTGTAACAGGAAGTTTGTCTGTACATTGAAGATTTTAACAAAAAAAAAGTTATGGTTTTTAGGTGTCCCTGATTCCATTTCACCAATTTTTGTATTTTTTGTCTGTCTGTTTGTTTGTGTGTTTGTTTGTTTGATCGATTATCACGCAAAAACTACTGAACCGATTTTGATGAAACTTTTTTTGTTTGATAGCTTATGATCTGACTTAAAATCTGGTATATAATTTGTGTGGACGAAGTCGCGGGTTAACGCTCGTTATTTATATTACAGTCCGGTTACATTCTAATAACATTAGGTACAAAGTTATAAAATTCATCAATGTCATAGAAAGCACGATCTATAAGCCATGTTTTTAATTTATGTTCAAAGGTACAATTTTCTTTGCACTGTTTGATATCGTTGGGGAGTTTATTGTAGATTTTAGGGCCTATTATATATATGGATTTAGTCGATTTTTCTAGTCTACAATTTGTAACTATTAAGATTTATTTCGAAGTGAATACTTGTTAAACCCAGTTTTATCTGGAAATTTTTCTATGTTTTTTCTCACAAATTTAGAAATGTCTAGTATGTACTGAGAGGTGAGTGTTAGAATTTTTGTACTAATCTATAATAATTTAATAATACATCGTGAGGAAACCTGCATGCTTCGATATCGAGGCATATATTGTACCCACTGTCCATAACAAGTGGCGACGGGCTCACTCCCCGTCACACTGGACAGAGTTTCGGTACTACTAGTGAAACGTGGATGTTTTGAGGTTTCAGAATATCTCTGACTACACCCTCGGGGAATATATGATTGACGGCTCGGTAGCACAGTCTGTAGTGAACCTGCCTGCTGTACCAAGGGTTGCGAGTTCAAATCCCGTAAGGGACAAATATTTATATGATGAATATGAATATTTGTACCCGAGTCATGGATGTTTGTATCTATATATGTATTCTATATCGTTGTCTAGTCATCATAATACAAGTCCAGGTACTTTAAATGTGACTAGATAATTTGTGTGCAAGGGATAGGAAAAAATGGAAAAAGTTGGAGGAGACCTATTCTGAAGGGCAAACAGACAAAGATAGCCGGTGTCATAGTGAAAGTGAATAAAACAATATTAATTTATAATGCATGATCAGATCAGTGATAAATAAATATTATGTATATTAATGATAATTTAATTTAATTTGTATAATGTAATGGAATAATATTAATTTAATCTGATGTAAAATTGCATGCAAGAATAATATCAATGTGTAAAAAAATAATTAATTGATAATCTAATCTATTGTGGAATATTATTGGCACCTTATTTTGTACAATATATTTTTTATGTGAAATGTAAACTGTCTGAATAAAGGGCTTATTCATTCATTCAAATAATTTGTGTGACAATGTCCAAGATATTTATTATTATTTAAAGCCAGGCCACACAGAAGCGGTTTTGTGGGAAAGCAGACCGGAGGTGGACCTGCGGGAAGCGAATATCTCCAGACCTTTCTGTGTGTTTTGTTGTGTATGGTGTGGTGTGGTGGTAATGTTCGAGTTTGTATGTACCCTACCGCTTCCCGCAGGTCATAATATTATGTGAGAGACTGGTTCCTGCCATAGATTTATAAACAATGTTTATTTAGGAACTTTAGTATAATGAACTTACAACTATTGTTGGTAAGTGGGTGTCTGCGTGTGCGAGTGGAGGGGGGGTGTTGTAGGTTTGTGCGCCCTATTCATTCAAGTACAGTAAGTAAGTAGTTTAATGCTGGTAGCCATTTTGTCAACTTTTGTTTACAATTATGCTTTGTAAGTGGATACATATTTATTATTTGATTATATAAGTAAGAGCCTAGAAAGCAAAAGAAGCGAATTGAGGACTTATTAGTGAGTCGATTTTGACCCTGGTAACAGTCCACTGGATTGGAACGTCTGCAGCCACCAGACGCTGTGGACGAGAAGATTGTGAGCGAGTGTTGTTTCAAGACTGTCTGTAGTATAAATAGCTGTCGTATTGTTAACACTTTACATTTTTTGTAGAGTAGCTCTGTTGAATAACGATAAGGTAAGAAAGACGAGACCTTGAGAATTGCTCTCTGAGTCCTCTCTAGGTTCAACAGGGTTGTTTTTGGAGCACCACCCCAAGAGGTGATGCAATATGTCAAAATTGACTGAGCAATAATATACAAATTTTCTAGTTTTCTCATCCGCTACATGTCTCGAGAGTCTTAAAAACGTGAATTAACTTTTGCAGCCGCCCATTTAGAACTTCTATATGTGCGTGAAACCTGAGGGTTCTATCTATTACTACCCCTAGATATTTAATTGCTTCCACTTGACCCATTAAATAAGTTATGTCTTCCTTAAATTTAAGATGCATTTGTGAAATGTTAACATCCCGATATGCTGATGCTTTGCTGTGCTAAATACTGTGAGTGAATGGCGAGTGCTAAATCAGAGATGTTTTTAGATGTAAATGTTGTTATCTAACTTATCGGGCGTCAGCATAACTACTTAGTGGGTCATATAATGACCAAAGTCTTGAAAACAAATGGAAAAGCAAAGGACTTTTTTTCCATGTGTTTAACTCAACTGCCCTCTATTGTGATGTGCAACAAGTACTGACTAACTGTCAAAATGTCATCTCCAAGGCAACCAGCCCATCTAGCATCTAGTATGATTTCTCTACATGCGCGCGTCTTGGCTTCGTTCACTACATCTGAAAAGCCTGGGAAGAGATCACAGAACATTATAAGAGGGGTTAGAAATACAAAGGAGCGCTTTTGCCTCGAAGACGACTTTCGCCACTTGTCTTCCCGCTCACGCTGCTACAATTACTCATGACCCCTCGCTCGCACCACGCCGCGCGCCTTATGGTGTTATGCAATTTATTGCATAACATGTGGCGACACGTTCCACGCCTACTTTGTACTTCTAACCCTGTGGAAGAGATCATACTAGAAGGGCAGGTTGTGTCTGTCCTTTTATTATCAACGTAAATAACAATTTTGATAATTTCTAAACCTGATACCGTTTGCAGAGGATCCACTCAAACCGGCTTCGTCGACTGCGGGCTCGGCGACGCTCGACCCCGCCGCCGCAGCAAGGCGAGTGTCCCGTCTGTGACGTCACGCTTCCAGTGTCCCGTCTGCATCGACACGCGCTGCGCTGCCTTAAGCGAACCGGCGCTGATGTGGACGAGGATGTATCTAGCAGCGAGGAAGGCAGCATCGATGTAGAGGTGAGAGTCTATCTGCACACTTTTTCTTTTCCCCTGGAGATTCTTCTGTAGACCTTGCCTAGGTCATATTGTCTAGATTCTGGTGTAGTGTAACCTATCTAGTTCCAGTTATTGGACGTCAGTCGACGCGGTAAACTAGGGACGTCCGCCATAACGTAACGTATTTGAGGCACTTCATCTAGATAAGTTTAACCAACAAGACTATATATATCCTCAGTGACAGCCAAGCAGCTCTCAAAGCCTTGAACTCCTACTATGTGAGTCCCAAGCTAATTCTGAACGGAGTGAAGACCCTCAACAAGCTTGGTCTTCACAATACCGTAAGATTAGTTTTGGTTCCGGGACATACCGGCGTCCAGGGTAATGAGAATGCAGACGAGCTGGCGAGGGCTGGGTCAGAACGAAAGATGGTTGGCCCAGAACCAAGTGTGGGAATCCCGGCATGCAGTATAAGAATGGCCATTAGCGATTGGGCTGATAAAGCACACAAACTGGAGTGGTCTAGCCTTGTAGGCCTACAACACTCCAAAAACTTTATCAGCAATGTGACAACTCGCGTCTCAAGATTCATATTGAATAATAGCAGGAGCAAGGCTCGTGCCATAGTCGGAGCCCTCACTGGGCACTACGCTACAGGCGCGATGATGCACAAGATGAAACTCACCCTGGATCCCAGCTGCAGAGCATGCGGAGAGGATGAAGAGACTATGGAGCATGTTCTTTGTGACTGTGATGTCCTGGCGGTAAAACGCATGTGCCTCCTCGGAGATGGATACCCGAAACCGGGAGATCTTAGGTTTCTTCCCCTCAATGGTGTTGCCTCCTTCATTGACCATTTATTTGAAGGGTGAAGAAAACAAAAAATATTGGGGCTAACACAAAAGATCCCACTGGGTCGAAGTGTTGTTGGCTTGCCAGCCCCCACAACAAGATAAGATAAGATAGATAAGTTTCTAAGTCTCAATTAGTTATTAAGTACTAACTTAGTTTGTAAGGCTGTTTTTGTTTTTGTTGTGTTTTGTTTTGTTTTTACTAACGCTGTATGGATCTCATAGTTATCTGAATAAATAAAGATTGAATTTAATTTAATAACACCGGCTAACAGGCTATATCATAAACCATATTGATTGAATTTTTCTGTAGTGAGTAAAAAGAGTTTAAAATGTATATAGGGTCCTTCCTAATATGCTGACACTTTTTTAAGGGGATCACCAGACCATCAAACTGAACAACTTTCTCAATGGCATCAACATCAAAATCTCGAAGAAATAATCAACTGTTCCACACAAAACTGCAAACCTACTCGAGCCAAATGAACGCAATTTCGACATTGGTCTCATAGAGAAAGTTGTTCAGTTTGATGGTCTGATCATGCTATTAAAAAATCGTCAGCATATTAAGTTGGACCCTTTGATTTTTTGTATTTTTCCCTGAATATTTATAAACTTGCCTAACTCCTGTTTCCTCCTCCTTCGGCTTGACGTTGAGTTCACCCATAGAACATTATAAGAGAGGTTAGAAATGCAAAGTAGCGCTTCTGCTTCGGAGACGCCACTTGTCTTCCCGCTGAGGCTGCTACAATTACTCATGCCCTCTCGCTCGCACCACGCCGCGCGCCTAATGGTGTTATGCAAATCATTGCACAACCTATGGCGACACGTTCCACGTCTACTTTGCACTTCTAACCCCTCTTATAGTGTTCTTTGAGTTCACCTTATACATATACTAGCGACCCGCCCCGGCTTCGCACGGGTGCAATGCTGATATATAAGGTCTAACAAAATTAGGTTAAACTATTTTAAGGGGATGATCAGACCATCAAACTTTCTCTAAGGTACCAATATCGAAATCGCGAAAAAAAATCAGCTGTTCCATACAAACCTACTCGACTTAAATGTATGGGACATCAGATTTTTTTTTTCGCGATTTCGATATTGTTCCCAGAGAGAAAGTTGTTCAGTTTGATGGTCTAATCATCCCCTTAAAATAGTTTCACCTAATTTTGTTAGACCTTATATAAACCTTCCTCTTGAATCACTCTATCTATTTAAAAAAAAATCGCATCAAAATCCGTTGCGTAGTTTTAAACATCTAAACATACATAGGGACAGACAGCGGGAAGCGACTTGGTTTTACACTATGTAGTGAAGATATAAATGGTGTTATCACAAATTGTTGTAGAACGACGAGCCGGCGCGAGGGTTCGGGGCGGAGTACCAGTGGTGCGGGGAGTGGCGCGTGCGAGCCACCGCGCTGCAGGAGGGGGATGCGCGCGCCGCCACCTGCGTGCGCCGCGCCTCCAACGACCTGGCGCTGGTATGTTATGTTAACAGATAGTAGATTTGACGGCCCAGTCTGTAGTGAACCTGCCTTCTGTGCCGAGTGTCGCGGGTTCGAATCCCGTAAGGGACAAATATTTATATGATGAATATTTGTACCCGAGTCATGGATGTTTATATCTATATATGTATTCTATATCGTTGTCTAGTCATCATAATACAAGCCCAGGTACTTTAAATGTGACTAGATAATTTGTGTGACAATGTCCAAGATATTTATTTATTTATTATAGTACCGGTGGTGCGGGGAGGCATATTCATTTATTGCATAGCCACATGGTTGTCTTAAATCTAAATACACTGTTTATAGTCCTTCAGACATGTCGCACCCCGTCGGGGCACTGCAATATTTGAGAGAGAGTTTGAGATTACATTATTTCATTTTTACAGAATTCAAAATCAAATAAGATACATGTCATAATTATTACTACCTATAATTAGCCCCAGAAATACACATGTCAAGTTTTTAGAGTCTGTCAATAAAGTGTCAATTAATTTAGTTTAATTAATGTCAATTTTTGTGTATTCAATAAAGAAATCGTTTAAGAGGCTATGTTGGCTCGTGGAGCTGGTGGACCCTCGGGTGGAGTTAAATAAGACAACGTGTGTTCTCGGTTCGATCGTATATTGGAATGGCCGAATCCTCTCCAGGTTTTGTCCACTTAGAGAGGTCAGTCGATGGTAAACAAAGGTGACAAGACGGTGGCGACGTCTGCCGATATGCACCCGTACTAAAAAGGCGACATCTGCATTACGCCACCCGAACTACATATCTAAGTGACGGCGCTGTCTTTAGACAGGCTATGTGAAAAAAATAGGATTCTTCAAAGCGTCATATATCATGAAGTACTAACAGTAGGAGTATGATTTGCGGATACGTGTAAATTGAACATATAATTGAAGTTTTGATTAGAGCCAAAACAAGATTAAGACACATTTTCTCGATAGAAAAACAAGCCAAAGTAGCCTCCGTCTTTATCGATAAACGCTAGGAACTGCTAAACGGTGAATAATAGAAACACGAGACTTGATTTAAAAAAAGAGATTGATATTTTACAAATTTTGATTAGAGCAGAATTGAACTTACATAAATAGTACATACACAATTAATTAAAGTTTGTTTTACGCCTGTGTTGTTTCAGGCGCGTGCGCCGCCCCATCTCTTTCTCTCGCATCAGGCAGTAATATAAGCTATCACACGCCCATTTCGCTTTAATTATTTTTCGAGATAGGCCCTTAATTCATAAAATGCATACTTTTAGGTAGTATTGTAGTTTGAGTAGATGTACTTTCCATCAGTCTAGTATGAAATGAGGTCTTATGTTACTACGAGCGTTAACCCGCGACTTCGTCCGCACAAATTATATACCAGATTTTAAGTCAGATCATAAGCTATCAAACAAAAAAAGTTTCATCAAAATCGGTTCAGTAGTTTTTGCGTGATACTCGTTCAAACAAACAAACACCCAAACAAACACACAAACAAACAGACAGACAAAAAATCCAAAAATTGGTGAAATGGAATCAGGGACACCTAAAAACCATATTGTAACTTTTTTGTTGTTAATATCTTCAATGTACAGACAAACTTCCTGTTACAGTTTTATAATAGTATAGATTCATAGCAAATAAATTATTTCATTTCATTTGTGAACTGTAATATTATGAGTGTGTTACTTATGCAAATAAATTGTTTATCTATCTATCTAACTTTCTCTATGGGAGCAATATCGAAATCGCGAAAATAGAATCTGCCGTCCCATTTCAGTCGAGTTATGTTTGCAGTTTTGTATGGGACAGCGGATTTTTTTTCGCGATTTCAGTGTTGGTCCCATAGTAAAAGTTGTTCAGTTTGATGGTTCAAACTCTAAAGCACCATGTTTAATATGTAATGTAACGCATTTAATTTAAAACAATGTTTTTCACCAGGTTGTGGATGGAGACGAGGACACGGAGTTGTACGGACCTCCACAATACTCCCCCTCAAGGATAGCAGCAGATGTAAGTAATAATAGTAACACCTGAAAATTCACAATGTTTTTAAAAAATCACTCTGTATTTTATATACAGTCATGTGTTATATCTATACATTAGACAAAGTGTGATCACCTTCACACGAGAAAGAACAAAAATGAATAATAAAACTTTATTTATTCTTCTTCCACACGAGCAAGAACTACATGAGCTCATTGCGCCTTTCTACTATCGGACTTCCAGACGCACCGTGGGATATCACCCCTTTTTGGTTGACGTGGGATACGTATCCGCACCAAGCGCCTTTCTGAATCTTTTATAATGCGCACAGCCAAGGAGTGGAACGCCCTGCCTGCGTCAGTATTTCCGAGCGCTTACAACCCGAATTACTTTAAAGTACGAGTGAATAGGCTTCTTCTGGGTGAGCTCGCTACATCTTCGACCCCATCATCGTCCTGACGACTAGATTGAGGTCAAGAGAAAACCCATACGTAATAAAAAAAAAATTAAAAAAAAAAAACAAGAAAACAGTTTAGTAGGTACTTAAACTAAACAAGTTATAACATGGAATTGCTATGGCATAGACAAAATAAAATTATAGACAGTAGTTTTTGTTCTACTGTCATTATTCAGGGAGAAAACAGGGTTTGTATGGACTAAACCATACTGGTCTATCCTCTTAAACCACATTATCGCTAACAATGTCTTTGTTCTGCAGGCAGAAATAGCAGAGGAGCCGCCTTCAGAGGAATCAGAACAGAGAGCAGAGACGAACGGAGAGAAGATAGAAGATAAGACTCCACCGTCCAGCGCCAGCGCCGGCGCATCGAGACATAACGGACTGGTCGAGGCCAGCGCCGAGGTACAGTAGATAAATAACACTCACAGGCGTTGTAATGATCCCAAATTAAGTCTTAGGCGCGGTTTATACAGAAGAGTCGTGTGGCGGTGGCGGATAGTCAAAGTAACACCAATATAAACCGTAGCTCAAAAGTTCGTAGCATAGCGTCGATTTTGTCGTATTGGAAATCGCGCCCGCGCCTCCAGGCGACATCGCCTGGAGGCGCGGGCGTAATTCTCCAAACGACGCTATGCTACGTACTATAAGGTTTTTATTGTGTTGCTTTAACTATCCGCCACCGCCACACGTCTCTTCTGTATAAAGTAGGACGGACGGACGGACAGACGAACGTACAACGTCAACCACTTTAGTTCTCTAACGTATCAATTCATTTCTAACATGTATACCCATGCCAAATTACAGCTTTCTAGTACTAATAGTATCTGAGCTAAGCCGCGGACAGACGGACTGACATGGCGAAACTATAAGGTTTCCTTATTGACTATAGAACGATAAAATTTTATCTTAAGGTGGTTTCAGTCCATACAAAAGTTTGACGCACAATACGCGTAGACGGAATTCATAAAAGTAATATTTTATAAATGGAAAAATAGTTTAGAAAATCTAGTTGCCGCGTAACAAATAACATTTGCAATTTATAATATAATTACGAAGATATAAAGCTTTTAAACTTTTATATGAAAAATTTCAAAGCTTTATATCTTCGTAATTATTTTATAAATTGCAAATGTTATTTGTTACGCGGCATCTAGATTTTCTAAACTATTTTTCCGTATATACAAAGTTACTTATATCAATACCGTCTACGCGTATTGTGCGTCAAAGTTTTGTATAAAATTGAACCCTCTGCAACCGCCTTAAGGGGCCATAGACTCTGAAGAATATTTTCTTTGATGCGAGCACTACATTCTCGCCGAGAACGAGAGTGTGGATGCCCTTCATTGTTCTCGTATCGTCATAAGCCGTAGTAGTAGAGCTGCATGAGCTCATCCCACCTTCCCCCTTTTACTATCGGACTTCCAGACGCACCGCGGGATACCACCCCTTCTTGGTTGATATCCCACATATCCGCACTAAACGCCTTTCTGATTCTTTTATAATGCGCACAGCCAAGGAGTGGAACGCCCTTCCTGCGTCGGTATTTCCGAGCGCTTACAACCCGAATTACTTTAAAGTACGAGTGAATAGGCTTCTTCTGGGTTAGCTCGCTACATCTTTGACCCCATCATTGTCCTAAGGACTAGATTGAGGTCAAGAGCAAACCCATTTTCAATAAAAAAAAAATCCTTGAAAGTTCTCGCCGAGAAGTTTTTGCGAGAGTGAAGATGCCTGCTAGAGAAACGCGACTGCTCATCCCTACGAAAAGTGCGTGCGTGCGCCGTATATTCAATTAATAAAAAGAATTAACAAAAGTACTTTTTATAGATTAGACTAGAAAAACTAATGGTGAATATATAGTCCTCCTAACCGTGTTCGGCTATGGCGACTTCAGCAACAAAATTATATTAAGGTATAAATAAGATTAAACAACTAAATAAAATATTACGTACTACACTACTAAATTCGGATTATGATAGGCCCTAATATGACTCGCAAAACCGAACTTTGTTTTAAAAATTCGGTCACATGAAGAGCAGTAGAGTGGCCCGGAGGCATTGTAAGTGTAGACGTAGGAGGGCTTGGGTCGAGTTTTCCGGATCTGACGCTTTCTAGACGCATGAAGTTCTTCTAGACGCATTCGTTCAAAGTCTTTAACGCTTCTATTAATGTTAAAGCGCCATTCCGGTCTCCGTGATGCAAGCTCCTCCAAACGTTCGATTGGTATGTTGCAAGCAGTGAGGTGGCGTTTGAGCACATCTTTGTACCGCAGGTATGGTCTGCCTTGCTTACGTATAATGGTAAATATCTATACTATTATAAAACTGTAACAGGAAGTTTGTCTGTACATTGAAGATATTAACAAAAAAAAAGTTACGATATGGTTTTTAGGTGTCCCTGATTCCATTTCACCAATTTTTGGTTTTTTTGTATGTCTGTTTGTTTGTGTGTTTGTTTGTTTGAACGAGTATCACGCAAAAACTACTGAACCGATTTTGATGAAACTTTTTTTGTTTGATAGCTTATGATCTGACTTAAAATCTGGTATATAATTTGTGCGGACGAAGTCGCGGGTTAACGCTCGTGTGAGTATAAATACCAAAAATTGGAAATTATTTTAAGTTCTTCTAAAACGAGAAAAATGTTTAAAAATACAAGAAAATACGTCATCTTTGAGATAATTTTCTATGTAGTGAAGTAATTCCAATCGTGTATTCAATTTGTGATTTCACTAGATAAACTATCCAAGAATACTGAGGTATGATTTTCGTTTCGATAAATTGTATGAATTTAGTCGAAAAATGAAAAATAAAAGATGCCTCCAATGTGTTTCGTCCTACCATTGGGCTTTAATCTTTGACTATTTATTATAAGGACTAGCCTTGCGGTAGCATTTCCCTTCTGCCACGGTATAAAATTATTTAATTATGTGCATCTACATTCAATTTTATACCTTACGAGCGTTAACCCGCGACTTTGTCCGCACAAATTATATACCAGATTTTAAGTCCGATCATAAGCTATCAAACAAAAAAGTTTCATCAAAATCGGTTCAGTAGTTTTTTCGTGATGCTCGTTCAAACAAACAAACACACAAACAAACAGACAGACAAAAAATCCAAAAATTGATGATATGGAATCAGGGATACCTAAAAACCATATCATAACTTTTTTTTTTGTTAATATCTTCAATCTACAGATAAACTTGCTGTTACAGTTTTATAATAGTATAGATCACTAAACGAGACAGCCTATAATTTCGAACTTAGAACGTTTGGGGTTCACACGAGACTTCTTTTCATGATTTTTAACATTCAAAATTAGAATCTAAAGTTATGGGGAATAAAATCCAAAGTTGCGGATTTCATGTTACCTCGCCCCCCGCAAAAAGTGGCAGAAATGTTTGTTAGTAGAATTACACGCGTAACTAGTCCCTATATAAGTAGTCAAAGGCCTTAATATAATATGACTGTTTTGCTGATATGTGGGCCCGCGTGCGTGGTGGAGTATGAACCCCTCTCACTATTATTCGTGAGAGGCGTTTGCCCTACAGTGGGATCCCGCAGGATATAGCGCGTGTTTATACTGCAGAAGCGTGCTGTCCGCATAGTATCACGTGTACCAACGCGTACACCAGCCAAAAGTATTTTTGTTAGTAAAAAAATTCTAACACTCACCTCTCAGTACATACTAGACATTTCTAAATTTGTGAGAAAAAATATAGACAAATTTCCAGATAAAACTGGGTTTAACAAGTATTCACTTCGAAATAAATCGGACTTAATAGTTACAAATTGTAGACTAGAAAAATCGACTAAATCCATATATATATAATAGGCCCTAAAATCTACAATAAACTCCCCAACGATATGAAACAGTGCAAAGAAAATTGTACCTTTGAACGTAAATTAAAAACATGGCTTATAGATCGTGCTTTCTATGACATTGATGAATTTTATAACTTTGTACCTAATGTTATTAGAATGTAACCGGACTGTAATATAAATAATATAATTATAAGTAGTTAAGGTGGTTTCAGTCCATACAAACGTTTGACGCACAATACGCGTAGACGGAATTATTAAAAGTAATATTTTATATATGGAAAAATAGTTTAGAAAATCTAGTTGCCGCGTAACAAATAACATTTGCATTTTATAATATAATTACGAAGATATAAAGCTTTTAATATTTTGTATGAAAAATTTCAAAGCTTTATATCTTCGTAATTATTTTATAAATTGCAAATGTTATTTGTGACGCGGCATCTAGATTTTCCAAACCATTTTCCCATATATACAAAGTTACTTTTATTAATACCTTCTACGCGTATTGTGCGTCAAAGTTTTGTATAAAATTGACCCCTCTGCAACCGCCTTAAGGAGTGCATTTGACATGTAAAAATATCTTTATGAAATAAATGATTATGATTATCACAAACCTTTTAAATACAATGAGTTGATATTCTGTTTCAGACCAGAATACAAGCTTTAAAGGCGAAAATTAGAGAATTGGAGAAGAAACAGAATGCAGCGTCAGAGGTAAGCTTTACATTGATTTCATACATACATACATACATATGCTCACGCCTATGTCCCACTACTGGGGTAGGCAGAGACAACAGATCGCCACATGCTACGATTCTGATACAAGCTCGTCGGTTCCGGGTACATTTTATTTGGCCCTTCTTCAGTACGCATCCGATTTGGTCAGCATACGTGCGCCTAGGGCGACCCCTTTCAACCATTCCACTCACACTTGCCTTGTAAATTTCATACGTCAACCTACTTTCGCTCATTCTTTCCACATGGCCAAACCACCTCAACATACTTTTTTCAATCCTAGTCACTATATCTTCTTTCATACCACATCTTTCTCTAATCACACTATTCCGTAACCGGTCATTCAAAGTCACACCACACATACTACGGCGGGAGCGCATTTCAACCGCATTTATTCTAGATTCATGCTTCTTCTGCCATACCCAACTCTCACTTCCATACATTAAAGTTGGTGCCAAAACACCGTCGTGAACCGCCAAACGAGCCTTTTTAGACATATTTTGACTCTTCATGACGGTGTGCAAGGCTCCATTAGGCATATTTCCTGCTTTCACTCATTTGATTTCATGAAAGCAAGTTATGCATGAGAACGACCGGCGAACGACCGAACGACGGCCCGGTAGCACAGTCTGTAGTGAACCTGCCTGATGTGCCGAGAGTAGCGGGCAAAGAGTAATATAAGTATATAAGAAAAGAGAACCCACTCGTGGCAACATTATGCATCCACCTTGTGTCAAATTGAAGGCTAGCTAGCGCTATCTATGTTTCAACGACAATAATTCAACCTATACTATACATACCTACTTATATCTACTCATACCGATGGATATTATTGTTTTCGTTCAATCCCGCACCGATCGAGTGAAATTCCAGTATCCTTACTATTCCTGTAATCTAAACATTGGTAAGAGAACAACAGAAACTCCAGAACATCACTAAATCGTCACGAAATTGAACGAAAACTACAAACAACCCGCATATTACGCAAGATAGGTAGCCATTTTGCGAATTAGTCAATTTGACATTGACATAGACAATAAAATCTTTTTTTTTTCATAGTTCTGCGAAATATTTAATAGATGGCAGTACATTCTATGCAAACTGAATCGGAAAAAGCCACCAAAAGGCGAATGTCCTCGCTTTTTCGAGCTATATTTGTGGACAACCAGCCTTCGATCTCTTGTCTTCTATTGTCGAGCTGTCTTGTCTTGGCTTCGAGCCGTTGAACAAACTATAATATCTCCTTTTTGTGCGCTAATAAAATACAAAATATGAGCCAAATATACAGGGTGTCCCGTAAACCGACGTCAACCCGTTGGATGCTTCTTCTTATCGTGTGGGCAGAGCCCTGGTGTCAGAGTTTTTTCAGACTGCCTTACGACCTCTGACATGGTTTTTATGTAACGACTACTACTACCAGAGATAGTAGCCGGGACCAACGGCTTAACGTGCCATCCGAAGCAAACAAAAAAAGTTTCATCAAAATCGGTTCAGTAGTTTTTGCGTGATGCTCGTTCAAACAAACACACTAACAAACAAACAGACAGACAAAAATCTAAAAATTGCTGATATGGAATCAGGGACACCTAAAAACCATATCGTAACTTTTTTTTTGTTAATATCTTCAATGTACAGACAAACTTCTGTTCCAGTTTTATAATAGTTTAGATATATATAATTCCACAGTAAAAATATATTTGAACTGTTTTCTAAATGGATTGTATGCTGTTGCAGGCGAAATGTCTGATCTGCCTGGGTCCGCACACATCACCGACTGTCTCCATACAGTGTTGGCACGTCTACTGCGAGGTGACTATCATTATTATTTACTTTGTTGTTTTTTAATGTGTGATAGGTAAACATTTGACCCCAATCTCATCTGATGTTGAGTGACGATGAGGCCGAAGATGTAGCATGCTTACCTAGAAAAATGCCTATTCACTCTCGCCTTGAAGAGGCCCAGCCTAGCTAGCATGCCACCCCCGAGAAAACGACAAAAATCGAGATGTGCTCTTTATTACTTTACGTAGGCCAGAAAGAGCGCGCATGACGTTTTTCTCGTTTAAACGCTTTGTCGTGGGTAGCATGCTAGCTAGGCAGGTCTGTCTTTTCTATTTCTCAGCTACAAAGCTAAGTAAATGACATATTAGGAAATTCTTCTGAATTCCTAGATCCCTGGCATCTTTGTCTACTTGTAAACACTTTCTTAAGATTCGACATGTATTTAAGAGGATAGACCAGTACAGTTTACTCCATACAAACGTATTCCCCTGTTTTCTCCCTGCATAATGACACTAGAACAAATATTTTCCTGGTCGTACTGTACAATACGTGCCTCGAAATTGAAGGATGCTGGTTTTCTTCATTTTTGTCACCTTGTAAATATGTCCTCATGTTTTACCAAGGAAATTCCTCTTGCGGCTTACATCAAGGGCCAACCCGCGGCCCGCCGACTGTCAAATTGTGGCCCGCGGAGCTGAATAATTTTTTTTTTTAAATCAAATAAAGATTGAAAAATTTGTCTCGGGCGCGACTTGAACCCGCACTATAACTACCAGTAGATGGCGCTCACGTCCCGTTAAGACGCAACCGATTGGAAATTTCGTTCTCTGGGTAGTGGGCTCGGTGGCGAAATTGGATAACGCAGTTCCCCGGTTTGGAAGAGTGTGGGTTCAAGTCCCGCCCGAGACAAATTTTTCAATCTTTAATTTGATTCGAAATAGCACAACATGGCTGTAACATATTTAAAAATCAATAATATATATTTTTTTATGTTAAAAAAATTTATTACATGACTTAAATAACATTATATTATACAGGCTGTGAAATTAAATGGGACACTTACTTAAAGGGGTGCTTCAGACTATCAAACCGAACAACTTTTACTACAGGTACATACAATTTGGTAGTGCGGCGCGGTGTGAAATTCTATTTCCGAATTTTAACCCTGCTGCCGAAAAGGTTGGCCACCCTTAATCTAAATGCCCTGTGTCCATGTCCACATGTGAGGAGTGAATCGGCTCTCTAATAGCCATGTTTTTTCCTTCTTATTGCTGTCTCCCGTTTGCAATGGAGGGAAGTCGGATATTTCGTTTTCCTACTCCTCCTATCTTCTTTGATTAATTCATTGCGGGTTCCAAGACAGATTAGAGTCATCCCCCGGGCTCGTTAGAGTCATCCCCCGGGCTCGTTAGAGTCATCCCCCGGGCTCGCTGGACTTCATCATCCAGTGTTGTGAATGGTCGCCGCTGTTGATCCTGGCTTACAGGAGTTACAGCGGTGGGAATGTGTGGTGGGCCTATGCCCGACTAAAAAAAAAATGTGTTGAGTGAACGATGAAATGCTGATGATGACATATTTCCCAGGTTTGTTGGCTTCAGTCGCTACGAGCAAAGAAGATCTGTCCGCAGTGCAACGCGATCACCACAGCACAGCACTTGAGAAGGATCTATATGTAATAGTAGCTATATAAGATCATAGTTCCTTGTTTCATTGTTACACTGGACAACATTTCATTTTTTGAATCAAATTAAAGATTGAAAAATTTGTCTCGGGTGGGACTTGAACCCGCACTCTTAAAAACCGGGGAACTGCGTTATCCAATTTCGCCACCGAGCCCACTACCCAGAGAACGAAATTTTCAATCTGTTGCGTCTTAAGGGGACGTGAGCGCCATCTACTGGTAGTTATTACAAACTTACCAACCCGCAAGTCCAGCATTACAACTGGAATTCTTGATGGCGCTCACGTCCCCTTAAGACGCAACAGATTGAAAATTTCGTTCTCTGGGTAGTAGGCTCGGTGGCGAAATTTGATAACGCAGTTGCCCGGTTTGGAAAAGTGCGGGTTCAAGTCCCGCCCGAGACAAATTTTTCAATCTTTAATTTGATTCGACATAGCAGAACATGGCTGTAACATGTTTAAAAATCAATAATATTTGAAATTTCATTTTTTTTTTGTCACGCTTTTCGGAAAGATGATTAAGGGGACACCAAGCCTCTAGTGCTGCAAATAATCGTATTTGTTGATTTTCTTGGACTATTAAAACAAAGGAAAAAAAACTTTTTTGGGAATATTGTATGATTATTAACCTCGTATGCCGGAAATACAGACTCAATAGAAATCAATTGTTTCGCCGCGCAGATCCGTGTTCCAGCATACGAGAGGTTAGGAAATTAAAATAATACGATCGAGGGCAGCACTGGACGCTTGCTATAAGAAAATTTCAATGAATTATAAAGGAATGTCAAATGATGATTCGATTTAGACTCAGGCAAAGAATTGCACCCCATTCAGGAAATGTTGTAATTTTTTAGTATTTTTCTTATTACTCGAGAAATAATGGATAGAAAAATGACATAATTTCTAAATGAACTATATCACATAATGTCCGAAAATGGTTTTCGAATTTTGGTATCTTTCATAAAAATGTTGTCCAGTATCTCTAAATATGGTTTCGATTTAGCCCTCAGAAAAAAACTTGATATACCGAATTTTACAGTTGGCCTAATATGAATATTAGGCATGCAATTATGCACCTGGGTATTATAATCAAAATTCAGTCCGTCTGCTTACACCCTAAGGCTGCCTGTCCACTAAGAGATAAGTGTACTTTTTGCAACCATCAGCTGCAAAGCTTATTCAGTGTTTATGAGGTGTAGAGCATCTCTGTGATGGGGATGGACCCGGTCTGCCTGCATAAATCCAGTCGGTTTAGGAGTTACAGACGTTTAAAGGTCAGTTAAAAATTATATCGATATTATTGTAGTGTGCACTGTAGTTATGTGAACAGTACAAAAACTGACATGGTTCATCAGTCGGTTTAGGAGATACAACCGTTCAAAGTTCGGACCTTTGAATGGCTGTATCTCCTAAACCGACTGGCATTTCACATAGCTACAGTGCACGCTACAATAATATCATATGATCAGCCTTGCAGCTGATCGTTAATTTTTTACTGACCTTTAAACGTCTGTAACTCCTAAACCGACTGAAGTTATGCAGGCAGACCTAGTCCATCCCCATCACAGAGATGCTCTACAACCCATAAACACTTAATCAGCCTTGCTGCTGATGGTTGCAAAAAGTACACTTATCTCTTATAATATGAAGCAGAGCTGAGAAGCGAGGAAATAATTATTAACCAATAAGATTGCATAAAGAGTCACGTTGCAGGTTCTGACCCGAGCACTTGTCTGGCGTTGTTTTCGCGCGTCTCGTTTTTGCCTGCCACGAGGCTCCGCAATCCTCAGTCTCTTCTTGTTCTTGACCAAAAACAATCCCTGAGGGGATAGATTCTCCCATAAACCACTTGATACTGGCGGAAATGCAGTGCTAACGCACAAGCAAGAGTCCATTTATTGTAAATAAAGAAATAAAAATGATTTCATAAAATAAAATGAGCGATTTTCTTTTCGTTTTTAAATTTAGTTCCTAAAAACTCGACAGATGACATGTTTATCGCTCCATAGAAGCTTTCCCGACATCTTGTCAAAATCATGTCAAGACTGTGCCTTTTTTTTTAAGGCCAAGGGATCAAGCCCATACAACCATGTCTGACTTAAACAGTTTCAAATTTTCGATTAATAGCACAGTCATTTTACGGTTTGAGCTGGGACTAATTAGTAATTGACATTTTTTTCGGTATAATATTGAAGAGCCAATTTGAGCCTGAAATGTACCAACATTTAAAAAAAATCACATCAGCAACAGTTCCAATTTTAAAATTTAGCTATTACTCGTTCTAAAAAACCTGATGGTAAATTTTTTTTGCACATATTTAAGGCTTTACCATTATACATACTACAAAATATATGGTGTAAATATTTTTGTCTACTTAGACGGTTTTGAAAAATACATTCGTATTTTCTAATAAATACCTATTTTTTTAAATTTCATTGCCTATTTTATGGTTCAAAAATAATTTATATTGTTAAATCTAAGTCAAATGAGTGCATTAGTGTTCATATTAATTATTTAAAATCCTTCTGGGATACATAATTTTGATTTCTATGTTGCACAGCGATTTTTTTTTAAATATGCTTTAAGGTAGTGCTTTTGCAACTAAATGGTGCCGGTTACAGTTCAATTAGTAATTACTCCCTACCCCGCCTAACAAAACTCCGTAAAATGACTGGACTATAAAATGATTCACATATAATGAAATATTTAATCAAAAGTTGCGTTGGCATCTTTTTGACAATCTTCTCCCTCTTTATTATTTTATTGAAACACTTTTTGAAATTTTGACCTTTATTCGCACAGACCGTAGCGCCATCTATCGATCCCCTAGAAAACCAAAAGAAAAACGCTCATTGAGGAGATTTTATGCAATCCTATTGGCCTATTGGTTAATATTTCCTCGTTTCTCCGCTCCGCAGCCTCGCCCCGCTTCAGTGGAACGGTAGGGTTGAATCACATCGGGCAGCAAGGAATCGCATTTTTTAACCGACTTCAAAAAAGGAGGTTTCTCAATTCGGCCGTATATTATATATATATATAAGTTCTAACAAAATTAGGTGAAACTATTTAAAGGGGATGATCAGACCATCAAACTGAACAACTTTCTCTATGGGACCAATATTGAAATCGCGAAAAAAAAAATCTGCCGCCCCATACATTTAGGTTGAGAAGGTTAGTATGGAACAGCTGATTTTTTTTTCGCGATTTCAATATTGGTCCCATAGAGAAAGTTGTTCAGTTTGATGGTCTGATCATCCCCTTAAAATAGTTTCACCTAATTTTGTTAGACCTATATATACATTTTTTTTTTTTTATGTTTGTTCGCGGATAACTTCGTCGTTTATGAACCGATTTTGATGATTGTTTTTTTGTTGGAAAGAAGCTATTCCAACGGTGGTACCATGATAAGGAAACCAGGATCTGATGATGGCTTCCCAGAGAAATCGAGGGGAACCTTTGAAAATCGTAGTACCGGCTAGTGCGTTTGCAAATTTAAAGCGCTTCTATTAAATTGAACTAATGAATTCACCACTGAAAATTGTGAAATAAACAAAATTTTACCAGAAAATTAAAACCGCCTTCAAAAAAAACTAAAAATTTAAAAAATAATATTGCAGCTGATGACTTTTTCGTTCGCATCATAAGAACATCAATGTGTTTTATAGAAGTCGGTGTCAAGCCAAGCCAAAAAAATGCAAGCCCTGTCGCGAATCGTACCGGCTTGACAGCGACTTCGATAAAACACATTAATGTTCTTATGATGCGAACGAAAAAGTCATCAGCTGCAATATAATTTTTTAACTTTTTAGTTTTTTTGAAGGCGGTATTTTACGCTCCATTCTTTTCTGTCGTTCGAGAACTTCATTAGCTAGAGTGAGAAAGATAGCGAGAATGCGATAGCACGCGACTCCACCGGCAGTGATGGCACCTTTCTCACTCTAGCAAATCACGTTCCTGAGCGACAGAGAAGGATAGAGCGTGAAAAAATGCGATTCTGTGCTGCTAGATGAGGCTCAAACCTAAATGTATACTGTTTAGATTATAAGGTATTTTTGTGATAGTGTCAGTCAATTTGTTTGTAAGATAAGCTCAAAAGAATCGAAGTTATTATTCACTACGGGCTTCGGCGACTTTTTGTAACGATATTATAGTCGGTCGTGTAACTAAGAACCATAGAGTATGTATAAGGAAGCTATAAAGCGTGCATAATCAAGAACCGTGAGCATCATGGGTATGAACAGGAAGCTGGCACAGGTATTGTCTATAGCTTGGAGGGCACACCGCCTAACAAGCGGTGAAACATGATAATACTCCTTGGTGGTCGGTAATGATCGTTCTTCTTTCGTAAATTCCCGTCGTTATTTTCGACTTTACTTTGTCCCTTTCTAATCCAACGACAAAAATAATAGCGATGACGGTACGTTACTGGATATAGTAGAAAGAGAAGGTACTAGAAGGAAGAACGTGTTCTATTATATTCACTCAATAAGAGATGCACATAGCAAATTCGCTTTAGTTAAAAAGGAGATCGCTACCTTATTGCTGTCCTTATCAGCGTAACCACTTTGTTGTACTGACTCCACCTGACTCCGACATGTCACTTCATATAAATAGTATAGGTTTTTATGGCTATCGCTATATCATACCCGGTTACAATGATATTCCGTCTTCCAGCGTAAGCGAAAAATTCTTCGTCTATGATATAAAGGGACACAAAAACTTTGGAAATATCGTCTAGGGAGACGTAAGAAAGAAGGTCGAACATTACCGACCGCTATGGCCAATTTTCTTGTTCCTATGCTTGTAAGGAGTGGCATCCTTTATGATTCTAAAATCCTTGGGTATGAACAAGGATAAAACCCTCTACAGTGTCACCAACTTATCTGTAGAATGAGCGATGGCGCCACTTTCTGTATCAAAGAATGAGAGACTACATCAGTGTTGCCAGACGTGCAATAATTATCCTAGATCCACGATATTTTTGAGGTGGCATGCGATAGAAAATAAAATTCGGGTATCGCACGATAATTCACAAAAATTCCAGGATAATCCAAGATAATTTTGTAATTTAATGAAATCTGTGTATCAAATCATTATTGTCAACCGTATTATCCGTCAGATTCGAATAATATACATCATTTTGGCGTTAATTATCGCGTAAAACAGTTTTCAAATACTTAATACTAAAATTGGAGTTCTAATGAGAACAATTGAGATAGAAAATATTTCCTCACTGTGTCGTTTCAATCAAGAGTTTTTACTAAACTTCCCTAAAAACCTCGTACTTGCCTACCTATAAATGTTGTTGTTGTTGTTGTTGTTGTTGTTGTCCTATGGTACCCCGACCCGATGGTACAGAGGACCCTCGTGAGACGCCGCCACCTCTCCCTGTCCTGCGCCTGGTGTTCTATGTCGCGCCAACTCAACCCGGCTGCTCGTAGCTCGGCGTCGACGGTGCGCCGCCACGTGTGTGCGGGTCGCCCCCGCCGCCTGCTCCCGCCAGGCTCCCACGTGAAGGCGACTTTGGCGGAGTTGTCCTCTTCTCTCCGAAGCGTATGCCCGATCCACTTCCACCTATAAATAGGTAACATTAAAACATTAAATAGTGGCATGCACGTGGCATGCAATATAGGTAAGAATGATTGAATTTCACGCATCATTTCACTCTTTCAGGTTCTAAGAGAGACTTTTTGGAATTTTTGATGCCATACAAACACGATTTAATAATAATTTTGCTGTTAATCTTGGATAATTCTTAAGTGTGGATCTGGCAACACTGGACTACATCGACTGACACCAACAAAATGACGTTTTCAATATGGCATCAGTAGTTCCGCTTTTGGCCATTCTACAGATAAGTTGATGGCACTGTAAGCAAAAACCCTATTGTTTGTCTATTATTATTTAAGAAAAAAACCATGTGCGTTCACGAACCGGGGTACTGTACCGCTGCAAAAAGTCGTAGGCCCTTGTCCGATTTGATTTACTTGAACAATCAATGCGAACAATAGATATATTTCAAGGGAATTCCATATTTATGTGAAATAACAGATGATCCGAAAGGTCTCTTATATGTTTCTTACGCCCACCACACACATCCGGAATTGCAATGCGGAATCCTGAATCAGGATTACAATTTCGTATGGTTTCTCCCCCTCCACAATTGCGTGCGCAGCTGTAAAATCCTATACAAAATCACAATCCTGATTCGGAATTCCGGATTGCAATTCCGTATGTGTGTGTGCGGACCTTAGGGAAGTTGTACAGTATCATGGGTACAATTACCCATCATAGTAATGCAACCCTAAACCCTGTCGTTAGTATCATGGGTAAATAGGAGAATCTTAAGTATTACCCTAAAGCTGGGTATTCATTTGGCAACATTTGTTTATAAACATTGTTTATAAACAGTGTTTATAAACATTCCGTAAACAAAGATGATGAAACATTGTTTCAGAAATATGTTGCCGTGTTCCCCGCTCCGAATGGAGCGCAAGTCTAAACATTTAGTTTAGAAACAAAAGTTGACAAGTGTGGACGCGTGTTGCGCGTTTTACCCCAGCCATTTACGGAGTTTTGTTAGGCGGCGTAGGGAGTAATTATTAATTGTACTTTTAAACTCCAACCGTGACCATTTAGTGACAAAAAGACTATATTAAAACATACTAAAAAAAAAATCGCTACGCTACATAAAAATCAAAATTATGTGTCCCAGAAGGCTTTTAAATTAATAATATTAATACCAATGCACTCATTTGACTTAGATATAACAATATAAATTATTTTTGAGCAATAAAATAGGAACTGAAATTTAAAAAATGATGTATTTATTTGAAAATACGAATGTATTTATATAGACAAAAATTGTACACCATGTTTGAAGTATGTATAATGGTAAAGCCTTAAATATGTGCAAAAAAAATTTACCGTCAGGTTTTTTAGAACAAGATAATAGCTAAATTTTAAAATTGGAACTGTTGCTGACGTGATTTTTTTTTTAATTTTGGCTCATTTCTAAGCTCAAATTGGCTCTTCAATATTATACCGAAAAAAAATATGAGTTATTAATTAGTCCGGGCTCAAATCGTAAAATGACTGGGCTATGTTTTAAACATGGAAGTGTGGCCCAACAAACAGATTTCTATACTCACAGAATCTGGGATGCATCAAATAAAGATTAGAAAAATAAATGTAAAAATAAAATTAGGCTTGGGCAGAGATTGCTGCGGAGTTAAATATGGTAAATAAAGATGTTGAAACTGCCAAGTGATGACTGAATAAAAATAAATAAAATAAACGTCGAACGACACATAACAGTTACAATACATCAATGAAATCCCTGCAGCATGTGAGAGCAAGCTATGGTACATGCTGCAGTGGCTTCCCCAATTTAAGTGTGCATAAATGATTGTTATGCTAAACTTAACAGGTAAGACATAGGCTGTTTTTAGTAATAATAATAATTAAAAAAAAAATTTAAAGTATGGACTTATTTTTAAGAGTTTTATAATGCAATGAGTATGTGTGTGTGTTTGTGTGTGTGTGTGCGTGAGTGTGTGTGCGTCTGCGTTTGTGAATGAGGGTGCGTGAGAGTGAGCGGGTGAACTTTTGATGTGCGGGGGGTGGATGGGAGGAGGTTGAAGTGGTTCTGGATTGTGTGGATTGGATGTGGTTGTTAGCCCTACGAGTCATATCTTGGGATCGAATGGCTGTTATCAGCAGCCATTCACTAACATTCAAATTGATGTAAGTACAAGCACTAAGAAAGGTTTCTCTGCGATATCGGAGTGGAGTAACATGTTTTCGGGCGTATGAATGAATGGTTAGCTTTCTATTACGAATAAGTTTTCGGTCAGTGCATAATCTAGAACAGTTAGCCAACCCAAAGTGATGAATGAATGAATGAAATATTCTTAAACATATTTATAAACACGATGATTCTTCTTTTCGTGTCAATGGTTCTGCTGTGATGTTTTTATATTTTAATAGCCAGGTGTTCGGCAAGCCTGACGGCGTAAGGAGTAGCTGTATTTAAATCCTCTCTCGTGCAGGTGTTCGGGCACAGCGGACATTCCAGAAGATGACCCATCGACTGAATAGGTTCACCGCAATCACACTGTGTCAGACCAGGATCCCTATACCCCCAGTTACACAGATTTAGTCTGCAACGGCCTTTGACTACTTATATAGGGACTAGTTACGTGTGATATTCTAGTAACAAACATTTCTGCCAGTTTTTGCGGGGGGCGAGGTAACATGAAATCCGCAATTTTGGATTTTAATCTATATAACTTTAGATTCCAATTTTGAATGTTAAAAATCATGAAAAGTAGTCTCGTGTGAACCCCAAACGTCATAAGTTCGTAGTTATTGTTTCGCAATTATAGCCTGTCTCGTTTAGTGATAAGGTATAAAATTGAATGTAAATACACATGATCAATTGTTCTTATACCGTGGCAGAGGGGAAATGCTACCGCAAGGCCAGTCCTTATAATAAATAGTCAGGCCGACCTGAGTGCGAAGCCGATTTAAGGATTTCCACACTTGCCATTGCAGATTGTGTCCGGGCGGTAGTTGTTCCTGTGGGGAAATGAACTCAGCTGGTGGGGGTACCTTTTCTTTCCACAGAGTGCATCTTGTAGCAGACGGGTCATTATGTATGACCCTGATGTCATGATGAAACAGTGTTTACGGATGTTTATAAACAAATTCCCATCGCGCATCGCATTCGCGGGTTCTAATCCCGTAAGGCATAAATGTTTATATGATGAATATTAATATTTGTACCCGAGTCATGGATGTTTGTATCTATATATGTATTCTATATCGTTGTCTAGTCATCATAATACAAGTCCAGGTACTTTAAATGTGACTAGATAATTTGTGTTACAATGTCCAAGATATTTAAAAAATAAAAAAAGAAAAACATGTTGCCAAATGAATACCCGGCTTTACACCCATCGTTTTTTTTCATTTCAGTTCAAGTTTCTGAAGCATTCAGGTTTCGTTGAGTATTACAGCTTATTGCACTTTTTTTTCCCTGTGGAAGTTTGTAAAAAATAAAGTCGAAAAATTATGAATTTTGCTAAAATTGTCACATAACGTAACCCCTCCTTTCCGGAACATCTCCAGAGAGATATGGGCACGTTGAATATGTTGACGTTGCATTAGTTAAATACAGGGTGTAAAAAAACACCCTAGCAATATTTAAGGGGGTGATTTAAACTATCGATCTGAACAACTTTCACTATGGAGCTAACATCGAGAAAAAATCTGCTGTTTCATACGATACTGCAGTACGTACTGGACTCAATGTATTTGACAGCAGATTTTGTTTTCTGTCTTTGCTGTTTCCATACTGAAAGTTGTTCAGATTGATGCTATATATCTAAGGCGCGGTTTATACAGAAGAGACGTGTTGCGGTGGCGGATAGTCAAAGTAACACCAATATAAACCTTATATTACGTAGCATAGCGTCGTTTTTGCCGTAAAGGAGAATTACGCCCGCGCCACCAGGCGGCGTCGCCTAATTCTCCAAACGACACTATGCTATGTACTATAAGGTTTATATTGTGTTTTTGACGGGGTTATTGAAATTAAAACTGTATCTTCCATAATTTGTTTATATTCAGTATTACAACAATTTCGCTGTCACATGTGTCGCCGAGTGGGTACGGAAACAGTCTGCCCTCGGGTCGGGCTAAGGGCCTGCCCGCTAGAATGCATCTTGAGATATTTAAAATACAATATACTTGTAACTTTGTTACTATAGGTACGTTCAAAGAGTAATATAAGTATATTAGAAAAGAGAACCCACTCGTGGCAACATTATGCATCCACCTTATGTCAAATTGAAGGCTAGCTAGCGCCATCTATGTTTCACTGACAATAATTCAACCTATACTATACATACCTACTTATATCTACTCATACCGATGGATATTATTGTTTTGAATGCTAGATTTCGTTCAATCCCGCACCGATCGAGTGAAATTCCAGTATCTTTACTATTCCTGTAATCTAAACATTGGTAAGAGAAAAACAGATACACCAGAACATACTAAATCGGCACGAAATTGAACGAAAACCACAAACAATTTGCGCATTACGCAAGTTACGTAGCCATTTTGTGAATCTGTCATCTGTCAATTAGACATTGACATAGACAATAAAATGTTTTTTTTTCATAGTTCTGCGAAATAGTTAATAGATGGCAGCACATTCTATGCAAACTGAATCGGAAAAAGCCACCAAAAGGCGACTGTCCTCCGCCTGGGTACGTTAAACAAAAATAGATGGATAGATGTGAGTAGGTATAATATAATATTATAGAAGTGTGGTGGTTGTGAATGAAGCGCTTGTAACATGTTCAGAGGGGGGACAGAGGGGAACTTTTAGGAAAAACGCAAAGAAACCAGCGGCACCTTCTTTGAGTAACGTGTAACTAAAAGAATATTGTCTCAAACTTCCGATAGATGTCTCTTCAAACTCAAAATTAGCAACTTTATTACTAAAATTATTAAAAAACGTTGATCCTATTTTACACAATGCTATTTTACAAAAATAGCTTTTTATTTTGTTCTGCGGGAGCACCATATTATTGTCACCTAGCAACACCAGCTACACAAGTTGTCACAATATGGCCGCCGTTGCAACTTGCGCTTACACTTGTTTGTGTTTTGCGCCCATTTTGTGATTATTTATTCGTTTTTTATTGTTGTTCTTCACTTCAGACTTTGAGTCAAGACTACTCCTCCGTCCTGTTGCTAAGGCTTATTACTCTAAACTAGAACAAATAGCTTATTTCTGAGAAAAAGTAGATTCCATTGTAAAGTATATGTATAGCTATAGGTATGCGTATATATAGCAATTGTTTCTTGTTAAATACTATAGGTGGCGTTTCAAATTTATTTGCATTAAAATGGCACTAGAGGGCTCTCTTTTTACGGTATATTACTTTACTCTTTGAATATGTTACTTTGACTATCCGCCACCACCACAAGTCTCTTCTGTATAAGGGTTGTCATCTAGCAGCACCGCATCACCTTTTTCCGTCGCTCCATCCTTTTCTGTCTTTTCTGAAGGACAGAAAAGGATGTAGCGACGGAAAAAGCCGATGCGGTGCTGCTAGATGAGATTCAACCTAAAACTTAGTGATTACTTGCTCAGTGCTTTGAATACTTATATAGGGACTGATTACGCGAGTAATTCTACTAACAAACATTTCTGCCACTTTTTGCGGGGGGCGAGGTAACATGAAATCTGCAACTTCGGATTTTATTCCGATGACTTTAGATTCTAATTTTGAACGTTAAAAATCATGAAAAGTAGTCTCGTTTGAACCCCAAACGTTCTAAGTTCGAAATTATTGCTTCGCAATTATAGGCTGTCTCGTTTAGTCATAAGGTATAAAATTGAATGTAAATGCACATGATTAATTGATCTTATACCGTGGCAGAGGGGAAATGCCACCGCAAGGCTAGTCCTTATAATAAATAGTCAAAGGCTCAGTGGTTCAAACCTTAACCGCGCCTTAACCACCCCTTTAAATATTACTTTTGTTTTGTTACTGGTATAATGAACAGTTTTCGATGTGACTTTCGCTAAAATGTAAGCAACTCTATCTAATTTGTACCTACCTTTCTTATCCCTTTAAGTTAAAAATGCCTTCTGTGAAGATTTGTACAATAATTAGTATTAAAATGTAATTTTACGTTTAAGTTAGTGGTAAGGTGTAAATAAATAACATATTTTTCGATAATTTGTTTATTTTATTTTTAATCTTAACTTTTCTAGATAAATAGAGGTACATATACAGGGTGAAATTGATATCTTTTTTTTTTAAATGCTTTGTCTGACTATTTTGGAGTGAACTCTACTGACCCCATAACATCGCCCTATACCTATACCTATGAAACCTATAGGAAATTCGTAAAAAAAATGTCGATTTCTCATACTAAATGCAATCAGCTGATCGAACGTTTCATTTCATTTGTTCATATAGACAACAATACATCATACATTTCACACCTTAGACAATAGTGATAATAAATATTTTATAATATACGAGCGTTAACTCGCGACTTTGTCCGCACAAATTATATACCAGATTTTAAGTCAGATTATAAGCTATTAAACAAAAAAAGTTTCATCAAAATCGGTTCAGTAGTTTTTGCGTGATACTCGTTCAAACAAACAAACAAACACACAAACAAACAAACAGACAAAAAATCCAAAAATTGGTGAAATGGAATCAGTGACACCTAAAAACCATATCGTAACTTTTTTTTGTTAATATCTTCAATGTACAGACAAACTTCCTCTTACAGTTTTATAATAGTACGAGCGTTAACCCGCGACTTCGTCCGCACAAATTATATACCAGATTTTAAGTCAGATCATAAGCTATCAAACAAAAAAAGTTTCATCAAAATCGGTTCAGTAGTTTTTGCGTGATACTCGTTCAAACAAACAAACACCCAAACAAACACACAAACAAACAGACAGACAAAAAATCAAAAAATTGGTGAAATGGAATCAGTGACACCTAAAAACCATATCGTAACTTTTTTTTGTTAATATCTTCAATGTACAGACAAACTTCCTGTTACAGTTTTATAATAGTATATATAGATAGGCGTTGCAATAGCAATCCAGAATGACCAAAGAGGTCTGTGCCAGGATTAGGTAACTATTCTTCCATGATTAAAAGGACATGCAGAGTTAACGCAGAGTAATTATTATTGACATGCAAATATTATATAATTTGAATGAAAAGATGCAATTTTTCGAATTTCCCATATCTTTGGGAAAGTTGTTAAATATCATGGATACAATCACCCCTTAAAATAATGCAACTGTGTACCCTAACACCCAGTATTGAAGACATTGGAAACTAAGACAAGTTTAAGCGAGAAGCCCAGACAATATGAAAGTTACTAAAATCCTATCACTTTCTTTTCTGTTATAACTTAAGGTGGTTTCAGTTCATACAAAAGTTTGACGCACAATACGCGTAGACGGAATTAATAAAAATAATATTTTATATATGGAAAAATAGTTTAGAAAATCTAGTTGCCGCGTAACAAATAACATTTGCAATTTATAATACAATTAAGAAGATATAAAGCTTTTAAAATTTTGTATGACAAATTTCAAAGCTTTATATCTTCGTAATTATTTTATAAATTGCAAATGTTATTTGTTACGCGGCATCTAGATTTTCTAAACTATTTTTCCGTATATACAAAGTTACTTATATTAATACCGTCTACGCGTATTGTGCGTTTTTTATAAAATTGACCCCTCTGCAACCACCTTAACATTCTGTTTCATTATGACCTGTGTCCTTTTTTCATTCATATTTCTGTCGTGTCTATAGGTGTAGGGTTCAGGCCAAAGAGTAATATAAGTATACGAGCGTTAACCCGCGACTTCGTCCGCACAAATTATATACCAGATTTTAAGTCAGATCATAAGCTATCAAACAAAAAAAGTTTCATCAAAATCGGTTCAGTAGTTTTTGCGTGATACTCGTTCAAACAAACAAATACACAAACAAACACCCAAACAAACACACAAACAAACAGACAGACAAAAAACCCAAAAATTGGTGAAATGGAATCAGGGACACCTAAAAACCATATCGTAACTTATTTTTTGTTAATATCTTCAATGTACATACAAACTTCCTGTTACAGTTTTATTATAGTTTAGATTAGTTAGAAGTTCAGGCCCTGTACGCCCTCACGCCTATGTCCCACTACTGGGGTAGGCAGAGACAACAGATCGCCACATGCTACGATTCTGACACACATCTTTCGCCTCCTCAACATCCACAAGTTTCTTCATACATGCTCGTCGGTTCCGGGTACATTTTAATTGGCCCTTCTTCAGTACGCATCCGATTTGGTCAGCGTACGTGCGCCTAGGGCGACCCCTTTCAGCCATTCCATTCACACTTGCCTTGTAAATTTCATACGTCAACCTACTTTCGCTCATTCTTTCCACATGGCCAAACCACCTCAACATACCTTTTTCAACCCTGGTCACTACATCTCCTTTCAGACCACATCTATCTCTAATCACACTATTCCGTAACCGGTCCTTCAAAGTCACACCAAACATACTACGCAGGGAGCGCATTTCCACCGCATTTATTCTAGACGAGCGTTAACCCGCGACTTCGTCCGCACAAATTATATACCAGATTTTAAGTCGGATCATAAGCTATCAAACAAAAAAAGTTTCATCAAAATCGGTTCAGTAGTTTTTGCGTGATACTCGTTCAAACAAACAAGCAAACAAACAAACACACAAACAAACAGACAGACAAAAAATCCAAAAATTGGTGAAATGGAATCAGGGACACCTAAAAACCATATCGTAACTTTTTTTTTGTTAATATCTTCAATGTACAGAGAAACTTCCTGTTACAGTTTTATAATAGTACTAGCTTTTGCCCGCGACTTCGTCTGCGTGGACATGTAATTTTGTCTTATGTCTCGTCTAAGGTCATGAAGGTCATGGTCCGAACCAAGTCTAGGAATCCTGGCATGTAACATTAGAATGGCGATTAAGGAATGGGCTAATAAAAGTCACAGGCTAGAATGCTCTGGCCTCTCGGGTCTGCAACACTGCAGGAAATTCATCAGCAATCTTCTTATTATCATGTGGGCAAAGCCCTGGTGTCACAGTATAACAGCAATATAACACCACGAATCCCACAGTTCATACTGAACAACAGCAGGAGCAAAGCTCGTGCCATCGTTGGAGCCCTCACCGGGCACTACGCAACAGGCACGATATAGCTCACTCTAGATCCCGGTTGCCGAGCGTGTGGAGAGGAAGAGGAAACCATGGAACATTTGTACTGTGTGACTGCGATGTCCTGGTGGGTAAACGTATGTGATTCCTGAGAGATGGTTATTCATTACATGTTTCTTACCCTGAACGCTATTGCCTCCCTCATTTTCCAAGTTTTTCAAGGATGAAGAAAATAATATGTAGGGGTCAATACAAAAGATACCATTGGGTCGAAGAGTTGCTGGCTTGCCATTTCCCATAATAAGATAAGAAAGTCATGAACTTAAGATAAATCAAAATCAGAAAGTACCCCAAGTAATTCTGTAGGTATCAGATTTAAAAGTCATTCACTGGATCCATCACTTTAATTTTTCTACTGTTCGTCGTTTATTAGTTTTTCATTTATGTCGAGCAGCATAATAATCATCTTACGACCCACTGCGGGTCACAGACCTCCACTCACGTATAAACGTTAGAGGATACTCTACCACGCGGGCTAGTGTAAAATGGTGAAGGCAAGAGCTAAAATAATAATATTCTAGCAAGCTAATGGTCAATTTGCTAAAAAAGATTTTCAATTATATAAGTAGCTACATTACCGACCTGTGGTGTTATAGTATAAGAAGGACCTTTTAGATACGTAGGTACCTTTTTATACGTTGTGGTAGAATGATGTTCTATAGTTAAGTTGCACAAACCCTCAAAAAATCATAATTGAGACCGAAAATCAAACAAAACAAAAATTTGGCAAGACTTACTGCAACAAAATTCATCCTTTCTGTAAAATAAGGTTATCATTCCGTAGCATTGGCTCAGATTGGACTCAAACAATCAATATACTTACAACGATGTATTACAACGATAATATAAGGTCTAACAAAATTAGCTGAAACTATTTTAAGGGTATGCTCAGACCATCAAACTGAACAACTTTCTCTATGGGACTAAGATGGAAATCGCGAAAAAAAAATTGATGTCCAATACAAAACTGCAAACACAAATGTATGGGGCAGAAGATTTTTTTTCGAGATTTCGATATTGGTCCCGCAGAGAAAGTTGTTCAGTTTAATGGTATGAGCATACCCTTAAAACAGTTTCACCTAATTTTTTTAGACCTTATATAATCAACTAAATTTGTAAGCTCCTGCTATAGCTAAGTTTTTGAATTAATAATTGTAGCATACTTGCTTTAAAAAAACTCCCAACGCCATCTATTAAGATGAAAACAATACTACGATTAAATTACTACGATAAAATTTTTGAAAACTTGATTTTTGATAGTTGACGACCCAACCGGTGTAATGGTTACCTCGCCGGACTGCCAAACCAGGGTCCTGGGTTCGAAACCCGGTTCGGTCATGGATGTTATAAATGTTTGTGCCGTTGTTGTATGGTTTCTATAATAAAAAGCCTATAGTGCTTGCTTGGAATCATAACAATGTTCCTGTAAGCGTTATTTATTTATTTAATTATTTTTCGAATTCAGCCGGTAAGTAACTATACAATCAAATCTGTAAGACCGAATATCTGAGATGTCTTGAGCGCGAATTGAGTATGGTACTTGCTTCAAAAAATCACGCTACGCCATCTATTAAGATGAAAACAATACTACGATAAAATTATGAACACTAACTTTAGAAAAGGTTAAAAGAAAGAGGATTTTTAGTATTTGCCGACCCGGTTGGTGTAATGGTTACCACGCCAGACTGCCAAACCAGAGTCCTGGGTTCGAGTCCCGGTTCGGTCTTGGATGTTATATGTTTATGCCGTTGTTGTATGGTTTTCACAATAAAAAGCCTATAATGCCTAGACATGACTTGCCTTGGGCGACCTGGAAGTCTTTAAGCCGACTTCGAACCCAGGTCGGTCGCAGTAAGGACAACATGGTCAGGTGGGGATACTCGGATGCGCAAAATGTGACTTGCTTGTGTGGAACTCCACAAACGATGGCCCATCTCACATCGTGCCCTGCGTGCCCTTACATCTGCACGCAGGAGGAGCTCATGACCGCTAGCGACGGTGCAGTATCGGTTGCCCGATTCTGGCAAGCTACTATTTAGCGACTTCAGAATTTGAAGTCGACACGATAACGTTTATGCGTGATTGCGCCACAAACATACAACATTACAACCTTACAAACATCGTCACAAACGTTCACGTTTATAATATTAGTGAGATTATTAGTTCTTCTTCGTGATGACATTTTTCATTACTGAAAACAATCAAGTGTACTGGCAGATACAAAATTATTTTTTAAGTATTTTTATCACTGAACGGAACGCGTCGGGGTGCATTATATATATTATATTACTTTATTTTTTATTTATTTAACTTAATATGCTGACACTTTTTTAAGAGGATGATCAGACCATCAAACAGCTTTTTCTATGGGACTAACATCGAAATCGCGAAAAAAAATCTTCTGCCCCATACATTTTTGTAGAGTAGGATTGCAGTTTTGTATGGAACAGTTGATTTTTTTTCGTGATTTCGACTTTGGTCCCATACAGAAAGTTGTTCAGTATGATGGTCTGATCATCCCCTTAAAAAACTGTCTGCATATAAGAAGGACCATATACATCTTGCGATTCGGTCAGATGCGCGCGAAATCGGTGCCGGCCGGATTTTACTGCAACGTCACCGTTTGACGTTTGACAGCAGGGGTCTACCCGGACGAATACTATATACAATGTTCTTTGTTCTTGACCCGGACATTCGAACGTCGCAATTGCATGAAAGTTATCGTTCCAATGTAAACTCTATTACAATGAAGTTCGGACCGGAACCGAAACGGTCGCGTTATATCGAAAATCTAAAGTCCGGGTACATGGCCTGGTCAGCACTCGCTGTCAATTTGCGTGCATTTGAAACAACGGCAACACGTATGCGCCTGGATTCCAGCGAATAATTTCGTCCGGAAGAATGTTACATTAATTTATGTAAAGCTCATATCAAGCGACAGTCCGTAGGGCTGTGGCAGGTTCCTCAGAGAGAGCCCAAATGGTGGACGACATACGACACGGACGGACCGCAGCACGGACTACAAACTTTGAGTCAAGATAACTTTAGAACTAAACATTTAAAAGGAAATCACAGATATTGGCTTCTAGATTGTTTTAAAACCATTAATTTTTTACTTTAATTACTAAATGTTCAAGTTAAGCTTCGTTTTGTATGGAGCCCGTAGAAAAATAAATTATCCTCTTAATCGAATCGGGCGCAAAATGCACGGCGGCACATCGCGTCGGCGGCATAAAAAACCGATCCTTATTAATTTGTTAGAGTTCGTTCGTTTGTATTTTAGTAATAATTTACGGTAGGTATTTCAAAATAGTTTCTTACCTGTCTTATAATTGCTTTAAAATATTAACTATTATCCAGTCTTGCTTAAAATGTGTATTACATCACACTGTGTGATTACACCGTAAATAAAAACATTCCGAATTAAAAATCGAGTTTTAGACATCTTTCGGCTGCTGATTTGAAATCATGATTACATTCTCTTTGTTTGAAATTGACGTGCAGTTTTTTTAAAAATAATTACTCCTGCTTTGGTTGCACTGTAATTCTACAAAATGTCAAGAAATTTTTAGTTCGAATCTTTTTTTCTTGTAGCCAGTACTAAGGTGAGAAGAACAATGTTACACTAACAACCGGTGCAGTCATCAGCACTGGACAATGATAAAATTTATAATTATTGGTATTTATTTTGTAATTTGTTGTTATTTTCGCTATTTATAAATCAAACAGTCTTCAGAATCAGCTTACTTTATTACAAGTCTTTTAATTTTAATTAGTGTTACTTACTTGAAATTGAAATGGCACCGTACATTGGTTGCACTTGCGGTTATATGTTTATATCTCCGGCTCCCGTCAATGTAGCGAGATAAATTATATACCAGATTTTAAGTCAGATCATAAGCAATCAAACAAAAAAAGTTTCATCAAAATCGGTTCAGTAGTTTTTGCGTGATACTCGTTCAAACAAACAAACAAACAAACAAATAAACAAACAAACAAACACACAAACAAACAGACAGACAAAAAATCCAAAAATTGGTGAAATGGAATCAGGGACACCTAAAAACCATATCGTAACTTTTTTTTTGTTAATATCTTCAATGTACAGACAAACTTCCCGCTACAGTTTTATAATAGTTAAGATAGATAGATTCATGCTTCTTCTGCCATACCCAACTCTCACTTCCATACGTTAAAGTTGGTCCCAACGCACCGTCGTGAACCGCCAAGCGAGTCTTTTTAGACATATTTTGACTCTTCATGACGGTGTGCAGGGCTCCATTAATCATATTTCTTGCTTTCACTCTTCTCTCTATATCTCCGTACCTGTACCTGGACTTTCGATATTCGATATATCGCGACCGTTTCGGTCCAAACTTCATTGTAATAGAGTTGACATTGGAACGAAAACGTTCACGCAATTGCGAAGTTCAAATGTCCGGGTCTAGGCCCAGTTGATCCCCACAAAGGCACGATGCGAACTCGATAATAATGTAAAATATTATAACTAAAGTAAATGCGCACGCGGCGGAAAGTAAGTTGCCGCGTGCGCAAAAACTGCACGCTGTCAGTATAGCCCAGTCATTTTACGGAGTTTTGTTAGAAGGTGTGGGGAGTAATTATGAATTGGACTTTTAAACTGTCATCGGCACAATTTAGTGACAAAAAGACTAAGTATCTGAAAAAATATTAAATAAAAATTTACTACGCAACATAAAAATCAAAATCGTATCTTCCAGATTGCTTTTAAATAAATAATATTAATACCAATGCACTCATTTTAATTAGATTTAACAATATAAATTACTTTTGAGCAATAAAATAAGATTTGAAATTGAAAAAAATTGATATTAAATAGAAAATACTGATGTATTTTTCAAAGCCTTGTAAGTAGACGAAAATATTAACACGATGTTTGAAGTATGTAGGTATAATGGTAAAGCCTTAACACATTCGCGGACAGTGACCTACTATAGCAGTGATAACAATAAAAGTTCTATTGTGTCTCGTTCACTGTCCGCGAATGTGTTAAAAGCCTGCAAAAAAAAATGTACCTTTCATTTGTTTAGAACGAGATAAATGCTAAATTTATAATTTGGGGATGTTGCTGACGTGATATTGTTTAAATTTTAGTACATTTCGAAGCTCAAATTGGCTCTTAAATACCATACCGAAAAAAAAATCAATTATTAATTAGTCCCGGCTCAAACCGTAAAATGACTGGGCTAAGTAGTGAGTACAGTACAGTAGGTATATAGGGAAAGAAAGTACAAGTAAAGGAAAGAGATGGAAAAGAGTAAGCACGAGTCATATTTTCTTATGAAAAATGGTAAAATACACAAAAAAACATAAATTGATTTATGATTTACAGGGTGTAACATTAAATGGGACAGTTACTTAAAGGGGATATTCTAATGAGGGATTTTCCATAAGAAAAAAAAAGTTAGTTCCTAATTTCTCAATAGATGGCGTTAACCAGAGAGGGGTCCAATAGGTATGAGTAAATATATGAATTAATATTAATAATAAAAATACGCAGTACAAGTGATTAACAATCTGGGTGTTATTGACGACCCGGTTGGTGTAATGATTGCCACGCCAGCGCCAGACTGTCAAATCAGGGTCCAATTTTTCGTCTATGGATTTGTTTTTCATTCACGGAATCTGACGTACGATTTAAATATTTCCGGTTTATTTTTATTAAAATTCTCTTTTTCGTTTTTGTAGTTTGTTACTGTTTCTCGTTTATTGTTCGTATATTCAAAACGGATACGTAGCCCACACAACCACGTCTGATACTCGATTCGTTGTTGACGGACAATAACACCGAGATAGCTAAATAATAAACTAACAACAATAAGAAAGGGTTTGTACTGTGTATTTTTACTATTAATGATAATTAATATCTTTGCTCATACCTATTGGACCCCTCTCTGGTCAACGCCATCTATCGAGAAATTAGGAACTAACTTTTTTACTTTTTTTGGTTTTGGAAAATCCCTCATTGATCTGTGCTTCAGACCTACAAACGAAACAACTTCCTCTATGGGACAAATATTGAAATCGCGAAAAAAAAATCTGCTGTCCCATACATTTCAGTCGAGTTATGTTTGCAGTTTTGTATGGGTTAGCGGATTTTGTAGTTGGGTTTATGATCATCATCATATTCGTATGGCATTTTTCGTCTTCCTGCTTGGATCCGGGGAGGTTTAAATTTCCAGGTCAAGGTGTTTTAGCCAATCTTCCGCTGCCGCCGGGATTAACCTATGGAATGGAGTTCTGAGAAGCGGCGAACGGCGCAGTGTTGAGGAATTTCCGAAATCACATCTGGCAACACTGCTGTCAGCTGTCACTAGTGATGTGCCGATTCGATTATTTTGCTAATCGATAATAAATATAATCGTAATCGATCATTAATCGATTTCACCCGATTATTGAACAAAGATTAAAAAATATTCAAAATGTATCGAAAATCTCATCATCTCATGTACGTCTTACGTCTAGGCATCCTGATTAAAAGTTTGAAATAAAAAAGATACTTTTTTAGTTGGTATGTTAATCACTAACTAGTTGTACGCACGGCGGCGGCGACACATCAAGGTATACAAAACTAAAATAAGCTGGCCGCGCGACGAGCGACGTTAACGTTACTCGACCTGCGCCGCCAGCTTATGTAGGTTTTGTATAGCTTGATGTGTCGCCGTGTGTACTTTAAGACAATTTTGTACACACGGCGACACATCAAGCTATACAAAACCTACATAAGCTGGCGGCACAGGTCGAGTAACGTTAACGTCGTCGCGCGGCCAGCTTATGTTCGTTTTGTATAGCTTGATGTGTCGCCGTGCGTACTTTCATGATATTTTCGTGTAGGTACATACGGCGACACATCAAGCTATACAAAACCAACATAAGCTGGCCGCGCGACGTTATACGAAATGCAACTCACGCGAGGCCAGCTTATGTTAGTTTTGTATAGGTTGATGTGTCGCCGTGTGTACAATAAAATTAAAAAAGATGATTGGAAAGATAGACATTTACATAATTATTCATTATTAAATTGATACCTACTCAGATTATGGTAACGTCAAGAAGTGCCTAGTTTGCTTTTAAAAATACATAATGATACAATCAAATTAGTCAACTGACCAGTTTTGGAGCATAATAATTATAAAAAAACCAAACCAAAAATATTTCTGGACATCTCCTTAAGGTTACACAGACAGCTTAAAACTTAAAATAAAACTAGAGACTGACAGTTTCCTGAAAATCGGTTATAATCGATGGATTAGAAATCATAATCTATTGCAACCGATTATCATTATTAATAATCGATTAGGCACATCACTAGCTGTCACAGCTGGGCTATCTCAAAAATTCGTAATTCGTCAAACAAAAATTAAAGTTTCGTTTTTATAGTTTATAATCAGCTTTTAATTTATAATAATATAATTAATATTAATTTAAGCAAAACTTGAAGCAAACTTTAAGTATATACCTGAGGTATAAACGCACAAAACTGGCTATTAAAAAACTGAGAAGGCAGTGTTGCAGTTACAAAAAAACAAAAATATTTATTACAGGTGAGTTAAAGCGTCTGGTTTAATATCTCGTTGCACTAATTTAGAAGGGTACGGGAGTTTCTTCATTTCTACCCCAAAAATAGGGTAGGGGTGAAGAAAGCCCTCATTTTTGAGGTAAAACTTAAAAATGTTTTGAGGTTATAATAAATGGAATTGGTTTGGATTTAATTGAATACCACATAACAGTGTCGCCAGACGTGCGATAATTATCCTAGATCCAGGATATTTTTGAGGGGCATGCGATAGAAAATAAAAGACAAGAATCGCACGATAATTTTTAAATGTAATGAAATTAGTGTATCCAATCACTAATCTCGGCTCAAATGTACAATGAGAACCGTTGAGTTCAGGTTTCATATTTTTTTCCAAAAATATCTTCTTATTATTAAGCTAAATAAGAAATTACGAAGGAGTCACGTTGCAGGTTCTGACCCGAGAACTCGTCTCACGTGGATTTCGCGCGTCGCGTTTTTGCCTGCCACGAGGCTCCGCAATCCTCAATCTCTTCTTGTTCTTGACCAAAAACAATCCCTGAGATAGGGATAGATTCTTCCATAAACATGTGACACTGGCGAAAATGCAGTGCTGACGCACAAGCAAGAGTCCATTCTTCTTCTTCTTCGGGTTCCTCTCCATTACTGGAGGTTGGTAGTCAACTCTGCATATCCCTGTCTATCTCTCGCCAAACGAAACAGCTCTTCGACGCTGGCGATGCCTGTCCGCTCTTTAAGGTTCGCGAGCCATGACATTTGTGCCCTCCACTTTGCCCATTATTATAGTCTGGAGCAGTTGGTATCGCTCATTCCTCAAAATATGACCAAGGTAGGTGACTTTCCTCCTTTTAACGGTTTGCAACAGCTCCCGGGACTTCCTGACACGTCGTAGAACATCCACATCGGTGACTCGTCCATTAATTGGTGAGTCCATTAATTATAAATAAAAAAAAAAAGAAATTACGAATCTGATATTAACAATTCTGTTTGCTCTGTAATAAATTGGCTTAGTACAAATAATCTTTGTGTCAATCTTACAAAATCGAAATATGTACAATTCACTGGATTTAATAGAAGCTAATAATGTAACATTTCTGGGGCTAGTGCTCAACAGAAGCCTAGACAGCTGCCTAGCATATATATCTGGGAAATATGTAAATTTGTGAAGAAACACCATGTTTATAAAAATTTATAATAAAGCAATTTTCAAATAAACTCAAAATATGGCTTACTTCTAAGTGCTACTATAAGTTTACACGTTCCGGGGCGGTGAATGAGACACAATAGAACTTTTATTGTTATCACTGCTATAGCCGGTCACTGTCCCGGAACGTGTTAAACGATTATTTTGATGAATAATAACCACATGTTTTGGGGGGGGGGGCGTTGGACCCCCTAGACAACAATGGCAACAACCATGTTGAAATTTATTTTATTTAAAAAAAGGCGGGGTGTTCCTCACCCTTCCCCCCCCCCCTTTTTTTAAATACAAAAAAATTTGAGGTCGAAGGAGGAATGACTCGTTTTGGCAGGTTTTAGGCGGTCTGGGGGGGGGGTTAACCCCCCTATCCAATACATGCCCCTTAATCTACCTATCTGATATCCTACAGAAAATGGAATTCCCGCGCAGAAAAGGTGGAGTTCCAGTTCATCAAATGGAGCTAATGTTGGATTTCCTCGAGTCTCATAAAGATCTGGCTATTGGCCGTAGGAGATCCGTGGAGTGTCGCACAGTTGCCGAAAAACTATGGAATGAGTGTGCAAACATACTTAACAGTGAGGGACCCACAAGAACAGCGAAACAGTGGTCTAAGGTAACATTTCAACTTATTTTTCTTCACAACTTCATGGTTTCTTTTGTTTGAGGTCAAGAGCAAACGCATTTGAAATAAAAAAAAATAAAAAAGTCTATTTTTTTTTTATTTACAGTTCAGTGGTACGAGTAGCGCCCTCATCACTGTAATATAGATTTCTCAATAACGAAAGCCCAAATTTAAAAAAATGCTGCTCAAATTTACTACAAAAGCCTAAAAGCTATTTTTAACAGACTTCAAAAAAGGAGGAGGTTTCTCAATTTGACCGTATATGTACAGGGGAAATTGATATCATTAGCATCCTTTTAAACTAAGAGTCTACCCATCAAACTAAACAACTTTCACTATGGGAGCAAACAGATCGGAGCAAAAAAATAATCAGCTGTTGCATACATTTGAGTCGAGTAGGCAATGCAGTTTAGTGTTGTGAGTTTTGTGTGTTCGCTGATAACTGATTCGCCGATTTTGATGATTCTTTTTTTGTTGGAATGGAGATATCCCACGGCTTTATATCCTCGTAATTATATTATAAATTGCAAATGTTATTTGTGACGCGGCAACTAGATTTTCTAAACTATTTTTCCATATATATATAAAGTTACTTATATTAATTCCATTTACGCGTGTTGTGCGTCAAAGTTTTGTATGGACTGAAACCACCTTAATAATATTGTTGTAGGAGTCGCGTGGCTAGAGGTCTCTCGAGTAGACGTCTTTCGTTCGGCTCGCGATTTAGGTGGCCACGCGGCTCCGCCATTTTATGGTCGTTTCGGGTGTGTGTTTTTGTATAAAAACAGGGCTTTGAGATCGCCATATCCATTACCGTACAATGTCAAGCACTAATTGCTCCTTAAACTAGATATTGGCAAAATCATCACTACCAAGATGGCAGCCATTTTTTAAAAATATAATAAAATGTAGTTGTACCAATTGTCACATTTTACTTTTCAATATTTCCAGGTATGGAACGATTTTAAACACAGGATGAGATCAAAGTATGCTAACAGAAATGCCTGCATAAAGCGCGACGGGCTCGGTAGCGCCCCCATTCTGAGCAAACTGGAGGAGAGAGTCATCAATACTTACATAGTTAAGGAGGAGTTGTCCTCAAAAGATGCTTCAGACTATAGTACAGACAGCATGAATGCATTTGATTCGAGTCAGGTAAGTTTCCGTGTCAATTTACTTACATAAATAAAATAAAAATAAAATAAAAAAGCCTTTATTCTACACATTCTTAAAAAGTTCATAAATTAACAATTTAATACATACCATTTTATTAACAAAACAATAGAAATAATAATAACATTACATTTATCAATTTAATTAAATATTATTTATTAAATTCACCTAATTACAGTATATTTCATTTTAAATAACCTTGGCACGTTTGCGTTTAGTTCCCTTCCATAGTAGTCGCTTCTTTAGCGTAGGCCTCCCCCCCACTTCTTCCAGTATTTCCTTACCCTGGCTTTCCTCATCCAGTAATTATTAATTAATTTAATATACTTACATACACCATTTTTATTTAATGGTTGTACGCACGGCGACACATCAAGCCACGCAAAACAAACATAAGCTGGCCGCGCGACGTTATACATTACTCTACCTACGCGCGGCCAGCTTCTTTTGGTTTTGCGTAGCTTGATGTGTCGCCCTGTGTACCTATAGAAACTAAACAACTTTCAATCAATCAAATTTTATGTCTGGTGTAAATAAAGTATATTTCATTAATTTTCATTCAAATATTCTTTTTTTCCCTAAGGAACATCATGGGTCATCATCATCATCATCATCAGCCTATAAACGTCCCACTGCAGGGCACAGGCCTACCCTCAGGGGGGTGTATGGGCATTAATCCACCACGCGTGCCCAATGCGGATTGGTAGACTTCACATACACATCAGAATTTCTTCCTCAGTGTATGCAGGTTTCCTCACGATGTTTTCCATCACCGTTTGAGAGCAGTTGGTATTACGTACATAAGGAACATCATGGGTAGGTAACTATTTTTTTTTTGGGAGGGTACAAAAGTGTGTTTCAGCCGATCTAAGGGATCGGATTGGATTTTATAAGGGAGGTCCAACTAAGATTTATATTTTTCTTGATGATGATGTTTGCTCCATAATGAAATTTATTCAGTTTGATGGTTAAAACAACCCCTAAAAGCTGGGTCACACAGAGTGCAGCTGCAGAACGGGTGCTGACCGGCTGTAGGCCGGCAGTAGTTGTAAACTATGGAATTATATGCGAGGTGTCACACTGCGGCTACCGTTCCGCAGCTGTTTCGCAGCCGCGCCGGACTGCATTCAGTGTGACACCTTGCATATAATTCCATAGTTTACAACTACTGCCGGCCTGCAGCCGGTCAGCACCCGTTCTGCAGCTGCACTCTGTGTGGCCCAGCCTTTAAATTTAAAAATTTAACCTTTGGACCTTGTAGTAAACTACAAGGGTGTTTTGTTAAGGCCACTCCACATACACGCGCGAACGCGTCAAAACCATGCGCGAACGCGTGAATGTGGAGCCGATTCGCATATTTTTCGCGGGTTCGCGCCTTGTTAAACCACTTTTTATCCGGTTTTGGCCCGCGTCAAAAAGCCTGCGAACGCGCGAAAGCTCCGTTGACCCAACAGAGTGAACATTGCGAATGTGGAGCAGAGAAGAGTTCAACGCGCGATTCGAGACGCCTTTATATTATGTATACCTTCCACAAATGATTACATATATTCATGCTGTCTTCTTCACAATAGAAATTAATGAATTAATGATAAACTCCGATATTATTGGCATACTGTTCATGGTAATATATCAAGCTATACAGCAGCAGAAAGCGTCGGTGGCGCGTTGCGTAGAGGTATGGACACCCAATTATGGGGGTCCGGGTTCGATTCCGCACGGACAACATGCCATGTAACAATGAGTTATTCTAACTTATGAACGTAATACCGACTGCTCTCAAACGGTGAAGGAAAACATCATAGGAAACCTGCATACGCTGAAGAAGAAATTCTGATGCGTATGTGAAGTCTACCAATCCGCATTGGGCACGCGTGGTGGACTAATGCCCATACACCCTCACTGAGGGTAGGGCGCCTCCCTGCAGTGGGACGTTTATAGGCTGATGATGATGATGATGATACAACAACACATCAAGCTATACAAAACTAGCATAAGCTGGCCTCGCGACGTTTTACGTTGTACGACGTTGTATTCAACGTACAAACAAACACACGCACACACACACAAACAGACACTCATCTGAGTTTCACCACCCTGAAGAAATGATTTAGTATCTGATGTCTTTCAGGAAATAGAGGAGAGAAGCGGGAGGAAATGCAACACAGTTCGTCAAATGGAGCTAATGCTGGATTTTCTCGAGCCTCATCCAGACCTGGCCCTCGGCCGCACCACCAGGTCGAAGGAGGGTCGCGCGGCTGCCGACGAGCTGTGGATAAAATGTACCAAGATCCTCAACGCGGAAGGACCCCCGAGAACTGCGAAGGAGTGGGCTAAAGTGCGTACTTGTGGGCAGCCGTTTCACGATGTTTTCAATCACTTCTTAAGAATTCGAATTCTTGACAAAAAGTTTTTAAGTACCTACTTATTTTATACGAGCGTTAACCCGCGACTTCGTCCGCACAAATTATATATCAGATTTTAAGTCAGATCATAAGCTATCAAACAAAAAAAGTTTCATCAAAATCGGTTTAGTAGTTTTTGCGTGATGCTCGTTCAAACAAACAAACACACAAACAAACAGACAGACAAAAAATCCAAAAATTGGTGAAATGGAATCAGGGACACCTAAAAACCATATCGTAACTTTTTTTTTGTTAATATATTCAATGTACAGACAAACTTTCTGTTACAGTTTTATAATAGTACGAGCGTTAACCCGCGACTTCGTCCGTACAAATTATATACCAGATTTTAAGTCAGATCATAAGCTATCAAACAAAAAAAGTTTCATCAAAATCGGTTCAGTAGTTTTTGCGTGATACTCGTTCAAACAAACAAACAAACAAACACCCAAACAAACACCCGAACAAACACACAAACAAACAGACAGACAAAAAATCCAAAAATTGGTGATATGGAATCAGGGATACCTAAAAACCATATCGTAACTTATTTTTTGTTAATATCTTCAATGTACAGACACACTTCTGTTACAGCTTTATAATAGTATAGAATAGATAGATTAATTTTTTTATTTGTTTGTTTTTGTTGACATTTTTTCTATTCTGAAAATGGTCAATAGACTATTTTATCGTTATTTTTATTTGACATTGCTATTTTTATTTTATTATACAATTTGACGAACATGGACATTTTATATAAAATATTTATGTAAGAATGTGACATGTTATATAATATGAAATAAATGAATCTAATCTAAGGGGCCAAGGGGCCATACGTCCCGGAATTACCTGGGAAGGGATCCCTTATTTTTCGTATTTCGACAAGAATTATACAAGTTACCGAAACGAAAAAAAATACACAGTATTCTTGGATAGTTTGTCTAGTGAAATCATAAATGGAATACACGATTGAAATTACTTCACACGATAGTATTTCTTTTCGAAAAGTTAAGAAAATAGACCTACGAGGGGCCTAATAGCCCAGTCATTTTAAGGAGTTTTGTTAGAAGAGGTGGGAAGTAATTATTAATTGGACTTTTAAACTGTAAGCGGCACTATTTAGTGACAAAAAGACTATCTGAAAACATTTAAAAAAAATTCACTCCGCAACATAGAAATCAAAATTGTGAGTCCCACAAGGCTTTTAAACTAATAATATGAATACCAATGCACTCGTGTGAATTAGATTTAACAATATAAATTATTTTTGAGCAAAAAAATAGGCATTGAAATTTAAAAATGCTATTTTTATACGTATTTTTCAAAACCTTCTAAGTATACAAAAATATTCACACCATGTTTGAAGTATGTATAATGGTAATGCCTTAAAAATGTGCCAAAAAAAAATTACCATTAGTTATTTTATAACCAGATAATAGCAAAATTTTAATTTTGGAACTGTTGCTGACGAGATTTTTTCATATTTTGGTACATTTCTAAGCTCAAATTGGCTCTTAAATACTATACCGAAAAAAAAATCAATTATTAATTAGTCCCGGCTCAAACCGTAAAATGACTGGGCTATAAGCTTTAGCAGCCAAAAGTGTTGACCTTAAAACTATTTAAATAAAAATTTTCAGGTATGGAATGATTACAAACATCGTGTGAGAGTAAAGTTTGCTCAGAAGAATGCTAGCCTTCAACGCAACGGACCTAACCATGGCTGCATCTTGGGCCCGTTGGAAGAGAGAGTGATCAACACTTTCTTCCTCAACGAAGTCGACCCCTTGGCTGTGGCTAACAATGGATATGGCTCAGACAGCATGGCATTTGAGGTAACTATTCGTGTGAATGAGGACGCTAGCCTTCAACGTAACGGACCTGACCATGGCTGCATCTTGGGCCCGCTGGAAGAGAGAGTGATCAACACTTTCTTTTCTTTTCAAAAACTTTTCGCTTACGATGAAATATGTAGCCAATATGAGAGCACTCTCTCATATCTTGGCTATATCTTTCATCGTAAGCGAAAAGTCTTCAATAAAAACAATTTTATGTCTTTTTTGTTTATCTCATTAGATAGCCAGTTATAAAAATTTATTTAAACAAAAATGACAAAAAATTATTTTTTGTTACGGTTACCGTAGCCGGTTTTTGTGTTTGGCAAGATGTCAAACCTATGACATGTTGATGACATCTTGCCAAACAAATCGTCTTTTAGTTTAGTATGCAAAAGTCACACTTGCTGTTTTATGTGCGGCGACGTCATGGTTTCATCTACAGTGCCACCGACTTATCTGTAGAATGGCCAAAAGCGGAACTACTGATGCCATTTTGAAAACGTCATTTTGTTGTTGTCAGTCGATGTAGTCCAGTGTGGCCAGATCCACACTTAAGAATTATCCCAGATTAACAGCAAAATTATCGTGTTTTTAACGCATCAAAAATTCCAAAAAAGTCTCTCTTAGAACCTAAAAGAGTGAAATGATGCGTGAAATTCAATCATTCTTACCCATGCCGCGTGCATGCCACTATTTAATGTTTTAATGTTACCTATTTATATGATGTAGTCTCTCATTCTTTGATACAGAAAGTGGCGCCATCGCTCATTCTACAGATAAGTTGGTCACACTATAGTTACTATATCTATGGCTTCCAATGACATGCTATACAAGGAGGACTTCTCATCAGTGCCCTATTAACGGGACCACTAAATTATGCCCAGTTGTTTTACATTACTGCTTTGTGCCGAATACATTTGAAAGATTTGAAAGGACTGGAATGTCAGCGGCAATGTATGACAGCTAGACATAATTGAGGCATACAAAAGATGACATTAGAGACATGTGCCATGTTTAGGCCATAGAGATAGTAAGTACTACGTACACCTGGAGAGAGCTCTTCTCGGAATTTTGGGCAAAGCGGGATAGAAGTTGTTGGCCGTCGTGTCCCTATCCTTAGTAGGGTGGCAATGCGATTATGCTTTTAGGACTTAAAATTTTTTACTATTTGTGTACCTGCCTACGCTACCTTGATTAGAAAAAAACTAGCGTACCAGGTAAATTTTTTTCTTGGGAATCCTAAAATAAATAAAACAATACTCATTTTGAGACCCAAAATTTAACGTCAAGCCGAAAGCAGGAGATAATATGCCAGTTTATACATATTCATCATTAACCCATGTACAACGTACGTCCCACTTCCAGGCACAGGCCTACCCTCAGGGAGGTTTCATGGGCGTTAGTCCACCACGCGTGCCCAATGCGAATTGATAGACTTCACATAACCATGAGAATTTTTACTTCAGCGTAAGGGGGTTTCCTCACGATGTTTTTCTTCATCGTTAGAGAGCAGTTGGTATTACGTATACACAAGTTAGAAAAAGTCATTGGTAGGAACATAATTATCATGTCATGTTGTCCGTGCGGATTAGAACCCGGACCCTCGCGATTGAGTGTCCTAGTGTCCATACCTCTCGGCAACGCGCCATCGACGCTATTGTTCAGGGAAAATGCACAAAAATCTAAGTAAAATTTTTTGTGTTCGTGTGTACGCATATCATATCATATCATACCTACCTACCTTTTATGTTTTTACGACGGTGCTGTATCAGTTGCCCGATTCTCGCAAGCTACTATTTAGCGACTTTGTTCAGAATTTGAAGTCGACACAATAAGAAGAAGATTTATTTTATTTTATTTTATTTATTTACTATTATGTTTAATTTTTATCATAACATAGGTATTACGCAGCAATTTTAATTCAAACTGAAATTTTGTTTGCTTCCGAAGCTTACCTTCTATGTTTGTTGTTACCCTAACTACTTTAATATTTTCAAAACTAAAACATATTAAAAATACATACCTGTGATACGATAAGCCACAAACTGGATAATATTCGCTTTTGCAGCCGTCGATTAAGCAAATACGAACCATTTTAACATAAAATGTGGATAAAAATATTAAAAATTAATTTGACGGCTGGCGGCAATTTCAAATAAAATGGCAGATTGGGTTGTCAATTTTTTTCTTTTTTACTACCACGACTTTTCAACACACAAATAATTTAAAAAGATTTGATACATTTTTGCTTCATTTGATCTTACCAATTAGGCTGAAATCATAACATTAGCAAATGGCAATACCAGTACACTGTCAGAATGAGACACCGCGGACAACGATTGCCGTCTTCTTCTAGCGTGGTCAACTTCATGCGTGTCAAATAGTTTTTATGTGTTTGGGCTATGGATTATTTTTGATTAAACAGAGAGAAAGATAATTTGGTACAGCTCAATCCTCTATTGGATATCTATAGTATAGGCTTTGTTATTGTATGACATGATGACTCTATGGTTATAAAAACTCATTGATGGCTTTAGTTATGCTCTGCTGTCATACATTGCCGCTGACATTCCAGTCCTTTCAAATTACCTAGGTCACTAAGCGGTAATGTAAAACAATCAAGCATGCAAGCATTTTACCATGCTTGTACTAGTGTTGCCGAAAAATCGATAGCTTTGCTATCGATTATTGAACGTCAAAATCATGTACCCGCTCGATACTACAATCGATAGTATCGATATATCTTTTTATGCAATACTATTGGTAAACAGCAATACTATCGATAGCATCGATAGTTTTGATCGCTGCTAACCAATGAAATATCGATAGAATCGATAGTATTGCTCTCCAATAACGAATAGACAATCGATAGTCTATTCGATATTGGAAAGCAATACTATCGATAGTATCGATTGATCATTAGATGGCAGCGTTCGAAACTATCGATGCTATCGATAGTATTGCTGTTTACCGATACTATTGCAGTAAAAGAGATATCGATACTATCGATTGTCCTATCGAGCGAGTACATTATTTCTCACCTATCGATAGCTATCGATAGACAATCGATATTTGGCCTATCGAGCGGCAACACTAGCTAGTACCCCACTAAGACAAAACTTTCTAACACCTAAATATTTTTAACTTTCAGTATGACCCCGGCAGTATTATTGAGGTTGAATTATTGCCTCCAGTAGTGAAAAGTGAATCGAATGCAGCTTCTCCAGTGCCAAGTGAATCGAATTCAGCTTCTCCAGTGCCAAGTGAATCACATGCGGCAGATTCTCCAATGCCAAGTGAACCGAATGCCGCAATTTTCCCAGTGTTAAATGAACCGAATGGGGAATCACATGTGGTCGATTACCTAGTGCCAAGTGAACAGAAAGCGGCAGATTTCCTAATGAAATGTGAACCGAATGCAGTAGCTTTCCCAATGTCATGTGAACTAAATGCGGCAGCTTTTCTAGTGCCAAGTTATCCGAATGCGGCAGCTTCGCCAATGCGAAGTGAATCGAATGCGGCAGCTTCCCTAATGCTAAGTGAACAGAATGCGGCAGCTTCCCTAGTGCCAAGTATATCAGGGCAGGTTCCATCTCCATCAGACCCATGTAAGTTCTTTTCGTTACCCTAAGGACCTGTTTCACTACTTATGTATTCTATTTAAAAAAAATTGTCTCATCTTGGTTGTGATGATTTTGACAATATCTAGTTTATTTAGCAAGAGTGCTTGACGTTGTACGGTAGTTTATGCATTCTGGTGACTTCAAGGATTGTTTTTTCGAAAAGAACACTATCCTGAGACACCATTGGTGGCTCAATTCGGTGTAGGCCCGGGAGGGGGCAACGAACATTCGACGAGCGACACGTGACTACCCAATAGCAGACTCAACGCGGCTCCCACCTATTCCTTGCTCCCACCACTTCTGTAGAAGTTCTTGTGAATCTGAAAGATTGTTTCATTTGTTGTTCTGTCTGCTGGAAACACCGCCTATCTTTCTTCTTTCACCGTTTCCTCTACCCTAAGGTTGTCTGGAAGAAATCGCTTCTTAGCGATAAGACCGCCTTATTTTGTGCCTCTTGTATTTTTATTTCTGTATTTTACTGTTTATGTTTTGGTGTAAAATAAAGTATATTTGATTGATTGTTTGACATGTTTCATATGAAAGAAACGTCAAACAATCTGTCACATAAGCTGTAACTACCTCCGTTTTCTAATGGTTAAGATAAGAGCATTGGGCTCTAGACACGGAGGTCGCGGGTTCGATTCCTACGTGGGACACCTAGTGATATGTCACTTTGTGCATATTTCCCCAGTTGTTTAGGACATTGCAGGCTGAATCACCTGATTGTCTGAAAAGAAAGATGATTCCGTGCTTCGGAGGGCATGGTCACGGCTACTATCTCTGGTGGTAGTAGTCGTTATATAAAAACCACGTCAGAGGCCGTAAGGCGGTCCGAAAAAACGCTGACACCAGGGCTTGCTGCCCATAAGATGAGAAGAACAAGAAGATAAGCTATCAAGAACTTATCCAGTATTGGTCAAACAGGCCCTAAGGCTGCTTTTTCACCAGGTGCGAGTTAGTAGAGCTTTCAACAACAAAAAACACCTTTTGAAAGCAAAAATATCGAGCTAACGTATTTAGCTCGATATTTTTCAAACGCCTAATTAAAGTGTACATCTGGAGCATTGCATTGTACGGTAGCGAGACGTGGACATTGACTAAACGAGATCGAGATAGGCTGGAAGCTTTTGGGATGTGGTGTTGGAGGAGAATGGAGGGGATAAGTTGGACGGAACGAATAACAAATGAAGAGGTGTTAAGAATGGTTAAAGAAACGAGAAACATTTTAAAAACAATCGAAAACCGGAGGGGAAAAATGATCGGACACTTGATACGAAACGACAATTTCTTTAGAATCATACTGGAAGGGAAGATAGAGGGGAAGAGAGGCAGAGGAATACCTAGACAGAGTTATTTAGCCCACGTGAAGGAAAAGGTTGATGTCGTGTCGTATCAAGAACTCAAGAGACTAGCAGAAAAGAGAACGAATTGCGGATTGGCGAACACTTCACCGACAAGAGCATAGCTCTTAAATAAGATGATGATGATGATGCGAGTTAGTAAGGCGGTGAGCGAGGAAACAATCCGCCAATAGCGCGCTCGCTCGATCACGTCATTGGAAAATTGAAGAACTCTCATTGGTCGATTTTTTCCTCGCATGCCGCCTCGCTACGCACATCTCTGGTGGAAAAGCAGCCTTAACCTCATTAACAGGGTGTAACAAAAGACCCTTGTATTATTGAAGAGGATAGACTAGTACCGTTTTGTCCATACAAACGTATTCCCGTTTCTTTCCTGGATAATGACATTAGAGCAACCCAAAAATTGTACCATACAATATTATATGTTCCCTCTGTTATGTCCCTATGTTTTGCTTTTTTTCATAAATTTATTACTCTAAGAACTAGGGACCTTCGAAAATGTCAAATTTTACGAGAGAAGTTTAGAGAGCTAAAGCGAGATAGCGCTTCATCACGCTGCCGTGCGACGGTGGCAGGTCACCTTTGGGTATGGAAAACTGAAACCTATAAATCTAAAGCCCGATTCGACCAAACGCGAGTAAATTTTATTCTTAGATTAAGTCGCCGGTTACTCTATAATAATGAAATGGAATAAGTTGAGAGTAAATTTTACACGGCCAATTTTAACGGTGTAAAACTTATACCAAGACTAATGAAATGTCAATGTCACATAATTAAAAAAATTAAAGAAAAAAGAAAACTAACAAATTAAAACTGTATAACCTCACATTGCAATAAGTACGGATACAACGACCTCTTTCTTTAGATAGATTATACATTCGTTCTTTTAGTATGGGTAGAAGGCAAATGAAGTTATTTCGGAGTAAACGCTAAGAGTAAAATTGTTCCTTGTATAGTTACTCTTCTATATATCAAAAGTTTGGTCGAATCCGGCCTAAGTAGACAATATTTATTTGCAGATAGAATCATGAGGGTCAGAAAGCGGCGGAGGGCTGATTTAGAACGACTGAAGTATCTGAAGTCGATTGCTATGAGCTTGGAACGGCTGACCAAAACGGTAATGTTTTATAGATTATCTTAATTCTATTCTATTTCAATTTTTAACGGACTTCAAAAAAGGAGGAGGTTTCTCAATTCGACCTTATATAATATAAAAAAAATATATATATTTACATATATTTTTTTTATGTGTGTTCGCGGATAACTTCGTCGTTTATGAACCGATTTTGATTATTCTTTTTTTGTTGGAAAGAAGATATTCGAAGGGTGGTACCATGATAAAGAAACCAGGATCAGATGCTGGCATCCTAGAGAAATCGAGGGGAACCTTTGAAAATCGTAGTGCCGGCTAGTGCGTTTGTTAATATAAAGCACTGCTAATACATTCAACTAATGAATTCGCCACTGAAAATTGTGAAATAAACAAAATTTTAACAAAAAATTAAAACCGCCTTCAAAAAAACTAAAAAGTTAAAAAATAATATTGCAGCTGATGACTTTTTCGTTCGCATCATAAGAACATTAATGTGTTTTATAGAAGTCGGTGTCAAGCCAAGCCAAAATACTAATGCAAGCCCTGTCGCGAATTGTACCGGCTTGACAGCGACTTCGATGAAAAAAAAAATAAATAATAAAATAAATATCTTTGATATTGTCACACAAATTATCTGGTCACATTTAAAGTATCTGGACTTGTATTATGATGACTAGACAACGATATAGAATACTTATATATATACAAACATCCATGACTCGATGAAACAAATTAATGTTCTTATGATACGAACGAAAAAGTCATCAGCTGCAATATTATTTTTTAACGTTTTAGTTTTTTTGAAGGCGGTTTTAATTTTTAGTTAAAATTTTTTAAATTATGGCGTATCAATCTCCTAGCTAACAGAGTCTGTAAATTAATATTTGTTTTCAAACACTTACACCACGTTGCTGACCCCTCCACTCTAAAAAGACTAAGAGATAAGTGTACTTTTTGCAACCATCGGCAGCAAGGCTGATTCAGTGTTTATGGGGTGTAGAGCATCTCTGTGATGGGGTTGAACTAGGTCTGCCTGCATAACTTCAGTCGGTTTAGGAGTTAAAGACATTTAAAGGTCAGTAAAAAATTAACGATCAGCTGCAAGGCTGATCGTATGATATTATTGTAGTGTGCTCTGTAGCTATGTGAACAGTACAAAACCTGACATGAACTGCCAGTGGGTTTAGGAGATACAGCCGTTCAAAAGTCGGTCCTTTGAACGGTTGTATCTCCTAAACCGACTGATGAACCATGACAGTTTTAGTACTGTTCACATAGCTACAGTGCGTACCACAATAATGTGATACGATCAGCCTGTTTATTTTTTACTGACCTTTAAACATCAGTAACTTCTAAACCGACTGGATTTATGCAGGCAGACCTGGTTCATCCCCATCACAGAGATGCTCTACACCTCATAAACACTGAATCAGCCTTGCAGCTAATGGTTGCAAAAAGAACACTTATCTCTTAGTCTAAAAGATGGTATACATAGCCCTCTGCCAGTCAATACTTATTTATTGCAACACCACATGGGGTGGTGCGCCAAAAACCCATTTTTAAAAATCGAGCGTGCCCAACGTGCATTACTAAAAGTTGCCACCATCAAGCCCAGGCTGTTTCCCACGAAATCACTCTATGAGTACTGTGAAGTGCTCACAGTCCGTCAGCTTTTCATTCTGCATACTGTCCTTCTCCAACATTCTGTGACTCCACACAACACCAATAATGCTCCAAAAAGAAACCACCTTATCGCACGTTCCAATCAATACAACACAAGTTTCAGCTATAGATTCTTCTGTTTTCTTGGCCCAATCTATACTATTATAAAGCTGTAACAGAAGTGTGTCTGTACATTGAAGATATTAACAAAAAAAAGTTACGATATGGTTTTTAGGTATCCCTGATTCCATATCACCAATTTTTGGATTTTTTTTCTGTCTGTTTGTTTGGGTGTTTATTTGTTTGTTTGAACGAGCATCACGCAAAAAGTACTGAACCGATTTTGATGAAACTTTTTTTGTTTGATAGCTTATGATCTGACTTAAAATCTGGTATATAATTTGTGCGGACGAAGTCGCGGGTTAACGCTCGTACTATATAACAGCATACATCGCATATTAAACATACACTCTCTTAACAATAGACTATGCAAAACTTCCTTAAAAATGTGGTTACAAAATCTATCCTACAACGAAACAGACTCTTCTTTTCAATTTGTCGGGTCACTGCGGATTTGTTTTTATAATGTTTGTATTTATTATCTTTAAAACCATCAGAAGATAATAGCTACAAGCATAACATAATAATCCGTAATGTTTCGATAAATTGAAAGCCTATCAGGACTACAATGATACATTCTTGTTTTTTGGAAATGTTTAATTGTTTAGAAATAAAAAAACATACATTTGTGGGCAGCACAATAGGCTCGGTGCAGCCTGAATAAAAAGCTTTTCTTTCTAATTACACTGCTATTTTGTTTCAGTATTGCAAAAGGCATAAAATATGAGACACAGGAGCAGGAGCCGAAGTAAAAGGAACAGAAAAATTCAAAATAAATAGCATAGCATAATTATGCTCACGACTATATTCCCCGAGGTGGTAGTCAAAGATATTCTTAGACTCAGAAATGAAGAGATCCGCAGAAGAACCAGAGTAACTGCCATAGCCCAAAGAATTGCTAAATTAAAGTGGCAGTGGGCATATTGCTCGCAAAACCGATGGCCGATGGGGCCGAAAAGTTCTCGAGTGGCGACCGCGTACCGGAAAGCGCAGCGTGGGTAGGCCCCGCACACGGTGGACCGACGACCTTGTGAAGGCGGCGGGAACCCGTTGGATGAGGGCAGCGCAGGACCAGTCGTTATGGCGATCCTTGGGGGAGGCCTATGTCCAGCAGTGGACGTCCATCGGCTGAGATGATGATGATGAAACAACAGTTCGAACTACGAACTTAAAAGAAGTCTTCTGTGAAGATTTATACAATAATAAAACATTTTAGCTTTAAGTTGTAATAAGGTAATATAACTTTAAGGTAATATAAAATTGAATAAATAAAATAATATAATTTTATAAGTAATTTTTTATTTTAGATCTTCTTAGGATACGTCCACATCTGGCGAACGCGCTGCGAATGCGTAGATCGCGCGCCGTTCGCGAGCCGCTCGCAAGCGGCGCATTCGCGGCGCGTTCATCAGATGTGGACGCACCTTTATCTTATATATATAAAAATGAAGTTCGCCGGGTCATCTAGTAGGTATTATAAAAATCATTGAGTATCTAGTTTACGGGTATATACAGGGTGAAATTGATATCATTAGCATCCTTTTAAACTAAGAGTCTAACCATCAAACTGAACAACTTTCACTATGGGTGCAAACCGATCGGAGCAAAAAATGTCCGCTTTTCCATACTAAACTGCAATGTCTACTCGACTCAAATGTATGCAACAGCTGATTATTTTTTGCTGCGATCGGTTTGCTCCCATAGTGAAAGTTGTTCAGTTTGATGGGTAGACTCTTAGTTTAAATAATACCTCAACGGTATTGCCTCCCTCATTTTTGTAGGGTGAAAAAATAAATATGTAGGGGTCAGCACACATTCAAATTGGTTGAAGTGTCGCTGGCATGCCAGCCCCCCATAATAAGATAAGAAGTCCAAACTAACACGAGACGGTCGGCGTATCTTGACCATAAATGCATCTGACATGGAATTTTCACTTTTAATGCTATCATCGTCCAAGCAGGGACCGAAAATTTTCGGTAACCTTTATTTAAATTTTTTTTTTTTTTTTTTTTTTTTTTTTACATTTTGACAAAAAGAGGAAAATCCATCATGGACATCTGGGAAGGAAACCCAGATAGTGCCGGACTCCTACCGGCCAAAAACCTCAATTTGTCATTCCTCTAGTCTCCGATAAAATTGTTCGGAGAGTATTTTACATCTTGTGACTAGTTTTATAACATTGTAAAGTTGTTATAATATAATTAAAAGGTGAATTATTCTAGTCAGTCTTTTCTTAGTTAACTTAACAATTTTAATATCTAGAGGATCATATTTTAAAGCAATCACATATCACATTAATTGGAATTTAGACACGCTAAGGTAGTTCATTTTTTGAGGAAACTTCAAGGTTTGCGGTTCTTACTATTTTTCGTTCCTAAGTACAAATTTGCCATATTATCATAATATGGCAATTTGCACTCTTTCTCTTGTGTAACAAAATTATCGGTGATACCTACACTATACCTTGACATCCTCAGGATGTGGCCGGCATTTGCTATCTGCCGATAACTTTGCTACCATTTCTCATCTTTGCCGATCTTGTGACTTTTTCCGCAAACCTAAACAATAGTTCTCTACCGTGTCTATCGGCTACAATGCCAGGTAAGTTCTCGGCTGTTAACTGCTGTTCCAATTGTATTTGCAGGTCTAGCCTTTCGGCACCGTGTATAGGACAATCGAGGATAAGATGAATAATGGACTCCTCGGAACCTGTGTCGCATATGCATAGGGGGCTATCTTTCAAGTTAAACTTGTGTAGATAGAAGCCGTATCCCCCATGCCCAGTCAATATCTGTACCAACGTGGGGGTCAATTTTAGTTTTTTGACTATGCTGTACGCTGCTTCTGTGTTGGGCAGGAAATACTTGGTAGTGGAGGCGGTTGCGCTCTCAGCGTACCTCTTCTCCCATTCTTTCTTCGTTTCCTGCCTTATATTTCTCTTTATGTTGGATAGAGGGCATCGATCGTAATCGGCCGCGGTCTTTTTAAAGAGTGCTGCCTCCTTGGCTAGCACATCAGCGCGTTCATTGCCCTCCACTCCAACATGGGCCCTTATCCAGAAGAGCCTCAATGTCTTCCCCTTCTCCTTTAGCAACCTGATGTTGCGCCTAACCTCACATGCCATGGGATGGGACGTATCGGGGTCACGAAGCAGCTCCAATGACGACCTGGAGTCACTGAAGATGTTGATTTCACTGTCCGCATTTCTTAGGGCAAGTTCGGTTGCTTTCTGCAACGCGAACATCTCCGCTTGAAATACGGTACAGAATGGCTCCAGGCGGTACTTGGCACTTCGTTTCTCCGACCCATCCCTCCAGTAAGACATAGCAGCCCCGACCTTCCCTTCAATTTTGCTCCCATCCGTAAAAATGTGAGAGCCAGTTACTTGATGGTCTACAAGGGTTTCAGGCTGCATGTCCTCTAGGCACTGGAAGTCGATTTTCACTTCCGAGGCAGGGTGTGGTGCCTTCATGAATGACACTCTGGCCTCTACGGTCCTATCCCCTAGGCAAGATTGTGGTCGTCCCCTCTTCGCCTCGTAAAGCTTAGAGGCTTCTCGCACTCTCATATCCAGGGGGAGAAGGCCAGAGAGTACCAGTGCGGCATCCAGGGATACTGTGCGGTATGACTTGATAATCTTCTGGACGAAACCCCTCTGGACTATATTTAGTTTTTTCTGCACCGACCACTTGTTCGATGCAGGAGCCCAGGCACTTGCCGCGTACAGTACAATTGGCTCGATTACTGCCACGTATATCGTCCTGATTATCTCCGGGTTCAAACCCCATGAAATTTTCGCAGCCCGACTGAGTTGCCTGAAGATACCGGTGGCTTTATTGCACACTTCACTTACATGTTTTTGGAAAGTGAGTTTCCTGTCAATAATTAGCCCCAGTATCTTCACCTCTTCTTTCATCGGGATTTCAGTCACGCCCATGTGGATACAAGGAGTGTTGAACTTCAACTTGTTGGTAACAACCATAGCTTGCGTCTTGTGCGCAGCGAACTTTAGCTTGTTACCCTTGCCCTAAGCCTCCACATGCCCGAGAATCTGATCTCCCATCCGCTCGATTTCAGGGACCGAATTTCCAGAGAAAACCAGGACGACATCGTCCGCGAAAGCCTGGCAGTATATCCCACGCTGATCCATCTCGTCCAAGAGGGGGTCCAGCAATAGGTTCCAAAAACTTGGTCCACCTATTGAGCCCTGCACGCACCTCTTTGTAGTGGGCTTACTACAGCGCTGACCTGCGTACATCACCGTTACAGTGCGGCCTGAGAAGTAGCTGGTCAACAGCCTTCTGATGTTGAGAGGGCACCTCTTGTCCTTCAGCCGGTTCTTAATGGCTGGCCACCAGGCACTGTCGAAAGCTCCCTCGATGTCGAGAGATACAACAACACTTATCAACTTCTTCCTCAAGTTGTCTCTGAGATGTTGTATGAGGTCGTATAGGGAGTCTTCCGTGCTGCGCTGGGGCACGAAGCCGTACTGCCTCGTGTTCATCTTGGGCAGTATGTGCCATCTCAACCTCTTGACCACCAGCTTCTCAAAAATCTTACCCAGGACCGACAGCAACCCTATCGGTCTGTACGACTTTGCCTGAGAGTAGTCGTCCTTTCCCGGCTTCCGGAGTACCACAACTGCGGCCTCCTTCCACGGGTCAGGGAAGTAAGACAACTCCAGGCATTTGTTGATTATTGCTAAATATAGCTGCAGGTCGCACTGTATCGCCGCTCCGCAGATGTCTGCGGTGAATCCGTCAGGACCGGGTGCCTTTTTGGGGTTGAATGACCTAATGACATTCTCGAGTTCCGCCTCCGTAAACGGTGGGTCCCATTTGTCGTTGGGTGCCTCTTTTCCCACGAGTTCTGCTGTTCGACGCACAGTCTTGTGGTCTTCACTATCTTCCGCTTCCACGTCCTCCGGAAAGAACGTAGCGGCCAGATGTCGAGCAGATTCCTCTGTACTAAGCACCACCCCGTCCCGCATCAGAGGCTGGTCCTCGTGTCTTCTCGCAGTTTTGCGTAAGACCCTATAAACCCCATCCCACATGCTTTCCCTGTCCTGAGTTCCACAGAACGTCTTCCAACTCGCGGTTTGGGCTTCCGCCGCTGCCTGCTCGTACTTGTCCTTCGCCTCCAGGTACTCTGCTAACACAGCCGGACGACGACGGGCTGCAGCGTATGAAATCCTTCGCTTTTTAGTGACCATCTGTTTCTTAAGATTGGAGAGCTCATTTGACCACCAAGGAGACTTAAATTTTTTCTTGTTTGAAGGCTGCGGAATTGCTTCCTTGCAAGCCTTCTCAATATTCCAAATATATGAATTGACGGTTGTCCCTAAATTTTGAATGTTGTTAATGCTTTGGACCGCTTCCTGATTTAAATTATTATCTACAAAATTTTGGCCTAATTCCCGTCTACATTTTTCCCAATCTGCTTTTTTAGTATTATACTTCCTTGTGGTGTTTTTCTGTAAGGGCTCAGTTGGCTTGCTCAACTGTATGCTGAATGTTATTGCATTATGGTCGGAACTTACCATGCCCTTATCTACTCTCCAATTACTGATGGCACCTAGCATTCCCGTCGTGCAAGCCGTCACATCTACATGGCTCTGCAGTATCCTGTCCCCCTTACTGTATCGAAGGTTGGCGTCGATCCCTCGTTCAGAACCTCCATGTCCATTTCGGGTAGGGCACCCGCTAAGGCCTCACCGCTAGGGTTCTCAGATCTGCTTCCCCACCAGGGGCTCCATGCATTCATATCTCCCCCGACCAGAACCCAACTGGCAGCCAATTTCCGGCTAATCGCTTTAATCTTCTCAATGTCCGGGTCAATCGGTTGGTCTTCCTCAAGATAGACCGAGATGACTCCGATTGTCCATCTATTGGTTCTTAGCGTAGCAGCTGCCATGTTCTCAGTTGTTAGGAGAGGGTGTTCCAGTACTTCTATGTCGGGGTCGAATACGATGATTGCCGCCTTGATTGGTTTCTTTCTGTTGTGGGAGCATTGAACCACTCTGATTCCGGTCTGAGATCTTAACGTTCCTTGGTTCCCTATGTAAGGTTCCGAAACGAGAGCAAAGGATGTCTTGCGTCTCTCCGCTTCTATCAGTAGCTCCTGTGTGGCCAGTTTTTTCCTCTGCAGATTTACCTGGATGACTTCGTACGATCTTTTCGTGGCTTCAGGTGACGTATTGTTCTATTTAAATGTTACCTTTATCCAGGTAACAACCGATTTTAATACCGGTAACCTAAATATGACCGTCAAGAGAATACGAGTGAGTGCGGGTAAGGGTCAGCATAGACGGTGCGGGTAAGGGTCAGAATGGACGGAGCGGCCAAAAGCGCGCGTAGTTTTTAATAACACTGAAAAATGAACTTTAATTTCTACTAATCAAAAGTACAAAATTGATTGAACAACGTCGTTGTTGTAGTGGGTGACGCAAATTTTGGAGCACCCAACGAGCGACGCGCGCTCTTTTTTCAGTGTTGCTACAGCATTGGACAGATCGAAATAAATAGAAGATGATTATTTACTTTTTATTGAACCAAAGAGCATTATAATGGTTTAAGTTTATGTTCATTGTTATTATAATTGATTTAATTTGTATTTAGTAACGACTAACGAGGTACTTACTTAAAAAGTGAATAATAACTATATTTGTGAAGAAACAATTTTTTATTTAAATATATATCTGTGTACGAGGACCGTTAGTAGAATGATATTTAGGTTACCTCTAAAAATACCTGTTAAAAAATAATGGTTGTAACCAAAAAGTACCGGTATTATCGATACCGGTTTCGGTCCCTGCGTCCAAGAATGAGGAGACCTTGGAACATATCCTTTGTGACTATGATATCTGGGCGGCAAAACGCATGTGCCTCCTCGGTGATGGATACCCAAAACCGAAAAAGATCCTCGGCTATGTTCCGAGATAAGTACCTACACTACACTTAGTTGCATCGTCAGCTTGCTTGATTTCTGCCACTCACGCCAGACGGCATCGTCGCATACACAGAACATTATAAGAGGGGTTAGAAGTGCAAAGTAGGCGTGGAACGTGTCGCCACAGGTTACACAACCGTTTAGGATGATTATCCTAAACGGTTGTGTACACACGGCGGCACATCCAGCTATACAAAACCAACATAAGCTGGCCTCGCGATGTTATACGTTATGCAACCCACGCGCGGCCAGCTTATGTTGGTTTTGTATAGCTTGATGTGTCGCCGTGCGTACAGTCCACCCTTTAATCACCATCAGCCTATATTTTGGTCTACTAAAGGCGCTTGGGCCTACACACAAATCAATACTAATATAATATCAAATAAAGCCCGATTTACTCTTCCACTAGTACAGTAAAGAGTCTTGCGAGCGTTAAGGCTAGGTATCCCTAGTGCAAGCGTCTCTTTCTTACAAGCAAACGTTTGCAATTAGCTATCCCGCTTCAATTGAAAGCAAGATCGCAAAAAACTTATTTTTCTTCAATATCTTTTCTCTTGGGTATTTCGGGTAAAAACCATCGGGTAGAATCACTGCTATAATTAATAACCTTTCAAATGATGGTATATTCAGAAGAAATGCGGTCGAAGGAATGCAGGCGACTAGATTTGCATAACACCAAGGCTCGCGGCGTGGTGCGAGCGAGAGGGCATGAGTAATTGTAGCAGCGTGAGCGGGAAGACAAGTGGCGACAGCCGTCTACGAAGCAAAAGCGCTACTTTGCATTTCTAACTCCTCTTATAATGTTCTGTGGTCGCATACGTCGCGCGCTGTACGAAGTAGTTCTACTATGTACTTATTGTCTGCATTTATTATTTTCTAACTAATGTTCATCACCTCTACATACTGCATTAGTTATTCTCGTGCCATCCTGAATGCTTGCTGAATGGCGTTCAAAAGCACTCCATGTAGTAAATTTCTTATGGCAAGATTTGCAAGAATACGGTTTTCTTCCACCGTGAATTATCATATGCACGTCCAAGCTACGTAGGTCTTTTGTTTTGAATTCGCAAGAAGAGCACGAAAATGTTTTCATGCCGGTATGAATACAGACATGGCGTAACAAATAATTCTTCAATTTACACTTGTACCCGCATTTATGACACGCATATGGCTTGTCATCATTGTGATTCTGTATAATATGCGATTCTAGATCTTTTTTCTTTGCATATTTGTAGTCGCAAAATGGACATGAATATCGTTTTTCTTCAGAGTGTGTGCGCCAATGGGTCATCAATTTGCGGTTTGTAGTAAATTTTATTTTACAGGTCGCACATGTATAATTTGTAGAGGTTTTATTTTTAAGCTTAACTTTTGTTTTCAAGCGCTTCGTTGGTTTGATTTCTTTGTCTGGAATTAAAAAAATATTTAAATTTTTTTTTAATTATAATGCCGTTGTTTTGATGTGGGTATGTAATTTTTTTAGCATTAGTTGAGTCTTGGTAATAGCCCAGTCATTTTACGGTTTGAGCCGGGAATAATGATAAAAGAGATCAAGTATAATTGATTGATTGAATAATTAACCTGTCACATCCCGACTTCTATTCTATTCTATTTTTATTTAATGGCGTCCGAGGCGTTATCACAATTGTGCCAATGTCCCGTTATATGGAGAGTACACGTAGGAAAAGTAGCATTTCTGCCAATGTCAAGTAGTTTATTATAATCTCAAGTTAACACAAAAGAGTTTACAAAATGGCGGAGCCACGTGCAATCCTAACAGATGCCAATACGCACGCGTCTGACCTCTCCCAGACTTGCAGCGCGACTCCGCACATCCCGACTTTAAAATAACAATTGATAAACAATCGCCGGGATGTGACAGGTTAATAATTGATATTTTTTTTTGTTGATAATATTGAAGAACCAATATGAGCCTAGAAATGTACCAGAATTAAAAAAATCACGTCAGCAACAGTTCCAATTTTAAAATTTTGCTATTATCTCGTTCGAAGAAACCTGACGGTATATTTTTTTTTTGCACATTATTTAAGGCTTTACCATTATACATACTTCAAACATGGTGTAAATATTTTTGTCTACTTAGAAGGTTTTGAAAAATACATTCGAATTTTCTAATAAATACCTCATCTTTTAAATTTCAATGCCTATTTTATTGCTCAAAAATAATTTATATTATTAAATATAAGTCAAGTAAGTGCATTGGTATTAATATTATTAATTTAAAAGTCTTCTGGGACACACAATTTCGATTTCTATGTTGAGTAGCGATTTTTTTAAAAATATATTTTAAGATAGTATTTTTGTCACTAAACGGTGCCGGTTACAGTTTAAAAGTCCAATTAGTAATTACTCCCTACTCCGCCTAACAACACTCCGTAAAATGACTGGGCTATAACACAAAGAGATTCTAAAAGGTAACCACTTAAAATGAAAAAGACTGAGATACATGCATACATACATTTCGTTATAATACACATAAGCATATGCTCATGACTATAGTCCCCGAGGGGGTAGTCAGGGATATCTATAAGGTCTAACAAAATTAGCTGAAACTATTTTAAGGAGATGATCAGACCATCAAACTGAACAACTTTCTCTATGGGACCAATATCGAATTCGCGAAAAAAAAATCAGCTGTTCCATACAAAACTGCAAAGCATAACTCGACTCGAATGTATGGGACAGCAGATTTTTTTTTTCACGATTTCGATATTGGTCCCATAGAGAAAGTTGTTCAGTTTGATGGTCTGATCATCACCTTAAAATAGTTTCAGCTAATTTTGTTAGAACTTATATAAGAGAGAACATCCATGTTTCACTAGTAGTATCGAAACTCTGACCAGTGTGACGGGGAGTGAGCCCGTCGCCACTTATAATGGACAGTGGGTACAATACATGCTTCGAAATTGAAGCATGCAGGTTTCCTCACAATATTTTCCTTCACCAAAAAGCCAGTGGTATGAAACAGTAGTGCCAGGTTTATAAGTCTCACCGATGTACCTGCGCGGTTGACAAATTTTAAAAGCGCCGAAATTATATTGACCAATCAGGATGTGACACCTTGCCGCTATTGGCTTATTGCTTTCGTGCCCTTCTCGCTGCCCAAGCATCCATAGTCTGCTATTTGAGTTGGAGCGAGATAGAGAATACCACATTATGCACTGCTCTGCGCCAACGAAGATTGACGAGCAGAATTATTTTCCTGGTCGTACTGTACGAATATAAATTCACCGAAAAGCCAGTAATGTAATACCATAGAGATCTAGAGAGATGCCAGCCAACGCCCTGCATATGAAACCTAGTGTCGCATCACAACCAGTTCCACGCGACAGAAAGTATTTTGTTCGCTTGAATGTGCTCATTATCCATTGCGGTATCAGAACCAAACATTCGAATAATCTTTAGTACTATGCAAGCATTGTAAACTATTTAGACAAAATATCTTGACTGGCTTTCAGCCTCATAATATATTGAATCATTACTGTCGTGAGCAATGTGTTCCGTTTTTGCGCATATTGCTGCGACACTGGCCCCTCCACCTTTTCACATCTCCTTTTAGTTTTTGTGAACTGTGTGTAATATGTATATAAATAAATAAGTTATCTCACCATGTACACGCAGAATATGTCTATTCAGAGTGTCCTTTGCTTTACATCGGAATCCACACATCTGGCAGGAAAACGGTTTATCTCTGGTGTGAGTCTTCAAGTGACCTGCCAGATTACCTTTCTGAGAAGTCGTGTATTCGCACAACGAGCATGAATATGGTTTTTCTCCGGTGTGCACTCGTAAGTGAATATTCAATTGACTTGTGGAAACGCATTCGAGCTTACAGATCGAACATGTGTGAGGAGTGCAGGAATTTTGGTAATTTTCTGATGGTTTCTTAACATTTTCTTCTGTTGTGATTTCTTCTATCTTAACTTGAATGTGATCTGTGTTTTCAATTTTAATCTCTGCGTTTAGGTTTTTGGGTTCATCTGAAATTATAAATTACTAGCGTTAACCCGCGACTTTGTCTGCCCAAATTATATAAGGTCTAACAAAATTAGGTGAAACTATTTTAAGGGGATGATCAGACCATCAAACTGGACAACTTTCTGTATGGGACCAATATCGAAATCGCGAAAAAAATCAGCTGTTCCATACAAACCTACTCGACCTAAATGTATGTGACAGCAGAATTTTTTTTCGCGATTTCAATATTAGTCCCATAGAGAAAGTTGTTCAGTTTGATGGTCTGATCATCCCCTTAAAATAGTTTCACCTAATTTTGTTAGACCTTATATACCAGATTTTAAGTCAGATCATAATATTTCAAACAAAAAAAAGTTTCATCTAAATTGGTTCAGTAGTTTTCGCTTGATGCTCATTCAAACAAACAGACAGACAAACAATCCAAAAATTGGTGATATGGAATCGTAATAGAGGTAAAATCGGGGAGGCCTATATCCAGTGGACGTCTATCGGCTGATATGATGATAATGATGGTACATCCGATTTTTTTCGCGATTTCGATATTAGTCCCATGGCGAAAGTTGTTCAGTTTGATGGTCTTAACCACTCCCTTAAATGTTTATTTGTTTTTTTGTAACACCCTGTATAGCGGAATCGCCCATGTGATGTGTCTATATAAAAACGATAAAGGTGATTCCCGTTAGTGTGGTGTTACGAAGTAACTTTTTAGTAGAAATGGGATACCAACCTTCAATTGAATTTGTGTTATGAACACTTTGCTCAAACTCCACCGGTACTATATCAATTTCTTTAATCAAATAGTCGGAATCGTCTACCTCTCTCTTCATCTCATCGTCCGATTCTTTCTCTATTTTTATTTCAAGTTTTAGTTCGGGTTTCATATCGAACGGGTCCACCACATCATTGATTAGTACCGAGCTCATTTTGCATAAAAGTGTGTGCAACAGAATAAATAAACGAATAAGCGCTATGATTAACTATCAAACAGCATATTTAAGTGAAATATTTGGAAAACTGCAAAATATTTATGGTTTAACAGGTTATGATTTTGATTTATGACCTATTTGTCAAAGTCAAAAAAAAAAACGTTCGTGTTGTTGGTTGTTGTTGATGTATTTTTCCTTACGGAAAGGCAAAGGTTATATAACCCATGCAGCCAAGTCTGTTTTTGTCTTTCAGAGACTGTATTTGTCTTTTATCATAAATCCAGTATTTATAAAAGGCACTATGTGCCTGATCTGTGTTGGTAAATCGTAGTTTTTCTGTAATAAGATAATTTCTTTTCTTTTCTAAAAGTTCTCTTCTTCTTTTCTCTTCTGAAGGTTCTTTTCTTTTCCATGTGTCATTTCCGAGACGATGTTTCTAGTGGCCGATGTCTTCAATAAGTTTTTTTTCAATATTGACAGGAATCCGTTGTCTTCAGCAGTTATTCGTTTGATCGCAACTTAAACCTAACTTAGTGAAATGCGAGGGTGGTTCACACATTTGGTTTTAGCTGTGGTCAGAAGGATTATGTGTAGGCATAGTAATTAAAGTAGAAACTAGAGCGAGCGAAGCGAGCTAAACTTTTTTCTGTTCTAAGAATTGGTTATACACCCCCACACAAACACACACACATACACAAACACACAAAATTAACTTTCAGCCTGTTTTGGGGCCTGTTTAACTACTTCTAAGTGGGTTCTTGTTTGCTTGTCTGGCGGCTCGTTCGACATAATTATCTTTCATACGAGTTATGTGGAGCGATCTCTCGGATGGGTTGTTGAGGGTGTGCTTAGGGGTGGTGGGTAAGACCCATGGTCTAGTCTTAATCCTAATTATTTTAATTCATAAAATATGCATGCATACTTACTTACCTACTTTATTTGAAATTATTACCTATTTGGCTTGTCTCAATATACATAAACCTAACCTAACCGTGGGAAGTTGCGAGTTCCTCCCAATACAAGCATTTATCATGCTCGAAGGGTGGATCTCAACTCAAATTATGTAAAAATATTGAGAAATAATAAACATTTTTTTTTATAGACTGAGCTCAATCATTCTACATTCTATATTGACTTAAGACAATATTTTGGCCGTGTAAAGTTTTATTATTTTTAAATGAATACGACATTTATAAAACTATCTTAATAAAATATACAATAAATAATTAAAATAAAATTGAAACTAACAATCTTAAAGCTAAAAAGTATAACGACCGTTTAATCAGTCAAAAAGCCCGCCCCGGGTCATACCGGATGCAAACGTTCCCATGACGCTTCTCGCGTTTCCGCGTTGGATGGCGATGGACAACGCACGTGGCGTCCCATACCAGGCAATTTTCTCTCTGCCATGGCACCAGCGTTAGACCGTCAGGCCTTTTCCCATCCGTGCGACTGAGGCCTGGCGGTTCCAGCCTGCAGGGTATGTTGGCTGAAATCAGTGCTCTCCGAACGATGTCGTTGAGTGCGTGTTGACGTGGGAATCTCCCCGACCATCGACGGCAGCTCAGCGCATGATGGCCGTTCGCTTCCACCGTGGACCCGCAGATGCATTGATGTGGTTGACAAACATCGCAGCCCAGGCGGAGCCGTCGAGCAGCCATGTGTGGTGAAGGCAGTGCATGTAACCACGCTCCCGATTCAGCCCTTGACACCACCCTGAGTCTGGCCAAATTTGAACCAGTAGCCGCGTCTATCATTAGGTCAATTGCCGCTTTAGCTCCCACGTCGTCCCAGGCTCGCTGTACTCCTGGGGTTCTGGGTGCGGACGCGGTCGGAAAGAGCCGTCCACCTCGTCAATGCATCAGCAGCAAAAGGTATGCAAACCTCGTCTCCGTTGAGTGACAGAATTTTAGAGACGAGGCCGACAACCCCATGCGCCGATGCGAGAAAAGCCGGCAGGCTCAGATCCCGCACACGCCGTACACCCAAGCCCCCATGGCGTATGGGTAGAGATGCCTGGCTCCACTGGTCCTCATTTTTAAGGAGGTGGTTAAGACCATCAAACTGAACAACTTTCACTATGGGACCAATATCGAAATCGCAAATAAAAATCGGATGTTTCATCATCATCATATCAGCCGATTGACGTCCACTGCTGGACATAGGCCTTCCCCAAAACGAGGAGATTTGCAATAATCTTCATGATGCGATGCGTTTGCGATGTTCCATACTAAACTACAGATCTACTCGAGCTAAATGTATGGGAGAAAAAAAATTTTTTTTGCCATTTCGATGTTGGTCCCATAGTGAATGTTGTTCAGTTTGTTGACCTAAACCACCTCCTTAAAAGTTTACAATTTTTGTTTTTAATTCTGTAACACCCTATTTCTATTTCTATTTAACACTTTATTGTACACATAACAATACAGAAAAAACAATTAAAGTAGACATGTACAAAGGGCGAGCTGTATAGTATCGTACTCTAGATCGTACTATATTTTGGTCAATTGTACTCTCTCGGTAGAGAGTAGTATATTCCTTGATTGTACTCGTTGAGCGAAAAATTCTTCGTCTATGATTGTACCTACGATTGTACTATATAGTTAATATTGAAGGAAATGTAAACAAAAAAATCTAAACTGAACAACTTTCTCTATGGGACCAACTTCGATATCGCGAAAAAGAAAATGTGCTGTCCCATACATTTGGCTCCAGTCATAGAGATAGGCTCCAGTAGGTTTGCAGTTTTGTATGGAAGAGCTGTTTTTTTCTTCGTGATTACGATGTTGGTGCCGTAGAGAAAGTTTTAGTAGGACGGTCTGATCATCCCCTTAAAAAAGTGTCAGCAATGATATTAAGAAGGACCTATATCAGGCGGAGGACATTCGCCTTTTGGTGGCTTTTTCCGATTCAGTTTGCATAAAATGTGCTGCCATCTATTAAATATTTCGCAGAACTATGAAAAAAAAAAGATTTTATTGTCTATGTCAATGTCAAATTGACAAATTCACAAAATGGCTACCTATCTTGCGTAAAATGTGCGGGTTGTTTGTAGTTTTCGTTCAATTTCGTGCCGATTTAGTGATGTTCTGGAGTTTCTGTTGTTCTTTTACCAATGTTTAGATTACAGGAATAGTAAGGATACTGGAATTTCACTCGATCGGTGCGGGATTGAACGAAAACTAGCATTCGAAACTAATATACTTATATTACTCTTTGATTAAAAACAATAATATCCATCGGTATGAGTAGATATAAGTAGGTATGTATAGTTTAGGTTGAACTATGGTCGTTGAAACATAGATGGCGCTAGCTAGCCTTCAATTTAGCATAAGGTGGATGCATAATGTTGCCACGAGTGGGTTCTCTTTTCTAATATACTTATAATACTTTTTGACCTATATGCATTTCCTTCAATGCAACGTTTTAATGAATTAACGCAAAACTAGAAAGTTTGTTTAGAATCGAGAGCAGAATCGAATTATCATGGTTTCAACATAGGTTATTTTTTCAAAATATTAAATAATTTGTTAACTAACCCGATGTCAACCCACCCCTCGGGCATACTCACCCTACTTACTACCAAAACAAGTTTATTAAAATGTATCCATGAGTACTGTAGCACTTTCATTCATTGCTGAAATGATAACAAAATAATTGTTCCCTCAAAACTTAAAATGCGAATAACTTTATATTTTAACTAGCAAAATAATGAAATTATTGTTTCAATCTAATTATTTTGTTATAAATCAGTTGGGGTGTATGAGGTTTTGCGATTATTCATTAACACGTTGTATAATATTAAAGGAAATGCATATAAGGTCCTTCTACAAGGTACAATTGACTGAAATATAGTACGATACTATATAACATAGTACGGGCGGCAACCCTAGGCGTATACCGATAGATCGACGGCACGGGCGGCGTAGTATGCCCGCGCCGCGCTGACGCTCGATAAAATATAAATAAATAACTCTCACAGGCACATACATTGTTCTCATTCCAAGTAAGATACTAAGGTTTTTATTGTGGACACTTGTAACAACGATATAAACATTAGAACATCCATGACCGAATCGGGATTCGACGCCAGGAATTCTGGTTTGGCAGTCCAGCATAATAACCATTGCACCAACCGGGCCGTCCAGGAAACCTCATCAGCTCCACCATTGTACCAACTCGTTGTTTTCACAGTAATATATAAGTCTATGGCTGACGCAGCCGCAGTTAAAAAACCAAATATTTATGTTCAATCAAAAACAAAATATGTTCAAGCGTCTCTGGTTCCACATTTTCACTTTCCCATCTTGGTTCGATTTTTATTATAAAATTAAAGAAAATTATTGGTTGAAATTTGTACATAATAATTATTGCAAGTTTTGATTACTCTTTTTCGTATAAATATCTTATTTAAGTACTTCACTTTTCTTGTACTCCTTTACTTTTTAAAACAGTAGCAAACCATAAAAAATGCAAAAAGTATTGCGGAAAGGAACAAAATCCAATCAATAATGGCAAGATTGGGCATCAACTTGGATAACAACTTTAATGTCAAGGACATGTCGACAGCACATCAAAGAATGTAATTACTCCCTAGCAGCACATTGTCCAAGAATTTTTCTTAGGTTCAATTTCTTTGATTTTTCGCTTACGCGACAGCAGTAGTAAAAAGTAGTTTATCTATGGCAGTAGTATTTGGTCGATAGGTCCATGACAGGTCGATGTCATACCATAGATATTTTAGCGTACGCGAAAAGTTTTTAATCTAAGATTTCACTGCTAAGATAGATAGATAGATAAACAATGATACCGGCGCAGTCCTAACACTGTGGAATGATATACAATTCTGACTCAACGTGTGAGTCGTGCGTACTGTGGCCCATTTGTCACTGACTTACGACGTAGGTTGTCAGCAGTTAACGCGTAAAAAAAATGCCACCTAAGATATCGAAAAAATCACTTGATCTAGTGAAAAGTTTCTGAAAACGGCGACACTCTATTCGGAACTAATTCCGAGTCAGGTTTATTCCGTATGTGGTGGACCTTAGTTGGGCGGTCTCGCTCGGTTCGTTTCACCGTCAGTCGTCAGCACAGATCAATTAGAATGTCGTCAGCGTACACCGGTCGACCGACGGCGGCGTGCGTCCACGCTGACGCGTGATAAATAAAAAAAAACGCTTACAGGCACATACATATTGTTGATCCAAAGTAAGATACTAGGCTTTTTATTATGGACACTTGTAACAACGATATAAACATATAACATCCATGACCGAACCGGGATTCGAAGCCAGGAATTCTGGTTTGGCAGTCCAGCATCGTAACCATTGCACCGGGTCGTCAAGATACTGATCAAGTACCTACAGAGACCTCATCAGCTCCACCATTGTACCAACTCGTTGTATTCATGGTGAGAGTTGACCAGTGCTGACGCGGTCGATCAAAAACAACATATTATGTTCAAGCGTCTCCGGTTCCACATCTTCGCTTTCCCATCGTTCTCCGATTTTTATAAATAAATATAAAGTTTCGTGCTTGTGACATTTTTGTTAGTATTATTGCACTAGTTTTTACTCGTTCTCATCTATATCTTATATGCTTTACACTTCTCATATATGTCTTTACTTTTTTAAACAGTAGCAAACCGTAAATAATGCAAGAAACATTGCGGCACATATCAATAATAATTCAATAAAATTATTATTAGTTTCCATGGTTAGACATAAAACATAGTGCACCAAGGAATATACTACTAGTGCACTGAAGTGCACAGCACAGATGTAGTGATACCAGCGTAAGCAAAAAATTCTTCGTCTATGCCCCTAGCGCTGGTTTAAACCATAGAGGACGACGTAACTCGACGAAAATTATTTACTCTAGATAGAAGAAAACCAGAAAACTGTATAGTGCAGGTGCCATTCAGATGCTCGTTTGCAAAAATAGCGCACCGCATTCTGACTTTTGATGTGTTCTAGTGATCCCAGACTTCGAATTGATAGATGTTGCCAACCAATATTGTGGTCCCCCTGCGGTCCCCATTGTGGTAACCATATTATTGACCCCCCGATCAATAAAGAAATTTCAATTTTTTTTTCAATAGTCCAACAGTATATAATATTGAAAAAATTTAAAACAATAGTAAACATAAAAAAATTTTAAATTGCTTTATTGACGGTAGGTATGAGTATATTACGAGCATAGAGATAGTAATGATTACGAGACCTTTGGCGTATGCTTTAGAAAAGTTTACTCTGCATGCATGTACATTAAGCAGATGGCTCTTTTTGTTAGGGAGCACACTGATTTTTTTGAAAAACACTCGCAAAGGTTTCCTAGATCAAAATACCAGTTGTACTTACCACGTGCAAGAGTGAACGTTTTTAAGAATAACGCATTTTGTATGGCTATTAGAATCTATAACAATCTGCCTAAGGAAATCAAAGAATGCCCTTCAAAATATTTTTAAACAAAAATAACAAAATGGCTTTTAGATAAATGTTTCTATTCATAACATCGAACTCGAAGTGAATTCAATAATTTATTATACACATATTAAAGCACTACACCAATAACCATCAGCCTGGCCATACAAAGAGGTAACGCTGCCAGCCTCCTGGGCACCTTGCCGCCAAGCGGCGGAAATTTCGAGGACATTTTTTATTTGTAAGTAGTATTAGTTTTTTTTTTTTTTTTTTTTTATGTTTCTATTCAATTAAGGACTTTTTTAATTATAAATTATTTGACATTGGCTAGACAAATTATTGTAAAAATATTTAAAACATTGACCACTTATCAGCGACTACTCATGGACAATTTTTGGATCTCGCATGACATTTTGTATATTTCTTTTCTTTTCATAAATAATTATATTTTGCATGACATTTTAAAATTGTATAAAACTAGCTTCAATTTATCAATATTTTGTATGCCCTGTGTGGTAGAACATAAGAACCATTGTATTCATCATGTCATCTGAATATTGTTCCTACGTTCGTTCGACCTATGTTCTTACAAATAAAGTTCTGATTCTGATTCTGTTTCTGCAGTTTCCTAACTGGAGGAGCCCAAACTTGGTATATTTTGAAAATACTTTTAGATTTTTTTCAAAACAAGCGGCTGAAAGGTAGTGAAAGTAGTATATTTTTAGGCCGTCATGAAGCCCTTTCATTTGATACCCCACACGATAGGTTACAGAATTTTTTTGTTAAGTACTACACCAAAAATTGCCTCCCCCCACCCATACTGGTTGGCAACATCTATCAATTCGAAGTCTGCTGGGCTAGCACGTTATTTATTTATTTATTTAATTATTTGCAAGTCACAACCAGTCATTATTTGTCACGTTTCACGTGATACGGCTATATCACGTCTTTTATCTCGTTCGTTCGCGCGCAAATAGAAAGAGAGCGGAAGCGTGATAGCGCTATATCACGCTGGCATACTAGCCATGCTGGGATCAGTAGAACACATATCAGCAGGGTTAGCATGCCACCCACGACAAAGCGTTTAAACGAGAAAAACATCATGCGCGCTCTTTCTGGCCTACGTAAAATAATAAAGATGGAGGCACATCTCGATTTTTATCGTTTCCTCGGGGGTGGCATGCTAGGCCTACAGAAGTCAGAATGCGGTGCGCTATTTTTGCAAACGGAACTAAAGAGCCCGGTCTAGTAGTCTTCGATGCGTGTCAAAGAAAAGAATGTTATGTATATGTTCTTTGGTAATGATTCCATTCTCTTTCGTTAGACACGTGGTTCCCAACCAGTGGTCCGCGGATCACAGGTATGATCCATAGCAAATAAAGCGGATATGTTGGAGATCATTGCCGGTGGTCCGCGGACCACAGCACGGCTAGCATGCCACCCACGACAAAGCGTTTAAACGAGAAAAACGTCATGCGCGCTCTTTCTGGCATACGTAAAATAATAAAGATGGAGGCACATCTCGATTTTTATCGTTTTCTCGGGGGTGGCATGCTAGGCCTACAGGTATGATCCATAGATAATAAAGCGGATATGTTGGAAATCATTGCTTTATTTTTCATTAATTATTTTGTATGCCGGTCAACTAACGAGATAGCTTCTAAAAACCAGCAAAATGTGCCCCGGCTCAGCGTTTACCTAGTGGAAGCATCTTAATAAAAAAATATCAATGAAAGATTACCATTTTACGTCATAGGCATATTATGTGGCGTTGTTTATGTTATGGCGTCCGCCGCGCTAACTACCTGGCGGTACCACATCGCCATCATTTCTGGAGCAAAAAACCGTAACGTACGCACGGCGACACATCAAGCTATACAAAACCAACATAAGCTGGCCGCGCGACGTTATAAGATACTCCACCTACGCGCGGCCAGCTTACGTTGGTTTTGTATAGCTTGATGTGTCGCCGTGTGTACAATTTCATTTTTTGATGTACAATTACGTTTTTTTTTTTTCATTTAAAAATAGGAGAGGATTCTTCAAAGCGTCATATATCATGAAGTACTAACAGTAGGAGTATGAATTGCGGATATGTGTAAATTGAACATATAATTGAAGTTTTGATTAGAGCCAAAACACGATTAAGACACATTTTCTCGATAGAAAAACAAGCCAAAGTAGCCTCCGTTTTTATTTATAAACGCTTGGAACTGCTTAACGGTGAATAGAAACACGAGACTTGATTTGCAAAAAAGAGATTGATATTTTACAAATTTTGATTAGAGCAGAATTGAACTTACTTATATAGTACAATTAAATAAAGTGTGTTTTACGCTTGCGTCGTTTCAGGCGCGCGCGCCGCCCCAACACTTTCTCCCGCATCAGGCAGTAATATAAGCTATCACACACCCATTTCGCTTTAATTATTTTTCGACATAGGCCCTTAAGCAAGATCACAGGTATGCGAGATGCACCTGTTCGGCACTATGGTACCGGTACCGCGACTGAGCAACATACCTCGGAACGAACCATAGGTGTACCGGACCCAGTTTTAGTTGGACGGTCTCGGTTCGTGTCACCGTAAGGCCTCATTTACGGAGACGCGGGGCGTCGCGCGTCGCGTTGAGCGGCGCGGCCCGCACTAAATTCAAACATATGGCGTTGTATAAGTGCGTTTACGGAGAAGCGGTTTTTCACGCGTTTGTTTGAAATGGAGCGTGTTTTGTGGCGGAGCCCGCGGATGGCAACGACGCGTCGGTCGCAGCGCTGCACGGGGCGTCGGGCGCAGCTTCGTACGCGGCGTCGTCGTCCGCTGCGGCCACCGCAGCTTCTTGTGCAGGACGACACCCCCTGTCCCGCACCTCTCCCTTCCTACCCCGCAGAGATGCGCCGCCGCTGCGTGCGCCGCTGCGGGCGCAGCGGAAGGCATCGCTACACATCACGCGACGCTCCTTGCCCCGCGTCTCCATAAACAAAATCGTACATTATCATATGTTTGTTTTTGTGCGTGTGAAGACGCTGACTGCTGCACGCGCCGCCTCTCTGTAAACGAAAAATCGTCCGACGCACCGCTAGAAGCCACGCAGCACGCGACGCGTGACGCCCCGCGTCTCCGTAAATGAGGCATCAGGCGTCAGCGTACACCGGTCGATCGACGGCGCGGCGGCGTACGCCCGCGATGACACGTGATAAATAAAAAAAAACGCTCATAGGCACATACATTGTTCTGATCGAAAAGAAGATACCTACTAAGCTTTTTATTATCGACACTTGTAACAACGATATAAACATATAACATCCATGACCGAACCGGGATTCGAAGCCAGGAGTTCTGGATTGGCAGTCCAGCATGGTAACCATTGCACCAACCGGGTCGTCAAGATACTGAGACCTCATCAGCTCCACCATTGTACCAACTCGTTGTTTTCATGGCGAGAATTGAACAGTGCTGACGCGGTTAAAAACCAAATATATGTTCAAGCGACCGCGGTTCCACATTTTCTCTTTCCCATCTTGGTCCGATTTTTATAAATAAATAAAAATTATTGGTTGTGCTTCTGACAATTTTGTAAGTATTATCAATTATCACACTAGTTTTAATTAATCGTTTTCATCTATATATTATTTACTTTACTTTTCTTGTACTTATTTACTTTTTTAAACAGAAGCAAACCGGATATAATACAAGAAACATTAAGCAACTTATCCAAATTAACCAATACTCTCGAATTAATGCCATTACTTCCATCCTCAATAGTTCTTCTCAAAGAGAATATAATCACTACGTTCTTCTCCTGAGTACCACAAACTATCATATGTATACCAAAGAGTATGTACTGATACAGGTTACTTCTTAATATGCTGACACTTTTTATTTAACCGACTTCAAAAAAGGAGGAGGTTTCTCAATTCGACCGCGAAAAAGTCCCATACATTTTAGTCGGGTAGGTACAGCAGTTTTGTATGGGACAGCTGATTTTTTTTTTGCGTTTCCTGAGGTAGGCTCCATAGAGAAAGTTGTTCAGTTTGATAGTCTGAGTTCACCGTTTCACTATTTGCTAGGCTGTCACATACACCCTGTATATATAGGTATATGTTTTTGCGGATAACTTCGTCGTTTATGAACCGATTTTGATGATTCTTTTTGTTGGAAAGAAGATATTCCAAGGGTGGTATCATGATAAGGAAACCAGGATCTGATGATGGCATCCCAGAGAAATCGAGGGGAACCTTTGAAAATCGTAGTGCCGGCTAGTGCGTTAGTTAATTAAAAGCACTACTATTAAATTGAACTAATGAATTCACCACAAAAAATTGTGAAATAAGAAAAAAATTAAACCGCCTTCAAAAAATCTAAAAAAGTAAAAAAATAATATTGCAGCCGACTTTTTTGTTCGCACCATAAGAACATTAATTTGTTTTAAAGAATTAAAGCCAAAAAACGAATGCAAGCCCTGTTGCGAATCGTACCGTCTTGACAGCGACTTCGATAAAACAAATTATTGTTCTTATGATGCGAACGAAAAAGTCATCGGCTTCAATATTATTTTTTTACTTTTTTAGATTTTTTGAAGGCGGTTTAATTTTTTTGTTTATTTCACAATTTTCAGTACCAATATCGAAATCGCGATTAAGAAACCATAGCCGTTCCATACAAAACTGCAAACCTACTAAAGCCACAGCAGCAGCCTGCAGTATGATGTATGGGGCAGCAGATTTTTTTTTCGCGATTTTGCTGTTGGTCCCAAAGAGAAATTTGTTTAGTTTGACGGTCTGATCATCCCCTTAAAAAGTGTCAGCATATTAAGGGGCCATAGGTTCATACGAGTATTTTCTATGAGAAACGCGATTGCCCAGCCCTCCGAAAAGTGCGTGCGCGTACCGTATTTTCGATTCAAAAGAATTAACAAAAGTACTTTTTATAGATTTTTTTATGATTTCACTTGATAAACTAATGTGAGTTTAAATACAAAAAATCTGAAACTATTTTAAGTTCTTCTAAAACGAAAAAAATGTTAAAAAATACAAGAAAATACGTCATCTTTGTGACGATTTTCTATCGAGTGAAGTAATTCCAATCGTGTATTCAATTTGTGATTTCACTAGATAAACTATCCAAGAATACCGAGGTATGACTTTGGTTTCGGTAAATTGTATAAATACCAAAAAATGAAAAATAAAAGACGCCTCTAAGGTGGTTCGTCCTACCATAGGGCCTTAAGAAGGACCCTATAGGTACATAATGGGTATATACCTCAATTCAATACCTATTTCCAGCTTCCTGATTAAATCATTAGAGTATACAACGTCCCTGTTAGCTTCGTAGTACTTACTATCTCTATGGTTAGCGGAGTTTTTGGCGGTTTTTTTTCAGCTACGTTTGGAGTCCTCATATTTTATTGAATTTTTATAGTTTATAGTGAGTTTTGGTTCGTAAAATTGGTGTTGTTTTGCGTAACAAAGTGTCGTGCAAGTGAACAATATACAGTTCAGTGAAATATGAAGGTGTATGGGTCGTAAACAGGAAAAGTGTTCCGTCATTTTGTAGCGCGGCAAAGCGGCCGGTTCACCTCTTTCCTGTGGACTTCTCTGTGTTTCCTGTGTTTTTCGATTGCCTCCAATAACTCCAAAGAAGCGTTAAAATATCGAACTCCAATGTTTTAATTGCTATATATGAGAGAATTTTATTGACGACATCGGTTGTATGGGATATTATAAGCCCTTTAACTTGAAAAAAACAAAAAAAAAATCTCTATGGTTAGCTTATACAACGTCCCTGCCTGTTAGTTTCCATGGTTAGACCATACGTAGTACTTATTATCTCTATGGGTTAGATAGTTTCCATAGTTTCTGGCAGTTTCTGGATAAATTATTCGTTGGCAGGGACGTTGTCCAAGCTCTTTGGTTTCTGGCAAGGAACATAAGGTGCTAGGGTGCTACGAACACGATGGACAATATTGCCCGCCACAGCCACAGCAAACTTGCGCCACAGGCACAGTAGCGAAATTGAGTATGATTGGTAACCAAAGTGAAAATAAAGACTCCTTCACACTTCTTTTTATTATTTATATTTTTATTATTCCTACATCTGAATCTTAACGACTAAGCGACTAAACGACTTCAATAATGTAGATTTAATATAACATGCCAAATTATATTTATAATTATAATTATTTCTAATTCATAACTAATTATTAATAAGAACAATATTATTAGGTACCCTGATTCAAAGTAGGAGTTAGAAGTAATTTCGAAGTAGGTAGGAATTCCGATTTCTTCGTTTTTCTTTTATTTTTTTTTAAATTTTAGTTCCTAAAAAACTCAACAGATGGCATGTTTATTGCTCCATTGAGATGTTTGTGAGTTTCTGTCTAAATCATGTCAAGAATGTGCCTGCCATTTTTTTAAGGCCAAGGGATCGAGTCCATATAACCAATGTCAGAAGTAAACAGTTTCAAATTTTCGATCAAAATGATTCGCAAATAATGAAATATTCGATCAAAAGATGCGTTGGCATCTTTTTGATCATTTTTTCCCTCTTTATTATTTTAAGGATACCCTTTTTGAAATTTTGACTTTTATTCGCACAGACCGTAGCGCCATCTATCAATCCCCTAGAAAACCAAAAGAAAAACTCTCTTTCGGAATTACCTATACCTATGTAGCGTAGTAATATTAAGTTTATGGGCGGACCATGATTTTCCCTAATGCGAAAATAGGGATATTTGACCAAGGAATAAACTAATCAATGATATTATTATGTCATATACAACGGAGAAAAATCAGGGTTACTCAAGGATTCTCAACTCAATAAAATACCAAAAGAAACACAAGATATAAGCTTCTGACGGAACCATAAACTTAATATTACTACTTATAGTATATTAAGTTTATGGACACAACAACACGGTATGACGCTGCTGCTGCTGTAAGTTTAATATGGCGTCTTATGATGGCGTTTTGGGAAGGAAAATTTAAACTTCTTGGGGAAATGTGACATCAACGCCACACCGGCTCTATCGGAACTAAAGCTGTCATAGGCCTTTTTGTGCCTTACTCACACCTAGCATATCGTAATCTGTGCCTAGCCGAGGCCTAGGGCTCTAAGCCTAGGTAGGGCGCTGTAGAAAACTAGAAATAATCAGCCGCCGTAGTATGCGTACTTCCCAAAGAGTAATATAAGTACTTCGTATCTCTATGAGTATGCCACCGTGATACTCTCTTTCTATTTGCCCGCGGATGGACGAGATAAAATGCGTGATATAGCCGTATCACACGTAACATGCTAACTAGGCTGAGCTGAAGCTCAAAGATCTCTGAAACAAAACAATCAACAATGTAAAAAGACTGACTCGAAAGGAAGAAATGCATTGCCGTAAAAATCGATAAAAAAAAAATTGATGGGGTTTTTGCGCGGGAAACAAAAAGAAACGGACGGACTTTTCTAAATTCATTTTCCGTGGCTATTATTGTGATAATGTGGTGGAAATAGAATAATAATGTGCCTTTACCGGAGAACAATATAGTAAAAGTGAGAAATAAAGTAAGGCCCGACCGTTTGACTCGGATTGATATAACATAACATAACATAAATATTCTTTACCGACCTTTTTCTTTTCCTTTCTTTTTTTTTCTTTTTTTTTCTTTCCTTTTCTTTCTGATATAAAAATAGAAATAGAAATAGAAATCATTTATTTGCCTCAAATAGGGTAATTTTTACATTAGGTGTTATCAAATAATATATCACTTAACAATACATAAAGATCATGCCTATCTAGCCATTTTAAATAGCATGCAAATAATTATAGTAAGTACAATTGATAAATTAGATTTTTTGAATTTAAACAATTAAATTAGGATGCAATGTCAACCATGTATTGTGAAAATATTTATACAATGTCACTAATATTATAAAATCAATCACTATTATACAAAATAATCACATTTTTAGATTTCATACAATAATGTCAAATTATGTTTATTGTAAATTGCTACTGTCTCAATAATAACCAATTATACGCGCAAATCATATTTTAAAAATTCGTCAGTCGAGTAGAACGTGTTTTGAAGCAGCCACTCACGCAGTGATCTTTTAAATTTACTCATCGGAAGTTGTTTTATCGCATCAGGTATTTTATTATAAATGTTTATGCACATCGCGTAGCAATTACTTTGGAACCGTTTAGTTCTCGGAACAGTATCAAGGGCCAGGCGGTTTGGGTTCCTGAGATTTCTCTGAGTGAAATCTCTTACTTTTTTAAATATGTCACTGTTTTGCTTTACGAACTTTCCTGCCTCAAGTATATAAAGACAGGGTAGAGTTAATACTTTAAGGTCTTTGAAATATGGCCTGCAAGATACATCCGGTGCAATGCCGCATATAGCACGTATACACCTTTTCTGGGTAATGAATATCTTGCCCACATATGTACCATTTCCCCAGATAATGAGCCCATACCTAAGCAACGATTCAACGTACGCAAAGTAAGCAGTAATGGCCGTACTTCTTCCTGCTATTCTTGTCAATTTATATAGTGCATATTGAAAACTGCAAACCTTTTTATGAACTTTTTCTATTTGCTCTTTCCAGTCGAGTTTCGGGTTCACAATTAGACCCAAGAATGTAACACAATCAACGCATTGTAAAGAGTGATCATTATAATTTATGTTTATTTTTTGATGTTGAAAATTATTAAAATTAATGAAATTAGTTTTGCATATATTAATTTGCAAATTATTATTATTCAGCCATTCAATTATAGATGTCAAAGTTGTAATTATATCAGATTCGTGTTCTTCCAATGTCCGTTTTTTGTCAGTAGTAACAATAACCGAGACATCGTCCGCAAATAAAATAGTTTTGTGTTTTGTAACGTCAGGGAGGTCGTTTATATAGACTAAAAACAATAATGGGCCAAGAACACTGCCCTGGGGAACACCGAATTCGTTTCGTCTGAGATTAGATCTATATGTTTGGTTGGTATGTTTTGAATTTATTTGCGTTACCTCAACACACTGTTGTCTATTTCGCAAATAAGATCGTAACCAGCTAAGAGCAGGTCCCCTGATGCCATTCTGTTCAAGTTTCGACAGCAGTAGGTCATGTGAAACGAAATCAAACGCTTTTGACATATCTAGGAATAATACAGTTGTATAGTGTTTTTCATTAACACTTTGCATAATATCCTTGACCAGGTGAAACGCAGCATGAGTTGTAGATTTGTTTCTTTGAAAGCCATATTGATCTTCTTTTATAATATTAAATTGGCAAAAGAAGGAAGTGAGTTTATATTATCACCTTTTCAAAAATTTTCGAAAGTACAGGTATTAGTGTGATAGGCCTATAGTTGTTCATGTCAGATGTGTTTGATATGAGAACTACCTTGAGCTTTGAAATGTGTGAACCACCCTCGCATTTCAATGAGTTAGGTTTAAGCATAGAGATAGTAAGTACCAGGATATTTATGGTTTAAGGTACGATGAAACGAAAAACAGCTGAAGACAACGGATTCCGGTCAATATTGGAAAAAACTTATTGAAGACATAGGCCACTAGAAACATCATCTCGGAAATGACACATGGACAAGAAAAAACCCCAGAAATGACATTATTACGGCAAAACAACAATTTACTAACGCAGATCAGGCACATAGTGCCTTTTATAAATAATGGATTTATGAAAGAAGACAAAAACAGACTTGGCTGCATGGGCTGTGTACCCTTTGCCTTTTCGTAAGGAAATATACCTACAACAACAACAAAAAAAAAATTGATGTGACGTATTTTTTTTCCCTTTTATTTTTATTGTGCCTATTTGTTATATATTCTAATTGATCTGTGTTTGTTATTATTTATTTAGATTGTGATGGACATATTCTAATTGATCTGTGATTGTGATTTACATACTGTTCATACGACATATGTGCGCATTGCATTTATGTCAACTACATAATTTACCATTTGCACATACACTCGGATTAAAAACTAATAATTTACTTGCCAATAAAATGAAATAATGACCTAAAAGCCTTCTAAAAGCATAGATATCTTATCAAAGAGAATATAATCAGTACGTTTTAATATCTTATAACAAAGATGACACTCTGACCAAATTTTTAATTTATAAAAACAATAAACATCCACTTAAGAAAAAAAAACCTAACAAACCAAACAAACATGAAATCACAAAAGGAAGCCGAGATACAAATTGAAGAGAAGGTAGAAATTAAAGTAGAAATAGAAGTAGATATAAAGACGGAATTAGAATCGGACGAAGAGGTGGAGAGTGAGAGAGGCTTATATACAGATCATGTGATAAAAGAGGAGATGGTTATAGGACCTGAGGTTATACGAGGTTTAGAAGGTCGGTATCAATTGTAATTTCTTTTTTAGAAGGAGGTTCTATGTTCAGCTGTATGTTTTTTTTTTTGCTATGTATATTCATCGCAAGGATTTTAGAATCATAAAGGATGCCACACATTACTATCTCTGGTGGTAGTAGTCGTTACATAAAAACCATGTCAGAGGTCGTAAGGCGGTCTGAAAAAACTCTGACACCAGGGCTCTGCCCACAAGATAAGAAGAAGAAGTGTCCCAAACTCTCCTCCTCTCTTTATGACATTCTTCCTCCAAATATCCCTCGCCCTATTGATTTTAAATCCTTACTTTCCTTAGTGAATACCTCCTTTGTTTATATTCTGTGTTCATATATTAACCAAAACTTATTTGTCTCATAACCCACTAACACCTGTAATATATATTGTACGTCTCTTTTTGTTTTAGGTATATCAACAGTGTTGCCTCTTAGCAGTAATTTCTTAGTTTACCAACCGTAACCTTGTTCTTTCATGAAGCCTATCTAATAAAGCAGAGTCTATATCTTCAACACTTGATACTGGCAAAATCATCAAGGAAACGCCATCACACAAGAATAGAATAGAAGAAGAAGAAGACTAATATATTCTTATGGTATTATTCTGTGGGGAATAGAGTCGAGGGTGGTCCTGGAAACTTTCTGTTTTTGAGAGGGAGCGTCACATTGGTCTATTATAGGTAGACCATAATAGGTCATTTATATAGGTCTGTTATAGGTTGCGTCGTGGTTAGCTCTCCTCGGCCTACAACTAAATATAATATCTGACATTTTTTGACTAATTATTAAATATGTTATTTAAGATTAATTATAATTGACTTGCTATTGCAATACTGTATATTTATAATGTTAATAGAGTCCTTCAATGAATCATGCTTTGTAACCAGAACTCAAACGTTCGAATAATCTTTAGTACTACGCAAGCATTGTAAACTATTTACACATAATATCTCGACTGGCTTTCAGCCTCATCATATATTGAATCCTTACTGTCGCGAGCAATGTGTTCCGTTTTTGCGCATATTGCAGCGACACAGGCCCCGCCCCCTTTTCACATCTCCCTTTAGTTTTTATGATCTGTGTTTGTAACCTTTGACTATTTATTATAAGGACTAGCCTTGCGGTAGCATTTCCCCTCTGCCCCGGTATAAGAACAATTGATCATGTGCATTTACATTCAATTTTATACCTTATCACTAAACGAGACAGTCTATAATTGCGAAATAATAACTTCGAACTTATTTGAGGTTCACATAAAAATCATGAAAAGTAGTCTCGTGTGAACCGTTCACACATCTAAAGTTATGGGGAATAAAATCCAAAGTTGCGGATGTCATGTTACATCGCCCCCCCCGCAAAGAGTGGCAGAAATGTTTGTTAGTAGAATGACATGCGTTACTAGTCCCTATATAAGTAGTCAAACTTTGTAATTAATATTTGCATGCCTTCATGGTAGAATATGCCGGAAAATTGCATTTGTATAACACCATGTACCATATACAGGTTGTAACAAAACACCCTAGTAATACTTAAGGGGTTGCTTCAGTCTATCAAACTGAACAACTTTCACTATGGAGCCAACTTCGAAATCACGTAAAATAAATCAGCTGTTCCATAAAAAACTGCACTAAAATGACAGCTGATATATTTTTCGCGATTTCGCAGTTGGCTCCATAGTGAAAGTTGTTCAGTTTGATGGTCTTAACGTTAACCGTAAACAACATCCTTAATAGTTAAATATTTTTATTTTTACTTTTGGAACAGCCTGTATATACCCTGTATATGCATACAGGGTGTTACAGAAGTAAAAATAAAAATTTTAAACATTTAATTATATTTATATCCCTTTCTCAATTCTATATTTTTTTACATTTTTATTTTGATATCATGTAGCAATGAGTTTTTATGCCCATGTAGAAAGCGATTTAGCTCTAAGTTGGCTAGGACAGAATAACAGCGGTAGCCGGCATTCCCGTCTGCCATGCTGAGTCCTTAGCCTTTTTGTGTCATCATGTACAATTATTTTCTTTTCTTTTCTCTGTTGATACATGTTCATATTGTAATGCTTATGAGAGACATATAATTTTTAATTTAATTAAGGCGGTTGTTTAAACCATGTTTATAATTTGTTTTTATTTCGTTTCAGATAACGATGAAACAACAGATCAAATAAACATGGATCCAAGAATCACTGACAAAATAAAATCAAAGACTAAAAAGAAAAAATGCAATGGAAAAAAGAACCGTACATCGTCAAAAAATAACGAAGAATGCATCAAACCATATAAATGTCCGATATGTACATTTAAATGTGCTAACCAAAGCAACTTAGCGAAACATGTGCGAAGACATACAGGTGAAAAACCATTTAAATGCTCATTCTGCAAATACAAATGTAGCAATAAAAGTAACTTAAACGAACATATAAAAACGCATTCAAAAGTTAAACCGTATGCGTGTATATACTGCGACTACAGATGTAACCGAAAACACTATTTAAGTTCCCATTTGATGATACACACCGGTGAAAAACCATATTCATGCTCTTTATGCGATTATAAAACATCTCGTAAACATACGTTGAATGATCATAAAAGGCAGCATACGGGTGAAAAACCATTTTCATGTAAGTTATGTGAATATAAATGTGCGCATAAGTCAAGTTTGGCTAGACATATGTCGGTACTGCATAACGAGAAAAAAGGCAAATCTTAAATTTCACTGCTTAACTCAAAACCACGATTCTGGCGCAGTGCTAAAACTGACGCCCCTTGTGGTCATGCGCACAGTCGTAACGTAAAAAGACCAATGCGGATCACCTCGTGGGTCACCCGCACAGGCGTAAGGTTTGGGTGACTCACGCTGTAGGTCATGAGCACAGGCGAAATGCAATAGAACTTGACACCGCTCGTAGGTCGTGCGTAATGTTGAAACGATAAATGTGGCTCGCGTCGTGGATCACCCGCGCAGGCGTAAGGTTTTAGGTGCGCGCGATAGGTCATGAGCATAGGCTAAATGCAATTGAACCGGCTCGTTAAGTGGGTTCTTCAGCACTGCGGCCCAAGTGTCGCCGACCTGCGGCGTAGGTCGTCAGAAGCGAAAGTGTTAAGGGGCACTGGGCCTCCGTTCTTAACCGAATTTTTATTTTTTTTTAAAACAAGAATGTCATTTTGTACCTAGTCATTGCTGATTTTCTATTTATCGAGTCACTAGGTATCTTTAAAACGATAATAACTACAAACAAAACAAAGTCATCTTTGAAAATGTTGCATAATTAATCAGAAATAAAAAAAATACGATTGAGGGCAGCACTGGAGCCTCAGCACCCTCTTAACTCAGACAAGATGGTCAACTCGGTCAACATGGTCTACTCGGTCAACATGGTCAACTCGGTCAACATGAACGACTCGTTCAATATAAACAACTTGGAAAACGTAGAGAGAATGAATGAAAGAAGACTTACAAATGAAATTTATCAAGCAAAGGTGAGCGGAAGTGTTGGGAGAGGCCGTCCGAGGAAAACATACCATGATCAAATCAATGAGCCCTCAATCGACGGAAGTGCATGAAAAGATGTATGAATGTCAATGAGGCTAAAGAGGTGTGTCAGAGTCGTAGCGTGTGGCGGTCCATGGTCTCTGCCTACCCTATGTATGTATGTATGGAAAACATGACCATGTCAACTCAGTTATGGGTTCAGGGTGTTTTGTTTCACCCTGTATAATTTAAAGTCACCCGCCGCGTTTGTCTATCGTCCTTCCTGTCTGTCTGTATAGGCTCATATCAGAAACTAATAATAGGGCAGTGAATGCAAGTTTTGAATGTTTTGATATGGTTTCCACCGCAGAAAATTATGGCATTAGGGGTTAGGTTGCTTTTCCACCAGAGATGTGGGAGGTAGCGAGGCCGTGAGCGAAGAAAAAATCCGCCAATGAGAGTGCTTCAATTTCCCAATGACGTGATCGAGCGAGCGCGCTATTGGCGGATTGTTTCCTCGCTTTTTTTCGGCGTGGTGGGAGCGAGAGGGCATGAGTAATTGTAGCAGCGTGAGCCGGAAGACAAGTGGCGACAGCCGTCTTCGAAGCAAAATCGCTACTTTGCATTTCTAACCCCTCCTATAATGTTCTGTGGTTTCCACTAACAGATATTGTATTTGTATAGGTATTATTTTTACTTAAATAATTAGATTCAACATAGATTATTTATTGTACACAATATAAATAAATAATAATTTATGGTAAGAAAAAAAGCTTTTTATTTTGGAGAGCAGTTTTTCGAGGCAGAGTACCTAATAGATATCTCGGTGAGGAGACCAGCCTAGCTAGCATGCCACCCATGACAAAGCGTTTAAACGAGAAAAACGTCATGCGCGCACTTTCTGGCCTACGTAAAATAATAAAGATGGAGGCACATCTCGATTTTTGTCGTTTTCTCGGGGGTGGCATGCTAGCTAGGCAGGGGCCCGATTGCGCTATGTTAAAACATCGTAGTTCTATTCTTATCCAATTTCAGTTCCAACTGTGCTGAATTCCGCATCGCGCTAAGCTCTATGTAACTGACAGCCAATAACGTCTGAGCGATCTGTCAAAACGGCTGTACCGCTATTTGCGCAATACTAAATGTGTCAAAAGTTATGGTTCGTACGTAGTTGGTACGTAGTCCCATAACGGTTCATTCACCAAATATTTACCGCGATTGCAGCCCAGAAAACAAGCTTCATACAAATATAAGCGGGAAGCCGCGCCACAGTATAAGACAGAGTATCTATTGCTTCATACAGTTCGGACCAAAGAATTTTAAGGTTCTTGTTCTTAGGTACGGACACTCCCTGCCTCCCACCAACTTCTCACCTCACCTCATCTATTGCCCTCTGATTACCTCGGCATTTACCAATGTTAAACATTGCCAATGCTATGTTTGTGCCTTTTGTAGTTCCTGATTGATTGCTCTCTGTATACTCTGTTTTTTTTTTGGTGTCAACTAAAGTATAATTGATTGATTGATTGGTTAAACAAAAGCGTATTCCTTTCTTGTTTGCACTCAGTATCGCACATGCTTACCTCCTCTTTTAAATTTTTCCATTTGTATGAAAATGACAGCAAGCAGAAGTGGCCGCGCTAAGCCCTCGTTGGACGGGCGTAATTCTATCGCGCGATGGAGCAATTTTCAACCTTATTTCTATTGAACGTGACAGATAACCGCCTCATCGCGCCATAGAAATACGCCCGTGCGAATGAGGGGTAAATTTCTAACTGCCGGCGCTGCTAGACCCGTATATACGACATTATAATCCTTATAGCATTATAGGTTGGCTTTTCTGTGAAGAAAAACATAGTGAGGAAACCTGCGTGCTTCAATTTCACCCACTGTCCATTATAAGTGGCGACGGGCTCACTCCCCGTCGCTGGACAGATCGCTACTAGTGAAACGTGGATGTTCTGAGGTTTCAGAATATCTCTAACTACTCCCTCTGGGATTATAGTCGTGAGCATATGCTATGCTATGCTATGCTAGTTATTATCTTTAAAAGTGGCCACTTTTGCTGGTTTTAACGATAATAGCTTAGTCGTGAGCATCTCATTCTGCTTTGCTATGATCCTTATACCAAAGAATTAATATTTTATAGCTTGTCTTCTGATTGATACAGAAGGGCTGTAGGTCCTGGGAGAGCGTTTGTACCGACGCCATTTTGTTTCTGTACCGGTACTTTTCCAGCATCGAGTTGAATGGAGCGCCGGGGGTGTGTCGAGAGATTCTTTTGTTCTATACTGTAATATTCAAAACCTGTCACATTACCCCACTAACACTGGTAGCAAGTATAAAGAAAGTGCTGGTAGCAGCAAGGGGGCATAGGTGTAATTAAACCACAGTTTGTATTTCCATCTGGAAGTCTGTTTACGATAAATTTGGCTGTATGGGCTTTGTCCCTTACTTCTTAACGCAAAAAAAAGTTTCACACTGACAGACTCAGCTCACGACAGTCTTTCAGGGCTACCAGATTGGGAGATTTTTCCGCGATTATGGGTATAAGTTTGGGTTTTGGGGAGGTGAAAGTGTCAAAGTTTAAATTAAAATAGCGAAGGTAGGTGACTAGACTATAGCGTATGGACCACATAAATTGAGCCCCTGTTCCCTAATTTACTTAATCGCGTTACGAAGGCATTGCGTCATTGAGATAATTTTTTTATTTTAGGCGGAATAAAGGTACTTACCACAATGCCTTCGTGTTGGTTTTACTCGTTGTACAAATCATTCAAAAAGAAAAAACAAATCACACGGTATTACTTTTCACTCGTGAGTAGTTACATGAAAAGCAGATCCATTGTTCGAGTACGTAATGCAAGATCGCCACCTATCTTCCGCTATTTTAATTTTATCAATGGGGAAAAGGAAAAGCAATTTGAAAAAAATTATGTTACCTACTGGAAATAAAAGTGACATTTTAAGTTTAGGAATTGTAAAATGTTTGAGATATTGAAGTACAGTAGTATCAGATTTATAAGTTCCCCCGATGTACCTGCGCATTAGACAAATTTTAATAGCGCGCGTAATCACATTGACCAATCAGGATGTGCCATCTTCAATGTCTTGCAACGATTGGCTAATAGCTTTCGCGCCCTTTTCGCTGCTATTTGACTTTGCACCCTTTGATTACTAAACGACTTCGGGTTTCGTCGGAGGCTCTGCGCAAATGAAGATTGCCGAGGTTAATTATTTTCCTGGTCGTACTGTAAAGCCTAGAACGGAACTTTAACAGCTCTCAAGACTACACATCATTTTCTTGTGAAAGTGCTATTATTTCACTGAAGATCTCCAACTTGACTGGACTTAAAGATGGATTGAATGACAAGACACATTTACCATTTTAATGACATAATTGATGACCTGATCATTCTTAACTCTTGACTGAAGAATAACTTACGACACTTACGCAGGCATGGCACAGACGCAAATCTGTTAAGGCCCCAATCACCCAATAATAATACGCATGCATAGTTCTTTGCCTTTCCCAGTTGTTTTTGTGTATTCTTTTTCATCTCTACGAAACGAACGAACGAAACGTATTATTTTGGTATAAACAAAATATTTTGGGCAAAATTTCCGTTATTTCCGAAACCGCACATGGCATCCCTACGTACTGCGGTTATTAAAAAAAAATTATTGTATTGTTTTGCTTAGCGTAATTTTTAATTACCTAATTTTTACTTACATTTGCGCTGATCTGTCCTATCGTTATTAAAATTAGAATAAAACCAAACAATTAGTGTGTATTAAAAGTTTAATATTTGAAGACAAACGACCAAAGAAGACAACATGAAATCTCAAGAAATCGAGATAAAAATTGAACAAAATATCGAAATAAAAATAGAAGTAGAAGTAGATATAAAGGCAGAAAAAGAATCGGACGAAGAGCTGGAGAGTGAGAATGATTTATATACAAATCATGTAATGAAAGAGGAGATGGTTATAGGAACTGAGGTGGAACAAAAAGCTAATAAAAGTTCAAGTGATTGTTTCGAAGGTTGGCATCAATAAGGGACATTTTCCTGATTGTTTGCTCTCTGTATACTGTTTTTTGGTGTCAAAGTATGATTGATTGATTGACATTCTAGGGAAGGGACATTTTGGGAAACAGACATTTTGGGAAAGGGACATTCTGGGAAAGGGACATTCTGGGAAAGGGACATTTTGGGAAAGAAACATTCTGGGAAAGGGACATTTTGGGAAAAGGACATTCTGGGAAAAGGACATTCTGGGAAAGGGACATTCTGGGAAAGGGACATTTTAGGAAAGGGACATTCTGGGAAAGGGAAAATTTGAAACTGGGGAACTTTTTGGGAAAGGGACATTTTGAAACTAAACATATTCAAGGTAGCGATATTTGTAGGGTACCCAAACAATGTCAAGAGGACCTAAGAGATCTGAACAAATTTAATTAAATTCCAGTTCGTTCCTGGTTTTCCGTTCACCGTTCAGGATAGCAGTCTTTATAATATCACAATCAAAATCTCAACCTTGCTTCGCTCGCTCAAAGTTTTAGACCATATCGCAGCAACCTAATCAAATTGCTGTGGAACGGTCTAAAACAAAAGCATTAAAATTCAAGTCCAGGTCTTAGAACATATTGTGACTTATATTTCCACAATATAATCTTTTTGCAGTCTACATTGCAGTGGAAAGTCGAGCAAGCGTTGCCTTCCAGAATGTTTTAATGCAATGCATATCGGTTTACGTTTAGTGTACGCATACACAGGGTGAAATTATATCAATAGCATCCTTTTAAACTAAGAGTCTACCCATCAAAATGAACAACTTTTACTATGGGAGCAAACTGATTGGAGCAAATAAAATATCTGCTTTTCTGCAATGTCGATGCGCGAGTTCGCGACTGAAATGTATGCAACAGCAGATTTTTTTTTACTCCGATTGGTTTGCCGCCATAGTAAAAGTTGTTAATTTCGATAGGTAGACTCTTAGTTTAAAAGGATGCTAATGATATCAATTTAACCTGGTAGTTACAAATAAAAAATTATTATTATTTCAGATGACAACAAAAAATCGAACGCGAAGACAAACGAAGAAACAGAACAAGTCAACAAAGATTCGAAAACTGAAGAAACCAAACCAAAAATTGAAAAGAAGAAACGTGGAAGAAAAAAGAAGCAGCCTGACGAATCAAACATTGATATTGATAGCTACAAACCATATTCATGCCCTATATGTTCATATAAATGTTCTCACCGCAGCAATTTGCCAAAACATATCCTCATACATACCGGAGAAAAGCCGTTTAGATGCTCAATTTGTAACTTCAAATGTAATCATAAAAGTAACTTAAACGAACATCTAAAAGTACATTCCGAAGAAAAACCATTTACCTGCACGTTCTGCGATTACAAATGTAACAGAAAAAACTATTTAAACTCCCATTTAAAAGTTCACACCAACGAAAAACCATATTCATGCTCCGTATGCGATTACAAAAGTACGCACAAATCTACTCTAGAGCGACATTTGAGGCTTCACACCGGGGAAAAACCTTATTCGTGCACGATATGCGACTTCAAAAGTGCCCGTAAAAGAGCTTTGGACGATCATGTGAAAATTCATACGGGAGAAAGACCGTTTTCGTGTTCTCTGTGCGGGTATAAATGTATACGTCAATGTAGTTTGGCTAGACATATGTTGGTACATAATAAGCAAAGATATTCCTGTTCTTTGTGCGAATATAAAACATCGAAGAAAGATAGTTTGAATGAGCATATGAATATTCATACTGGTGACAAAGCGCCTTGCTAAATCTTTAAGGTGGTTCCAGAGGGGTCAAATTTATACAAAAGTTTGACGAACAATACGCGAAGACAGAATTAATACAAGTAATATTTTATATATGGAAAAACAGTTTAGAAAAATCTAGATGCCGCATCACAAATAACATTTGCAATTTATAAAATAATTAAGTATGAAGATATAAAGCTGTGAAATTTTTCATACAAAATGTTAAGCTTTACATCTTCGTAATTATTTTATAAATTGCAAACGTTATTTGTGACGCGGCATCTAGATTTTCGAAACTATTTTTCCATATATAAAATATTACTTTTATTAATTCCATCTTCGCGTCAAACTTTTGTATGGACTGAAACCACCTTAGGTATTAGCTATGTGCGAAGTGGGTAATGAAAACTGTCAAATCGATCGCAGCGCACGGGGTGGCAGAAATTTGTACTTTTTCAGGACAAGCTGTGAAAATATGCTTGAATTTATGCAAATCCACACACTACACTATAAATGTCCAAAACTGTCAAGACTACAAACTTAAAATTTGACATGGAAGTTTCTACTGGCATGGCATCTAGATGCTCACTTAAAAATGGTTTGTCGCATTTCAACCCCCAAAGGCGTTAAAACTGAGGCACAGCCCAGACACTGCATACAAAAAATTTAAATTGACAAGATGATGTCAGCACATGCGAAACCAAAGAAATTGAACCTTAAGTCTTCTTCTTAGGTAACTGCCGGGTAACCAGAGGGCGATAGAGGGGATTGAGGGTAAAAAGTTGGTGGGAGGAAGGGAGTTGTGTACGTAGTAATAGATATTCTTTCTTATACTGTGACTGAGGTAAAAGTTTGAATGGGAATTCCGATACAAAGAAGATTTTGTACGTGGCTTCGTCCAATCCGCTCCCGTCATCGTACCTGGATAAAATATAAGCTAGCTTTTAAAACTAATAATATGCTTTTAAATACCTAAAGTTTTATCAAAATCGGCATAGCAGTTTTGGTAGAATCCTCGAACAAACACAGACAGACTTTTACAGTGTAGATAATTCACAGCTGTCCGAAAAAGTTCTGGTACTACGCCGCGCTAGTGTGGCGCTAGTGTCGTGCACACAGATACATAGTTTAGTGCTACAGACAGACACAAGATGGCGTCGGCTCGGCATACGCGCCGTCCTGCTCGCAAGCCCGCGCTGTCTGTATGTGCTTCTTGCTCGCACCCTAAAGGGTCGAGATGCGGTATCTGATGCTAGATATATCTCGCTCTAGCAAATGACGATCCTGAGCGACAGAAAAGGATAGAGCATGAAAAAATGCGATTTGGTGCTGTCAGATGTGGGTCAACCCTTTATACTGTCTTAAGTTAGCATAGTCTACAAAAGATAAGTAAATAGAAAAGGTGCAAAAAATTCATTTTTTTTTATTTACTTTTCTAGTTTCATAATCTTACTACTTACACTTACCTTACCTGTTAATTTACCGATGGGCAAACTGAAACCTCCTAAACAATCTATGAATTAATCCTAAACCCCTCTAGTATGATTTCTCTTTTGCGCGACTAGACTAGGCTTCTTTTTCCGTACCTGTTGCGGCATACGCGACGACGTTTACTCTCTTAAAAATCATACTAGACGGGCAAAACACCATAGTAATATTGAATGGGATGGTTTAGCTTTAGTTGACCATCAAACTGAACAACTCTCAATATTGAACTTCGGAATCGCAAACAAAAATTGCTGTTTCATACAAATAAGCTGCAACACCGTTTCGACTAAACCATTAAACTTAACTACCCCTTTAAATATTAGAGTGTTTTTTTACACCTTCCCGGAGACAAAAGCTTAAAAGAAGTGCAGAAAACGATCACGGCACAGATGAAAACTGGGTCTCATTAGTCGTTGGTTTCTGCACTGACCAATGTTTCAACCCCATCGCCGGTGTCAGGCTGAAAAAATAATTAAGAGGATATGTGAAAAGTATCATATATCATGAAGTACTAACATTAGGAGTATGATTTACGGATATTTGTAAACTGAACATATATGAACCTGTACCACATCCTAGGCTAGTTTAGTTTTAAGTCTCTTTATTTATAATCTTATCTAATGTTACTATTTTATGGATCTTTCGAGGCAAGTTACCTATCTATATCCAATATACACATTTAAGTTTTGATTGAGCCAAAACACGATTAAGACACATTTTCTCGATAGAAAAACAAGCCAAAGTAGCCTCAGTCTTTATCGATAAACGCTTGGAACTGCTAAACGGTGAATAATAGAAACACGAGACTTGATTTTTAAAAAAAAGATTGATATTTTATAAAGTTTGATTAGAGCAGAATTGAACTTACATAAATAGTACAATCACAATTAAATGAAGTTTCAAATAAAAGATTGAAAAATTTGTCTCGGGCGGGACTTGAACCCGCACTTTTCCAAACCGGGGAACTGCGTTATCCAATTTCGCCACCGAGCCCACTACCCAGAGAACGAATTTAGTTTGTAATAACTACCAGTAGGTGGCGCTCACGTCCCCTTAAGACGCAACAGATTGAAAAATTCGTTCTCTGGGTAGTGGGCTCGGTGGCGAAATTGGAAAACTGCGGGTTCAAGTCCCGCCCGAGACAAATTTTTCAATCTTTAATTTGATTCGAAATAGCACAACATGGCTGTAACATATTTAAAAATCAATAATATTTAAACAAAGTTAGTTATACGCTTGCGTCGTTTCAGGCGCGCGCGTCGCCCCATCTCTTTCTCGCATCAGGCAGTAATATAAGCTATCGCACGTCCGTTTCACTTCAATTATTTTTCGACATAGGCTCTTAAGTAGGTACATGCTTAATTTGGTCATCAACAGAGCGTTGGTGGCGCGTTGTTGCGAAGAGGTATGGTAATCATGAGGGTCTGGGTTCGAATCAGGACCGTAGCTGTAAGGGTAGTTAGGGTAGCTTTCATGGTGGATCTGATGTACCCGACAATATTCCCGACTCCTTCACTCACTTGCATGTCACCGACGGTCAAAGGCGGATCATCTTCCCTCAGGACGGTCTCTCCATCCAGTTTCTTCAGGTTGGGTAGTCTGCGGGCCGCTTCCGACCGCCAAGCTTCCAACTCACATGCGTCGTATAGAGGATTGCCTACGAATAACAGGTCTTCTAGATGTGGTAGCTCCTGGAAACGAAGCAATGACGACATAGAGATCTAGAGAGATGCCAACCAACGCGCTGAGTACGAAACCTAGTGTCCATTGTTATCACCACCAGTACCACGCGATAGAAAGTATTTTGTTAGCTTGAATGTGCTCATTATCATTATCTAATAATCTTTAGTACTACGCAAGCATTGTAAACTATTAACACATAATATCTCGACTGGCTTTCAGCCTCATAATATATTGAATCATTACTGTCGCGAGCAATGTGATCCGTTTTTGCGCATATTGCTGCGACACTGGCCCCGCCCCCTTTTCACATCTCCCTTTAGTTTTTGTTATCTGTGAATGACGATGATTGTGTATTCCTACTCGATTGCATCTACGGCGACTACTCGTCATTAAAGAAAAGCAGGATATTTTGAAGTGCATATGCGCTACATTGATGCACTGTCTCCTCCATAAAGGTAGGCGTATAACTCGTGTCAAGATTCTGCTGTAAAGCAGAGGAAACGCCCATACACCTCTGCGAATGCGAAGTGCTCAGTATCTAGGTGGATACGTGATAACACCTACTGACATTAGGGACCTCCCCTCCAAAAGCATAACACGGTTCATGAAGTCCGTGGGCCTAGGAAATGACCTTTAGGTCAAGGGTGACAGCTAAAATAGATCTGTCCAGGTCGCAGTAGCTATTGACCTTTGACCAAGCCCTTATAACCAAATAATAATAAAAACTCGTGTCAACGCCCCGAGTCGTTGACAGCAGTCACGTGACGCTCTACGCTCTCGTCCTTACAGGTACGACCAGGAAAATAATTCCGCTCGTCAATCTTCGTTTTCGCAGAGCAGACCCGAGTCCCCGTCAAAACCAGAAGTCATATTAGTACCTAATCAAAGGGTGCAAAGTCGGATAGCAGTGAAAAGGGCGCGAAAACAATCAGCCAATTGCGGCAAGAGGTTAAAGATGAAAACATCCTGATTGGTCAACATGATTTCAATTTGTCAACTGTGCAGATATCTACATCGTCGGTAAGACTTGGAACCACAGATCATTAAGAATATGTCTTGGAACGGTAGACAGATATGGTCAGAAGTATGGTTCGGGCAATAAATGCACAATAAATAGGAATTTCATTTTAAGATTGACAAAGTATCCAGTATAAAATCTTTCAGAGCAGAAAGCGTCAGAAATTGGGATAGAAAATGATTTTACTTATTACTATTACGTCGCCAAACAATGGGCCTGGCGTAGTCGGTAGGACAATTTTAAATTGTGTGGGTAGCCCATATTCTCACATTATTACCCACCTGAAGTTTATTGAACTCGCTCCATTCTTTAACGAGATTATTGCTCATGTACAGAACCTTCAAGTTTCTCAACACATTGATCCCTTTCAACTTTTCCACCAAATTGTATGAAATCCACAATTCTTCCAACGTATCCGCGATCGCTTCCTACAAACACGAATGATTACGTTAAAACTGAAGCAATAGGTACCTAAATATTTATTGATTGAAGTTATTAAAAAAGTAGTGGTGGTCCAGTGGCGAGTAATCTTGCTTGCCGAGGCAATGGTTCGATTCCCGTCCAATCCGACTCCCCCGACAGCACAAATGTCTACAAAATATCTTATAGATATCTAGCAGATATTCTGTGCTGTGCTTGCCGATGAGTTTTTCGGTGTTTATGTACGATTTGTAACACAACTGGCATTCCGGTGAAGGAAAACATCGTGAGGAAACCTGCATGCTTCAATTTGGAGGCATGAATTGTATCTACCCACTGTCCATTACAAGTGGCGAACTGGCAACGGGCTCACTCCCCGTCACACTGTAAACCCCCCGGCTGCAATCGCGGTAAATATTTGGTGATTGAACCGTTATGGGACTAAGTACCAACTACGTACGAACCATAACATTTGGTATTGCGCTAATCGCGGTACAGCCGTTAGAGCCGTTTTGACAGATCGCTCAGACGTTATTGATGTCGGTTACATAGAGTTTAGCGCGATGCGGAATTCAGCACAGTTGAACAGTAATTGGATTGCAATGTGTTTAGAACTGAAATTGGATAAGAATTCAACTTCCAGATCAGGACAGAATTTTGGTACTAGTGAAACGTGAATGTTCTGAGGTTTCAGAATATCTCTGACTACCCCCTCGGGGAATACTTATAGTCGTGAAGTTATTCGGAAGGTATCGAGAAAGTTAGGGTAGCTTTGAGGATTGTAGGTCGCGAAGTCCCTTTCGATAGTTTTCAATCAATATTCGATTTAGAATCAATATTTAAAAACCAGCTAAGTGTGTGTAGCGAAGAATTTTTTTTGTACTTATAGTATAGAGAATTTATAATTGGTGATAGCCAGTTCGACTCACACTGCCGGTTTTTCAATATTTATTTGATGCACCCCTATTCGTTTTTCTTTTCATGAGTACTTACCATCCCAGAGAATGACTTGATGTAATTTCTTCCCAACGACAAAATCCTTAACTTCTTGAAACTACTGAGGCCCGACACTTTTTCAATCATGTTGGTCGAAAGACTTAACTTTCTGAAATAATAAATTACTGCACGCAAAATTTACAGAGCTCGTCTAAAGGGGTCCATTCACAGTAGTCCGTCTTGCCGTCCTACACCAATATCGGATCGATAAGTAGTCAAAGTCGGATCGTGAATGGTGTTGCAGTCCTACAAGGCGTCCGACGACCTTGAGCAAAATGTATGAGCAGTCCTACTTGTTATACTTTGCCTACTTGCAGGATAGTGTGTGGTACTTATATTACTCTTTGGTGTGTGGGCTCGTAATCCTGCATGTAGGACCCCTGTGAATGGGCCCCTTAAAGCAAACGTATCGGGGGGGGGGGGGGGGGGGGGATATTCATAGAAAAACAGTGAAAAAGTTAGTGCTGTGATCACTTTTCCATACAAATATTCGGATATCGGGGGGGGGGGGGGGGGGGGGGGATAAAACCCACTTATCCCCCCCCCCCCCTGGATACGTGCATGCATGCCGATGCTTGGGTAATGCTATGGGGTAACGTAATTGCTGCTTTAATAAATCGCTATCGCTATCTCTTTCACCCGCCTACGGTAGTCGTACCCTCATGTGGCGCACGACCGTTGTTTTTCGTGTCAGTATTAGGTTCTAGTATGTAGTTAACTAGTACATAATATGCTTAATAAAAAGAAACTTACTCGCAATTAACGAGACAAGCTAATGTATTATCCATTTTTTCTATCGGTGGCCATTGAAAAATTAAAGTAACATCAGTCGCGGTTGCAGCTTGTAGTCCCGTTTTGTCTTCCCATCGCTTTATAGCTTCCTTTATAGTCATTGCTTTGACCACAGCCATTATTATTTATTCACAAAAAAAGGAATAATTTTATCAATAGATTAACCTAAAACATTATTGATAAAATATGCGTTGCCTACTCGCCCTTATATTTCATAGAATAGAAAGTCAAATGCTAATAGGACAACTTTTCTCATTATTAGTGAGAAGGAGCTAGGGAATAATATATAGAGTAAGGGAGATAGATAAAGTTTGTTGTCCTATTAGCATTTTGACGTATTTTTATGAGCGGGGATCTTGTACCGGTTGTACGTTGAGACTAATAAAAATAGGTCGGCTTCGCGTGCCAGTGCTGCCACTTAAGCGCTTTCGGCGCTAGATCTAGCGCTTTTTTGGGTATGTTTAGCGCTAATGTTAAAGTTAGCGCCGCATCAGCTAGTAAGATATATTTGGTGTTTTTTGATTGGAATATAATAAATATTGATAGCGTATTATGGTAAATATGTCCATAGAGTGTTCAGTGTTCGGGAGATTAAAATACGAATAAGTAGGTACTTATCTGAAGTGTTATCATTAATTTTACATAGGACCAAATTAACTTATTTAAATTGACTTATGAATGGATTTCGCCCGTGTACGACTGGAATCAGCAGGTCCTTCGTTCCAAATAGAGAGAGGAGTCAAACAAGAGGACCCACATTCACCAAAACTCTTTATCTCCGTCCTAGAACATATATTTAGGAAATTGAAATGGAACAACATGGGTATAAAAATAAACGGCAAACACCTATCACATCTCAGGTTTGCAGACGATATCGTGATACTGTCAGAAGATCCTGAAGAACTGCAATATATGATAGAGTCACTCAGCGAGCATAGTAGAGAAGTGGGCCTTGAAATAAACCAAGATAAAACTAAAGTAATGAGAAACAGAGACAGGTTACCCATCAAAATTCTAACAACACAAATAGAATATGTAGACGAATACATAGACCTAGGACACCTAATTACATTCCAGTCATGCACAGAAAAAGAAATAAAAAGGCGAATTAAAAATACCTGGAACAAATATTGGGCCATGAAGGAGATATTTAAAGGACCTCTACCAACCAAACTAAAAACAAAAGCGATGGATATGTGTCTAACACCTTGCTTAACTTACGCCTGCCAAACCTGGCCGCTAACGAAAACTCTACTAAATAAGGCGAGGACCTGCCAAAGAGGAATAGAAAGAAGCTACATGAATTTAAACATAATGGACAGAGTGAAAAATAATACAATCAGGAAAATGACTTAAGCAAAAGATGCAGTCGTAAAAATAAAAAAGTTGAAATGGAAATGGGCAGGACACATACAAAGAGTTAAAGACGAAAGATGGTCTCAAGTGGTAACAAATTGGACACCATTAGACACAAAAAGAAGACGAGGAAGGCCTTACAGTAGATGGAGAGATGACATTGTAAGAGTAGTGGGACCACTTTGGTCGAGACTGGCGAGAAACAGAAAGGACTGGAGTCGTTTGGAGGAGGCTTTCACCGCTTAGGCGGCCCTTGCACTAATACTAATTTACAATTAAAATAACATAACATAAGATAAATTCTACTAACAATACTAACAAAATGAAATATCTAAGTTTAATGTACATACCAGTTGTAAGGAATAAAGCTATAATAATAATAATGAATGGATTTCAGAAGGATGATGATGGCTGATAAGATTAATAACAAAACCTTAAAGGACTATTTATGATAAGAATTTAGCGCCGAATATAGCGCTTTTTTCACAGTTAGCGCCGAATTGTTTTTTTTAGGTGGCAGCCCTGTCGCGTGCATTGAACTAGTTTCATAAAATGGCGTCGTTGCGCATTTGGGAAACCACGCCTTGCATTTGCGTTAAATAACTCTTATTTCGCTTAATTTCATCATATTTCAGTGAGTTTTTGAGATTTCCTGCCACAAGCAGGTAATCTGCCGAAAGTGACATTTGTGATTTTTTTGAAAACATACTTTTTAATTTTTTCTTTTTTTGGCTTCTTTTTTTTAATAAAAAAAAACAAACGCCAATCTATTCTCAAAAGTCTGCTGTTTCGAGGTAAGAAGTGAGTATATTTATGTTTATTTACGTTATTTTATTTCTATTTATCCACATTATCGCTTTACGAGATCGTTTTAATGAATTGGAAAGGTTATTTACAGTGATCGATAATTTAATACATTTTTTTTCTGTTTGCGCGTGGTTTGCGCCTTGACCCTCAGCCTAAGCTTTTTAAAAAGTTATATTTTTGTCAATTTGTCCTTTCCCGCTCTGTTTTGATAATAATTTTGAACAATATTTTTGTATTTCATGCATTTCCTTCGCGATATTTCAAATTGTGTTAAATTTCCATGGTATTTACTGTAAGAACCGCTTCAAACACATCTATTTATCGTTCACGTATCGTCTAGGTAAGATTTTGCCTTTTCGCTTTTCATACGTATTTCTCACTACATTGTTTCGTAGTTTGTTTTCATATACACCTTGTAGGCACTAAATAACATTAATTAGATCGTTTCCTACCAGTTTATATTATGTATTACGTAAGTTTCTAGCTTTTTTGTGAGTTGCTACTAACTAAACCTCGGTAGTAAAGATTTCCCGCGATTTTCATTGCATAGACCTAGATTATCAATTTATCTATTACCTAGTGGCCGCATCAAAATTCCTAAAGTACCTATATGATGCGGGCACTACATTCTCGACGAGAACATCCGAGAACGAGAGTGTGGATGCCCTTGATTGTTCTCGTAGCGTCATAAGCCATAGTAATTTTCCTCGAAAGTTCTCGCGAGAGTGAAGTGCCTGCTCAAGATTAGTCTATTCTATACAGACAGACAGACTTACATTCAGTTGCAGAAACGTTTATTAGAGTTAATCCTCCATTAAATCACTTGCTAGCTTTAACAACTTCAACAAAACAAAAAGTGACAGCAAGAGATCTGATGGAGGATTAACTTTAATGAGCGTTTCAGCAACGGAGCGTTAGTCTATATCGAGTCTTTCTTATGGGGACAAAATTGAACAACTTTCTCTATCTTCTTATCGTGTGAGCAGAGCCCTGGTGTCAGAGTTTTTTCAGACCGCCTTACGGCTTCTGACGTGGTTTTTATGTAACGACTACTACCACCAGAGATAGTAGCCGGGACCAAAGGCTTAACGTGCCATCCGAAGCACGGAATCATTTCTCTTTTCAGACAATCAGGCAATTCAGCCTACAATGTCCTAACCAACTGGGAAAAAATGCACAAAGTGACATTTCACTAGGTTTCCCCCGTGCGAATCGAACCCACTTTCTCAATGGGTCTAACATAGAAAACACAAAAAACATCTTCTGTCCCATACAAAACTGCAAACCTACTCTAACAAAATGTATGGGTCCGATAGAGAAAGTTGTTCAGTTTGATGGTCTGATCATCCCCGTAAAAACCATCAGTATCTATATTAAGAATGAACCTGCATAATATTATTTGCATCAAACCATTAAGAGGGTAACGAGCCTATTGTGCAACCCTCAATTATATTTTTAAACAACATTGTAGTCCTGATTGGCTATCAATTTAACGTAACATTACGTATTATTATGTTTTATGCTTGTAGTGGTGGTTTTAAGAATAATAACTACAAACATTATAGAAACAAATCCGCAGTGACCCGATAAATTGAAAATCAGCAATTACTACAATGTGACATTCTTGTTTTTTGGAAATATTGTTTAATTGTTATATTAAAACCTACGATTAAGGGCAGTTCAATCGGCTTGGTGCCCCCATTAAAGGATTCCGTAACATCACCTAAAAGTGAAAACTTTGGGAATGAAATTTTGGTATTTTTTTATTATTACGGTTCAGGAAAGAAAATCTCACAAACCGACATGATCTGATTTCACTCAAAAAATAATATGTTACTCGTAATGTCATCTATAGCGTGAAATAAAAATAAAATAAATAAATAAAATAACCATATTTCATGACATCCTGGCATCACCAAGTTCTGATGCTGCTATAAAAGTGTTCGCCTTTGCAAACTCATCAGTGTCTCGCTAAGTAAATTAGAAAGTAGAAAATCTAGACATAAGGTACAATGGGACTGACATGTATATAACATTTTGTATAAAAGTCCCTTAAAAAAAAAAGAGAATAACAAAAAAAAATTGCCTTTATTCACCGACACCACTTGAAGGACCGGTCATGGAATAGTGTGATTAGAGAAAGATGTGGTCTGAAAGAAGGTGAACAGGATTAGGCGCGAAAGCAATAAGCCAATAGCGGCAAGGTGTCACATCCTGATTGGTCTATATAATTTCGCGCACTATTAAAATTTGTCATCTGCGCAGGTACATCGGTGAGACTTATTAACCTGGTACTATTGTAACAATGTTTTCACTCTAAGGCGTCGATCAGTAGTCAATAATAAATTCCCAAATATAATAAAAAAATTAAAATGACTCCATAAAATAATTCTTTCCAGCTGCAGTCATGGCCAACCAGCAACCGGTGAAGTTCATCAACATTGTACCGAACGTCAAAATTAAGGTAAGAGCACAGAAGTTTATCTATAACCTTATATGACTTGCACGAACAACGTGGGGATGCATTACGTTACACACAGTGCGTCCCGAATCACGACAACAGCGCTGTGAGCGCGATAAATGTCGGTCCGATTTGACGTGAGCGCGACCACAATCGTAAAGGTGACGTCATTCATGACATCGAAATCGCGAAAAAAATCAGCTGTTCCATACAAACCTACTCGACCTAAATGTATGGGACAGCAGATTTTTTATTCGCGATTTCAATATTGGTCCCATAGAGAAAGTTGTTCAGTTTGATGGTCTGATCATCCCCTTAAAATAGTTTCACCTAATTTTGTTAGACCTTATACAGGGTGAAATTGATATCATTAGCATCCTTTTAAACTAAGAGTCTACGCATCAAACTGAACAACTTTTACTATGGGAGCAAACCGATCGGAGCAAAAAAAATCAGCTGTTGCATACATTTGAGTCGAGTAGGCATTGCAGTTTAGTATGGAACAGCTGATATTTTTCTGCTCCCATCGGTTTGCTCCCATAGTAAAAATTGTTCAGTTTGATGGATAGAATCTTAGTTTAAAAGGATGCTAATGATATCAATCTACTAAAGGACAAGAGGTGGACGCTCCGGGTTACTCAGTGGCAAGGGTAGGAAGACCTAAGAAATGATGGTCTGATGACATCGTAGAGGTGGCAGAGGATGACTGGATGAGGAAGGCACAAAGTAGAGCAACATGGAACGAGATGGAGGAGGCTTTTACCCAAAGAATGGGATCCGTAATAGAATAATCCGTGTGGTATCGGCTTGTCCGTGTGGTGTCGGCTAAGAATAGCACCACCCCTTTTCCTCCCGTGGGTGTCGTAAAAGGCGACTAAGGGATCTACCGGAGGAGTGGCAGCAGCATCCTCTGAGTACACACATTCAATCCAACTGCGATCGCCAACCCGCCTGCCAAGCGTGGCGATTATGGCAAATCCCCCTATTTTGGGGGAGGCCTATGTCCAGCAGTGGACGTCTATCGGCTGATATGATGAATAGAATAATAGAAACGTAATACATACATACTTAACTAACAATAATAACATAACATAATTAAACTATTAACACAACTAAAACTCATTTGAAATGTACCTACTTGAAATTACGGAATAAATAGAGCTTTATTATTATTATTAATGACGAGCGTTAACCCGCGACTTCGTCCGCACAAATGATATACCAGATTTTAAGTCAGATCATAAGCTATCAAACAAAAAAAGTTTCATCAAAATCCGTTCAGTAGTTTTTGCGTGATACTCGTTCAAACGAACAAACACCCAAACAAACACCCAAACAAACACACAAACAAACAGACAGACAAAAAATAAAAAAATTGGTGAAATGGAATCAGGGACACCTAAAAACCATATCGTAACTTTTTTTTTGTTAATATCTTCAATGTACAGACAAACTTCCTGATACAGTTTTATAATAGTATAGATATCAATTTCACCCTGTATACTTTGTAATCTTCCTTCATAACACCGACCATTACAGAAAGAGCCGATAGAAGATGATGAGGACAGCATAGAGTGCAGGTTTTGTGGGAAGACATTCACAAACGACATCGCACTACGGAACCATGCCAAGGTGGAGCACTTTGAAGCTTATATGAGCGGGGAGACGCTGGAGGCAGAAGAGAAGCGAGTGATAAAGAAGGAGAAGGAGAAATCTCCTAGTTTGATGAGCCTGGCTTCGGAGGATGTCAGCTATATTATCGTAAAGGTAAGCACTTTTGTCCACCTCCAGGCGAAATAGCCCAGTAATTTTACTGTTTGAACCTTGATTAATAAAGATTTTTTTTTGGTTTATCATGTATGAGCCAATTTGAGTCTAGAAATACATAGACCTAAATTATAAAAAAATCATAATCATTATTATAAAACAATCAACTCAGCATACATAAGTCTTTTCATACATGTTCGTTGGTTCCGGGTACATTTCATTTCACCCCTTTTCAGTACGCATCATATTTGGTCAGCTATTTTCTTCATATTTCTTTTCCAACGCCGCCATTTATGTTGAGGTAGCAGTAGGCTGAAATGACATCCAGGTAGCATCTATCTACCCTAAGATTGTCTGGAAGAAATAGTTTTTTAGCGACAAGATCGCCTGTTTTTGTACCTTTGTATCTGTCTACTCTTTATATACAGTTTTTTTTTGGTGTAAAATAAAGTATAGCTGATGGATTGTGTGAAAATGGATTTTTCAGTTCTCCAGGCGGAAAGCGTCAACTTTCGTCCCGCTCTGCTAGACGAAGTTGCCGCTTTCCGCCTCAGTCGAGGAGAAAAATAGTATACTAACCTCGGGCAGTAAATAAGAAAGCCTCAGATCTCATGTTTGTTGGCCGAGGCTAAAACATAAGATCTGAGACCTTTCTTACTTTCCTGCGTTGTGTAACTTACTATTCTCAGGGATTGAACATTATCTAGATTAACTTTGAAGAAGACTGAGCCGGAATGAAACGGTTATATTAACAGATGATAAAATAATGTTTGCAGCAACCGAACGGCTCCATACAAACATTGGCCGGCTGGAACAAGCAGAGGGAGAGGAAACGTAAGGCGGAGAAGAAAGCGGACACCGTGGAGAAGGTGGCCACCGTCAGGAAGGAGAGGGACAAGGAGCCGGAGCCTATTACGTGAGTTATATTTTGAATTAGCAGCGGGAGAGAACGCAGGGCGGAGAAGAAAGCGGACACCGTGAGAAAGGTGATCCTCTGAGAGGAGGTGCAAGGGGTGCGTGGCACCCGGGCACAGGGACCTAGGCGGCGCAAGCCGATCGGTTTGAAGTGAACAACTTTTCCAAAGGAACATAAGGGACTGGCACACCAAAATTTCAACTTTTCATACATAAACATTCGATTGACCGAAAGCCCTTATAACCAAATAATAAATATACCCTTATACAGAGATTAACAACGTAACAAATTACGGAGCGAGCGTAGCAAGCTCGACATTTTTAGCACCACGCATTGACTTACTAACTTATGGTCGCCGGGTTTAATACAAAATTCTACAAAAATGAAATATAATCCAACTAAAACTTTGACTATTGATTATAAGGACTAGCCTTGCGGTAGCATTTCCCCTCTGCCACGGTATAAGAACAATTAATCATGTGCATTTACATTCAATTTTATAACTCATCACTAAACGAGACAGTCTATAATTGCGAAACAATAATTTCGAACTTAGAACGTTTAGGGTTCACAAGAGACTACTTTTTATGATTTTTAACGTTCAAAATTAGAATTTAAAGTTATGGGAATAAAATCCAAAGTTGCAGATTTCATGTTACCTCGCCCCCAGCAAAAAGTGGCAGAAATGTTTTTTAGTAGAATTACACACGTAACTAGTCCCTATATAAGTAGTCAAAGAACTAAAAACACTGAAACTGATGAAATTTTAATTTTATTTTGCTTGCGTAGTTTTTAAAAATTCTTACAGCACAGCAGCACGGCATGCAGACGTGCGCGTAGTCCGTCAATCAAACGAAGACTGGCGCGTAATTGTTTCTCTTTATGTGTTTTGTTTCTCTTTTGGTCCGGACACTTGAGTGCGGACCCTACGTCCAGTAGTGGTCGCTGCAATCTACATCAGCTATGAGAATCAACCACATAATTTATTTATTATTTGGTTAAAAGGGCTTGGTCAATGACCAAATAGCTACTGCGACCTGAATAGATCTATTGTAACTGTCACCCTAGACCTAAAGGTCATTTCCTAGGCCCACGGATTTCATGAACCGTGTTATGCTTTTGAATGTCAGTAGGTTGTTACGTATCCATCTAGATGGCGGCTCCTGCTGTGAATGAGCACTTCGCATTCCTCTGCTTCACAGCAGAATCTGCAAGTGGGTGAATCCACAAGCCCCATTCTGTGTAGGTGTTTGTTTAACTTGCAGTGTCCTGTTAAGGCTCGTACTAAGAGTATTAAAAGGTTCCGGGACAGTGAACGAGACACAATAGAACTTTTATTGTTATCACGGCTATAGGCGGTCACTGTCCCGGAACGTGTTAAGTCGTTGCAGTTTGAATTGATGGCATCCGAGGTATGTCTGTTTGAAAAGGCGGTCACAAGTTCTTTCGCATGCCTCAGTCCTGGTGTATCCGACAGAGCTTACGGCTTTGGTTCACGGCCCATTCCTTTAGCACACGTCTAGAGATGCCACAGTAAGGCTCGTGGCCTATGGCGTCCTCTTCCGCCCCTCTTCGTGCCAGCTCGTCAGCAGCCTCATTTCCATCAATACTGCAGTATTATTATTAGGGCGTGCGGCGGCGGCGGCTGTGCTAGCGGAGTCTGAGAAGAGAAGGACGTATTCTGGTTTGGGGGAGGGCTATGAGTTTCTGCCTTTCGCTGTGGAGACCTTAAGCTGTTGGGGTCCCGCTGCGGAACTTTTTTTAAAGTGCCTATCGAGGCATATGTTTGAGGCCACGGGGGACAGGAGGGCTGGCACCTATTTTGCCCAAAGGGTAAGTTTGGCCATTCAGAGGAGCAATGCCATCTTGTATGAAATAAATTATTTGAATTTGAATTTGAATGCGGCCAGCCTCCTAGGTACTCTGCCTCAGGTGGGCGCTTTGGAGGACATCTTTTATTTGTAATTTTGTTTTAGCTTATTATGGTTTTTTTTTGTCTGGTGTTCTCTATTTTGTATGACTGTGTTTTTATTATTAGTAACCACATAATTAATATCACAGAGGACCGTTCGAATGCCTGCAGCCTTCGACCCTGGTGGCTGATGTGACCTGCCATCAGATATTCTTCTCATGCTGCGAGTACTCGGTGCACTTCCGCGACGAACATACACGCAGACGGAAGGTAACATACTTATACATTCTGTTAGGGTTGAACCTCACCCAAGCACGTACCCAAGACTTTAGTTTCGGGGGGGGGGGGGGGGGGGGGGGGATATTCATAGAAAAACCATGAAAAAGTAAGTGCTGTAATCACTTTCCTTACAAATAATCGGATTTCGGGGGGGGGGGGGGATAAAATCCACTTATCCCCCCCCTGGATAAGTGCCCTCACCTGGTAGCACGAAATCGCATTTTTCCATTTCTGTCACTCGGGAATGCGATCGCACGCGGTCGCACCGGCAGTGCTGCGACCTTTCTCGCTCTAGCCAATGACGTTCCTGAGCGACGGAAAAGGATGGAGCGTGAAAAATGAGATTCCGTGCTGTGAGGTGAGGTTCAACCCTTATGTACATTATCATTTTATGATACAAGTGAGCTAAGTTGGTCAAGCGGGATTGCAAGCTCGAGCTGCAGGCGAGGGCTGTAACCGAGCCGAGACCTTAATGACTAACCCTCACGCGTTTCATAAGACGTTTTTCAACACGCTTGAGCTTTGGCTGGAAAGATGATTGAGAAAAACCTCTTACTTCTTGTTCATACATAATTTTTCATGTAAATATCTTCAATGTACAGACACACTTCTGTTACAGTTTTATAATAGTTAAGATGTAATATGAAAAGTTTGTGTCTATGCTCATCAACTGCAAACTTAAGGTGTCTATGAGATCGAACCATACGACGACCCGGTTGGTGTAATGGTCTTCTTCTTATTGTGTGGGCAGAGCCCTGGTGTCAGAGTTTTTTCAGACCGCCTTACGGCTTGTGACGTGGTTTTTATGTAACGACTACTACCACCAGAGATAGTAGCCGAGACCGACGGCTTAACGTGCCATCCGAAGCACGGAATCATCTTTCTTTTCAGACAATCAGGTGATTCAGCCTGCAATGTCCTAACCAACTGGAGAAATACGCACAGAGTGACATTTCACTAGGTGTCCCCCGTGGGAATCGAACCCACGACCTCCGTGTCGAGAGCCAATGCTCTTAACCATTAGACCACGGAGGCAGTTAATGGTTACCACGCCGGACTGCCAATCCAGGGTCCTGGGTTCGAATCCCGGTTCGGTCATGGATGTTATATATTTGTGCCGTTGTTGTATGGTTTCCATAATAAACAGCCTATAGTGCTTGCTTGGGATCATTACAATGTATGTGCCTGTGAGCGTTATTTATTATTATTTATCTTTATCTCTTACAAATAAAGTGCATGTTTGTATGGCAGGGGCTCCGGTGTCAAGTATGCGAGAAGCCGCTAGCGTCGGGAGCTGAGTCCTCGGCGCCATACCCTTGCGAGGTAATGTAGCACTATAGAATATACTAGCGTTAACCCGCGACTTTGTCCGCACAAATTATATACCAGATTTTAAGTCAGATCATAAGCTATCAAACAGAAAAAGTTTCATCAAAATCGGTTCAGTAGTTTTTGTGTGTTCAAACAAACAAACACACAATTTTGATGAAATTTTTTTTGTTTGATAGCTTATGATCTGACTTAAAATCTGGTATATAATTTGTGCGGACAAAGTCGCGGGTTAACGCTCGTAATAAATAATAATAAATAGTCAAAGCATTTACTCTACTAATGATAAGAACTAATAGTATATTTTTAACGCGCAGGTCTGCGGCATGGGCTTCCAGACCAACAAGGAGCTGTCGCACCACATGGCTACAGACCACATCAAGTTAAAACCCTTCGAGTGCCACGTCTGCCATAAGCGTTTCACACAGCAGGTACCTTACCTATAGACTAAGAGATAAGTGTACTTTTTGCAACCATCAGCTGCAAGGCTGATTCAGTGTTTATGGGGTGTAGAGCATCTCTGTGATGGGGATGAACTAGGTCTGCCTGCCGAACTTCAGTCAGTTTAGGGGTTACAGACGTTTAAAGGCCAGTAAAAAATTAACGTCCAGCTGAAAGGGTGATCGTATGATATTATTGTAGTGTGCACTGTAGCTATGTGAACAGTACAAAACCCTGCTATACCTGATGAACCTTATATAAGGTCTAACAAAATTAGGTGAAACTATTTTAAGGGGATGATCAGACCATTTAACTGAACAACTTTCTCTATGGGATCAATATCGAAATCGCGAAAAAAAATCAGCTGTTCCATACAAAGCTAATCGAGCTAAATGTAAGAGATTTCGATATTGGTCCCATAGAGAAAGTTGCTCAGTTTGATGGTCTGATCATCCCCTTAAAATAGTTTCACCTAATTATGTTAGACCTTATATAATTATGTATTCTATATCGTTGTCTAGTTATCATAAGACAAGTCCCAGGCTAGATTCTGGTACTTTAAATGTGACTAGATAATTTGTGTGGCAATGTCCAAGATATTTGTTTATTTATCGTCGGCGAGCCCGACACGAACTTGGCCGGTGTTTCTTCAACATTACCAGCTCATACAGTACGACCAGGAAAATAATTCCTCTCGTCAATCTTCGTTTGCGCAGAGCAGTGCAAAATCGGGTATTCTCTATCTCGCTCAACTCGAATAGCAGACTATGGATGCTTCGGCAGCGAAAAGGGCGCGAAAGCAATAAGCCAATAGCGGCAAGGTGTCACATCCTGATTGGTCAATATAATTTCGCGCGCTTTTAAAGTTTGTCAACTGCGCAGGTACATCGGTGAGACTTATAAACCTGGTGCTACTGTAACAATGTTTTTCCCCACAGGGTGGCGTCCAACAACACATGCGTATGCATACAGGGGACCGTCCGTTCCCCTGCACATTCTGCTCAAAGGCGTTCACACAAAAATCAGGCCTGGACCAACATCTACGAATCCACACAAAAGTCAAACCCTACCGCTGCGTTATTTGCTCAAAAACATTCTGCCAATCGGTTCACCTAAAACAACATATGCGGACCCATACCAATGTATCCCCATTCCAATGCGGAATATGCTCGAAACGATTCAAACAAAGTTCGCACTTAAACTATCATTTGCGTAACCACAATCCAGCGAACATGAGCGACGAACAGAAAGTAGAATATCATAAGTTGATTCAAATGATGAACCGCGACACAGAGGACAAAGAAGTATGCGTGCTAGGCGACGACAGTAACGTGGAGTTAGTGGAAGTTAACAGTGAGGACACGGAGGAAGTTCAGGAGGAGACTGTGGAGATGGACCAGGAGCAGATACTAGCGGAGCAGAGCATACAGGAGGGAGAAGTGGAGGGCGACGAGTATGTGCTCAGTGATAGTGGGGAGGTGTGGAGTGTGAGGTTGGTGGAGGAGTGAAAAGTGAACCAATAATCTATACTATTATAAAACTGTAACCGGAAGTTTGTCTGTACATTGAAGATATTAAAAAAAAAAGTTACGATATGGTTTTTAGGTGTCCCTGATTCCATTTCACCAATTTTTGGATTTTTTGTCTGTCTGTTTGTTTGTTTGTTTGAACGAGTATCACGCAAAAACTACTGAACCGATTTTGATGAAACTTTTTTTGTTTGATACCTTATGATCTGACTTAAAATCTGGTATATAATTTGTGCGGACGAAGTCGCGGGTTAACGCTCGTATCATATAAAGAACCTAACAGTAAGACCTAAAGACAACAATATGAATTAAAGAAAGGGGAATGAATTGAGTGGCAGTGTTTAAGATACTTTGTGTATTAATTCGTGTTAAGTTGTTCGTATTAAGGCGGTTGCAGAGGGGTCAATTTTATACAAAACTTTGACGCACATTACGCGTAGACGGTACTAATATAAGTAACTTTGTATATATGGAAAATAGTTTAGGGAATCTAGATGCCGCGTCACAAATAACATTTGCAATTTATAATATAACTAGCTGGTGCCCGCGACTTTGTCTGCGCTTCGTCTGGACCATTCACACAATATCTTTATAAATTGTAGCCTATGTGTTTTGTTATACCCTGTATAGAGGTATTAGATCCTCGCTCATTAAAGTTAATCCTTCATTAAATCTCTTGCTGTCACTTTTTGTCTTGTTGACGTAGTAAAAGATTTAATGGAGGATTAACTCTAATGAGCGTTTCTGCAACTGCTGTTACCAAGTTATAATTAAATACTATTATTTGTAGAAAGAATGCATTTTGAGACTTGTTTATACACTTACTGTAGATTTATTTAGTTGTGTAAATTTTTATTTCTTTAATAAATTAAACTTTATTTATTTGAAGAGTTTTATTCTATTTTATAAACCAAGATGCCGTCATTGGACATGTTTTTATCTGTGGCACACACCGGACACTTTATCAGGAGTGCGATTTTTGAATCTCATGCATATTTCCATAGTAATTTTGACATTTTCAACTGCTGAGCTCAGCGAATGAGATTCAAAAATCTCACTCCAGGCCTCCGTCACTCGGCCGTATTATTTTTTATTTTATTCGCAAAACTTACAGCTTAGTGTTACAGCACACTTGCGGAACGTTCCGTCGAACACGCGCGCAACGCTTTTCCCTATACCGGCGACACACCAGGGCTGCGTTCAGAACCTACGCCCCAGGTGCACCCCGAGTGCAACTTTTCGCACTAACGCCGTTCCGAGGCTCGGTGAAAAACGAAATTTGCAACTCGGTTGTCACAAATCAACCGTTCCGAACCTCTGACGGGTTGCAACTTTTAACCATCAAATTCGATGGTTAAAAAACACTCTGACGTTTTAATTATCTGTGGTTACTTGACTTTTCGCGCGTTTTGAATATAAGTTTGTTTTTCTAACTATTTTTATTCACTTTTTGATTTGCTAACGTGGAAAATGAGTTTTTTTATTGTATTTGGAAATGATGGAAGCCCTGGAAGCCTGGAAGGAAAAGATATTACTTTAAATGTCAAAATTTGAGGTTACAAAACAACCGTGATCGTTCCGTACCTCATAGCGAGTTAAAAATTGGCGCGGTCTTTCCTTACCTTAGAGCGAGTTGAAAAACAACCGCACCTAAAGGTCGTGAACGCACCCCAGTACGCGCCATTACGCGCCATTTTTACTAGTAGACGCGTATTCAACGCGGAACGTTCCGCAAGTGTGCTGTAACACTTGGGTCCGCCACATACATTCGGAATAAACCTGATTCGGAATTAGATTCCGTATGGAGTGTTGCCGCTTTCAGAGACTTTTTCACTAGATCTATTAATTTTTTGATGTTTTATAGGTGGCATATATTAAAGTGATTTTTGAGCGTAGGCGTTGATGGAACGATACCGTATCGTGACGGTGCAGTTGCGACGTCGTTGCGTTATAGTAGCGCAATCGCCTACGCTCAAAAATCACTTGTGTCATAATGGTTCATGCCATTTTGTATACAGATTATGTCTAATGTTAAAACTGTAGATAGTATTTTAATATAGTTGCATAATATTGAAATACAATTTTCAAATCATCATCTTAACGTCATGACCACATCACATAATAATAATTATCATGTACAGAAATTGTTTGTTTCGTTTTAATAAATACCTAAAAATGCAATTGTCATTTTATTTGGCATTTCATACATTTTTATTTTTGGCATTTTTTAAACAGCACTCTAGTATTTTTTGTAACCATAGTTGACAACACTGAATCCTGAATCAGGATTCCGGATCGCAATTCCGTCTGTGTGTGGCGGTCATTACAATCACAAACACGGCTTCTGAAGCCGTAGCATGCTACACGTGATACGGCTGTATCACGTCTTTTATCTCATTCGTTCGCGCGCAAATAGAAAGAGAGCGAAGATGTGATAGCGTTGTATCACGGTGGCATGCTACCCATGCTGATTCGGAATTCAGTGTTGTCAACTATGGTTACAAAAAATACTAGTGCTGTTTAAAAAATGCCTAAAATAAAAATGTATGAAATGCCAAATAAAATGACGATTGCACTTTTAAGTATTTATCAAACGAAACAATTTCTATACATGATTAAAGTAAATTTTGAATATATGGACAAAGACCGTACAGGAGTGCGATTTTTGAATCTCATATGTTGAACTCAGCAGTTGAAAATCTATGGAGATACGCATATTTCTACTGCTGATTTCACTTTAAAAAATCGGACCATTGCAGTATGATTTTTTAAAGGCAAATCAGCAGTAGAAAGATGCATATTATGTCCATAGTAATTTTGACATTTTGAACTGCTGAGCTCAGCGAATGAGATTCAAAAATCGCACTCCAGGTAATTTTTTAATGTCGCTGCATTTACAGAGTCGATGACGTACGACGTACTCGTAAATCAGTGACCTACATTTTGGCTTTTTACTTTACAATTATAAGTCGTAACGTAAACCAATATTACTGGCAAACTGTTACGTTTAAACTAACTATTGTCAAAGACGAATCACGAACCGTGTGACTCAGATAACTAAACTTAACTATTATTTTAACTTGCATGCATGCATGCATACTATTGTTACGAGCGACGGGATTGGAGTGAAACGCTAAGTCCAATTTATTTACAGAGTTTATTGGGTTACACACTTACACACGGACCACCTCGCAGAGGTTCCCCTTTTCTCAGTCCTCCTCACAGGGGTTTCCCCTCTCACCACTTTCACTGTTCACTACGTCACGACGCGCGACACGCTATGACGTCACGACGCACAGCACTATGACGTCACGACACGCGACAAACACTACACTGCACTACACTGACACTTGTCTACTCACTGTTCCACTTTACTTTGCACTTTACTTTTCACTAGTACTTTTCCACTTTTACTTTTCTTCCTTTTTGTTCCGCACTTTTCACTGTTAAATCAATACTGACTCGCGTCCCCAAACTCGCGGCCTTATATACCCCTTAGAATTTTCTAGATGCCCGAATTTCGTTAGTCTTTTCTTTATTCCTTTGTTCCCTTCCGGATATTTCTTAATCCCGCCTTCTTTCTAGAATTTTCCTAAACACGCCCCCTTTTATTGTTTCTTTACAAATATTTCTTCTCTCTCTTTGTTCTAGAACATTCCTATTGTTTTTGGTTCATTTCAAATATTCCTTCTCTTTCTGTTTTCTAGAACATTCCTAAACACGCCCATTTTTTTTGTCTCTTTCCAAATATTCTTACTCCCTCTTACTTTTCTAGAACATTTCCAACAACAATAAAATCTAGAATTATTTTCGACGAGTCTCGAACCATCGACCCCCGGCATGGGAGTCCATGCGTCGACCGCCGAGCTACGAAGCTTGTTGACAAACCGGCCGAATTTTTGAATGCCCTTCTAAAGCTGCGTCATTTTACAGCATCCGTGACACTATATTAGACTATATTCCCCGAGGAGGTAGTCAGAGATATTCTGAAACCTCAGAACATCCACATTTCACTAGTAGTACCGAAAATCTGTCTAGTGTGACGGGGAGTGAGCCCGTCGCCCCTTGTAATGGACAGTAGATAATACTCATTTATTTCACCAGAACAATACAGGATAAACAGTGACAGACAAAGGAAGTAGGTAACATTTTAGAGGTAGGTACAATACATGCCTCGAAATTGAAGCATGCAGGTTTCAGGTGGAGAAAAAGCCAGTGGTGTTACAAATCGTACATAAATTCCGAAAAACTCATTGGTACGAGTTGGCCTGGACGGGGATCGAACCATCGCCTCCTGCACGGCAAGCAAGGTTACTCGCCACTGGACCACAACGGCCCAACTTTCAACTTATTATAAAACTGTTGGACGAGTGTGTGATTCAACTCCTTGCTGCAACAACCATCTTTCTACAAGTACTTCAACCAACTAACGGAGCTATGAACACCCCAACTGATTTATAACAAGATAATTAGATTGAAACTATAATTTAATTATTTTGATTCTTAAAATTTATAGTTATTCGCATTTTAAGTTTTGAGGCAAAAGTGATTTGTTATCATTTCAGCACTAACGTGGTTATGGATGAATCTTGTTTTGGTAGGAAGTAGGGTAAGTGTGCCCGTGTGGTGGGTTGAGATCGGGTTCTTAAAATTTAAAATTTTACACAAATTATTTAATATTTTGAAAAATCCCATGCTGAAACCATGATAATTCGATTCTGCTCTCGATCCTAAACAAACTACTTTCTAGTTTTGCGTTAATTCATTAACACATTGTATAATTCCTTTTCTTTTTTGGATGGTTTGAAGTACCAGCAAACTTGGAGCTTTTTGTAATGTAACTTTTTATTACTTTATTGATTCAAATTTGTATTTTTTTTACACACAAACGTGTGTAAAACGAATGAAATTTATCTGTGGAAACTTTTAGTTGGCAATGTTGTTTTATAAAAATGTTGATACCCTACTATCCTGTAATTAGTCCGTAAGTTTTCCTAAAATGAATAAAATAAAATAAATAAATGAGTCAACGACGAAATAGCTGCAACAATACCTTTGTGTTTTTGGCATTTTCTATACAGCACTAATATTTTTTGTAACCATAGTTGATTAATAACACTGAATTCCGAATCAGGAGTGTGATTTTTGAATCTCATACGTTGAACTCAGCTGTTATGTCAATGTCTATGGAGATATGCATCTTTCTACTACTGATTTGACTGAATGAGATTCAATAATCGCACTACGTTTATTCCGTATTATGTATGTGGCGGATCTAAAGAGATGATTCTTCCTCTGAGGTGTTCACCGTGTTCCCATGGTGTTCCTTGTTTGTGACAATAATTGCGCCATTTTCCAAAAATATTTGTCTAAAATAATTATGTTTAATGAAATTTTATTACATTTTCCTCTCAAGTATGTTGAAAAACGTCGTATGAAACGCTTATGCTCGTGCTGCAATCCTGCCTCGGCTGTAATGACCAACTTTGCTCACTTGTATCATAATCTACACTATTATAAAACTGTAACAGGAAGTTTGTCTGTACATTGAAGATATTAACAAAAAAAAGTTACGATATGGTTTTTAGGTGTCCCTGATCCCATTTCACCATTTTTTGGATTTTTTGTCTGTCTGTTTGTTTGTGTGTTTGTTTGTTTGTTTGAACGAGTATCACGCAAAAAGTACTGAACCGATTTTGATGAAACTTTTTTGTTTGATAGCTTATGATCTGACTTAAAATCTGGTATATAATTTGTGCGGACGAAGTCGCGGGTCAACGCTCGTATATTCTATGCATGGGTACGTGCATCTGCACGGAGAGGATTTTTATTTTCGGTCGGACTTTACAATACCTATGCCAGCTTCCTGAACTTTACCTACCTAAAGGTTAAGGTTAGAAGTTTAAATAATAAAAACAAACACAATGTTCAAACGTTTAATTTTCATGAAGTTTTATCTAAAAATAAGTTACTTGCAGTTGCAGAAGCGCTCATTAAAGTTAATTCTCCATCTGAATTTATTAAATCCACACGCTACACTGTTTTACATAGAAAACCAAAGAAAATGGGAGAGTGTGTCATAGTCATAGGTACATTAAAAAATGAACTCGGGATACACATACAATTAGTAAAAGCTAGCAAGACATTTAATGGAGGATTAACTCTAATGAACGTTTTTGCAACTGAGTTTCAGTTAACAACAAATTTTCTGGGCAATTAGACAAAGAAAAACAAAAAAATAAAAAGAAAAATATACCTTTAGGTGCCTAAAAATGTGTACCCACTGGAGGGAAAATTAAGGGTTGAACCTCGCCAGCACCGCAACGCATTTTTCCGTCGCTCCATTTTTTTTAAACACCCAGTAACGTCATTTGCTAGGGCGAGAAAGATAGTAGCCCAGTCATTTTACGGAGTTTTGTTAGGAGGGGTGGGGAGTAATTATGAATGGGACTTTTAAACTAACCGGCACCATTTAGTGACAAAAAAAGCTATCTGAAAACATAGGTAGGTAACATTAAAAAAATTTGCTACGCAATTTAGAAATTAAAATTGTATGTCGCAGAAGATTTTTAACTTAATAATATTAATACAATAGGCAATAAAATAGGCATTTAAATAAAAAAAAATGAGGTATTCATTAAAAAAATACTAAAGCCTTAAAAATGTGCAAAAAAAATTCACCATCAGGTTTTTTAGAACAAGATAAATGCTAAATTTAAAATTTAGGCTGTTGGTAAGGTAATTTTTTTCAAATTTTGATATATTTCTAGGCTCAAATTGGCTCTTAAATACTGTACCGAAAAAATAATCAATCATTAATTAGTCCCGGCTCAAATTATAAAATGACTGGGCTTTAGCGGGAATGCGATTGCACGCAGCAGCATCGGCAATTCTGCGACTTTTCTCGCTCTAGCCAATGACGTTCCTGAGCGACAGAAAAGGATAGAACGTGAAAAAATGCGAGGCGGCGCTGCCAAATGAGGCTCAACCCTTCCTTATTATTTGATAGCTTTTTCAAAACGAGGAATGACTTACAAATGACCGTTATTAGCGCCTAGATTTTAAAGTCAAATCAAATTGAGTCTACAAAAAGGCAATGCGTTACAATTAGGCTCCCCAATTACGTATAAGCGATGAACTTTTAAAAGGAAGTGACTTCTTTCTACCCGGTTTAATATTTCTCAATGACTGTGATGTTTTCTTACAGCGAATTGGTGACCCAAGACCAGCCCCATATCTGAAAGGCGGTGATGCATTACCATAGGAAGGCATTGTATGGCCATATGGGATTATATTTCGGTTATATCGTTGCATCTGCGGAGATTTCTTTTCACTGTAAATTGGTTTTATGTCGACGTGCATTATTTCCGATATTGTAAGATTTTTCTTTCTATAAACATTTGATGGCTCCTCTTCTGAAAGAAAAAAAAAATACAAAAAAGGACGCGTCACGAACTGGCATAATTTTATCTTGACTCAAATTACTTAAGACTGCACCGAGCCTATTTTATTTATTTTATTTATTTTATTGTATAGGTACACGTACAGATTACAGTCAAGATGAAACCATTTACATTGCAATAAGATATGTAGAACTAGATTGTAATCCAATTACACATGTACACAGCATCACTAACTTTAAAACATGGCGGAGTGAGTTATTGTGCTACCAAAGAGTAATAAAAGTATATTAGAAAAGAGAACCCACTCGTAGCAACATTATGCATCCACCTTATGTCAAATTGAAGGCTAGCAAGCGCCATCTATGTTTCACTGACAATAATTCAACCTATACTATACATACCTACTTATATCTACTCATATCGATGCATATTATTGTTTTGAATGCTAGATTTCGTTCAATCCCGCACCGATCGAGTGAAATTCCAGTATCTTTACTATTCCTGTAATCTAAACATTGGTAAGAGAAAAACAGAAACTCCAGAACATCACTAAATCGGCACGAAATTGAACGAAAACTACAAACAATTTGCGCATTACGCAAGATACGTAGCCATTTTGTGAATCTGTCATCCGTCAATTAGACATTGACATAGACAATAAAATGTTTTTTTTTCATAGTTCTGCGAAATAGTTAATAGATGGCAGCACATTCTATGTAAACTGAATCGGAAAAAGCCACCAAAAGGCGACTGTCCTCCGCCTGTGTGCTACCCTCAATCGATTTTTTTTATTTCTAAACAATTAAACAACATTTTCAAATTATAAGGAAAAATAAAAAACTCGACAGCACAAAAAAAACTATTAACTGAAAAGAGAAAAACAAGCTCTATAATCACTAATCAGCTATAACAACTTTGTTTGAGCTAATATAAATTGAATAATAAATATAAATACGTACTATGAATTAATACCGTTTTACGTTTGTTATCTCTTCTAGGAATTTCGTTTTGAGGCGATCTTGGTATTTTAGTCTGCTGACGAATTTGAGTTCTTTCGCTTAAAAAAAAAGAAGTTAGATTGGTATATTATTATTTGGAGTGCGATTTTTTAATCTCATACGTTGAACTCAGCAGTTGAAAATGTATGGAGATACGCATCCTTCTACTACTGATTTGAGTTTCAAAAATCTCACTCCTGAAGTATGATTTTTGAAAGTCAAATCAGCAGTAGAAAAATTCATATCTCCATACTAAATTTGACATTTTCAACTGCTGAGCTCAGCGAATGAGATTCAAAAATCGCACTCCTGGTAGGTATTTATAAAACTTCTAACGAATTTATAAACAAAGCTCGAAACTCTGCCATGCAATGAAAAAATCTATATTTTTCCACCCATACTACGTGACCCGTTTAGGGGGGAGGGCAAAGAGCATCCACCTTATGTCAAATTGAAGGTTAGCTAGCGCCATCTGTGTTTCACCGACAATAATTCAACCTATACTATACATACATACTTATATCTACTCATACCGATGGATATTATTGTTTTGAATGCTAGTTTTCGTTCAATCCCGCACCGATCGAGTGAAATTCCAGTATCCTTTCTATTCCTGTAATCTAAACATTGGTAAGAGAACAACAGAAACTCCAGAACATCATCATAGGTAGCCATTTTGTGAATTTGTCAATTTGACATTGATATAGACAATAAATTTTTTTTTCATAGCTCTGCGAAATATTTAATAGATGGCAGCACATTCTATGCAAACTGAATCGGAAAAAGCCACCAAAAGGCGAATGTACTCCGCCTGGGGGAGGGGTCTTCAAAATACCACGCTTGGTCACAGGGGGGCTTAGGTTTTCGTCACGTAGTCAATATTTTCTAGGAAATGTCTCGCTTTTTCGAGCTATATTTGTGGACAACCAGCCTTCGATCTGTTGTCTTCTATTGTCGAGCTGTCTTGTCTTGGCTTCGAGCCGTTGAACAAACTATAATATCTCCTTTTTGTGCGCTAATAAAATACAAAATATGAGCCAAATATACAGGGTGTCCCTTAAAACGACGTCAACCCGTTGGATGCTTCTTCTTATCGTGTGGGCAGAGCCCTGGTGTCAGAGTTCTTTCAGACCGCCTTACGGCCTCTGACGTGGTTTTTAAGTAACGACTACTACCACCAGAGATAGTAGCCGGGCCCAACGGCGATTCTTATAAGTGCAATATAATTGCTCCATAGTTGCAATGGCCCCGGGGGACGTTACCTACCTACTATTATAAAACTGTAACAGAAGTGTCTGTTACTTGGAATCAGGGAAATATCTTCAATGTACACTTTTTAACTGTAACCGTCATCATTTAGTGACTATCTGAAAACATCATCATCATCAGTCTATAAACGTCCCACTGCAGGGCACAGGCCTACCCTCAGGAGGGTGTATGGGCATTAGTCCACCACGCGTACATTGAAGATATTTAAAAAAGTTATGACATGGATTTTACGGGTCCCTGATTCCGAGTCACCATTTTATTTATTTTTTGTCTGTCTGTTTGTTTGTTCGCGCAACGCGCGAAAACTACTGGACCGATTTCAATAATCTTTTTTTTGTTTATAAGCTAATGAAGATGTTGAATGATTTAAAATCGGGTACCCTATATCTAAACAAACAGGTATCATATTATATCGCTACACTGACGGGAACCCGGGGCGAAGTCGTGGGTAAACTCTAGTATTAATATATCATTATATATTTACCAGCATTTACGTTTTCCAAACATTCCATATTTGAGATGTGGGGCTGAACTAAAAATGTCACTGAAAAATATAATAAAAGGTCATAAATAAATAAACTATTTATTGTTATTATTGTAAGACATAGGTGTCCCGGACCTTTGGGAGGCGTGCGTGGGGCCGAAGCCAGCGCGTAGAGGCCCGTCAGACAATTTGATCTAAATGGTAATGTGACACCAACCGGCAACTATCCCAGTATACACTATATAAGTGCATCCAAAACAGCCCCCGGTCAGTGTAGGACTATTGTAAGGAGTGGAAAGAAACAAAATCTGGGCTATTGGGGTGGGGTGCTAATGGAACAGGTAACCAGGTTTTGAACGGGACTATGGCGCCTGCCTGACCAATGTTTAAACACGGAAAAAATGGCAGACGGTGACTCGCCAACTCAAAATGAATGGGCCCCCGAAAACGGCCGCTCGCACGGAGCGACAAGGGGGCAACATTTCCTGAGCGGCTTAGAGTGGAGAGGTGCTTCTGGACTTTAAACGACCATCATTTCAGTCTCCAACGGCTAATCAGGTGCCCATTCGCCACTTACGCAACACATCCACTCTTTGAGCATATAGCTCTTGCGACTTCAACCTAAGGCCGGCCAATTAAGGCAAGCACAGAGGTGGGAGATCTGATCCTCTTGGGGTCCACTCCGACCGGCCAGTAAAGGCCCTTATTATTCGACTCGGGACGCCTGCCGTAACAATTGTCTCTAGTTTGTTAAAAATGGCAGACGGTGACTTGCCAACTCATTTGATTGTGAGCGACAAGGCGGCAACATCTAGTGAGCGGCTAAGGTTGTAGAGAGGTGAGTCTGCGGGCGCCGGTTCCCGGTGCTAAGCGCACCAGTCTGCAGGTCCCGGCGTTATGACATTTTACACTTCTGACCTGGAGCATATGTTCAGCTCTTGCCAAATGCCAAATAAGCCCGCAGGGCAGCTTGTGGCGAGCTGTTGGTGATTGGCCACACCACGAACCCGATTCTCCAGAGGGCCCGGATCGATTTGGCCCTCACCTCCTGTCTTGCCTTAACCGGCCGGCTAGGAGTGGAGCCGCAAGAACGGAACATAGGTTCCAGGTTGGAAGTGTAAAATGTCATAACGCCGGGACCTGCTGACTGGTGCGGTTAGCACCGGGAACTGGCGCCCGCAGACTCACCTCTCTACAACCTTAGCCGCTCACTAGATGTTGCCGCCTTGTCGCTCCTTGCGAGCGGCCATTTTGGGGGGCCCATCAAATGAGTTGGCAAGTCACCGTCTGCCATTTTTGACAAACTAGAGACATTTGTTACGGCAGGCGTCCCGAGTCTCTCCGCAATAACCTAGATTTCCTTGCCCACCCAGTTCACCCCCCATAACCCTAGTAGTTTTCTGTCCTTTCTACAATAGTCTCTGCACCGAATGTTGTATGTCTTCTGGTGCATTTACATAATGGATTCAGAGATAGACCACGCTTGGTGCATCCAATCGCATTTAGATAAAAGTGTCTTAAAGGGGCCTCTACGTGTTGGACGTGTGTCCCCACGCAAGCCTTCCAAAGGTCCGGGCTACGGCCCGTGAGTAAGCCTTTTAAAGAGATGCATAATAATAATAGGTATAAAGTAACCTATTACATAATTCGCGACGCCAAAAAAAAAAAAAGACCGCGGCGTATAGATCCCCTAGAAAACCACAGGAAAAACACTCATTAAGGTAATACATTAAAAAAATCTTACTTGTACTTGTGGCGAGGCCGAGGGATGATGCCTGGTGTAGAGGGTATTTCTTGGCGCTTTGGACGAAAACTGAATTCCCCGAAACCGTAGCTGTGATGATGATTCGGGGTCCATGTTTGACTTGCAGAACTAAAGAAGAGAAAGAAAGAAAATATTGTTATTGAACTGTAAGATAGAAACCATTCTGTCACTAAAGCCTTAGGTACCCTTAGTTAGAACCGAAAAGAAGCTCTCTCGAGTGATTTGGTGCATTTCCGCATTTCGCAACAAAGGCCAAATTAATAAAAAAAGAAAGCACGACTGTTATAATTTCCCCGCGTGTGTGGTAGGTTAGACCCTGTATAATCATTTACAAACCTGTTTCGATGAACCATGGATCTCCTCTGTGTATCAGGGATGCTATACACAGCATGTGTCTTGAACCATGCATTCGAGGGGCTTCTCGCCGGCCTGAAAATTTAAGTTCATAACGTAACTTAACGTAACATAACATAACGTAACACAAAGTAACGTCACGCGACACAAAATAACGCCGTGTAACACAACGTAACGGATAATAATACCACTATTGTTAGGGTCTGTTTCACCTCTCGGATAAGCTCTTAGGTGCGGTTTACGAGTATATAAGGTCTAACAAAATTAGGTGAAACTATTTTAAGGGGATGATCGGACCATCAAACTGAACAACTTTCTCCATGGGACCAATATCGAAATCGCGAGAAAAAAATCAGCTGTTCCATACAAACCTACTTGACATAAATGTATGGGACAGCAGATTTTTTTTTCGCGATTTCGATATTGGTCCCATAGAGAAAGTTGTTCAGTTTGATGGTCCGATCATCCCCTTAAAATAGTTTCACCTAATGTTGTTAGACCTTATACAACGTGTTAATGAATTAGCGCAAAACCTCATACAACCCCAACTGATTTATAACAAAATAATTAGATTGAAACAATAATTTCATTATTTTGATAGTTAAAATTTTAAGTTATTCGCATTTTAAGTTTTGAGGCAAAAATGATTTGTTATCATTTAAGCAGTGAATGAAAGCGCTAACGTACTCATGGATACATTTTAATAATCTTGTTTTGGTAGTAAGTAGGGTGAGTGTGCCCGTGGGGTGGGTTGAATGAAATGAATGAATGAAATATATTTATTCGCATGAAACACGGTAACAATGATCTTAGATTAGTAGTACAGGCGTGTGTCACTGACGTATCAGTATGCAAAAATGATAATGAATAGAAAAGATATTAATACATGTCAAACTTAAACATACTTTGAAAATTAGAGTCGCACTGCAAGTCTATAGAATGTCAAGATATTCCTTAATAGTATAGTAACATTCCTGAATAAGCCATTTTTTAAATTTTATTATAAATAGTTTGTCTGGTAGTTGTCTTATTTCTATTGGTATGTTATTATATATACGTATAGACATTATGTGACAATTTTTACTGTATAAACTACTATTATATCTAGGCATCATAATTTTGAATGGATCTCTGGGCCGCAATCTTACATTTATAGAAGGATGCGAGAAAAACTACATATTATTTCTAAAGAAATTACCAATTTCCATTATATACAATGATGTCAGCGTCAGTATTTTCAATTTTTTAAAGCATGGTCGACAGCTTTCAAGAGGTCCGATTCCACAAATGGCCCGTACACACTTCTTTTAAATAAGTAAGTTTTAAATAGTTGACATCAGGTTCAATAAATTTTAAATTTTACAAACAAATTATTTAATATTTTGAAAAAAATTACCTATGTTGAAACCATGATAATTCGATTCTGCTCTCGATTCTAAACAAACTACTTTCTAGTTTTGCGTTAATTCATTAACACGTTGTATAGAAGAGACGTGGCGCGGACATGTAGCGTGTGACGTGGCGCGGACATTTATCACGTCGTCGCGTCGCTTCATAAATTATATTGAAGTGGCGGAGACGCGTGGCGCGGCGTAAGCAAAGTATGAAAGAGTATCTAATACTACACACAGTATGGACACTTCCTGCCTTTTACCTTTTTTTTTAAATTTATTTAACTACTTTAGGAGTGATATTTTTGAAACTCAAATCAGCAGTAAAAAGAATGTAACTCACTACGTTATAAGAGTCGGGACTTCCATACTAAAAACTGGTCGTGGCCCGATATCCAAAATGTATGAAACGTGTGCGAGCGTTCAAAGGAATTTAATGGCGGCGGTGCACGTTTCATACAAAATTTTTTTGTTAAAGAGTTGCGCGAGCCTGATCAGCAGTAGAAAGATGCATATCTCCATAGTAATTTTGACATTTTCAACTGCTGAGTTCAAATATTAAGTTTCGAAAATCGCACTCCTGATCATTCCCTTAAAAAGTGTCAGTCAGCATATCAAGAAGCATTCTGTATACAAGGTATAACAAAATACCCCAGTAATATTTGAAGGAGAGGTTTAGTTAGACCATCAAACTGAACAACGTTCACTATGTAGACAACTTCTTCTTCCTGCCCTTATCCCATTACTTGGGGTCGGCGCAATATGTCGTCTTCCTCCATTCATCTCTTTTAGCCGTAATTTCTGCGCACACTCCCTTTTTACACATGTCATCTTTCACACAATCCATCCATCTTTTCTTTGGTCTTCCTCTCTTCATGCAGCAACATTCGTCTTGTAATATGACACTCATCTCTTCTCATCACATGTCCATACCACGATAATCTATTACCGCGTAGCTTTTCATTCACAGGAGGCACTTTCAAACTTCCTCTAATATACTCATCCCTAATCTTATCCATTCTAGTAACACCACACATCCATCTCAACATTTGCATCTCTGCTGCATGTAGTCGTTTTTCATCCGTCATTTTAATGGCCCAACACTCCGTGCCGTACATGACGACAGGTCTTATGATGGTTTTAATATAATTTCCCCTTCAACTTAAGGGGGATTTGGGATTCACAGGTCATTCCCGTAACCTGTCGCTATTTCATCCACCCTGAGTTGATTCGGCGTTTCACGTCTCGATCTATATCGCCATCGCTTTGTTAAAGTGCGTGCGTGCTCTGCGTATCCAGTACAATAATGGGTTCAGGATGCTGATGGGGCTCCCGAGGTTTTGTAGCGCGTCAGGGATGTTCGCGGTGCCAAGTGTGACTTCCTTTCACGCCATAATACGCAGTAGAGTCGCCTCCCTGATGCGTCGCGTCCAAAGTAGCACCAACAGTCTCCTGAACACCATTTCAAACCGGCCACACTGTCCCTTCTGGGGGCACTGGACGGAACTACACCTCTCCGCTGCCCCTTCTATCAGAAAATAGGCTATTTTAAATTATATGACTGTTATGTATTATACTGTACTAACATAGTTTTTAAGTATATACTAACAATCTATGGACTGTGTCTGAAATAAAATTATTTTGAATTTTTGAATTTGAATTTGAAAGTGAACCGAGGTACCGGAATTCGGAGCAGACTGGCAAAGGTACAAAACCAGAGATACCGCCGAAATCGCAAAACATGCATTCGATTTTCGTTCTGCTGATTTTCAAGCCAACATTATCGAGCATTTGCTGCCATTTTGCCAGTCTATTCGGGACCTCGAGTCCATCTTCACCGACAATGTCGTCGGCAAATAGCATGCACCAGGGAGGGTGCCTCTTCCTGAATGTTCGATGGAGACAACATCGTTAAAAAATTATGCCCATATAATGTTCTATGCCCATTTGAGTTGAACTGCAGTTTTGTATGAAACACCAGATTTTTTTTCTCGATGTTTGCTCCATACAACCTCCTTGGTACTAGCTGATCACCCTGAAGTAGAACGTAATCATGAGTATATGCATAAATAGCTTACTTGTTAATTTTTGTTGTCATTTGATTCCCTCCGACGACGTTCTTGTGGCATCGTTCCCCGGCTTCCATCTTCACAAACTGAGGTGTAGATTTCGTTGGTTTAAACTTACTGCAACATATTTAATCATATTACTAAGGCCACATGAACAAATATCACTACAGAATGAAAGCTTCATACTAAGCGGCCGCTGAGGTATGTACCTAGAACTATACAGAGTGTAAGGAAAAGTATAATTAACCTTTAAACCGCATACTCTACCCATCAAACTGAAGAACTTTTACTATAGGGAGCAAACGCAGCAAACTGCAGAGCAAAAAAAAAATCAGCTGTTCCATACTAAACTGCAATACCTACTCGACTCAAATTTATGAGACAGATGATTTTTTTGTTCTGACAGGTTTGCTCCCATAGTAAAAGTTATTCAATTTGATGGGAAGAGTATATGGTTAATGATACTTTTCCTTGCACCCTGTATACTTACTATGACATAATATATTCTATGGGTGTGGGTGTAACAAAACACTCTAGTAATATTTAAGGGGTTGGTTCAGACCATAAAACTTAATAACTTTCACTTTGGAGCCAACATCAAGAAAAATAAAAAACAAATCTGCTCTTACATACATTTTAATCGAGTAAAGGGTTTGCGTACAAACCACACAATAAACATGGCCATATATGATTTTATACAGCAAGTATTAACAAATGTTGATAAAAGAATACCCGTATGCACTATGCAGGGTGCAATTTCTTTTAAACTAAGATTCTACCCATCAAGCTGAACAAATTTCACTATGGGAGCAAACCGATCGGAGCGGAAAAAAAATCAGCTGTTCCATACTAAACTGCAATGCCTACTCGAATTAAATGTATGCAACACCTGATTTCTTTTTTCCTCCGATCGGTTTGCTCCCATAGTGAAAATTGTTCAGTTTGATGGGCGCTCACGTCCCCTTAAGACGCAACAGATTGAAAATTTCGTTCTCTGGGTAGTGGGCTCGGTGGCGAAATTGGATAACGTAGTTCCCCGGTTTGGAAAAGTGCGGGTTCAAGTCCCGCCCGAGACAAATTTTTCAATCTTTAATTTGAAATCAAATATACTTTATTATATATGGACATGACCAAGGCTTTCGACTACGTAGATCACGAAATATTGCTAAGGAAACTAGAAACCTATGGTATTCGAAGCAACGTCTTAAGCCTTATAAAATCATATTTGAGTAATAGGAAGCAATACACACACTTGAATAAAATCTGCTTAAAATCGAAATATGACAAAATGTACATTTCGTAAGTGCGAGAGACTGTGTGCGGAGTGGCTCAAGGAAGCGTATTGGGGCCACTCCTGTTTCTCATATACAAATGATCTACCCAGAAGTGTCCCACATCCTATGATCTAGTTTGCGGACGACAGCACATTAGTCATAAAATGGGAAAGCTATCATAACTATGAACACACAGTTAATGAGGCAATATTTAGGATTATCCAATGGCTTGAGCAAAATAAATAAATTATCAATCTAGAAAAAACTAAAGGAATGCACTTTCGTCAACTACGAGTTTGAATTATGTTTAAATCTAATTTATTGTGACATTTATACCTTCCTATTGACATTTCTATAATATTTAATTCAATTTCTTTTAATTTATTTGAATATTTGTACGCTACTGTTGGCTGAGAGTAGCAAGAACTATAAATATTATGTTATAAAGATCTATATGCATTGTACCTACTTTCAAAAATAAATTATTTGATTGATTGATTGATTAAAGTAGTACTGCAGCTTTGTATGAGACAGCACATTTATATATTTTTTCTCGATGTTGGCCATAGTGAAAGTTGTTCAGTTTGAAGTATTTACTAGCAGGGCCGTAGCTAGAACTGGATTGAAGGTATATGAAGGATAGGAGGTTTAAGGTAGGGCGGAAGCAAAATGCTAGTTTTTTGGATGAGTATCCTAATTCAGTGTTTGTGAAATCTTCTCTCTGAAGGATGAACACACAAAGATTCAAACGAGATGGTGATACTAAGGCTGGAGCGAGCTCGAAATTTCACACTCCAAGACTCAAATCGGTGTTGGTATGAGTTCCATTAGCCTACTTAAGCTTATAATATCATAGGATGGAGCGAGCGAAGCGGGCTCGAAATTTCACACTGCAATACTCAAAACGGTATTGGTATGAAATTTCTCAGCCGAGCGTCGTGCGAGATTGCACTGGAATTGGAGGGAATTTGCTCCACTCCATTTTGTGATGAATATAATAAAGGTTGGGTGATTTTTAAGGAAGGGCATTGGTAATTTAAGGTAGGGCATTGCCCCACAATATTTGTCAACTGCGCAGGTACATCGGTAAGATTTATAAACCTGGTACTACTGTACCTTCGTTGTGAATCAGAGGTTATCAGTGGCTTCATCTCTGTCTCTCCTTTAGGTAACGTTAGGCGTCTCCTGGCCTGGGTCGTTTTCATAGTGCTACTGCTTCCAACCGTGCTGCGAAATGTCAATAAATAGACTAAGAGATAAGTGTACTTTTTGCAACTATCAGCTGCAAGGCTGATTCAGTGTTTATGAGGTGTAGAGCATCTCTGTGATGGGGATGGACCAGGTCTGCCTGCATAACTCCAGTCGGTTTAGAAGTTACTGATGTTTAAAGGATGCATGCAAGGATGATGGTATCATATTATTGTAGTATGCACTGTAGCTATGTGAACAGTACTAAAACTCACATGCTTCATTAGTCGGTTTAGGAGATACAGCCGTGCAAAGGTCGGACCTTGGAACGGCTGTATCTCTTCAACCGACTGGCAGTTCATGTCAGTTTTTGTACTGTTCACATAGCTACAGTGCATACTACAATAATATCATACGATCAGCCTTGTAGCTGATCGTTAATTTTTTATCCCTAATAATATTTTTTGATTATTATTAATGCAAAAGAATATTTAAGTTGCCGGGTGTTTCTCCTCGACGTTTGAACGCCGTCATTATCCTCACCAAATATTTTCGCCATGTTTATGAGAAAAGGTATTATAAGGAGAGTGATGACGAGGTTCCCGTCTCACGCCTCTCCTCTCCGCCGCGTGGTATGTAAACATCCCTTGTCGCAGGCGATGGAGCTTGGCCAGAGTGCTGGTACTCTTGCGCGGGACCTTCGGGGCTAGTGACGTGTCGTGTGTGCTCCTCTGTGTTTTTGTTTGTGCATCGGTGCTTTGATCATTTCAGACTTTCCAAATAGTAGTTAAGTCCTAGTGACGATTGAGTGAGTAGGTAGGTACCTACGTCACGTGAGAAGGACATTGTTATCATGAAAAGTCATTTATAGAAAGTTAGTATATTTTTTTAAGTTTGTTACAAGGGGCCAGCGGGCTTTATAACTGTGTTTATTTATTTTATTTATTTATTTAAAATTGTATACCTTTTCTTATAAACAAAGCTAAAATATTTGTTGAGGATAATGAAGGCGGTCAAACGCTGAGGAGAAACACACAAAACTTAAAACGAAAAAATCTTTATCTTATCTTGAAATTGCCGGTATAGTAATTAAGTTAATTTTTTAAGTTAGTTTTTAAAGTTAGTTCATAAGTTAATTTTTTTTATTTATTTATTTTTTAGTAAACGTGAGCTATATTACTTTACTGACCCGATTCGACTAAACGCGAGTAAATTTTATTCTTTCGCCTGTTACTCTCGAGTAAACTGATTTTGCGTTTTACTAACCCTAATCTATGAATAAGTTGAGAGTAAATTTTACGCGGCCAATTTTGACGGTGTAACCTTATAACGAGACTAATGAAATGTCAATGTCACATAATTAAAAAAATTAAAATAAAAAGAAACCTAACAAATTAAAACTGTATAACCTTCACATTGCAATAAGTACAGATACAATGACTTCTTTCTTTAGGTGGATTATACATTCGTTCTTTTAGTAAGGGTTTAGAGTGGTAGAAGACAAGTGAAGTTATTTCGGAGTAAACGCTAAGAGTAAAATTGTTCCTTGTATAAATCAAAGTTTGGTCGAGTCCGGCCTTAGTAGTTTTAGCTAAGTGTCTGATCACCCCTTAAGAAATCACACCTTTCGGGGCTATAATATCAAAACAACTAACGTATTCGTCAAAATAAACCTCCTGTATATTTTTTTTCTTCGAAAATATTTTGATACCCCTTGGTTGCCCTGTGTGTATGGGTAACCATCCCTACCTGTGTCATAGCGGTGCTCTTGGACCAGTGGCCATTCATTTTTGCCCAGTGTCTTTTGAAGAATATAAAACAAAAAAACCAAAACATAGGTAGTTACATAGCATTTGCAATTTATAAAAAAAATCTGAAGATATAAAGCTTTGAAATTTTTCATACAATATTTTAAAAGCTTTATATCTTCCTAATTATATTACACATTGCAAATGTTATTTGTGACGCGGCTACTAGATTTTCTAAACTATTTTTCCATATATAAGGTCTAACAAAATTAGCTGAAACTATTTTAAGGAGATGATCAGACCATCAAACTGGACAACTTTCTCTATGGGACGAATATTGAAATCGCGAAAAAAAAATCTGCTGCCCCATACATTTAGGTCGAATAGGTTTGTATGGAACAGCTGATTTTTTTCGCGATTTCGATATTAGTCCCATAGAGAAAGTTGTTCAGTTTGATGGTCTGATCATCCACTTAAAATAGTTTCACCTAATTTTGTAAGACCTTATATAAAATATTACTTTTATTAATTCCGTCTACGCGTATTGTGCGTCAAACTTTTGTATGGACTGGAACCACCTTAAGGCGCTACGCAGACGTTGGACACCGTCCGTGTACACCCGCGGTCACGTACACGTGTCGTCTCAGTATGGAGTTTTCTAGAGATGCGTGCGTTACCCACCTTCGATTTTCATCGTGCATATTAAGCAATCGCAGGTGCTCACGGACAAGAATGTCCTTCGTCTTCGCAGCCCTTGAAAACCAATTTCGTGACTGACTGACTGGTTGACCGACAAAGCATAGCCTAAAACGCAAATGAAAATTCTCATAATATCCTTACCGGTCATAAGAATTTTTTTTCTAATTTCCAATTATAAATACTATATATAATCTGTGGCTGTACCAACAGTGGTGCTGCGCAAAATCTAAATATATAAAAGAAGAAACTGACTGAGTGACTGACTGACCGACATATTAGACTAAGAGAAAAGTGTACTTTTTGCAACCATCAGCAGCAAGTCTGATTCAGTGTTTATGGGGTGTAGATCATCTCTGTGATGGGGATGAACTAGGTCTGTATGCATAACTTCAGTCGGTTTAGGAGATACAGCCGTTCAAAGGTCGGACCTTTGAAAAGCTGTATCTCCTAAACCGACTGATTAATCATATCAGTTTTAGTACTGTTCACATAGCTACAGTGCATACTACAATACTATTATACGATTAGCCTTGCAGCTGATCGTTAATTTTGTACTGACCTTTAAACATCAGTAACTTTTAAACCGACTGGAGTTATGCAGCCAGACCTGGTCCATCCCCATCACAGAGATGCTCTGCACCTCATAAACACTGAATCAGCCTTAAAGCTGATGGTTGCAAAAAGTACACTCAACTCTTAGTCTATATCAACGCACAGCCCAAACCGCTGGGTCTCTTTGAATAATTATGTATACTAAGTAACTCAATGCTGGGTCTAGAGATTCCAGATTTAGCACGTAGGTTTCTTATTACCTATATCTGGGGGGGAAATTAAGAGCGGAACACTAAAAAATCTCTCACCTAGTTGTTGCTCTCGAGGCATTCCAGTGAAATTTTTGGAACTCTGGTACATAAAACGACTTGCGGGGCAGACATGTTATGTTGCTGAAATTAAAGCAATTGTCAAGCTGGCAATCTCCGTAAAAAACTCGTGACTTTAAAAAATTCGCACTCCTGGAGTGCGAATTTTGAATCTCATTCGCTGAGCTCAGCAGTTGAAAATGTCAAAATAACTATGGAGATATGCATCTTTCTACTGCTGATTTGACTTTCAAAAATCGCGCTCCTGAAGTATGATTTTTGAATGTCAAATCAGAAGTAGAAAGATGCATATATCTCCATAGTTATATTGACATTTTCAACTACTGAGCTCAGTGAATAAGATTCAATAATCGCACTCCCGGACCGATGTTTATGTAACTTTTTATGTATGAAAGCTTATAATTAGACTTAAAATCTGGTACCTATATCATTAATCTCTCTACGATAACGGGAAAACTCTGTTAGTACCTTGGACATCTCAAGTTTCCACGTTCTTTTTTTTTCGTTTGTTCGTGTGATCTACTCGAGTAATGTGGTGGGTACTCGGATCTGAAAACAACATTGCAAACTGATGGGCTACCGATAGATGACGCTGTAAAACCGAAAGGTAAGTCGTGGGAGATCAACACGTTTTATTTTATAGACTTGGAAAGAGACAGCTTTACTTTAAAGTAAACAGGGTGAAAACTTAAAGGGGTTAAATATAATGACCACCATAAAATGCTTTGATACCCTTAGTTCTTTTACCAAAAATATATACTTAACACCAGAAAAATAAAGTCTAAAATTACAATAGTACTAGCTATTTTAGCCACGACTGCACTTCAAATTGTATTCGAGCACCAAATGTAGTAAATGATCATCAAATCTTAGCGAGCAAATTAATGCGATATTTCTGCCTAAATAAACCACTATGATCGCCATAAAATGTAGGCTTATTACCAAATAAAGTATTATGACGCCATATTAAGTTACGTTTTTAGACTGCAAAAATAATGAAAAGCCGTGGGAGAACTTGACGAATACAAAGAGCAACATTTTAGAGAGTGGGCAGTTATAATGCCCCCAGAAAAGGAAAATTGGTTACATGGCACATGCAATTGCCCAAAGTTTCTCAAAGATTATATTTGCAAGCATCTCGTTGGATTGGCGATTCGGCTTAAGCACGTCCAGCCACCTTCAGAGGCCAGAACCATTCCGATTGGCATGAAGCGCAAAAGAGGACGACCAGCCAAAGCTAAGAAAGCATTAATTGTGCAGTAAATTATTACAGAAGACTACTGATTCTTCTTAAGATTTTTAAATGTTTATGTCAAGTAGCGATTTTGCTTCGAAGACGGCTGTCGCCACTTGTCTTCCGGCTCACGCTGCTACAATTACTCATGCCCTCTCGCTCCCACCACGCCGAAAAAAAGCGAGGAAACAATCCGCCAATAGCGCGCTCGCTCGATCACGTCATTGGGAAATTGAAGCACTCTCATTGGCGGATTTTTTCTTCGCTCACGGCCTCGCTACCTCCCACATCTCTGGTGGAAAAGCAACCTAACCCCTAATGCCATAATTTTCTGCGGTGGAAACCATATCAAAACATTCAAAACTTGCATTCACTGCCCTATTATTAGTTTCTGATATGAGCCTATACAGACAGACAGGAAGGACGATAGACAAACGCGGCGGGTGACTTTAAATTATACAGGGTGAAACAAAACACCCTGAACCCATAACTGAGTTGACATGGTCATGTTTTCCATACATACATACATAGGGTAGGCAGAGACCATGGACCGCCACACGCTACGACTCTGACACACCTCTTTAGCCTCATTGACATTCATACATCTTTTCATGCACTTCCGTCGATTGAGGGCTCATTGATTTGATCATGGTATGTTTTCCTCGGACGGCCTCTCCCAACACTTCCGCTCACCTTTGCTTGATAAATTTCATTTGTAAGTCTTCTTTCATTCATTCTCTCTACGTTTTCCAAGTTGTTTATATTGAACGAGTCGTTCAGTATAAGTTTAGTTTTAAGATCTTTAAACTGTTAATTATTAGTTTTAAGTGGACTAACTTTTTTATGATTGATTATCTTTTTTATGATGACAAAAAGGTTAGGAGTGTATTTACTATGTTTGGCTAAATATTTTTTTGCCTAGGGTAATTTACTTTAATCGGATAACGAAATGTTATTTTTTGCATGTTATTTTAAATTCAAATGTGGTTAATAATTTGGTGTTCATTAACTATTTTTAGGTTAACAATGATTTTTTTGGAGTCATTTTGCTTAAATAGGATAGCGAAATTTTAAAACTTTGGTTATAATTTAACATTAAAATGCGGGTTTAATTTTGGTGATCATTTAATATTTTTGTCTGTTATATGTTACTATATCTGGTGGTAAGTTAAACATAAGCCAAACTTAAATGTGTTAAATTTATATAATTTGTGTTAAAACACCGAGGTGATTCCATAAGTGTTACATTTTGCCAATTTTGGTACGTAACACTAAAAAATCTCTTACCTAGTTGTTGCTCTCGAGTCATTCCAGTGAAATTTTGGTGCCTCTGGTAAATGAAACGCCTTGCGGGCCGGACATGTTGTATTGCTGAAATTAAAGCGACTGTCAAGCTGGCAGTCTCCTTACAAAAACTCGGGACTTTAAAAAATCGCACTCCTAAATCGATTTTGATGAAACTTTTTGTGTATGAAAGCTTATAAGGTGGAGTCTTGTAATTGCAATTATCTGGTCATTGCAACTATGGAGCAATTGCACTTATAAGAATCATAATTCAGTCCTTCTCTCCATACCAACACCTGCCTTCTAGATGATTAGACATATGGAGGCTACTGGGAATGTTCCTCCATTAAAAAGGAATGATCTTCCATCAGGCTATGTGTGAAGCCTGGGGACCGGCCGTGATCCAACAGTTCTTAGTTGGACCTTGTATATGTATCGAAACTCTGTGATAATTTCTCTTGCGCGATGTATGTCTTGCATTCGATTGTGAACCTTATTTGTAGTAGGTTACGAGTTACGTATTCACGGTGAACGTTGTCTATGTATGGAGCATATTTCCGAGAGTGACGGTATTGCCATCTGTTGGCATCTTTGCTATAACTTGTGGGTGCTGACATCTGTAGCAAGTCCCCACAGACATAAGACTATTGAGAGAAGAACTGAATCGTGATTCTTATAAGTGCAAGTTCTCCATAGTTGCAATTACCAGATAGGTGCAATTACAAGACTCTACCTTAATTAGAATCAAAATCTGGTATATAATTTATTTCTCTACGATGACTGGAAAACTCTGTTAGTACCTTGTACATCTCAAGTTTCCACGTTCTTTTTTTTTCGTTTGTTCGTGTGATCTACTCGAGTAATGTGGTGGGTACTCGGATCTGAAAACAACATTGCAAACTGATGGGCTACCGATAGATGACGCTGTAAAACCGAAAGGTAAGTCGAGGGGGATCAACACGATTTATTAAACTTAAATGCGTTTAATTCATATACTTTGCTTAAAAAGGGTGCTTCGGAATATCAAACTAAACAACGAAAAAATAATCAGCAATCCCATAAATTGGCGATCGCATTTGGATCGAATCAATGTGTGTACTCAGAGGATGCTGCTGTCCATCCTTCAGTAGATCCCTTAGTCTCAAATCCCCCCCATTTTGGGGAGGCTTATGTCCAGCAGTGGACGTTTAATGGCTGATATGATGAATCCCATAAATTTAGTTTTTCCCGCGATTTTGATTTTGGCTTCATAGTGAAGGTTTGTTCAATTTGATGGTCGGAAGCACCATGTTTGATTTATATTATAACGCATTTCATTTCCCACCTGTATAAGCCTGTGTAGGCTGTGTATGAATGGATTTCGGAAAGGCTGATAAGACTAATTAGATAACTTTAAAGGACTATTTATGTGATAAGATTTTGGCGCAGAATCTTGCGCTTTTTTGACTCGCGAAAATTTTGGAATCTACCGCTTTTTCACAGTTTAGCGCCCAATTTGTTTTTTTAGGTGGCAGCCAGGCGGAGGACAGTCGCCTTTTGGTGGCTTTTTCCGATTCAGTTTGCATAGAATGTGCTGCCATCTATTAACTACTTCGCAGAACTATGAAAAAAAACCATTTTATTGTCTATGTCAATGTCTAATTGACAGATGACAGATTCACAAAATGGCTACGTATCTTGCGTAATGCGCGAATTGTTTGTAGTTTTCGTTCAATTTCGTGCCGATTTAGTGATGTTCTGGAGTTTCTGTTTTTCTCTTACCAATGTTTAGATTACAGGAATAGTAAAGATACTGGAATTTCACTCGATCGGTGCGGGATTGAACGAAATCTAGCATTCGAAACAATAATATGCATCGGTATGAGTAGATATAAGTAGGTATGTATAGTATAGGTTGAATTATTGTCGGTGAAACATGCATGGCGCTAGGTAGCCTTCAATTTGACATAAGGTGGATGCATAATGTTGCCACGAGTGGGTTCTCTTTTCTAAAATACTTATAGTACTCTTTGGTGGCAGCCCTGTCACGTCGTCTCTGTATGGATTTTTCTACAGACACATGCGTTAACTAACTACCTTAGATTTTCATCGTGCAGATAACGCGACTGCGGGTGCTCACGGGCAAAAATGTCCTTGGTCTTCGCAGCCCTTGAAAACCTGTTTCGTGACTGACTGGCTGACAGATAAAGCATAGCCTAAAGGGCAAAGGAAAATTCTCAAAATTTCGTTTAACTGACGACCTTACAGGTTGTAAGATTTTTTTTCTAATTCCCAATTATGAATACAATAATCTGTGGTTGTACCAACAGTCGCTGCTTTGTAAAATACGACATAAAGTAAAATTAAACTAAAAAAAAAAAAACATTTTTTAAAAACAAGCTTTACTTCTGTATATTTTTCTGAAAAGTACTTTAAATTCCTGAAACGACTTGAAATCAACCTTTAAATAAACAAATTGATATTAATTAACAGTACAAATGTAACTAAAATATAACTAGACTAAACAAAATAGTCAGTCAAAGAGCCCGCCTCGAGTCGAACCCGGTTGAAATGTGCCCATCACGCTCGTGGCGTTTCCACGCTGTATGGCTAGGGAAATGTGTTGAACTAGGTACGACCCGGAGCTCTCGGGGGTCTCGGCCCCTCTCCCTCAAACGACGGCCAATGGATTTAATGAAGTTTAATTTAATTGCATTGTCACGCGATATACATATGCGTGCAAAATTTCAGCTCAATCGGAAACCGGGAAGTGGGTCAAATTTAACTTGTAAGATTCTATTACAGACACCGGTACTGGGTTGCCATCGCAGTAAATATTCGGTGATGGAAACGTTATTGGATTACTTACGAACCATAACTTTTGACACAATTGGTATTGCGCTAATCGCGGTACAGCTCATGACAGCCGTTAGAGCCGTTTTGACAGATCGCTCAGACGTTAAAGGCTGTCAGTTACATAGAGTTTAGCGCGATGCGGAATTCAGCACAGTTGAATAGTAATTGGATTGCAATGTGATTAGAACTGAAATTGGATAAGAATAGAACTTCGATATTTTGAATTAGCGTAATCGGGCTCCAGGTGAAAGTAAATAAAAGCTTGTAAAAATAGCAAATATCAAATAATTTCGCTTGATGTATTGAAATTTTGCTTGATGTACAGTATACTGTATTTCAATGGTTTTTAATTAAATTTTGTAACTATAGGTACCTACTTTTGTACTTTAAATAACTGATAACAGCAATTTATTTTAGATAGGTTTTTCATTTAATGTCGTCGTCGTCGTCTCGCTAACATGAATGTGCCCTGAACCAAAAAGTGGATACGTACACACTAGTGTTGCAACAGAACTCTGCTTCCGCTTCCGCAACGGCAGAAGTTCTGCATGTTTTTTTCACTTCCGTTTCTGCTTCTGGTTCCGCAAACTTTATAACAGAACTCTGAACGGAAGCGGGGAGAGAGCGATGAGAAGCAGTGCAGCAGGCGCGACGGCGGCGGCACGGCGCGGGCGGGACGGTTGCGGGGGCCGCGCGTGGACGAATGTACACGAGCGCGCAAAAGCGGCCAAGTTACTCTTTATTAAATATAACTTGCCGCTGTTTAATTTTGACTACTAAAGTACTTTAATAAAAAAAACTTAAAATGCAAAATTGTGCCTTTTTTTCATAGTGTTAACGCTTCCGTTTCTGCTTCCGTTATGCCAGTTCCGTTGCATCACTAGTACACACGGCGACACATCAAGCTATACAAAACCAAAATAAGCTGGCCGCGCGTAGGTTGCATGACGTATAACGTCGCAGGGCCAGCATATGTTGAAAATGCACTTGAAAATGAAAATGCACTTTATTGCCACACAAAATACAAAAAAAAAGAAAAGGTACAGAAACAATAGACAGATTAATCAAATAGAAAAATCAAATATATATAAAAACACACATTGTGGCAATGGGTTAGGACTCAGTGTCCGCTGGCAGGACCTAATAAGATCTGCTGCTCAGCACTGATTTGCAGTCCCAACCTGCTCTTATATCAGCATACAGACATCGAGGGTACAGGGTAAGTAGGCACTACACAATTTTGACTAAAGTTATACTATGTTGGTTTTGTGTAGCTTGATGATGTGTCGCCGTGTGTACTTGCCTGTGACAGACGGACGGAAAAACACCGAGGTGATTCCATAAGTGTTCCATTTTGCAAATTTTGGTACGTAACACTAAAAAATCTCTTACCTAGTTGGTGCTCTCGAGTCATTCCAGTGAAATTTTTGGAACTCTGGTACATAAAACGCCTTGCGGGCCGGACATGTTATGTTGCTGAAATTAAAGCGATTGTAAAGCTGGCAGTCTCTGTACAAAAACTCGGGGCTTTCAAAAATCGCACTCCTGGACCGATTTTTATGAAACTTTTTGTGTAGACTTAAAACACAGATCACAAAAACTAAAGGGGGCGGGGCCAGTGTCGCAGCAATATGCGCAAAAACGAAACACATTGCTCGCGACAGTAAGGATTCAATATATTATGAGGCTGAAAGCCAGTCGATATATTATGTGTAAATAGTTTACAATGCTTGCGTAGTACTAAAGATTATTCGAACGTTGAGTTCTGATACCGCAATGGATAATGAGCACATTCAAGCTAACAAAATACTTTCTATCGAGTGGTACTGGTCGTAATGCGACACTAGGTTTCGTACTCAGCGCGTTGGTTGGCATCTCTCTAGATCTCTATGACTTAAAATCTGTAGGCCTCGCATGCCACTCCCGAGAAAGCGATAAAAATCGAGATGTGCCTCCATCTTTTAGCCCAGTCATTTTACGGAGTTTTATTAGGAGTGGTAGGGAGTAATTATGAATTGGACTTTTAAACTGTAACCGGCACCATTTAGTGACAAAAAAACTATCTGAAAACATATTTAAAAAAAATTCGCTACCCAACATAGAAATCAAAATTGTATCTCCCAATTGTATTGTATCTGTATTTTGGCTTTTAAATTAATAATATTAATGCCAATGCACTCATTTTAATTAGATTTAACAATATAAATTATTTTTGAGCAGTAAAATAGGCACTAAAATTTAAAAAATGAGGTATTTAATAGAAAATACCAATGTATTTTTCAAAGCCTTCTAAGAAGACAAAAATATTAATACCATGTTTGAAGTATGAATAATGGTAAAGCCTTAAAAACGTGCAAAAAAAATTTACCATTATTTTTTTTAGAACGAGGTAATAAATGCTAAATTTAAAACTAGGGACTGTTGCTGACGTGATATTTTTTTAATTTTGGTGCATTTCTGAGCTCAAATTGGCTCTTAAATACCATAGGTACCGAAAAAAAAAATTAATTATTAATTAGTCCCGGTTCAAACCCTAAAATGACTGGGCTATTTACGTATGCCAGAAATGGCGCGCATGACGTTTTTCTCGTTTAAACGCTTTGTCGTGGGTGGCATGCTGACTGTGAAGGGATATATTTTTCAACACACTTGCTCATAAAATGGCCCTTATTTCACCGCAATTAGGCACATAATGACACCTATAATCAAACTGTGACTTTTTCATTACTATTATTCACAAGTGAGTTATAGGTTAGATTAGTAGGTATCTAAACTTCTTGGTTGAGTTCTTGAGTTGCTTTGTTCTTAAAAAAGTTTCGATACAAAAAAGATCATATTCAATAGTACAAATAAATTCTCTAAATAAACTTTTTATTTACTAAATAAAATGATTTTTTATTATTATTTTCTTCACAAGTGTGTTGAAAAACGTCGTATGATACACGTGTGTATTGATGATTACCGTCCTCGGCTCTCTTAAGACTCTCGCCTACGGCTCGGGTCTCAATGGCGCCTCAGCGGTAATCACCAACATTACACACTTGTACCATAATGTACTATCATCTCTCTACGATGACGGGAAAACTCTATCTCTATTAGTACCTTATAAATCTCAAGTTGCCGCGTTCTTCTTTTTTTTCCGTTGGTTCGTGTGATATACTCGAGTAATTTGGTGGGTACTCGGATCTGAAAACAACATTGCAAACTGATGGGCTACCGATAGATGGCGCTGTAAAACCGAAAGGTAAGTCGAGGGGGATCAACACGTTTTACTTTATAGACGTGGAAAGAGACAGACTTAAACACTTTTTCAAGCTTTTTGTACATCTTTTTACACGAGCAGCCTATGGAACAGATATACTCAAAAATCGTACAGCGCTCTGCGAGTTCAATACAACAATGGATTCAGGATGCTGTTGGGGCTGCCCCGATTTTGTGGAGCCTCAGAGATTTTTGCTAAGGCGCAGTTGGACTGCTCGCAGGCCATGATTCGCAAAAAGGCAGCATCTCTATTACGCCGGGTACGGAGTAGTGGCACTAGCATCCTGAAGGCCATTGCTGATAGTAACCAGTGTCCATTGCTGCGACACATGTCCCAAATCACAAGTTTCGTTTTTGTTATTGTTTACTAACCCCAGTATTTCATAAGTCTTGTTGCTACTAACACATTGGATCTTTGTAAACCTTAACAAAAAAAAATTTTTTTTTTAAACATAGTGAAAACTTAAATGCGTTTAATTCATATACTTTGCTTAAAAGGGTGCTTCGGACTAAACAACTTTCACTATGGGACTAACATCGAAATCGCAAAAAAATAATCAGCAGTCCCATAGAATTTGGTTATTCTCGCGATTTCGATTTTGAATTCATAGTCAGGCCCATCTTTTCCACTGGGCACTCTGGGCAAGTGCCCCGGCCCGGGCCTCGCAATCGATGGGGCCCCCATAATTCCTGCCCAATCACCAACTGATAACCGATATTAAGGTGGTTTCAGTCCATACAAACGTTTGACGCACAATACGCGTAGACGGAATTAATAAAAGTAATATTTTATCTATGGAAAAATAGTTTAGAAAATCTAGTTGCCGCGTAACAAATAACATTTGCATTTTATAATATAATTACGAAGATATAAAGCTTTTAAAATTTTGTATGAAAAATTTCAAAGCTTTATATCTTTGTAATTTTTTTATAAATTGCAAATGTTATTTGGGACGCGGCATCTAGATTTTCCAAACTATTTTTCCATATATACAAAGTTACTTATATTAATACCGTCTAAGCGTATTGTGCGTCAAAGTTTCGTATAAAATTGACCCCTCTGCAACCGCCTTAACGATAAATACCATTATTTTCCTAAAAATTTCAGTTTTTAGGTATTCTAACGAACAAGGGGCCTAACAAACGGTGGCAACAATTTGGCTGCCTACCTGCAACTTGTATGTCTAAGGGCATGTTTCACCATTTCTTAGTACGTTCTTGTTAGCTTATCCGACAGATATTTTGACATATCTTTAATACAAAATATGTCAAGATATCTGTCGTAAAGCGGTCGCAAACAAGAAATTACCCAGAAGTGGTGAAACAGGTCCTAAATCTAGAATTTTGCTTACTTTACTCCTAATTAATGGACTCTTGCTTGTGCGTTAGCACTGCATTTCCGCCAGTGTCACGTGTTTATGGGAGAATCTATCCCAATCTCAGGGATTGTTTTTGGTCAAGAACAAGAAGAGATTGAGGATTACGGAGCCTCGTGGCAGGCAAAAACGCGACGCGCGAAATCTATACGAGACGTGTGCTCGGAACCTGCAACGTGACTCCCTTTTGCATGTTGTTAATAAAAATCAATGTTGTCAATCAAAAAAGTCTCTGTCATATTCATATTATAGTCATATCCTAAAGTGCGATTTTTGAACATCACAAGTTGTAATCAGCAGTAGAAACTGCATTAAATCTCCATAATAATTTTGACATTTTCTACTGCTGAGAGGCCTAGGTTAAAGACGGCCCTGTTCACAGTGAAGGTTGTTCAGTTTGATGGTCTGAAGCACCATGTTCCATTTCTAACGCATTTTATTTTTAAACCGACTTCAAAAAAAAGGAGGTTTCTCAATTCGACCGTATATATATATATAAATTTTTATTTTTTTATGTGTGTTCGCTGATAAATTTGTCGTTTATGAACCGATTTTGATGATTCTTTTTTTGTTGGAAAGAAGATATTCCAAGGGAGGTACCATGATAAGAATTGAGGGGAACCTTTGAAAATCGTAGTGCCGGCTAGTGCGTTTGTTAATTTAAAGCACTACTATTAAATTGAACTAATGAATTCACTACTGAAAATTGTGAAATAAACAAAATTTTAACAAAAAATTAAAACCGCCTTCAAAAAAACTAAAAAGTTTAAAAATAATATTGCAGCCTATGACTTTTTCGTTCGCATCATAAGAACATTAATTTGTTTTATAGAAGTCGGTGTCAAGCCAAGCCAAAATACTAATGCAAGCCTTGTCGCGAATCGTACCGGCTTGACAGCGACTTCGATAAAATAAATTAATGTTCTTATGATTCGAACGAAAAAGTCATCAGCTGCAATATTATTTTTTAACTTTTTAGTTTTTTTAAAGGCGGTTTTAATACACCTGTCTGCCTTACCAAAAGATGGCAGTGAGTTTATTGTAGGTACCTAGGACATGGTTTCAAAATAAATAGAGTGAGGACATAATGATAAGCATATGATAAAAGGGATGATGGCCTGGAAATCCATATATTCTGACGGATTACAGAATTACGCTAAATTTTAAAAGCAAAATGTTCAAACGGAATTACAATTGAATAGAAGATAAAACACTATAAAGCCCTTCCCCTTCCCTTAACACTAAAGCGAAAACTCGTCGACATGTGCATCTTGCCCATCCTAACCTATGGTGCTCAAACCTGGTCTTTGATTGAACATCAAAAATCCAGCCTCAAGATCTGCCAAAGAGCGATGGAGCGCAGTATTTTGGGTGTAAGACTAACTGATCGGATTAGAAATACGGAACTGCGCTCCAGAACTGGCATAGCGGACGTGGGCGTGGGGCGCAAGACAGCTCAGCTGAAGTGGGACTGGGCCGGACATGTCTGTTGCATGCATTCGGAAAGATGGGCCAAATCCCCCGTGCCCCGCTACCCGCACCTACCGCCAAAAATTGTGACTTCGGGCCTGTACAAAATTTTCATCATGCGGTATCTATTGGTGGAAACCTGGACCTAGACCTACTAAGTTTGTGGGAGTGTCTATCCCAATCTCAGGGATTGTTTTAGATCAAGAGCAGGAGTGCGATTTTTGAAAGTCATTTATTGAACTCGGCAGTTTAAAATGTCGATTTTACTTTCAAAAGTCATACTCCAGGAGTGCGATTTTTGAAAGTCAAATCAGCAGTAGAAAAATGTGTGTCTTCATACATTTTCAACTGCTGAGTTCAACGTATGAGACTCAAAAATCGCACTCCAGGAAGAAATTGCGGATTACGGAGCCTCGTGGCAGGCAAAAACCTCTCAAATAAATATTATTATAAGTAAATAATAAGGTAATAATATAATTAACGACATACATTGGTTGTGATAATTGTTCAGATTTAACTTTAGTATTTTGCATCACGAATTTAACCTAGAGTTTTTTAAGGTTTTACTTTATATTTTAAATTACGCCTTTTATTACTGCATTTTTTACATAATAATTTACATCGATCCAGACATTCTAAGCTTCAATTCGACGCAAAGAGAAAATAATCACTACGTATTCGACGTTTTAAATCCAAAGAGAATATAATCAATAAAGAGAAGAGTACTATCAAGGAATATACTATCTATCTATACTATTATAAAACTGTAACAGGAAGTTTGTCTGGACATTGAAGATATTAAGAAAAAAAAGTTACGATATGGTTTTTAGGCGTCCCTGATTCCATTTCACCAATTTTTGGATTTTTTGTCTGTCTGTTTGTTTGTGTGTTTGTTTGTTTGTTTGAACGAGTATCACGCAAAAACTACTGAACCGATTTTGATGAAACTTTTTTGTTTCATAGCTTATGATCTGACTTAAAATCTGGTATATAATTTGTGCGGACGAAGTCGCGGGTTAACGCTCGTACTATTATAAAACTGTAACAGGAAGTTTGTCTGTACATTGAAGATATTAACAAAAAAAAGTTACGATATGGTTTTTAGGTGTCCCTGATTCCATTTCACCAATTTTTGGATTTTTTGTCTGTCTGTTTGTTTGTGTGTTTGTTTGTTTGTTTGAACGAGTATCACGCAAAAACTACTGAACTGATTTTGATGAAACTTTTCTTGTTTGATAGCTTATGATCTGACTTAAAATCTGGTATATAATTTGTGCGGACGAAGTCGCGGGTTAACGCTCGTACTATTATAAAACTGTAACAGGAAGTTTGTCTGTACATTGAAGATATTAACAAAAAAAAGTTACGACATGGTTTTTAGGTGTCCCTGATTCCATTTCACCAATTTTTGGATTTTTTGTCTGTCTGTTTGTTTGTGTGTTTGTTTGTTTGTTTGAACGAGTATCACGCAAAAACTACTGAACCGATTTTGATGAAACTTTTTTTGTTTGATAGCTTATGATTTGACTTAAAATCTGGTACATAATTTGTGCGAACGAAGTCGCGGGTTAACGCTCGTACTCTTATATTACTCTTTGCTCTAGACCAGGGGTGGCCAACCGGTCGATCGCGATTAGCGACTATAAGTCCAGTCGATCGTGGCAAGGCAAAAAATATAAATAAGTAGACCAGACTGCGCAACGTAATTACCAACTGCAGCATCATGTTGTATCATTTTTCAATCGCTGTTCTGTCTCTGTATTTTTTTTTTTTACTTTTATTTAATGGACTCTTGCTTGTGCGTTAGCACTGCATTTCCGCCAGTGTCACGTGTTTATGGGAGAATCTATCCCAATCTCAGGGATTGTTTTTTGTCAAGAACAAGAAGAGATTGAGGATTACGGAGCCTCGTGGCAGCCAAAACGCGACGCGCGAAATCCACGCGAGACGTGTGCTCGGGTCAGAACCTGCAACGTGACTCGTCACGGTATTTATCACATGAGTAGTCCCTACAGAGGACAAGCTCTCTAACAACGTGGAAAATTCATACCTAAACCCCTAGGGTTGACACCTGTTGCAAGTAAAAAAAATCGGCCACAGTTGAGGTGAGTCGTGTTTTACATGGGTCGGTAACAAACATACTACCTACCATAGATAGTTTATGGTAGAAGAATAATATAAAGCAAAACATAAAAACACTGCTTGACATGCATTCGCACTTATGATAACCGTCCATTAGAATAAGCGAGATGTCAATAGTAAATAGATGCCATCTTAAAATCTTATGTCACCACTGACGGATCCAGCTAGAGGACTACGCAAAGAGTAATATAAGTATATAAGAAAAGAGAACCCACTCGTGGCAACATTATGCATCCACCTTATGTCGAATTGAAGGCTAGCTAGCGCCATCTATGTTTCACCGACAATAATTCAACCTATACTATACATACCTACTTATATCTACTCATACCGATGGATATTATTATTTTGAATGCTAGTTTTCGGTCAATCCCGCACCGATCGAGTGAAATTCCAGTATCCTTACTATTCCTGTAATCTAAACATTGGTAAGAGAACAACAGAAACTCCAGAACATCACGAAATTGAACGAAAACTACAAACAATCCGCACATTACGCAAGATAGGTAGCAATTTTGTGAATGAGTCAATTTGACATTGACATAGACAATAAAATCTTTTTTTCATACTTCTGCGAAATATTTAATAGATGGCAGCACATTCTATGCAAACTGAATCGGAAAAAGCCACCAAAAGGCGACTGTCCTCCGCCTGGGACTACGTTAAGATTGAAATTTGCTTGAAAGGTAAATTTTTTAAGCAAATGCTTCAAAAAAATTTACGTTTGTTTAGCCTTAGGGAATATATAATATTTATTATAACAAGCTAATATTGCCTGTCTTTAGTTGATAAGTTATTGCTACCATAACCTAGATGTTACGGTGGGTAGCAATAACTTATCAATTAAATTGTATTCGTAAAAGTTAGCTAGAACTTCCTAGTTACTGCACAGAATATCAAGGATGAAAAAAAATCTAGATTTTTTTTTTCTTCAAACGTTCTATACAAACTATACAAATTGCGAGCATGTTTGATTTTATATTTATCAACACTAATCATAAAATCATTCACTTTTGCCCGCCAATTTACTCGAATGCGCGTGACGCAGCCCTTGTGTTCGTCTCGCAATGAACCGGTTCGTTGAGCTCGCGCCAATCAAAGAAGTTCCTACGACAAAACCTTAATCCATTACACTAAGGATCAAAATCGCGTGTGTATGGGGCTAGCGGCTACCACTTGTTCATTTACACGGGCCGAGCGTCAGTGAGAGGTCACGCAAACATCGCCTCGCTATGTATGGGTATACTTATAGTTTCCGCTTAGTATGAAGCTTCCGATCTGTAGGGATATTTAATCATGTGGTATTTATCCTCTATTCTACGCAGTATAGTCTTTTGTTTTCGGCATACGATGGCCAATAAGCGGGAAGCAGTGTGACCATCTAGAAAATAGAGAATCTGCCACACACTAGCTAAAAATCGGCCAAAATCGGCCAAACACCCTAAACAAAAATGCCAAAAATATGCCACACATATTTTAGTGTGTCCAAACACTTATTTTTTCGCAAAGGAAAAGTAGGGTGTTTTTGTGAATCTGGTGAGGGTGCAGTCTGTATGGGGGTGAGCTTGTGTGTATGTGCGGTGCACGTGGTATTTATGCCTGTGTGGCAGTATCCTTTTTAATATCAAAAATAAATTTTCAGTCTCCTCATAGTTTTGTACTCTCTGAAGGGTGCTTAAAGACAACGGCTCTAAGGGCTAAGGGTACCCTTTGCGTTTCCGAAAGGATAAATTTATTTTAAAAAACCATCCAGCGAGCGGTGCAAGAAATTGAAAAACTGAAGAATTGGCTTTGGCCTGAAGAAAACTTACTCTGATTTGAAATTGAAAAACTGAGGACTTGGCTTCGGCCTTTGACCAGGCTGTATGGGCTCGTTTCCCTTGCCTTTCTATAAGGAACAATTTAAAAAAAAATAACCATGAATGTTGCAAATTTATTGAATTTCCGAATAACTTGGGAGTTTTCTGACAGCTACATGAAATGTAGTTCAACATACCAATTTTTGTTAACTCTGATTATGTAATAATGGCTACCGCAAGACTGGACCTCGTGTAGGGATCATTAGCCAACTCCTTATAATAAATAGTCAATTTTTAATGATATTGTACCGTTTTCAAAAAATCCATATGGAAATTATTATACAGAGTGTAACAAAACACCCTAGTAGTACTTAAGGGGGTTACGTCAGACTATCAAATTGAACAACTTTCATTATGGAGCCAACTTCGAAATCACGAAATAACAATCAGCTGTTTCATACAAAACGCACATTTTTTAATTTTTTCTCTGTGTTGGCTCCATAGTGAAAGTTGTTCATTTTGATGGTCCGAAGCATCCCCTTAAATATTAGTAGTTATCTTGTATGCTGTCTATTGGCTGTATTAGGTATAAGTCGCGGCACGAATTACTAGCGCTGACATTGAATGCGCTGACCGTATGTACAAGGCACTATACACTATTTTCTTCTAAATTCACTCATTCGAGCGCAAGTTTCGTGCCGCGAGGTATAGGCGGGTGTTTCTCCTCGGCGTTCGAACGCCGTCATTATCCTCACCAAATATTTTGCTTTGTTTATAAGAAAAGTTATACAATTTTATAACGCTGTTATAAAACCCGCTGGTCTCTTGTAACAGCGCTAAAAAAAATATACCTTTTCTTGTAAACATGGTGAAAATATTTGGTGAGAATAATGACGGCGTTCAAACGCCGAGGAGAAACACCCAGGCATGTAATTATGTATGTACATTTCAGGGGTTTCGGAATTTCAATATGGTATCACTACAGACGTCATAAAGTTTTTTTTCATTGTTTTTTTTCTCGTTCTCGCGTGTTCGTCACCGGGTAAACGTGCTTCGCATAAATTTTAATAAAAGGTGTTATCTAGTTATTAAATAATAGTAAAATGTGCAGTTTAAATTATTAAAATAGACATTGGTTTACCAGAAAACTGCATCGCGGCGCTAAAACATCAGGTAAACGCAAAACTAAGGTCATTGTTTGTTGATACAGAGCTAAAATTAATTTTGTTCCTATGTGTTTGTATCCGGGGTCGTGTCGGCTTTTATATGTGTGCGTAAACGTCAGATTTCCGAGAATTTTGCTTCGGGAATTTGTTGCGGAGTACCTATAAGCTGATCGCTCAATACAGGTAAAATCTCGGGATTTATTATAGGCGTACTCTTACTTTTAGAGTTTTTAAAAAAATAAAGTGTTTTTTTTAATCGTATACAATTAAAAAAACTTTTTGCCGCTATTTATTACGCGTTTTTTTGTTTTGTTTTCCGTGAGAAACTGATTAAAGTGAGAACTGAATAGGTAATTTGATCAATTGTTTCTAATATTATTAGCAGGTGCATTCAAGACGGCGATGATCAAATTATACTAGGTGTATAAGTCTAGATTCTAGAACCAGGTACCAGGTGATGTTTGTGACCTAACCTTAGACTATTTAAATAGAGACCAGCTTCGCGTTAGCATATCCCTCTGCCAAGGTAGAAGACCAATTGATCTAGTGCATTTACATACAATTTTATGCCTTGTTACTAAACGAGACAGTCTATAAATGCCATTGACTATTTATTATAACGATTGGCGTTGCGGTAGCATTTCCCCTCTGCCACGGTATAAGAACAATTGATCATGTGCATTTACATACAATTTTATACCTTATCACTAAACGAGACAGCCTATAATTGCGAAACAATAACAACGAACTGCAATTTCGACACGCTCGCCTCAAATGTATGCAACACCAGAATTTTTCTTGCTTCGGTCGGTTTGCTCCCATAGTAAAAGTTGTTCAGTTTGATGGGTAGACTCTTAGTTTAAAGGTATGCTAGTGATATTAATTTCACCTGCATATGAGATGACGAGCGCTCAGACCACACAATTAAATATCCCTACAGATTGGAAGCTTCATACTAAGCGGAAACTATAGGTATACCCATACATAGCGAGGCGATGAGTGCTTGACCTCTCACCGACGCTCAGCCCGTGTAAATGAACAAGTAGTAGCCGCTAGCCCCATATACACGCGATTTTGATCCTTAGTGCAATGAAATAAGGATTTGTCGTAGGAACTTCTTTGGTCGGCGCGAGCTCAACAAACCGGTTCCATTGCGTACATTTTAATTGATTGATATGTATCATGGGTACAAACGAAATATCTTTGCCAGCTTCCTCTTATGTAAACATTTATGGTGAAATAAAAGGGATTTGTTAAAACAAGAATCTGGCCTAAACGGAATCTATCCAATAAGGAATCCAGCAAAAAAGGACTAAATGTAAAACATGACTCACCTCAACTGTAGCCGATTTTTTTTACTTGCAACAGGTGTCAACCCTAGGGGTTTGGGTATGAATTTTCCACGTTGTTAGAGAGCTTGTCCTCTGTAGGGACTACTCATGTGCTCAGACTGTGAGGGTATATATTTGTAATCTATTCATAAAGCCCTTTCATTTGATACCCCACATGGTATGTCTGAACGAAAAAAATGTTTTCCTTTGTATTGCCATCTTTATGACGTCACAGTTTCTACCCCCTAAATCTGAACGCTTTTCATCTCATAAATTCGTAATCAGTAGGTCATACTAAACCCATTGACACCAGATGACTCCAAGATGACTTGAACACAAAGTTTTGATAACATCATTTTGCCGAACTAGTAGGTCATTAAAAAAACATTTTTTTTTAATGAATTCCTATGTATTTAGATAACACATGACCTATGTACAGATTTGATTCAAAGAAATGGTCATTTCAAAAGCAAAAGATAAGGCAACATGTTCCGAGAACTTATCTAAGATCAGTCTAAAATAATGTACTAGAATTGACATTCGGATAAAATCTTTCTTCATATTATAACATTTATAATGGCAGCGCAGGACCGGTTGTTATGGCGATCCTTGGGGGAGGCCTATGTCCAGCAGTGGACGTCCATCGGCTGAGATGATGATGATGATTTATAATGCAAAGTCAAAGTATATATAGGGTCCTTCTTAATATGCTGACACTTTTAAAGGTGGTTGCGGAGGGGTCAATTTTATACAAAACTTTGATGCACAATAAACGTCGACGGTATTAATATAAGTAGCTTTGTATATATGGAAAAATAGTTTAGAAAATCTAGATGCCGCGTCACAAATAACATTTGCAATTTATAAAATAATTATGCAGATATAAAGCTTTGAAATTTTTCATACGAAATTTAAAAAGCTTTATATCCTCGTAGTTATATTATAAATTGCAAATGTTCTTTGTGACGCGGCATCTAGATTTTCTAAACTATTTTTCAATATATAAAATATTACTTTTAGTAATTCCGTCTACGCGTATTGTGCGTCAACTTTTGTATGGACTGAAACCACCGGGTATGATCAGAACGTCAAACTGAACTACTTTCTTTATGTCACCAACATCGGAATCGCGATAAAACAATCAGCTGTTCCATACAAAACTGTAAACCTACTCGAGCCAAAGCTGATTATTTTTTTCGCGATTTCGATGTTGGTCCAATAGAGAAAGTTGTTCAGTTTGATAGTCGGATTATCCCCTTAAAAAAGTGTCAGCATATTAAGCATTTTAAGAGGATATGTGAAAAAAAATAGGATTCTTCAAAACGTCATATATCATGAAGTACTAACAGTAGGAGTATGATTTGCGGATATGTGTAAATTGAACATATACTTGAAGTTTTGATTAGAGCCTAAACTCGATTAAGACACATTTTCTCGATAGAAAAACAAGCCAAAGTAGCATCCCTCTTTATTGATAAACGCTTGGAACTGCTAAACGGTGAATAATAGAAAAACGAGGCTTGATTTAAAAAAAAAGAGATTGATATTTTACAAATTTTGATTAGAGCAGAATTGAACTTACATAAATAGTAAAATCACAATTAAATAAAGTTTGTTTTACGCTTGCGTCGTTTCAGGCGCGCTCGCCGCCCCATCTCTTTCTCTCGCATCAGGCAGTAATATAAGCACACGCCCATTTCGCTTCAATTATTTTTCGACATAGGCCCTTAACACAATGTCTAGGATACATGCTTGAACGACGATTTCGCATTTTCGCTGATAATCAGGCCTATACAGGGTGACTGGTAATTCGACCTATTCCTTGAAAGGGGTTATACTAGAGTTCATTTGCAACAATTTTGCCCCAGTTAACTGGGGGTCGAAAATCGCTTGTTTTCGAGTTATCTCATTTTTAAGATTTTTTTGAAAAAATCCATTTTTCCGCCTAAAACTGACAATTGTGAAAAAAATACTCCACTCTCTGCACTAAGTAAGCATTTTTCTAATAGCTGATGAATGAGCGACTACATTAAACTAAAATACATGTGTAAAATACCCGAAACCACTGAAATAAAAGGTTATAAACCGCACGACAAAATTTTTTTATTTGGATTTCGTTTCAATCCAAAGAGGATTACTTAAAAAAAATGTATCACACTTGGCGTACAAATTACGGAAATAACTTCCTCAATTCCTAAACTTTCCAAAAAGGTGCAAGTGTTGTCTACTTTGACAAGAGTTTGAAAAAAATTGTTAACAATGGCAGAGCAGGTAGCGGATTTCCTAGAAGCGAACCTTACAAGATGCCGATTTGCTTTTGTCTCTTTCATTTTATTGCTTACATTGTTTCTCTTTTGTAAGTATTCGGGAATGTTTGTACTAAGGTTCACAATCGAGGCCCACTCATTCGCTCAATTCATTAAGTAATCAGTTAGTTTCAACCATCTTGGAGTTCGGACGTGTCGTTGTTAACTAACTTAAATTCTGCGCTAAAATAGCTTCCTTTTCAAATGGCTGCTTACCAAAATGAAGAATACGCGGATATCATGTATTGTTACGGGTTTTGTGATGGTGACGCTGCTGCTGCTCGAAGAGACTATCAAAGACGTTTTCCTACCCGCCGTTTACCTGATGTCAGCGTGTTTGGTACGACATATCGGCGCATTCGAGAAACGGGATCGGTTCGACGTCGCCAAACCGACGCTGGTAGACCTAGCGTTAGTGATCCAATCGAAGAGGAGCAAATTTTGCAGTGTTTTCAAGCAGACGGCACTACTTCAACAAGAATTGTGGCTAGGCAGCTTGGTATGTCTCAGTGGAAAGTCTGGTTCACTCAGCACACAGCACGGCAGTATCCATTCCATTACACGCCAGTACAAGCTATCGAGGAGGGAGATCCTGTCAGAAGGATGGATTTCTGCAGATTTCTAATAAATGCAGACATTGAAGACCCTGAGTATCTAAAAACAATCTTGTGGACAGATGAATCGAACTTCGACCGTGATGGTATTACAAACTATCATAATCTGCATTTTTGGGCCCCTAAAGGTCAGAATCCGAGAAAATCTAACGAAGGAGCTCACCAGCACAGATTCTCACTTAATGTGTGGATGGGAATCGTGCACAATAATTTAATCGGGCCATTCTTTCTGCCGGCACGCCTAACCGGCATCGCCTATGAAAACTTTTTAAGAGAAGAGTTACGTCCGCTGCTGGAGGATGTGCCGCTTACCACAAGAACAGCTTTGGTGTATCAACATGATGGCTGCCCAGCCCACTATTACCGGGGCGTGCGACAGTGGATGGATGAGAACTATCCACTGAGATGGATTGGTCGAGGCGGCCCGATCCCTTGGCCGGCTAGGAGTCCCGATCTAACCCCATGCGACTTCTACATTTGGGGTCATATGAAGACATTGGTGTATCGTACACCTATCTCTTCTCAAGAAGAATTAAGAGAGAGGATTTTGGCAGCTGCCCAACAAATTAAAGACACGCTTTCAACTCGAGTGACAGTAAGCGAAGTACGTCGCAGGCTTCGTGCTTGCATACGTAACGGAGGAAGACAATTTGAGCAAGACTTGTGATTTTTAAATGTAATACTTTAAAACAAAATTTGTAATTTCATATGATTAGGTACTAAACATTATTATTTTACTCTTTTTTTTATTTTCACCAAACCAATAACTTTTTGAATAAAATTCACATCTGCGTGTTTAATAAGGTTTATTTTCCAAACTTGAACTAAAGTACACAACTTTTGCATCTTTTTGGAAAGCTTAGGAATTGAGGAAGTTATTTCCGCAATTTGTACGCCAAGTGTCATAAATTTTTTTTGAGTAATCCTCTTTGGATTGAAACAAAATCCAAATAAAAAATTGTTGTCTTGCGGTTTATAACCTTTTATTTCGGTGGTTTTGGGTATTTTTCACATGTATTTTAGTTTAAAGTAGTCGCTCATTCATCAGCTACTAGAAAAATGCTTACAGAGTGCAGAGAGTGGAGTATTTTTTTCACAATTGTCATTTTTAGGTCGAAAAACGGAAATATTCAAAAAATTCTTAAAAATGAGAGAACTCGAAAACAAGCGATTTTCGACCCCCAGTTAACTGGGGAAAAATTGTTGCAAATGAACTCTAGTATAACCCCTTTCAAGGAATAGGTCGAATTACCAGTCACTCTGTATACCGAAGTAACAAAAAATTATTTTCAATGTATTTTGTTTCAGATATCTTTACTGGGAACTGAGAATTGATAACCGATAGCATTTATTATTAGGTAAGATGTTCCGTTCTCATTTTTTTTGATTGAAGTCGCGATTAAACAATCTATTCTATTTTTAAAAAATGGCTGCCGTCTTGGTAGTGATGATTTTGCCAATATCTAGTTTAAGGAGCAATTAGTGCTTGACAATGTACGGTAATGGATATGGCGATCTCAAAGCCCTGTTTTTATACAAAAACACACATCCGAAACTGCCATAAAATGGCGGAGCCGCGTGGCTACTTAAATCTCGAGCCGAACGAAAGACGTCTACTCGAGAGACCTCTAGCCACGTGACTCCGATTAAAAAATCTGTTGTCCCATACGTTTTGGCCAAGGATTTTAGAATAATAAAGGATGCCACTCTTTACAAGCATGGAAACAATAAAATTGGCCATGGCGGTTCGTAATGTATATTTCCAACGTTTTTGTGTCCCTTTCTATCCAATGACGAAACGTGATGTATGGCAGGAGCTACAATTTTCGTCGTTGGATTAGAAAGGGAGAAAGGGACAAAAATTAGTAACGTCGAAAACAACGACATGGGAATTTACGAAAGAAGAACGACCATTACCGACCACCAAGGAGTATTATCATGTTTCACCGCTTGTTAGGCAGTGTGCCCTCCAAGGCATAGACAATACCTATGCCAGCTTCCTGGTTTTGGCGGACTAAGATTTTTTTGTAAGGAATAGCAGATTTTTGTTCGCGATTTGGAATTTTAGAGAAAGTTGTTCAGTTTGATGGTCTAAATCCGCGACACTCGGAACAAAATCGTAATTGTATGAACTACACTAGATTGTATGGGCTCCAAAGATTTAACACCCTAGCTCTACACTAGCTTCATACTATTTTGGATTCGAAGCTAGCTAGGCAGTTTCGACTCTTAAAACGTAGTGATTCCATTCTCTTTGATCATCACCTTAAAAACCCAAGAAGAACCATATTTTACAAATAATAACGCATACTTTCCCCCCTGCCAAAGTACGAGGTAACATTAATCTGTTAATCTTTTGATTAATCATTTGAATTAGATTTAACAATATCAATTATTTTTGAGCAATAAAAAAGGAATTGAAATTTAAAAAATGAGGTATTTATTAGAAAATACGAATGTATTTTTCAAAACCTTCTAAGTAGACAAAAATATTTACACCATGTTTGAAGTAACTGGTGCCTTAAATATGTGCAAAAAAAAAAATAACCATCAGGTTTTTTATAAATAGATAATGGCAACATTTTAAATTTGTAACTGTTGCTGATGGTTTTTTTTTTAATTTTGGTACATTTCTAAGCTCAAATTGGCTCAAATACTTCACCGAAAAAAAAATCAATTATTAATTAGTCCCGGCTCAAACCGTTAAATGACTGGGCTACAGCACGTTGCACGTGATATTACTATATCACGTCTTTTATCTCGTTTGTTCGCGCGCAAATAGAAATAGAGCGGAAGCGTGGTAACGCTATATCACGCAGGCATACTAGCCATGCGTGTTGAGCTCGGATTTTAGACTAGACACAGTTGATATCGCGCGGCGAGAGGACGGCGAGACGTGTCCTGCAAATATGCCCAGTTGTTCGGTTATTTGCTGCAAAAATTGGTCCCAAACATCAATCTTGCAAATGGATTGTGTTCAGGAAACTGGAAATAGGTATTTTCATTGCGTTACATATCACATGTTTGTAAATCATAACCATATTTTTAGTATTTTATACCATTTTAAATCACCATTACTATTTTATATCACGCATAAAGAGTCGCGTTGTAGGTCTGCTATTGGGTAGTCACGTGTCCCTCGTCGATTGTTGGTCGCCCCCTTCTGGGCCTGCAACGAAGCTCCAGTGGTGGCTCAAGATAGCTCAAGATCAAAGAGATTTAACTTATATCTAGTAAATATTGAATGTCTTTGCTCAAGATAGTGTTCTTTTCGAAAAATAATCCTTGAATTCATCAGAATACATAAACTACCTTACAAAGTCAAGCACTCTTGCTAAATAAACTAGACATTGGCAATTTCATCACAATGGCAGCCATTTTTTTAACCGACTTCAAAAAAGGAGGTTTCTCAAATCGACCATATATATAAATTATGTATATTTTTTTTATGTGTGTTCGCGGATAACTTCGTCGTTTGTGAACCGATTTTGATGATTCTTTTTTTGTTGGAAAGAAGATATTCCAAGGGTGATGATAAGGAAACTAGGATCTGATGGGATCCCAGAGAAATCGAGTGGAACCTTTGAAAATCTTAGTGCCGCCTAGTGCGTTTGTTAATTTAAAGCACTACTATTAAATTGAACTAATGAATTCACCACTGAAAATGGTGAAATAAACAAAATTTTAACAAAAAATTAAAACCGCCCTCATAAAACTAAAAAGTTAAAAAATAATATTGCAGCCGATGACTTTCTACCTTTTTTAAATTACCATTACCATTTTATATCACGAATAAAGAGTCGCGTTGTAGGTCTGCTATTGGGTAGTCACGTGTCGCTCGTCGATTGTTGGTTGCCCCCTCCCGGGTCTGCAACGAAGCTCCAGTGGTGGCTCAAGATAGTGTTCTTTTCGAAAAACAATCCTGAAGTCACCCAAATACATAAACTACCGTACAACGTCAAGCACTCACTAGACATTGGCAAAATCATCACACCAAGATGGCAGCCATTTTTTTTTAAAAAGCATAGAATAGAATCACGCATAAATGTTTTCGTTTTATTGTAAAGTCTGAGCGGATACACTCATGTCCGCGCAACCCATACAGAATTCGGATCTAGCGAGCGACAAAACTAACTGCTTTCGCCAAGTGAATGCATAGGGATGGTCCATCAATGCAGATCTTATCGATAAATAAAATTTAACGTCCATTATAGGAAACTTTTTTTGGATAAATTATTTAATCAATACATTTTTACCCGTACGACCAAATTCGGTCGTGGCAGCTAAAATTTGGGTAACAAAATAATCTGCACCTAAATTCTGGTCGCGGAGTCGTCATTATTACTACTCTTTGCGGCTGTGTGAGGTTTCGCGTATTTCTGTGTGGTAGTGTACATATAAACTCGAACATTACCACCACACCACACCATACACAACAAAACACACAGAAAACCGAGTGGGTCCGGAGATATTCGCTTCCCACAGGTCCGCCTCCGGCCCGCTTTCCCGCAAAACCGCCTCTGTGTGGCCTGGCCTTTATAAAGATTCGACGCGTTTTATGTGTTATTGTCATAGCATCAACGGTTCGTCCCCCCCCCCCCGGTCCTTGTAAAATGGCAGAAAAATATTACATACATACATAAGCTCACGCCATGGTCCCACTTTGAAAGGCAGAGACCAGAGACCGCCACACGCTACGACTCTGACACACCTCTTTAGCCTCATTGACATTCATACATCTATATATTCATACATCTATATCTATACATGCAGAAAAATATTGTAGAGAAATACGCAAAGGCGCCTCCCCTCCGGACGGGAACGGGAGCCGTGTTGCTCTATGGTTTTTAAGATAAACTAGGCTAGGACTAGGATAAACAAAACATTCTGACAGGCGTAGTATAAACCGGTTTGGCCTGGGACAAATAAGTTTGGTCTCGGTAACATCAGCTGTCAATGAAACTGAACAACTTTCACTGTGGAGCCAACACCGAAATCGCGAAATAAAAATCAGCTGTTTCATACAAAATTGCAATACCCCAAATGTCCCATACATTTGAGTCGTGCCCGTATTGCAATTTTGTATTGCAATTTTGTTTGAAACAAAATTGCAATACCCCAAATGTCCCATACATTTGAGTCGTGCCCGTATTGCAATTTTGTATGAAACAGCTGATTTTTATATCCCGATTTCGGTATTGGCTCCACAGTGAAAGTTGTTCAGTTTGATGGTCTAAAGCACCCCCTTAAGTATTACTAGGGTGTTTTGTTATTGTTACACCTTGTAACAACAACTGAAGCATTAACAAATAGTTTATATTTCAGCCACAAGATGTCGCTCTGGGCTCGCGCTCAGCAGCTGCCCCCTGAAAGTTTGCAGCAGGTATGTATGACCATTCTATTTCTCCTAGTGCATAGTGGGTGTCGTAAAAGGCGACTAAGGGATCTACTGAAGGATGGGCAGCAGCATCCTCTGAGTACATACATTGATTCGATCCAATTGCGATCGCCAACCCGCCTGCCAAGCGTGGCTATTATGGCAAATCCCCCTATTTTGGAGGAGGCTTATGTCCAGCAGTGGACGTTTAATGGCTGATATGATGATGATAGTCAGTAAAGTCAGTAAGATTCAGTTTTTTTTGGCTAAGGTCAGTAAAAGTCAGTATTTTGAGGATCAGGAGCTACGTTCCAACAAAAGTGGTCTGGTTCCAGTAGATGGAGGTGAAAAACAATGCCGTTTTGGAGTGGGAAGTCCTTTAAAAATCTCTTAACATATCTTTTTGTTAGGTAAAAGTAAAATTAAGTCCTTTAAGGCGGTTGCAGAGGGGTCAGTTTTATACAAAACTTTGACGCACAATACGCGTAGACGGTATTAATATAAATAACTTTGTATATATAGAAAAATAGTTTAGAAAATCTAGATGCCGCGTAACGAATAACATTTGCAATTTATAATATAATTACGAAGATATAAAGCTTTGAAATTTTTCATACAAAATTTTAAATGCTTTATATCTTCGTAATTATATTATAAAATGCAAATGTTATTTGTTACGCGGCATCTAGATTTTCTAAACTAATTTTCCATATATAAACTATTACTTTTATTAATTCCGTCTACGCGTATTGTGCGCCAAACTTTTGTATGGACTGAAACCACCTTAATTAAGAATTTTTATAATATCACAGTTCTTTTTATTTTTTCGGTGAATAATTCATTAAATCATAACAAAACATTTAAAGCAGCGGAAGCAAAACATTGTCCTATTTTGTAGTTACGAGTAAAATTTTATGACATTAGATAGAGATTTGGTCAGTAAATGGTCAATATTTTAGAGGGTTTTAGTCACTAAAAATCAGTATTTTTGGCCATGGAATCCGTTTCCACCCCTGGTTTAGTTCTACATACAGAACGGACACTCCCTGCCCTAACTCCACTTTCGGGGGAGACTTAAGGGGAGCCGAACAAGAAGCACATACAGGAGATGCAAGCTTGCAAACAGGACGGCACGTATAGTAACCTTTGACTATTTATTATAAGGACTAGCCTTGCGGTAGCATTTCCCCTCTGCCACGGTATAAGATTAATTAATCATGTGCATTTACATCCAATTTTATACCTTATCACTAAACGAGACAGCGAAACGATAATTTCGAGTTTAGAACGTTTAGGGTTCACACGAGACTTCTTTTCATGATTTTTAACGTTCAAAATTAGAATCTAATGTTAAGAGGAATAAAATCCAAAGTTGCGGATTTCGTGTTACCTCGCCCCCCGCAAAAAGTGGCAGAAATGTTTGTTAATAGAATTACACGCGTGGCTAGTCCCTATATAAGTAGTCAAAGGTAGTAACGCCATCTTGTGTCGCGAGTGCCTTATTCACGGTGAACGTTGTCTTTGTATGGAGCCTATTTGCGAGGGCGACGGTATCGCCATCTGTTGGCTTCTTTGCTATAACTTGTGGGTGCTGACATCTGTAGCAAGTCCCCACAAATATTATAATTGTGCTTGACTGTTTATTTTGTTTTATTAGTAATTAATGATTCCATGATATTACATGAACAATGAACACCTACTATAAATTGTATACCGGTGTCGAGTCGGAACATAGCTGAACTGTTATAAGTAATTAGGTGCAGCCCCGGATCTAGGGGGGATCAAACCGGGGCCCACGCCCCGGGCAGCGGCGGTTAAGGGGGCACCAAAATCTGACAAATAATTTATTGCAACGATTTGAAAATATTGCAAAAAAAATGTCGAGCTCGCTGCGCTCGGTCCTGGTTTTAATTGAATTGAAACTACCTCGTCATACCTATTGCTGGATTCGATCCAGATTTCGGATCGTAATTATCGCGACGAGCTAAATCGTATTGCAGTAAAATCTTGAGCTCGCTTCGCTCCCTCGAAAGTTTTAGGTACCTACTTAAGAATTATTGCAACGACCTAACGTTGACCTGACCTCCCTGGAAAAATAAAATTATTGCTTCTCCCTTGGAGGGGAGGGGCGCCAAAGTTAAGTTTTTGCCCTGGCTCGGAAAAATCCTGGATCCGGGGCTGATTAGGTGTATATAGACTAAGAGATACGTGTACTTTTTGCAACCTTCAGCAGCAAGGCTGATTCAGTGTTTATGGGGTGTAGGTCATCTCTGTGATGGGGATGAACAGTCGGTTTAGGAGTTACAGACGTTTAAAGGTAAGTAAAAAATCAGCTGATCGTATGATATTATTGTAGTGTACACTGTAGCTATGTGAACAGTACAAAAACTGACATGTGCATGAACTGCCAGTCAGTTTAGGAGATATAGCCGTTCAAAGGTCGAACGGCTGTATCTCCTAAACCGATTAATGAACCATGTCTGTTTTAGTACTGTTCACATAGCTACAGCGCATACTACAATACATATTACAGTTTACATTACATATTCAGCCTTGCAGCTGATCGTTAATTTTTTACTGACCTTTAAACATCAGTAACTTCTAAACCGACTGGAGTTATGCAGGCAGACCTGGTCCATCCCCATCACAGAGATGCTCTACACCTCATTAACACTGAATCAGCCTTGCAGCTGATGGTTGCAAAAAGTACACTTATCTCTTAGTCTAATAACTTTCATAAATAATATTTTTACATCTACATTCTATGCCGTTCCCATCCACCTGCCATTGTAGTGTGGATATAGTTTTATTGGGTTAAAACCAAATTAGTTACATAATTGATCAGGGTTGGCACGATTAAATCATTTTGATTTAAATCATGATTTAAATCACGATTTAAATCCAATGATTTTTTCAATAAAAACCAATGATTTAATTAAAAATGTCACACTTCACTTTCTTTCGCAGAAATCAACATAAAAAAACAGATTTAGAAATTATAATTAAGTTAAAGACTAGGGTCGTTTAAATCTGATAAATCAATTATTATATTATAATCATTATTATAATATTTGAATAAAAAAACTAGTTTTCTAGCCTTTTCAATTCCCAGTTGGTTTCTTAATTTGCTCTGAACAATTCCAAAGGTGGAAAACACTCTTTCCACAGCAGCTGAAGAAGCTACCGCCCCAAACAATTATATCACCGCTGGAAAAATTTTTGACTGTTCCTCTTCACTAAATATATTTTTCTGTGACATCCACCACTCTAGTGGTGTCACATTTTTTACTATTTCTTCTGTGAACATCACATTTTTGAATGGTTTTGATTTTGACTTAAGTTTTACTATCAACGGTAGCAAAACTGAACCATCATAAATAATAAAATGAAAAAATCAAAAAAATCGTCATTAATTAAGATTTTTTCAAAAAATCCTGCTTTATTCGATTTTTTTTTTAAAATCATGATTTTTTCCAACCCTGTAATTGATATTCTAGGTGCGCGCCATTTACAACGAACATTTCCCCATAGAGGTGCGCCATTGTCTAGCGCCATGGATAGAGTCAAGGATTTGGTAAGTATACGGTAGCTATTAATTAATTTTAACTGACTTTTAAACAAGAACTACATGAGTATTAAAATTTACAATAAAATTTCCGAGAGCAACTAAACACCAAATTAATGTTCAAAAAATTGTTTCAGTGGTTAATAATGAACAGTTTTTACAGTATTGACTAGTTTTTAAATTTGAAGTGTAAGTAAATATGTAATGTAAAATATAAAGTGTTAAGGTGGTTGCAGAGGGGTCAATTTTATACAAAACTTTGACGCACAATACGCGTAGACGGTATCAATATTAGTAACTTTGTATATATGGAAAAATAGTTTAAAAAATCTAGTTGCCGCGTCACAAATAACATTAGAAATTTATAATATAATTACAAAGATATAAAGCTTTTAAAATTTTGTATGAAAAATTTCAAAGCTTTATATCTTCGTAATTATTATATAAATTTCAAATGTTATTTGTGACGCGGCAACTAGACTTTCTCAACTATTTTTCCATATCTATCTATACTATTATAAAACTGTAATAGGAAGTTTGTCTGTACATTGAAGATATTAACAAAAAAAAAGTTACGATATGTTTGTGTGTTTGTTTGGGTGTTTGTTTGAACGAGTATCACGCAAAAACTACTGAACCGATTTTGATGAAACTTTTTTTGTTTGATTGCTTATGATCTGACTTAAAATCTGGTATATAATTTGTGCGGACCAAGTCGCGGGTTAACGCTCGTAAATTATAAAAAAGCGGCAACCCCAAAATGATGAGATGAGATGATTCAAGCACAATGTTTATTTTATATAAAAACGAGCGTTAACCCGCGACTTTGTCCGCACAAGTTATATACTTACCAGATTTTAAGTCAGATCATTATCTTTAGCTATCAAACAAAAAATGTTTCATCAAAATCGGTTCAGTAGTTTTTGCGTGATGCTCGTTCAAACAAACAAACACACAAACAAACACACAAACAAACAAACAAACAGACAGCCAAAAAATCCAAAAATTGGTGAAATGGAATCAGGAACACCTAAAAACCATATCGTAACTTTTTTTTGTTAATTTCTTCAATGTAGAGACAAACTTCCTGTTACAGTTTTATAATAGTATAAATTGATAGAGGACTTTATACAAATAGGACTGTAGGAGAATGTCCATGACATTCTCTCTGATGGAACGGGGACTCAAAACAATTCACCGGCTTAGTTACCCACCCATAACAAAATCTAATCCACCTACTACCTCCAGCACCCCGGAGTTGGAAGAGCACCCTCGCTTCGTCGACGAGCTGGTGAAGGAGATCCAGGCGAGCACTGACCTCATGTTGTCCCCCGACAACTTCCTGACTAAGATGAAGCTCCTCGAAGCTGCCAAGTACTTCATGCAGTTTAGGTGAGTCCTGCATCGCGCTATTAAGATTCGCCCGCGAGCTATATAAGGTGTAACACAATTAGATGAAACTTTTAAGGGGATGATCAGACCATCAAACTGAACAACTTTCTCTATGGGACCAATGTTGAAATCGCGAATAAAAAATCTGCTGTCCCATACATTTAGTTCGAGTAGGTTTGTATGGAACAGCAGATTTTTTTTCGCGATTTCGGTATTGGTCCCATAGAGAAAGTTGTTCAGTTTGATGGTCTTATTATCCCCTTAAAATATTTTCACCTAATTTTGTTAGACCTTATATAAGGTGTAACAAAATTAGATGAAACTATTTTAAGGGGATGATCAGACCATCAAACTGAACAACTTTCTCTATGGGACCAATGTTGAAATCGCGAATAAAAAATCTGCTGTCCCATACATTTAGGTCGAGTACTCGAGTACGAGGCTCTGAAGACTAGAACACCTAGCTCTCAGCCGCTGCTATCTACTGCCTCCACATGTGCTGACGTAAGTCCTGCATCGCGCTATTAAGATTCGACTGCGTGCGTGTATATAGGTAGCGAGCTGGTGGATTGCTGGTGCGTTGGATCGACGCACACTAGGGTCTGTGATATCCCTGCAATCGTTCTATGTATCTATAGCGCAGGGTACCATGCACTCAATATTGTATGTACTATGCAGAGGTGGCCAAATTTTTTAAGTACACGTCTGCATTAAAAAATTGTACTTCTCGGCTGTGCTCGGCGAGAACGTAGTGCCGGAATAACATTATTTATTTGATCAAATATTGTATAGTTTGATGGTGGATGTTTGTCATTTTTAAATTCTCGGGGACCGATGTTTCATTACATCATAGAAAAAAAGAAGGGTAATGTTATAAACATAATGTTCTTTACTCAGCAACTCGCCGCACGACCTATACGTGTACATGCGGCGTTGCTTGCTGCTGGAGATGGAGGTTGTTCAGAAAGCCGGCGCCCCGTACACGGCCCAGCCTTACACGGAGAGGAAATATAGTGAGGTATGTTAATCTATAGTCTATACATATACAATACATCTTAATAGGCTTAATTTGGGATCATTACAATGTATGTGCCTGTGAGCGTTATTTATTATTTATTTATTTTTCTGTTGACTTGGTGTGTTTGTTCATCGAAATATTAGAACAAAAATGAAGAATGCATTACAATCATTCTTTGAATTTATCATCTCATAAAAACTACTGATCCGATTTGGATGGAGTTTTCAGAAGAACATCGATAGTAATACAGAATGCACTTTCAATTAGAAAACACTACTTAAGATGTGGCATATCGAATCCATATAGCTACAAAAATGGGCTCGAGGCTTAGTGAAGAATCACCGATATTAAAAGCGGAAGATAGGTGACTTGCCTATAGCGTGAGTGCCATAGCCTGTGAGTCTTATGCTGGGGCCCATGGGCTCAGATACAACCCTAAGAAGAATGAGTACATGATATTCAAAGCCGGTACCAAGAGCTACTCATCTGCGTCACCTATCACTCTGTGTGGTGCGACACTGAATAGGGTAAGTCAGTTCAAGTATCTGGGCCACTGGGTCACAGATGACCTATGTGACAGTGAGGACATCGAGAGGGAAACGCAGGGCGTTGTCTGTACGATGTAACATGTTGGCTCGTAGATTTGCACGCTGTACTAAACAGGTAAAAGTAACTTTATTCAAAGCATACAGTCAGTCGTTTTACACGTGCAGTCTATGTACCAACTACACTCAGCGAGCATACAGCGCCCTGCGAGTCCAGTACAACAATGGGCTCAGGATGCTGCTGGAGCTGCCGCGATTTTGCAGCGCATCGACAATGTTCGCGCAGGCGCATATAGATGACTTCTACGCCATTATTAGAAAGCGGAGCGCCTCGCTGCTGAATCGCTTCCGGGGCAGTAATAATAGCATCCTGAGCGTATTGGCTGAGCGGTGGGACTCTCCCATGGTGCGAGGTGGATGCTACTGCATGCCAGCTCATCCCCCTTTTTACAATAATGTAATGTTATGTAATATTGTAATTTATTTAATTTTATTAATGAATGAATTTATTTGTGAACTAGTCCGCAAATATCACATTTACCACAAGGAGAGATACTTGCCCCCCTGTAAAAATAAATAATCAAGAAATACCGCAAAACGATTATGTAAAATATTTAGGCCTCTACCTAGACAGGAGACTGACATGGAAGAAACATATTTTTACCAAAAGAATGCAACTGGGACTGCAATTCCGTAACATGTATTGGTTGCTAAACAGGAAGTCTCAACTAAGTTCAGAAAACAAACTTCTTTTGTATAAAGCCATCATAAAGCCTATCTGGACTTACGGTATCCAGCTCTGGGGAACAGCTGCCAACTCCAATATTGAAATTATACAGCGCTTTCAGTCAAAGGTCCTGCGAACTATAATGGACGCACCTTGGTATGTCACAAACGACATACTCCACCATGACCTTAATGTTCGCTACGTGAAGGAGGAAATAGTAGAGTTCACACGAAATTATCAGAAAAGGATACTAAACCACCCAAACATACTAGCTCAAAATCTAATGAGGGAAGAGGCTCAGACCCGCAGACTTAAGAAAAAGATACCACAGGACAATCTACTGGGAGGGTAACCGTTCCTTAAGACACTTTAATTTGGATGCATCACTGGGTGCATACCAAGCAAGCCAACATTAATATACGTCACACTCTTTGCTGATTGTCCAAAAAACGACAGATTGCAAAGGACAAAGGAGAGAAAAAAAAATTGTGAACTAACATAGTTATAAGACAATTGTTACTAACACAATATGGATGAATAATCTATAGCGCATGGACCGCATAAATTGAGCCCCCGTCGTACTTAGTCGCAATACGAGTGGCATTGCGTGATTGAGATACTTTTTGATTTTAGGCAGAATAAAGGTACCACAATGTCTCTGCCTTATGTGAGAGAGAGTGCTTACTCGTTGTACAAATCATTAAAAAAGAAAAACCATACACACGGCATGACTTTATACCCGTAAGTACATGAAAAGCAGATCCATTGTTTGAGAACATAATGCAAGAACGTCACCTATTATTATTTAGGGGGGTTTCGGGCCTTGACAGGCTTGCTGAGCCTGTGTCACGTAGACCATCGCTGGCCCTTTGTGAACGCCCTTTTTAAAGTTCCTTACCAATCCCCACTGCGGCCAGAAAAAGCAGTAGATTCTTGATCGGGATAGTTTGTATCTCATCTCGTTTGTACATCAGGGGGCCACAGTCACATAGGAGGTGCAGAGGACTTTCCATCTCCTTGCAGAATCTGCAGCCGGTCGTGTCACTTAAATTCAGTGTGTGCATGTGCTTATTTCATTTTTGTGACTTTGCTATTGTACAAATTTGATCCTTGCTGAGGGCAAGGAGACCGTTCGCAAATTTGCTATTCAGCCTTTGATAAGTGCTTTAGAGTCGCCCATGCCTGGGGTGTTGCACCAAAGCTTTATTGCCTCTCCAAAGCTGACCCTATTCAAAGAATCTCGCGTAAGACTATCAGGTATTCCAAGAAAGGGTTCGGGGCCTATGAAGTGGTTTTCTGTGCCCCTTCTGGCCAACTCGTCCGCCCTTTTGTTCCCTTCTATGTCTGAGTGTCCTGGCACCCATTGTAGCACAAGCTGATTGTTGTTGCCTAGAGCGTTCAGTTGTGACACGCAGTCCTGTACTAGCTTAGACTTTATGATCGGAGAGTCTATGGCTAGCAAGGCTGCTTGGCTATCGGAGTTAATTGTGATATATTCGTTGACGTAGCGCTTGCTAAAATGAATTTCAGTGCAGGAAATCTAACGTCACCTATCTTTCGCTATTTTAATTTAATAAAAGACAGAATAAATAAAAGTGGAGTATGAATATGATACTTAATTTGCAGCTCATAACCGGCCTGCAAGCGGTCCGACAGAAAGTGAGCATGGTCAGCGAGGACATCCGCACGCTTCAGGCTAACATCGAGTCTTTCTCGCTCCGCTACCACGAGTGCCTCAAGAACAAAGGTGAGTCCTGCATCGCGCTATTAAGATTCGCCCGCGAGCGTATATATAGGTGGCGAGGTGGTGGCCTGTTGGTGCGTTGGATCGACGCACTACACATTACACTATGATATCTCTAGGTAAGGTTATTGCCAGCTACAATGTCATTAGGCGAGTCTACCATCGTCATCATCACTCTTCTTGGACTGGACTACTGGGCTCGGTACTGGCTTTGAACAGACTAGAACACCTAGCTCTCAGCCGCTGCTATCTGCTGCCTCCACATGTGCTGACGTGAGTCCTGCATCGGTGGCGAGGTGGTGGCCTGTTGGTGCGTTGGATCGACGCATTACACTGTGTCAATGTTAGTATGAGTTCTCTAATTCGCGCAATTTATAAGGAAAATGCTAATGTAAATAATGCAAGAGGAAGGCGTAGGCGTACGTACGCCAATCAAAGTGATGAAGTACCCATAATCTTATTTAATTGGTCGCAACCCGAACTAATGGTAAGGAGCATTGGGCTAATGGTAAGGAGCATTGGGCTCTCGACACGGAAGTCGTGGGTTCGATTCCCACGCGGGACACCTAGTGATGTCACTTCGTGTGTTTGTACCCAGTTGGTTACGTCATTGCACTGAATCACCTGATTATCTGAAAAGAAAGATGATTCCGTGCTTCGGATGGCACGTTTAGCCTTTGGTCCCGGCTACTATCTCTGGCGGTAGTATTTTTTTTTTTGCGATTTCGATGTTGGTCCCATGGAGAAAGTTGTTCAGTTTGACGGTCTGATCATACCCTTAAAAAGTATCAGCATATTAAGTAATATATACCAGATTTGAAGTCAAATCATAAGCTTTCAAACCAGGAAAAGATTCATCAAAATCGGTTCTGTAGGAGGTAGAAACAAACAAACAAACTCCTTTGTAAGAAAACAAAAAATCTAAAAATTGCTGATACGGAATCAGGGACACCTAAAAACCGTATCGTAACTTTTTATTCAACACACTTGCTCATAAAATGGCCCTTATTTCACCGCAATTAGGCACATAATGACACCTATAATCAAACTGTGACTTTTTCATTACTATTATTCACAAGTGAGTTATAGGTTTTTTTCTTATTGGTTGAGTTCAAGAAGTTTAGATAGTAGGTATCTAAACTTCTTGGTTGAGTTCTTGAGTTGCTTTGTTCTTAAAAAAGTTTCGATACAAAAAAGATCATATTCAATAGTACAAATAAATTCTCTAAATAAACTTTTTATTTATTAAATAAAATGATTTTTTATTATTATTTTCTTCACAAGTGTGTTGAAAAACGTCGTATAATACACGTGTGTATTGATGATTACCGTCCTCGGCTCTCTTAAGACTCTCGCCTACGGCTCGGGCTCAATGGCGCCTCAGCGGTAATCACCAACATTACACACTTGTACCATAATGTACTATTTCATCCCTCCGGGCGAAAAGCGTCAACTTTCATCCCCCTGCGCTAAACGAAGTTGCCGCTTTCCGCCTCCCGTCGAGGAGAAAAATAGTGTACTAACCTCGGGCAGTAAATAAGAAAGCCTCAAATCACATGTTTGTTGGCCGAGGCGAAGCCGAGAGAGATTTGAGACCTTTCTTACTTTCATGCCATCGGTGTGCAATCTACTAATAAGGCCCGATTCGACCAAACGTTTTTACTATACCTAGGTATTTTGTGGTTTTCCTCATTTCATTGTGAAGTGTACGGACTCACACTTGACCGGTTTTTATTATTTGTTTTTATACTGTAGAGTATGCTCTATAATCACACCAAGTTTGAAGCTTGTGTGTATTTGACGTCATCAACCATTCGGCCAATCACAGTCATTTACGATCACGTGACTAGAGTAGACAAAACTATATAATAAGCTCTAACTAAATTAGCTGAAACTATTTTAAGGGGATGATCAGACCATCAAACTGAACAACTTTCTCTACGGGACCAATATTGAAAACGCGAAAAAAAAATCAGCTGTCCCATACAAAACTGCAAACATTACTGCTCGACTCTAGTGTATGGGACAGCTGATTTTTTTTTCGCGATTTCGATATTGGTCCCATAGAGAAAGTTGTTCAGTTTGATGGTCTGATCATACCCTTAAAATAGTTTCAGCTAATTTTGTTAGATATTATATTTTCTTTGTTGATTTTCCCTTAAAATATCCAGTATTTTTCTTAACTGACTAAGGCCGGATTCGACCAAACTTTTATTTATAGAAGTGTATTTATACAAGGAACAATTTTACTCTTAGCGTTTACTCTGAAATAACTTCATTTATCTTCTACCACATTAAACCCATACTAAAAGAACAAATGTACAATCCACCTAAAGAATGAGGTCGTTGTATCCGTACTTATTGCAATGTGAGGTTATACTTATACAGGTTTAATTTGTTAGGTTTCTTTTTTTTTTTTTTTATTATGTGACATTGACATTTCATTAGTCTCTGAATAAGAATTACACCATCAAAATTGGCCGTGTAAAATTTACTCTCAACTTATTCATAGATTAGGGTTGGCAAAACGCAAAATCAGTTTACTCTAGAGTAACCGGCGACTTAATCTAAGAATAAAATTTACTCGCGTTTGGTCGAATCGGGCCTAACTGACTTTCCAAAATTCATATTCAACACGGATGCCATCAATACAATAGATCCTATATTTTTCATGCTGTTAAATACCGATTTTTTTTTCAGGCCACTTGAACTACCTCCAGCAATCAGCACCGATGAACAACGAGCGGCGTGACTTGGAAGCGTGTCTGAGGGTTCAGATCGAAGAGTCGGAGAAGGCCCTCAACTCTCTAGTGAGTCCATCTTCCCTTCATTATTCAAGGCTGACGGTTTAAAGGGTTTGGATTAGTGATGAAAGAGACTTGAGTCCTTTAGTCGTTTATAATAAGACTAACCTCTTTTTACACGAATCGGCTCTAAAATTAAGACTATAACTGTTAGGCTTAATTAATTGAATCAGGCGTTACTTTGCGGAAATCCATGACTAATATGTAGATGACACGATTCCAATTTCAAGATTATCAAGACCTCCGCTTCCACCGCCGAGCGTCAGTCTCGGTGTCGGACGCTCGGCGGAGTAACAACTCTGTTTCGAACGTTCGTCGGTCTAACTCCTGAGGATGCTCCTTGGTGGAGCGAAACACGTGTAGAGTAGAAATTATTTGGTGGGCAGGTTGTGTTGCATAACGTAATACAACTTTGTCTACTAGGTACTTGGAAGCGGAGGTCTTGATACAATCGTGTCATCTTCATATTTGTTAGTCTTAATTAATATGACTCAGTCGATATACGTATAAGACTTGTAGACTAAATGCTTGGTTTTGTTATAAGGACCGTAAAGGTTTTTCGTAACATTAATGTAAAAGTCCTGCTATATAAGGTCTAACAAAATAAGCTGAAACTATTTTAATGGGAGGATCAGACCATCATACTGAACAACTTTCTCTATGGAACCAATATCGAAATCGCAAAAAAAAAAACTGCTGTCCCATACAAAACTGCAAACATAACTCGACTCAAATGTATGAGACAGAGGTTTCTTTTTCGCGATTTCGATATTGGTCCCATAGAGAAAGTTGTTCAGTTTGATGGTCTGATCATCCTCTTAAAATAGTTTCAGCTAATTTTGTTAGACCTTATATAACAGTCTGGTGCGAAGTATCCTGGAGTATTGCTGTCAATTATGGCGGCCACATTTCTCCACGCACTCATTGAGACTAGAGCGAGTGCAAAAGAGGTTTCTCTGGCATTTGGCATATTCTGTCGGCATTGCTAAGAAAGTGGTTTCGTACGATCGAAGATTGGCTCATTTCCAATTGATGTCATTAGCGAAAAGGAGAGACATGCTAGACTTGATCTTTTTATGTAAGGTTCTAAGAGGCCTTGTGGATTGTCCTCAGTTATTACGCAGATTTAATCTTAGGGTTCCTGCCAGATACCCGAGATACCTCGTATCAACACCACTTGCACCGCCATTCCGAAGAACAGTCTTGGGCTTTGTTTCTGTCGTGGCACGTCTTTGTAGACTGTATAATAATAATTGCGATAAGTCGGCAGACATCTACTCTGACTCTCTCAATAGGTTCAGAAGGAACATAGTTTGAAGGAAGAAAGCGGAAAATAGGAGAAGGATAACGGAAGGGAGTTTGCTCATTGTATTGTCTCCACCACGTTATCACTGCAATTGTTATTTGTCACTTTCTCATTTCGTGTATTTTACTTTTTAATTTTCTAAAATATAATAATAAACAGTACCTAAGTTATTTGTCATCCGAGGTCAATGTTTCTCTTTCATTGGGTGAAACGTTCTGTTTTTTTCCTTTTGTGACTGTAAATTACGCATGTTGTGTTCACTTTTAAGTGGTTATGCATTTAGCTTAAGACGTAGTTAAGTATCACAATGATTGTATGAGTGTAATAACTGTAAGTGAATCCAATAAATAAATAAAATAAATAGACTAAAACGACTTAAACGACTAAAAGGCTTAAACGACTGCAGTTCTTTGCAAAAAACTGGCGTTTAAGTAAAGCGTTATCATCACCATCATTATCAGCCGTAGGACGTCCACTGCTGGACATAGGCCTCCCTTAATGATTTCCACTCGTCTCGGTCGGAAGCGGCTTGTATCCATCGTGATCCTGCAGCCTTCACCAAGTAAAGCGTGACAATTGTAATTAAAAGCTCTTTAGGCTGAAATGAGATCACTTTTTAGGATTTTTAGGTACCTCAAATGAAAAAAAAAATCTTGAAACTTTTTTTGAATCTAAGCGATTGGGTTAAAACTTGATACACATAAATTATGTAAGTATGTGACCCAAAGATGGACGTGTAAAGTATTTTTTTTTTATTATATGAAGTGAAATTGTGAATTGATTGAATGGATAATTAAATATTTCTAATGTCTCGTAATATAAGCATTAGTTGCATTAATCAACATACGCCTTATACGACTCTCGACTTCACGACTCCCAGGGCGATGAGTCGCCAGTCGTTTAAGTCCTTTAAGCTTGAAGACTGGCGACTTACTACTGCTCAGTTTTTTACATTAAAAGACTTCGACTAAAAATACTAGTCTTATGACTAAAGGTTGGGGAATAAAAGACTGAGTCAGTCGCGAGTCGTCAAAAATAAAGCGAGTCTTTATTAAAGGCCTTAAAAGACTGAGTCTCATTCATTACTAGTTTGGACCCAATTGCTAAGCTTACCGTAATAGGAAGAGAGTTAAAATTTTCACAGAATATATGATATTCTTCTTCTTATCGTGTCGACTTCAAATTCTGAACAAAGTCGCTAAATAGTAGCTTGCCAGAATCGTGCACCCGATACTGCACCGTCGCGTCGCGGTTATGAGCTCCTCATGCGTGCAGGTGTTAGTGTTAGGGCACGCAGGGCACGATGTGAGATGGGCCATCGTTTGTGGAGCTCCACACAAGCAAGTCACATTTTGCGCATCCGAGCATCCCCACCTGACCATGTTGTCCTTACTGCGACCGACCTGGGTTCGAAGTCGGTTTAAAGACTTCCAGGTCGCCCAAGGCAAGTCATGTCCAGGCGGGAGGCTCTCAGAGGGCGACGCAAATGGAGTTGGGAGGGACACTTTTTGTCGCCATAGTACACCTTGCTTGCGCTGGGCCAGTATTCAGTGGGTCGACACTCATCGTTCTAAGTCGAAACACTTCATAAAGCGGTAGCAATACCACTTCATGTGGTATTTATTATACTGGCTTTGCTAAAAAATATTTAAAAAATTAAAATTAACTATGGTTCCAAAAACGGTTTTTTGAATGAATGAATGAATGAATGAATGAAATATACTTTATTTACACCAAACACATAAATACAGTACAGAGCAGGTCACAAAAATAATTATGGTACAAATAAGGCGGTCTTATCGCTAAAAACCGATTTCTTCCAGACAACCTTGGGGTAGAGGAAATATCAACTAAGAATACGGGTCGGTGTTACAAAGAAAAATTAAAAAGAAAAACAATGATATAAATACCTAACATAAATAGATAATCGCGATCGCGATTTACGCGACTGCGCCAGAAGGAGGGTTATGCTTTTCGAGCGTATGTATTTGTATGTCTATTATTCCTGAGGTAGAGCCTACCTCGTGAACTACCATAGTTAAAGTTGTTCACTTTGATGGTCTGAGTTCACCGTTTCAGTATTTGCTAGGCTGTCCCTTACACCCTAATTAGTTTGTGCTTACACCCTGTGTAGGGTTATTTCAAATTAGTTGGCGAAATTAAGAATGACATGTATAATCAATCACACTTTAATATATAGTATAGATATTTACAACATTATGTACAACTTATGGCTATAATTAAAAATAAAAACAAATACAAATAAACGAAGAAGAAATGAGCCACTATATCGAGCACGACTTCCGTTCGACTTACACGAGGAGGGTTGCGGGAGGGTGCCCAGGACGCTGGCTGCGTTGCCTCATTGGATGGCTATCGAAATTCGTTGGCCGAGGTATGCGCCAGCCCTATGGTCGCTGGACATCTCGACCAGGCGCGACGACAACTCTTTGAAGAGCTGTTTATAATTGGTATTGATGATTAACAAAATTATTATTATCGTGCGTATCGTACGCAATGCGCGAGGCGCGAGCGGACAACATAGAGGACGGTGTAACTCGTACGTCTCCTCTATGGCGGACAATGACCTGTAATCATATGATCGGGCGGCGGGTCATTATCAAGCAATTGTACTTAGTACCAGATACTAAATGCGTTTGTGAAGTTTCAAAACTAATTAAATTTATCATTGTGTATTTTGTGGTGACGAAATCTCGGGTAAACTCTAGTGAATAATATTTTTGACAACAGGTGGCGCAAATAAATCAGTCTCAGATGCAAGTGGTGGACCACATGAAGGACAACATCGCTAACCTACGACAGCTGCAGAGTCAAGTGCTGGACGAGGAACTTATCAAGTGAGTATTAAGATTCGCGAGCGTGTATATAGGTAGCGAGGTGGTGGACTGTTTGTACGTTGGATCGACGCATTACACTAGGGACAATGATGATATATGTAGCTTAAGCTGTGACTCCTGGTAATGTTATTCAGTTCACATAACACACAAACATGAAACAAAATGGCGGCACCTCATACAATTTAATTCAAAAAAGATGGCGGAGGTCAAAATGTGAAGCTATGTTTTGTGTTCTTCATAAAAAATAATTAGCAGGAGTCACACCTTGAGGCTTATAAACAGCAAATAAAAATGTGACCTCCATTATCATCATTATTCTAGGACTAGTGTGGTCAGTACTGGCTCTGAACAGACTAGAACACCTAGCTCTCAGCCGCCGCTATCTGCTGCCTCCACATGTGCTGACTTGATTCCTGCATCGCGCTATTAAGATTCGCCCGCGAGCGTGTATATAGGCAGCGAGATGGTGGACTGTTGGTGCGTTGGATCGACGCTTTACACTAGGGTCATTGATATCTCTGTAGCTTAGGCTAAAGCCAGCTATAACCTCACTAGGTGATACCGCCATGCGCCATCATCATCTTCACTCTTCTGGGACCAGTGTGCTCAGTACTAGCTCTGAATAGAAGAACACCTAGGTCTCAGCCGCTGCTATCTACTGCCTCCATATGTGCTGACGTGAGTCCTTCGCGCTATTAAGATTTGTCCGCAAGCGTGTATATAGGTGGCGAGGTGTAAGTCGACGCATTACACTAGGGGGGTGCTCTAGTAGACGGGAGAATAGAAGTTGATGAAAAAATATGAATATACGTCCATACATGATGTGTTTTAAAAACAGATGGAAGCGAGAGCAACAGCTAAGCGGTAACGGAGTGCCGATGACATCGAACCTGAACACTATTCAGGACTGGTGCGAGCAACTTGCCGAACTTATATGGACGTCGCGCCAGCAGGTATATTTTTGTGCCTATTTTTTATTTTTCTTTCACTTGTGAAAGTGGTCAAACTTTGTCTTTCTTGTAATTTGCCATCTCCATTCCTAGAGGTAAAGCCTCTATTAGTCATTTTATTGATTCGTAACCAGTATAAGGGACAGAAAGGTTTACTGGCAGTTGCAGAAACACTCATTAGAGCTAATCTTCCATTAAATCTTTTGCTAGCTTTAACTACGTCAAAAAGACAAAAAGTGACAGCAATAATCATGTCCAAGATATTTATTTATTTATTTTAGATTATTTAGTGATATTTTATTTGTTTCTAGGTGATCAATGTGGCGCGTATCAACGGGAAAACCATCATAGAGCTCAGGCAGCCGCATCTTGTAGAGATGCTCGAGGAGATGAGCAAGCAGGTATGTCGTGAGACCTGTCAAGTCGATCGCAAGATCGCAACCATTTATTATCTACTCAAGACCATCATAGAGCTCAGGCAGCCGCATCTTGTAGAGATGCTCGAGGAGAAGAGCAAGCAGGTATGTCGTGAGACCTGTCAAGATCGCAACCATTTATTATGTGCTGAAGACCATCATAGAGCTAAGACAGCCGCATCTTGTAGAGATGCTCGAGGAGATGAGCAAGCAGGTATGTCGTGGGACCTGTCAAGTCCATCCCAGCCATTGATTATGTACTCAAGATCATCACAGAGCTCAGGCAGCCGCATCTTGTAGAGATGCTCGAGGAGATGAGCAAGCAGGTATGTCGTGAGACCTGTCAAGTCGATCCCAACCATTTCTTATCTACTCAAGACCACCATAGAGCTAAGGCAGCCGCATCTTGTAGAGATGCTCGAGGAGATGAGCAAGCAGGTATGTCGTGAGACCTGTCAAGTCGATCCCAACCATTTATTATCTACTCAAGACCATCATAGAGCTAAGGCAGCCGCATCTTGTAGAGATGCTCGAGGAGATGAGCAAGCAGGTATGTCGTGAGACCTGTCAAGTCGATCCCAACCATTTATTATCTACTCAAGACCATCATAGAGCTAAGGCAGCCGCATCTTGTAGAGATGCTCGAGGAGATGAGCAAGCAGGTATGTCGTGAGACCTGTCAAGTCGATCGCAACCATTTATTATCTACACAAGACCATCATAGAGCTCAGGCAGCCGCATCTTGTAGAGATGCTCGAGGAGATGAGCAAGCAGGTATGTCGTGAGACCTGTCAAGTCGATCCCAACCATTTATTATCTACTCAAGACCATCATAGAGCTAAGGCAGCCGCATCTTGTAGAGATGCTCGAGGAGATGAGCAAGCAGGTATGTCGTGAGACCTGTCAAGTCGATCCCAACCATTTATTATCTACTCAAGACCATCATAGAGCTAAGGCAGCCGCATCTTGTAGAGATGCTCGAGGAGATGAGCAAGCAGGTATGTCGTGAGACCTGTCAAGTCGATCGCAACCATTTATTATCTACTCAAGACCATCATAGAGCTCAGGCAGCCGCATCTTGTAGAGATGCTCGAGGAGATGAGCAAGCAGGTATGTCGTGAGACCTGTCAAGTCGATCCCAACCATTTATTATCTACTCAAGACCATCATAGAGCTAACACAGCCGCATCTTGTAGAGATGCTCGAGGAGATGAGCAAGCAGGTATGTCGTGAGACCTGTCAAGTCGATCCCAACCATTTATTATGAACTCAAGACCTGTGTAACAATGTCAAAATGTTATGTAATTTGTCGGCAGGTGACCGGTCTGCTGTCGACCCTGGTTACATCTACCTTCGTGATAGAGAAACAACCTCCCCAGGTCATGAAGACTAACACACGGTAACTATATTATACAAGAGTTTACCCGCGTCCTCGTCCGCACTAATCCTACTAATATTATAAACGCGAAAGTTTGTAGGTATGGATGGATGTTTGTTACTCTTTCACGTAAAAACTGCTGAATGGATTTTAATGAAACTTTACAATAATATAGCTTATACATCAGAATAACACATAGGCTACAATTTATGAAGATATTGTGTGAATTGTCCATACGAAGCGCAGACGAAGTCGCGGGCACCAGCTAGTTAATTATATATCAGATTTTCAGTCTAATCATAAGCCATCCAACAAACAAAAGTTTCATCAAAATCGGTTCAGTAGTTTTTGCGTAATGCTCTAACAAACTAACAAACAAACAGACAAAAAATAAAAAAATTGGCGATATGGAATCAGGGACACCTAAAAACCATATCGTAACTTTTTTGTTAATATCTTCAATGTACAGACAAACTTCCTGTTACAGTTTTATAATAGTATAGACTAGGGTTTTACTCTCGACTTCGTCCGCACAAATTACCAGATCTTAAGTCAAATCATAATGATAATGATAATTTAAGCAATAAATATAATATTTATTTAATTTACTTTTCATAAGCTATCAAACAAGAAAAGTTTCATCAAAATCGGTTCATTAGTTCAAACAAACAGCCTGACATAAATTAAAAAAAAAATTTTGATTTGGAGTAAGGAATACCTAAAAACCATATCATAATCGTTTTCATTTAAATATCTTCAATGTACAGACACACTTCTGTTACAATTTTATAATATTAAGCATAGAAATAGGTATATTATTTTATGGTCGGGTCTCGGTCTATAATGATATCAATTTCACCCATTGCATTGGAGCATTGGGCTCTCGACACGGAGGTCGTGGGTTCGATTCCCACGGGGGACAAATAAAAAAGCTGTTCCATACTAAACTTCAATCTCGACGCGCGAGATCGCGACTCAAATGAATGCAACAGTTTTTTTTCCTCCGATCGGTTTGCTCCCATAGTAAAAGTTGTTCAGTTTGATGGGTAGACTCTTATTTTAAAAGGATGCTAATGATATCAATTTCACCCAATAAATATAGAGGACTCTTTCTTATACTGTTCCTTTGCCCTGCAGTGGGACGTTAATAGTCTAATGATTATGTTGATGGTGATTCTAATCATAGAACATTATAAAAGGGGTTACAAGTGCAAAGTAGGCGTGATAGCCCAGTCATTTTACAGTTTGAGCAGGGACTAATTAGTAATTGATATTTTTTTTCGGTATAGTATTTAAGAGCAAATTTAAGCTTGTGAAATGTACCAAAATTTAAAAAAAATCCTGCCAGCAACAGTTCCAAATTTAAAATTGAGGTATTATCTCGTTATAAAAAACGTAATGGTAATTTTGCACATGTACAAGGCATTACCATTAAACATACTTCAACTATGTAAATATGTTTGTCTACTTGGAAGGTTTTGAAAAATACATTCGTATTTTCTAATAAATACCTCGTTTTTTAAATTTCAATGCCTATTTTATTGCTCAAAAATCATTAATATTAATAATTTTAACCTAATGAATGAATGAATGAATGAAATATACTTTATTTACACCAAAAGAAAATACAATGCACAATAGGAAACATAAACTGAATATGGTACAAATAAGGCGGTATGGTACTAATGAGTGCATTCGTTATTAATAATTTAAAAGCCTTCTGGGACTCACAATTTTAATTTCTATGTTGCGTAGCGATTTTATTTTAATATGTTTTCAGGTAGTCTTTTTGTCACTAAATAGTGCCGTTTACAGTTTAAAAGTCCAATTAATAATTACTTCCCACCTCTCCTAACAAAACTCCGTGAAATGACTGGGCTATGAAACGCGTGCCACACGGTTATGCAATGATTTGCATAACACCATAAGGTGCGCGGCGTGGTGCGAGCGAGAGGGCATGAGTAATTGTAGCAGCGTGAGCGGGAAGACAAGTGGCGACAGCCGTCTCCTAAGCAAAAGCGCTACTTTGCATTTCTAACCCCTCTTATAATGTTCTGTGATTGTAATGATGGTACATTTGTTCAGTTTCACGTCAACAGTCCGGCTGCTAGTCGGCCGCCAGCTAAAAATCGACATGACTCCCCCAAGAATTCGTGTAAGTGTTAAACAATTTATAATTAATGATAATATATTTGTTCAGCTTCACGGCTACAGTCCGACTGCTGGTCGGCGGTCAGCTAAACGTCAACATGACTCCCCCAAGAGTCAGTGTAAGTATTAACCGAATGATATGAATATTTGTACCAGAGTCATGGATGTTTATATCTATAATATGTATTCTATATCGTTGTCTAACTTTGACTATTTATTATAAGGACTGGCCTTGCGGTAGCATTTCCCCTATGCCACGGTATAAGAACAATTGATCATGTGCATTTACATTCAATTTTATACCTTACGAGCGTTAACCCGCGACTTCGTCCGCACAAATTATATACCAGATTTTAAGTCAGATCATAAGCTATCAAACAAAAAAAGTTTCATCAAAATCGGTTCAGTAGTTTTTGCGTGATACTCGTTCAAACAAACAAACAAACACACAAACAAACAGACAGACAAAAAATCCAAAAATTAGTGAAATGGAATCAGGGACACCTAAAAACCATATCGTAACTTTTTTTTTGTTAATATCTTCAATGTACAGACAAACTTCCTGTTACAGTTTTATAATAGTATAGATCACTAAACGAGACACCTTATAATTGCGAAACAATAACTACGAACTTATGACGTTTTGGGTTCACACGAGACTACTTTTCATGATTTTTAACAAAATTTAGAATCCAAAGTTATGGGAATAAAATCCAAAGTTGCGGATTTCATGTTACCTCGCCCCCCGCAAAAAGTGGCAGAAATGTTTGTTAGTAGAATTACACGCGTAACTAGTCCCTATATAAGTAGTCAAAGTCTAGTCATCATAATACAAGTCCTGGTACTTAAAATGTTACTAGATAATTTGTGTGACAATGTCCAAGATATTTATTATTGTTAACCATTTGGTAACCAGCTTCACTGTAGCCGTAGGCCGTAGCTAAAACTGAGTGTAAGGTAGGGCATTGATTGTTGGTTGGTCTATTGCAAGCAAGGGTCGTTATGTAACACTGCGACCATGGCTGGTCCATTGTTTGCCCCATGCTTTTACCTCCGAACTTATGGTATTTTCTTCTTATTCTCGGGTATTTATGCAGGTTTCCTCACGATGTTTTCCTTCACCGTCGAGCTAGTGATAATGATAAATACAACCGTACATAAATTCCGTAGAACTTTATTTATTTACGAGCGTTAACCCGCGACTTTGTCCGCACAAATTATATACCTGATTTTAAGTCGGATAATAAGTTATCAAACAAAAAAAGTTTCATTAAAATCGGTTCAGTAGTTTTTGCGTGATGCTTGTTCAAACAAACACAAAAACAAACAGACAGACAAAAAATCCAAAAATTTGTGTTATGGAATCAGGGACGTGTCGTAAATTTTTTTGTTAATATCTTCAATGTACAGACAAACTTCCTGTTACAGTTTTATAATAGTATAGATTTATTTATTAGGCACATAAAACAGATTACAGTTATAAAAACACCAAATATTGACAAATTAAAAGGTAAAGCAAGCCATAATCCTAAGCATATGTGCACATCATGAAATAGATAAACAATTAGCATCGTGTGCGTGTCTCTATACATACTAAAAAGAGAAAGAAAACAAGATAATAATTTTTAAATGCATCGAACGACAAAAAATTACTACAAGGTCAATCAAAAAAGAAACAAAAATCATTTAGAGTACTTAACTAATATGATATCTAGTCGTAATTGGTTGTACCTAATTGTAACTAGGTACTCACAGCAGAGCGGAGAGCGGAGATAACGCGTCTTTTGTACCGATACTGGTTCGAATCGAATATATCTAGCTCGTTTGATTTCGCGATTAGTGGTACAGGCCAGGAATTGAACCACCGCCTCATGACTATGGTAGCCCATACAGAAGAGAGCTAGCTTGAGATTATGTCCTACAAAGCTAATATAAAAATTTACAGATTTTGTATCCACTATGTCTCTTTATCTATCTAATATACCTAATATATTTTTAATTTATTAAATAAAAATTGGTGATAAAAATTTTTATGTTCTCCGTAATTTTTTTTTAAATTTTTTTATGAAAACGCCTCATTAATTCCAACCGAACTTGAGACAGCTATAAGAAACAACTTTCTTTTTCACACCCACAGGTTGCAATAATATCGGAGCAACAAGCCCAACTGCTCCTAAAAAGCGAGACCGCGGCCGGCAGAGGGAAGCAGCCGCCTGAATGTGGCGAGATCCTGAACAATACAGGCACCATGGAGTACCAGCAGGCCAACAGACAGCTCAGCGTCAGCTTCAGGTGACTAGACACACACACATATACACACTCACTCATGCAGCCGCCTGAATGTGGCGAGATCCTGAACAATACAGGCACCATGGAGTACCAGCATCAGGTGACTAGACACACACAGACATACTGAACAATGGTCACCCTCGCTGCGCTCGGGCGCTAACTTCACGCCGTGCAATAATGGCCTACTCAAGCCATAGGTTTTTGCTAAAATCTTACGACATGTGTACACTCTTCATTTGCCGCAAGTCTCATGAGTGGAGGCTCTTGAGGGTTTCCGCGGTAGCCGCCGCCGCACCCGCATTGGATGAGGTCGCATGGACGTGGGGCGGTGCCACAGGTACCGCTACGCAGGTAGCTTCCCAGACCAGCGACCTCCCCAATTTCCAATATAGATAATTTTAAAATTTGGAGCGAATAAAAACGCAGCATGCAATCATATTTAGCTTAATCAGTAGCAAGTAGAGCAACAATTTATTATAAGGTACTTAATCGAAATTGTTTCTGAATAGGGCTAATAATATCAGTAAGAATAATAAACAAGTATATTATTCGTTGTCCGTGTGGTGTCTAAGAATAGCACCATCCCATTTCCTCCAGTGGGTGTCGTAAAAGGTGACTAAGGGATCTACCGGAGGATGGGCAGCAGCATCCTCTGAGTACACACATTGATTCGATCTAACTGCGATCGCCAACCCGCCTGCCAAGCGTGGCGATTATGGCAAATCCCCCCATTTTGGGGGAGGCTGATGTCCAGCAGTGGACTTTTAATGGCTGATATTATTCATAGGGCGGAAGATTTAAATTTACTTACTAACATTTTAGCGCATATGCTGGGTGATAGAGTTGATGAATTAATATTTTCTACTTATTTTGTTTAACCCACAGAAACATGCAACTGCGCAAGATTAAACGCGCAGAGAAGAAAGGGACAGAGAGCGTGATGGACGAGAAGCTGACACTGTTGTTCCAGTCAGAGTTCAACGTGGGGGGCGGCGAGCTAGTGTTCCAGGTAATCACTTAGCATATGCTCACGACTATGTCCCCCGAGGGGGTAGTTAGAGATTATCTGAAACCTCAGAACATCCACGTTACACTAGTACCGATACTCTGTCCAGTAGTACAGAAACACGGTTTGAAATGGCCTACTTCCCTCCCTAGATGCGTAACATACTATTTTAATTTGAATATATGCTCACGACTATTACACGAGGGGTAGATATTCTGAACCTAACCGAAACATACAGTATTCAATTCAAAAGATTGAAAAATTGTAGTACAGGGCTGCGTTCCGAACCTACGCCCCAGGTGCACCCCGAGCGCAACTTTTCGCACCAACGCCGTTCCGAGGCTCGGTGAAAAATGTTCTATTGCAACTCGGTTGTCACAACTCCACCGTTCTCGCAACTTTTAACCATCAAATTCGATGGTTAAAAAACACTCTGACGTTTTGATTATCTGTGGTTACTTGACTTTTCGCTCGTTTTGAATAAAGTTTGTTTTTCAAATTATTTTTATTCAATTTTTGATTCGCTAACATGGAAGATGAGTATTTTTATTTGTATTTGGAAATGATGAAAGCCCTGGAACCCAAATTACTGTCAATGTCAAAATTTGATGTTATATAACAACCGTGATCGTTCCGTACCTCATAGTGAGTTGAAAAATTGGCGCGGTCGCTCCGTACCATAGAGCGAGTTGAAAAAACAACCGCATCCTAAAGTCGTCAACGCAGCCCAGTCAGCAGCAATAAGTTGTATACACTTAGACCCCCGAGGGGGTCTCGGGGATAGTCGTGAGCATATGCTATGCTATGCTTCTTCTTCAATCTTCTTCCATTCATCCGCAAACAAGTGACATTCGAATGGTTTCTATATCGATTGGTCAACACAGAGAATGTCTTGTTACTGTGGGGACTTGCTACAGATGTCAGCGCCCACAAGTTATAGCAAAGATGCCAACAGATGGCGATACCGCCGATCTCGGAAATATGCTCCATACATAGACAACGTTCACCGTGAATACGTAACTCGTAACCTACTACAAATAAGGTTCACAATCGAATGTAAGACATACATCGCGCAAGACAAATAATCACAGAGATTCGATACTTAAACAAGGTCAAACTAAGAACTATTGGCCCACGGCTGGTCCCCAGGCTTCACACATAGCCTGGTGGAAGATCTTCCCTTTTCAATAGAGGAACATTCCCAGTAGCACCTCCATATTACCATGAATTTACTCGACAAATAATATAATTTCGATTGCAGGTGTGGACGCTATCCCTGCCTGTAGTGGTGATAGTACACGGCAACCAAGAGCCCCACGGCTGGGCCACCGTTACCTGGGACAACGCTTTCAGCCCCCCGGGCAGGGTGCCCTTCGCGGTGCCCGACAAGGTTTGTAATCTGTTGGCTATGTGCACGGCACTAGCGCCATCTAGCGCACTATGGCGCCGTGAATTATCTATCTATATCAAATTAAAGATTGAAAAATTTGTCTCGGGCGGGACATGAACCCGCACTTTTCCAAACCGGGGAACTGCGTTATCCAATTTCGCCACCGAGCCCACTACCCAGAGAACGAAATTTTCAATCTGTTGCGTCTTAAGGGGACGTGAGCGCCATCTACTGGTAGTTATTACAAACTAACAACTAAAAATCAATAATCTATCTATACTATTACTATTATAAAACTGTAGCAGAAAGTGTGTCTGTACATTGAAGATTAACAAAAAAAAGTTACGATATGGTTTTTAGGTGTCCCTGATTCCATTTCACCAATTTTTGGATTTTTTGTCTGTCTGTTTGTTTGTTTGTTTGAACGAGCATCACGCAAAACTACTGAACCGATTTTGATGAAACTTTTTTTGTTTGATAGCTTATGATCTGACTTAAAATCTGGTATATAATTTGTGCGGACGAAGTAGCGGGTTAACGCTCGTAAAATATAATAATATGTGATATAACCCCATACACACACTCTCACTCCTAAAACACACACACACACACACACCCAATCTATCTATTCTTAGGATACTTACCTCCATGCACTTAAACTTAAATTCAGTAGGCCTCGCATGCCACCGCCGAGAAAACGATAAAAGTCGAGATGTGCCTCCATCTTTATTATTTTACGTATGCCAGAAAGAGCGCGCATGACGTTTTTCTCGTTTAAACGATTTTATTCCCATAACTTAAGATTCTAATTTTGAATGATAAAAATCATGAAAAGTAGTCTCGTGTGAACCCCAAACGTTCTAAGTTCGAAATTATTGTTTCGCAATTATAGGCTGTCTCGTTTAGTGATAAGGTATAAAATTGAATGTAAATGCAAATGATCAAATTGATCTTATACCGTGGCAGAGGGGAAATGCTACCGCAAGGCTAGTCCTTATAATGAATAGTCAAAGGATAGTGTTGCTAATTAGTGTATGTACGCAGGTGACCTGGGGCCAGCTCGCGGAGACCCTCCGCGTCAAGTTCTACTCGGCTACTGGTGGAGACCTCTCCGAGGACAACCTTAGGTTCCTCGCTGAGAAGATATTCAGGTTTGTCTTTTTTTTCTGTTAATAAAAATTTGTTTGTTCTTGACCTCAATCCAGTCCTCAGGACGAAGATGGGGTCGACGCCATCTACATCTTCGAAGATGTAGCGAGCTTACCCAGATACCCATAAGAAGCCTACTTTACACTGATAGAATATGGTCTAGATTTACACAGGATTCTTTTTTAAGTCAATGCAGACGGAGTCGCGGGGGAACAGCTAGTTATGAAATAAGAGCACCATTAGTAATTCTCAGTTATTTTTAACTGCCTCCGTGGTCTAATGGTTAAGAGCATTGGCTCTCGACATGGAGGTCGTGGGTTCGATTCCCACGGGGGGCACCTAGTGACATATCACTTTGTGCGTTTTCCCCCAGTTGGTTAGGACATTGCAGGCTGAATCACCCGATTGTCTGAAAAGAAAGATGATTCCTTGCTTCGGATGGCACGTTAAGCCGTTGGTCCCGGCTACTATCTCTGGTGGTAGTAGTCGTTACATAAAAACCACGTCAGAGGCCGTAAGGCGGTCTGAAAAAACTCTGACACCAGGGCTCTGCCCACACGATAAGAAAGAAAGAAAGAAAGTTATTTTTAAAAGCATAAATTTCAATTAAATTTATTCAACCACTTACACTAACAGCGCAAACACTACACATGTAAGCTTTATTCATTTGATAATTTAAATTACATTGTTTCTTAGATTAATATTTCGAGCGGTAAATCATTAAATTAATGAAAAATTTATAACATTTATTTATTTATTATTTATTTATTTATTTAACACTTTATTGTACACATAACATTACAGAAAAAACAATTAAAGTAGACATGTACAAAGGGCGAGCTTATCTCTAAAGAGATCTCTTCCAGCAAACCCGCAACAGAGACAGTTCTGAAGTGTGAGGCAGACAAAATGTGTACAGCACAAATGATAAAAACTAGATACTTGTAGTTAAATGGAAGTTAATTATATATATATAAATATAATATAAATAAACATAATTATAAATAAACAAATAGATACAATAAACATACATAAACTATGGCTTATTTTAGAGAGTGATAGTGTTCATTCACTTGCTTTTTGAAGGACGCAAATGTTTGACAATCACGAATATCGGCGGGGATTTTGAACAAATTAAATTAGAATTAGAAATGAATGTCAAAGAATATTAGATTACATTTTTATAGTCAGTTTCATAATTATTATACATTAATCATAGTTAAGAGCAATGGGGGAAATATCCACCACAGAGCTTCTAGCTGATACTGAGCCTAAATATCGTCCGGCTGATAGCAGGAGCCTAGATTCCGAGTCCACAAAAATGTCCACCAGATCAATGTATACGATAGTGTTCATGAGCTTCAAGGCCTCGTATAGTGGCGTATGTGACATGTGATATGATACAGTTCTTGTTGTAGGCAGGGACCGAAAATTTTCGGTTACCTTTATTTAAATGTTACCTTTATCCAGGTAACAACCGATTTTAATACCGGTAACCTAAATATGACCTTTTAAGAGAATGCGAGTGAGTGCGGGTAAGGGTCAGTATAGATGGAGCGGCCAAAAGCGCTCGTGGTTTTTAATAACATTGAAAAATGAACTTTAATTTCTACTTATCAAAAGTACAAAATTGATTGAACAACGTCGTTGTTGTAGTGGGTGACGCAAATTTTGGAGCACCCGACGCGCGCTCTATTTTCAGTGTTGCTACAGTATTGGACAGGTCGAGATAATAAAGGAGATAATTATTTACATTTTATTGAACCCAAATGGTTTAAGTTTATGTTCACGTTTTAGTTTAAGTTTGTTATTATAATTGATTTAATTTGTATTTAGTAACGACTAACGAGGTACTTACTTAAAATGGAATACTTACTATATTTATGAAGAAACATATTTTTATTTAAACATATCTCTGTGTACACGGATCGTTAGTAGAATGATATAAAGGTTACCTCTGAAAATACCTGTAAAAAAATAAAGGTTGTAACCAAAAAATACCGGTATTATCGATAGCGGTTTCGGTCCCTGGTTTTAGGTGCCGCAATTTGCCTTATTATTCTTTTTAGTGTACCGTAGTCAAACAAGGAACTTTCTTTATTGTACACAAAAACAACATAACAACTTTTTTTCTTGGTTTCCTCACGGTGTTTTCCTTCAACGTTTGAGAGCAGTCATCGTGACGTCACCTGCATGTGACACTCATACTCTACACGCAACTGTCTACATGCAGTTGACGTCATCAACCATTCGGCCAATCACAGTCGTTTACGATCACATGACTAAAGTAGACAAAAACAATAGTTTCTTTGTCGTTTTTCTCTTAAAATATCCAGTATTTTTCTTAACTGACTAAATAGTTGGTTTCCAAAATTCATATTGAATACGGATGCCATCAATAGGTCCCATATTTTACATGCTGTTGAATACCTTATTCATAACAAAAAATTTCCTTCCACAGATCAAACGTGCCTCTAAACACGATGGAACTGAACGCCATGACAATCAGCTGGACTCAATTCTGCAAGGACACTCTCCCCGAGCGCAACTTTACATTCTGGGAGTGGTTCTACATGGTGGTGAAGGTGACCAGGGACTATCTGCGGACACTGTGGTGCGACCGGTGAGTTGATCATCATATCTACTGCTGGACATAGAAAACTAAAATAAAATACTAACAAACATTTCTGCCACTTTTTGCGGGGGGCGAGGTAACATGAAATCCGCAACTTTGGATTTTATTCCCCATAACTTTAGATTCAAATTTTGAACGTTAAGAATCATGAAAAGTAGTCTCGCGTGAACCCCAAACGTTCTAAGTTCGAAATTATTGTTTCGCAATTATAGGCTGTCTCGTTTAGAGATAAGGTATAAAATTGAATGTAAATGCACATGATTAATTGATCTTATACCGGGGCAGAGGGGAAATGCTACCGCAAGGCTAGTCCTTATAATAAATAGTCAAAGGCCTCCCCCGCAGATCGCCACAACGACCTGTCCTGCGCTACCCTCATCCAACGGGTTTCCGCCGCCTTCACCAGGTCGTTGGATCACTTAATAAAATCAATTTATTTCAGACAATGTCCATAGTGTTGTTAGATCCATTAATGACTTAAAAACTATGTTAGTAGACATCATTCAACGCAATTTAAAATCAAATTAAAGATTGAAAAATTTGTCTCGGGCTGGACTTGAACCCGCACTTTTCCAAACCGGGGAACTGCGTTATCCAATTTCGCCACCGAGCCCACTACCCAGAGAACGAAATTTTCAATCTGTTGCGTCTTAAGGGGACGTGAGCGCCATCTACTGGGCGTGGGCTCGGTGGCGAAATTGGATAACGCAGTTCCCCGGTTTGGAAAAGTGCGGGTTCAAGTCCCGCCCGAAACAAATTTTTCAATCTTTAATTTGATTCTAAATAGCACAACATGGTTGTAACATGTTTAAAAATCAATAATATTTGAAATTACACAATTTAATTTACACAATTTAAATCAATTCAATTTAAATATCAGCGACTCTCTGTGGCACCGGGCATACACGTGTGTATGATACTGCAAAATCTCGTTAATCTCGCGAGATCTCGTCCGATTTACGTACCTCGCAGAATACGGACGACATCTCGCCATATCGTGACATCGAACGAGATTGCATTCCCTTAGTATGCCTCATAACCTTATAAGAATCAAATGCAATACAATCGTAGAAATATTGACACGAAAAGAAGAATTATGCCTCAAAAAAGGTAATTTTAACTTTATTGTTTTTTCACAGTTTGATAATGGGCTTCATTCAAAAGAAACAAGCCGAGGACATGCTGAAGCAATGTCCTCCGGGAACATTCTTGCTCCGATTCTCCGACTCCGAACTAGGCGGGATCACTATCGCATGGACCGGCGGTGAGTCCTGCATCGCGCTATTAAGATTCGCCCGCGAGCGTTTATATATATAGGTGGCGAGGTGGTTGACTGTTGGTGCGTTGGATCGACGCACTACACTATGATCAATGATATCTGTAGCTGGGGCTATAGCTAGCTACATATCCACTAGACTACAGGAATTCTTCATCATCATCATCATCGATACCGCGCCTCAGTTCCCAGGAGGGACCCTGCTAAGCTACTGCTCGATTTAACTATGAGGTCGCTATGGCGCCTCGCTCTGGCTACCTATACCGCGACTAGGTGAGTCCCATAGATAAGCTACTATTTGTGAGTCCTGCATCGCGATTCGCCCGCGAGCGTGTATATAGGTAGCGAGGTGGTGGACTGTTGGTGCGTTGGATCAACGCACTACACTAGATAGAGTCACAGTATAAGTAATTATAGTACTCTATGTATAATAATTAAAGAAAGAGTCCTACAAGAGTACAGTTCGGACCTGCCCCCACCAATTTTTGGTGTTCACCAGTTGGTTTCACTCACCTCTTGGTGGAAGATAGCAAACAGTGGTCTATTCGTCTCTCACATGCACTCAGTTAGCATACATTTGCTAGCCTTTTCTTGTCAGTGCGGGCCCGTTTGTATGAAGTGTCCAGAGTGTGCTAATGTATAGTATTTATTCACCTGCCAACAGATACGAACGAGGTATTCAGCCTGCAGCCGTTCACGTCTAGAGACCTGACGCTGCGCTCGCTGGCCGACCGGGTCCTGGACCTGGTGCAGTTGCAGTTCCTCTACCCCAACGTGCTGAAGGACGACGTCTTCTCCAAGTACTACACCAAACCAGGTGAGTTGTACACGATACCCCAGCGGTAGAGGTGAAAAGTTAGGTCGGATTTTGAGGACAATCAATTAATATCCCTTATTTTACAATAACATCAGCCTTTATACAAGGTGTTACAAAAATACAATTAAACATTTAAGGAGGTGGTTTAGACCATCAAACTGAACAAATTTCTATATGGGATTTCTATATTTTTTTTTCGCGATTTCGATTTTGGTCCCATAGTATAAGTTGTTCAGTTTGATGGGTAGAGTATGTGGTTTAAAGGTTAATGATACTTTTTCTGACATCTACGTAGCATAAAGCGCACTTCACCTCAACTTACCTTCTTCATCTTTGGTTGTCCAACAGAGAACGAAGTGGTAAAGAACGGGTACGTGCGACCGGTGCTGGTGACGACGCTGCCCTCCTACATCTCGCCCTCGCCCGCCTACAGCGCACACTCGCCAGACTCTCACCGCAACACGCCCAGCGTACAGAGGTCAGTAGAGTCATATGCATAGCACCACAAGTTACTTCGATAATATATCATCGATATATGTTCACCAGAGATTAGGGACACTTACAGTTGGCCATGCGTAGCTTTGTGTTATTATCATTGATATAGTATAGGCCCAGAAGAGAGTAGGAGCACTTATGGAAGGTTCAACATAGAATAGGAACACTTATGGGAGGTTTAAGACTAGGAGCACTTATGAGAGGTTTAAGGTGGTTTCGGTCCATACAAAAGTTTGACGCACAATACGCTTAGACAGAATTATTAAAAGTAATATTTTATATATGGAAAAATAGTTAAGAAAATCTAGTTGCCACGTAACAAATAACATTTGCAATTTATTATATAATTACGAAGATATAAAGCTTTTAAAATTTTGTATGAAAAATTTCTAAGCTTTATAACTTGGTAATTATTTTATAAATTGCGAATGTTATTTGTGACGCGGCATCTAGATTTTCTAAACTATTTTTCCATATATACAAAGTTATTTATATTAATACCATCTACGCGTATTGTGCGTCAAAGTTTTGTATAAAATTGACCCCTCTGCAACCGCCTTAACACAAGAGTAGGAACACTTATTGGAGATTCAATAGAGAGTAAGATCACTTATGAGAGGTTCAATAGAAATTAGGAGCACTTATGGGAGGTTCAACACACAGTAGGGACACTAATGAGTATGACAGATTCGACAGACAGTACGAGCACTTATAGGAGGTACAACTTAGAATAGGAGCACTTATGGGAAGTTTAACACAGAGTAGGAGCACTAATGGGAGGTTCAACATAGAGTATGAGGACTTATTGGAGATTCAATAGGGGAGTAAGATCACTTATAGAAGGTTCAACATAGAATAGGAGCACTTATGGGAAGTTTAACACAGAGTAGGAGCACTTATGGAAGGTTCAACATGGAGTAGGAACGTTTATGGGAAGTTCAACAGAGAGTAAGGAGCACTTGGGTTCAACAGAGAGTAGGACCAGTGTTTCTGGGAGGTTAAAGATAGAATAGGAGCACTTATGGGTGTTCAATAAAGAGTAGGAGAGTTTCAACAGAGAGTAGGAGCACTTACAGAATCAAACATTTTAACGGGTTCTTACCGCGTTTTGGTATATTTGAGTTCCCGATATTTCGGCAGTGTTACAACTGCCATGATCACGGGATGAACCCGTTAAAATGTTTAATTCTAGATTAAATAATAACCGCGTCACTCTCAAAAAGTGTATCACTTACGATAGGTTCAACAGAGAGTAGGAACACTTTACTATAGGTTCAACAGAGAGTAGGAGCACTTTACTATAGGTTCAACAGAGAGTAGGAACACTTTACTATAGGTTCAACAGAGAGTAGGAACACTTTACTATAGGTTCAACAGAGAGTAGGAACACTTTACTATAGGTTCAACAGAGAGTAGGAACACTTTACTATAGGTTCAACAGAGAGTAGGAACACTTTACTATAGGTTCAACAGAGAGTAGGAACACTTTACTATAGGTTCAACAGAGAGTAGGAACACTTTACTATAGGTTCAACAGAGAGTAGGAACACTTTACTATAGGTTCAACAGAGAGTAGGAACACTTTACTATAGGTTCAACAGAGAGTAGGAGCACTTTACTATAGGTTCAACAGAGTAGGAACACTTTACTATAGGTTCAACAGAGAGTAGGAACACTTTACTATAGGTTCAACCGAGAGTAGGAACACTTTACTATAGGTTCACACGAGAGTAGGAGCACTTTACTATAGGTTCAACAGAGAGTAGGAACACTTTACTATAGGTTCAACAGAGAGTAGGAACACTATACTATTGGTTCAACAGATAGTAGGAACACTTTACTATAGGTTCAACAGAGAGTAGGAACACTTTACTATAGGTTCAACCGAGAGTAGGAACACTTTACTATAGGTTCACACGAGAGTAGGAGCACTTTACTATAGGTTCAACAGAGAGTAGGAACACTTTACTATAGGTTCAACAGAGAGTAGGAACACTTTACTATAGGTTCAACAGATAGTAGGAACACTTTACTATTGGTTCAACAGAGAGTAGGAACACTTTACTATAGGTTCAACAGAGAGTAGGAACACTTTACTATAGGTTCAACAGAGAGTAGGAACACTTTACTATAGGTTCAACAGATAGTAGGAACACTTTACTATTGGTTCAACAGATAGTAGGAACACTTTACTATAGGTTCAGCAGAGAGTAGGAACACTTTACTATAGGTTCAACAGAGAGTAGGAACACTTTACTATTGGTTCAACAGATAGTAGGAACACTTTACTATAGGTTCAACAGAGAGTAGGAACACTTTACTATAGGTTCAACAAAGAGTAGGAACACTTTACTATAGGTTCAACAGAGAGTAGGAACACTTTACTATAGGTTCAACAGATAGTAGGAACACTTTACTATTGGTTCAACAGATAGTAGGAACACTTTACTATAGGTTCAGCAGAGAGTAGGAACACTTTACTATAGGTTCAACAGAGAGTAGGAACACTTTACTATTGGTTCAACAGATAGTAGGAACACTTTACTATAGGTTCAACAGAGAGTAGGAACACTTTACTATAGGTTCAACAGAGAGTAGGAACACTTTACTATAGGTTCAACAGAGAGTAGGAACACTATAATGTTTCTCTAGTGCACTGCCTTAATGGAAATAAAGTTCGCTTCCGGATACCGGATAGGCAGTGGACTACTTGTTCCTTTTCATAATACGGTAATTGTTTACTATTTCATTTGCTTTTTTTTGTTTATTTTAAATTATTTTTTGTTTCTTCCACTAGGTACATGGTTAATTTTTAAAAATTATTTGAAGAAGACTTTTGAAGGAAATATATTTTATTTTAGTTTTAGGTAATTATTTTTATTTAAATTTAATTTTTTTAATAGTCACATCCTTAATTATTACTTTTTTTTGGCTTGATGCATGACTTTAGTTGTATAATGGCCTTTATATACAGTTCTTTTTATCACTGTATACAGGGTGTCCCGTAAACCGACATCAACCCGGCGGATGCTGATAGGTTAGGTCATGACTAAGCAGAATATAAAAATTTGACTTTAGTAAAAGTGTCTTAGTTTTCGAGATATTGACAGTTTTAACACAGATACTGCATAGAACATTTGTAGCCGTGGCACTCAAAATAGTGACGTAAGCTAAAGAGTTTCACGAATTTCATAAAACTTTTCGTATCACGAAAACTAAGAACCTTTTCCTAAAGTAAAATGTTGACAGATTGATTGATTGGCTGATTAATTTAATTTTTTTTTTATTTTAGTATATTCTGGTTAGGCACAAACTAACCTATCAAGCATCCCCCGGGTTGACGTCGGTTTACGGGACGACACCCTGTATATTTTAAAGCGTATTTATTTTAATGTTTTAGTTGCGCCATCAGAGTGTAAATTTCTAGGTGTGCAGTGCAATATTTGTTAAGATTACGTATGATCATTTTCTTGCCGACTGCTTTTTTTCTCTTGCGGCCTCAAGATGACGTTTTAGAATGCGTTTGAAGAGTTTTCGTTTATTAATGATCTTACACTTTTGCAGAAACGCCCATTAGAGTTAATCCTCCATTAAATATCTTGCTAGCTTTTACTACGTCAACAAGACAAAAAGTGACATCAATAAATTTAATGGAGGATTAACTTTAATGAGCGTTTCTGCAACTGAGGGTTAATCACCTCCGTAAATATTGCACTCCTTGAAAGTTACTCCCTGCATAGAGCTCTCTTCTCTCGAAAAAATCTTATATTTTATTATATCGAAATACAGGGTGAAATTGATATCATTAGCATTCTTTTAAACTAAGAGTCTACCCGTCAAACTGAACAACTATTACTAAACGAAAAAACCAGCTGGTTCCATACTAAACTGCAATGCCCACTAGATTTCTTTTTTGCTCCGATCGGTTTGCTCCCATAGTAAAAGTTGTTCAGTTTGATGGGTAGACTCTTAGTTTAAAATTATGCGTATGATATCAATTTCAACCTGTACATTTCACGTATTCTTCCTATGTTCAGGGGTGCTATTTAAAATTTCATACCATTATAAGTTTACGAAAACGATATGCATTTTTAATCTTTTTGAATTTTTGGCATGTGAATTATTTTAGAATGTGAAATCCAAAAATAACACCCAGTTTCTAGACGAACTATTTTCTTACCTAAAAGTTGTATTTGACGACAATTTTGAATTTCTTTTTAGTTGCGGTACAACTATACTACAACTTTAAATGGATGGATCTGTTCTATTTACTACATTAAATTAAAAAGTTGTCAATTTCATTTTAAGAATTTAGATTTCTAAGTGCAATATATCTTGGGTTTTTTTTTTCATTTATACATGGTGTTTGAAATGTTATTTACAAAATGGGATCAATATAAATATATTTTTAGTTTGATAATGTGATTAGCATTTAAAACCTAAAAATACCGTAGAACATGTTGACAATTTTTATTTTACCTGTTATGTTGTGGTAGAAAATAAACAATAACTTAAAAAAGTGAGTCATGCTCGAGCACGGAAGGGTCCTTATAAGGTGGTAAGAAACAATATTACCAAAAAAAAAAGATTTTTTTCCTCCGGGATGCTTAGCTCAATCCCGACACGAATTTGATCGGCTTATATTATTTGTTGTTTTACCTTAGAGTACCTATGATTGATGATGATTGATCCTGGCTACTGGAAATCCGTATATTGTGACGAATTACAGAAATAGGCTAAATTTAATAGCAAAATAATCAAACGAAATTACAACTGAATGGAAAACAAAAAAGTTATAAGCTATTGAAAAATAGTTTTTATCATCTTCTATCTCTTTCATGCAAAACAGGTGTTTGTATGACACGTCGTCATGATTTGTATTACAATACTCAATTATGACGTCACTTGTTATACAGGGTGAAATTGATATCATTACCATCCTTTTAAACTAAAAGTCTACCCATCAAACTGAACAACTTTTACTATGGGAGCAGACAGATCGGAGCAATAAAAATATCTGCTGTTCCTGATGCAACAGCAGATTTTTTTTTGCTCCGATTGGTTTGCTCCCATAGTAAAAGTTGTTAATTTCGATAGGTAGACTCTTAGTTTAAAAGGATGCTAATGATATCAATTTCACCCTGTATATTCCTCCCGCTCTAATCGTAAATTTTGAACACTCTAACAATCAAAGAGTTTTTAAAAAAGTAATAAAAAATTTTGGCCATCAACTAAGTTTGAAGCTTGAATGTAATACAGTTTTTATTATAGAGCATAAACAGAAAACCTCGATTCTTGTACCATAAATATTTTACTTTTTGTTTATATAGGCTAGTGATGAATCTCTTCAAACGCCATGTATATTTATGTATTTTACAATTATCATAACTTATACATTTTAAAATTAAGTATGTATTTTATAATTATTTCTATGTACCTATTTAAAAAATAAAGCTAAAACATGCTTAAGTTTGAAATTCGGCTATTCACAAAAAAACAGTATTATAGAAAATTTTGGACTTAATTTATAAATTTAGTAATTATTTAAATAGGTTTAGAGTTTACACATTGATATCAGTATTTAATATTTATAGTTTTTAGATATTTTACTATCGGCGGTCTGACTGCCTAAACCTCGTCAGTAAAATATGACCACACCTTTATGTAACACCCTGTATATACAGGGTATTCGCAGCCAAATCGTAAAATTCGCCGCAATATATAACGGCTAGCCATTTTGAAAAAATAACCGTTTCTAATTACGGCGGATCAACGTTTAGCCAGATTGTCATAGCGATAGATTCTATAAAAAAGCCGCTCCCGTTTAGCCGTATTGTAATCAAGTTGCCGTGAAAGGTAGGTAAATAAAATAAACTTAAGCTCTTAAGAACACTGTTTCTACCCGTATTTGATACGTTTTCTCTATTAAAACAATTAATATTTACACCTTTCACTGACACAATCAAGGTATTCGACGCCATTGGTGTAGTTATGGTAGGCAGCGCCGCTAGAATTAGATATATAAGGTCTAACAAAATTAGGTGAAACTATTTTAAGGGGATGATCAAACCATCAAACTAAACAACTTTCTCTATGGGACCGATATTGAAATCGCGAAAAAAAAATCAGCTGTTCCATACAAACCTACTCAACCTAAATGTATGGGACAGCAGATTTTTTTTTCAAAGTTCAATATTGGTCCCATAGATAAAGTTGTTCAGTTTGATGGTCTGATCATTCCCTTAAAATAGTTTCACCTAATTTTGTTAGACCTTATATAAACTAAAAATTCAATTTATTTATTCAACAACTTACACTAACAGTACAAACAAGACACATGTAAGTTTTAGTCATTTGATAATTAAAATTACATTATTTCTTAGATAATAAATTCGAGCGGTAAATCATTAAATAAATAAATAATTTATAACATTTAGAACAAATTAAATTAGAATTAGACATGCATGTCAAAGAATATTAGATTACATTTTTATAGTCAGTTTCATAATTATTAAACATGTCAAAATATTAATCATAGTTAAGAGCAATGGGGGAAATATCCACCACAGAGCTTCTAGCTGATACTGAGCCTAAATAATAATGATAAAGCGCAATGATGAGTAAAAATGATAAAGCGGTAATTCATGACCTGAAAAATTATATTACGGCTAGCATTTTTAAGCAGCATTCAATACGGTAACGGCTGACGTTTGATCAGCCGTAATACTATTCCGGCTAAACGTTAACCGCCGTAATACAAAACGGCTCTATTTTTTTAAATGGCTAGCCGTAATGTAATGCGGCGAATTTTACGATTTGGCTGCGACATACACATTTAGATTTTTGAAAATCAATAACCAGTAAAATCTTATTAATAGCCGAAACGGGGCGATACGTAAAAAATAAGAGCGACAGAGACTTTAAAAATGTATTTTTATTAGTCAGATGTCGTTTCTTTTTTATAAGGAACTTGAACGAGGTTTCGCCAGTCGTCCGTCTAGTATACATGTAGAAATGTATAATTATGAATGTACGTCAATTCTTCGTCAACTTGTATACGTCTTACATATCAATGTTAGTTACTTATTGTATACACGCTGAAACTTTCGAGCTATCATTTAAGACCACAGATCAAAAAAAACTAAAGGGAGATGTGAAAAGGGGGCCGGGCCAGTGTCGCAGCAATATGCGCAAAAACGGAACACATTGCTCGCGACAGTAATGATTCAATATATTATGAGGCTGAAAGCCAGTCGAGATATTATGTGTAAATAGTTTACAATGCTTGCGTAGTACTAAAGATTATTCGAACGTTGAGTTCTGATACCGCAATGGATAATGAGCACATTCGAGCTAACAAAATACATTCCATCGCGTGGTACTGGTGGTGATGCGACACTCGGTTTCGTACTCAGCGCGTTGGTTCGCATCTCTCTAGATCTCTATGTTTAAGACTAATCCGTGCATCCTGTTCGGTGCCGCTATCATTCTAATATTATCATAAAGTAGGGTTCGAAACGATAAATATACGTTAACTAATTTGTTAACCAAAAAGTTAGCGATGTCACGCCATTCGCGAAAAAAAAGCTTACAAACATGCAATAATTTTTCTCACTGTTTTCCAATCTTTTTCTGTTGTTTTTCTCAATTATTTTTTTAAATTGTGATACGAAAAGGAAATGCCGATAACTAGGCGCTTTTTGGCATGGATACGAGTGGTTTAAAGCGAAGACAGCATTTTAGAAATTTTAGTTAGAAATTTTTACTCAAAACTAAGAATTAGCTGATAATTATTAAAGAAATTAATTATTTTGATAATTTCGAACCCTGCAATAAAGCCAATCCGTGCATCCTGTTAGCTGCCACCCATCCAGTTCAGTGTTTCATTCTAATATAAATAAAATGGGCGGGCGGGACTCACATTTACTTGAAAATAGAGTATATAAATTATAATAAAGATAAAAATTTGCATGTTGTTTATAGAGATCTTAGATGAGTAGCTTGAAGCGCGAGAAGACTTTCTCTCCTTTTATCTCGCTTGGAAACACAGCTAAGCTAAGGCGCAACAGGGCTGCGTTCCGAACCTGCGCCCCAGGTGCACCCCGAGTGCAACTTTTCGCACTAACGCCGTTCTGTGCCTCGGTGAAAAACGTTCTATTGCAACTCGGTTGTCACAACTCAACCGTTCCGAACCTCTGACGGGTTGCAACTTTTAACCATCAAATTCGATGGTTAAAAAACACTCTGACGTTTTGATTATCTGTGTTTACTTGACTTTTCGCTCGTTTTGAATAAAAGTTTGTTTTTCAAATTATTTTTATTTACTTTTTGATTCGCTTACATGGAAGATGAGTTTTTTTTATAGTTTTTGGAAATTATCGAACCCCATATTACTGTCAATGTCAAAATTTGAGGTTATAAAACAACCGTGATCGTTCCGTACCTCATAGCGAGTTGAAAAATTGGCGTGGTCGTTCCGTACCATAGAGCGAATTGAAAAAACAACCGCACCCAAAGGTCGTGAACGCAGCCCAGCGCTATCTATGTCGCGTGCCCATTATAAACCCATTGAATGTAGGTATCTATATTTCTGGAAGCTCGAAAGTAAATGTGTTTAAATTTACGTTTAAAATTTTAAATGTAGTGACAAAGTCGATGAGTCAGGGTTAAACGAATTTAATATATCGCTTATTCCTATGCTAGTTCCCTGATTGTTGTAATTATAAAACTTCAGCTTCGTTAGATTAAAAATGAACATAAAAATATGCTCACGAATATATTCCCCGAGGGGTAGGCAGAGATATTCTGAAAACTCTGAACATGCTCCTTTCACTAGTAGTACCGAAACTCTGTCCAGTGTGACAGAGAGTGAGCCCGTCGCCACTAAATAAAATTTTACAAAAAGAAATAAACCTAAAGTTTAAGCCCGCACAGGTTTTATTCATCTGTGATTTCGGGGGTGTGGGGGATAAATCCCAAATGTTGCCCCCTCAGGATACGAGTGTGAAAAAAACCAGCCCCTCTAGCATGTAGAGGGCACGTCCGGGCTATAATGACCAAGCATTATATGATTCAGGGTTCGACGATTTTACTAAAAATCGTTATTCGAAGATTACTTCAAAAACTCCCCTGTTATGTTTAGGGGGTATGAAAATGTCTTGTCTTGTTGAATCGAATCGATGAGTTGTATTTATAAAACACTTATTATGACAGCAACTGTCAAACTTAATGTTTTTATTAGAATTTTAAAAAGTTATATAATCTGGTTCCTAAGAATATGTTTCTCATGGAAATAAAACAATTAAGGCCAAGGCCACACGGAGGCGGTTTTGCGGGAAAGCGGGTCGCAGGCGGACCTGCGGGAAGCGCTCGGTTTTATGTGTGTTTTGTTGTGTATGGTGTGGTGTGGTAGTAAAGTTGGAGTTTGTATGTACCCTGCCGCACAGAAATACGCGCGGGTCCGGAGATATTCGCTTCCCGCAAGTCCGCCCCCGGCCCGCTTTCCCGCAAAACCGCCTCTGTGTGTCCTGGCCTTTAAGGAAAGTTTAAAGTTGATAAATTGATGTTTATGGATGTTGATCGGTGTTTTAAATGTTGAACGATGACGTTTTAGTGATGAAATATTGTTAGCTTTCTACCATCCAAAGGCGCGGCGCGACGTACAGGAAGGCTATTTTATAGAGAAGATGTGTGTTGTAGAGTTTCTGGCAGCATTTTTCGTTGTAGAGACAATGGAACATCTTCCGACGCGGTGGAAGAGTCAAAAATGACGTCAGAAAACTGATAAATGAAGTGAAATGAACGATTGCAGTGTAACATGTCTGACACCAGGGCTCTGCCCACACGATAAGAAGAAGAAGTGTAATGTGATATTATTTTGAATAAAACATTTTGTTTTTGAGCATCTTGTTAGTGTTAGCCAGAGCGACGATAGCCCATACGGAAGAGAGCTAGCGCCTCAATCCTGAGGACGCGGTTCGATTCCTGGCCTGTACCACTAAGTTCTTCGGAATTTATGTACGGTTGTATGTATCATTTACTAGCTCGGCGGTGAAGGAAAACATCGTGAGGAAACCTGCATTCCCGAGGATGAAAAGAAAATACCATAAGTTCGGAGGTATGCGAAAAATATGGGTGAGCTTGGGGCGAACACAAAGGACCAGCGCTGGTCTCCGTGTTACATAACGACCCTTGCTTGCAATAGCCCAACCACAAATAATAATAATAGTGTTAGCCCATTTGTATCACGTTACGATATCCAGGGCGTAACAGAAGCCGTTTTTTACATAATTGGCATTGACTAGCATGTTGGTATGAATATGTTATGGTGACAACTGACAAGTTGTAGGTAATTTGGAACACTATTGTCCCTTTAACGACGGGAAGATAACCAGCTGATTCATTCCAAGAATTTTATTTAACGTCCAAATCAGCGTGAAAGAATATTTATCTAACAATATTTCTTCAGTAAAACTTATGGTTATTTAGGTGCGTTTGTCGACCAATTTACTATAGTAGACCATGAAAGTAGGCTGTAGAACAAGATATCCCAAAATTAAACTAATCTGTACATTGAAAATATTTACAAAACTCGGCCTACTATGCCCTCCGGTTTAGTTCAGGCGCATAATAGACTAAGAGATAAGTGTAATTTTGCAACCATCAGCAGCAAGGCTGATTCAGTGTTTATGGGGTGTAGAACATCTCTGTGATGGAGATGGACCAAGTCTGCCCGCATAACTTCAGTTGGTTTAGGAGTTACAGACGTTTAAAGGTCAGTAAGAAATTAACGTCCAGCTGAAAGGCTGATCGTAAGATATTATTGTAGTGTGCACTGTAGCTATGTATAAAGTACAAAAACTGAAATGGTTCATCCCTATCACAGAGATGCTCTACACCTCATTAACACTGCATCAGCCTTGCAGCTGATAGTTGCAAAAGTACACTTATCTCTTAGTCTATAATGTCTACATTCGCAAAAGGTCAACTTGACGCAAAACGTAACACTGTAAGAATTACAGCGTAAATGTGTGCCCAAGTTACAGTGGTGGGAATGAGGGTGAAGCCAAACGAGCGTAATTTTATGAGTTGTGAGTCGCGTATTTTGAGTCAGTTTCATATAAAATCCGGGAATACATTGTCTATGACCTCAGCCTTTATATGAAACGGACTCAAAATTCGCGACTCACAACACAAAAAATTACACTCATTTGGCTTCACCCTAAAAGTAGGCCTCTAAGAGCGTGTGATATGCACACAAGCTATTTTTGAGTATAGGCGTTGACGGGACGATATCGCCCCTATATTGCCGCGATATCTTCGCGATATTTCTGGGATCAATCAGTATTGAGGCGATAACGCTCAGCGAAAATTGCAGCGTTTCAGTTGCGACGTGGTGACGGTGCAGTAGCGATATCGCCTACCCTCAAAATACTGTATGGGTCTAAAGTAGATAGAAAAGATAACAAGAATGATGCTGTTATTCCAAAATTTGTGAACATTAAAGTAAAACTACAGGGTACACAGTTGCATTACTTTAAGGGGTGATTTGTACCCATGATACTGAACAACTTTCCTTTAGAAACCAACCAAACATAAGAAATTCGCAAAAAAAAAAATCGGATTTTTATATAAGGTCTATCAAAATTAGGTGAAACTATTTTAAGGGTATGCTCAGACCATCAAACTGAACCACTTTCTCTACGGGACCAATATCGAAATCTCGAAAAAAAAATCTGCTGCCCCATACATTTGAGTCACGTTGTGTTTGCAGTTTTGTATGGGACATCAAATTTTTTTTTCGCGATTCCGATTTTGGTCCCATAGAGAAAGTTGTTCAGTTTGATGGTCTGAGCATACCCTTAAAATAGTTTCAGCTAATTTTGTTAGACCTTATATAAATGTTCGATCAGCTGATTGCATTTAGTATGGAAAGGTAACATTTTGTTTTGCTAATTTCCTATAGGTTTCTTAGAGAAAGTTGTTCAGTATCATAGGTACAATCACCCCTTAAAGTAATGCAGCTATTTACCCTAGCACCCTGTATAGATAGGTAAAAAAATATTTAGCAAAAATAACATTTAATGATAGGTTTTGACGTGGCTAGATCATGCCAAAGTGAAGTAAAAAAACCAATTCTACTTACATCAAATTACAGAAACCGTCCTCGAATTAATTTTAACCTATTTACACATTTTGAAAAAAAAAACGAAATTATTTTTGAAATCGGGTCCATGAAATTTGCATTTTTCTCTTTATGATCTTTTTTAGGAATTAAGCTATTTTTGAATGTTAATGTTATGTCTAGATGTAAAACTTTACATTATACTATACCTAATTGTAAGAAAAAACTTTTTTTTTACGTGAGCAAACGAAAAAAAGTTTTTTTTCCCAAAAAAACTAGACTTAAAATAATTAAGTTTGAATATATCGAAGGTCTGCACTGTCACAAAATAATTTTCATGCTTGTTTTGAGGATTTTTCAAAATAATGTAACATGGATTTATTTTTGGAATGTAAAGAAAAAAATATTTTTTGCAGTATTCGTTTTTTTTGTATAATTGGGTGCTAATATTTTAAAATTTAAGTACATTGTGAAGACATGACAATTTTTAATTGTAAGTTTATTTTGTTGGTAGTGTTGTTTTAGAGAAAATATCATTATTTGCCTTGCCTTCTCGTCATAAGCTACGACAATATAGTAGGTCGAAAATGTGAGTTTAGCATGCGATTGCCGATTCCTAAGGCGCGGTTTATACAGAAGAGACGTGTGGCGGTGGCGGATAGTCAAAGTAACACAATATTAAACCTTATAGTACGTAGCATAGCGTCTTTTCGAGAATTACGCCCGTGACACGCCCGCGATACCAGGCGACGTCGTCTGGAGGCGCGGGTGCGATTCTCCAAACGACGCTATGCTGCGTACAAGGTTTAATATTGTGTTACTTTGACTATCCGCCAGCGCCACGCGTCTCTTAAGCGGTTAAGTGAGCACTACGTTCTCGCCAAGAACAGCCGAGAGTGTGAATGTAGTAATTTTCCTTGAAAGTTCTCGCCGAGGAGTTCTCGCGAGAGTGAAGTGCCTGCTTAAGAAAACAGTAATGTGAGAGTAAAACCACTAGATCCAGTCTTATCAGAATAACTTTTAATGAATAAAATGGCTACAGAACCCTATTATGGGCTTGCCCGAATCGCTCTTAGCCGGTTTTTGCTTACAATATACTTACACCGGATTCAGAAATGATTGTTTATACGTAACTTTTACTTTTATAGTTGCTAGCAGGCGGAGGAAAGTCGCCTTTTGGTGGCTTTTTCGGATTCAGTTTGCATAGAATGTGCTGCCATCTTTTAAATACTTCGCAGAACTATGAAAAAAAAGATTTTATTGTCTATGTCAATGTCTAAGTGACAAATTCACAAAATGGCTACCTATCTTACGTAATGTGCGGGTCGTTTGTAGTTTTCGTTCAATTTCGTGCCAATTTAGTGATGTTCTGGAGTTTCTGTTGTTCTCTTACCAATGTTTAGATTACAGGAATAGTAAGGATACTGGAATTTCACTCGATCGGTGCGGGATTGAACGAAATCTAACATTCAAAACAATAATATCCATCGGGATGAGTAGATGTATAGCATAGGTTGAATTATTGTCGGTGAAACATAGATGGCGCTAGCTAGCTTTCAATTTGACATAAGGTGGATGCATCATGTTGCCACGAGTGAGTTCTCCTTTCTAATATACTTATATTACTTTTTGGTTGCTAGTTTAAAATGGTTCTTTAAAACAACACTACGCATTGTTAAGTTTACTGTACCTAGCTTAAAAACATCATCGATATTTAAAAAATCTGGAATATGAATCATAGTTTGTTAACAAAATATTAAGCTCAATAAATGTTACTTGATTCTTTTGTGATCGATACGTTAAAGGCAGCGTGGAGTACCTACAGAGGTACAATCGAATGTGAAACCGGTGGGGATGGGATGGCAACGCGACATAGCAAAGCCACTCGTTATCACTCTCTTTCAATTCATCATCATATCGTATGGATAGTTTCCTTCGAAAACAGGCAAGACAAGGAAGTCGCACGCCGTGTCGACAACGCCTGGAAGAGCTACTGGTCCATGAAGGAGTTAATGAAGGGTAAACTCCCGCTATCCCTCAAACGAAGACTCATCGACATGTGTATCCTGCCTATCCTAACCTACGGTGCCCAGACCTGGTCTCTCACTGAGTCTCAAAAGTCCAAACTCAAGGTTTGCCAGAGGGCAATGGAGCGTAGTATACTGGGTGTTAAAAGAACGGATCATGTCAGAAACACTACACTGCGCTCCAAAACACGAATAGCCGATGTTGGAGAAAAATCCGCCAGATTAAAGTGGGATTGGGCCGGCCATGTCTGTCGAATGCACAAGGAAAGGTGGGCAAGAATAGTAACGCCCTGGATCCCAGAAAACGGTCGTCGGCGTCCAGGTCGTCCTAGGAAGAGGTGGCGGGACGATCTGGATGCTTTCGATGACGCGTGGCCAGAGCATGCCCAGGACAGAGATGGTTGGAGGATGAAAGGGGAGGCCTTTGCCCAGCAGTGGGATGAAGAGGGCTAGAAAAAAAAAATCGTATGGCATTTTTTATCTTCCTGCTTAGAATAGAATAGAATATCATTAATTTTTGCGAATATGGGTACATAGACAAAACAGAGATGTTATATTTAATTTGTTCCGTACATATTCTGCCATTTATGGCGTGAAAATAGTTTGTTACAATAGTCATAGTAAGTCAAACAGACAAGAATATTACGTATTTAAAACATCAAAATTATCAGTCAATCAATCAATCAAATGTTTATTTTGCATACTAAGTGTACAATATGATCTTAAAAATAATGTTACAGTGCACTTACAACTTAGCCACCTTTTAAGGTATTGCAAAAGGAGTTAGAGAAAGAATTATAGTAATTAAAAGAAAGAATGATACTTAATTATAACAAATTGGCCTTCATTATAAGATTACAATATTATATTTAAAATGTCAAAATATGAACTGTGGGAATCGTTTTATACGACGAATCGAATGTCAAGGAATCAAAGTTGAATATTGAGCCTGCCATCAGATATACCTAGATTAGATCCGGGGAGGTCTAAATTTGAAGGTCAAGGTGTTTTAGCCAGTCTTCCGCTGCCGGGGTTAATCTATAGAGTTCATTAATTACACCGGGGAAACGGCGCAAGGTGCACTCATTTACCACATGGGTGAGGGTTTGGTCAGGTGCCCCGCAGTCGCACATCGGTGACTCCCTCAGGCCCCACTTGTAGAGATGGTGGTTGTTCCTTCCATGGTTAGTTTAGCTTAGCCCAGGTCTTCCGGTCCTTATTAAAACCAGCCGGTTTGACAGTCGGGTCGCGCACGAGGTTTGCATGCAGATGGTCAAAGAGGCCCCAATCTGACCGCCATGCAGTATTAATATCGTACTGGGAGTGAATTCGGTCTTTCACTTGACGCGTAACAGAGAGAGGGAGAAAAAGTACAAGCAAATGTAAAACCTGTGGGGATGGCATGGTAATGCGACATATCCAAGTCGCCCCTATCTCTCTCTTTAACCTAGAGATAAGGCGCGGAATACGTTGTCGCACACATCATGCTAGGCACAAGCAATAATGGAAGAAACATTTTTAATGTGTACTTTTTTAAATTCGCAAATAAAATCAAGAATAATGGATTTTTTCTATTGAGCTCTATATTTTGTGAATACATTTTTATATGCATACTTTATACACTATTATGAGGTATATATTTTATGTTTAATTTAATAATTATATTTTATTGCTAATAGTTTTATTATAATTATTATAATTGCGAGGGAAATATGGATGTGACTATATTAAGAATTTAATATACAATACACGTATACAACGATCAGGAAAAATGTGCGAGTTACATATTTCGACGCTATTTTGTAAGAGGCAAGGTTTATTTTGCACTTCACTTCAATCCATTCTGAAATTGCTACAATTTATTTCTACTACAACTGCACTCTTAGCCTAACGGCCTAGCCATTTAAAGAACAGAGCCATTTTGTATTCCGGCGGATGAACGTTTAGCCGGATTGTCATTGCGATATGTTCTACAATACGGCGGCCCACGTTTAGCCGCATTGTAAGATGTCGAGGTGCATTCAGCCGTGTTTCATTCCCGCTAAACGTTAATCTGCCAAAACGAAAAACGGCTCTGTTTTTTAAAACGGCCAGCCTTTTTGTTGTCATTCAGGAAGTGCACCTTTTAGAGCACATGACCCTTTCGTGAAAGCGTAGTAATTGAGTTGAATAATTCGATATGTGCACAATTATTCTTAATTTATACAAGGTTTAAACTTAAATGCGATACATATTTTAGAGTGTGCTTTAGACCATCAAACTGAAAAACTTTCACTGTGTAGAAAAACAAACCAACGACAATCAACCAACAATAACCAAGCAACAACAATAACCAACCAACATCGAAATCGCTGACGTTATGTAGCTCGCACATTGGTCCTCATAATTTTTTATTATAAAATGACAATTTAAGAATGCATGAATGTATGTTTCGACGTTTATAATACAAGTTTATGTGACAAACATGTTTTGTTATTTATTAAAAAAGTTGTCTTTGTAAACTATTAAACATACAAACACATACATGTCATACGAGACTGATTCTATTGGGACTAGATAGTTTATCAAACAATATCTGCGGCTGTAGCATGGCACTCTGCCATGCATATGATATAGCGCTCAATATAGCGCTCTTTCTATTTGCGTGCGACCGAACGAGATAAGACGCATTATACTGGGTGTAAGGAAAAGTATTTTATGATTATTTGGTTGTAAGGGCTTGGTCAATGACCAATAGCTACCGCGACCTGAACAGATCTATTGTAGCTGTCACCCTTGACCTAAAGGTCATTTCCTAAGTCCACGGACTTCATGAACCGTGCTATGCTTTTAGAGGTGAGGTCCATAATGTCAATAGGTGTTACCACGTACCCACCTAGATGGCGACTCCTGCTGAGCACTTCGCATTCGCAGAGGAGGTGTATGGGCGTTTCCTCTGCTTCACAGCAGAATCTGCAAGTGGGTGAATCTACAAGCCCCATTCTGTGTAGATGTTTGTTTAACTTGCAGTGTCCTGTTAAGGCTAAAAGCATTAAGTCGCTGCGGTTTGAATTGATGGCATCCGAGGAATGTCTGTTTGAGAAGCCGGTCACAAGTTCTTTTGCATGCCTCAGTCCTGGTGTATCCGACCAGAGCTTACGGCTTTGGTTCACGGCCCATTCCAAGGAAAAGTATCATTAACCTTTAAACCACATACTGTACTCATCAAACTGAACAACTTTTACTATGGGAGCAAACCTTTCGCAAAAAGGAAGGCAGATAGTCATCTAACGGTTTAACTATGAGTTGGACCATTTCCATTGAATTTTTGAAAGAGTCTTTTTGACATAAATACATTTACAAAGACAATTTTTTCCCAAAAATCCTGTCACGAAAATGCAACACAGACGGTCGTTTTTTGTTTTTAATTTATTTTTCCATAAAATTTCTTTTTTTATCAATAAATTTTTCATTACAAGCCGGGCACACATTTGCCTTTCATAGTCTGTGCTGCCTTTTTGGCGATTTCGGGTTCAATCTGTTTTTATTTTTTTCATTTCAATTTTTTTATCTGACGACCGTCTCCATATTTGACTAATGTGTTGCATTTTCTTTCTCTTTCCCGATTCCCGTGATGCTGTGGCAACAACTACGAAACAACATAAAAAAAAAACGAACAAAAACAAAACAACATCAATCTGTTCTCAACACACTACATAACAAAACTAATAACATATTCAATAAACAACGAACTCAACATTTTACAAAAATAAAACTCTTAAACAATAATTCAAACTGACAACTAATAATACAACAACTTTAAAACAATAATAACAACAATTAATACACAAAAACTACAATAAATACATTAAATTGAAAACGCAACAACAATTAAACAACACTACACAAACAAATCCCAACGCGCAACAACCAATCAAACAACACTAAAAAACAATTAAACAACAATCGAACAAACGCCACAACAACAGTTACTTCAACGCGTCGACGCCGGGCGCCGAGAGCAGCTACATGGACGGTGACCTACTCGATCAGATTCGCAGCTTCGGAGCTGACGTCGCTCTCGATGACTTTGAGTTTTACCCGGACATGAGCATGAAGTAAGGTAAGTTATTATTAAACAATCAAACAACAGCCATTTCAACTGGTAAGCTATTATTTTATTTAGGGTTAATTTCCACTGAAAGAGCAGGGGTCGGCAGCGCGCGAATGTCCTGCCATAATAGCCCAGTCATTTTACGGAGTTTTGTTAGAAGGGGTAGGGACTAATTATTAATTGGACTTTTAAACTTTAACCGGCACCATTTAGTGACAAAAAGACTATCTTAAAAAATATTAAAATAAAAATCGCTACGTAACATAGAAATCAAAATTGTGTTTCCCAGAATGATTTTTAATTAATAATATTAATATCAATGCACTCATTTGACTTAGATTTAACAATATAAATTATTTTTTGCAATAAAACAGGCAATAAGATTTTCAAAAAATGAGGTATTTATTATAAAATACGAATGAATTTTTCAAAACCTTCTATGTAGCTGAAAATATTTACACCATATTTGAAGTATGTAATAATGGTAAAGACTTAAATATTTAAAAAAAATATTTACCATCTGGTTTTTTAGAACGAGATAATTGCAAAATTTTAAAATTGGAACTGTTGCTTTAGTAATTTTTTTTTTATTTTCGTATATTTCTAGCCTTAAATTGGCTCTTCAATATCATACCGAAAAAAAAAATATCAATTATTAATTAGTCCCGGCTCAAACTGTAAAATAACATGACATTCTTAAAATCTTTTAGTTCGACACAATATGGCTCTGAGCCCTTTTTTTTTATCTTCAACATCTCGGCTTTGTTATAGGTAAGAATGTATATACTTGTTAGGCGTGGCGTGGGTAGCCCCAACACGGTGGACTGACGACCTGGTGAAGGCGGCGGGAACCCGTTGGAACAGGGCAGCGCAGGACCGATCGTTGTGAGCCTTGGGGGAGGCCTATGTCCAGCAGTGGACAGGATTGGCTGAGATGATGATGATGATAGACATGTTGTTATATTTACAAATTCATTATTAGTCTTGCTTACTCTCTAGGTTAGTACACAGAAAATAATATTCGCAACATGTTTCGTCATAAAAAAATACAAAGAACAATGTGCAGTTTTGTATGGACCCTGGGCCCAGTACTGTAGCACTTTCTTACCTAGTTTAAATTAAAGACCTGAATAATATAAAAAATTTATTATTTGGCAGAAAACTGTAACGCGTTAAATAAAAAAGTTACAGCCGTTTAAAAATTCAATCAATTACCTATATGAATGCTAATATTTTGTTACCTAATAATGCCCAAACAGTAGAAGAAAGAGTATGGTACTATGGGAGCTTGCCAAAACCAAACATAAACCGCCCGAGACCCACAACCAAACATCCAACGCCCAACACCCACCACACCAGGCATCACCCACCAACCACCAGGCAACACCCACCACCCAACACCCAGTTATGCTGCCGTATAATAAAATGTTGATCTTATTCAGGCCTTTAATTTAAAGTAGATAAAAAAGCGCTACAGTGCTGGGCCTTTCTGCCCCTTGTTCTTTAAAATCCGCGTCACGCATCGTCAAAAGAAAGTAAAAGATCAACAAGTCAATGTTTTACATAATCAAGTTTCAAACATTTTTTATTCAAATGTGAAATGGCCGAACAACATTGATGACCTAATAATAAAATAATTCTCAGATGGACAAGTTCTAACAGAATATAACTCATAAACTTAATATTACTGCCGTAAGTAACACAGTGTGCGAATGAGATTCCGACCTTACCGAAAAACCTACGCGTGCGAAAGAGATTATAATATAATAGCCGTAAAACCACTTTTAAACAATGAAGTCTCGGTTGGTATCCTGTTAAAAAATTATCGCTTATTATTTTATGATTTTCTTTATATTTCATTTTGTGTTTTATCAAACAAATATAAAAAATCATTACAGTATCATATTCTGTGTTGGAATGCAGTGTAACTTGTACCAGCAAATCAAATACAGAGAAGTTTCAAAGGTAAATACCATTAGTACAGTACTACTTACATAATACTTTTTCATATATGTTATTCTTAAAATTATTTCGTAATACATCATTAAAATGCAGTAAACGTCCTATTTTCTAGATAATATATTATTTCAAATATTTATGCGTAAGATAAAAAAATATTGTATACGTGAAAAAGAAACCGTTTCGCATAGAGATTGATTTCCAAAATCTATCACTAAAACTCATTTACACACACAATTGACATTTCGGTTTCGGTGATGCGATCATGAGGAGATTGTTGGTCTATAACGATAGTATATTAAGTTTATGATATAACTTTATTTTTCTTTGGCTGGCACTTAAACATTTGTACTTAAAAATGTATGAAACCTGGATGATGTTCTTTTGTTTTTTAGTTAGTTTTTAAGTTCTCCGTCCTTAATTTTCTTTTCTTATAAATTTTCAGGTGAAACGAAGAAATAACGAGTTATTTAGTACCTAGATGGTAGTTCAACAATTTTAAACATTGAGTCAATTTAATAGTATACGTAAAGCACATATTATATTTGTGACGATGCAAATGAAAATATACCTTATTGTCGAGACATAAGCGTCAGTAGGCCACGGTTTGATTTTGCGTATGTAACCTTTTAAAAAGTTGTATTTTTTTTTACTTTTCTTGCTGATTCAGAAAACGTCGGAGACGATTTTATAAAAAAAAAACTAGCGTTAACTCGCGACTTCGTCCGCACAAATTATATACCAGATTTTAAGTCAGATCATTAGATATCAAACAAAAAAAGTTTCATCAAAATCGGTTCAGTAGTTTTTGCGTTATGCTCGTTCAAACAAACAGACCGACAAAAAAAATCAAAAAAATTGTGATATGGAATCAGGGACACCTAAAAACCATATAGTAACTTTTTTTTTGTTATTATCTTCAATGTACAGACACACTTCTGTTACAGTTTTATAATAGTTTAGATTTTTGGTAATTTTTGTCGAATTTCATGAAAGTTACAACGAACTGGAGACGATGATGATGATGAACATAATTAGTCTAAAAACATCTTTAGCGACGCTTGCAATAAGGTATCTTTTCATACAGATAATTATAATGTTTTTTTCTTAGTGCCATAGACGAAAAATATGTATAAAACTAAAAAGTAAAGATATGTCTATTTATAAAAATAACCTTGCTTATTAGAATCGGTTATTTTGAGACAGAGTTTTCATATTAACAAACCCCATTTTAAATATGACTAAGATTGGTAGATATTCATAGACAATATAACCCATAGAGACGCCGCTTTCAATGAATGCTGTACGAAAATGAAAACGTTAAAAGCGCGCGTTTTGACGTCCGATATAGTGCCGCGACACTCAGAATAAAATCGTAATTGTATGAACTACACTAGATTGTATGGGCTCCAAAGATTTAATACCCTAGCTTCATACTATTTTGAATTTCGAAACTACTTAGGCAGTGCCGACTCTAAAAACGTAGTGATTCCATTATCTTTGGTCCGATAAAGATATAGGACGTCAAAACGCGCGGTTTGTATCAAAAATTGTATTAAAATGTAGTATACTACAGATATTTAGTGACTAAATAATTCACATCATCAACATTTCATTACATTTAAGGCTGCACCAAGCCTATTGTGCTGCCCCCAATCGTGTTTTTTTGATTTCCAAACAATTAATAAACATTTCCAAAAAACAAGAATGTCACATTGTAGTCCTGATAGGCTTTCAATTTATTGAAACATTACGGATTATTATGATTTATGCTTTCTAGCTGTTATCATTAAAACCGCCGCTTTACAAACATTATAAGAACAAATCCGCAGTGACCCGATACATTCTTGTTTGGAAATAATATTTAATTGTTAAAAAGGCACGGATGGCAGTTCATAATGGAGTGTTAGTCCCGACATTGATGTATGGAAGTGAATCTTGGGTATGGCAGAAGACGCGTGAAAGTAGGATTAACGCAGTGGAAATGCGCTCACTGAGAAGTATGTGTGGCGTGACTGTGATGGACAAATTGAAAAATAGTTTTATTAGTGAACGTTGTGGTTTGAAAGAGGATGTAGTGACAAAAATAAAGAAAGGTATGTTGAGATGGTTTGGTCATGTGGAAAGAATGGATGAGAGCAGATTGACGAGGGCAATCTATAAGGCAAGCGTAAGTGGAAATGTTGGAAGGGGACGGCCTAGACGTACATATACGAACCAAATTGGCGACGTACTTAAAAAGGGCCAGGTCAGATCTACCCGTAACCGACGAGCATGCATGAAAGGACTTATGAATGTGGAGGAAGCTAGAGAGGTGGTATGTCAGGATCGTAGCAGGTGGCGTTCCGTTGTCTCTGCCTACCCCAGTGGGAGACAGGCGTGAGAATATGTATGTATGTATGTATGTTAAGAAATAAAAAAAATATATTCGGGGGCAGCACAATAGGCTCGGTGAAGCCTTAATAGTTTATCCCGTTATTAAATTAAATCTTTATTTATTCAACTATCTATGTGATCCATAAATAGGGGATGATAAATCCCATACGTGCTTGTATCCATTCGATGTGTAATTCGATATTGTTCTTTAGCTTTCGGTGATATTATGTAAAAAACTTATGTGGTCTGGAATAAAATGGAAGTGTTATCTAGCTATTTTTTATATTGTATAATTAATTATATTTTACACTTTTTAATCCCAGTACCTAATTATGAATATTTTAATTATTTTTGAGTTTTATTTCTTTCTAATTATACAGGGTTCAACTTAATATGCTGACACTTTTTCAAGGGGATGATCAGACCATCAAACTGAACAACTTTTTCTATGGGACATACGTCGAAATCACGAAAAAAAAACTGCTGTTCCATACATGCAATCTAGGTAGTAACCTTGTTGTTCAGTTTGATGGTCTGATCATGTTCTTAAAAACCGTCGACATATTAAGAAGGACCCTTTATGTTTTTATAAGGTGCCATGTCTATAATTATTATTGTACCTAATCAAACATTTAAATTTGCAATAATTCTTTTTGCTATTATTTCTAGAATAAAATTGTTGTTAATGTTGGCTATATAAGGTCTAACAAAATTAGGTGAAACTATTTTAAGGGGATGATCAGACAGTCAAACTGAACAACTTTCAATATCGAAATCGCGAACAAAAATCAGCTGTTCCATACAAACCTACTTTACCTAAATGTATGGGACAGCAGATTTTTTTTTCGCGATTTGATATTGGTCTCATAGAGAAAGTTGTTCAGTTTGATGGTCTGATCATCCCCTTAAAATAGTTTCACCTAATTTTTTTAGACCTTATATTTCTCTGGCATGGCTTTTTCAGATAAGTTTTTTTAAGAAAATTAAACGGCCTTGCTACACGGCCTTTTGCAGTAAATTTGGCACATTATATCAGTGCCATCTATCAAGTTAATTTGGAACTTTTATTCTTAAAATAGATAATTGTCAGTGATTAAATTAAGAATTATTTTTTTAGATTTTGAATGTATTTTAGTGTAAGATGAATTGTATAGTATATGTTTAAATTGCTTATTGCATTTATTTTTATTATATATCTATTTATGGGAACTAATTGGGGGCTAAAGACATTTAAACTAAGAGTCTACCCATCAAACTGAACAACTTTTACTATGGGAGCAAACCAATCGGAGCAAAGAAAATCAGCTGTTCCATACATTTGAGTTGAGTAGGCGTTGCAGGTTAGTATGGAACTGCTGATTTTTGTTCGCGATTTCGATATTGGACCCATAGAGAAAGTTGTTCAGTTTGATGGGTAGACTCTTAGTTCTTCTTATCGTGTACGCAGCATCTAGCAAGCCCTGGTGTCCGAGTTTTTTCAGACCGCCTTACGGCCTCTGACCTGGTTTTTATGTAACGACTACTACCACCAGAGATTGTAGCCGGGATCAACGGCTTAACGTGCCATCCGAAGCACGGAATCATCTTTCTTTTCAGACAATCAGGTGATTCAACCTGCAATGTCTTAACTAACGTGTCCCACGTGGGAATCGAACCCACGACCTCCGTGTCGAGAGCCCAATGTTCTTAACCATTAGACCACAGAGGCAGTTGTGCACTCTTAGTATAAAAGGATGCTTATGATATCAATTTCACCCAGTATACAGGATTTTTTGTTACCTGTATATATACTCTTTTTTTCTTCTAACATTCTTTTCTTAATTTTCCAGCGATTTGTTAGTATGTGTGTAAACGATTTTGCAAAATCTATGAAAAACATATTTTATAGTATTGTAGTAAGAAAATATTCGAAAGGAAAAAATAATGAATTATGAATTTGGCTAAAATTGGCCCGAAAATGTACGAAATTTAAAAATTGTGATAAAGAAGATGCCTTAAGTATTGTGGAACCTGGGAATCAGGGAGTTTTGGAATTTGGAATGAAATATTTAACAAATATATAAGGTCTAACGAAATCAGGTGAAACTATTTTAAGGGGATGATCAGACCATCAAACTGATCAACTTTCTCTATGGGACCAATATCGAAATCGCGAAAAAAAAACTGCTGTCCCAGACATTTCGGTCGAATTATGTTTGCAGTTTTGTATGGGACAGCTTGTCCAATATAGAGTTGTTCAGTTTGATGGTCTGATCATCCCCTTAAAATAGTTTCAGCTAATTTTGTAAGACCTTATATTTCATTTTACTGCAAAGATAAAAATAAAATATGTGTACTTATCTAATGTAGTCAAATACTTTATTGGATTAAAGCAAACCTCCAAGGGTTTGTTTGCAGGTAGCGGATTCGAGTCCCGTCCGGTTCTGGTAGACCTTTAATTTGTTTTAGAACACCATAACATGCTGGACATAGGCGGCGGGAACCCGTTTGATGAGGACAGCGCAGGACCGCTCGTTATGGCGATCCTTGGGGCCTATGTCCAGCAGTGGACGTCCATCGGCTGAGATGATGATGATGATGAACATGGCTATAACAGTTTTCTTATAATTCAATAATATTTGATATAATATGCTTTTACATATATAAAATAGTTTTTAAGAGTCCTTTTACCGGTCAGTGGCGCCCTTTTTTTAATCACGAGAACTTAAATTGTAAGTACTTACTAAAAGAGGCTAAACGCTGTTTTTTTTTATACAATACATTTATAGGGGTTTTTTTTTATTAAAAATGGGTTTGCTCTTGACCTCAATCCAGTCCTTAGGACAATGATGGGGTCGAAGATTTAGCGAGCTAACCCAGAAGAAGCCTGGTGGAAGGTGGTTTTATATAAGGTCTAACAAAATTAGGTGAAACTATTTTGAGGGGATGATCAGTCCATCAAAATGAACAACTTTCCCTATAGGACTAATATTTAAATCGCGAAAAAAATTTGCTGTTCCATACATCTACTCGACCTAAAAGTATGGGACAGCAGATTTTATTGTTTGCGATTTCGATATTGGTCCCATAGAGAAAGTTGTTCAGTTTGATGGTCTGATCATCCCCTTAAAATAGTTTCAGCTAATTTTGTTAGACCATATATACTGTGGTTCTTAGATTCCTTATTGTACACAAAAACAACTGGTGGTTGTATAAGTCTAAACACACAAATTTGAAAAAAGCAAACAGAAAACCAGTTTTACATTTATTTCGATATTCTTAAAAGTGCAATGCTTAGAACCAATAAAAGTATTTTATAAAATAGCTTGTATGCTTTCGTAGTACATAAGTTGGAGTATGTAGTACTTTACTTACCCGACAGCGCGACGCAACGGAAGGGTAATGTGTTTATTCATCTTGGGTTTTCATTATGGAGAAATCTATAATATTGTGACGAGGGCGCTACTAAACGGTAAACGGACTCTTAACTTCGGCAGTTCTGCTTTATATGTTAGCATGTAAGGATATTTCAAGCTTGTATAAACTGCGAAATGTAGAATTTTCATTATTGAATGTTAGCATCCGTGTCATATTTATTCCCAGTTGTTAGAATTAAATGGGTTAGTCCTCATAAGTGCCTTAATTTTAAATTGTACGTTATTACCACAGATATAAGTCGTTCTGTGTGTAGATGCAATATTTGTGTAATATTGTCTTGCAGAAATATCTACACACCCTACACATTAAGCAATAATGAATATATGAATATGAATATTAATATTTCAGAGATATCTACGAAGACGCGCCCCAAATATAAATGTGCCGACGGTTTTTTAAGAGGATGAAGACCATCAAACTAAATAACTTTCTTATTTAATTTTATGGGAACAATATCAAAATCACGAAAAAAATCGGCAGTTCGATACATTTGCAGTTTTGTATGGATATCCAATCGAGTCGATGGGTCATCTGCTGGAATATCCGCTGTGCCCGAACACCTGCACGAGAGAGGATTTAAATACAGCTACTCCTTCCGCCGTCAGGCTTGCCGAACTCCTGGCTACTAAAATATAAAAACATCACTGCAGAACCATCATCATCATTGTCTTGCCCATTTCCCAATATTTGGGGTCGGCGCAATATGTCATCCTCTTCCATTCATCTCTCTTAGCCGTCGTTTCAACACTCACCCCTTTTTTACACATATCATACTTCACACAATCCATCCATCTTTTCTTCGACCGCCCTCTCCTACTACAGCCATCTACATTCATACTTAACACTCGTCTCGTAACATGACACTCGTCTCTCCGCATTACATGCCCATACCACGATAATCTATTACCCTGCAATTTTTGCGTTATAGGTGCTACTTTCAAACTTCCTCTAATATACTCATTCCTAATCTTGTCCATTTTAGTTACATCACAGAAGAACCATTGACACGAAAAGAAAGAAAGATGGATTGAATAACTGATTTTTTTGCAATTTCTATATTAGTACCGCAGAGAAAGTTGTTCAGTTTGATGGTCTGATCATCCGTGATAGTAAGAAAAACGCAAAAATTTTCGAGTTGACTTACTTTTGTGGTAAAAATGTTACAGAAGTCAGCCTCGATTATAAATTATAATACCAACTCTTTAGGTGCCTTGTCGAAACATTTATGTATTCTTAAGTTCGTTTCCGTCGATTAAAAATTGTAAAATATGAAAGTATAATTAGTAAATTGTGTTAAGGTAGCGACACCATGCACAGATGACGCTATTGAAGCTAGGCGTGATTAAGTCTGTAGTGTTTTTAATAACTCCCCGACAAAAGCCGAAATTACGGCATCGTTTCATGTGTATGATTATTGATTAGTAGCGGTACGTTCCGAGTCATGAAAAAAGCGCTGTGAGCGATTAGTGCCAAAACCCGTTTCATTTGGGTTATCGCGCCTACAGCGCTGATAGCGTCCTACCAATTCGGAACGCTAGATATCGCGCTCTCACCGTTCACATCACAACATTCAAATATTCCTATTATTTTCTTCATCACTAATCGTTATTAAACTTTTATTCGTCTTTTTTAGAATATAATCAAACCCAATACCACTAAAGAAACCTAAATCGAGACCTAAACATACCAAAAATGTACGTCAGCAAAACTGTTAAACCTCACCTTTGACAACACGCTCACAGTGCTGTGGCTCCGAGCCGTGAGCACTGTTATTGCAAGATGGCGTCGGTAGTGACGTCATGAATGACGTAACGTTTTCGTTTGTGGTCGCGCTGACGTCAAATTGGAACGACATTTATCGCGCTCACAGCGCTGGTGGCGTGATTCGGGACGCACCGTAGGTAAACTTCGGCCGCGTATTCACTAAGCAGCACAGCTAGCATGCCACAAACCACAAAGCGTTTAAACGGGAAAAGAAATCATGCGCGCTCTTTCTTGGTCTACGTAAAATAATAAAGATGGAGGCATATCTCGATTTTTATCGTTTTCTTGGGGATGGCATGCGAGGCATACAGGGGTCGAACTAACGCCACTATTGACGTGTCGATAAACTTCGGGTGTACTTAAGGCTTGCCCTTAAGTGCAGAGTTGAAAATAGCGTGTTAGACATAACGCGAACACACGCCTTAGGGATTTATCTCTTGCACGCCATTTTGAACTCGAATTAAGTTCATTATCAATTCTTCTTACCGTGAGGGCAGAGCCCTGGTGTCAGAGTTTTCAGACCGCCTTACGGGCCTCTGACGTGGTTTTTATGTAACGAATACTACCACCAGAGATAGTAGCCGGGACCAGCGGCTTAACGTGCCATCCGAAGCATGGAATCATGTTTCTTTTCAGAAAATGAGCGATTTTCTTTTCTTTTTTAATTTTAGTTCCTATAAAACTCAACAGATGGCATGTGTATTGCTCCATAGAGACGTTCGCGAGATCCTGTCAAAATCATGTCAATACTGTGCCACTTGCACTTTTTTTAAAGCCTAGGGATCGAGCCCATACAAACATGTCAGAAGTAAAAAGTTTCAAATTTTCGATCAAAATGATTTGCAATTAGTTAAATATTCCATCAAAAGATGCGTTGGCATCTTTTTGATCATCTTTTCCCTCTTTGTTATTTTAAAGAAACCCTTTTTGAAATTTTCACCGCCATCTATCGATCCCCTAGTAAACCAAAAGGAAAACGCTCATTAGGAAACTCAGCCTGCAATGAAATCCTAACCATTATCAAATTAAATCAATGAAAACTGGTCGAGCATTTTTCCGCTAGATGTGCGCTGACACTTACGTGACGTTAGCGTGGCCCCTGCATTGCCAAACACGCCATGAGATGGGAGCTGGGATGGGAGCCATCGCTGGTTTAGAGAAGTTAATTAGGGATCACATTGAATTAACCATAAATGAATATACAAATATTATTTACAAATGAAGTGTAAATTTGTTGTAAATGGAAATCGCTGTCCTAAACCGTCTTTGCTTATGGTTAAAATCAATCCAATGTGATCCTCAGGTACCTAAGAATTGCTGACAAATCCACAGTATAATATTGACGGCGCTTTAGCTATACATGTATATGTACTTATAGTTATCGATTATTCGCTTACCAATTTATTGTATGTTTAAATGTATAGGTTTTACTGAATAAATACTATGACTGTTTATTGATTGTTTTATTTGATTTGTAGCCTGAGATTTGAATGAATGAATAAATAACGCTTACAGGCACATACATTGTAATGATCCCATCAAGCACTTTATTATGGAAACCATATACAACAACGGCACAAATATATAAACATCCATGACCGAACCGGGATTCGAACCCAGGACGCTGGTTTGGCAGTCCGGCGTGGTAACCATTACACCAACCGGGTCAATGAATGAAATATACTTTTCATCCCCCCATCTCGGCAGTATTTTTGCTCTTCGATATCTGAGTGCAAAAGCCGTTATCCGCTAGAGGATAAAGTAAATTGAATTTAGAACATCGAGTGCACTAAGTTTGTGAATTGAAAACATCATTAAACCTATTTACTTGAATTTTAAGCCTCAGATCACATGTTTGTTGACCTCGACTTCGCCTCGGCCAACAATTACATGGGATCTGAGACCTTTCTTACTTTCCTGCCATCGGTGTGTAATCTACACCAAACGCATAAATACAGTACAGAGCGCAACTATCATTACACAGCACAGCTTCCGTATCAGAATAGTCCTGTGTTAGCAACCACGTTTTTAGTTTCTTTTGATAGATAAAAAAAAAAACGTTACATGCACCAAGTGCTAATATTTACCTAAATTGTTCAAGCTTTCTGCAAGCGGCTTATTTGTATGGAGTAAAACGGTAATTTTGTAAGTTTAATCTCTTGTACTCTTCTGCTCTCCTGGTACTTCTCAATGCTTAGTAGCGTTTTAGGACAAGATATTGCAACTCGCACTTGGCCGATTTTCTTTAATAAAGAAGTTTGCATTGGCGATATGCCGATTTTCTTTATAGGAGGTACATTTTTGATTCAGCACATCAGTAGGACCTATAGCCCAGTCTTTTTAAGGGAGTAATTATTAATTGGACTTTTAAACTGTAACCGGCACTGTTTGGTGTCAAAAATACTAGGTATCTTAAAACATATTTAAAAAAATCGCTACGCAACATAGAAATCGAAATTGTGTGTCCCAGAAGGCTTTTAAATTAATAATATTAATACCAAGGCTGCGTTCGGAACCTACGCCCCAGGTGCACCCCGAGTGCAACTTTTCGCACTAACGCCGTTCCGAGCCACGGTGAAAAACATTCTATTGCAACTCGGTTGTCACAACTCAACCGTTCCGAACCTCAGACGGGCAACTTTTAACCATCAATTTCGATGGTTAAAAAACACTCTTAGGTTTCGATTATCTGTGGTTACTTGACTGGTGTACGTAGTACTTATTATCTCTATGACCTTATGAGGTACCATAGAGAGAGTTGAAAAAACAACCGCACCCAAAGGTCATGAACGCAGCCCAATGGACTCATTTGACTTAGATTTAACAATATAAATTATTTTTGAGCAATTAAATCATAGAGATAGTAAGAATAAAATAGGAATTGAAATTTAAAAAAATGAGATATTTAATAGAAAATACAAATGTATTTTTCATAGCCTTGTAAATAGACAAGAATATTAACACCATGTTTAAAGTATGTATAATGGTAAAGCCTTAAAAGCTTGCAAAAAAATGTTACCATTAGTTTTTTTAGACCGAGATAATGCTAAATTTAACATTTGGGGCTGTTTCTGACGTGATATATTTTTTAATTTTGGTACATTTCAAAGCTCAAAATATTGTACCGAAAAAAAAAATTTCAATTATTAATTAGTCCCGGCTCAAACCGTAAAATGCCTGGGCTAGGTCGGGTTCCTGCTCGCCATAAAGCTCCATTTTGTTGTGGCTTGTTGCTAACCCCAATCAAGGAATATACTACTAACCCGAGAGGCTAACCCAAAGATCTTGTTCTTAGGCTTTGAGTGTGAGATACCGTTTGTGGCAGATTTCTCCCATCCTGGAGTGATATTTCTCTTAACTCAAACTATAGAATATTATGCATCATTCGTAGTATGCAATACGAATTAGGATGTGCAACTTTCAAAAATATCACTTTATAATAGCAGAAATCTTCCACCAAGTGGTCACACAGCACGGCTAGCATGCCACCCACGACAAAGCGTTTAAACGAGAAAAACGTCATGCGCGCTTTCTGGCTTACGTAAAATTTTTATCGTTTTCTCGGGGGTGGCATGCTAGGCCTACTGGTTTTTGTCCAAAAAAATCCTTAAAATAATCGACTTGATGATGGGGCCACAATTTTAAAATTAGAAATTGAAAATGAAAGTCAAAACTGTGATTTTATCATACCATATTCATTTATTCAGCTAAACATTTTATGTATTTATTATTTTTTTACTTTTTTGTGATACACAATAGATCTTCTAGCATACTATAACATGCACACTAATTTTACCAAATTTACAATATAATATACACTGTTCATTTCATTATTACTCTTATGATTTTCTACGTCAGGGTTGCCATATTAGAAAACAAATTATTGACAAATATGACTTGTAATCATCATATAAGTAATAATAAAATAAATAAATTACAACTAAATTTTCTAAATCCTAATAAATTTAGTCAAATTAAAAAAAAAAAACTCGGAGCAGTGACACTTTTTTTTACAATTTAGGCACTTACGGAAGTTAGTACTACCTGCAGATCTGCTATCTCACTCGCTCAAATTGACTTTTATATGCAGTGCAAGTGAGATGGACAGTCAATATTGCCATAATACATATTTTTTTTGTAAATGGGCAGTTTCTGTTTCAAAAATTGTCTGTACTCGTCATATACGTTTAAAAAGTGAACACTGTTACAAATTTTGAATTTCCCAGTTACAAAAATGCAAAATTTTGATTTTACGTAAGTAAAATATTTTTTAATACACATGAAATTGGTCTCATTTGATTTCGTCGTTACATACATGAGATTTTCAATTCATGATATTTTTAGGCGCAGTTTTGTGTCTAAACTATTTTACTGTCAAAATTCTTAAAATTAAATGGGGATAATCATTTATCAAACAAATAAAATATATAATTATACAGACTGGCATATATTTAAATTAGAATTATTGCCAAACATCAGATTTTGTAACGAAATATATGTACATATTTCTGTTGTCCTTATTTCATTTCTGGTCTATTAACACGTTCCGGGGCAGTGAACGAGACACAATAGAACTTTTATTGTTATCACGGCTATAGCCGGTCACTGTCCCGGAACGTGTTAACAGTCATGTCCATAGATTAAGTTTTAGATAGGCGGCTCGCGAGTCACCGAAAAATAATAATTTCAATAATAAAACTGTCGCGACCCTTATTGCGACCCAGTTAAGCCTAATTTTACAGATACGTTTTAATACAGTTATAAATTTCGTAAATTTTGTCAACGGCTCCGACCCTACCGACCATAATCTGTGGTTGATTTTGACTAAACAAATATACAGACAAACGTTGTGACACGGTGAAACGACTTAAAAAACCAACAGGCAAAAGTTGTGACGCAAAATATAAGGTTATTTCAAATTAGTTGGCGAAACTAAACCAGGGCACTTGTTAATGATAACAGATTGCATTATCAATGTTTATAACTGGTATTGATGATTAACAAAATTACTATTCTTAGATAAAGTACCGAAAGTTGTAAATAGAACAAATTACAAATATATACTATTATAAAACTGTAACAGAAGTGTACATTGAAGATATAAACAAAAAAGAAGTTACGATATGGTTTTTAGGTGTCCCTGATTCCATATCACCAATTTTGTTGTCTTTTTTCCTTGGAGGTGACATAAGATAGCTTGAATATTTGTTCTATTATGAAAAAAAGTGAGAAAGGTTACAACTGGAGAAATTACACGCGCAATTCTTTTACATTATACCATTTTTTGCCGAAAATTTCGTCGCGTCATTTCGGCATAGTATGTCAAATGTCCTTAGGGCAATCTACTACTTTTTGCATCGATACAGTAACACAATTCATGATCGCACTTCTGCATCGCTACAGAAGCGCGCAACGCGCGGCTGTATCGCTACAATAAAGGGTCTAGAAAGATTGATCACCAGCGAATCACAAGTGACCCACACTTCAAAAATTTGTGTGAAATTGTGATTTTCAGGCGTCAACAAACAAAGAACGCAGACAGTTTCAGCTCAAAGGAGAGCTTCAAAATCAACCACAGACCAATCTTACTTTAGAGATAATTAAAAACTAATAATTTTTAAATCGACTATAATACATTTACTTTGACATAGTAGAAACTGCAGAATATTGCTGGCAACTAACCAACTCTAGTGATCCTGCAAGTTAAGTCTATGATAATTATGTGGCCATCTGAAAAAAGGCCTTACAGTTGCAGAAACGTTCATTATAGTTAATCCATTAAATATCATGCTGTCACTTTTTGTCTTGTTGTCTAGTCTGTAATTGCAACTTCCACAACAATTTGAGAGATAGTACGCTGTAGATCAAAAATATCGATATTCTTACTATTTCTCAAACGTCACGGTAGTATCGAGTTTTACTATTGTTAGGCAACCCTAGTGAGGTGTAAAATTGGTGGAAGGCAGGAAGTGTCTGTACTGTTTGTAGTATTATTCTCTTTCTTATACTGTGTTACAATAGAAGCTAATTGGAGCAGTTTCTTCCCTTCCCAAAACAGAATCACCGTAAGTATATGTATATATGAAAATTAATAGACTTAACTTAGCACGATTATATAAGTATATAGGGCCCTTCTTAATATGCTGACAGTTTTTAAAGGGATGATCAGACCATCAAACTCAACATATTAAGTTGGTTCCCGTATATTCCTAATTATACTGCGAATAGTTGACTTTATAAGTAAAAATGTTAATATATTTTAAATTCGACAAAATATTTTCTATGAACAATTTTATTAAAACAATGATAATAATAACGTAGGTAATAAGATAATTTTACAAACAAATAAAGTTACAGGATAAGATGAGCTTTTAGTCTAGATTTAAAAATCGCGTAAATCTACCATTTTAACCGCTAGCAACCCGGCTAAGATAACAATAGATAAATGAGGGGGTTCAATAAGATCGCGTGGGAGTTCAAGGCTTAATAAAGATGTAAAAGTCAAAGGGAATGGTTGAAAATTTACAGTAAAAAAGAGTTACTCAATCTTTAAAAAAATTGCTTATAATGTGCTATGGCTGGGCTTCAAATGTTAAAATTTTAGCTCATAAACGAGCTTTTGTGACTTTATGAAGCCCGTGAAAAGGAAAAGAGATGTGGCAACACCGACATCTAACAGAAGAAATGGTAACTTCCATTTAAGACGTGCCGCAGCGCGAAAATCCACCCTAATCACTTCAATACAATTTATATGAACCATCCTTCTATCTCATACTACGGCGGCCGGAGCGGGTCGCATTATTCCGCGGCTGATTTCCGCCCCGTCGTAATATGCGCTTAACTTAAAAAGTAGAAAGAAAAGAATTGTTTCAGGATCGTACCAGATGGCAATAACTCTACCCACCCGAATGGAACAGACACGCGTGAATATATTGGCATTTTATATAGCTGGTTTTAAAACTATAGCTTTTAATGACGGATTCGGCGGGAAAATTTACTTAATAATAAGAAAAATATAGTATTTTCTACGAGTTAGTTTTTGAGCAAGAGTCAAATGGTAGATTTACGCGATCTTTACGCGAATAAAACAAAAAAAAAGGTTTAACATATTTCGAAGTCTACGGTTCGATTTTTATAAGAAAAAAAAAGGCGCTGCGTTTAGTTTGTCTTATTTTAAAAAGCTTTTTGTCATAAAAATCGTACTGCACCTTAAACTAAATAAAATCACAATAAAAACTACTATATATAGAGAATAACTCGACCCCGAACAAACATATCTTTTCTACCAAAATGGTAATATTTCCCTACACTGGCAACACTTGTCTTTTTTGAAGAAAAAACGTAGCTCCTATGTACCTAAACTTTTCAAACTATGTGCTAAAAATACCCATTAATAATAAAAACACTTACGTGCAATTTTTTTTCATATACATTTTTTTTTTATTTATTATATCGTTCAATCAATATACACAACTTTTTTTTTAATTTCAATTATTTTTAAACTATATTAGGATAGTAAATGGACAGCCTTAAAAAAACCTAGGCTATTTTTGTGTCCTAGCTAAAGATTCAGTCTAGATTTGGAGTTAAATTATCTATTTTCGATTCATACATGTTACACACTGCGTCCGATCTGAAAAAGTATGATTTTTGAGTCAAATCCACGATTCTGTTTCAGATGGAATGTTCATACATAAATAAATATGACCATGTGATAAACGTCATGACATTCATTAATAGATATGTCCAAGTGGTAAATGTGCATACATAAATTTATGCCAACATATAAATAAATATGTCAGTGTGACAAATGTCCATACATAAATATTATGCCCAAATGATAAGTATCCATAAATAAATAAATATGTCCATATAACAAATGTCAATTACATTTGTTCAAATAGTTTATTAGATATAAGAAAATAAAAACTCAAAATCTGCAATACGCTTCGTCAAAAGTTATATAAATAAATAATAAGTCCACTTGACAAGTGTCCATACTTAAATAATATGTCATGATGTCATGTCCATGTGACAAATGCCGATACATTTATATATGGTCCGTGATTTCTCGGAATCAAATAAGACGCAGTGCGTAAGCTTTCTATCCGTGTTCAAAAGTTCTAAAGATGACCCTTGCTACAACTGCGTTTAAAATACACCTGTTTGTTGTAGTAATGTTTCTGACCACCCTGAAAGGGATTACGGTAGTGAGTTTTTTTTTTCCGGGTAATTCCAAATATAGACTGCGATCGAGCTAAGGTTTAGTTTTTCGACTGAAAATAGTTATTTGAAATAAATGGCTGGTAAAGGTAACGACACTTTGAAAATTACGGATTAGATTAGATAGGACCAATGATATTATATAAGGTCTAACAAAATTAGGTGAAACTATTTTGAGAGGTAACCACGGTACTGAGTGCGAGCGAGAGACTAGACTGTCAAAGAAAAAATACACTCTAACGCCTACTCTCTCTTCCCCTTCTTCCACGAGGGGATGAGGTAAAAATTGGTGGGAGGCAGGGAGCGTCCGTTCTGTATGTAGTACTAGACACTCTTTCTTATATTGTGCCTATGTCCAGCAGTGGGTAGAAGTGGACAAAATTGTTTCTGGCATAGAAGCTCTAGCAGTATTTTCTTAGTGAACAATGATTGAAATATTGCAAGTGAGAGCGAGAGAGAGAATATTGCAACTCGGAGCTGATCCCTTTTGTCGCAAGCAGACTCTATAAGTATAATTATTGTAATTACTGTACCTACATTCTTTTTGCACAATAAAACTTTTTTCAATTCAATTCAATTCAGACTAATTGACTGATTAAAACAACAGTCACTGATTGATTGATTAAAACAATCTTCACAGGCGAACGTGTTACGCTCGGCGCGCGGATTAGGTGGCCACGTGGTTCCGCCATTTTATGGTGGTAGGTGCTATTTAAACTAGTTTTTAAATAAGAATAGTGAACTCGGATATTAGTCAATTTTGAAGAACTATTTTCAGTCGAAAAACACATTTTTTTTAAACTATCAATATTTTTTAAATCTTATAGTCTTAAATATTCACATAACGTTACCACTATTACTTTTTTATACACTATATTAATTTTTTTTTAATTTCCTCAAATAAAAAGAAAAAAAAATGCAACTTTTTAAATGGAAATATCACGTAGTTTTATAATCTATATCAAACTATACACATTGGGTTTTCACGCAAAAATTATTTCTATACAAAACTTCATAAATGTTACATACAAAAAATACTTCAGTATTGCTAAACCGAAAATGATGGCACTGCCAGTGCATATAAACGAACTGTACAGATTTTTAAGATTTTTTTGAAAGACCCCCTCTAACAAACACATATAATATGCTCTTTCTCATGCCGTCCATGATGACGTCATGTACTTCATAACCTCCCTGCACAGGCGGCGCGATAAATATTTTATCGCGCCTTTTATAGAATGTTTCGCGCGATAAACGGTTTATCTCGCTTTTTATCGTGTTTTTCGCAATACCGCCAGCGGCGCCGATAAATGTTTTATCGCGACAAAAATCAAGACGTGCCCGCCTTCTGAGAAACAGACTATCTACGAAGCGTATTTCCGTTGTATACAAGGCCAGGGCTGCAATTGCGGTAAATGTTCGAACTGTTATTGGACTACGCACGAACCATAACTTTTGACACATTTGGTATTGCGCTAATCGCGGTACAGCTCTTGACAGCCGTTAGAGACGTTTTGACAAATCGCTCAGACGTTATTGGCTGTCAGTTACATAAGAGTTTAGCGCGATGCGAAATTCAGCACAATTGAATAGTAATTGGATTGCAATGTGATTAGAACTGAAATTGGATAAGAATAGAACTTCGATGTTTTAACTTAGCGCAATCGGGCTCAAGAACGCAAGGGTGTGAAACTAATAGAGTATAGTTTGGAATAAAAGTTTCGAATAAACGAATAAAAAGCTCGGATAACTTTTCGCAAATCGGACCGTTAAGGGCCTATGTCGAAAAATAATTGAAGCGAAATGGGCGAGTGATAGCTTATATTACTGCCAGATGCGAGGGAAAGAGATGGGGCGGCGCGCGCCCATGAAACGACGCAAGCGTAAAACAAACTTTATTTAATGTAATGTCAAATATCAATCTCTTTTTTTTAAATCAAGTCTCGTGTTTCTATTATTCACCGTTTAGCAGTTCCAGGCGTTTATATTTTAAGAATCTTGTTTTGGTAGTAAGTAGGGTGAGTGTGCCCGTGCGGTGGGTTGACGTCGGGTTCAGTAAATTTTAAATTTTAGAAACAAATTATTTAATTTTTTGTAAAAAAAAAATCTTTGTTGAAACCATGATAATTCGATTCTGCTCTCGATTCTAAACAAACTACTTTCTAGTTTTGCGTTAATTCATTAACACGTTGTATAGTTGGATTGTTCCTTCTCTATCTCGCACTGCTCTGGCTAAAAGCCTTGTCTCTGTCACCCCAGTAGCATGCCACGCACGCCAAAGCGACAAAACCCTCAAGAGTGCTCGTATTCGCATACGCAAAGTAATAAGGACAGGCACGTCTCTATTTTTCTCGTTTTCTCGTGAACGCTAACTTGTATTATGAAAGAGTTCTGTGACTGACTGACAGACAGAAAACGCAAAGCCTAATCCGCTGAAGATAGAAACATGACATTTGGAATATATTCTGCGGAGGATGTAAGGGTGCGCTAAGAAATGATTTTTCGAAAATCGACCCTTAAGGTGGTTGCAGAGGGGTCAATTTTATACAAAACTTTGACGCACAATACGCGTAGACGGTATAAGTAACTTTGTATATATGGAAAAATAGTTTAGAAAATCTAGATGCCGCGTCACAAATAACATTTGCAATTTATAATATAATTACGAAGATATAAAACTTTGAAATATTTCATACAAAATTTTAAAAGCTTTACATCTTCGTAATTATATTGTAAATTGCAAATGTTATTTGTGATGCGGCAACTAGATTTTCTAAACTAATTTTCCATACATAAAATATTACTTTTATTAATTCCGTCTACGCGTATTGTGCATCAAACTTTTGTATGGACTGAAACCGCCTTAAAGGGATATCCACGCGGAGGAAATCGCGGGTCAGAAGCTGGTTTCATTGAAATAAATACTGTACAGTTAAAAACCATCTCAAAGCGATACTGAATTATGTTTTGTTTGTAACATATTACGCTAGGATGACCTACCTTATAAGATAGCTACTTTAATATGGGAATTTTGGAAAAACCATTGAGAAATTTTAAGGCTCTTTTTCAATACTAGATGGCGTGATCACTGAATTTCTCAGTGCAATAAGTTTAATATTAAATTATAGATCATTAAGAGCCCACCGAGCCTATTGTGCAGCCCTCAATCGCATTTTTTTATTTCTAAACAATCAAACAACATTAAAAAAAACAAGAATGTCACATTGTATACCTGATAGGCTTTCAACTTATCGAAACATTACGGATTATTATGTTTGTAGTTATTATCTTTAAACCGCCAAAAGTGAACACTTTTTGTGGTTTTAAAGATAATAACAGACTACAGACATTATAAAACAAATCAGCAGTGACTCAATAAATTGAAAATCAGCAATGACTACAATGTGACATTCTTGTTTTTTTGGAAATATTGTTTAATAGTTAAGAAATAACAAAAAATACGATTGGGGGCAGCACAATAGGCTCGGTGCAGCCTTATCATGGTAATACCCACGTTTTGTAAATTATATATTAAATTATCTATCATACGGGATTCGAACCCGTAACATGCCAAAGTAACCTTCAGTTAAAGCTACCTACAACGATTCCAGTCTTTTAAACTGGTTGTCTGAAAGAAATAACTTTTAAGTGATAAGGTCGCCTTTTGTACCCTTCGTATTCGTGTATATTGTTGTTTTTAGTGTACGGTTTGGCACGTTCCGGGTTCGAATCAAGTCTGATGCAAAATTTTTCACTAAAATGCCATCTTTGACCAATATTGTATTCCTACGACATAAGCCTAGATCTATCCCAAAAAAAATACCATAGTTTTTCAGAATATAGATCGAATTAAGTTTCAAAAATTTCTCCAAACGTCCCACACTAAATGATCCTCAAAAAAAAATTCTCCATCATAATCTTGTACCGACAACAAAAAAATTTTTCCTTTCCAAACTTACTTAGCAGAGTTCTTCCTCTGGATAGGTTTCTCAGGTTTCGTCTTCTTCTCGATTTTGTCGGGTAGTTTCGCCGGTGGTTTCTCGGCGGGGGGTGTTGGTGGCTTTTTGGGCTTGTTTGCTTTTGCCGCCGCCGCGTAGTTTATCGGTTTTGGTCCTGATGGTTCTTCCGTGGGCGTTTGGGGCTGGAGACGAGAAAAGAGGTCGTGAGTTTATGTGTTCGTGTACAATACTAGATTTTGCCAGTGATTTCGTCCGCATTGGCTCCCGGCATAGCTGCACACTGCAGTCCACTGCTGGACATAGGCCTCCCCCAAGGATCGCCATAACGAGCGGTCCTGCGCTGCCCTCATCCAACGGGTTCCCGCCGCCTTCACCAGATCGTCAGGTCGTCAAACCGACGATCTTTGTTAAGATAAATTAAATTAAATGAAAATGAAAATGTATTTATTGTGGATCATAGGTAAATTAATAGATGTTGTACATAGAAAAAAAAATCTAACTGAACAAAAAAATCTGCTGTCCCATACTAAACCTACTCAACTCAAACGTATGGAACAGCTGATTTTGTTTTTGTTCTGACAGTTTAGCTCCCATAGGAAAACAAAAATATAGAAGGTATGGGAGACTCCTGGTTCCCAAAGAAAACTCACTACTATCTTGAAAAGTTTAATCACTTTAACAGTACAAATCGGTTTACGAACTACGAAAAATGAGGTGGGTGGAGGCCACGGAAACGCGTACGCACCTTAGCCGGTCGCTAGGCGGACTGCGGCTGCGCGCGAGGGGTTCGTGCACCGGTGCGGGTTGCGGGCGCGGACAGTTGTCACTAGGCAACAAGGAATAGCCTACCACGAGACGCCCTTGTAGGTAAGGTGGACCTTTGAGACACGCGGTTTACTATAAAGGGTAAATATTGCTCATGAAAATGCTCACTGACACAATAACGACCCCTTTTATTTTGGTGCAATAGTACAGGTCTGTTAACTAAAGCTTGTACCAGGTTTATAAGTCTTACCGATGTACCTGCGCAGTTGACAAATTTTAATAGCGCGCAAAATTATATTGACCAATCAGGATGTGTGACCTTCAATCCGTTTACGCTATTGGCTGATTTGTTTTCGGACCCTTTTCGCTGCTATCCGACTTTGCACCCTTTGATTACTAAATGACTTCGGGTTTTGTCGGGGACTCGGTCCTGCTACTCGCAAACGAAGATTTGACGAGCGAAATTATTTTCCTGGTCGTACTGTATTAGTTATGGGACACCCAATAATGGGGGTCCGGATTCGAATCCGCACGGACAACATGCCATGTACCAATGAGTTTTTCTAACTTATGTACGTAATATCGACTGCTCTCAAACGGTGAAGGAAAACATTGTGAGGAAACCTGCATACGCTGAAGAAGAAATTCCGATGTGTATGTGAAGTCTTCCAATCCGCATTGTGCACGCGTGGTGGACTAATGCCCATACACCCTCCCTGAGGGTAGGCCTATGCCCTGCAGTGGGACGTTTATAGGCTGGTGATGATGATGATGACTGTACTAGTGGAACGAGAAATTGACACGTCACTCAGTTGCAGAAACGCTCATTAGAGTTAATCTTCCATTAAATCTCTTGCTAGCTTTTACTACGTCAACGAGATAAAAAGTGACAGCAAGAGATTTAATGGATCATTAACTTTAATGAGCGTTTCTGCAACTAAGCGTTTGTTGTTCATATCCGTGCTTACGATTCATACTTGGTTTGGCGCACTCTATATCTTGCTTATACATACTCGAAGGGCAAGCACAAGTTTACCTTGACTGGCTCGATGACCACCTCCTCAACCTTCTCCGCCAACTCCTCAACTTTGCCTTCGCTCCTCACTGGTTTGAGGTCTTTCTTCTTCGGCTGCAGCTTCGGCTCTGACTTTACTACTTGAGGCTTGGTGGCCTTCTTTGTGTCCTGCAATTGGGATGAAATCATTTTTATTATATTAAAAGCTATAAATAATGACGTGTTTGACGTGGCATGTTGCTGAATTGCGTTTTGTTTTGACGACGCATGTTGCTGAAGCAGATTTTATTACTATTTACATGTGACCTCCAATAAATATCTCAATAGAACCTTTTTACAGTGATAAATAAATTAAATAAATAACTCTTACAGGCACATAGTCATCATCATCATCTCAGTCGATGGACGTCCACTGCTGGACATATGCCTCCCCCGCAGATCGCCATAACGACCGGTCCTGCGTTGCCCTCATTCAACGGGTTCCCGCCGCCTTAACCAGCTCGTCGGTCCACCGTGTGGGGGCTCACTGTCTACCCACGTTTCGCTTTCCGGTACGCGGTCGCCACTCGACAACTAGCAGGCCCCATCGGCCATCGGTTCTGCGAGCAATGTGCCCCGCCCACTAACACTTTAGTTTAGCAATTCTTTGGGCTATGTCAGTTACTCTGGTTCTTCTGCGGACCTCTTCATTTTTGATTCGATCTCGCAGGGAAACTCCGGAGCATATCCCTCTCCATTGCCCTTTGGGCGACTTTTAGACTTTTTATGCCGTTAAATGCAAAGCGCGGCATTCAACCCTAAACGACTCGGTTGGTGTAATGGTTACCGCGCCGGACTGCCAAACCAGGGTCCTGGGTTCGAATCCCGATTTATATATTTGTGCCGTTATTGTATATGGTTTCCATAATAAACAGCCTATAGTGCTTGCTTGTGATCATTACAATGTATGTGCCTGTAAGCGTTATTTATTTATTTATTATCATTGTTTGAAGAGCCGGACCTGTGCCAGTAGATTTGCAACTTCGTAACACACCTTGTTGTCCTGCTTGGCGACGGGGGCTGGTTTCTTGTCGTTCCTCTACTACATACATACAGACACACGTCACACACGCACCTTGTTGTCCTGCTTGGCGACGGGGGCTGGTTTCTTGTCGTTCCTCCTCTGTTCTTTCTTGCCACGCGGCGGTTCCGGCCGCACATCGGTTGCGCTAACCTCCGGCGGAGATGGCGGCGGACATTCTGTAATACACACGTTTTTGTTATCTATCTATACTATTATAAAACTGTAACAGGAAGTTTGTCTGTACATTGAAGATATTAACAAAAAAAAAGTTACAATATGGTTTTTAGGTGTCCCTGATTCCATTTCACCAATTTTTGGATTTTTTGTCTGTCTGTTTGTTTGGGTGTTTGTTTGTTTGAACGAGTATCACGCAAAAACTACTGAACCGATTTTGATGAAACTTTTTTTGTTTGATAGCTTATGATCTGACTTAAAATCTGGTATATAATTTGTGCGGACGAAGTCGCGGGTTAACGCTCGTTATTATTAAACACGTGATTTTACACGCGACTTCGTACGCACACATTATACAGGGTATAAGTGACAGCCTAGCAAATACTGAAAGAGTTAACTCAGACCATCAAATTGAACAACTTTCACTATGTAGCGTATATATTTTAGTCAGGTAGGTACATCAGTTTTGTATGTTATTGAAAAGTTGTCGAGTGGCGACCGCGTAGCGGAAAGCGCAGCGTGGTAGTAGTGAGCCCCCACACGATGGACCGACGACCTGGTGAAGGCGGCGGGAACCCGTTGGATGAGGGCAGCGCAGGACCGGTCGTTATGGCGATCCTTGGGGAGGCCTATGTCCAGCAGTGAACGTCCATCGGCTGAGATAATGATGATGAATGCTTGTCCGGAAATGTTACAAAATTTCTATACACTACCATTGAACATTATAAGTGGGGTTAGAAGTGAAAAGTAGGCGTGGAACGTGTCGCCACCATAACACCATAAGGCGCGCGGCGTGGTGCGAGCGAGAGGGCATGAGTAATTGTAGCAGCGTGAGCGGGAAGAAAAGTGGCGACAGCCGTCTCCGAAGCAAAAGCGCTACTTTGCATTTCTACCCCTGTTATAATATTCTGTGGTCAATACAGAGCCGATAAATGTGGATCTCTTACCCTCAGTTTTGTTGTCATCCGTCAGGACGGGTGTGTCTGTACTGGGTGCGTGTTCTTCTCTCGCGCTGGGCACTTCAGGCGCGGGTGTAGATGAGGTGGCGGGGGCCGGCGACGACTCTTGCTTCTCTTCTGTAAACAACGCAATCATTATCATCATTTACCCTTAGGTTGTCTGGAGGATAAGACCGCCGTAGTTTAAATCTCTTAAATTTTGTTGCTGTTTATGTGTTGGTGCAAAATTGTATTAACATTGAAATGAAAATGAATAATTTGTGAATAAAGGGAATTTATTTTTCACACCTCCGAGCGGAAAGCGTCAACTTTCGTCCTGCTGCGCTGAACGAAGTTGCCGCTTTCCACCTCGGGTAGTAAATAAGAAATCCTCAGATCACATGTTTGTTGACTATAGATCTACTCGAGCTAAATGTATGGGAGATTTAGCTCGAGTAGATCTGTAGTTTAGGATGGAACATCAGATTTTTTTTTTGCGATTTCGATGTTGGTCCCATAGTGAAAGTTATTCAGTTTGATGGTCTTAACCACCCCCTTAAATGTTTATTTGTATTTTTGTAACACACCCTATACAGGTTGTTACAGAAGTAAAAATAAAAATTGAAATCTTTGAAGGGGTGGTTTAGACCAACAAACTGAACAACTTGGGACCAACATCGAAATCGCGAAAAAAAAAATCTTTTCTCGAGCATACAGCTGATTTTTCTTTTCGCGATTTCGATGTAGGTCCCATAGTGAAAGTTGTTCAGTTTGATTGTCTAAACAAACCCCCACAAAAGTTTAAAATTTTTATTTTAACTTTTGTAACACCCTGTATACATACACTAACGAGGTTGATGGTAGGCCTTTGTGGTGGCCAGCAGTGGGTCGTGTACAGGCTGACGATGATGATAGAAATATATTTATTACCTGTAGCGCCGCGCACGAAGGTCGGCACGAACTCTGCTGCCAGCGGGTTCAGTGTCGACCGCGACACCGTCTCCTCCAGTGATAGAGATGAGTTGCCGTTGCTTGTGCTGCAAACATACACATTGCTCATTTTTACATACATACATACATACATATTCTCACGCCTGTCTCCCACTGGGGTAGGCAGAGAAAACGGAAGACCACCTGCTACGATCCTGACATACCTCTCTAGCTTCCTCCACATTCATAAGTCCTTTCATGCATGCTTGTCGGTTACGGGTAGATCTGACCTGGCCCTTTTTAAGCACGTCGCCAATTTGGTTCGTATATGTACGTCTAGGCCGTCCCCTTCCAACATTTCCACTTACGCTTGCCTTATAGATTGCCCTCGTCAATCTGCTCTCATCCATTCTTTCCACATGACCAAACCATCTCAACATACCTTTCTCTATTTTTGTCACTACATCCTCTTTCAAACCACAACATTCTCTAATAAAACTATTTTTCAATTTGTCCATCACAGTTTCATTTTTATATTGTTGGAAAACCGGCACTGCCTCCATGGTCTAATGGTTAAGAGCATTGGGCTCTTCGGAGGTCGTGGGTTCGATTCCCACGGGGGGACACCTAGTGATATGTTACTTTGTGCGTTTTTCCCCAGTTGGTTAGGACATTGCAGGCTGAATCACCTGATTGTCTGAAAAGAAAGATGATTCCGTGCTTCGGATAACACGTTAAGCCGCTGGTTCTGGCTACTATCTCTGGTGGTAGTAGTCGTTACAAAAACCACGTCAGAGTGTGTAAGGCGGTCTGAAAAAACTCTGACACCAGGGCTCTGCCCACACGGTACTGATCATTAGGTGAGACAGAGCTCTAGACATTATATCTAATGTACGTATGACGTACACAAAGCGGCACTATAGTCTGTCCCTTAAAGTTATTATACCTTACGGAATAGAGGAACTGACAGCTGAGAGAGCGAGATGTACCTAGGCGGCACCACTGTATAATAGAAAGAGATACGTGACGCGAGGCAATAGAACCGTTTTCGGGGATCTTATAGCAGGGTAAAAATTCGGTTTCTGTGAATAACTGCGAATCGAGAGTGAAATCGTAGATAATTTTGTGAAATATACTAACACTATTTCATTAAATAATCCGCGATTTCACGTTTGACTCCGTATTATAGACAGTGCTCGAATTTTTGCCTGCTGACAATCTCCTGAAAACCTCCAAAAACGGTTTCATTTGACAACTCATGTCAGTTCCTCTATTACAGTAACGTATAATAACTGAATGGTCTGTCCCATGTCCAATATACATAGACGAAAATTATCTCGCTTACGCTGATAGACTGAACCACAACGTAACCACGTATGAGACAGCGATAGTTATAAAATCCTATACAATTTATATGAATGATATTATTCGTCGGGCTCTTGTCTCAGCGAACATTCCGGCAAAGTCCGAACAAACGGAATTGTCCGCACTGATGGCAGGAGGCCCGACGGGTTAAGGTAGTTTCAGTCCATACAAACGTTTGACGCACAATACGAGTAGACGGAATTAATAAAAGTAATTTTTTATATATGGAAAAATAGTTTAGAAAATCTAATTGCCGCGTCACAAATAACATTTGCAATTTACAATATAATTACGAAGATGTAAAGCTTTTAAAATTTTGTATGAAACATTTCAAAGCTTTATATCTTCGTAATTATTTTATAAATTGCAAATGTTATTTGTGACGCGGCATCTAGATTCTCTAAACTATTTTTCCATATATACAAAGTTACTTATATTAATACCGTCTACGCGTATTGTGCGTCAAAGTTTTGTATAAAATTGACCCCTCTGCAACCACCTTAATAAGGGAAAACTCTCCGTTTTACGCATAGCAAAGAATAAAGTAAATAAAACATATTACGGAAACAGAATTGCTAAAGTCACTAATATAATAATAGTTTCGATCCCGTTATTAATGTCACAGACCTAGTGAAAATGCTGTTCCTATGGGTTTCTTAGGGAAAGTTGTTTAGTATCATGGGTACACACTGACCCCTCAAAGTAATGCAACTGTTTACCCTAACACCCTGTATGAAGTGACATTTCTGAGTCAGGAGACTCTGTCATTGTATTAATGGAGTGCCCGGGGTGGGGGGTACTCACGTGGCATGTTTGTGCTTCTCTCTCTGCTCGTCCTCCAACATCGCCTCTATGCACTGCTCCATAAGAGCCTCCTCTTCTAGCTGCTGCATCACCTGCAACCGCAAGCAACATATGTTATTGGCTATGCGCACGACACTAGCGCCATCTTGCGCATTACGGATCCGTTAATTATTTTTTATATGAACATAAAATATTAGGATAATATTACTTTACTTATTTTATATTAAAATAAAGTAAAATCTAAATAAATGAGTAATATTGTCGATATTAAAAATATTATAATACCTAACTAGCCGGAATTCCCTTTCTTTGTTACGAAATTCTCGTAGAAACTTTCACTCCCGTTTTCACACCTTTGGAATTGACAACATTTCATTTCAAAAAAGGTACCAAAATTAGAAAACCATTTGGAGATTATGTGATGCAAAGCTTATATCAAAATTATCAGATTTTTCTATCCATTATTTCTCGAGTTATTTCAAAAATACCGAAAAATTAAATTGAGGTTGAATGATATTTTATTCCTTTGCCTGCTTGGCTTTTCTATTGTATTTGACAGTTTTTATTTTTAATTTTATTGCGGCCAAGGTATTATAGCCATTCATCCTAGGTTTTTCAGAAAATTCAAAAGTAAATTAAAAATAGAAATGTCAAAAATTATATCGAAAAAATCTCTCTCGAAATTATCTCTTATTTGTTTACCTATTTTTATGTCTTTCATTAAAAACAAAAAAAATGGTGGTTGAAAAATGCAATGTTGTCAATTGCGAAAAATCTTTTTTTTGTTTACACCAATAGAAGTCTATTAAAACATCCCTGTCCAATTTTAAGTAGTTTTTTTTTTAAATAATTTATCCTTTCGGAAAGGCAATGGGAACTAGCCCTTACAGCCTGGACATAAGTTATATTTTTCTTTGTACTTAAACCTAAACTAACCTAACCTTATACCTAACTATTGAAATGCGAGGGTGGTGCACACATTCCACTGTTCAAGAGAGTTTTACGCGAGGATCAATCCGAATCAAACGGGAGCGCCTTCTTTATTTCTCACTTTTTCTATATTATTCTTCATTAATGGCACATTATTAAACTAATTCCACCACATTAACACAATAATAGCCACGAAAAACTAATTAAGAAATAAAGCCCGTGCTTTTCTTCTCAATTACCGCGCAAAACTCTGGTTTTTGACTCTATTGTATTTGACAGTTTTTATTTTTAATTTTATTGCGGCCAAGGTGTTATAGCCACTCATCCTACGTTTTTCAGAAAATTCAAAAGTAAATTAAAAATAGAAATATCGGTCAAAAATTAAATCTGAAAAATACTCATCTCTTATTTTTTTAACCTATAGTTATATTTTTCATTAAAAAGAGGAGTCAATTGCGAAAAATCTTTTTTTAACACCAATAGATGGCAATAAAAGCATCACACAATTGCGCCTTACGGGATTCGAATCCGCGACCATCGGCACAGCAGGCAGGTGCACTCGGCTGCTCCAAAATAAAACAGAATACGCCATTTGACATTTGTTTGCCCCATTTTACAAATTGATGTACCTTGTTCAAATGTAACAGAATTGAGGATCCTTTTTTAAATATCTGGGAAATATATTTAACAGAACTATCCACTAATAATTTAATTTATCGGGTACAGTCTTTGACTACTTATATAGGGACTAGTTACGAGTGATATTCTACTAAGAAACATTTCTGCCACTTTTTGCGGGGGGGGAGGTAACATGAAATCCGCAACTTTGGATTTTGTTCCCATAACTTTAGATTCTAATTTTGAACGTTAAAAATCATGAAAAGTAATCTCGCGTGAACCCCAAAAGATCTAAGTTCGAAGTTTTTGTTTCGCAATTATAGGCTATCTCGTTTAGTGATAAGGTATAAAATTTAATGTAAATGCCCATGATCAATTGATCTTATACCGTGGCAGAGGGGAAATGCTACCGCAAGGCCATTCCTTATAATAAATAGTCAAAGGGTAAGTAATTAATAGTAAAATTAATTCTTGAAAGAGGCTCTGCCGTAAAATGTTCAATGGCATATTCAGTTTTTAGAGCAGCCGGAGCTATCGAGCTACATACCATATAAGGATAATATCTTGGGTAGAAATACGTCGTCATTCCGACCACTCCACTGCACTTTAAACTAATGTATACTGACAGAACAATATTACCAACTAATGTTATATTGGATTCAATCATGTTTTTGATACATTTTTTTCTAATTAATTAATACACAACATAGTCATTAGAAGGAAAGTAAATAAGATGTTATGATAGAGGTTGATAATTAGAGGCAAACACCTTTTGTTAGGTGATTAGTAAATTATAATTAATAAACCACCTTGTTTTTCTCAACAATATTTCCAAAAATATAATGTTTCATCGGAACTGTGGCTTTGGACACAGCATAATCCTCACGACTATATTTCACGAGGGGGTAGTCAATATTCTAAAACCTCACAACACGTTTCACCAGTACCGAAACTCTGTCCATTGTGAGTGAGGGCCTTAAGGGCCTATGTCAAAAAATAGTTGAAGCGAATTGGGCGTGTGATAGCTTATATTACTGCCTGATGCGAGAGAAAGAGATGGGGCAGCGCACGCGCATGAAACGACGCAAGCGTAAAACAAACTTTATTTAATTGTGATTGTACTATTTATGTAAGTTCAATTCTGCTCTAATCAAAATTTTTAAAATATCAATCTCTTTTTTTTAAATAAAGTCTCGTGTTTCTATTATTCACCGTATAGCAGTTCCAAGCGTTTATCGATAAAGATGGAGGCTACTTAGGCTTGTTTTTCTATCTCTAATCAAAACTTCAATTATATGTTCAATTTACACATATCCGCTAATCATACTCCTACTGTTAGTACCTCATGATATATGACGTTTTGAAGAATCCTATTTTTTTCACATAGCCTCTTAAGAGTCGGGGGCCCGGGGCGGACCGTCGGATCTCGGACTATTATGTTTGTGCAGTTACGCCCCTTCGTCAGAAAAGCGAAGATATTAGGTAAGGTATGTGTGAAAATGTTCCGAAAGCACAGGATGTGTAATAACACGGTTAATATCCAGTGGAAGGTACCTGCTTGTCGAACTCCTCCTCGTTCTCCATCCACATGTAGTCCGCGAAGTCGTCGGGCTGGGGGACGGGCGCGGGGGGGTACGCGGGGGGGTAGTACGCTCCAGCCATCACGTAGCCTGCAATGTACGTGATGTATATTATGAGAGAGATGCCTTCACCATTCACTTGTTAGAAAGCAAGTTGCCGAGTTCAGGGGTGGAAATTGATTGCATGGCCAAAAATACTGATTTTACTAAAACCCTCTAAAATACTGACTTACTGACGAAATCTCTATCTAATCTTATCAAACATGTGACTACAAAATAGGACAATGTTTTTCTTCCGCTGCTTTTAATGTTTTGTTATGATTTCATGAATTAATCACCGAAACAATAAAAAGAACTGTGATATTATACAAATTCTTCATCATCAGCCTGTCATCGTCTACTGCTGAACATAGGCCTCTCCCAAGCGCGCCACTAAACTCTGTCCTCGGCCTTCCTCATCCAGTCGCTCCCCGCTACCTTTTTTAGGTCGTCTGTCCAGCGGGCAGCAGGACGTCCCACACTACGTCTACCAGTTCGCGGTCTCCACTCCAGAACCCTGACACTTCAGCTTGCTAATAACCCACCGGTTGTCAGTTCTTCGGCAGATATGACCAGCCCATTGCCACTTCAGCTTGCTAATTTTCTGAGCTATGTCAACCACTTTCGTTCTCTGACGTATCACTTCATTTCTGATGTGATCTCTCAGAGAAACACCGAGCATAGCTCTCTCCATAGCTCGCTGCGCGACCTTGAATTGATGAACTAGTCCTATCGTTAGGGTCCATGTTTCCGCACCATAGGTCATTACTGGCAGGACGCACATACAATACAAATTCTTAATTAAACGTAATTTAGGGATCTACCAAAAAGAAAAAGTATGTTAAGAGATTTTTTAAGAGACTCCCACTTCAAAACAGCATTTTTTTTCACCTCAATCTATTGAAACCAGACCACTTTTGTAGGAACGTAGTTGCTGATCCTCAAAACTGACTGACTTTACTGACCATTTTTCAAAAAAACTGACTTTTACTGATCTAAGCAAAAAAAAAAACGGACTCTTACTGACTTTACTGACCATTTTCAACCCCTGAGAGTTCTCTATGGGACCAACATCGAAATCGCGAAAAAAAAACTACTGTCCCATACAAAATGCAAACATAACTAAATAGGACTTTTTTTTCGCGAGATCGATGTTGGTCCCCTATAAAAAGTTGTTCAGTTTGATGGTCTGGACCACCTCTGAAAATTTGAAAAGTGCTTACAAAATCATAACTTGGTGATTTTGTTATTTCGCTACTAAATGTATGGGAATTTAATTTTGCGTTTTCTGTTTTCTTATACCTCGACCTCGGTTCACCCCACAGAGACTTATGTTCCGTATCAGTAAGAAAATCGAATGCGATGAAAAAAAGTATTCAGTTTTTTTTAATGACTAAATTTTTTTTCAAAATCTGTGAATGCATAAGTCTTATCCTCCAAAAGTTTGGGTTAGTCTCTTAACACGTTCCGGGACAGTGAACGAGACACAATGGAACTTTTATTGTTATCACGGCTATAGGCGGTCACTGTCCCGGAACTTGTTAAGAACGTTTTCTTGTAGCTGTTATGCTTCTGGTAGCTGCCTTTTGTGCATCTCAACTTTCCACCCTGTATACAAAGTCCAACTAAGAACTGTTGGGGGAAGATCTTCCCTTTTCAATGGAACTTTCCACCCTGTTAGTGCACTGCCAACAAACATTATTTTTAAAACATACCAAGTTTGGGCTCCTCCATGTAGGAAACGGCTGAATAAATTTATGTAAAACATACGCCAGACGACTTATAATACCCTCATATCAAACGTCAATAAAGCAATTTCAAAAATGTTTATGTTTACTATTTTTTATAAATTTTTTCATTAAATATTAAGTTGAAAAGTAATAAAAAATAGTAAACAACCATTTTTGAAATTGCTTTATTGGCGATTGATATAAGGATATTATAAGTTGTTTGGCGTATGTTTTACAAAAATTTATTCAGCCGTTTCCTACCAGGAGGAGCCCAAACTTGGTATGTTTTGAAAATAATTTCGGATTTTTTAAAAACAATTGGCTGAAAGGTAATAGTGTAGTATATTTTTAGAACCGGCTCATGGAGCCCTTTCATTTGATACCCCACACAATAGGTTTCGGAACAACAAAGTTTTTGATTCCATACAAAAATTTTATGACGTCTTAACTGGAGACCGACCTTAGAGACTGTCTCCCGGTAGTTTTAACATACAAAAATTTGGTGCTGGTATCCGGAAGTGAGCCTTTTTTGACCGTATACAAGGTCCAACTAAGAACTGTTGGACCACGGCCGGTCCCCAGGCTTCACACCTAGCCTGGTGGAAGATCTTCCCTTTTCAATGGAGGAACATTCCCAGTAGCTCCTCCATACGTCGAAAAGTGCAATTCCGTGCTGCCAGATGAGGTTCAACCCTACGCCTGAAGGGATATTACATACCGGGCATGTGGCCTCTAGGTATGTGCACGGGGTAGACCGGGCGGTGAATGCCCGCGTCGCCGCTCCCAACAACGCCGCCGCCCACTCCGCTGTCTATTATCACACCGTTCGGCTGAGGACATTGAAACACAGGTGGTTTAGTTACTTTATACCAACAAATTGAACAACTTTCACTATGTGACCAACATCGAAATCGCAAAAAAAAAAATCTTTTGTCCCATACATTTAGCTCGAGTAGATCTCAAATATTATTGATTTTTAAACATGTTACAGCCATGTTGTGCTTTTTCAAATCAATCAGTTCCCCGGTTTGGAAGAGTGCGGGTTCAAGTCCCGCCCGAGACAAATTTTTCAATCTTTAATTTGATTGTCTAGTATAGAACAAACGCATCGCATCATGGCGATTATGGCAAATCTCCTCATTTTGGGGGAGACCTATGTCCAGCAGTGGACGTCTATCGGCTGATATGATGATGGAGCATCCGATTTTTTTTCGCGATTTCGATATTGGTCCCGTAGTGAAAGTTGTTCAGTTTGATGGTCTTAAACACCCCCTTAAATGTTTATTTGTATATTTGTAACACCCTGTATATTATTATTATTTATTGTTTAAGCATATGCTCACGACTATATTCCCCGAGGGGGTAGTCAGAGATATTCTGAAACCTCCGAACATCCAAGTTTCACTAGTACCGAAACTCTGTCCAGTGTGGCGGGGAGTGAGCCCGTCGCCACTTGTAATGGACAGTGGGTACAATACATGCCTCGAAATTGAAGCATGCAGGTTTCCACACGATGTTTTCGTTCACCGAAAAAGCCAGTGGTGTATTGTATGAGACAGTTGATTTTTTTTCGCGATTTCGATATTGGTCCCATAGAGAAAGTTGCTCAGTTTGATAGCCTGATCATCCCCTTAAAATAATTTCAGCTAATTTTGTTAGACCTTATATAAAGTATTATTCAATAAAGCCTATGAGCCGTGGTGGTCCAGTGGCGAGTAACCTTGCCAGCCGTGCAGGAGGCGATGGTTCGATCTCCGCCTAGACCGACTCGTACCAATGAGTTTTTCGGAATTTATGTACTATTTGAAACACCCTGGCTGGCTTTTCGGGGAAGAAAAACATTGTGAGGAAACCATAGAGGATGCCAAAAGTAGTTTGTGGGAGTATCTATACGAATCTCGAGAATGGTTCTCTTAACAAAAATACAGTTAAGGCGGTACAAAAGTTTGACGCACAATATGCGTAGACGGAATTAATAAAAGTAATATTTTATATATGGAAAATTAGTTTAGAAAATCTAGTTGCCGCGTCACAAATAACATTTGCAATTTATACTATAATTACGAAGATGTAAAGCTTTTAAAATTTTGTATAAAAAATTTCAAAGCTTTATATCTTCTTAATTATTTTATAAATTGCAAAGTTATTTGTGACGCGGCATTTCTAAACTATTTTTCCATATATACAAAGTTACTTATATTAACACCGTCTACGCGTATTGTGCGTCAAAGTTTTGTATAAAATTGACCCCTCCGCAACCACCTTAAGAGATGGCGGAGCTTCGTTGCAAGTTCAAACACGAACCACGGGAATTACAAAACCGCTCGCGGCAATCTTGCAATGTGGCTCTACTAGGTAGGTTTTGAGTTACAGTACGACCAGGAAAATAATTCCGCTCGTCAATCTTCGTTTGCGCAGAGCAGGCCCGAGTCCCCGACAAAACCCGAAGTCATTTAGTAATCAAAGGGTGCAAAGTCGGATAGCAGCGGAAAGGGCGCGAAAACAAATTAGCCAATAGCGTAAACGGATTGAAGGTCACACATCCTGATTGGTCAATATAATTTTGCGCGCTATTAAAATTTGTCGACTGCGCAGGTACATCGGTAAGACTTATAAACCTGGTACTACATACTGTAGTCACATTACAATAACTCAAATACTGACCTGCCACTGTCCATTTTCTTCGTTGCCGTAGTAAGCACCGACGTTTGCTGATGTCTCCGGTATTTTCATGCTTGCAACACTCAAATTTTTAACACCACACTAACTATCCATAGACTAAATTATAAACAAAAAAAAACTTTCTTACTTTGTAATAATGTAAGTCTTAAATAAAATACTGGCACAATTTGAGCTTAAGAAAAAAAGAAAATTAAACTTTTTTTTAAATTAGATATAGGGTGAGGTTATAGTATTTGAGTCAATGTTTATATTTAGATTAGTTTCGGGCGCAGTTATATTAATTATTTCACTGTATTTTGCGTGTGGTTTGCTGTCTATAGTCATTTCTGGTGTTCTCGGCAACTGCAATTAGAGAAAATTTTTATTACAACATAAGACTGGAGACATTGGGTCCGTGGGGGCCAGAGGCGCGCCGATTATTTAAAGAATTATTTGCGCACCTAATCGAGGTCTCCGGTGACCAGAGCCATCAGCCTGGCCATACAAAGAGCGGCGGCAATTTAGAAGACATTTTTTATTTGTAAGTAGTATTAGTTTTGTTTCTTTTTTCTTTAGGGTAGGGTTTATGTATACAACGTGATAGTGAATAAACGCAAAACTGGAAATTAGTTTGTTTAGAATCGAGAGCAGAATCTAATTATCAAGGTTTTAACATTGGTAATTTTTTTTTTCAAAATATTGAATAATTAGTTATTATAATTTAAAAGCATAACACGGTTCATGATGTCCGTGGGCCCAGGAAATGACCTTTAGGTCTAGGGTGACAGCTACAATAGATCTGTCCAGGTCGCAGTAGCTATTTGGTCATTGACCAAACCCTTATAACCAAATAATAAATAATTTAAAAGAACAATGGGCAGTTTTGTATGGACCCTGGGCCCAGTACTGTAGCGCTTTCTTACCTAGTTTAAATTAAAGACCTGAATAATACCAACATTTTATTATTAGGCAGCATAACTGTAACGCGTTAAATAAAAAAGTTACAGCCGTTTAAAAATTCAATCAATTACCTATATGAATGCTATTTTTTTACCTAATAAGGCCCATACAGTAGAAGAAAGAGTATGGTACTGTGGGAGCTTGCCAAAACCAAACATAAACCGCCCAAGACCCCCAACCAAACAACACCCACCACACCAGGCATCACCCGCCAACCACCAGGTAACACCCACCACCCAACACTCCACACCCACCATCCAACACACACCACCCAACGCCCACCATCCACCAGGCAACAGCCACTAGCTAACTTGCTCGTAGAGTACTCTATTCTACTGTATGAGCATTATTAGGTCAAATATATAAGCATTTATATGGGTAATTAACAGAATTTTTAAACGGCTGTAACTTTTTAATTTAACGCGTTACAGTTATGTTGCCGTATAATAAAATGTTGTTCTTATTCAGGACTTTAATTTAAAGTAGATAAAAAAGTGCTACAGTGCTGGGCCCATTCTGCCCCTTGTTCTTTACCGAACTCGATGTCAACCCGCCGCACTGGCACACTCACCCTTACTCACTACCAAATAAGATTCATAAAATATATTCGTGAGCACGTTAGCGCTTTCATTAATTGCTGAAATAATAACAAACAATTTTTCCATGAAAACTTAAAATGCGAACAACCTTAATTTTTAATTGATAAAGGGTTTAAATTAGTAAGGGGTGATCCGGATGGTGACGAAGAAAAGACGCGGAGATTGTTCAGAGTGCTTTAATGTTAGCAACTAGTACATGATACAAGTTCTGCCGGACCTTGACCCGGCTCAGGCCCGTTTAGGAGTATCAAATGAAGGGGCACACTCATCGAGTCCTCTTTCGTGGTCCTATTAGGACGCAAGGCAAGATGCAAGTGAGGTGTTGCTACATGAAGGTTCAGATGTACACTTCCATAAGGAAGGAGTACTCCGATGCGGTCGTGAGCTTGCCTAATACAAATTAGCTAAACAGACTTATGGATATGCTGAGCGCCTACCGATAGCGCGATGTAAAAACAATCAGCGCCCTCTAGCGACGGGAGAAGAAAATCTATGTTATTACAATAATAAAATTATTGTTTCAATGCTATTATCTAAACTATTATAAAACTGTAACAGGAAGTTTGTCTGTACATTGAAGATATTAACAAAAAAAAAGTTACGATATGGTTTTTAGGTGTCCCTGATTCCATATCACCAATTTTTGGATTTTTTTTTTTAGGTGTCCCTGATTCCATTTCACCAATTTTTGGATTTTTGTCTGTCTGTTTGTGTGTTTGTTTGTTTGTTTGTTTGAACGAGTATCACGCAAAAACTACTGAACCGATTTTGATGAAACTTTTTTTGTTTGATAGCTTATGATCTGACTTAAAATCTGGTATATAATTTGTGCGGACGAAGTCGCGGGTTAACGCTCGTACTATTATAAAACTGTAACAGGAAGTTTGTCTGTACATTGAAGATATTAACAAAAAAAAGTTACGATATGGTTTTTAGGTGTCCCTGATTCGATTTCACCAATTTTTTGATTTTTTGTTTGTCTGTTTGTTTGGGTGTTTGTTTGTTTGTTTTTTTGAACGAGCATCACGCAAAAACTACTGAACCGATTTTACGAAACTTTTTTTGTTTGATAGCTTATTATCTGACTTAAAATCTGGTATATAATTTGTGCGGACAAAGTCGCGGGTTAACGCTCGTTTCGTTATAAATCAGTTGGGGTGTATGAGGTTTTGCGCTTATTCATTAACACGTTGTATAGTGATTATCTGCTTATTTAGAAATATTTCAGAAAATATTCAACAATGCAGACCGTGAAGTGTTTTCAATGAAAATTATATCAGTTGCTATAGTGCAACCAGCCACCGTAGTATGCTACCGTGATACTCTCTTTCTATTTGCGCCCGAACGAACGAGATAAAAGGCATGATATAGCCGTATCACGCGCATGCTAGCTAGGCAGAGTCCGAAAAAAAAAAGTGGACAAATAGTTATGTATAAAAAAAACAAGAACTTGTTTTCCCGCTCACGCTGCCACAACTACTCATGCCCTCTCGCTCGCACCAAGCCGCGCGCCTTATGGTTTTATGCAAATCATTGCATAACCTGTGGCGACGCGTTCCACGCCTACTTTGCACTTCTAACCCCTCTTATAATGTTCTGTGCTACAAACAATTGCTATGGAACCCTGTCATGGGGAGCATATATCCCCCCGTATATGTGCTTAGTGATAATCATTTGGATCCAGAGTCACACACATACATGACATAATGATATCACATGGAATGGATATGATATGATGTCATGAAACATATAACTCTCAACATGACTACGATGTAGTATAATCTAGCCTTATACAGTTTAATTCTTTAAAGGATTGTATCTTATGACAATTTATTTATTTATTGATAATGAACAACTTCCCCCAAGGCAACTTCTTAAGGCGGTTGCAGAGGGCTCAATTGTATACAAAACTTTGACGCACAATACGCGTAGACGGTATTAATATAAATAACTTTGTATATATGGAAAAATTGTTTGGAAAATTTAGATGCCGCGTAACAAATAACATTTGCAATTTATAAAATAATTACGAAGATATAAAGCTTTGAAATTTTTCATACAAAATTTTAAAAGCTTTATATCTTCGTAATTATATTATAAATTGCAAATATTATTTGTTACGCGGCAATTAGATTATTTAAACTATTTTTCCATATATAAAATATTACTTTAATTAATTCCGTCTACGCGTATTGTGCGTCAAACTTTTGTATGGACTGAAACCACCTTGACAGGGTACCGAGCTTACTGTGCTGCTGTCAATCGTATATTTGTTATTTCTAAACAATTAAACAACATTTCCAAAAAACAAGAATGTCACATTGTAGTCCTGATAGGCTTTCAATTTATTGAAACATTACGGATTATTATGTTTTATGCAAAGTGGCCACTTCTGGCGGTTTTAAAGATAATAACTACAAACCTATTAAAAACAAATCTGCAGTGACCAGATAAATTGAAAGTCAGCAATGACTACAATGTGACATTCTTGTTTTTTGGAAATATTAATTGATAAGAAATAAAAAAATACGATTGGGGGCAGCACATTAACAATAACATCTTCTACTATCTCTTCCTCAGTCTTCAGATTCTTACCGACACTCCAAAAAAAAAAATATATATATTTATATGGTCGAATTGAGAAACCTCCTCCTTCTTTGAAGTCGGTTAAAAAGGGAGAAATCAAAGAAAAAAAATATATATCATGGACATTGTCACACAAATTATCAAGTCACATTTAATGTACCAGCCTAGCTAGCATGCCACCCACAACAAAGCGTTTAAACGAGAAAAACGTCATGCGCGCTCTTTCTGGCCTACGTAAAATAATAAAGATGGAGGCACATCTCGATTTTTGTCGTTTTCTCGGGGGTGGCATGCTAGCTAGGCTGTACTTGTATTATGATGACTAGAGAACGATATAGAATACATATAAAAAGTCTAACAAAATTAGCTGAAACTAATTTAAAGGGAATGGTCAGACCATCAAACTGAACAACTTTCTCTAAGGGACCAATATCGAAATCGCGAAAAAAAATCTGCTGTTCCATACAAAACTGCAAACATAACTAGACTCAAATGTATGGGACAGCTGATTTTGTTTCATGATTTCGATATTGGTCTCATAGAGAACGTTTTTCAGTTTGATGGTCTGATCATCCCCTTAAAATAGTTTCAGCTAATTTTGTTAGACCTTATATAGATATAAACAACCATGACTCTGGTACAAATATTCATATTCATTATATAATATTTGTCCCTTACGGGATTCGAACCCGAGACCCTCGGCACAGCAGGCAGGTTCACTACAGACTGTGCTGCCGGGCCGTACAATAGCACAGTATAAGGAAAAGTATCTAGTATAAGAAAAAATCATCTATTACTAGATACAGTGCGGACTCTTCCTTCCTCCCGCCAACTTCTCGGTGCGGTTGTTGTTTGTTGTTTGAATTTTCCTTCCGTTCCTTTAGTTAAGTTGTTCAGTATCATGAGTACTCTATAAAGTAGTACTCAATTAGTTTTTATAACCATAGAGTCATCGTGTCATACAATAACAAAGCCTAAACATGGCACATGTCTCTAATGTCACCTTTGTATGTTTTTTTTGGTACAATTTAAGGTAAAGGGTTAAAAATCCTATACAACCTATATCTGCATAAAATTATCTTATTTATAGCAATTAAAACGTTAAGTGTTCAACGTTTTGACGCTTCTTTGGAGTTTTTGGAGACAATCGAAAGACGCAGGAAATGCAGAGAAAAGATGAAAGAGGAAAGAGGTGAACTGACCGCTTTGCTGCGCTACAAATAACACTTTTCCTGCGACCCATACACCATCATATTTCTATTATATTCTATTTTAAAAAAATGGCTGCAATCTTGGTAGTGATGATTTTGCCGATATCTAGTTTAAGGAGCAATAGTGCTTGACATTGTACGGTAATGGATAGTGCGATCTCAAAGCCCTGTTTTTATACAAAAACACACAACTGAAAACGCCATAAAATGGCGGAGCCGCATGGCTACTTAAATCGCGAGCCGAATGAAAGACGTCTACTCGAGAGACCTCTAGCCATGCGACTCCCCATCATATTTCACTGAACTGTATATTGTTCACTTGCATGACACTTTGTTATGCAAAATAACACCAATTTTACGAACCAAAACTCACTATAAACAATAAAAATTCAATAAAATATGAGGACTCCAAAAGTAGCTGACAAATAACCGCCAAAAACTCCCCTTTGTATGCATCAGTTATGCTTAGCTGTCATACATTGTAGCTGATATTTCAGTCCTTTCAAATTTATTCGGTTACAAAGCTATAATGCAGAACAACTGTGTATAACTATTAGTGGTCCCGTTAATATAACCTGCGATTTACGCTCTCAACATTCCGTACAAAATGTAGAGAATGGCTTATGAAGCAGCAAATAATAGCGGCTGGCATCCCTCCTTAGGACCTTGTAGCCTAAATGCCTACAAATAAAACTGTAATTGTATATATTTTTTATGTGTTTTAAATTTAAATTTTTATTGTTCTAAAATGTCAATATTTAATGTTTGTTTGTAGTTATTAAGAATATATTATTTATTTATTTATTATGTTTAAGGGAGGGATAGAATAGCAGTGGCAGTCGGCAACCCCGACTGTTATACTGAGTCCTTTACCATTTTGTCTCTGTTATTTTTAAAACCGTGCTATATTTATTATGTACTTTTGTGTAAATAAGAGACAAATAAATACTTTTTAATTTTAATTTAATTTAATTTTAATAGAGCACTGATGCGAAGTCCTCCTTGTATAGAATGTCATTGGTGCCATATAACATTTTTAAAAGTTTGGGAATATTTGCGAGGTTCATATTACACAATATAGATGGCATTACAAGTAATCAGATTATTTTTTGAGTGAAATCAGGACATACTTTCTGAGATTGTCTTTCCAGAAACGTAGCGATAAAAAAATACCAAAATTTCACTCCCGAGGTTTTCACTCTAAGACAACGGTATGTACTTTGACTACTTATATAGGGACTAGTTACGCGTTTAATTCTGCGAACAAACATTTCTACCACTTTTTGCGGGGGGCGAGGTAACACGGAATCCGCAACTTTGGATTTTATTCCCCATAACTTTAGATTCTTATTTTGAACGTTAAAAATCATGAAAAAAAGTCTCATGGCAGAGAGGAAATGCTACCGCAAGTCCTTATAATAAATAGTCAAAGGGTATGTAGTACCATTCTCTGTTGTCCAGGTAAACATTGATAATGGGATGGAATGATGGAAGAACAATAAAGATCCCATTTCAATAGGAATGCTATAAATGTAACCCTAAACAAAATAAGAATGATAGAATTAATCTATTTGTAACCAACTAAGATTACAACTTACAAGGTTAATAATGTTACAAGTAGTAGAAATAAAATAACTTCGCACGATTCATAATGTATTGTTAACATGGATGGATGGATTATAAATATAAAATGTATGGACTTTGTACACACAGTTCACTGTACTAAAACAGATATCATTCATCCATGAGAAACGATTATTCAGAACAATTACAACTTATTTGTAAACAAAACAAGGTTCTGTATCTATGCAACCTTTGCCAAGTGCAACAAAAAAAAACGAATTTGTCCAATTATAATCTGTGCTTGAGTGAAAAATTAAAAAAGTGATAAAAAAAAACAATCCACGTAAACGACTGATAATGTTATGAAACCCAAATGTCAACAATTGAAATGTGGCCCGATTTATTATAAAATATTCAACTTTCTATTTCGGATTTAGATACAAAATATAACGATACAACCTTATAAGAATGAGAGATACTGCAGCTTTATCGATAAATGCACGTAAATATAAAATGTATTTTTGAAATTCGAACTAGGAACAATAGTTCACAGCTAAGACGAAAATAGATCACCTAGAAAATAATAATACAGTGGCCGAGTTCTCGACACCGCCTCCGTATAAAATACTAACAGTTGTAGATTGAAGTACAAAGTCTACATTGAATTGAACGATTGTACCGTGTAAAAGCAATTTACAGAGAAATTGAAACATTATTTTCCAGCACGTGTTTAATATCTACGTCCTACGTAACAACGGGTTATTGGTAGAAATACTCACTATTTACACGCACTTTTCATGCATTTTGGTCATTGAATTATCAGTCGACGTGTTCCGAGCCTTTTCAGCTATTTTTTATGCACAATTGATGGCTAAATTAGCACTATAACCTATAATTTCACAATTTTACACACAAGACCAGTCAGCCAGCAATCGTGGCGCAAATGGCGACCGTACGGAAGTTTGTACGGATTGCGAATTATTTCGGAATAATAAACTTACTTCGTGGCAGTCGAAAAGCCGGTGTTTTTTTATCGAACACTGTTATTTTGGTGAAAATAATGAAAAATAAAGGGAAAAATTACCTTTCTACGAGACAAACATACTCTTGTAAATTTAGCTGAGCCAAAATAGTTGTCAAAATGTCATTTTATGGTTTAGTTTTTGTTTATTGTTCTTTATTCAAATGCATTTGGCTTTTGTATCGTATGCAAGGAGATTTTACTGATAAAAGTTTTGAGACTCCGATTAATAAGTACTTATACTAAATCGAAGACAGAGAATGGAATGGTTTTAAGATTAATTTTTTATTATTTATTTCTCATATGGATTTTTCAAATTAAATGTTGCGCCACATTTTTTCTAATTCGATTTTTGAACGAAAGTTTTACGTTCCATTTCATGCAGATTTATGACGGAATGTCAACAGGATACTATTTTAAGTTCGACAGAAAAAGAGGGGTAATACTTGGTGGTACTTCCTGGCACTTCATACTACGCCTTACTGGTACTCAAAAACAATCTATACAAGGTTGGTACTCGATGATATTGTACCTACGTCGTATGTACGTGAATATTTTATTACGATATCCAACTCCACGTAAAATACTTACGTAAAACGGAATTACTGTTATTATTTCACAAAAATTGCATAGCTTAAAAGATGCAAAAGAAATAGCGTTATACAGAAATAAATGCTACTATCTCTTTCTTTCATTCTATTTACTACCAAATTCGATCAACAAAATCGGGATCAGACTGTCAAGTGTCAAATCAAAACAATTTGTTGAGCATCAGATTTTCGTGATTTTTTCTGTTTTATTTATGAAAATGACTGCTCCTTACACTGAATTAGAGAAACCACTAGACGAATACTCTACGCTATGCCGCGGGTGCCTCGCAGAGTCTGGAGAAATGAAGAATATCTTCGAATGGGGTCTTGCTGATGATTTTTGTAAAATCACTGAAATTCAGGTTTGTTTTCTTTTTCTGTATTGTTCAGAATGAATACAGTATTATAGGACTCAACTGTACTTCAACTGCATGTTTCTGACCCACCCCGAAAGGGATTACGGTTGTGAGTGTATGTTTTATGTAACTATGTCAAGTGTACGCCGTCGAGTTCAGAGTTCATTTTTTTTTTTCAAAAATGGTAATTTATGCCAAAATACGATATTGATTGCGGAAATTAAAGAGGCACCGAGCCTATTGTGCTCCCCTCAATCGTATTTCTTTTTTCTTAACAATTAAACAACATTTCCAAAAAACGAGAATATCACATTGGAAACATTGCTAATTTTATATTTATGTGGATCACTGCTGATTTGTTTTTGTAATGTTTGTAGTTATTATTATTAACCTTTGGGGTACCGGAACGCGGATCTGTGTGATGAAAACAATTGATTTCTATTGTGTCTGTAATTCCCGGCATATGAGAGGTTAAAACCACCAAAAGTTGCCACTTCAAACATAAAATATAATGTTTTGATAAATGATAATTGAAAGCCAATCAGGCCTACAATGTGACATTCTTGTTTTTTGGAAATATGTTATTTTTTAATAAAAATATTTTTCAATTTTTTTTTCATATCTTTTTTCAATTGTTTAGAAATAATAAAAATATGATTGAGGGCAGCACAATAGGCTCACGGCTCCCTGAGTCATGTATATTCTGAAACCACAGAACAGTAGGCTCGATACCCTCTTAATGTTAATGCTTTTGAGAAAAGGGAAGATGCTGTCATGAAGCCGATGAAGGAGTCGCATTGTAAGTTTGCTTTTGGGTAGTCTCGTGCCGCTCATCGATTGTTGGTTGCCCCCTCCCGGTCCTGCAACGAAGCTCCAGTGGTGGCTCAAGATGTTCTTTTGGAAAAACAATCCTTGAAGTCACCAAAATACATAAACTATCGTACAACTTCAAGCACTCTTGCTAAATAAACTAGACATTGGGAAAATCATCACAACCAAGATGGCAGCCATTTTTTTAAAAACAGAATTGAATAGAGGCCTATGAATCTGCAAACTGTCTATCGAATTCCGCTGAATTCCACATGTAAATAACTGAACTGCTCAGTGAAAACTTGGAATTTCATTAATGGTAAAATTATGTGATGGACAATGTTTTCTTTTTTCTATTTTTTGATATTAAAGTCGATGCGGTCGACCGGTAAACCCCGATCAATGTCTCAGCCACCCCTGCCATAGGTGACCCGTTTTTACCTTTTGAAGTATAAATAAAATAAAATAAATAAAAAAAAGCCTTTATTCTACTACAATAAAGTCAGAGTACAGACTGAACCAGTATGGAGTGCCTCAAGGAAGTATTCTGGGACCTGTTTTATTTTTGTTGTATATAAATGACTTACCTGATGCTATTACATATAAATCTATATTATTTGCTGATGACATAACTATAATTATATAAGGTGACAATTTACAATTAAATGAATTCGAATCGGAAATAAATGATACCGTAGGTAAAGTTGTAACGTGGCTTGAAGAAAACAATCTGAAAGTTAACATTAACAAAACTAAAATGATACAATTCCGTACACAGCGAGCTACATCAATTGACATAAACATTGAATATGACGAAAGTAAGATCGAAGAAGTTACAGAAACAACGTTCTTGGGAGTTGTAGTAGACCAACACTGCAACTGGAAGTCACACATTGATTTCATATGTGCAAGACTAAACAGATTTGTGTATGCCTTGCGTAGCCTTGCTGAAGTATCTTCGATAGAAACAGCTCTTACTGCATATCACGGTTACGTTGCATCGGTTCTGCAATATGGCTTGTTGTTATGGGGCAATAGCACCGATTTTCAAAGAGCATTTCTAATACAGAAAAAGTGTATCAGATCGATGTGTGCTGCACATTATCGGGATTCATGCAGACCATTATTTAAAAGCCTAAAAATTTTACCACTTGCATGTCTATATATAAAGCAGTTATGCATGTTTGTGAAGCAGCATTCTACATATTTTTTGACAAGAAAGGATGTATGCGTTAGGCAGCTAAGGAAAAAGCTGGATAATACTCTACACATACCCTACTGTAGGCTAGCTCTAGTTAAAAAAAAACGCATTCTTTATGGCAATCACAATTTATAATAAACTTCCTGATGACTTAAAAAACTTAACGGTAACCCAATTTAAACGAAACCTCCAATCGTGGCTCTTGAGTAATTGTTTTTATTCCGTAGATGAGTTTCTCGATCACAGTCAATGATTCTATTGAGGTTAGGTATTATAATATGTAATACAATTTTGTGATTTCTTATAACATGACATTTATTTGGTCAGATTTAAATGTGATAATTACTACTAATAAATATAATTAATCGAGAATATTTTAACACCAAACACACAAACAAACACCCAAACAAACACACAAACAAACAGACGGACAAAAAATCCAAAAATTGGTGAAATGGAATCAGGGATACCTAAAAACTATATCGTAACTTTTTTTTTGTTAATATCTTCAATGTACAGACAAACTTCCTGTTACAGTTTTATAATAGTACAAGCGTTAACCCGCGACTTCGTCCGCACAAATTATATACCAGATTTTAAGTCAGATCATAAGCTATCAAACAAAAAAGTTTCATCAAAATCGGTTCAGTAGTTTTTGCGTGATACTCGTTCAAACAAACAAACAAACACCCAAACAAAGACACAAACAAAGACACAAACAAACAGACAGACAAAAAATCCAAAAATTAGTAAAATGGAATCAGGGACACCTAAAAACCATATCATAACTTTTTTTTTGTTAATATCTTCAATGTACAGACAAACTTCCTGTTACAGTTTTATAATAGTATAGATTTCATTAATTCAATTAAATAATCTTGGCACGTTTGTGTTCAGCTCCCTTCCATAGTAGTCGCTTCTTTAGCGTAGACCTCCCCCCATTTCTTCCTGTATTTTCTTACCCCGGCTTTCCTCATCCTGGGCCTCAGTTTGGGCCACATCTTTGGACAAATATGTCTGCCCTACTCATTTTTGGTCTTTCTATTTTCCCCTGACTTTCCCGTGGTGTGTATCCATTCTATTGCTCTTAGTCCACCTGGTGCTGTCCATTCTGCAGATGTGTCTGGCCCAATTCCACTTTAACAATCTTATTCTTTCCACGATGTCACAAATTTTTGTTTTTTTTTCTTATTTTCGCTTGAGAGGTACGGAACCCTAATAACAGGATGGTATGGTCTAAATTAGAATTGCATTGCAATTATGTTGTTTTTAATTTGTCATTTTGTTTGTCATTTCAGTTGCAACAGTCAGAGGGTATATCGCAGCTGCTCTGTGTCTCGTGCGAGGAAGCGTTACTGACGTGTCGGAGATTCAGGCAGCAGTGCCAGACTTCCGATCTGCTGTTGAGGAACACTGCCAAGGTAAATAAATAAATAAATCGTTTATTTTCTCTACACAAAGAATCTTATTCTAACTGAAATAAACACTATTTGCGAGCTGTATACTGTACTCACGACCAGGAAGCTACTCGCCAGAAACTAGAGGCTATAGAAATGTGGTTCTACCGAAGAATGCTGCATATTGGTTGGGTTCAAAGAGTCATCAACGTGGAAGTTCTACGACATGTCAGGAAGTCCCGGGAGCTGTTGCAAACCATTAACAGGAGGAAAGTCGCCTACCTTGGTCATATTTTGAGGAATGAGCGATACCAACTGCTCCAGACTATAATAATGAGCAAAGTGGTGGGCTGAAACGTCAGTAGGCCACGAATGTCAGGGCTTGCGAACTTAAAAGAGTGGACAGGCATCGCCAGCGTCGAAGAGCTGTTTCGTTTGGCGGGAGATAGAAAGGGATATGCAGAGCTGAATGCCAACCTCCTGTAATGGAGAGGAACCCGCAGATGTACCTCATTAGTTTGACCTTTGTGAGAGGCTGGGGTCCATATTACGTAACAAGACCCAAGGTCTAAGGCAGTAAGGCTTTTCTGTGAATGAAAATATTGCAAGGAAATATAAATGCTTCTAGTCTGTATGGGAATTCTTTCAGTTCATGCAGCCAGGTTATGGAATTCATTTCCGCATACTATCTGTGCTAGTCCTTCGCTGGACATCTTTAAGAGGAGAGTTTAGGAGCAATACCTATCTAAATAAAGACGTAGTAGTTATATGTATGTATATAATATATGTAGGTTCATATTATTATATTTGATATTATTATTTATGTAAGTATATTTATATATTATACGAGCGTTAACCCGCGACTTTGTCCGCACAAACTATATACTTACCAGATTTTAAGTCAGATAATAAGCTATCACACAGAAAAAGTTTCATCAAAATCAGTTCAGTAGTTTTTGCGCGATGCTCGTTCAAACAAACAAACACACAAACAAACAAACAGACAGACAAAAAATCCAAAAATTGGTGATATGGAATCAGGGATACCTAAAAACCATATCGTAACTTTTTTTTTGTTAATATCTTCAATGTACAGAAAAACTTCCTGCTACAGTTTTATAATAGTTTAGATTTATTTATTTGTATAGGTGTATCTTACATTATTTCTTATTTTATAGGTATTCATTTTACTATCTCATAATTAAGTACATTTTTATTTGTATGCACACAGATTTTACCCAAACATATTAGTTTTCCTCTCACTCAACGGTTTGCTGGAAGAAAACTCTTTTAGAGTTAAGCTCGCCTTTGGATATCACGACTTATTGTAATTTTTTTCATAATTATGTTTTTGTGTACAATAAAGAATCTATGAATCTATGAATGCTTCAATTTTCAGGTTTGTATCGTCACACTCACTCACACATTCACTCTGTATTTACTAAGGGTGTGTCGTGTCATGACTTTCTTTTAACCTGTGGATTTGAGTGCCCTGGAGATAATATCAGGCCTCCATCACTCGGCCGTAGATACCAAAATAAGCTCAGCTACATTTGTCGCATCGTAAGCAATACGCTTTCTTGATTTCTGACACTCGCGCAAGACGTGCGTGGGTAGGATAAGGATAGCCGTGGTGGTCCTGTGGCGAGTAACCTTGCCTGCCGTGCAGGAGGCGATGGTTCGATCCCCGTCCAGCCTGACTCGTACAAGTGACTTTTCGGAATTTATGTACGATTTGTAACACCACTGGCTTTTCGGTGAAGGAAAAACAATGGTGAGGAAAACTGCATGCTTCAATTTGGAGGCATGTATTGTACCCACTGTCCATTACAATTGGCGACGGGCTCACTCTACGTCACACTGGACTAGTTTTAATAACAACGCTGTGACAAGTTTCACAAGGTACATTTTTGCTTGTGCCTTCTGTTTGGCGCTCTAGCATAGTGAGACCCCTTTTCCCCTGCAGTAGAATGCTACTAATAATGTATAACGAATTTAAAACAAAAAACTGTATTTTTTCCACAGAAAAAACCAGCAGATCCAACTCAAGAACAACAAAAGCAACAAGAAAACACAATATCCTGCGTTTTATACGACAAGAAACTAGTCTTGATGATCACAGCGCCCGATACATTCGCAAAAATATACCTATCATGCCCTTACTGCACTGAAAGCTATATTAAACAAAAAGATCTATTGATACATTTAAGAAAAAACCATAAAATCAACGACGAATTCGTTATAGAAGTTCAATATTACTGTTCCGTGAAAGATTGCAAATATTTCATCAATTCCGGTACAAATAAACACTTTCTAGGAAGAAAATTCCTTAATCAACATTACAATAAAGTACATACGGACAAAAATTATAATTGCGACACGTGTTCACAGAAATTCTCTACAAACACAGATTACGAACGACACTACAACACTTGCAACATAACATATATATGTCAAGTTTGCAATTTACATTACAAAACGAACGAAAAACTATTAGTGCACTTGATGCGAAAGCACCCAGACCTCCATAAGCAATACAAAGCCGATAAAAGAGCTTTGAAACGTAAATCTAGAACAGTTATTGAAACCAAAAAATTTAAAACAGATGATAAAATAAACGAGTTCATATGTGACAGCCCAAAGCGTTCCTTCGCTACCCAAACTTTCCAACCCGAAGATAACATTAAAAACGATGTTACCCTCCCATCATGGCATTCAATACCAACGAAGACCGACGAAATATCAACTCAGACCGTATTCGAAGATCTATTGTCACTAAAATCTCAAACAAGCGAAGATGAATCTATATTTTTCTCTGAAACCGTTTCTTTATCAGATATACAGACTCAAACGTTCCCCGTGGAATTTGGCTTAAGTCGATCGAATAAGAAAACTATAACATCGGAGACTCAATCTCCAGATTTAAGTATAAAAGAAACACAAACTTGTTTCTGTCTATTAGATTCCCCGAAGTTAAACTTCAGGCTTTTCGACAGCGTAACTTCAAGTCCTTCCAGTATAAATCTGACGTCGACAGAGACCCAAACGGCCGAGTTGAAGTCGAACGTAAAATCTGATGTATTGTTAAGTTTCAATTCTGCTCAAACGCAGACGAGTTTTGAGGAGGGAAGAGATAATTTGTGATATTGGCATTTATTTTAAGGTTGATATAAGACCAATAGCAGTGTTTTTGGTGGAATTAGGTTGATATTATACCACCTTATAAAGTTGTGGGGACTTGCTACAGATTACTACACAAGTTATAGCAAAGATGCCAACAGATGGCGATACCGTCGCCCTCGGAAATATGCTCCATACATAGACAACGTTCAACGTGAATACGTAACTCGTAACCTACTACAAATAAGGTTCACAATCGAATACAAGGTCCAACTAAGAACTGTTGGACCACGGCCGGTCCCCAGGCTTCACACATAGCCTGGTGGAAGATCTTCCCTTTTCAATGGAGGAACATTCCCAGTAGTACCTCCATATTGGTGACCCATTCACGGTGAACGTTTTCTATGTATGGAGCATATTTCCGAGATCGACGGTATCGCCATCTGTTGGCATCTTTGCTATAACTTGTGGGTGCTGACATCTATCTGTAGCAAGTCCCCACAAAGTGCTCGGGAATTTTTCCGTCAAATCTGAATAGACTCTAAGCAAAAATAAGTTCTTATTATACTCATATTATTATAACAGTATTGAAAATAGTTAGCCCGTACCTAATAAAGCAGATTGTATAAATATACCTACATTAATTGATAAGTTAGGTTACATAATATATTTTGTATAAAATACTGAACTAGGAATAATGAATAAACTAATAATTTTAATAAGAAGCTATATAGTTTTATTCAGGCACCTGCAGGCCTCGCATGCTGCCCCCGAGAAAACGATAAAAATCGAGATGCGCCTCCATCTTTATTATTTTACGTGAGCCAGAAAGAGCGCGCATTTCGTTTTTCTCGTTTAAACGCTTTGTCGTGGGTGGCATGCTAGCACCATCCCATTTCCTCCCGTGGGGGTCGTAAAAGGCGACTAGTGTAACAAAACACCCTAGTAATACGCCCATCGAACTGAGCAACTTTCACCAAACACGTATCCAGACTGGTTCCGGGGGGGGGAGGGGGATATTCATAGAAAAACTATGAAAAAGTAAGTACTGTAATCACTTTTCCATACAAATATTCGGATTTCGGGGGGGGGGGGGGGGGTGAGGATAAAATCCACCTATCCATCCCCTGGATACGTGCCTGACTTTCACTATGGAGCCAACTTCGAAATCGCGAAATAAAAATCTGCTGTTTCATACAAAACTGCAGTACCGGCTCGACTAATGTATACGATAATAACTACAAGCATAAAACATAACCATGATAATAATATATGGAAACCATACAACAACGAAACAAACATAAAAATCCATGACCGAACCGGGATTCGAACCCAGGACCCTGGTTTGGCAGTCCGGCGTGGTAACCATTACACCATCCGGGTCATAGATTAATACGTATATTGGATATCAGATATTTACAAGTACAACTTATGGCTAAATATGGCTATAATTAAAAATAAAAACAAATAAAGTACGCGGAGAAAAAATGAGCCACTATATCGAGCACGACTTCCGTTCGACTTACACTAAACAGAAGACGTGCTCGAGGCCACCGTCCTGCGGGAGGGTGCCCAGGACGCTGGCTGCATTACCTCGTTGGATGGCAATGGATATTCGTTGGCCGAGGTATGCGCCAGCCCTTTGGTCACCGGACACCTCAATCAAGCGCGACGACAACTCTTTGAAGAGCTGTCGGGCGTCCGGCCCCCACGGCCCCAGGGTCTCTACACCGAATGGCGCAAGAATGTACCCAGGGTGGCATATGTGCGCCGCTTGAGACCCTCTGCAGCAGCCGCCGCCGCGCCCGCTTTTAGAGAAGTGGCAGTTAAATATTATAAAGTTGGCGCATGTAAATTTAAATGCATATGCGTGCTTCAGGAGTGCGATTTTTGAATCTCATTCGCTGAGCTCAGCAGTTGAGAATGTCAAAATTACTATGGAGATATGCATCTCTCTACTGCTAATTTGACTTTCAAAAAATCATACCCCAGGAGTGCGATTTTTGAAAGTCAAATCAGCAGTAGAAATTGCGTATGAGATTCATAAAAAAAATTGCACTCCAGAGGCTCGCGCAACTCTCTAACCAAAAAACGTTATATGAAACGTGCACCGCTGCCATTAAAGGTTGCACACGTTTCATACATTCTGGATCATCGGTCACGACCAGTTTTTAGTATGGAAGTCCCGACTCTTATAACGTAGTAAGTTACATTCTCTTTGCTCCAGACTATTAAACTGAACCACTTTCACTATAGGATAGGCCCAACATTGAGAATTTGCAGTTCCATGCATTCGGACCGAGTGCCGTTTAGTCGACTTTTTCAATGGAACAGCCGTTTTTTTCGCGATTTCAAGGTTGGTTCCATAGTTAAAGTTGTTCAGTTTGGTAGTCTTAAAGTTACCCTTAAGTATTTAAAGTTACCCTGTATAAGTAGGTAGGTACGTAGGTATGTATCGTAAATGAAGCATGTACCTTCTTATTTGGAAAATGAATCAGATATTGATTGCGTAAGGCTCATTTTCCAATATAATAAGTAACCTATTGAACCGTGCTAGTCAATTTTTCTAATCTAAAAATTGTTTTGTTTTTGCTCTAACACGAAATGTTACCCTAAACCTAGAGAGATAAAGTCGTTATTCGCTTGTCGTTTTACAATTGACCCTTCCAGGAAATATTTGCTCAAAGGGCTGCCTCTAGAAGATTCTTGTCCGTAATAAAGTGTGAAAATAAAATGTAAAAATTACATGAAAATGTCTTTAAAGATAGAAAACATTTATATGAATTATTTTCACAAGTTCTCTTATGTAAATATCAGATAGATTACGTAAAACTAGTTTCAAATTGAAGTAGAAATACGTAGAAGGCACACGACGCCACATCCCTACGTTTTTAGGTCAATATCGATCGCGCCTTCTGCGCAAAATCCACAATTCCACTCAACAGCCATTCGTTGCTAATCTTTTCTAGCAGGCGCTTGTCTGTAAATCGAACAAAGTGCTACAAATATTGAAATAACTTTAAAAAGGTGCCAAAAAAGAAATCCACGGGCACATTAAAACTATAACTCAAATAAATAAACAAAAATGTTGGTTCAATCGCCGTAAATTATTTGTATCAAAACACAGCGTTTTAAAAAAAAACGTAATTGACATTTTTAATTGTTACAAAGTCAAAGAAAATTTGTTACAACGGCGTCGTTTAGAGAAAGAAAGTTAAAAAAACAAATGTATATAACGGCATTTGCCGTTTTGGCTCAAAAACGGAGTAATAGAAGGCTTTTAGCAACTGAATCTGAAGACCATTTTACTAGTGACATCTCCATCGCTCTGCCAGCTCCTCCTGACATCTCGGACCAGCCATGTCTCTGCCAAGAGAGTTTATTTTCAACCAGGTAAGTGAATCCCTTAGCTTAGACGATATAGTCTACGGTGAATCCTGATGTTTCAACCGTGTTCTCTACTTGAATGTTAATTCAGATTTTTCAACCATGTTCCTATTAAGACTTCTGTGTTTTCGACCAGGAGTGCGATTTTTGAAACTCATTCTTTGAACTCGGCAGTTGAAAATGTCAAAATTACTATGGATATATGCATCTTTCTACTGTTGATTTGACTTTCAAAGTTCAATTTTTGAAAGTCAAATCAGCAGTAGAAAGATGCGTATCTCCCACATCTCCATAAATTTTCAACTGCTGCTGAGTTCAACATATGAGATTCAAAAATCGCACTCCTAGTAACTATGACGTGTTTCAATTTTGATGCGTATTCGATCCTGGTGGTTCCGGTTTCGAATAGAACACCTTTCTTTTTCCTGTATGTGCCGAACGAGGCGACCGAGGCGAGGTTTCTAATAAAAGAAAACCAAAACTTAAAATGCCATTTGAAATTCATTTTAATCTAATCCTGGATATTCTTAGGCTTCATCATCATCAGCCTATAAAAACGTCCCACTGCAGGGCACAGGCCTACCCTCAGTGAGGGTGTATGGGCATTAGTCCACCACGCGTGCCCAATGCGGATTGGTAGACTTCTTATACACACACATCAGAATTTCTTCTTCAGTGTATGCAGGTTTCCTCACGATGTTTTTCTTCACCGTTTGAGAGCAGTCGGTAAAATATAACCGTACATCAGTTATAAGTTTCTTAGGCTTAATAATGATAAAATCGAGTAGGTAGCCTATTATTATTATTTGGGGGTGTTTTGGGCCTTGACAGGCTTATCAAGCCTGTGCCACGTAGACCATCGCTGGTCCTTTGTGAACGCCCTTTTTAAAGTTCCTTACCAATCCCCACTGCGGCCAGAAAACGCAGTAGATTTTTGATAGGGATAGTTTGTATCTCATCTGGTGTCAGAACTTGCCTACCTAGATGAGAACTACGTTTGTACATCAGGGGGCCACAGTCACATAGGAGGTGTAGAGGAGTTTCCATCTCCTCCTTGCAGAATCTGCAGCCGGTGGTGTCACTTAAATTCAGTGTGTGCATGTGTTTATTTAATTTGCAGTGGCCTGTGAGTGACCTTGCTATTGTACAAATTTGATCCTTGCTGAGGGCAAGGCATATTAGGTAGCCTAAGTACCTAATAAGCAAAGATTTTTTTTAGTCTATCTAATAAGTATCAATTCTGTCGTCATATACCTTATTTGAAGTATCAGCAAGCTTGGAGCTTTTTGTAATGTAACTTTTTATTACTTTTATTGATTCAAATTTGTATTTTTTTACACACAAACGTATGTAAAACGAATGATATTTATCTGTGGATACTTTTAGTCGTAACTTTTCGAACGTAAGTTTTCCAAAAAATGAATAAAATAAAATAAAATAAAATACTGGCGTTGCCAACGGCATTATCAAAAACCTAGGCATATTTTAAAATTAAAAACCGAATTTGATGGTTTTACTTACACATTTACATCGAATGGTATTTAGGACTTGCCAATGTTATGCAATAAACCCAAATATTTACCTTTTAAGGCTTTTTTAGGGTCAAAAAGGGTCATAGGCATTGTTTCGCTTGGCATTCCGATTCTAATCTAGTCCTAAAATTTTGCCTCCATCTTAGCGTTGATAATTTTGCCAATGTCTACTTTGTAAAGGAAAATAGTGCTTGATGATGTACGGTTATACATATTTGGTGTATTCAAGGGTTGTTTTATAATACACAAAACAGACACTTAAGCCACCATTTACGGGTGCTTCATTGCAGGCCGGGGAACAGGCAACCGATACGCGTCCACTCAATAACAAACTTGCAACGGGACACCATGAATAGGGTGTTTATAGCACAGGATTTAAAATATAGGATCTATTGATGGCATTCCTATTGAATATGAATTTTGGAAACCAACTATTTAGTCAGTTAAGAAAAATACTGGATAGTTTAAGAGAAAATCGACGAAGAAACTATTTTTTATTGTCTACTTTAGTCACGTGATCGTAAACGACTGTGATTGGCAGAATGGTTGATGACGTCAACTGCATGTAGACAGTTGCGTGTAGAGTATGAGTGTCACATGCAGGTGACGTCATCGTAAATTCGTGGCGTCACCTGCAACGAGACACGTAATATTTTCAAGAAAAGCGTTTTCGCGGGATAATTATATTGTTTTTTGTTTTCGTTTTCTTATTGCACTATATGTAACGAAATGTAAAATATTTATATTCTATAGAGTCGTTAGACATCAGTGATTAACGTAGGACAGTTTTTTAAGACCTGTCAAATTCTGAACCCTATGATTGTTTATATTTTAAGACGAAAATCGTAATTATAACATTGAAAATATTTTTTTGTCGCTTCGGTATAGACCCGATTATCGGCGAAAGTGCGACATCGCCCTGCACCCGTTGTACGCCAACCCGCGATCGCCGTGATACGGCTATGTCACGTCTTTTATCTCGTTCGTTCGCGCGCAAACGAACGAGATAAAAGGCATTGGGACTACGTGTCTGATTGGGGTAGCAAAAGAGGCTTCTCGACGAGGGCTACAAAAAACTATTTCTTAAAAAAAAAACTCAAATTTTTTTTTATCAAAAATATGCGGTCGTTTTTCGCCCGGTTTCGGTCAGAAAAAAATTAATATCTCCAAAACGAAAAGAGATATCGAAAAAATTAAAAAATATCCCCAGAGATACGACTTTGAGCTATATTAAAAAAAATATTGGAGGTGCATTGATGGGTTATTAAGAAGTTGCACTTGTACCTTTGTGACGAGGAGAAAATTCAGTTCTATTGGCGGATTCATTTTCAATGTACCCGAAGGTCGTGGAAGACACAATTGCAAAAAAGTTGTAGTCGCAGGTTGTACAGGGCCTACTTTGACTAGACAGATGACAGCTTGATACTACCATGTAAAAATCTATATTTTTTTACCATTTTTTATGCCATTAGAAGTAAAAGAGCCATTAGATTCTGGTATAAATATAAATGCTTTTACTTAACGCAATGAGCTGCATCTTCCGTTTTCAGTTTCATCCAAGGTAGGCTTTAGACAGACAGACTGCATTCCGACTACAAAATTGCAGTTCAGATGCAGTTTGAATGCAGTTAACACGACTGCAATAGAACTGCAAACCAAACGCGCAGTCCGATTGCAGTTTAATTGCAGTCGTGTCAACTGCACACCGACTGCATTCAAACTGCATCCGAACTGCACGGCGGATCGTGCGGGCGGGTGGGTATGGTGCATTCAAAATGCATCTGAACTGCAATTTTGCAGTCGGAATGCAGTCTGCGACCGCCTTATTTGTACCATATTCAGTTTATGTTTCCTATTGTGCATTGTATTTTCTTTTGGTGTAAATAAAGTATATTTCATTCATTCATTCTGTCTGTCTAGAGCCGTAGATAGAACAAGGTCGTTAGTTTTTTAGAAACTAAAATTAAAAAAGAAAAGTAAAACGCTCATTGAATATCTATTTTGAGCAGGGTTTAATGTAATACTTAATAGTACTCTGTGGTAGTTTTTTTCACTTCACAATGAACGTTTTTCTTTTTTTTTCTAAAAAACTCGACAGATGTCATGTTTATCGCTCCATAGAGACGTTCGCGAGATCCTGTCAAAATTATACCAAGACTGGGCCTGCCTTTTTTTTAAAGGCCGAGAGATCGAGCCCATACAACCAAGTCAGACGTAAACAGTTTCATGTTTTTGATTAAAATGGTTCGTAAACAATGAAATAATCAATCAAAAGATGCGTTGGCATCTTTTTGATCATCTTCTCCCTCTTTATTATTTTAAAGAAACCCTTTTTGCCATCTATCGATCCACTAGAAAACCAAAAGAAAAACGCTCATTCACGCGAAGCATCTTCCTCGTTCAGTTTCATCTAAGGTCTAGACAGAACATAATGTTATCTTAATTCTTGACTACTCATGCCACGATCTTGGAGCAGGGTTCAATGGTTGACACAAAACTTTCAGTTCGTTGACATCAGACAAGACATATTCATTCCAGAGTAACTTGTACTTAGATTCTTAGATTCTTTATTGTACACAAAAACATAATTATGAAAAAAAAAAATTACAACAAGTCGTGATGAACAAAGGCGAGCTTAACTCTAAAAGACTGTACTATTAGCATTACCTATATAAGGTCTAACAAAATTAGGTGAAACTATTTTAAGGGGATGATCAGACCATCAAACTGAACAACTTTCTCTATGGGACCAATATTGAAATCGCGAAAAAAAATCTGCAGTACCATACATTTAGGTCGAGTAAGTTTGTATGGAACAGCTGATTTTTTTTTTCGCGATTTCGATATCGGTCCTATAGAGAAAGTTGTTTAGATTGATGGTCTGATCACCCCCTTAAAATAGTTTCACCTAATTTTGTTAGACCTTATATTTCGCAGGAATATGGTCAAAGCTGTATGTGCATGTGCAGATAGCATACTTATAAACTAAGACTCTACCCATCAAACTGAACAACTTTTACTATGGGAGCAAATCGATCGGAGCAAAAAAGAAATCAGCTGTTTCATACATTTGAGTCTTTGACTACTTATATAGGGACTAGTTACGCGTGTAATTCTACTAACAAACATTTCTGCCACTTTTCGCGGGGGGCGAGGTAACATGAAATCCGCAACTTTGGATTTTGTTCCCATAACTTTAGATTCTAATTTTGAACGTTAAAAATCATGAAAAGAAGTCTCAAGTGAACCCCAAACGTTCTAAGTTCGAAATTATTGTTTCGCAATTATAGGCTGTCTCGTTTAGTGATAAGGTATAAAATTTAATGTAAATGCACATGATCAATCAATCTTATACCGTGGCAGAGGGGAAACGTTACCGCAAGGCTAGTCCTTATAATAAATAGTCAAAGATTTGAGTCGAGTAGGCGTTGCAGTTTAGTATGAAACAGCAGATTTTTTAGTTGCTCCGATCGGTTTGCTCCCATAGTAAAAGTTGTTCAGTATCAGGGTACAATACCCTGATACTGAACAACTTTCCTGAACCGGACAGGACAGGACATTCGCAAAAAGAAAATTCTACTTTCCATACTAAATGCAACCAGCTGATCGAACGTTTGTTTGTATGAAAAGTCAAATTTTTATGTTGCTTATTTGCTATAGGTTTCTTAGGGAAAGTTGTTCAGTATCATGGGTAAAATCACCCCTTAAAGTAGTGCCATAAAAATGTTTAACAACAACACCCTGTATACGACAATACAATGTTTAGTAAATTAACAAATATCGACGCTCTATAAATAATAAATAAATAAATAAATAACGCTCACAGGCACATACATTGTAATGATCCCAAGCAAGCACTATCGGCTGTTTATTATGGAAACCATACACCAACAACGGCACAAACATATAAACATCCATGACCGAACCGGGATTCGAACCCAGGAAGCTAGTTTGGCAGTCCGGCGTGGTAACCATTACACCACAGATCACAAAAACTAAAGGGAGATGTGAAAAGGGGGCGGGGCCAGTGTCGCAGCAATATGCGCAAAAACGGAACACATTTCTCGCGACAGTAGTGATTCAATATAGTGTAATATAGGGTGTAAGTGACAGCCTAGCAAATACTGAAACGGTGAACTCAGACCATCAAACTGAACAACTATCACTATGGAGCCTACTTCAGGAGACGCGAAAAACAATCAGCTGTCCCATACAAAACTGCTGTACGTACCCGACTTAAATGTATGGGAGAGTTGATTTTTTTTCGCGTCTCCTGAGGTAGGCTCCATAGTGAAAGTTGTTCAGTTTGATGGTCTGAGTTCACCGTTTCAGTATTTGCTAGGCTGTCACTTACACCCTGTATTATTAGGCTGAAAGTCAGTCGAGATATTATGTGTAAATAGTTTACAATGCTTGCGTAGTACTAAAGATTTTTCGAACGTTGAGTTCTGATACTGCAATGGATAATGAGCACATTCAAGCTAACAAAATACTTTCTATCGCGTGGTACTGGTGGTGATGCGACACTCGGTTTCGTACTCAGCGCGTTGGTTGGCATCTCTCTAGATCTCTATGATAAATATAACCGGGTCGGTATATACCATAGCTATTGCGTCATTAAATAGAGCATTTAACATAAATCAAACTGAACAACTTTCGCAATGGAGCCAACATCGAAATCGCGAAAAAAAAATCTAAATTTTGGTCTACGTCTCGACTACGCCGTATTAATTTCGTAGCAGGCTCCGAGATGCATTCATATAATTATAAAAAAAAATGGCAAAGAGATTTTTATGCCTAGAATCATTTATAACACTGGCCTAATTTCATTGAAAAAAAATAAGCTCACAGCCATTTAATAACGAAGAAAGAAAATCGTTTATCTTCATTATTTCTAATGGCTAATGACAGTTTGTTTTAGGCAAAAGCTGCCAAGTCTTTTTTTTAATTTAAATAAAACCTTTTGTATAACCAATCTTTTATCTACGTTTACTATTAGGCTGAAGCCAAACGAGCGAAATTTTGTGAGTTGTGATTCGCGTATTTTGAGTCCGTTTCATATAAAATCCGGGAATGCATTGTCTATGACCTCAGCCTTTATATGAAACGGACTCAATCAATACAGGTACAAAAAAAATTATGATCAGGAGTGCGATTTTTTAAACTCATTCTTTGAACTCAGCAGTTAAAAATGTCTATATTACTATGGAGATATGCATCTTTCTACTGCTGATTTGACATTCATAAATCATACTCTAGGAGAGAGATTTTTGAAAGTCAAATCAGCAGTAGAAAGATGCGTATCGCAATACATTTTCAACTACTGAGTTCAACGTATGAGATTCAGTGCGATTTTTGAATCTCATTCGCTGAGCTCAGCCGTGAGAAAATGCATCTTTCTACTGCTGATTTGACTGTCAAAAATCGCACTCCTTCAGTATGATTTTTGAAAGTCAAATCAGCAGTAGCAAGATGCATATATCTCCATAGTAATTTTGACATTTTCAACTGCTGTGCTCAGCGAATGAGATTCAAAAATCGCACTCCATAAAATCTGTAATCCATAAAAATGTAAGCTCATCAAAGCGAGCATAATAGTTTATCAAATTACTTATGTCTGCAGCATTTATTAACCTGCAAATATTTTGTTAACGTTTCCAAGCAAATACAATCAGGATATTTTCAAAAGAAGAGTTAATAGGCTTTTTCTGGGTGAGCGCGCTACATCCTCGGCTTCGTCTACACTTCCCATCAGGTGAGATGAAGCCAAGCGCAAACCCATTATGAATAAAAAAAAAAAAAAAAGATACTAAACTAATTTTCTTAAGAATCCATTGCACAAAAGTTTTAAATAGGCTAGAGAGCCTGCTAAACTGTAAAAAATTATGAATCTCATACCTAGGCTCTAATGTACTATAAGTTAATTTTTATTGACAATAAAGATATTTTACAAACAAACAAACAAACTCCATAAAATCTACTGTTCTATACATTTGGATTGAGTAGGTTTACAGTTTTGTATGGAATAGTAGCTTTTTAACCGATTTCGATGTTGGTTCCATAGAAAAAACTATCAATTCCATTCCCACTCCCACTTTGCGTGCAGGGGAGGTAACCTAAAAAACTATTTTTCAAGATTTTATTTTACCACTTTGTCGACGTGATTAATATGTACATCCATGCCAAATTACAGCTTTATAGTACTAAAGCGTCTTTGAGCTTAGCTTCCTCGACTTCGGAACCCTAAAAATTCAAACATAGGAACATAGATTAATCTATATCTATACTATTATAAAACTGTAACAGGAAATTTGTCTGTACATTGCTACATGAAGGTTCAGATGTACACTTCCATAAGGAAGGAGTACTCCGATGCGGTCGTGAGCTTGCCTAATACTTTTTTTTTTTTTTTTTTTTTTTTTTTTCGAATTGACCAATACAGCATTGCTCAGGGAGCATCGACTGCTTATTACTGCGGACTATGGGGGGACCACACCAGTGACGGCGAAGCGCCCTGGTAGGTCTACCGAACCAATGCATGAGCTTAAGCAACCTGCCCAAGGGGCACCCCTAAGGGGTACGGACCTCGGCAATGGGCGTTGCTGGGACTACGCGGGCTACGATTGGGTAGTGGGGATCGGTGAGAATCGGCCAGCGATGTGCCGGTAGCGTCTGTAGGCGCCAGAAGGCAAAAGAGTGGGCAGAGATCGCGACGAACCCCCCCGGGGACGGTGGGGATTTCGATTTTTACGACGACGACGCAACAAAGAAATGATTGTGTTACCGCCGGCGGTGATCGTGTTGTGTGTGTTTGTGTCGGTGAGTCGTGATTGGAGGGCCGCTATCATAGCGACCGTGATCGGGTCGTCCGGTTCGTCTAAGACGTTCCGAGGCCGACGCTTTCGAGGCTTATTGTGCCTACAGCACCGGTAGGTGGCATTTTTTCTAATAAGAGGGTTAGAATGACGTGGGAGGGCGGTGAAATAGTCCGTAACCATAGATTTGAGTAGTTGCTTGATGGTAGGCAACTCCAGATCGATGTTAAGGTTCTTATTACGTAAGAACATAGGTGCGCCAGTCGGGGTACGCATGAATCTGTTTTGGATGACCTCTAATTTATGGATATGGGACGGGGCGGCGTGTGCGAATACCACTCCGGCGTACGTGAATATCGGCCTGATACAGGTTTTGTAAATTGTCAACTTATTTCTAAGTGACAATTTAGAACGCCCGTTCAGGACCGGATATAAACGATGCAGCACATGGAATGCGTTCTTTCGAACTCGCATAATGTGCTGCCGGAATGTCATACCGCGATCTAGTGTGACTCCTAGATATTTGACCGTGTTCACCCAGGGGATCGCACGGTCAAATAGCCTAATCTGAGGTAGCTCCGAGTGTACGTCTTTCCCGAAAAAGAACACTGCCATGCTTTTTTCGGGATTGACCTCGATCCTCCATTTCCGAAACCAGTCCCCGAGGGCACTGGCTGCGGATTGGAGTCTCGAACACACTAAGAGCTTGCTCCTACTGGAGGTGTATAGAGCGGTATCGTCCGCGAATAGGGCTAACTGACAATCGCGCGGGCGCGGTATGTCGTTAGTATAGAGGGAGTAGAGTAGTGGGGAGAGAGCGGAGCCCTGAGGGACTCCGGCGGTAATGGTACGAGGGGACGAGTGCGTACCTTCTACTCGGTAGCGAAAGCTACGATTCGACAAAAAATCTCGTATGATGTGTACGAGTCTGTCTGGCACTTGAAGTATAAACAGTTTGTAAATCAAACCGTTGTGCCAGACTTTGTCGAAGGCTTTCGCTACGTCGAAGAAGAGCGCCCCCGTCCCGACGGGCCGTCTAAATAATCTATTACCGAGTATGAATTCCGTGAGGCGGTGGACTTGGTGGATACACGAGTGTTCGGATCTAAAGCCGAATTGCTCGTCTATGAGAATGCCTTTGGATTGTACGAAATCTTTTAGGCGATTGAGTAGGAGACGTTCGTATATCTTCCCCATAGTCTTGAGGAGACTTATGGGGCGATAGTTAGAGGGAATTGTCTTGTCTTTGGAAGGTTTCGGGATTCCGATGACATTTGCCTCTTTCCAGGTGTCAGGAAAGATCGAGTTGGACATGGCCGCATTGAAGATGGCGGTTAGTAATAAGATGAGTGGCGCCGATAGGCACTTGAGCACCTTATTGGAGATGCCATCGGAGCCCGGAGCCTTCCGGGGTTTCAGTACTTTAATAATGTCATGGACCTCGCTGGGGGTGATGGGTGACAGAGTGTCAGTAGGGGGGACCGAGAGTCTGCGTTCGACCTCACCGTCGACCTCTGAGAGGTGACCGGCGTCTACTGGCAGTGTACTGGGGGCACATTGAGACTCGAGGCTGTCTGCCAACACCTCGGCCTTCTCCTCATCCAGAAAGGCAGGGGTTGGGTTGTTGGGTCTAACTAGAGGGGGCATGGGTGCCACTGTATCTGATTTGAGGGCTCGAGCCACCCTCCAGAAGGCAAGGTGGCTGGGAGTGATACCCCGCATAAAGTCGTCCCAACGTGCTTGCCGCATGTCTCGAATGCGATTCCTTACATCTCTCTGTAAGGCTCGCATTCGGACTCGGTTCGCCTCGTTGGGCATCGAGCTATATGCGCGGCATGCGGCATTTCTATCTCTCATGACCTCCCTAATGTCGTCCGGCAGTTTCCAGCGGTGATCAAACACCGCTGGGACCTGCCGTGAACAATCGTTGACGACATTACGGATGTGGCCGGTGAGAGCGTCGATTGCCAATCTAACGTCATCTACAGTGGATATGTCGGTCGGTATCGTGTCAAGGAGGGGAGAATTGGTAGATTTGAGGGATTCCTCAAGTTTCTGCCAATCCACTAATGTCTTTGTGGGTGGGGTTAGCTGGGGGGGCTGCCCTAGCTGTACAATAACCGGGCGGTGGTCGGAGTTAAGCTCGTGAACCACTTCTATGTCACAAACCGGGAGGTTTATGTTTTTGAGTAGAGTGAGGTCTAGAACGTTGGCTCTGTCGCCAGGCCGCGTTGGATATCGGGTGGGGGACATGGGGGCTATTATGGCAAAATTAAACTCTTCCGAGAGGCGGCTGAGTTCTTTGCCTCTGGCTGTGGCTGGGGGGGGGCAGTGCCAGTCTGGATGTTTGGCGTTGAGATCACCCGCTAGGATGACCGCGCCATCGATATTGAGCAGACAATTCAGTTCATTTCTGTCCAGAATTGTCGGCTCACTACCGGAGAGATAGGCCGAGATGATGGTGATTGGCTGATGGCCTGTCATGGCTAGACGACACATCGAGACCTCGATGTGCCTTAGGGAGGTGGGGGGATCGAGCGGTATGCAGTGCAGGGCTTTCTTGTAGTAAATGATAGTACCGCCGCCTGTGCTTCTGGTTCTATCATTTCGTACGAGATTGTAGTTTGCTAATTTGGGGTCGCGGGACCCCGATTTTAGCCAACTTTCCTGCACTAGCATAACATCGATGTTGTGGTCGCGCAAGAAGTGACCCATTTCATCGCGTTGGTCTCTAAGACCGTCCGCGTTGAAAGTGGCCACGCGGAGGGATCGGGGTTTGGTCCTACAGTTTTCTATTATGGGTCGTAAATCCATTAAGAAACGGGTAGGGAGTTGACGTTGGGGACCTGCACGCCCAGAAGGAGCATGCTGTTCTCAATACATATGTCGATGTATTGAGTTTGGGTTTTGGCCGTCGCCAATTTGGCCATAAGCGCCAATATATTATTGGGGATATGGCCAGATTGGGGGGGCGGGTTTGTGCGTGGTGGGGGGTCAGTCCTGATCTGCATCAGGGGGATCAGAGGTTTGGGCGGAGGGGGGTTATTGGGCTGAGGGCCCGCGACGACCCTCGAGTAGGGTTTGTTCGCTTGTACGAACGTTTGTTGGGGAGGAGGCGGGGGCCTAACCTGGCCGACTGGGCGGCGGGAGGGTTGCCCCGAGTGTGAAGGGCCGGAGAGGCCGCGCCCTCCACTCCCATGCTTTATGCGAGGAGCCTTAGGGCATCCGCGATAGTTCGCAGGGTGCCCCTGCTCCCCACACAATACGCATGAGGGTGGCGTGACGCAGAGAGACCGGTCCTTCGGCCTCTCGCAGTGTACCGTCGCGTGGTCACCCAGGCACTTAACGCACCGTGGGTGAGCCTGGCAGTTACGGGAGCTATGCCCGTAGAGCTGGCAACGGTGGCATTGCGAGGGGATTCGGTTTTTCCTAGGCTTTTCGACCTGGAATCTTGTCAGTCCCACCACGGACTTGAGGCCGTAAATATTACGGCCCCCGCTCATGGTGAGGATGACAAGGACCATGTCATACTTGGCCTTTGTCCTACCGCTACTCATGCGGTGGACCTCTAGAGCAGGTAGGCCCTGGCTCTTGAGGTCCGCCAGGATAGAGTCGGTGCTTATTTCCTGGGGCACACCCCGGATCACGGCCCGAAGGACTTTGTCCTCTTCGAGGGTGAAGGAGTGGTACGGCACTCTTTCACCGTCGAGCAGACGCGTGAGTCCGCGGTGGTCGCCAGGTGTGGGGACGATGACTTTAATACCCTCGTGGGTATTAGTGGCGTGGGTGAAGTTAATCCTTCTTTCCCTCATTAGATGTGAGACGCGCTCCCACTTGCCCTTCTCTCGAATGACTAGTGGGGGCGGCGCCTTGCACTTCCTTTGAGAGGCAGGAGGCGATTGGGTAGGCTGAAGGCCTTGGAGGAGTTGGCCTGAGGGGCCGAGGTCGGGCTGGCTTGCGAGGCCGGAGTTTTGTTGGCCTGAAGGGCCGGGGGAGGGGTGGCCTGAGGGGCCTCGATCGGGTTGGGCCGATTTTTTCGAGCGTTTGCTCTGTTTGGGAGATAGTGAGATGCACAGACCCTTCTCCGCGGCCTCGTCCTTACGCTTCTTTTTCAGAAGCCGTTTCCGGGTTGCCTCCCCAACCACGGTTTTGAACTCATCCCCCTCGGAGGAGGAGGACGAGTTACTAGAGATGACTCCGACATCCATTTGGTTGTCGGAGTCATCACCAGACGACCGTGGTTGCGGAGTCGGAACGGGCCGAGTTCGCGGAGCCGGGCTGGGCGAGTGTGGGCTGTCCCGCATTGGGGCCGCTCTCAGCGGAGAGCGATCCCGAGGCGGGGTCGGGGGGGTGACCCTAAAGCCGGGGGGGATTGTAGGCGGCGCCGAATGCGTCGGCCTCGAATCGGACTGGGCCTCGATAAATTCGAGGGTCCTTTTGCCCATAGGGGTTCGGCTGAGTTTTTCCGCCATAACGTGGGCGGGGGCGAGCTCCTGCGCGACATTCAGTAAAGTAAAAAACTTTACGTTCATCTCGCGAGTCTGCCCGTCCATTTGGCGTTGCAGTTGACCGAAGCGGGCCTCGCTCGCTTCCCGGGCGCGCGCTAGCTCCTCCTGAAAGAGCTTTCGCTCTCTCAGGAGTTGCTCTCGCTCGTTGCGGTAGCGAACGAGTTCCGCCTCGAGCAGCCGCAGCCTCTCCTCCCACGTTATTTGGGAAGACGAAGCCATGTGATTGGGTGCAAGTGCGTGGAGATTTCCTCCGGGTGGGATTTCCCGGGGATGTGTAGCGACCCTCCCTGCCCGGGTTTGGCAGGGAGGTTGGGTACCTAGGGTGAGCCCTACAGTGGAGCCCTATAGTGTGGTCCTTCGCCAATCTTAATGTGCGAAGGGTGTGTGCCTAAACGGCCCTAGCAGCCTTGGTGCAGAGGGTAGCTGCGAGTGCAGGGCTCGACAACGCCCAAACAGACACCAAGGAATAGGAATAAGGGTAAGGGGTGGGGTGGGAGGGAGATAGCTGACGTTGACTAGGAGTCCCCCCAAGGCCAGTGGTGTCAGCCCCAGCCGGATTGACCGTTCCCTGAAGGGGAAAGGCGAGCCTCCGGGTCAAGCTCGATCTTGGTTCGTTGGCACGGTTACGTATCCCCAAGAACACCACTAAAGCGTGGATTTACAAAGATTTACTGTCTAGTAAACGGTTTGTAAAAACAAACGGTCCGCGCAATGAAAATTGCACTTTCCGATTGGGAGCGGAGCGGTGACGCACCGGCGGGACGGAGGACCGTCTCGGGCGGCGGGCGTCGGGCGACTGGTCGGCGCGGCGGCGGCGATCAGCGGAGTGCGCGTGGGCGGGGCCTGCGCGGGCAGGGCGTCGGGTGGCAGGAGCGGAGCGCGGACAGCGGACAGGCGACCGTCTGCTGTGGCTGCTGAGCTCGGAATGACGAGGTGCCTAATACAAATTAGCTAAACAGACTTCTGGATATGCTGAGCGCCTACCGATAGCGCGATGTAAAAACAATCAGCGCCCTCTAGCGACGGGAGAATAAAATCAATGTTATTACAATAATGAAATTATTGTTTCAATGCTATTATCTATACTATTATAAAACTGTAACAGGAAGTTTGTCTGTACATTGAAGATATTAACAAAAAAAAAGTTACTATATGGTTTTTAGGTGTCCCTGATTCCATTTCACCAATTTTTGGATTTTTTGTCTGTCTGTTTGTTTGTTTGTTTGTTTGAACGAGTAGCACGCAAAAACTACTGAACCGATTTTGATGAAACTTTTTTTGTTTGATAGCTTATGATCTGACTTAAAATCTGGTATATAATTTGTGTGGACGAAGTCGCGGGTTAACGCTCGTATATAATAAAATAAAAAAGGTATTTATTTTCATCTCACATATAGGGACAATGAAATAGTATTATTGTTACAAATTATGCTAAGCTTAGTACTACCTACGTTGTACCTGAGTGTATGAGTGTGCGTGTGTGTGTGTGTGTGTGTGTGTGTGTGTGTGTGTGTGTGTGTGTGTGTGTGTGTGAGTGTGTGTGTGTGTGTGTGTGTGTTGGGAGTTTTATTTTATTTGTTTATAGTTTTCAGTTACCATTCAGTTGAATTAGATTACCTACATTCATTTGTCAATGCTTCACCATACAAAGATTCAGAACACAATGTTTAGTTTTTTATTTAAGTTGTTTTAAATGATTTTGATACCTACCCACTACACGCTTGTCCACCATAGATTGTATTTTATTTATTTTATTTTATTGGAAAACCAACAGCAATATCATACAGTAGTTTCATGAGTATAAAGCAGAAAGCCAATAAAAGGTTTTCACTGGTAGATACAGGAATAGTTGAGAAAAAACAAATGGTTAGCAATTTTAAAAAACGCACATGAGTCAGCACACATGTGAGCCTAAAGATAAATGTAAAAAAGGATTGCAAAAACAATAAACAAAATAAAAGAAAAGACCTTAGTCTAACAATAACCTCTACACTTCATCAGCAAAGAAATCACGACTTAACAACCTCCTTGTCGACTCGACTCTAGAATTAAATAGATCAATATTATAAGTATTGCATAGTTTATTATAATTGTCACTCGCACGCCACATAAACGTATTCTGCCTATAATTAGTGGGTGCAGAAGGGGTATATAAAGGTGGATTAAATCTTATTAATTTAGCTGGGGCTCGAAGAGATATCATCGAGAGTAGCTCAGAGTATGGTATGGTAAACAAATATTATTTGCTGGTGTCATTATCCAGGGAAGAAACAGGGGAATACGATTGTATTGACTAAAGGAGTGCTCAGACCCGCACGACCAAAGCGACTGCGAAGCGGGAGCGTCTACCGCGCGGCGGTCGCTGCCATAGATTAATAATGTATATTGGATAAAGATAGGTAACTCGCCTTGAATTTTAGGGCGTCCTAATTGCGTTGCCACTTATTAGCGCTAGTGGGCGCTACATTATGAAATAAATTGAAAAGACGATCGGCCGACATGAGAATCGAACCTTAGCTACCCGGATCGTAAGCCGGTTGTCTAGACCGCTAGACCAACAAGACAGTGATTGATATGGGCGAAATCTCTCACTACTACAGCGCAGCGCGTAAGGTGTAGTTCGATGTTACTCCGATATGAGCCCTAGTTCAACACATAGTGCTTCGAAACATAACCGATAGATGGCGGAAGCTGTCTATGGAAAATCAGCGTTCCACTTAGTTTGTACTAAGATAATACTAGAATAGCATGGTCGCTGCCCATGTAATCTTATGGCGTCCCCCACGTCGACCACGACGCGGGAAGGCAGCGTCAGCGGAGCGGCAGCGCGCGTCAAGTGGTCAGACGTGTACAATGTTACACTCTTGTAACAAAATAAAATACAAATTTTAAATTTCAGTAAATTTTGGTTCTTTTTGATAGATTTGGATCGTTTTTGGTAGTTTTTCCTAGATTTTGGTTGTTTTCGGTTCTTTTTAGTAGATTTTTTTTATTTAACAAAAACTTAAAAACTACCAAAAACAAAAGAACTAGCTGTAGGTTCTAGAAACTTCCATAATAAAAACTACCAAAGAGTACCAAATTACTCTAGATGTTCAATTTAGTTAAGACTCCGATGTTAAAACGATAATGACACTACCACAACAATAGTTAAAGAAGTGTTGCTTCAATGACTGTTCATCAACAAATGAAGTTCGCTTCCCGCGTCGCAGTCGCGCCGGTTTGGAGGCCAAGTTTCGCGTCGTTGACGCTCCCGCTTCGCTTCCCCCTTCCCGCGTCGCAGACGCCCGGGTATGAGCACTACTTAAATGGAACACCTTTTCGCTTCACATCGGCACACGAGCTGTCCCGCTCTCACGCATGCGCCGGTCGTATAATGCTTTCTTGCTTGGCCTTTCGGAGGTCGTCAATCCAGCCCTAAAACCGGCCTTGGTCTTATTCATCTTATCGTGTGGGCAGAGCCCTGGTGTCAGAGTTTTTACGGCCTCTGGCGTGGTTTTTATGTAACGACTAATACCACCAGAGATAGTAGCCGGGACCAACGCCTCAACGTGCCATCCGAAGCACGGAATCATTTTTCTTTTCAGACAATCAGGTGATTCAGCCTGCAACGTTCTAACCAACTGGGGAAAAACTTGGACGGCCCGGTAGCACAGTCTGTACTGAACCTGCCTGCTGTGCCGAGAGTCGTGGGTTCGAATCCCGTAAGGGACAAATATTTATATGATGAAAGTACCCGAGTCATGGATGTTTGTATCTATATATAGGGTCTAACAAAATTAGGTGAAACTATTTTAAGGGGATGATCAGACCATCAAACTGAACAACTTTCTCTATGGGACCAATATTGAAATCGCGAATAAAAAATCTGCTGTTCCATACAAACTTACTCGACCTAAATGTATGGGACATTTAGGTCGAGTAGGTTCGTAGTAGTCGGTAGCTGATTTTTTTTCGCGATTTCGATATTGGTCCCATAGAGAAAGTTGTTCTGTTTGATGGTCTGATCATTCGCTTAAAATAGTTTCACCTAATTTTGTTAGACCTTATATATATTCTATATCGTTTTCTAGTCATCATAATACAAGTCCAGGTACTTTAAATGTGACTAGATAATTTGTGTAATGTCCAAGATATTTATTTATTTATAAAAACGCACAAAGTGACATATCACTAGGTGTCCCCCGTGGGAATCGAACCCACGACCTCCGTGTCTCATGAGCCCCATGCTCTTAACCATTTGACCACGAAGGCAGTTAGATTAACAAGTTAGCCTTGGTTAGATTAACTAAGTTTAGAAATTGCATTAAATTGTAGATGCTAACGACCTCAGTTGACTAGCGCTGCCGATGACCTAGGTCATATAACTTTAGGTTACATTGTGACCTAGATTTGCGTTTTGGCGCATTATTTTTTAGGTCAAACTGAGATCCCAAGCACCAACTTGATTCATGATTCAATTTGCTTTTACCAGAGAAGCCTTATATGATTATCTATCTATACTATTATAAAACTGTAACAGGAAGTGTGTCTGTACATTGAAGATATTAACAAAAAAAAAGTTTCGATATGGTTTTTAGGTGTCCCTGATTCCATTACACCAATTTTTGGATTTTTTGTCTGTCTGTTTGTTTGTGTGTTTGTTTGTTTGAACGAGTATCGCGCAAAAACTACTGAACCCATTTTTGATGAAACTTTTTTTGTTTGATAGCTTATGATCTGACTTAAAATCTGGTATATAATTTGTGCGGACAAAGTCTCGGGTTAACGCTCGTCTATACTATTATAAAACTGTAACAGGAAGTGTGTCTGTACATTGAAGATATTAACAAAAAAAAGTTATTATATGGTTTTTAGGTGTCCCTGATTCCATTTCACTAATTTTTGGATTTTTTGTCTGTCTGTTTGTTTGTGTGTTTGTTTGTTTGTTTGAACGAGTATCACGTAAAAACTACTGAACCGATTTTGATGAAACTTTTTTTGTTTGATAGCTTATGATCTGACTTAAAATCTGGTGTATAATTTGTGCGGACGAAGTCGCAGGTTAACGCTCGTATTACATGACTCTCTGCAGAGTAAACAGTTGCATTACTATATTTTCAACATACTTGCTCGTAAAGTTGCTCTTATTGCACCGCTTTTAGGTACATAATGCAGCTGATAGAACACGTGTGCGAAAATGATTGCATTATCGCGGTAATGTTAGTTACTTTTTTTCTATAGTCTGTTTTTAAATATCAGCAAAGAGTTTATATGTAAAAAAAAATAGACTTTTTTCTGAATAAATTAATCTGCTTTAGTTGAAATATGATAAACGAGCGTTAACCCGCGACTTTGTCCGCACAAATTATATACCAGATTTTAAGTCAGATAATAAGCTTTCAAACAAAAAAGTTTCATCAAAATCGGTTCAGTAGTTTTTGCGTAATGCTCGTTCAAACAAACAAACAAACAAACAGACGGACAAAAAATCCAAAAATTGGTGATATGGAATCAGGGATACCTAAAAACCATATCGTATCTTTTTTTGTTAATAAGTATCTTCAATGTACAGACAAACTTCCTGTTACAGTTTTATAATAGTTTAGATAAACGCTTCCTTTCATCAAACAATTTATTTAAATTAACAAATTAACATTAATTTGTGTTATAAATACATAAATAGTAAGTTTATAACGTTTTTAATATTAGGTTATTTGCAACAAAATGTCGTTAGTTGAATGTCAGTTAAGTCTTTGCCTCTTCGACAGCTTGCGTAATAGCCCAACGCCATTTTCCAAAAATATTTGTCTAAAATAGTGGTGTTTTAGGAAATGTTATTACTTTTTCCTCGCAAGTATTTTGAAAAACGTCGTATGAAACGCGTGAGCGTTGGCCATTACAGCCCTCGGCTAGTATGCATCACTCGCCTGGCGGCTCGTGCTGCAATCCCGCCTCGGCTGTAATGACCAACTTTTCCCACTTGTATCATAATGTACTATTAACACGTTCCGGGGCGGTGAACGAGACACAATAGAACTTTTATTGTTATCACTGCTATAGCCGGTCACTGTCCCGGAACGTGTTAAGGTATGATTGTAACATCATCATAACAATATTACATATAACTACAGATGAGAGTTAGAGTAAACAGTTACATTACTTTAAGGTTTGAAAGATTGTACCTTGATATTGAACAACATTCCTTAAGAAATATCTTCGTCCGTAGAAAATGCAGCCAGGCAAATCTCATTCTTCCGAACTTTGCATTTTTAGGGTTCCGTGCCCAAAGGGTAAAACGGGACCCTATTACTTAGACTCCGCTGTCCGTCCGTCTGTCACCAGACTGTATCTCATGAACCGTCATAGTTAGACATTTGAAATTTTCACATATGATGTATTTCTGTTGCCGCTATAACAACAAATACTAAAACCAGAATAAAATATATATTTAAGGAGGGCCTTACAAACCGACATGATTTTTTTGCCGTTTTTATAGACTATAATTGTACGGAACCCTTCGTGCGCGAGTCCGACTCGCAATTGGTCGGTTTTTTTCAGTACCATTGCTCAAATAACTCGATTCGATATAGAAGAAGAGAAAGAGTTCTCGAAATGGTTTTTGGTACCATAGTCCATTCTATTCAGATAATCAACACGATAAAATGCTTTTATTTAAGCTTTTTTAGGGTTTCGTACCAAAACGGCGAAAACGAGACCCTAATGTCCGTTTATTCGTCCGTCCGTCTGTCTGTCCTGTATTTAGGGCTATAACTTTTGAACCGTATTTTCACAGAATGTGAAAATTTTACAGAATATACGTTATAATGGTGAATTTGCTAACAGATAATAATAAAACTGGTAAAATGTCAAAAAGTTAAAAATAAATCTTCATACAAGAAACTAGTTAATTAATTGAATCAGGCGTTACTTTGCGGAAATCCATGACTAATATCGGTGTCGGACGCTCGGCGGAGTAACAACTCTGTTTCGAACGTTCGTCGGTCTAACTCCTGAGGATGCTCCTTGGTGGAGCGAAACACGTGTAGAGTATTTGGTGGGCAGGTTGTGTTGCATAACGTAATACAACTTTGTCTACTAGGTACTTAGAAGCGGAGGTCTTGATACAATCGTGTCATCTACATATAAGAAACTAGTTGTTATCAACGTTTTTTCTTTTCGCTCTATGGTAAAAACGGTAATACATACAAGCGTTAAACTTGGTTTAATTATAAACTCAACAGTATAACAACAAATTATAAATACATTTGTAAGTGTCTGTTAGCGTAAGTTGTTGAATAACCATTTTTAAGTTAATATGTCGTGTGTTACGGAACCCTCGGTGCACGAGTAGCCCGACTCGCACTTGCCCGGTTATTTATTGTTTATTATTCTGCATTAGTTATAAAATATATAAAATATCCATGACAAAGCGATCTTTCAGTCTAGACATCGTTAAATTAAAAAAGAAAATGTCAAAAGTAAAACAGTGTTCGCGCTGGAGCACTATTTTGCTTTTGTCTCATAATTTTATTTTATTACTTACTAGAGTTTACACGCGACTGCTAGCCCAGTGATTTTACGGTTTGAGCCGGGACTAATTAATAATTGATATTTTTTCGGTATAGTATTTAAGAACCAAATTGAGCTTAGAAATGTACCAAAATTTAAAAAAAATCCTGTCAGCAACAGTTCCAAATTTAAAATTTAGCTATTATCTCGTTATAAAAAACCTGGTGGTAAATTATTTTTTGCACATATTTAAGGCATTAACATTGTACATACTTCAAACATGGTGTGAATATTCTTGTCTACTTAGAAGGTTTTAAAAATACATTCGTATTTTTTATTACTTAAAAATAATGTATATTGTTAATAATTCAAATGAGTGCATTGGTATTAATATTATTAATTTAAAAGCCTTCTGGGACTCACAGTTTTGATTTCTATATTGCCTAGTGAATTATTTTTAATATGTTTGCAGATACTCTTTTTGTCACTAAATGGTGCCGCTTACAGTTTGAAAGTCCAATTAATAATTACTTCCCACCTTTCCTCACAAAACTCCGTAAAATGACTGGGCTATTCATCCGCACGGGTTTTCATCATCGTAGTAAGATAAATATGATACACCAGCATGTCTAGTATGATTTCTATACACGCGCGAGACGCACCTTCGCTGCATACAAAATTACCCCTTCCCGCGCTTTACAGTCGCGCTTGAGTAGTATGGAAAAAGGCAGAGTCGCGCGTAAGTAGAGAAATCATGCTAGACGTGCAGCTCCAGGACACTTCTAATTTGCGGTTATCTCAGTAGTAACTCACGTAAATTTTACGTTTATGAATGACCTGTGTCGCTCTCGCCCCTGTCATTTTACAGGGGTAGATATTAAGCCTAATCATAAGTTATCAAACACAAAATCGGTTCAGTAGTTTTCACGTGAGGCGCGAACAAACAAACAGACATTTAGACAGACAAAAAATAAAAAAAAAATTGATTTGGGTCCGCCACATACATACGGAATAAACCTGATTCGGAATTAGATTCCGTATGGAGTGTTGCCGCTTTCAGAGACTTTTTCACTAGATCTAGTGATTTTTGATGTGTTAGGTGGCTTTATTTAAAGATTTACAGCCATATCAAACAAGTGATTTTTGAGCGTAGGCGTTGATGGAACGGTACCGTATCGTGACGGTGCAGTTGCGATGTCGTTGCGGCTAAGTTGCGAAATCGCCTACGCTCAAAAACCGCTTGTGTGATAATGGTTCATGCCATTTTGTATGCAGATTATGTCTAATGTTAAAACTATCGATAGTCTTTTGATATAGTTGCATTAATATTGAAATACAATTTACAAATCATCATCGTAACGTCATGACATCATCATAATAATATGATAGTAATTATCATGTATCGAAATTGTTTGTTTCGTTTTAATAAATACCTGAAAATACAATTGTCATTAATTTGGCGTTTCATACATTTTTATTTAAGGCATTTTTTAAACAGCACTCTAAGTAATTTTGGTAACCATAGTTGACAACACTGAATCCTGAATCAGGATTCCGGATAACAATTCCGTATGTATGTGGCGGACCTTGAAATCAGGGATACCAAATCAAATCAAATCAAATCATTTTATATCAGAAAATGTAATTTGTAGTTTATTCGAAAGATCCATAAAATAGTAACATTAAATAAAATTATAAATAAAGAGACTTAAAACTAAACTCACCTAGGATGTGGTGCAGGTTCGGTCCTTGTGGGCCCTCCCACAAGGACCGAATCTGCACCCAGAACGCTGGCCGCATTTCCTCGCTGAATGGCTATGCTGATCCGTTGAGCGAGGAAAGTGTCCCCTGTCGAGTCTATCAGGCGCTTTGACAGGTCTTTAAAAAGCGCCTGCGCATTAGGTCCCCACGGCCCCAGAGTTTCGACACCAAAACCTATAAAATGGTATTGGCGGCCGATATCCCGGTACCAGTAGGCCTTTCGTTTTTCGGCCGCCTCCGCCGCTGTGCCAGCCCTTCGACTCGTGCCCTGTAAGTGAGACGGGGCCAGTGTGTCCACACTAGCGCCCGACCCATCTTCCAGGGGACGAGAGACATCCCGTCTGGTCTCTTGCCATCGCTCCGTATGATGCCAGTCGGCTCGAGAATGGCAGGAACGTTGACTGTGGCAAGAGACCTACGTATGATGTCGTTAAGGCCAGGATATCCCGAACCACCTGTTTTTGATAAAGCTGTAAACATAGTAATATTCGTTTTTATGATTCGCAATAAATATATGTTTTAGTTTAATATACTTTCTTGTTTATTCAACGGTTCAAAACACGATACTTGTAACTTGCCTCGATAAAAAAAAATCACAAAGATAGGATGTTTTTGATTGTTTTTCTTGTTTTACTTGAAGATTATCAGGTTTTAAGTAACAATAATCACATGTAAAAATAGGTAATAACATATCAAAGAATATTTAACGATTACTTTTTTAAATAAATGTTTTAATATTTTTAAATATCAAATTATATAAAAGATCCTGTGATCCTGCTTTCAATTAAAGTGGGATGGCTAATTGCAAACGTATGCTTGTAAGAAAGAGACGCTTGCACTGGGATAACCTGCCCTTACATGGCGAGGGAATCTGCCGGCACTCTTTTGACACGAGAGTCCATGGTGAAAATATCAGAAAATTAATTCTATACCAATGTACCAAATTACAATGTCAATGTTAGTATTGCCAAAACAATAGTGTATTTAGTTATTCTATTGTATTGCTTACTCACTAGGTTAGTATCACGGACCTGAAAAAAAACGGACGAAATCTCGTCTAATCAAAAGTGAGTCCCATTTATATGAGTGTGCGTGCATTGTGCGTGCCATAGATTAATATGTATATTGGATATAGATAGGTAACTCGCCTTGAATTTTAGGACGTACTAATTGCGTTGCCGTTTATTAGCACTAGGGGGCGCCACATTATGAAATAAATTGAAAAAGACGATCGGCCGACACGAGGATCGAACTTTAGCTACCCGGATCGTAAACCGGTTGTCTAGACCGCTAAACCAACAAGACAGTGATTGATATGGGCGAAATCTCTCACTACTACAGCGCAGCGCGTGAGGTGTAGAGCGCTGTTACTCCGATATGAACCCTAGTTCTACACATAGTGCTTCGAAACATAACCGATAGATGGCGGAAGCTGTCTATGGAAAATCAGCGTTCCACTTAGTTTGTACTAAGATAACATAGAATGGTGCGTGCTGTCGCCCTGTCGCGCGGTACATAATGGCGGCGGGTTGTCGGACCTGCGCCTAGAACTGGTGCGTCTGTTTGAGTGTAGGTCCCTTGTAGAAATTGTAGGACCTTGCTTGCTTCATCTCTTTTTAGTGTGATATTACGTCCGCCTTTTTTCAGAGTTCATTAAATACATCACGCGATAAAAATTCTAATAATGCAAAATGTCAAAAACTAGCGCTCAGAACTGTAAACAATGCCAAAAATAATATATAAATTGTCTCATCCCATTATAATCTAAACTATTATAAAACTGTAACAGGAAGTTTGTCTGTACATTGAAGCTATTAACAAAAAAAAAAGTTACGATATGGTTTTTCGGTATCCCTGATTCCATATCACCAATTTTTGGAATTTTTGTCTGTCTGTTTGTTTGTTTGTTTGTGTGTTTGTTTGTTGGAACGAGTATCACGCAAAAACTACTGAACCGATTTTGATGAGACTTTTTTTGTTTGATAGCTTATGATCTGACTTATAATCTGGTATATAATTTGTGCGGACAAAGTCGCGGGTTAACGCTCGTTATTAAATAAAAATAGTACATTATAAAATTATGTAGAGTGAGTTCAATTATATAAAAACGAGCATTAACCCGCAACTTTGTCCGCACAAATTATATACCAGATTTTAAGTCAGATCATAAGCTATCAAATAAAAAAAGTTTTATCAAAATCGGTTCAGTAGTTTTTGCGTGATACTCGTTCAAACAAACAAACACACAAACAAACAGACAGACAAAAAATCCAAAAATTTGTGAAATGGAATCAGGGACACCTAAAAACCATATCGTAACTTTCTTTTTGTTAATATCTTCAATGTACAGACAAACTTCCTGTTACAGTTTTATAATAGTATAGAAGACAAAAGTAATTCGAAAATAGGTGTGTAGAAAATAGTACTTAGTATTCCAACATACAAACAAGTAAGTGCAGACCTACGAAAACGAAGAACCCTCCCTATATTCGAAGTTGGTTATACCCTGCGTCGTTGCACAACTACTTGCACTGTCCTTATTGATCTGGAGTGCGATTTTTGAATCTCATTCGCTGAGCTCAGCATTTGAAAATCTCAAAATTACTATGCAGATATGCATCTTTTTACTGCTGATTTGACTTTCAAAAATCATACTCCAGGAGTGCGATTTTTGAAAGTCAAATCAGCAATAGAAAGATTCGTATCTCCATACATTTTCAACTGCTTAGTTCAACGTATGAGATTCAAAAATCGCACTCCAGACCTACGAAAACGAAGAACCCTCCCTATATTCGAAGTCGGCTATACCCTGCGTCGTTGCACAACTACTTGCACTGTCCTTATTGATCTGAACCGTGTCCGCACAGACATAGACGTTTCTAGGAATAACTGGTTTCATACGAGACTTGCTTCGTCATAATCTATCTATACTATTATAAAGCTGTAGCAGAAAGTTTGTCTGTACATTGAAGATATTAACAAAAAAAAAGTTACGATATGGTTTTTAGGTGTCCCTGATTCCATTTCACCAATTTTTGGATTTTTTGTCTGTCTGTTTGTTTGTGTGTTTGTTTGTTTGTTTGAACGAGTATCACGCAAAAACTACTGAACCGATTTTGATGAAACTTTTTTTGTTTGATAGCTTATGATCTGACTTAAAATCTGGTATATCATTTGTGCGGACGAAGTCGCGGGTTAACGCTCGTTCTTCATAATATTATGATTCTGACGTCGACTATATCCTTAACTTGTTTAGCGTACTATTGATGTCGAGCGAGGGAGTCGCGTGGTAGGTCTGCTATTTAGTCTAGGAAAAATACGGTAAATTGTGTTTGAACTAATATTACTGTTAGTTAAAATAAAATTAAAACTAACAATCTGAAAGCTAATAAGTATAACGACCGTTTTATCAGTCAAAAAGCCCGCCCCGGGTCATACCGGATGCAAAGGTTCCCATGACGCTTCTCGCGTTTCCGCGTTGGATGGCGATGGACAACCTTTGCATCAAGTAGTACCCGGAGCGAGCGTCGTTCCCCTTCTCCTGGAGTCGACGACCAAGCTCTTTGACAAAACTCAAAGCTTCAGACCCCCAGGGGTGCGATCACGACCTTTAGGTGCGGTTGTTTTTCAACTCGCTCTAAGGTACGGAACGACCGCGCCAATTTTTAACTCGCTATGAGGTACGGAACGATCACGGTTGTTTTATAACCTCAAATTTTGACATTTAAAGTAATATGGGCTTCCAGGGCTTCCATCATTTCCAAATACAATAAAAAAACTCATTTTCCATGTTAGTAAATCAAAAAGTGAATAAAAATAATTTGAAAAACAAGCTTTTATACAAAACGAGCGAAAAGTCAAGGAACCACAGATAATCAAAACGTCAGAGTGTTTTTAACCATCGAATTTGATGGTTAAAAGTTGCAACCCGTCAGAGGTTCGGAACGGTTGAGTTGTGACAACCGAGTTGCAAAGAGCGTTTTTCACCGAGCCTCGGAACGGCGTTAGAGCGAAAAGTTGCACTCGGGGTGCACCTGGGGCGTAGGTTCTGAACGCAGCCCAGCAGCCCGTGGTCTCAAAGGCCAGAGGCACGAAATAATAATGTGGCACCAAGTTGCAGTAAATGTCCCGCTTTTTGTCAGCCGCTACTTCGGCGGCGGCCCTGTTAGTTTATAACACTTTTGTCGAGATTTGGTAGTTATTTATTTATTTAACACTTTATTGTACACATAACAATACAGAAAAAACAATTAAAGTAGACATGTACAAAGGGCGAGCTTATCTCTAAAGAGATCTCTTCCAGCAAACCCGCAACAGAGACAGTTCTGAAGTGTGAGGCAGACAAAATGTGTACAGCACAAATGATAAAAACTAGATACTTGTTGTTAAATGGAAGTTAATTATATATATATAAATATAATATAAATAAACATAATTATAAATAAACAAATAGATACAATAAACATACATAAACTATGGCTTATTTTAGAGAGTGATAGTGTTCATTCACTTGCTTTTTGAAGGACGCAAATGTTTGACAATCACAGTTATATAAGGTCTAACTAAATTAGCTGAAACTATTTTAAGGGTATGCTCAGACCATCAAACTGAACAACTTTCTCTAAGGGACCAATATCGAAATCGCGAAAAAAAAATGTTATGTCCCATACAAAACTGCAAACACAACATGACTCAAATGTATGTGGCAGCAGATTTTTTTTTCGACATTTCGATATTGGTCCCATAGAGAAAGTTGTTCATTTTGATGGTCTGAGCATACCCTTAAAATAGTTTCAGCTAATTTTGTTAGACGTTATATAGGCTGAGGACCCAAGGAAACACCTTAACACGTTCCGGGACAGTGACCGGCTATAGACGTGATAACAATAAAAGTTCTATTGTGTCTCGTTCACTGCCCCGGAACGTGTTAAAATCTATACAGGGTGTAAGTGACAGCCTAGCAAATACTGAAACGGTGACCATCTAACTGATTAACTTTCACTATGGAGCCTACCTCAGGAAACGCGAAAACAAATCAGCAGTTTCATACATTTTAGTCGGGTAGGTACAGCAGTTTTGTATGGTGTCCTTTGATTTTTTGGCTGATTTTTTTTTTCGCGTTTCCTGAGGTAGGCTCCATAGTGAAATTGTTCAGTTTGATGGTCTGAGTTCACCGTTTCAGTATTTGCTAGGCTGTCAATTACACCCTGTATAAATGTACAAATTGCAAGATTATTTCTAAAGATATTTCTTCCGGCATACTAGCAAAAGAGACAGTTAATTAACCCCATAAAAATTTATTGTGTACAAACAAACAATAAATAATTAAGTTTTGAGGTTATAATTTTTGAATACTTACAAAATATTGAATATTATTGTTATAAGTAAAACGTATTGAACAAAGCCGTCCTGTACAAAATCACGAGTTTCCCATTTTTTGCTCATACCTAAATTTAATGTTTTGTAAATGTCTTAATTATTCCATAATACACAATAAAAAATCGGAGATTATTAAGAATTTATGTTTTTCAGGTATGTATCTACTAATATTACAAACTATCACCTAAAGTGCAATTAATGCAATCTACTCCATTAAAAAAATCCGTAGATTTCCCCGACTAATTAGGTAGTCACGTGTCGCTTGTCGATTGTTGATTGCTCCCTCCCAGGCCTACAACGAAGCTCAAGGGGTGGCTCCAGATAATGTTCTTTTCGAAAAACAATCCTTGAATGGTGACTTATACATAAACTATCGTACAACGTCAAGCACACTTGCTAAATAAACTAGACATTGGCAAAATCATCACAACCAAGATGGCAGCCATTTAAAAAAAAATAGAATAGATGTCGAGCGTGTGTAGTAAAACTTAATATATACTATTATAAAGCTGTAGCAGAAAGTTTGTCTGTACATTGAAGATATTAACAAAAAAAAAGTTACGATATGGTTTTTAGGTATCCCTGATTCCATTTCACAAATTTTTGGATTTTTTGTCTGTCTGTTTGTTTGTGTGTTTGTTTGTGTGTTTGTTTGTTTGAACGAGTATCACACAAAAACTACTGAACCGATTTTGATGAAACTTTTTTTGTTTGATAGCTTATAATCTGACTTAAAATCTGGTATATAATTTGTGCGGACGAAGTCGCGGGTTAACGCTCGTTAATAATATCGACAGTGGAAATTTCAAATGTCGTAAGGCACAAACCACTATTTTTGAATAGAGCCAAAATAAAATGTTTCATTCATATAATTTTTTCCGAATTTTTGATTTTGGCGCTCGATATTTTGGAAACGAAGAATGATATCAAAAATTTGAGGAAAATTCCTCTTGCTACAATTTGAGCCTAAAAAAAGACGGTCGGGTTTGCCATGTAGCCTTTTTGAGACAATATTTTTTCGAATTCCGTAGATTCATTTCCAATATGCTCGATAGTCGAGTGAGGCATGAAATCTTTGAATTTTTAATCTAACACTATACATTTTCTCTATGGGACAAACATCGAAATCTAGAGATCGAATTGAGTCAGTCACAGTCACACTGCAGGTAATATTGCAATTTTGTATGAAACAGCACATCTTTTTTTCGCGATTTCGATGTTGGCTCTATAGTGAAAGTTGTTCAGGAGTCCGATTGCGCTAAGTTAAAACAACGAAGTTCTATTCCTATCCAATTTCAGTTCTAATCACATTGCAATCCAATTAATATTCAACTGTGCTGAATTCCGCATCGCGCTAAACTCTATGTTACTGACAGCCAATAACGTCTTAGCGATCTGTCAAAACGGCTCTATCGGCTGTCAAGAGCAGTACCTCGATTAGCGCAATACCAAATGAATCAAAAGTTATAGTTCGTACGTAGTCCAATAACAGTTAAATCACCGAATATTTACCGCGATTGCAGCCCAGTTTGATAAGTCAACTGATAAAAAATTTACCATGTAAAGTATACAACGTTATTTGTTAAAAATAATTTTATTTTATTTTATTTATTAAGTCTTCATTTCAGTATACAATTCTTATACTAACATTTGTTATAATGACGCCAAAAAACCCCATTTGGGTTTGTCTTGGCACCTTTTAAATTTTGACAAAATTGTAGGTAAGTTTACACCACTAAACGAATGCCGAGACCAGCGCGCGTCCAAGACAGCTCGAGTGGTTGCTCACTTACGTTCTCTCGAACGCGCACTGTCCGTCGACAACAGGTAGACTATACAATAGGAAATCTTGTTGTACCCTATACAGGCTGTTTCTGTTTATTATGTTACATTTTTACCGTTTCTTGTTGACGTTTTTGGATCGGTAAAAGTTATATAATGCAAATGACAAAAGAGAAAACCTCAGTTTATTGATCTAGAATCTAGATTTCACATTGTAGACTTCCTAGGCAGTGTCTGCCCGTACCAGACGGTACAACGACCTCCGGGTCGATACTGTTACTTTCTGACTGTCTGAATGTTTTAGTAGGTTATTTGAGTCTACAGTTCAAATGCAGGGTTATGTAATTCAACGATCGAGCAGTAGCGAAGGCTCGAATCGTGTTTACAAAGAAATCTCTAGTCGCTATCCGCGTTTGTCTTATTCATTTCAATTGCGATTTTTGAATCTCATTCGCTGAGCTCAGCAGTTGAAAATGTCAAAATTACTTTGGAGATATATGTATCTTTCGAATGCTGATTTGACTTTCAAAAATCATACTTCAGGAGTGCGATTTTTGAAAGTCAATTCAACAATAGAAAGGTGCGTATCTCCATACATTTCCAACTGCTGAGTTCAACGTATGATCTCATTCGCTGAGCTCAGCAGTTGAAAATGTCAAAATTACTATGGAGATATGCATCTTTCTACTGCTGATTTGACTTTCAATAATCGCACTCCTGAAGTATGATTTTTGAAAGTCAAATCAGCATTAGAAAGATACATATATCTCCAAAGTAATTTTGACATTTTCAACTGCTGAGCTCAGCGAATGAGATTCAAAAATCGCACTCCAGGTAGTACTTACTATCTCTATGAGTGACTTACATTCATTACATTACATTCTCTTTGGCAAGGTTATCACAGCGCAACCGTATCTTTCTTACAAGCATAATTTTGCAATAAGCCTCAGAATAATGTCATTTCCTATTTTTTTAACAGACTTCAAAAAAGGAGGAGGTTTCTCAATTCGACCGTATATATAAGGTCTAACAAAATTAGGTGAAACTATTTTAAGGGGATGATCAGACCATCAAACTGAACAACTTTCTCTATAGGACCAATATCGAAATAGCGAAAAAAAAATCTGCTGTCCCATACATTTAGCTCGAGTACGTTTGTACGGAACAGCTGATTTTTTTTCGCGATTTCATTATCGGTCCCACAGAGAAAGTTGTTCAGTTTGATGGTCTGAGCATCCCCTTAAAATAGTTTCACCTAATTTTGTTAGACCTTATATATATATATTTTCTTTATTAATTTTTTTTATGTGTGTTCGCGTATAACTTCGTCGTTTATGAACCGATTTTGATGATTGTTTTTTTGTTGGAAACAAGATATTCCAAGGGTGGTACCATGATAAGGAAACCAGGATCTAATGATGGCATCCCAGAGAAATCGAGGGGAACCTTTGAAAATCGTAGTGCCGGCTAGTGTTTTTGTTACTGCTGAGCTCAGCGAATGAGTTTCAAAAATCGCACTCCTGTACCTAGTTATTTCGATGACGCACATTTAGGTACTGCTTCATCAATGTATTGTGGTTTATTGTGACTCATTTTAGAATCGATTTAGTTTCGTTTTGCTTCGATCGATCGGTCGGTATCAGTGAGTGTATTGCACGGATTGTTGTAATGCGACGAAAGCTTTTTATTATGACTATTCGAGCTTTATTACTAACAACAACAACGACAATTACTAGCGACAATTGTTTCTAACACAATATGGATGAATAATCTGAAATATAAAATTTTTTTAAAATTTTTTTTATACTGTTTTAAGATATTTTTTTTTATATTAGGTAATTTATACAATGTAAACGTAAATATTATCATTTTTAGGGCTCCAAAGTCAACAAGGAACCTTTTAAGGTGGTTTCAGTCCATAAAAAAGTTTGGCGCACAATATGCGTAGACGGAATTGATAAAAGTAATATTATATAAGGTCTAACAAAATTAGGTGAAACTATTTTAAGGGGATGATCAGACCATCAAACTGAACAACTTTCTCTATGGGACCAATTTCGAAATCGCGAAAAAAAAACTGCTGTCCCATACATTTAGGTCGAGTAGGTTTGTATGGAACAGCAGATTTTTTTTCGCGATTTAAATATTGGTCCCATAGAGAAAGTTGTTCAGTTTGATGGTCTGAGCATAGCCTTAAAATAGTTTCACCTAATTTTGTTAGACCTTATATAAGGCTTATTTTAAGGGGATGATCAGACCATCAAACTGAACAACTTTCTCTATGGGACCGATATTGAAATCGCGAAAAAAAAAATCTGCTGTTCCATACAAACCTACTCGACCTAAATGTATGGGACAGCAGTTTTTTTTTCGCGATTTCAATATTGGTCCCATACAGAAAGTTGTTCAGTTTGATGGTCTGATCATCCGCTTAAAACAGTTTCACCTAATTTTGTTAGACCTTATACATATATAATGGAAAAATTGAAGATATAAAGCTTTTAAAATTTTGTATGAAAAATTTCAAAGCTTTATATCTTCGTAATTATATTATAAATTGCAAATTTTATTTGTTACGCGGCCACTTGATTTTCTAAACTATTTTTCCATATATAAAATATTACTTTTATTAATTCCGTCTACGCGTATTGTGCGTCAAACTTTTGTATGGACTGAAACCACCTTAATGCTAGTATAATATGATTTAGTTTTCTTTTTTATTCCTTTAAAAACATTGTATTCGCATTTCATAAGAAAACATGGTTACTTTTGGATGAAAATAAACATGGCCATTAACAAAAAAAAGTAAATATAAAATTTTATTTTTATATATTTAAATGGCTGTAAGCATAACTTTTTTCACGTAATCAGGCCAGTGTATAATATTTTTTTAGTATACAATCTCTTTGCAATTTTTTAACGAATAGGTTTCGTAGCCTACGTGGCTACGTCTTTGCTACAGCTAAGGCTACGCCGTAGCAGTGCCGTAGCCAACAAAATATTGTCGTAAGAAACGCGGAATCGCGTTGTAGGTCTGCTATTGCGAAAAACATTCTTGGTCTAAGTATTGGGTGGTCGCGCGTCGCGTCGTTTGTCCCCTTTCCGACCTACAACGAAGCTGCAATCGTATCGTGGCTTAAGGAACTGTTTGTTTTTTCGAAAATTAACCCTTAAAGTTAACGAAATATTTATATAACCTTACAACGTCAAGCACTTAGGGTTGAGCCTCACCTGTCAGCATGGAAACGCATTTTGTCACGCTTTATCCTTTTCTATCGCTCAGGTACGTCATTTGCTAGAGCGAGAATGGTCGCAGCACTGTCGGTTCTATCGCGTTGCCGCTATCTTTCTCTCTCTAACAAGTGACGTTCCTTAGCGACAGAAAAGGATAGAGCGGGAAACAAGGCGATTCTGTGCAGCCAGATGGGTTCAACCCTTAAATTGCTACTTAAATTTGATATTAGCAAATACAATAACCTAGTTAAGTTTTACGTTTCGGGGTGGGCAGATTTATTAAAATTTCGCCACAAGGAGGTCCTAGTACAAAAAGCCACGACTCTTTTTCGTATCGTGCTAGTGTAGAAAGAGAAGAGACTAGAACGGACAAGGGGTGACGTTGCAGGTTCTGACACTAGCACTAGTCTCACGTGGTGTTCGCGCGGTTCGCATTGTTGCCTGCCACGAGGCTCCGAAATCTCTTCCAGCACGGCTGGCATGCCACCCACGACCAAGCGTTTAAACGAGAAAAACGTCATGCGCGCTGTATCTAGCATACGTAAAATAATAAGGATGGAGGCACATCTCGATTTTTGTCGTTTTCTCGGCGGTGGCATGCGAGGCCTATACTGTTCTTGATCAAAAACAATCCCTGAGATTGGGATCAAGCCAGCCAGCCGCATGTCCACCTTCTAGCTGTTTCGTTGCACGACTGGCTCCCCCCGTGCGGGAAGCCAGACTCTCAATATTATTCAATTCAATTCAATTCAATTCATTTATTGCTTTCATGTACAGTATTAAAGGTCTTATTATATGGTTAGGTATGAGTACATGAACCCTGTTGATTAGGGCATTGCAAATAAGAGTCATGCAAGATAATTAATATCAATTAAAACAAATAACGTTTAACATGGATAAATTGATTTACAGTATTACAGATAGCTTTAAAATTATACAATTTTTGTACACATTTAAATTTGAAATAAAATATTGTTAGGTATATTAAAAGGAAATTACATTAAAGATAAGACTAGCACGCACGCTAAGTTTATCACACATAAACTCATCAATCGTATAATAGCATTTGTCGACTAATAGGGTCTTAAGTTGTCTGTAAAAAGGTTTGTCTCCGGTTTCAGTTTTTATATCTTTTGGGATTTCATTATACATTTTTACCGCCGTATAGTGGGGGCCTTTTCTAAACAACTGCATATTTCCTTTAGGTAGTTCCAAAAGGTAGTTTCTTCTCGCACTTTTACAGTATTCGAACAAGTGTATGTTTTTCCTTACAAACAGGGCCGCTTCAAGGATAAAGATGGAAGGGAATGGTAAAATTTTCTTGTTTAAGAAGTATGGTATTACCCGACCAAGTATGGTCAAGCGCAGCTTACGCCACATTAATCAGTATTATACGCCGAACACTTCTTATTTATAAACAAACTAACGCAGTTATAACTAATATAATTTTTTTTGTAACAGGACAATTCATTTCCTTTCGATATGATTATAATTTATGTTTCTGTATCAATGGAAAAATGCGACATCGACCATTTTGTTCTGGAAAATATCAAACGGACGCGTTATATGAATCAGAAGAACAAACTTCAAATATTTTTATTTTGTACCTAGACAGCAATTATTTTAAAAATATCATTTTTCCCAGTTAGAAATAAAGCTGAACTGTACACAAAAAAAATATCACGCCGTTTTGTTTGTTGGTTACAGAAATATACCCATAGAAATCGAAAATTTTGTCTCTGAAGAAATACCCATAGACACTCCCACAAAATTTGACATTGAAAACGAGACAAGGGTGAACGAGAGAACATCTATGTTGTTTGTCCCTTTCTGCGAATGCGATATTTTTGAGTTTAAATTGCTTACAAAATGCAACTATAAGTGAAACAAAGGTACTAATTTACAAAAAAAAATTATCATATCTCTATACCTTTCTAGTACATGCGATCAGCGGCTGTATACGTTAGTACAAGATTCGGCTTAATTTATGATGTGCTTGAAGGAGAATTTGTGAAATGAAAAATGCAGTTTTTACGGAATTAAAAACGTTCGTCTAATCTCTTCAAGTTGTACAAAATTAGTTAATTATATAAAATTTAACTCGTCTTCACTGACAGTTAACGTCGACGTTAAGCCCGACGATTGGTTAAAATCACTAAAATCCAGCGCAGCCGTTGGTGGATGGTGACTGGTGGATGACGTGATATGCGATGCGTTCAGAAGCTTGAACACGCTCATAGAGAAATGACAAGGTCCCCTAGGATCGCGCTTTAGCTCTCTACCGACCGAACGAGGTCAGGTGGACCTACGACCTGGTGAAGGCGGCGTGAACCCGTTGGACGAGGGCAGCGCAGGACCGGTCGCAGTGGTCTCGAACCTACCGATTTTTCGGTATTTCTACCGATATGGGGTGTCATCTACCGAAATGTAAACATTTTTCACGATTTCTGAGAATACAAGGAAGTTCTCCCGAATTTTTTACCGATTTTCCGTTTCTTACTGTAAACCCTGTTCGTTTCATTTAATGTTTTACCGTAGATTGACGTTGAGAAAAGTAGTTGTTCACAACTGTATGGATGAATTGATCATCAACTGAGATTACAACTCTCAATTAAGTAAGAACCGATTTCTTTAAGTTCAGTTGGTTTGTATTGCCAACTGCCTACTTTCTCTAACAACACATGTTTTACGCATGTATTTCTTCGTTTTTTATTGTTGAAAAAAAAACTTCAGTAGCTTTTGCTCGATGCTCGAAACAGACAGACAAAAAAAAAACTAAAACTTGGTGATTTAGAGACGTAAATCTAACCAAGTTAATGTTTAAAAAGAAAGAAATTTGATTGAGTATTGTTTTTTTAAATAGCTACCGATTTCTGTTACAAATCTACCGACATTTGTGGGCAACTCTACCGATTTCACATTTTGACGTTCGAGACCACTGACCGGTCGTTGTGGCCATCGGCTGAGATGATGAAAGGCGTAATAGCCTTATCTAGTCTTGATAATATTCAGTCTACGCGTGCTAGTTTGTTCTAGAAACAAACTCAACATATTCTACCGCCAGATTTTTCTAGAAAAAGCAATTCTGGCTTCACCGTATTTCCTGCCAAAATCCTACACTATAGAACATGTTACAACAAGTCTAAACATTGACTCGGACTGAATGAGTCACGCACACAGTCATAACATAATAAAGGACGTCCTTGACCGTTCGTGGCTTGCGTAATTGCGATCTGGCGATTAGCTCTCCTCAATGAAAGTGGCCATTTTGTTATTTATACACACACCTGACCGGGTGGAATCTAATCTAAACTACACTGACCTGCAAAACTAAGTACTACACTTTTAATATTTAAATTTTTTCTAAACTATAGAAATTAGAGATTTAAAATAAAAAACGTTTTATAGCAAATGTTATCAGCTTTCTTTGCAACTATTCTTTTTAAATTAAACTCTTTTTCGAGTCCTCTTTATTTCGATATTATATTTTATGTACTAAAAAAGTTATTGCAATTTTAAAAGTGTGATACTTAGTTTTGCAGGCCAGTGTATTATTAAAACTGTACTCGTAACTGTAAGTGTGTCTGTACATTGAAGATATTAAGTAGTTTTGGAGTCTATTCTTCTTCTTGTCGTGTGGGCAGAGCCCTGGTGTCAGAGTTTTTTCCGACCGCCTTACGGCCTCTGACGTGGTTTTTATGTAACGACTACTACCACTAGAGATAGTAGCCGGGACCAACATAACGTGCCATCCGAAGCACAGAATCATCTTTCTTTTCAGACAATCAAGTGATTCAACCTGCAATGTCCCCCGTGGGAATTGAACCCACAACCCCCGTGTCGAGAGCCCAATGCTTTTTCATACAACATTTTTAAAGCTTTGTATCTTCGTAATTATTTTATAAATTGCAAATATTATTTGTGACGCGGCAACTAGATTTTCTAAACTATTTTTCCATGTATAAAATATTACTTTTATTAATTCTGTCTACGCGTATTGTGCGTCAAAGTTTTGTATGGACCACCAAAAAGATTGTCATGTTTTAAGTTCATTTAGAACTCACAACATTCATGGCCTCGCTGAAATTACAAATTGAAATCGAGACCTTCATAAAAAGCGAGTTAAATCAAAATTCAAGGATTTCTGTAATGATTCGTGTCTTCGCTTCAATGTGTTAGTACCTTCACTAACAGGGACGAATTCAGGCGAATGAATCAGGGGGCCCAATAATAAAGAATAAAAAAAATATAGAAATAAAAAAAAAAATTATAATAATTTTTAATTAAATAATGAAGACTAAGCATAAATTAGCTTTTGGTCGCTACTTCGGCCTGGTGGACTTTGCAATTTGCATTTCATCCCCTTAGGGACAGATTTTCTAAAATCCTTTCCTAATGAACCCCGTAGAATAAATGAGTAGGTATTATACCAAATTTTCATGTTTCTAATGTGTGTTGTCTGTCAGTCACGGCACAGATTTATTCTATTCTAGATATTCTATTTAAAAAAAAAATGGCTGCCATCTTCTATGTGATGATTTCGCCCATACAGAAGTCTGTGATTTTGCTAATGTCTAGTTTATTTAGCAAGAGTGCTTGACGTTGTACGGTAAAATTTACGTATTTTGGTGTCTTCAAGGATTTTTTCGAAAACAACACTATCTTGAGCCACTGGAGCTTCGTTGTAGGCCCGGGAGGGCAACCAACAATCGATGAGGGACGTGACTACCCAATAGCAGACCTACAACGCGACTCGAACAGATTTATACAATGTATAGGTAGATAGACAACAACAATGGACAACCCTATACCAACCTTTTGTTTTTAATTGGCTGTCGGTAAATCCCGCTCTATACCCTAGCCACTAGCCAGCTAATACAGGATGTAAATTTAAATGCGTTACATACTTTATAGGGTATGCTTCAGACCATAAATCTGAACAACTTTTACAATGGGACCTTTTGTTGGTCTAAAGCAGGGGTCGGCAAGTAAATTTAAGTGGGGTGTGAATACTTTTGAAAAATGTTATCGAGGTCCAGACAAGAAGCTCAAGGTCGTGGGGGCCTCCGCGCTCTATCGCACTCACTTGATTTTCCACGCCGCCTTTTTAGTTTGTATATTTAGAGCACCTAGACAAACCATTATGGAGCGAGCGAAGCGAGCTCGAAATTTTTTAGCACAAATACTCGGGTTGTGTTCGGGAATATCTTGGCTCATCCATACCAAAATTTTGTCTTCTTCCCAATACGAATAGGTTCTACTTGTTGCCAGAGCTCTTTGGTATGCAACATGGTGCATCTAAGTAAAAGCTAGCGAACCGAGCTCGACATTTTTAGCACTACGATTTAACAGTGTCTTTAAATCTGTGGAATTACGTCTCGCGAGCGAAGCGAGCTCGATTTTTCTCTGCTCTACAAATCGGTTATACCTAGATAGAGTTCAATCAATATATGTACATATAGTTTTTTCCAAATTATGCATAGTAAAGTTCCGCCGGGGTATCTCCCCCCCAGGCAGGCTGTCTACGTTTAGGCCTTCCGCAGTCCGGATGTGGACCGCGGTCCGCCAGTTGCCGACCGCTGGTCTAAACCACCCTGTTCGATATCGATAATATGTATCGCATTTAATTTTACACCTGTATTAGGTTTACACCGTGTATAACAATGCAGGCAAGACAAAGTTCTCCCTTACCTTTTAAATATCAAAAACTACAAGTTGGATATTACATTTTCCAATATATTCCTTGAATCGGTGCCAACAGTAAGATTGCAGCGTGTTTACGTTAACTCGGACGTGGCTGGAATAAGGTGGTTTGCCAAAAAGTTGCTGATGTGATTCGATTACAATGCTTTCCTAGGTTTACCTCATAGATTAATATGTATATTGGATATAGATAGGTAACTAGATTGGAAATAAATTGAAAAAGACGATCGGCCGACCAAGGGATCGAACCTTTCACTATGGTGCCTTCCTCAGGAAACGCGAAAAAAAATTAGCTGTCCAATACATTTTGGTCTTGTAGGTAGCAGTTTTGTATGGGACAGCTGATTTTTTCGCGTTTCCTGAGGTAGGCTTCATAGAGAAAGTTGTTCAGTTTGATGGTCTGAGTTCACCGATTCAGTATTTGCTAGGCTGTCATTTAGACCGTGTAAAGTTTTTTGACTGAGGTTGCATCACAGCACTTAATAAAACATGTCAAAACACTGCAGCACAAAAAACTGATGACATGGTCTAACAAGGCCAGGCCTCAGGGTCGGGCGACAAGGCCTAACTCCGCCCCTGTCGTGGCCCGATCAATAGCATGGCATTGGACAGTGTCATCCACGATCGATGCCGTGATTTGATGAGAATTATGATATCAAACTATGGAGTTAAATCATTTTGTTGTAATAATGTAGATTGAAATAAAAGCTTTTGTGAAAGGTGAAGGTTTTTGAAAGCCTTATTTTATAAAACGATGGATTACGTAGAAGGGGACAGTTATTCTTCACGTGGGGAATATTTAACACGTTCCGGGACAGTGAACGAGACACAATAGAACTTTTATTGTTATCACGGCTATAGGCGGTCACTGTCCCGGAACGTGTTAAGGAATCAATGGCTAATAATGTCGGAGCGTCGATGGCGCATTGCGAAGAGGTGTGGACACCCAATTATGGGGGTTCGGGTTCGAATCCGCACGGACACCATGCTATGTACCAATGAGTTTTTCTAACTTATGTACGTAATACCGACTGCTCTCAAACGGTGAAGGAAAACTTCGTGAGGAAACCTGCATAAACTGAAGAAGAAATTTGTGTATGTGAAGTCTACCACTCCGCATTGGGCATGCGTGGTGGACTAATGCCCATACACCCTCCCTGAGGGTAGGCCTGTGCCCTGCAGTGGGAAGTTTATAGGCTGATGATGATGAATGGCTAATAATTAGGTATACAGGTTTTAAGGGAAGGTCAGATAGATACCTACTACTTAACCATAATGATTGAAACGGTAAATTCAGACCACCAAACTGATGAATTTTCACTATGGAGTCAACCTCCGAGATTAAAAGAAAAAAAAATCTGCTGTTTCGTACATTTGAATTTAAGTCAGGTAGGTAGAGCAGGTACTGCAGTTTTATATGGAACAGCAGATTTTTTTCGCATTTCCGATGAATTGGCTCCATAGCGAAAGTCAGGCTCGCGCAACTCTCTAACAAAAAAACGTTATATGAAACGTGCACCGCCGCCATTAAATTTCTTTGAACGGTTGCACACGTTTCATACATTCTGGATCATCGGTCACGACCAGTTTTTAGTATGGAAGTCCCGACTCTTATAACGTAGTGAGTAACATTCTCTTTGGTGAAAGTTTCACTGTCTGGAGTGCGATTTTTGAATCTCATACGTTGAACTCAGCAGTTGAAAATGTATGGAGATAGGCATCTTTCTTCTGCTGATTTGACTTTAAAAAATTGCACTCCTGGAGTATGATTTTTTAATGTCAAATCAGGAGTAGAAAGATGCATATGTCCATAGTAATTTTGACATTTTCAACTGCTGAGCTCAGAGAATGAGTTTCAAAAATCGCACTCCTGATGGTCTGAGTTCACTATTTCAATATTTGTCTTGATTTCCCTTGTACCTTGTATTATGGTGGCTTTGCAAGTTTGCACAATTTCTCCACCAACAGGCTGAATACGATTAAAAATAAAAAATCCTATACCTTTTCTCATTTCTTCCAGGAGCTTACAAACCTGGACAGCCAGCTCGGCACTTCGGCTCCACCGACTTCCACAGCTATGTCATGCTCTATCGACCTGCCTACCGACTCAATCGTGGAGGTAAGCGGCTTACTTTACTATTACACACAAACATAATTTATGCACTTGCACTTGGATACCTTACCTAACTAATTTAACAGTTTGTCTTGCGCTGCGCGAACGCACGCTCGAACCATAGTATTCTGGTAGAATTAACAGCGCTGCAGCTTTTGCTTCAGCATAAATGCTGAGTCAGAATCTTTTTCATCGGCGCAGTACAGGTCGCACGGTGTCATATTCCAACACATAGTTGTTGTTTTTATTGATTGGTCCGTCTTGGGAGCTCCCTGTTGCTACTGCGGCTGTACACGGACCTCCTTATGCGGACTCTAAAATGTTACCTACTGCCTTTGTCTGTCACTGTTTATCCTGTATTGTTCTGGTGAAATAAATGAGTTATCTATCTATCTATCTTCTCAAGGGGTTCCTTGTTTGACTACGGAACCCTAAAACTGATCAATAAGTGTCTTATCCAGGCTAGAATCTAGACTTAATCGCGATCTAAGTCACTGGGAAGGAGCTAACTGTACCTAGGTCCAAGAATTGATTTAAAAAACTAGTGTGGCGACGACCCGTCGCGATTTATGCGTTCCTGGTACCTGGTGGTCTATTAATCAAGTTTTTTGTTTGTAACAAGTTCCCGTACGAAGCGACTAAGGGATTTTGTGGGTGAGACTGTCATGTCATCGTCATGCCCGCTGTCTGCTAAGATGAGAGTCGTAGGTTCGAATCCCGCCAAGGGACAAATATTTCAATGATGTATTTGTAGCCAAGTAATAGACGTTTGTATAGATCTATTAGGGTCTTTTAAGCTGGCGTTTTTTAGGGGATGATTAGACCATAAAACTGAAAAACTTTGTCTATGGGAATAACGTAGAAATCGCGAAAAAAGTAGATGTGAATTATTCTGGTGAAATAAATGACTTATCTATCTATCTTATTTACTGCGTTAGCGATCCAAGATCCAAAAAGGCTTGGCCTTCCAGACTACCTGAACGTAGACCTCTCCCAAGCCTTGTTTATTATTTGGCAGATGCCCTAATTATCGACCCTCTCAGTGACGGTCAGAACTCCGTAGAATCGTCATCAAAATCCGGTTTTCTGCTGATTATGAATTATCTATCCTGATTCCTGAAACAGAATCTTGCTAGAGGTCCACATCAGCTGCTACTACTGATGCTGATGATTTGTAAATCTAAAATACATTTCATGCTTGTCCAAAACCCATCCTGAAATCCTAAATGCATGCGGTTCAAAGGAACCAGACATAGCAGTATTCCTACGCTGAATGTCCAAGGATTATCCTTTTGATCAGATACGAACCCTAGCGGATCGTTTCCTCCAGGTTGAGTTAGCGGAGAGGGCTTTGATAAGATAAGAGGTGTCAGACAACCCATTGTTTCAAAAACAAGCCCCTCAAAGTCAGATACGGCGATTGAAAAGCTTCAGCGATGCCAGCTCTGTTGGTGGCAAAGCAATGTCCACAGATTTGGCATCCATGGTAATCAACTTGTTTGTATAATTAATGAACCGTTTCCCGCAGGCAACCCTCTCGCCCGAGCAAGTCGGCTCGCTGCTGTCGGTGCACTCGGCGCCACCAGAGCAACGGGAAAGGCCGGCCAGTCTGCTACTCGAACTGCCGTTAGCCACTGTAAGTTTACATACGTTTAGAAAGTACAAACTTTTTCACGTCTTCTTTCGACATTGGTCCTAGAGAAAGTGGTTCCGTTTGATGCTCTGATCATTATCCTCAAATATTATCATCATCGATGGACGTCCACTGCTGGACATAGGCCTCCCCCAAGGATCGCCATGATGACCGGTCTTCCTTAAATATCCTTTAACATCCTTTTTTTCCTTTTTCAATCTTTAATTTGATCCGTTAACATGATTAAGAAAGACTCTACAGGGTGTTAGGGTGAACAGTTGCATTACTTTAAGAGGTGATTGTACCCATGATACTGAACAACTTTCCTAAAGAAACATAAAAAATTCGCAAAAATAATTTTTAGTTGAATTTGGACTTTTCATAATAAATGCAATCAGCTGATCAAACGTTTGTATGGAAAGTCGAAAAAGAAATTGCAAATTTCCTATACAGAGTGAGACTAAGAGTCTACCCATCGAACTGAACAACTTTTACTATGGGAGCAAACCGATCGGAGCAAAAAAAATATCAGCTATTGCATACATTGTCGCGAACTCGCGCGTCGAGATTGCAGTTTAATATGGGACAGCAGATTTTTTATTTGCTACGATCGGTTTGCTCCCATATTAAAAGTTGTTCAGTTTGATTGGTAGACTCTTAGTTTAAAAGGATGCTAATGATATCAATTTCACCCTGTATATGTTTCTTAGGCAAAGTGGTTCAGTGTCATTGGTACAGGGACTGTTTACCCTAACACCCTGTATGACCAGACCTAAAAAAAGACCTTATACCTATAAATATTTTAATCCAGCCAAATCACCAAAAACTATTGTAAATATAACTAGATTTAAGGTATGTTATGTTGTTAAACCTTGAATATGATCTTCCTTAATTGTGATACGGTTCTTATCCAGGACCAATTCACAACTAAACCTTTTAGAAGAACGAGACGCCCGTATCCGTGTCTAGTTAACATTTCTCATGTCTGCAGCAAGTAGGCGCGTACCTATCGGCTATGTCGCCTACGGAACAAGAGGAGGACTCGTTGCTGACGCTGTCGTCAGTGACAGCGCGTCCACTGCTCGCCGCGTCGCGCAAACTGAGGACTGCTGACAGCACGGCTGAGTAAGATATTGTACCTTCCCTACAACAGCCCATTTCTTGTAACCCTAATTAAGAAAGACACAGCAGAGATCTTGAGCTTTCTCTTTTTCTAGGGGAGCCTGCCAGGCCCACTTGGCTTAGGTAGGAGTGTCGTTTAGTGGAATATTTTTCTATCTGAGATATACTTATTTTATTCTTAGCATGCCTCTGTTGAACGAAGACCTAAATTTTTCAATCATTAACTGTTCTGAGCAAGTTCTGGCCAAGTTCTCGTCCTTATTGTAAGTTTCTCAGAATTTATATCACGGGCCGTAACCCGGACCTTTGAAAAACTTGCATGGGGACACAGGTCCAACGCTTTTGAGACCCCTTTGTCTTTTGATGGGATGCACCAATCATGGTCTATCTCTGAATGCATTATGTAAATGCACCAAAACATACGACGTTCAATGCAAAGACTATTGCAGAAAGGACAGCTAGATCCTTCTTTGAGGCATGCGTGTTCCACTCTCCGACTGTTGATCGCTTACGGAAGCAGAACTAGAAGCTGCTGATCTGATCTGACCCTTGTCCCCACAGCATTACGGTTCCACCGGACGGCGGGTACGGCTGGGTGGTGGTATTCGGCGCCTTCCTGGTCCAGTTCTGGGTCGCCGGACTCTTCAAGTCGTACGGGGTGTTGTATGTGGAGATAATGGAGACGTTCCCGGACTCCTCGGAGTCCGTTGCAAGTTGGATACCGGCTGCTTTGTCGACGCTTTGTTTGGCTCTCGGTAAGTTCCTGGCGGAGGACAGTCGCCTTTTGGTGGCTTTTTCCGATTCAGTTTGCGGTTTTATTGTCTATGTCAATGTCTAATTGACAGATTCACAAAATGGCTACCTATCTTGCGTAATGCGCGAATTGTTTGTAGTTTTCGTTCAATTTCGTGCCGATTTAGTGATTTTCTGGAGTTTCTGTTGTTCTCTTACCAATGTTTAGATTACAGGAATAGTAAGGATACTGGAACTTCACTCGATCGGTGCGGGATTGAACGAAATCTAGCATTCAAAACAATAATATCCATCGGTATGAGTAGATATAAGTAGGTATGTATAGTATAGGTTGAATTATTGTCGGTGAAACATAGATGGCGCTAGCTAGCCTTCAATTTGACATAAGGTGGATGCATAATGTTGCCACAAGTGGGTTCTCTTTTCTAATATACTTATATTACTCTTTGGTAAGTTCGTTGATGGTCATTGAATCATCTATGACAATACGGGTATGGCGATTGATCTGTTGATCCTGGTTTACACGAGTTCCAGAAGTGATATTATGCCCGATAAAAAAACGCTGTAGCCGTATCACTCAGAATACTAGAAAATGAAGTCACCCTGACTCTTTAATGCTCTATGAATTTAATCAAAGGATAGAGCAGACTTTGGAGATTTAATAGAAATTCCTTTGATACACCGACGGTTGTGTGCACCTATCGAAAATGGAATCAAAATCAATTATACAGTATACAGGATTTTTCTTAATGAATGATGTTTTTTTAAGGGGATGATCAGACAAACTGAACAAGTTTATCTTTTTAGCTGTCCCATACTTTTCGCTCAAGTAGGTTTGCAGTTTTGTGTGGAACAGCAGATTTTTTTTGCGATTTCGATGTTGGTGCCATTGAAAACATTGTTCAGATGGATGATCAGCATCACCTCCGTCAAAAACCGTCAGCGTATTAAGAAGGACCCAATATTAAATGTCTTGGAAACCGTGCTTTCTTCCATCTGTCTACTCAATTATTCTTTCTTATCGTGTGGGCAGAGCTTGAGCAGAGCCCTGGTGTCAGAATTGTTTCAGACCGCCTTACGGCCTCTGACGTGGTTTTTATGTAACGACTACTTCCACCAGAGATAGTAGCCGGGACCAACGGCTTAACGTGCCATCCGAAGCACGGAATCATTTTCCTTTTCAGACAATCAGGTGATTCAGCCTGCAATGTCCTAACCAACTGGGGAAAAACGCACAAAGTGACATATCACTAGGTGCCCCCCGTGGGAATCGAACCCACGACCTCCGAGTCGAGAGCCAATGCTCTTAACCATTAGACCACGGATGCAATTATTTATCGCAATACACTTTGGTATTATAGAGGCCGGAGCGAAACTTTTTCGTCGCAGTCACTTTTCACAACATCTGCAAGGCCAAAATTGATTCCATGTAAAAAAAATGTTTTTCACGATTTCGATGTTGGTGCCATAGAAAAAGTTGTTCAGTTTGACGGTCTGATCATCCCCTTCATCATCTTCCTAGCTGCTGTCCCGCTAGGTACAGCGGGATCTGCTTTCCTAGTCTGTTTCTTCCACTTCGCTCTATCCTGAACATCGTCAATGGACAGTTCGCTGCTGTCCATTTCCTTTCCCGGTCTGAATAATCTGGTAGGTAACTAATATAGGATACTTCCTAATATGCTGACACTTTTTTAAGGGGATGATCCGACCGTCAAACTGAACTACTTTCTATATAGCACCAACATCGAAATCGCGAAAAAAAAAGTCAGCTGTTCGATACAGTAAATACTGCAAACCTACTCGAGCCAATTGTATGGGACCGCAAATAATTTTTTCGCTATTTCGATGTTGGTCCCCTAGAGAAAGTCGTTTAGATTTAGATTTAGATTTATTTGCAGTAAGTATGGTATTTACAGGTATAAAATAATAAATAAGGTATCTCACACAAAAATTACCTCCAATTTGCTTTGATCATGTCGACGTAACAAAGTTACTAAAAGATTTATTGTTATTACGTGAAGAAATAAATGTGATAAAAGAAAAAAATATGCAACGAAAGAAGAGTTAGAAAATATAAAGGTGGATAGAAATACTATGAATACACCGTTATCTTTTTACAAGTCGAACATAAATACCCGAAGAGGAGGGTATGTGTTGGATAGCGGACCGATAGGATTGTCGCTTGTTTCCGAACCACCGATGGATGGCGGCTATACTGTGTCGCCGCCGCCGCTTTCACCGTGTCCGAGCACCGCGGACACAGGCGCTAACTCGGATTGCAGTTGTCCGGACGTAAATGATACACTACAGTACCCACCTCTCTGTCACTCGATCCCGGCTGCGGTTAGCACTATCCCACTCCCTCCAGTGGACCCAACTGTAGTGGAAATGGACGACACTAATGTTTACGACAGTTCAGCTTCTTTTAAACAGCTGACTATGGCTGAGATAACGAGCAAGGGCGAAAGGAATAATATGGAGCAAGATGGTCGGTGGACAATAGTTCGAAATAGAAAGTTAAAAAATCGATTTACAGGAAGGACAGGCAAGGCGTTGTATTCGCCTACGGGAAACTTCAAGGCCGCGGAATCCTATATACCTCTTTTTATTTCGAATGTTGATAAACGAACGACAGAGGTTGATATCTGTGATTATATCAGAAATAAGACTCGGGTAACGGTAAAACTGGAGAAAATTAACATGAAGATTGAAAGGCCATATAATGCTTTTAAAGTGTTTGTTTCCAAACACAAATTAGATGTCTTTTTAGATGATAGCCTGTGGCCTGAAGGAATACGTTTTAGACGTTTTATCTTTTTTAAAAAGGATAAGGAAAATAATAAGGCTCTGCTCAAGAATGAAATCAAGTTACCTGTTATCAATGGCTCTGTTTGATAGAACAAAGGTAATCTTATCTACATTTAATTGTAAAGGTGTGAATAGATCGGTAGACTCTGTGAGAAATTTATGCAGGAGTGCTGACGTCATTGCACTACAGGAAACCTGGCTCTGGCCCCACGATATAGCGTTCCTAGGTGGTATCGACGACAATTTCGCGTATACTGGTAAGTCTGCCATTGATACTTCTGTCAAAGTTATTACGGGAAGACCATACGGCGGAGTGGCCCTCCTTTGGAGGAAATCATTGTTCCCATTGGTGTCTGTTTTGAAGTGCGAAAGTGATCGCTTAGTTGCAGTAAAAATTGAATATGAGAACCGTCCTGTGTTGGTATTTTCGGTATATATGCCTTTCGATAACAATAGAAGTGACAGTCTAGTTGACTTTACACAGTGCCTTAGCGAGATAATAGCGATAATTGAGAGTAGTAGTATTGAGTCGGTTGTAATACTGGGCGATTTTAACGCACACCCTGACTCGCGGTTTTTTAATGAACTAAAATCTGTTTGTAGTGAGCAGACATGGACTTGTGCTGATTATGAGCTCCTTCCTAAAGACACGCACACGTTTGTATGTCAAGCTAGTGGCTCCCGGCGCTGGTTAGACCATTGTTTGGTGACGAGCGCAGCGGAACACTTAATTAGTAACGCATCGGTCTTATACGGCGTTTACCAGTCTGATCACTACCCTGTTGTGTTCGAGTGTAATATGACTAAAATAAATCAAAAGTTGCCAGCTTTAGATTTACCTAGTAATAAAGTACGATGGGGCGAAAGAAATAATAAACAAATTAGCAATTATTATGAACTATGTAATGAAAAATTTAAATTAATAGATTTTCCTGCGGAGTGTATAAAATGTTCTCATAATGTGTGTAGTAATCCTGATCATTTTTTATTATTGGATAAATTGTATTCGGAAATAATTTTAATCCTAAAAGAGGGCGCACAGTGTACGTATGTTGGCAGTGACCGCACTAAGCAACGAAAGTATGTTACGGGCTGGAACAAGTTTGTTAGCGGCGCTCATAGGGAGGCTCGAATACATTACCGATCGTGGCTTTTGGATGGCGCACCCACTCAGGGGAACGTGTATGAAAAAATGCGCGATACTCGAAGGATTTTTAAATCGAAATTAAAATATGTTCAAAAAAATCAGCAGCAAATTAAATTAGATATTTTGGCAAAAAATCATTCTAAAAAGCAGTTTGGGAAATTTTGGAAATCCACAAATAGGCTAAATGCTGGGTCGTGCCTTCCTGCGAGCGTGGCTGGTCTGTGCAGGCCCAAGGAGATTGCCAACCTTTTCCAGAGACAATTTAGAGTCGCGTCTTCTTTAGAAAAAGGACCGAGGCCGAGGGTGATCGATGAAGAGGGTACGGGGGGGTCCGGTGAACTTACCATTCTGTTTACGGCTAAAAAAGTTGCCACTGTGATAAGAAAAATGACAAGAGGTAAGTCGCCGGGCCATGACGACCTCAGCGTCGAGCACCTGAAGCATGCGGGGTCGCATCAACCTAGGGTTCTTGCCTTATTGTTTAATTTGTGCCTTAGTCACGGTTATTTGCCGCAAGATCTCATGCAAACAGTAGTAGTACCGATCGTCAAGGACAAGACGGGGGATGCCTCTGACGTGTCCAATTACAGGCCTATTTCGCTGGCTACGGTCGTCGCCAAGGTCTTGGACAGTCTGCTTGATCAAGAGCTGGCCGAACATATTGAACTCCATGATGCTCAATTTGGGTTCAGACCCGAATTATCCACGGAGAGTGCCATATTGTGCCTCAAGCAGACTGTTCAATACTATACCAATAGAAAAACACCTGTCTTTGCCTGCTTTTTGGACCTGTCAAAGGCATTCGACCTAGTGTCCTATGAAGTGCTATGGGACAAGCTACGCAGTGATACAACGCTACCATCAGAAGTTATATCCTTGTTTCGGTACTGGTACTGTAATCAGAAAAATAGTGTCAGATGGGCGGGAGCCCAATCGAACGTGTACCGGTTGGAGTGCGGGGTGCGGCAGGGGGGGTTGAGCTCACCCCGCCTCTTCAACCTGTACATAAATCGTCTGATCGGAGAACTCAGCAGCACTCGTACCGGATGTCATATAGATGGCGTCTGCATGAACAACATTAGCTACGCAGATGATATGGTGCTGCTGAGTCCATCAATCGGAGCACTTAGGAAGCTTGTAGTGATCTGTGAGTCATATGCGGTGGCCCACGGGCTCAAGTACAATGTCAAGAAGAGTGAGCTGATGATGTTTAAGACAAATTCTATCAACTACTCCAATGTACCTGGAGTCTCACTCAGTGGCACTCCCCTAGGATGGGTGACAAAGTTTAGGTACTTGGGCCATTGGGTCACTGATGATCTCAGGGATAATTGCGATATTGAAAGGGAGCGTAGGTCGCTGACTGTACGTTGTAATATGCTGGCACGAAGGTTTGCACGATGTACGAAACCAGTAAAAATCACACTGTTTAAAGCATTTTGTCAGTCTTTCTACACGTGCAGCCTTTGGACCCGGTATACGCAGCGGGCATACAGCGATCTACGCGTACAGTATAATAACACATTCAGGATACTGATGGGGCTGGCACGGCATTGTAGCGCGTCGGGAATGTTTGCGGAGGCGCACACGGACGACTTCTATGCTATATTGAGAAAACGGTGCGCCTCCATGTTGGGCAGGCTCCGAGCCAGCACTAATGGTCTCCTGAATGTTTTCAAAGACCGGTGGGACTCCCCGCTGTTGCATCACTGGGTGAAGCTCCACACCGGGTTTTTAAAATAAAATGTTTTTGTTTTTTTTTTTTTTTGTTACTAACACTAGCTGTAAGATAAATGTATATACTAACACTATATGGACATCTTGTCTGAAATAAATTATTTGAATTTGAATTTGAATTTACATAATACCGTGATATATTCCAGCTCCTCTCTCCTCGGCATTATGTGAGAAGTATTCATGTCGCTTCGTCGTGTTCATCGGGGGGCTGTTCTGTGCTGCTGGACTGGCACTCTCTTTCCTCAGTCAGAGACTGCTGCATCTGCTGCTTAGCTTCGGAGTGATGACTGGTGAGTACTAGAGTAAAAACAGCAAGCAAGCAAAGTAAGCAAAAGAAAAGTGAGCTAAGCATTCTAAGCAGGGTTGCCAGATTGGGGGTTTTCCCGCGATTTTTGGGGAAAATTTGGGTAAATGAAATCGTTAGGTAAATTGATGAGGTAAAATTATAAAAGCGGGGAATTTTCATGGTTTTTTAAATCAGTTTTATTCATCATAAAAACATGGCATTAATATTAGAAAATAGGTGCTATGGGCTGTATCTGGCTATCATGATTTTAGAATCATGATAGCCAGAACTTACCTAGGTACATGATACAGATAAGTAACTTACATACTTTGGCATGTAATAGGAGTCCGTCAGACCATTAAACTAGACAACTTTCATTAATAGAATACATTTGGGTCGAGTACCTATTTTCGCTATTTATATTTATATAATGAAAGTTGTTGAGTTTGATGGTTTGCGGCAGCCGTATAAGAAAGTAACACATCTTCTTATATCCATATCACAGATCACAAAAACTAAAGGGAGATGTGAAAAGGGGGCGGGATCAGTGTCGCAGCAATATGCGCAAAAACGTAACACATTGCTCGCGATAAGGATACAATATATTATGAGGCTGAAAGCCAGTCGAGATATTATGTGTAAATAGTTTACAATGCTTGCGTAGTACTAAAGATTATTCGAACGTTGAGTTCTGATACCGCAATGGATAATGAGCACATTCAAGCTACCTTCTACATACACGTACATACACGTACTTCTACGTACATTCAAGCTACTTTCTATCGCGTGGTACTGGTGGTAATGCGACACTAGGTTTCGTACTCAGCGCGTTGGTTGGCATCTCTCTAGATCTCTATGATCCATATCCAGTCATTTTAATTACTACTTTTCAGTAAAAATTATTTATACTAAATACGAAAAAAAGATACTGCAATAAAGAAATAGAGAAGAAGCTGAGAAAATCTCAACTCTTTTTAGACTTTTATCTAAAAAGAGTTGAGATTTTCTTGCGAAAAAGTAAATGAATCAATAATGTGAAGTAACAGTAATAGTAATATTTATTTGCCAGCCAAAGATACATTGCATTTTTTACATGGACCACTGCACTAGGCAACGCCTGTATCGCGGGAATCAAACAGTTAACTAAAAGAAAGAAAGGTAATGAAAAATAATGAGAAAACAGCGTGTAATGAGAAAACAGCGTGACAGACTACTGATTCTATTAGACCTGGTAGTGGTTTCTTTGCATTTGAAATACCACAATGCTTAAAAAAAACGTTCCTAAAAATATAATTTAGGTAACAGTGAAAACTTCATCAAAAAACGTCCATTCATCCTTAAGCTACACACTAAACATCAGAAGTATATAAATTGAAAAGAGTCGCTCCCAATATTAAACCTTGAGGTACACTAGTTTAGAATTAACGAACTTTGAATATATTTGGTTACAGGTATCGGAGGAGGTCTATCCACTACTCCGGGCATCGTTATCGTCTCGCATTATTTTGACAAACATAGGTAAGATCCCGACGTACGTAAAAAATTGTACTGTTTCCTCCTTAGTTTGAAAATACTGGTATAAAATTTCTCTATCTCTTTCCAGGGCATTAGCTAATGGAATATGTGTGAGCGGGACAGCGGCTGGTAGCTTCGTGTTTCCTATGTTGATAGAGAAACTGGTCGACATGTATGGCTTGCATGGGACTCTGCTGCTCTTAGGTAAGCCATCATCACAACCACAGAGTTCCAAAGTAAAACGTAGCAGATGGCTATATGCTACGTTTTGTATGTAAGTTTGTTGAAGGTGCACATCCTGACTGGTCAATATTATTTCGCGCTCTATTAAAATTTGTCAAAACTGTGCAAGTATACTTATAAACCTGGTACTATATTACTGTATCGGATGTTATATGCGAAAATTCTTCGGTCCCAAAATACCCCAGAAGAAGCTTGGAACCGCTAAACGGTGAATAATAGAAACACGAGACTTGATTTAAAAAAAAGAGATTGATATTTTACAAATTTTGATTAGAGCATTGAACTTACATAAATAGTACAATCACACATTAAATAAAGTTTGTTTTACGCTTACGTCGTCTCAGGCGCACGCGCCGCCCCATCTCTTTCTCTAGCATCAGGCAGTAATATAAGCTATCACACACCCATTTTGGTTCAATTATTTTTCGACATAGGCCCTTAATAATGGTATACGGTACAATAGTAATTTTATACACTTCACAAAAAATCTGAGTAAGAATGTCGCATTAAGTATTTGGGGGTTTATTTTTATACCCAGTTTTTGGGGGCAGTCAAAAATTCAAATTTCTGGCAGTACTGGACGTACTGGTACTGGACCAACAATTGAAACAGTTAGCGGGGAACTACTGGATGAAGAAGGACGAGGAAAGAGTTTTCTGGCACGCCTTGGGAGCGGCTTTATATGTTCCTTTCACTAAAAAAATAAATAAATAAAAGTAAATTTCGTTCTCTGGGTAGTGGGCTCGATGGCGAAATTGGATAACGCAGTTCCCCGGTTTGGAAGAGTGCGGGTTCAAGTCCCGCCCGAGACAAATTTTTCAATCTTTAATTTGATTCATTTCACTAGTCCACGATGATAGTCTGATGATAACCTTCTACTTTAAATACCACTTCTGCAGGAGGTGGTATGCTACACGTGTGCGTGGCCGCGACGCTGTACCGACCACCCCCCTGCGCCACCCGCAGCAACACCCCCGCCACCACCACCACCGAGCATACCACGCTGCTGCTCGACTCGCAGGACGGTACGTACCACAACAAAAATTTCGAAAATCGAAATTCGTAGTACACCCTCAATTTCTTCTGCGAGTGCAGGATTCATTCCAATGTTTTCCTTCACCGTTTGAGAGCAGTCGGTAATTACGTAATACCTTAACATAATATTACAGGTGAAATTGATATCATTAGCATCCTTTGAAACTAAGAGTCTACCCATCAAACAGAACAACTTTTATTAGGGGAGTAAACCAATCGGAGCACAAAAAAAAATGTACTGTTTCATACATTTGAGTCGAGTCTGCACGGCACAGCACAATAGTTCAGTATGGAACATCAGATTTTTTTTGCTCCGATCGGTTTGCTCCCATAGTAAAAAGTGTTCAATATGATGGGTAGATTCTTAGTTTAATTGATATCACCCTGTATACAGGGTGTATCATTAAATGGGAAAGTTACTTAAAGGGGTGCTTCAAACCATCAAACTGAACAACTTTTACTATGGGACCAACACTGAAATGGCGAAAAAAATTCCGATGTCCCTTACAAAAATATGACTCGACTAAAATGTATGGGATGATTTTTTTCACGAAAAACTCATTGGTACATACATGGCAAGTCATCAGTACGGAATCGAACCCGGACCCTCATGATTGAGTGTCCATACCTTTCGTATCAGTCCTATCGTTATAAAACGATCGTATCCTATATCACTTCAGTTAATGAGGAATTTACCAAAAGCAAAAAAAATAAAAAAGTTAGTTCCCAATTTCTCGATAGATGGCGTTGACCAGAGAGGGGTCCAACAGGTATGAGCAAATATATTAATTAATATTAATAATAAAAATACACAGTACAAGTTATTAACAATCTGGGTGTTATTGACGACCCGGTTGGTGTCTCTCTCTGGTCAACGCCATCTATTAAGAAATTAGGAACTAACTTGTTTTTTTTCTGGAAAATCCCTCATTTCTCCGCATGTATTATATTTCCAATGGACAAAAACACCAAAAACAGTCTTATGATATGTTATGAAATATAAATGTGTAACTCATTCATTATCTTTCTTTAGGTAAAATGGACAGCAACCCGAACAAGGACAACCGTCTCCAGAGCCTGTTCAGAACTGACAATGAGTTGTCTTTGAACCAGAAGAACATTATGCTGAACGAAGAGAAGAGAAACAACTACTTCACTGAAATCATACATCCCAGTCTTATTGATGTGAGTATTGCTTCTTCTTTTCTTCTCTCATGTCATGTGACCACTGGTGAAGAAAGAGCACGCTCCCCGACCCGTTTGTCCCCCCCTCAGAAAGCCTTTCCCCAGAACATGAACTACCCAGGCCGATTTGGAGGTCTTTAAACAGGCTCCGAACTCAACTCGGCCGGAGTAAGGAGAACCTGTCCAAATGGGGTTTTATCGATGGATCAGTATTGAGGTGTGAGTGTGGTGTTGCCCCTCAGACTATGGCCCATCTCGTATCTTGCCCTTCCTGCCCGCAAACTTGCACGCGAATGGAGCTTATGGACGCTGCTGGTAGTGCTATCCGTGTGGCAAAGTACTGGGCTGGAAAAATATATAATGACATGCCATCGACTCGATAGAAGAAAAAGTATGAGCTACACACTCCAATTTTTCAATTATATACTAGAACATTTTTAAGGGTGATAATGAATCTGAACAATTATCCCAAAGGAACACGGGTCGAAAAACGAGAAAAATGGTTCGACCTCCCATACAAAAGTGTGGATCAGCCTATCGATTTTCTACGAGAGGTCACAGCTTGTGCTGAATTTAATTTGCGCAAAAGAACGTCAACAAACGCATCTTAATAAATTCTGATAGTCGAGCAGCTCTATGGTCGTGCACTCAAGGCCTCATAAAAAAGCTGAAAGTCAGCCAAAGGGCAATGGAGAGGGCTATGCTCGGAGTTTCCCTGCGAGATCGAATTAGAAATGAAGAGATCTGCAGAAGAACAAGAATTGCTAAATTAAAGTGGCAATGGGCGGGGCACATTGCTCGCAGAACCGATGGCCGATGGGGCCGAAAAGTTCTCGAGTTGCGACCGCGTACCAGAAAGCGCAGCGTGGGTAGGCAGTGAGCCCCCACACCGTGGACCGACGACCTGGTGAAGGTGGCGGGAACCCGTTGGCAGCGCAGGACCGGTCGTTATGGCGATCCTTGGGGGAGGCCTATGTCCAGCAGTGGACGTCCATCGGCTGAGATGATGATGATGATGATGAGCAGCAGCTCTATAGCCTTGGACTCACCGATAATAAAGTCCAAGCTAGTACAGGACTGCGTAGCTCAGCTCAACGCTGTGGGCAACCACGATCAGCTGGCGCTGACGAAAGTTGTCGTATCGAGGTTGACTGATCAGGGTGCTACAGACGAACTCTGACTTCGTTACCCAGGGAGGCTCTTTCCTTGCACCCCTAGATGTATGCCATATAAATACAGTTTACGTGTTGCAGTGAACGAGACACAATAGAACTTTTATTGTTATCACGTCTATAGCCGGTCACTGTCCCGGAACGTGTTAACTGACTTATCTCGCCTCACTCCTGTATTCAAATCTACAAAATGTCGAAATATAAGCTACCTACTTATTTCTAGAGATTTGTCAGTCAGTGAGCGGTATTTGGTACATAACATCTCTTTACAATAGTCTAATATGTAATGTGCAAATGCTGTACCAGTACCACCTACTTGTAAGGCTATACGTGAAGAAGGTCGGTAGACCAAGGCAGTATCAGAGTGGTGGCCAAAACCAAAGAGAACATAATCACTACGTTTGCCAAAACAACGTTCAGTTGGTAGGCAGACCCCCAGCGCATCGATCTGATGACATTGTAAGGGCTCGCAATCTATCGCAATGGATCAGATTATAGCGCAATTCTCTAAGCGTCATATCGTTGTCAAAAACATCGACGAGCTTGCATCTTTCAGACCGTCGGAGGTTTTATATGAGTTTGACACATGAAATTGAAAGCTCGCCGATGTTTCAACGACGAATTTAAGGTTGTAACGATGTTTGCGCTTAGAGAATGTCATTGGACCGTGAGGAGTGACGCAATAAAAGAGATAAAGTTCAGCAGTGGGTTGATTTGATTGAATGATTAATTGATTAACCTTTGCAAATATAGCTGATTGTAGAAACGCACATGTTTAAACCGGTTTTAATTTATTTTACAGTCCCGCCCACCTCTACCATCTCAGGTGTCAGATTCTGAAGACTCTGAAGTTATGGATGTACTTGGCGTTGTCGGTAAGCTACCTACATTAATAATTATACACCTAGTGCCTATCTACTTCATACTCACACATTTATTGCTTTTCTGTGTCACGGTGTACCGTGTTTTTGTTGTTCATGCATTAACTTGCATGTTGGTCTCGAAAGTAACCGCGAACAAGTACAAGTCGCGGCACGAATCTCTAGCGCTGACCTTGAATGCGCTGACTGTATGTACAAGGCACTAAGCACTATTTTCGTCTAAATACACTCATTCGAGTGCTAGAGTTTTGTGCCGCCAGGTATACGAGTACGACAGTCCTGTTCTGCAGCACTGGATCTCCACTATACACAGGGTTGGAGATTTTGTCAATAAGAGTTGAACCTCATCTAAGCAGCACAGAGTCGCATTTTTTCACGCTCCATCCTTTTCTGTCCCTCAAGAACGATATTTGCTAGAGCGAGAAAGATAGCAAGAATGCGACTGCACCGGCAGTTCTGCGACCTTTCTCGATCTATGACGCAAATGACGTTCCTGAGCGACAGAAAAGGATGGAGCATGAAAAAATGCTATTCCGTGCTGCCAGATTTGGCCAAGCTGTATTGTCATGTTTATGTTTTTTATTGTATTTTATTTAAGTACTAACATAAGTTAAAAGTACATACGCCATAGGGTGGCTTGCACCAAAAAGTATATCAAGAACGTTCCGTCTCTCATACTGCTCATACTAATAACAGTGACTTTGTGGTGCAAGCCAGACGTGATTAATCAGTCAGTCAGTGTAGGGAACTTAAACATAAACATTTATTGTATACCGCAGGCTTACCTCGTGAAGTGGCCCGTCTCCGTCTGCGGCCGACACGCTCCTCCTCCATACTCCACTCGGTGGAGGATCTATCCACCGACAGCACCTGCGTTTACAAGGCCAGCAGAAGAAATATCAGCCGGTATTTATACTACAATATACAATGCCTCAAAAAGAAGATGTTTAATATTACCTCCGTGGTCTAATGGTCAAGAGCTTTGGGCTCTTGACAATGGGGTCGTGGGTTCGATTCCCACGGGGACACCTAGTGATATGTAATTTTGTGCGTTTCTCCCCAGTTGGTTAGGACATTACGATGATAAAATATGTTAGAAAAGTATGCCCAATACATACAAAGTTATCGGATAATAAATTACATGCTAAAGTCAGTCCAATCAAGGACTACAATTTTCCTAAATTGTCGTGTTAATGGTCGCTCACTGCCTACCCGCGCTGCGCTTTCTGGTATGCGGTCGCTGATCGAGAACTTGGGCCCATCGGTCATCTGTTCGGCGAGTAATGAATCTTACCCACTTGACTTGAGTTTAGCAATTCTTCAGGCTATGTTGGCTACTGTGATTCTTCTGCAATTCTCCTCATTTCTGATTCAATCTCGCAGATAAACTCAGAACATAACACTCTCCACTAACTACCCTTTCGGTGAATTTCAGTCTTTTTGTGACGTCTTGATTGAGCGACCACGTCTCATTTCCGTGTGTCATCACTGGCAGTACAAACTAGTCAAAGACTTTCATCTTGAGATTGCGGTATTTGGGACGACGAGAAGTTTTTGCTCGATGCTCAAACTTTAGAAAAATATGCAGACTAAACAATTGCTCCACATAGCCTAACCGAGAACTTGCATGTTTCTTCCCAGATCTCTCTATATCCCGCCACCACTGCCAAGCCGCTACATACCAAGCAAGCTCGCCCAACCAGTGATTATAAGCAAGCCAGGCATACAAGAACTGCCGAAAGAAGAGGTTGAAGTCAAGGAGGCGAAGAGGGGATGCGTTGAGAAGATGTCTAGGTGAGTTCTGAATCGCGCTATTAAGATTCGCCCGCGAGCGTGTATATAGGTAGCGAGGTGGTGGACTGTTGGTGCGTTGCAGACTCGCGCAACTCTCTCACAAAAAAACGTTGTATGAAACGTGTACCGCAGCCATTAAATTTCTTTGAACGGTTGCACACGTTTCATACATTCTGAATCATCGGTCACGACCAGTTTTTAGTATGGAAGTCCAGACTCTTATTCTCTTTGGTGCGTTGGATCGACGTATTACACTTGAGTTACTGTAGATGTAGAGTATAACAGCAAGTTTGTACCCTTGCCTTACCCTTGACCTCTACAATGAAGGAGTCAACAACGACAACAATTTGTTTGGTTTCTCTGGTATAGACTTGCACGGATGCATGATAATGATGATAAAGGTAATCACAGTAGAGGGCACAAGTTAGCGTGATATATCGTAAAGTCGAGGTTGTACTTTTCTATTGCATGCAAAATAACGTAAGCTCTTTTCATGACGAGATTGAGATGCCAATAGTTTCCTATCTCTCACACAGGAATGAGATGAGCATATAATGTCATTTTGCTTAGAAGAACTGTATATTGAATTCTATCTGTTTTTTTGGTAGTGACACGTTTAGTAGTGCCATTTGTGGAAAGCTTACATAACTGCATCATATGTACAAGACATGCGCAGCTGCCGTTGTAGTCTACGTGCAGTAGCGATTGCTATAAGAACATATTAACATATCCTACAGATACCTGGACGTATCGCTGCTGAAGTCATGGCGTTTCGGTCTCCTCTGCGCCTCTGTCGCTCTCATGTCATGCGGATCGCCTTACGCGCTGTACTATTTGCCGGCGTACACTGTCGCAGCTGGACACAGCAAGTCTGCTGCAGGTTTGTGCTTATATATTAGCTTTCGAGGAATGATAATCCATTTCTATTTATTTCTAGCAAATAGACTTGCATGATTGATAGAAAAATCATGAAGGCAAAATGTCTTGTGACTACAGCAAGGCAGAAATGATTCTCCTGAATAAAACCCCCTGCCGAAGGAAGGGGTCGATTAAAGAAGCGAAGAGGGGATATTAAGGTGAGTGAATCGCGCTGTTAAGATTCTCCCGCGAGTGTGGACCTCAGTACCTCGGTCACATTATGAGAAGTGAAAAATACCAACTTCTCCTGATTATTCTGCAGGGGAAAATTTTGGGAAAACGAATGACTTGTAGAAGAAGGACTTCTTGGCTTAAGAACCTGTGTGAATGGTTCGATATGATCTCTACCTCATTATTCAATGGATCCCGTTTGCAATGGAGGGAAGTCGGATATTTCGTTTTCCTACTCCTCCTATCTTCTTTGATTAATTCATTGCGGGTTCCAAGACAGATTAGAGTCATCCCCCGGGCTCGCTGGACTTCATTGTCCAGTGTTGTGAATGGTCGCCGCTGTTGATCCTGGCTTACAGGAGTTATAGCGGTGGGAATGTGTGGTGGGCCTATGCCCGATTTTTTTTTCTTTTACCTCATTATTCAGGGCAGCAGTGTCCAGGGCCCGAATAGCCCTAATGTTAGCCAACCTAATGTAAGAGATGGCGCTACAAGAAAAAGAAACACCCCGTCAGTATTGGCATCGTATCATACCACCGAACACCATGTACCTATATACCTATAGGATAATGTAGATGATAATGCTGATTTGCAGGTCACCTGGTAGCCATCAGTGCAGTGCTGGACCTCTGTGGACGACTGGGCCTCGGATACCTGTGTGACTTGCATTTGTTCTGCAGGAGAAAGGCTTACATCGTCAGGTAACATCCCACCCGCATGCTTAGTTGCTTCCTCGACATTTCTGCTGCTCTAGTTGATCTTCACTCAGTCCATTTTTATGTAAAATGCATGTGTATGTTGTTGTGAGTGAAGCAATTTCCTACGTCGAGGAAAGAAACGTCAAGCTTAAGGTAGCTCGCGATAGGTCGTGAACTACCTTCATTATAAGTTAGGCCTTAAAGTTTCTTTAGCGTTGGTTTCTGCCGCTCGGCGCACAGACTGTTTTTGCCGCCTCCTTATAAGAAGATACAAATATCGGAGCGAGCCCAGCGAGCTCGAGATTTTTTTGCACATATATATCGGGTAGTGGTTAAACATCTTTTGGTTTGGCAGAAAATAAACAACTAAGAGCGAAGCGAGCTCGTCTCTTCTCCTCAATACGAATCGGTTAGAGCCAGAGCTTTTTACGTACAAAATATGTGCAAAGTAACCTAAGTAAAAGCTACGGATTGAGCGAAGCAAGCTCGAAATTTTGAGCACCACGTCTTAGCTGTGGTCAAAACTCTTTAGGATTATCTGTAGGAACAATAATTAAATCAGAAACTTAGAGCAAGCAAAGCGACCTTGACTTTTCTCTGCTCTACGAATTGAATTGGCTATAGACAGAGCTCAATCAATCGATATTTTTCCGAATTTGCCGCCCCTAGTAAAGTGCCGCCCGGGGGTCATCCCCCCCCCCCCCCCTTGACCCCCCTTCTTCGCTACGCCACTAATCCTTAAGATGCGCACAGCGTACAAACTTAAACGATTTAGGGAATGTTGGTATTTGTTTGCTTCTATCCCTAAAAACTACCAAACAAGAACCACCATCACTATGCACCAGGCACCATTAATTCTTTGACCCAACCCCATTGAAGGAACTTGGAGGTTACGACTGGAAATACGACAGATTTCGATGATTACTTGAAGAATTTTATGACTGAAGTTAAGTGAGTTATCAGAAGTTGAGCACCCATACAAAGGTACAGTCACGACTAGAATCCCTTTCGGGGTGACCAGAAACACTGCTATAACTGCCAACTCTATACCAGGCATTCGGAAGTTGAGCATGCTGTTAATATTACTTAAAACGTGAATTGTTTTCAGTATTCTGGTGGCCGGCATTGCAGTATTGACTCTTCCCAGTCTCTCTTCGTGGTGGGCCCTGGCTATAGCTTCAGGTAAGTTTGCAAAACAAACATAAGGCGTGTGATTCTTCTTCTTCTTATCGTGTGGGCAGCAAGCCTTGGTGTCAGAGTTTGTTCAGACCGAGTTACGGCCTCTGACGTAGCTTTTATGTAACGACTACTACCACCAGAGATAGTAGCCGGGACCAATGGCTAAACGTGGCCATCCAAAGCACGGAATCATCTTTCTTTTCAGACAATCAGGTGATTCAGCCTGCAATGCCATAACTAACCGGAGGAAAACGCACAGTGACAATATCACTAGGTGTCCCCCGTGGGAATCGAACCTATGTGTCCAGAGCCCAGAGCTCTTAACCATTTGAACTCGGAGGCAGTTATTTATGCTAAAAATACGGGACAGTAGACACCCCTATTCTGTAGCCTTGTTCTCAATAACATTATCGCCCACAGCCGCCTACGGCCTCTGCCTCGGCTGCTGGTTCCTGCTGGTGCCAGTTCTGCTAGCGGACGCATTCGGCACGGCGCGCATAGCGTCCTCTTACGGGCTGGTGCGGATGTTTCAGAGCTTGGCCGCCGTGTCCGTGCCTCCTACTGCCGGTGAGTTACGCGAGTGGATAGCGGACATTTTGTCCGCCGCTTCCGTATGGAATTTAACGCGGATGTGTAGGAAGCGCACTTCAGTTGTATTCATCCGTAATTTCAATTTTGACCGCGGACATATTGTCCGTGGTCAAAATGTCTGTCGTCTACGTTATTTACGTTATCATCAACGATACTTGTTTGTGCCGATACAAGAGGTACAACTTTATTATGTGATTTAAACGCGTGACCGGTATGAATATAATTTTGTGTTTTTGGTAAAACACATAGTAGGAATATAATTTTTGTTTTTGGTAGAACATGTGACTAGAAGAATACAATTTTGTATTTTCGAGTATTTTTGGTAAAACGAAACCCATGTACCCAATATGAATATAATTTTGTATCGTTGGTAAAATGCGCGACCAGTATGAATATAATTTTTTGTTTTTGGTAGAACGCATGACCAGTGTGAATATAATTTTGTGTTTTTGGTAGAACGCATGACCAGTGTGAATATAATTTTGTATTTTTGGTAGAACGGATGACAACACAACAAACACACAAAATTGTGTTTTTGTTAAAACGCGTGATTAATATTACAATTTATTTCTGTAAAACTTTTGACAAGTATAAATAAAATTAAATGTTTTTGGAAAAACGCGTGACCAGTATTAATATTTTTTGAGTATTTGGTAAAATGCGTGACCAGTGTGAATATAATTTTGTTTTTACTAAAACACGTGACCAGTATGAATATATACAAACCAGTAAAGTTTTCTGTGGAATGGATGTTGATGCCTCCCAAGCGCAAGTTGTTCCTACAACCTGTTTATTCTGTGCCTAGATCTAGCTCTCTAATATTCATACTTCAGACTTCCCACAACATGGCACATGCCTTCTAACCATTTCGTTCTTTCCAGGTTTGCTCCGCGACGTGACAGGTGGATATTCTTGGTGTTTCTACGGCATGGGATCCTGCATGGTCCTCGGTTCGATCCCTGTGATAGGCTTTCATATTGTGAGCAACAGGAACGAGGAGGCAGAATCGTCGGTGGATTGAATAGGTGAAGACCTTGTTTAGGTTTTAAAAAGGTTATACCTTTGGCTGAATGCAGCCTTTGTGTAAAAACACGTATTTTTTATTTTATTTATTTTTATTTAACACTTTATTGTACACATAATATTACGGATAAAACAATTAAAGTAGACATTTACAAAGGGCGAGCTTATCTCTAAAGAGATTTCTTCCAGCAGACCCAAGCATTTTTTTGTCTGATGAAAAAAATATAAAATCTGTTTTGGAAGCGCTGTAAATTAAAATTCCAATGACTTTATGCAACATGGCGAAGTTTAATTGATCATTGGTTTTTAATATAATTAAAAATATGTAAGATTTTCCGTATAAGGGCAAAGTTTTATTGTTCATCAGCTATTTGGTTATCGGTTGTAAGTAAGTTGTATGACGTATTTTTTTCATAAGTAATTCTACGAAGGTAAAGAGAAGAAAGTTAAGAAAATGTTTTTTTTTTTAAATAGTTATTTTTTATTCATAATAATTTATTGTATTTTTGGTTACATAAGATACAAACAAACAATGAGTTGTGTATAAGACGTATTTTTTTAACAATTAAGATTTTGTGTAGCTTTGTTATAATTATCTAATATTTTCAATATTTTTTAGGAAAATACTAGGTAGAGCAGACTTGGTCCTAGAGGTAGAGGTATTTAATAAACCTTTTTTTTCTTTAGAGCCTTCCGAGACGATCAATCGCAATTATGAAGCATTGTATCTTTCTCTCCCTCACACAAAGAGATAAGGAAGAGAAAAATCAAATGTAATTTTCTTTCGCTGTCATGGGAGAGAAAAAGAGACAATGATCGAATGTCTGTATACAATGATTTTTAGTATCAAATAAAGTATAATTGATTGGTTTGATAACCACAGACTTTCCAAGTTGAAGACAATTTAGCATAGACTATTTTGTAATGGTTTAGTTTTCATTCTCATAATTTTATTTTCTTTGTAATCTGTTTTCAATTAACAAATTTATACGTTTAAAGGGTGTCAGGGTAGACTTCTTGTTTCTTTAGTCTGAGGGGTAGACAGTTGCATTACTTTAAGCGGCGATTGTACCCATAATACTTTCCCAAAGAAACATAAAGGGAAATTAGCAAAATTATATGGGCTGATTGTATTTAGTATATGGAATGTCTAAAGATTCTTTTGCTAATTTCTCGTAGGTTTCTGTTCAGTATCATGGGTACAATCACCCCTTAAAGTAATCCAACTGTTTCCCTAACACCCTGTATAAATAATTATTCTAATTTATGTTGTAATAATTATAATTTGTCAGCATACGTTTTGTATTTGGGCCCAAAGTTTTTTGGCGGAATTATTTCCAAAGTTTCTTTTAATTTTGTAAATAAGCCCATCAAGCTTTTGGCCCAGATAATGGCCCAAGTTATTTATAAGTACTGTAAAACAATTATTATTTTATGGTCATGTTGTTGGGTAAATCCGTCATAGGTGCAAGTCCAGAACAATGAAATTATAGCAATGTCTATACTTCTTGATAAAAATGTGTTTCCTTGCGCTGTGTGTTATGTTAAAAATTACTTATTATATCTTTTTTTTTAACAAGCAGACTGTCGGACGGATATGGACGGACGGACTTACCCAAATTGACAATATCTATTTCTATATAACTTATTGAATTTTAAAACTAGATAAAGAAAATGTATTTTCACCCCTCCGTGCAGAAAGCGTCAACTTTCGTCCCCCTGCGCTAAACGAAGTTGCCGTTTTCCGCCTCAGTCGGGGAGAAAAATAGTGTACTAACCTCGGGCAGTAAATAAGAAAGCCTCAGATCACATGTTTGATCACAATTAGAGACTTTTCTTACTTTCCTGCCCTCGGTGTGTAATCTACTATTTCAGTCGGGGCAAGTGCCTCTACAGGGTAAGTGCATCCAGCTTCAAAATTTCGAAAACTAGACATATATTCAACTAGGAATATAGTCGTGAGCATATGCAATAGTTCCGGCTTTGACATTTGATGGCGGTATATCTAAAAATATGTCTAGTTTTCGAAATTTTGAAGCTGGAGGCACTTACCCCGTAGAGGCACTTACCCCTAACTGTATATTGAATATTGTAACGAACATGTTAAGAACAATTAAATATTAACTGTACCGCGGTGTTCTTAACTATTCACAAAGTGGGTTGTAATGGGGGATTATCTGAATGTCAATGGGGAGTTTTCTGACGGCGAGTAAATCGCAGTTCAACATACTGCGAATAGATGGCGTTGACGTAACTTTGATCCGAAAACTGGTAAATGAAACGAATTCATAGTGTCACGGAGTCGGACGCCAGACGCATTCGTCGAAGAAGTATTCTGCTCATAATTTTTCTGCTTACTTAAAAAACACTAATTTTACTAGCTTAGCTAGGTATTTTATTTGTATTTTATTAACGTGAAAAATAAGAAAAATTGGTAAGTAATAGTAAAAAATAGTTTTTTTTTTTAAATAAGAAAGGAAAGGAATGAAAGTGGAAAAAGAAAAGGAAATGGACAGCTGCAAGTTCTCCATCGACGATGTTCAGGATAGAGAGAAGTGGAAGAAACAGACTAGGAAAGCAGACTCCGCTACGCAGTGGGACAACAGCTAGGGAGATGATGATGAAAGGAAAACATGAAAATATACTTCGACGAATGCCTCAGACTCCGTGACCTGCATTGTCTTCTATAGCCAAAATTATTATCTTCAGACCTTTGCCACGTCAGCTCCATCTATCGTGGTATGTTGAACTACGTTTAAACTAAGAATAAGAATTACTAGAGACGAATAACTCTAAACAAAATCAACATAATTTTTGGCACCTAATGAAAAATGACATTTTGTATAAGTTTTGGTGGCAAGGTACGGTTTTAAAGAACAAATTTAGAACACGGTAGTTTTTTTGGTGCCACTTTTTGAGCTTGATTTACATTTTAATACATTCTTATTCGTAGCGTTTAAACTAGCTATCAGAAAATCGACCATTGTAAAATAAAAAAAAATAAATAAATAAAATGGAATTTTGTGGTAAAAAACCCACTGAAGGGAAAATATCGTCATTGTGTCTCAGGATATAAAAAAAAAACAATTGTATGTATTAATAAAAAAATATCGTGATAAAATATAATTTTGTCGTAATCACTTATGTAGTAAGAATTATGAGGTCAAATATGACCAAAAACTAAATTAAAAAGAAACACAAAATTAGAACATACATTTTGATGTGTGTAGGCATCAATAAAAAAAGTGCCAGTTTTTTTTTAATTTGCATGTAGGCACAATAAAAAAATTGTTCGAATTCACATTTTATAAATGTGTACGATTGAAAACAGATTGAAGTATTGTTAAGGGGTCCCCGAGCCTCCAGTGCTAACCTCAATCGTATTCTTTTATTTCTAAGCAATTATACAACATTTCCAAAAGACAAAAATAGTTAAAACCGGTTAAAAAGGGCTATAAAGATAGTAACTGCCTTCAAACATTAAACATAGTAATCCATAATGTTGCGATTTATTGAAAACCAAATTAATGTGACCTTTTTTTGTCCTTTGGAAAGTTGTATAATTGCTTCGAAATACAAAAAATAGTATTGAGGACAGCACTAGAGGTTCGGTATCCTCTTAATCCGAGAATGATTGAAATGATAAGAAATAATTCTAATAAAAACCTGTTGTATTACAATTATAATAAAAACACAAAATAAGGATGTTAAACGTATTTTTAATATAATGGCCAAGTAATATATAAGTATGTCGGCATATAAGAGATGGGTTCTGTCTGTGTTAACTATAATTTTTATGTAACCTACCTCTAGACTTTCTGTAAAACCAAAAATAAATTATAACAATTTTACCTGTAAATAAAATTATTATTAAGCATACTTACCTTATTCCAGGTCTATTATTATATTTGAGAGAGCGGCTTACTTGACTTCCGTTTCCGAGCGAACATTACCCTAGTAAAGCGCCATCTGGTGGACACAATCAGCAGCCAGGCAGTGGGGGGGCACGGCCAATGAAGCCGGTGCCCGCCATTTTATTTTCATTGAAGATTTGAATTCAGCTAGCGTTCAGCGTGATCGTGCTGCAGAATGCGAGCAAACAACACGACTAGTGTAGGTGTGACCGTGTCAGAGAGCGAGCACGACTATCCCACTACGCCAGCACGATCATATCCTGCTATGCCTTAAAAAATAGTTTATGATTTCGTTCTTTAAGATCTGGAAGGACGATATTACAGCAGACAGGTGTACAAAATAGACCTGGAATAAGGTAAGTATGCTTAATAATAATTTTATTTACAGGTAAAATTGTTATATTAAGCTTTTATACCTTATTCCAGGTCTATTATTATATTTGAGAAGTGTTTGGTATCGGCTGCTGGATTGCTTCTGGATTGACGCCAATGTGATTTATACGAAGTTCATTGATTATTTCAAATTGGTTTGCTTTGTGCGAAAACCAAAAATGTTTATATAACATTCTTTATGAATATGGTTGGCATGGTGCGTGACCCAAATTTGTTTTTGAATTTGAGTGGTTTCGTGTGAGAACCAACATTATTTCAAACTGATACCAATAAAAACTGCAATCACAAGATATTAGAATACCATTGACAATGGCATAGGGATGCACAATGTAATATCGACATCGATAAAAAGATAAATGTAGGGAGCAACGACAGTCAAAGCCGTGATTTGATCTCAACGGACTTCATCTTCACCGTACAACACCGTATAGAATAGCAGTGAGTGAATGGGTTTCATTCAGTTGAAAGTGGTGGTTTCATGGGGTTCAACTGAATTTTACAACAAGATGGTTCGTCAGCCGTCAGGTGCAAATATCCGACTCGCTTTGCAGACTTCTGATGAATCCAGGAATACGCGGCGTGACAATAATAATTCATCATGAAACCTAGGTAGATTTGTACCGTAGGACGTAATAAAAAATTAATGGGTGACAAGCTGACTGAGAAAGAAACTTCAAATGTAAAATACACAAACTGTCACTGTTATTTGTATGAATGTCGATAGCGACAATATAACAACGTTAGTATTTCATCTAAGAATTCTGCTCGCATACATGCACATATCCGTAGTCTCCTTGCAGAGGACATTCATAACACCTAGATATTACAAATAGCTTAGCAGTTATACCGAAGCTTTATATATTTGGCTCTGGGTTACATTTAAGGCCTAAAGGTGAGGCAAAAATTCGTGCAAGTCATTATTCGGCAGGAATCAATTCCCTCTGGTACGAACAGGTCTCAAGCCACCGGTCACCGTGAACAAGTTTTGATGATTGATCAGCAAATAATATAATAGACTTCATTCAGCATAATAAAAACACCAACTGATAAAATAAGGATATTACCTAAGTTATGCATATATGTCAGGTAGGTATGTAACGAGCGATTAGAATGTTTGAAAGATGCCCAGTCAACCGATAACACTCGGTTAGCATAAATTAAGATAGTTGATAAAATGATGTCATAAAAAACGATTGTCAACCCAAGCTGAATAGCATGTTTTGGTAGCTCACTCCACATAAAAGACTCAATCGTACTATTTAATTTATACTGAATTAGTATTAAAAACGAAAACGACTAACTTTTCAAGTACCTATAAGATTTTAACCCATTGTCTTTCAAATATTAACAATAATAACGGCTTTTCAAATATTGTAACCTTACGCAACACGCACATGACAGATAAGAAACATTATGAGCGTACAGCGTATAGACTGGATTCGGAACATCCTCCAGGAAAACATGGTCACGGCATGGCCACGGTCATAAGAATGCATTTCGCAAAAACCTAGGCATATCGCGCAGGCACGACATCACAAAAATTATGAACTACCCTCGTAAAAGGGATTTTATTTATGTGTGATTTCATCACATATGTTTTTCAGTTCAGGTTTCAAGTATTTAAATATATAGAAAGCGACAGTCACAATACGAAGCATGACGAAATATCGGATAGAATAGAACCCTTCGGCGGTATAATTGATATGCCAAGAACACACCTTATAGGCAGCTATCTTTCAGCTTCCTTCTTTGCAGTTTTTGTGTAACGTGCATTCATTATTTATTACGTGGTGCTAATACTGCAACAAATTAATGGGACAAAATTGTGTGGGAGAATAGCAGACCGACGCATCAAGCCACATACAAAGATAGCTTAGCTATCAGTTATTTTATTACATAAAGTAGGTAGATATAATTATATATTATTTATAAAGTAATGCATTTTTGAAAGAATGCACTTCAGAAAATGTGTGACTTTCTGAAACTGCTTGCATGATATTACAAACCAAAATATAGAATTATTGATTAACAACCTTGGGTATTCGTCCAACGTGTATTGTGTAACCATCAGATACTCCTGCTCCGATTGAAATGATTAGAATCCTTTGCAAAAATAGAAAATGTTGGTGTTTGGAGAAGGCACCAATAATTAATTGAACTTTACCAAACGTAGGGTTACTAAACTCTGGATTGGATTGCCAGAAAGAACAGAGTTACGTGACCTTCTGTAAATTTTTATTTCGATCTTTGTACTGCAACTTTATAAGTGAAAATTCGTTAAACGGACAGCCTGGATCCCTTAAGCACTTATGAATATTTTATATATTATTTCGAGCACCGGAACGTCATCCTGATTTATAAGTTCTGCATAATCTTGTTTTCACTGAATGTAATATTTACCAAAGAGGACCACCCAACAGGTTCGAATTAGGATCGTCTCATTTAGATTAGTAGGTGGGTATTGCAGGTAGGTACCCCACATTTAACAACCACATTTAAATAAAAGCTTGTTAAAAACAAAAAAGGGACTCGTTTAGACGACAGAATCCAAATAAAAACCACGAACGGTGATTACAGCGTGATAATGCTTTCCGATTCCTGCGCGAAATCATGAATGTCTTTAATCTTATTAGGAATTTCAAATTTACGTAGTCCTCCGTGGATACGGGCGCATCTAGAAACGATGACCAGGTAGCAGTCGGTACGCTGGAAAGTTTCAGACATAAAATTTGATGACCATTACAGAACATGAAAAGAAAAAGTTTATGGAAATGGCTTTCTGCGTATGTCATGGGAGATTGGGGGCAATTAATGTCCGATAGGTACCGGGACACTTAATTCCCTCCATTCTTTTACCTTGTGTTTGGTTCCCGATGCTAGATGCCACGCGGGATACCGACCCACCAGGCAGTAGGCACGTGGTCGGCTGGTCGTCGTGGTGTTGAGCCCCCAGTATAGGCACGTGGGCGGCAAGTCATCACGGTAATATGCCGCCAGCAGGAATGTAGGCAGCAGGTCATCACGGTAGTACGCCGCCAGCAGGAGCGTGTGCGGCAGGTCATCACGGTATTATGCCGCCAGCAGGAATGTAGGCAGCAGGTCATCACGGTATTACGCCGCCAGCACGAGCGTGTGCAGTAGATCATCACGGTAATATGCCGCCAGCAGGAATGTAGGCGGCAGGTCACGGTATTATGCCGCAAGCAGGAGCGTGAGCGGTAGATCATCACGGTATTATGCCGCCAGCAGGAATGTAGGCAGCAGGTCATCACGGTATTACGCCGCCAGCACGAGCGTGTGCAGTAGATCATCACGGTAATATGCCGCCAGCAGGAATGTAGGCGGCAGGTCACGGTATTATGCCGCAAGCAGGAGCGTGGGCGGCAGATCATCACGGTATCATGCAGCCAGCAGGAGCGTGGACGGCAGATCTTCGTGGTAATGGTAGTGCGTGGGGAGACCGCCCGCCGCATGGTACCAGTGAGCTAAGCGAACACCGGCAGGGAGTGCCGTACCGGGTCGGTAGCTTGTCCAGTATCGGCTTTACACAGGCAGAAAAATAGCAATGCGACGACATTACTAATCTTCTTTATATACTACAGTAACCAAACGGTGGGATAATCGTCGAGTGTCGACCCCAGGCCACTTATGTTACCGTACCTTAACCTGATACCTGCTTGGTGAACTGTCGTTACGCACGGACAGCGCAAGCCTGGATATTAAGACTAGAATGTCTTCGCTTCTGTGCTTCATCCGCAGCAGACCTGTTCCTATAGACACATTACAAATACGTCCCTGGACGGGGGTAGAAACACAGGAAAAATAATACTACGAACATCTTAGTTAGCTTTAACGACACACATATAGATTGCCACTCAATCACATTCATTAAACCAGACGAAAACGATTTAGAAATGTTTTTCTCTGCAGTGTAACATTTAACGGTTCATGCACAGAAATATGCAACCGCCATACATTCAGAATTCTTTGGAAATGTTCAGCATACTACACCATACGAACAATGGAAATTGTAATCTATAAGTAATATGCTCGAAGTCTACTTATCAGATTTCTGCAACAAACGCGTCTTTGTCCACCCTCGAAGACTCCATCACTCCTGCGACCCGACGACACGACGACGAAAATACGCACTTTACTATTTACGGGCACTTGTTAATGCAATAACTATGCAAATTAATCATTTAACCATCGAAAAACAAATCGATATTAAGAAAAAGAAAATTTAAAATTTATATTTAAAAATGGCGGTAACGGGAAGGCAGCGCTTTCCGTTACATGTCCGCTCAGTAGGAATTCAAAACGCCAATGAAAATAAAATGGCGGGCACCGGCTTCATTGGCCGTGCCCCCCCACTGCCTGGCTGCTGATTGTGTCCACCAGATGGCGCTTTACTAGGGTAATGTTCGCTCGGAAACGGAAGTCAAGTAAGCCGCTCTCTCAAATATAATAATAGACCTGGAATAAGGTATAAAAGCTTAATAGTAGAATTTTTGTTTTTAAGAAAATTTTATGAGGGCGCCACTGAACTGCCCGTGGCGCACAATATTTAAGGGGGCACCGAGCCTATTGTGCTGCCCTCAATCGTATTTTTTTAGTTTTTAACAATTAAACAACATTTCGAAAAAAAAGAATGTCACGTAGTAATTGCAGATTTTCAATTTATCGGGTCACTGCGGATTTGTTTTTATAATGTTTGTAGTTATTATCTTTAAAACCACCAAAAGTGGCCACTTTTAACGATAATAGCTACAAGCATAAAACATAATAATCCGTTATGTTTCGATACATTGAATGCCATCAGGACTACAATGTGACATTCTTATTTTTTGGAAATGTTGTTTAATGGTTTAGAAATAAAAAAATAAGATTGAGGGCAGCACAATAAGCTCCGTCCCCTTTCTGAACACCTAAAATTAAAAGAGCAACACCAATTTTCTACAAACGTTTTAAAAAAGGCTTAACGGCTTTAAAAAAGGAGATAGTTGTCATTTACCTATAATGTGTTTTTGTACTTAATTATTTAAAATATACGGGTGATTACTTATGCTTACCACTGCATTGCTGCCAATATCGAGTAGTATGTGGCAAGTATATATCCCAATCTCAAGATTGTTTTTATTATGTGTAAAAACGAAGATGGCGGAGCCTCATGGCCAGCTAGAACGCGCACGCGACTGACACAATCGCTCGTGGCCAAACTTGCAACATGACTTACCTAATGTTTTTTTGTGCTGAAGGTTTTTAAGGGGATGTTAAGTTAAGAACATCAAATTAAACAACTTTTTAATACGAAACTGTCTTCGAAATCGCGAAAAAATATCAGAAGTTCTTTTGGGTCGAGTAGATTTGCAATTTTGTAACGGTTGATTGTTTTTCGCGATATCGATTTTGTACCTTAACACTTTAACTGCTGACGACCTACGTCGTAGGTCAGCAACAAATGGGCCACAGTGCGCACGACTCGCCCGGTGAGTCAGAATTGTATTGCATTCCACAGTGTTAGCACTGCGCGATGATCACTGTTTTGAGCTTAGCAGCGAAAGTGTTAGTGTGAACTTGTTTAGTGTGCACATAAATGCGCACATTTGTGCAAACTAAACTGTGTGTTCGTACGTCGTCTAATGCTAGCTATGTGTGAGTGTAGCGACAGCGGCCACTTGTATAATCTGTAGGTATAATTTATTTATGTGGTTTGATGGACTTAGCTCCCATTAAAAATACCCTAAGCATTATTAAGGATTATGATAGTACTTTACAAAAAATAGTACATTATGATACGAGTGAGCAACATTAGTTATTACAATCGATGCTGGATTGCAGCCCGCTCCGAAGGCGAGTGCTGTAAACGAGCCGACTGTAATGACCAACGCAACGCTGATGCGTTTCATACGATGTTATTCAACACACTTGCGAGGATATAAATGAAAGTCCTATAACAGGTTTAGACAAATATTTGTGACAAAATGGCACCCGGATTTCTTTCTTCCGAACGCTTTGAACTTGTGTTCGAACTAAGTTATGCTAGCGCAGGCATTACCGTTACTTAATGTAAAGTAAAACGCACGTGTGTTATATAAGCTGCTTAATGAAACTAAAAGCGGTACGATAAGAGCCACTTTAAGAGCAAGTGTGTTGAAAAAATATTTTAATTCAACAATAAGTTTAGCACAGATTTGAAAAATCTACGGGGACAAATGTGTCCTCGTACGGGGAATATGCGTGAAAGGGTTAAAACTAAAGAATTCGGCTCATATCGAATAAATATTGGAGCATTGTCTGAAAAGGAGGAGGAGAAGGAGGGAGACGTTACTATGAATGATATTTTGAAGTATTTAAGAAGAATCTAAATGTATGTGTTCAATTGTGTACAGGTATCATAATCCTCTTCTATTTTTGAGGGTAGACAGAATTGTTTTGTTAAAAAAAAGGTCGAATCGTTGCGGTGCGAGAACGGGGCGCTTTCATTCACTCATAAATCATACAAAATTCTGTCTACACTTAAAAAACAAAAACTATTGTAAAAATATACCTAGGTTGTTGAATTTATACAATGGGGTCAGATGTATGGAAGTGTATGAAAATGTATGGACGTCGTATCTGAATTGTATGGAAAAATGTGTGGCTTCAACTATCTAGCTGCTTCTCTTGTGATAATAATTTTTTTATGACCAGATTTCGTAAGATTTTGTTAAGATTTACAGATAGACTGATTCTCAAAAGGACCGTTTCGCAGATACCCCGATTCTCAGAATGCATGAAACGTCAACCGAGGCAACTGTTGCAATGGGGCTGTAACAGTTGCATTTTACTGTTGATACGCATTATCCTTTTAAGCGCCATCTATCGGACAAAAGCGTAGTTTCTGCATCGTCTATTATACTCGAACACGATCGACGACACAGTCTCCCATATCAGACACTAATATTTTTTATGAAAAATTTGGAGTTGCTAATATGGCTATCTCAGTCATATAAAGACTGGCTCAAAAGGAAAGAAAATCCAGAGCCGTTAAAATATATTTAAAAAAAATACATCATAGTAGAACGTGACAAAATTGCTATGGCAGTCGACCTCTTGTAGCAGCTCTGCCATATTACATCCTCAGCGCATGGTAGTACCATATGAAAAGATAATAATAATATATACTAATATTATCTATTGATATGGTAGTACCTACCTATGCGACTATGGGATTGCACGCATCCGTGTCACGAATGCGTTAAAAGCTACTTATTTTGACTAATTTTGTTTATCTTTGTACATTTTTAGGGGCAACATAATCCTGCTCTGTTCCTATTATTTGGGGTAGGTGCATAATATTTATATCCATATTGCGTTTATCCCTAAAGTAAACCAGTAAAGTACCTACCCAACCAGCCTGACAACCCTTGTAGAACTTTTGCTATAGGAGCAAACATGAAATTGAAAAAAAAAGTTTTGATTGATGTTCAGGAGTGCGATTTTTGAATCTCATACGTTGAACTCAGCAGTTGAAAATGTATGGAGATACGCATCTTTCTACTGCTGATTTGACTTTAAAAAATCACACTCCTGGAGTATGATTTTTGAAAGTCAAATCAGCACTAAAAAGATGCATATCTCCGTAGAAAATTTGATATTTTCAACAGCTAAGCTCTGCGAATGAGATTAAAAAATCGCACTCCTGATCCGAACCACCCCTAAACATTTGTACATTCATTTCAAGTACACCCTGTAGTGTGTACCAAGTCTGCGTGCATGCATACATATGCTCATGAAACCACCCTACCTCGGGGGAAATGGTTTAAAATCTGGTCATAATAAAATTTCGAAAATCAGAATTGTATTAACTCCTAAGTTAAAATTTTGAATGTAATGTGCATTATGAAAACAACCAAAATGATCGTAAGGGTTGGCAAATAGTAGAAAACTATTTCTAAATCGATGAAGCGTTTCTATTAATAAAATAGTTCTACGGCATTCACTAGATGGCGTTGTTAGAAAAATTTTCTGTCAAACGTATTTTTCTTGATTTTCCAGTTTTAGGGACACATTTATTCATAAATAAATACTTTAGGTGCGATTATGTATAATGTCGTAAAGATTTGAGAGAAGTTGTATAAAAATACGTTGGAATCTAAGTATTTTTAAAGATTCCTAAATAAGTACTACAAACGCCATCTGTTGTATTTTTCTCACCACCTTGGAAAATGTTAAACTAAAAATCTTTTGTTAAAATATTACCGATTACCTACTTACGATCATTTTTAGGTTTATTATACCTACCTATAAAACTAAAGGTTTTTTTTTCATATTGATGTGCTAAGACCTGCCTGTTCACGGATGTCTCAAAAACAACTTTTTAATTTTTTTTTTAATTATAGAACGTCTAAAAAATTCAATAGATTTGGACTCGTACTCGTAAATTATTAAAAGTTGTAAATATGATCAAAAGTTGTAAAAGTGGTCAAAAAGTTGTAAAAATGATAAAATGTTGTACTACATTGGTGGGACATCCTATAGAAATTGCATGTAGACTAAAAACCTTCAATTATATTGATAATAATCAGTGCTATTTCAATTTTGTAAAAAAAAAATATTTACCTACTTCGTTTTTTTTATTAAAGTTTAATAAAAAATAACTGACCTTTTTAAATGCCCAGAAATATTACATTTCTGTTTCGTTTTTTAATCAGGGTTTCGTCGTTAGGTCGTTAGGTTAATCATCGTTTTTTATTTGGTTCCTTGTATGCCACAAGGAACCAAATAAAAAAGTAATTCTGGAGTGCGATTTTTGAATCTCATACGTTGAACTCAGCAGTTGAAAATGTATGGAGATACGCATTTTTCTAGTGCTGATTTGACTTTCAAAAAAGTTCACGCACGCCTGAAGTATGATTTTTGAAAGTCAACTTAGCAGTAGAATAATGCATATCTCCATAGTAATATTGACATATTCAACTGCTGAGCTCAGCGAATGAGATTCAAAAATCGCACTCCTGGGCATATTTTATGTGGGTAAACAGGCCCTCTGTTTCACTACTTCTGAATAAGTTCTTTATTTGACAGATTTTTTGACAAATTGTTCATACAAAATATGTTAAGAGTCCCGCTGCAAGTCTGGGGGAGGTCAGACGCGTGCGTATTGGCATCTGTTAGGCTTGCACGTGGCTCTGCCATTTTGTAAACTCTTTTGTGTTTTAACTATAAAACGTTAACTTGAGATTATAATAAACTACTTGACATTGGCAGAAATGCTACTAATCATTTTCCTACGTGTACTCTCCACATAACGGGACATTGGCACAATTGTGATAACGCATCGGACGCCATTAAATAAAAATAGAATAGAATAGAAAATATGTTAAGAGCTGTCAGATAAGCTAACAAGAACTTATCCAGATTTGGTGAAGCAGGCCTTAAAATTCTTAGAAAGTACAAAATTACAACTATATTAAATATTATCAGTATAATTGCCCGGTTCATAAGATGGAAGTGGAAATAAAAACGAAAATAGACATTATTTACTATAGTTTTATTAAACAACCCTATTAAAGAAACAACAAAGAGAATGCCTATCACCATTTATATAATAAACGAGCGTTAACCATATCTTAATGATGAATATGAATATTTGCACCCGAGTCATGGATGTTTGTATCTATATATGTATTCTATATAGTTGTCTAGTCAACATAATATACTTTAAATGTGACTAGATAATTTGTGTTACAATGTCCAAGAAATTTATATGTATACGAGCGTTAACCCGCGACTTCGTCCGCACAAATTATATACCAGATTTTAAGTCAGATCATAAGCTATCAAACAAAAAAAGTTTTATCAAAATCGGTTCAGTAGTTTTTGCGTGATACTCGTTCAAACAAACAAACAAACACACAAACAAACAGACAGACAAAAAATCCAAAAATTGGTGAAATGGAATCAGGGACACCTAAAAACCATATCGTAACTTTTTTTTTGTTAATATCTTCAATGTACAGACACACTTTCTGTTACAGTTTTATAATAGTACGAGCGTTAACCCGCGACTTCGTCCGCACAAATTATATACCAGATTTTAAGTCAGATCATAAGCTATCAAACAAAAAAAGTTTCATCAAAATCGGTTCAGTAGTTTTTGCGTGATACTCGTTCAAACAAACAAACAAACACCCAAACAAACACACAAACAAACAGACAGACAAAGAATCCAAAAAAATGGTGAAATGGAATCAGGGACACCTAAAAACCATATCGTAACTTTTTTTTTGTTAATATCTTCAATGTACAGACACACTTTCTGTTACAGTTTTATAATAGTACGAGCGTTAACCCGCGACTTCGTCCGCACAAATTATATACCAGATTTTAAGTTTCATCAAAATCGGTTCAGTAGTTTTTGCGTGATACTCGTTCAAACAAACAAACAAACAAACACACAAACAAACAGACAGACAAAAAATCCAAAAATTGGTGAAATGGAATAAGGGACACCTAAAAACCATATCGTAACTTTTTTTTTGTTAATATCTTCAATGTACAGACAAACTTCCTGTTACAGTTTTATAATAGTATAGATGAATCGATATTAGTTTATGCAAGGATTGCCATAATTGCATATAATTAATAATAAATATAGAAATCGGCCCACACATTTCCCCGTCAGGTGTACACTGACACACGCACCCCAACTCATGGAAGCACGAATTCATTCACGCATGCACGCAAGAACTCACACACGCACTTACAGTAGTACCAGGTTTATAAGTATTACCGATGTACCTGCGCAAAAAACAAATTTTGATAACGCGTGAAATTATTTTGACCAATTAGACTAAGAGATAAGTGTACTTTTTGCAACCATCAGCTGCAAGGCTGATTCAGTGTTTATGGGGTGTAGAGCATCTCTGGGATGGGGATGGATCAGGTCTGCCTGCATAACTCCAGTCGGTTCAGGAGTTACAGACGTTTAAAGGTCAGTAAAAAATTAACGATCAGCTGCAAGGCTGATCGTATGATATTATTGTAGTGTGCACTGTAGCTATGTGAACAGTACAAAAACTGACATGAACTGCCAGTCCGTTTAGGAGATACAGCCATTCAAAGGACCTAGTACATCCCCATGCTTTACACCTCATAAACACTGAATCGGCCTTGCTACTGATGGTTGCAAAAAGTACACTTATCTCTTATAATAAAACAGGATGTGTCACCTTGAATCCCTTGGCGCTATTGGATTTCTGAATTGTTTTCGCGCCCTTTTCGCTGCTATCCGACTACTAAATTCTGATTACTAAATTACTTCGGGTTTTGTCGGGGACTCAGGTCTGCTCTACGCAAACGAAGATTGACGAGTGGAATTATTTTCTGTATGTGTGTAGCTGGTGCGGCCCCGCACCGCATTGTGCTATTGTGCTGCTTGGTACTTCCTTACGGTTATTTTTGTAATGCATTGGATATTCATAATAAACATCTCATCGAAATCGGTCTATTCCTCTCTAGGTGGAAACACACACACTCACACTCATGGACGCACGCACCCACTCATGCACACAAGAGGAACGCTAACCAAACAAATTTTGTCGGTTTTAATTATTTTTTGTTTAAAACGTCGATAATCTAAAATAACACAACTTTTATAGCCTTTGTAAATTGACGCTCTTGTCATTTTAAAGCTGAAAAATAAAAATTTTAGGAAAAATCTTACGCAAGCACGCACTTACATACGCACGTATTCAGTCACTCACGCACACACCCACCCACTCACTCACGCACACACCCACCCACCCCCTCACGCACACACACACTCACCCACTCACTCACGCCCACTCTTACGCTTATATTTGCATGCATCTGATAATATGTATGACATTTTGGTTATATTAGTTACTTGGCAAAGTAAAAGAACCCCCAAAATTGCTGCGAAAATCGAACCTCATAGATTTGAGCCTCATCTGTCAGCACGGAATCTTATTTTTTCACGCTCTATCCTTTTCTGTCGCGCAGGAACGGCATTTGATAGAGCGAGAAAGGTCGCAGCCTTGCCGGTGCTGTCGCACTCCCGCTACGCTATCTTAATCGGTCTAGCAAATGACGTTCCTAAGCGACAGAAAAAGATGGAGCGTAAAATAATGCTGATGATTCCGTGCTGCATGAGGTTCAACCCTTACCCAACTCGAGAATTGACAACATTTCATTTTTTAACCACCTGTTTTTTATTGAAAAATATAAAAATAGGTTAAAAAATAACAGATACGTATTTTTCCGATTCAATTTTTGACCCATATTTCTATTTTTAATTTACTTTTGAATGAGCGTTTTTCTTTTGGTTTTCTAGGGGATTGATAGATGGCGCTACGGTCTGTGCGAATAAAGGTCAAAATTTCAAAAAGTGTTTCTTTCAAATTATAAAGAGGGAAAAGATGATCAAAAAGATGCCAACGCATCTTTTGATGGAATATTTCATTATTTGCGAATCATTTTGATCGAAAATTTGAAACTGTTTACGTCTGACATGGTTGTATGGGCTCGATCCCTTAGCCTTAAAATCTCACGAACGTCTCTATGGATCGATACACATGCCATCTGTCGAGTTTTCTAGGAACTAAAATTTAAAAATAAAAGAAAAACGCTTATTTTCTAAAAAAACGTTGGATGAATGGCTATAATACCTTGGCAGCAATGAAATTAAAAATAAAAACTGTCAAATACAATAAAAAGCCATTTTTTTCAAATAACTCGAGAAATAATGGATAGAAAAATCTGATAATTTTGATATAAGCTTTGCATCACATAATCTCCAAATGAATTTTCTAATTTTAGTACCTTTCTTTGAATGAAATGTTGTCAATTCAAACATCTTCACTCTTACCCATTTCACATACATCTTATCCTAAACCTTACAGCACGGTTTGGTGTTTTCCTTTACATGTTGCTGGCAACATCTTTTCTTAGCCATCTCATTATCATCTACCCTCCTCCCTTTCCCCGCTAGCGGCCTGTCTCTCTCATCCCATACTACTACACCGTCGCACGCGCAGATTCGTTTAGGATTCTGAAAGATTCCCGCTGAACGAGCTATGATGCCGCAGGCGATGCTGTTGGGAGAAAAACAATTTTAGTTTTGGAAACAATGGACAAAGAGAATGTAACTCACTACGTTATAAGAGTCGGGACTTCCATACTAAAAAACTGGTCGTGACAGATATTAGCCCAGTCATTTTACGGAGTTTTGTTAGGCGGAGAAGGGAGTAATTATTAATTGGACTTTTAAACTGTAACCGGCACCATCTAGTGACAAAGGCTATCTTAAAACATATTTAAAAAAAAAATTGCTACGCAACATAGAAATCAAAATTATGTGTCCCAGAAGGCTTTTAAATTAATAATATTAATACCAATGCACTCATTTGACTTAGATTTAACAATATACGTTATTTTTGAGGAATAAAATAGGCATTGAAATTTAAAAAATGAGGTATTTATTAGAAAATACGAATGTATTTTTCAAAACAAAAATATTCACACCATGTTTTAGTATGTATAATGGTAAATTGATAAAGCCTTAAATATGTGCAAAAACAAATTTACCATCAGGTTTATTAGAACGAGATAATAGTTAAATTTTAAAATTGACACTGTTGCTGACGTGATTTTTTTTTTAATTTTGGTACATTTCTAGGCTAAAATTGGCTCTTCAATATAATACCGAAAAAAAATTTCAATTATTAATTAGTCCCGGCTCTAACCGTAAAATGACTGGGCTATATCCAGAATTGTATGAAACGTGTGCGAGCGTTCAAAGGAATTTAATGGCGGCGGTGCACGTTTCATATAACATTTTTTTGTTAGAGATTTGCGCGAACCGGAACGGATGCGAACGAACATACATGCAGAATATGTATATACTTAACGGGGTGCTTCAGACTATCAAACTAAACTACATACACTAAACCACATTGAGATCGCGAAAAAATCAGGCGTACCATAGAAAACGTTAACCAAATGTATGGGAAAGCTGATTATTTTTCGCGATTTCGATGTTGGTCCCATAGAGAAAGTTGTTCAGTTTGATGGTGTGATCATGCTCTTAAAAAACTGTTAGCATATTAAGTTGGAGCCTGTACAGGGTGTTACAAAAGTTAACAACACACAAAATTCAAAACTGTAGAAAAACAAATTCAAAATACAAACCTGCTTACTCGAGTTTACCTCGTTACAAAAGTAAAAATAAACATTTAAAACTTTTAAGGGGGTTGTTTATACCATCAAACTGACCAACTTTCACTATGGGACCAACATTAATTAATTAAATTAAATATCGTTTATTTGTCTTTTACATTTGTACACAAACAGAAGTAGGTATAGGTAGTACGAGACAAAAGGACATTAAAAATAAAAGTGTTGTTTTCTGTTGTTAGTATGATAATGATACCTCCCCAGGGCACCCATACACGTTTGGTTGTGTACATATACTCGGAGTGAAGTACCACTAGAATAACAATTAATATAAAACTACATAAGACAAAAAGGTCTACGGCTCAGAGACAGTTGAATAAATCAGCTGCCTCTGTTATTCTGCCATAGCCAGACATAAACTGCGTAAAACGCAATACCCAAATATTAAAGAATCTATACAACTTCAGGATACGAAGTAGTCAAATATATTGTTATGGATAGGTGAACACAATCAGTATACATAAATAAATTTTCGGTAAATACGCCTAAAGAGGGACACCAGCAGCCTGCGATTGCCTCATGAACAGCCACTGGAAACATTTTTTCCTGAAGGTTGTTAGTGATAGCGACAGTGCCTCCCGAATGGGGGGAGGGAGGTCGTTCTATATCTTCGAGGCAGCGTGTTTGAAGCAACCCTGGGTGCTGATAAGAGAATATACAGGAAGATTGAAAAGACAACATCGAAATCGCAAAAAAAAAAAATCTTTTGTCCCATACATTTAGCTCGAGTAGATCTGTAGTTTAGTATGTGGAACATCGCAAACGCATCGCATCATGGCGATTATGGCAAATCTCCGCATATTTGGTGAGGCCTCTGTCCAGCAGTGGACGTCTATCGGCTGATATTATAATGATGATGGAACATCGGATTTTTTTTCGCGATTTCGATATTGGTCCCATAGTGAAAGTTGTTCAGTTTGATGGTCTTAATCACGCCCTTTAATAAATATCTTGGACATTGTCACACAAATTGAAAGTAAAATTATGTAAATATTATGTTATTAATTATTATTATATCTATTGTGTCAATTGTCAGTATAATTGATTGATTGATTGAAATTATCTAGTCACATTAGTAGTAAAGTACCTGGACTTGTATTATGATGACTAGACAACGATATAGAATACATATATAGATACAAACATCCATGACTCGGGTACAAATATTTATATTCATCATATAAATATTTGTCCCTTGCGGGATTCGAACCCGCGACCCTCAGCACAGCAGGCAGGTTCAATACTGACTGTGCTACCGGGCCGTCCAATATTTATTTTTATTTTTGTAACACCTTTTATAATAGAAGTGACTTCATAGCTACGTATTTCATAAAAATAATGACGACACGTCATACAAGCACCATGTTTTGCATCAAAAAGGGAACTTTTTGTTTTCTATTCGAATGTAATTACTACTCTGTCAAGATACTTACGGTTCGCCACTGTCGCCATCTATTTTAGATTTCTGAGAAGTCCCATTTCCAAGATCATCACATTTTTCAGTTATTGCTACAGATCTTCCAATTATGTCCCATACCTTTAACAATAGTACATTATGATACAAGTGAGCAAAGTAGGCGAGTGATGCATACTAGCAGAGGCTGTATAGACCAACGCTCACGCGTTTCATACGACGTTTTCAACATATTTGCTAGGAAAAAGTAATAACATTTTCTAAAACACAACTATTTTAGACAAATATTCTTGGAAAATGGCGCTGGGCTATGGTTGGTTTTTTTTCGAGATGGCTATGCGCCTATGCGCGCGCAGGCTGTCGAAGAGGCAAACACTTAGCTGACATTCAACCAACGACATTTTATAGCAAACAGCCTAATATTAAAAACGTTACAATCTTACTATTTATGTATTTATAACACAAATTAATGTTAAATTGTTAACTAAAATAAATTGTTTGATGAAATGAAGCGTTTATTTATCATATTGTAACTGAAACAGATTAATTCATTCAGAAAAAAAGTTTTTTTTTTTTTTACGTAAAAACTCTTTGCTGAGATTTAAAAACAAACTATAGAAAAAAAAGGAACATTACCGCACTAGTGCGATAATGTTATCATTTTCGCACGCGTGTTCTATAAGCTGCATTATGTACCTAAAAGCGGTGCAATAAGAGCCACTTTACGAGCAAGTATGTTGAATAAATACATTAATTTAAAAGGCAAAAGAATTATGCCAGTAGGTGTCGTCTCTATTAATACGTCTACGCTGTCCGTCTGTATGTCTGTCCTACCTTTAAATGGCTGTATCTTTTAAACTATAATAGATATATGGTTGAAATTTTCTCAAAATATGCGTTGTTATGGCAGATTCATAACCTTACAAGCATGGTACAGTACGACCAGGAAAATAATTCCGCTCGTCAATCTTCGTTTGCGCAGAGCAGGACCGAGTCCCCGACAAAACCCGAAGTCATTTAGTAATCAAAGGGTGCAAAGTCGGATAGCAGCGAAAAGGGCGCGAAAACAAATAAGCCAATAGCGTAAACGGATTGAAGGTGGCACATCCTGATTGGTCAATATAATTTCGCGCGCTTTTAAAATTTGTCAACTGCGCAGGTACATCGGTGAGACTTATAAACCTGGTGCTAATGTATTACGATAATTGACCACAGCCGGTAATGTACGTCCTTCTTTCGTACGTGTCCGTCATCGATGTTTCCAACATGTTTACTTTGTCCCTTTCTATCTAATGACATAATTTTTTTGTCGTTGGATTAGAAAGGGACAAAGTTGACGTCAGAAACAACGACGGGAATTTACGAAAGAAGGACAAACATTACCGACCGCCAAGTAGAGTATTTTCATGTTTCACTGCTTGTAAGGCACTCGTCTATAATTCCATAATAAGACCAGTCCTCATATGCGGTAGTGAGACTTGGGCCACAACGAAAAGCCATGACCGATCTGTACAAACATCCGAAATGAAGATGCTGAGGTGGATGTGCGGTGTCACGAGGCGCGATAGAATCCGCAACGAGTATGTGCGAGGTAGCCTGGGTGTTCGTGACATTGCAGATAAGCTTCAGGAGCACAAGCTTAGGTGGTTTGGACACGTGAAACGAAAGCCTCCCGAATATGTAGGAAATATGGCACTGCAGCTGTCGATTCCAGGACAGAGACCAAGAGGACGTCCGAAGACTAGATGGATGAACACAGTTCGTTGTGATATGACCGAGTGCAATGTCTCCGAAGACGACGTCAGAAATAGGGCAAGGTGGAGAGAGCAGATACAGAAGGCTGATCCCACGACCATATGGGATTAAAAGCCAGGAAGAGAGAGAGACACTGCTTGTAAGGCAGTCGGCAAATAAAAAAATCAAAATCAAATTTTTTTTTATTCAAAATAATATCACATAGATAGCTTTTTGACGTCATTTTTTGAGTCTGCAGTGGTAGACTCAAAAAATGACGTCGGAAGGTGTTCCGTTGAGAGAAGATGCGGCCAGAAACTCTACAACACACATCTTTTAAACAAAATATACAACTTACAATTAAAATACAATATTGCATTACATAGAGTAACATTGTCAAGACCAGACATTTTGGTCATTCAAATAGTCATCTAGTTTATAGTAGCCTTTTTTACAGAAGACTTGTTTAACATGGGACTTAAACTTTTTGTCTAGCAAGTTTAGAATATCCTCTGGTATCTTATTATAATAGCGTATCTCTCTCCAGGTAAAGGGAATCCCTATTCTAACTTCCTGGTGTTCACGGTGTGGTAATAGGGTCCCACGGCACCCTATGAAACGCAAAAAAAAGCATTTAAACAAAACGAATATTACCTTCAACACCTCATCGACTATCCTAAAAGTGGCCCTGCCAGTCTCATCGGCAGCTATGTTACCGAGGTCCCCCGCATGGCGTCGCTCCGGGGGGTCTTTTGGACCCCCATGGGAGGTCCCGAGCGGGTTGTAATGACCCCCTATTGAGTTGCAGCCCTGGAAACAAAGATAGGAAATTTATCAGAACTGTAACCACAGAATAAATAAGTCGTTTGGGATCAAAAACGACTCAAATACAAGGACTACACCCTAGCTAGTGAATTTACTTGACATTTTTAGAGCTTAGACCCCCTAAAAACAAAACAAAATTTACGACCCCCATTTTTTATTTTATTTTCGTATCTACAGGGTGAAACTGATATCATTAGCATCCTTTTAAACTAAGAGTCTACCCAGCTGTTCCATACTAAACTGCAATATAGACGCGCGAGTTCGCGACTCAAATGTATGCAAAGGCAGATTTTTTTTGCTCCGATCAGTTTGCTCCATTGAAAAGGGAAGATCTTCCACCAGGCTATGTGTGAAGCCTGGGTACCAGCCGTGGTCCAACAGTTCTTAGTTGGACCTTGTATATGTATCGAATCTCTGTGATTATTTCTCTTGCGCGTATGTATGTCTTGCATTCGTTTGTGAACCTTATTTATAGTAGGTTACGAGTTACGTATTCACGGTGAACGTTGTCTATGTATGGAACGAGAGCGACAGTATCGCCATCTGTTGGCATCTTTGCTATAATTATTCGTATTTTATAAATATATATTATATATATATTATATATATATAATAAATATATATATATATATATTTATTAATATAAATATTCGTTGTGGGTGCTGACATCTGTAGCAAGTCCCTACAGATTATTTAAGTGGATTGTCCACCAGTTTGCTACAAAATACGTCAATGGTGATGATATCCAAATACCTCGCTCAGGTCACCAGTGTCATGAACATGGATTCCATGTAGACCTGACGACAACCCGTCTATACTTCCATCAGCCACCAGCGCGCCTTCAGCTGTCTGCTGGAATCTAATCACACCCATAACGTTACCGCTGCCGCCCTGTGTAGATATCATGGCCACAGCTGATTGAGTTTCTGTTGAGGAAATGTTAAAAGTATATATAACCTTAACTTAAGGATTTATGATTGTAATAGTTATTAAGTCGAGTTATGTTGTAGAAGAGCGATGATAGGCCCATACGGAAGAGAGCTAGCGCCTCAATTTTGAGGCAGCAGTTCGATTCCTGGCCTTCGACCCCTAAGTTTTTCGGAATTTATGTACAGTTGTATTTATCATTTACTAGTTCCACGGTGAAGGTAAACATCGTGAGGAAACCTGCATTCCCGAGAAAGAAAAGAAAATACCATAAGTTCGGAGGTATGCGTAAAATTATGTGAGTTTGGGGCGAACACAAAGGACCAGCGATGGTCTCAGTGTTACAATAACGACCCTTACTTGCAATAGCCTAACCACAAATAATAATAATATGTTTTAGAGTTTCTGTCCGCATCTTCTCTACAGGGCTGCGTTCAGAACCTACGCCCCAGGTGCACCCCGAGTGCAACTTTTCGCACTAACGCCGTTCCGAGCCTCGGTGAACGGTTCCGTACCATAGAGCATGTTGAAAAAACAACCGCACCCAAAGGTCGTGAACGTAGCCCAGCGATAACACGTTCTGACGCGGTGGTAGCTTCAAAAAAAGATTTGAAGTTTAATAATTGCGCTTCAAGCTCCTATATTGAATAAATTATTTTGAGTTTGAGTTGGCCTTTTCATTCATTCAATCATTTTTCCGTCAAAACTAAAAATGCGAATAACTTTAAATTTGAACTACCAAAATAATGAAATTATTGTTTCAATCTAATTATTTTGTTATAAATCAGTTGGGGTGTATGAGGTTTTGCGTTAATTCATTAACACGTTGTATATTAGTAAGTGTTGCCATGTTCACAGATTTATCTGTATTGATACAGGGTGTTAGCACAGCATAACCATATAGTCCTTACAGTACGGCAACGGATGTACTTGCCCAGCGCAACGGCGGGGGCCTTGCGGGGAAGCGGGCGGCGGGGGTCGCATTACCAGATCTGTATGAAGGTGTCGGTATTGCCTTGCATATCTGAGCATGACAACGTGTACACGGGCGCGGCGCCGGGGGGCCGGGGGCGGCGGCATCGCCCGCCATCAAGAGCGTTGCCATACTGTGAGGCTTATAATACTGTGGTGTTAGGGTAAACATAAGGGGTTTTCTACCCATGATACTGAACAACTTTACCTAAGAAATGTATAGGAAATTCGTTTTTCTTTTCGACTTTTCATACAAAAGTTTGATCAGCTAATTGCATTTAGCATGGAAAGTCCAAAAATTGTTTTGCTAATTGTATTAGGGTTGTAAACCCTGAGGGTTGAACCTCACCTGGCAGCACGGAATCGCATATTTTCACGCTCTATCCTTTTCTGTCACTCAGGAATGTCATTAGCTAGAGCGAGAAATGTCATAGCACTGCCGGTGCGACTGCGTCGCTTTGCTGTCTTTCTCGCTCTCGCAAATGACTTTCACTAGCGACAAAACAGGATGGGGCGTCAAAAAATGCGATTCCGTGCTGCCAGATTAGGTTCAACGCAAACGAAGATTGACGGGCGGAATTATTTTCCTGATCGTACTGTACCACCAAATCCTTGCAGGACAGTTCTCCTTCCCGTTGTCTTAGCCACCATATCGATGACTACTGAACTAGGCAGTGTCGTCTCTACCATGAAGGCGCCATCTTTGAACACGGCCTGTTTAACATTTATTATAGTAGAAGTAATGCTCAGACCCGCACGACCCAAGCGACTGCGAAGCGGGAGCGGCAACCATCGCTGCCCATGAAATCTTCAGGTCAGGCCACACAGAGGCGGTTTTGCGGGAAAGCGGGCCGGAGGCGGACCTGCGGAAAGCGAATACCACCGGACTCCGCTCGGTTTTCTGTGTTTTGTTGTGTATGGTGTGGTGTGCTGGTAATGTTCGAGTTTGTATGTACCCTACCACACAGAAATACGCGCGGGTCCGGAGATATTCGCTTCCCACACGTCCGCCTCCGGCCCGCTTTCCCGTAAAACAGCCTCTGTGTGGCCTGGCTTTATGGCGTCCCGCCAAGTCGCACAAACCGACGCGACCACGATGCGGGAAGGCAGCGTCAGCGGAGCGGGAAGCGCGCGTCAAGTAGTCAGACGTGTACAATGTTACGCTCTTGTAACAAAATAAAATACAAATTTTAAATTTCAGTACATTTTGGTTCTTGTTTGTAGTTTATGGTTCTTTTTGATAGATCTGGACCGTTTTTGGTAGTTTTTCCTAGATTTTGGTTGTTTTTGGGTCTTTTGAGTAGATTTTGGAAATTTTTGGTAGCAAAAAAAACAAAACTTAAAAACTACCAAGAACTAAAAAACTAACAAAAACAAAGGAACTAGATAGGTTCTAGAAACTTCCAAAAAGTAATAAAAACTACCAAAGAGTACCAAAGTACTCTAGATGTTAAATTTAGTTAGACTCTGATGTTAAAACGATAATGACACTACCACAACAATAGTTAAAGAAGTGTTGCCAACAAATGAAGTTCGCTTCCCGCGTCGCAGTCGCGCCGGTTTGGAGGCCGAGTTTCGCGTCGTAGACGTTCCCGCTTCGCTTCCCCCTTCCCGCGTCGCAGTCGCCCGGGACTGAGTACTACTATAATGAATTTAGAATTACACTTTGTGAGGACGAAGTCTTGGGTAAACTCTAGTCTATACTATTATAAAACTGTAACAGGAAGTTTGTCTGTACATTGAAGATATTAACAAAAAAAAAGTTACGATATGGTTTTTAGGTGTCCCTGATTCCATTTCACCAATTTTTGTATTTTTTGTCTGTCTGTTTGTTTGTGTGTTTGTTTGTTTGTTTGTTTGAACGAGTATCACGCAAAAACAACTGAACCGATTTTGATGAAACTTTTTTTGTTTGATAGCTTATGATCTGACTTAAAATCTGGTATATAATTTGTGCGGACGAAGTCTTGGGTAAACTCTAGTAAGAAATAAAAGCACATACCTCCTGCACACAGTCGTGCGCTCGCAGTGCGTTCAGAGTTTTATCCAACAACTGCTGATCTGGCTTCTGACCTAAATCTACGAGCACTTCCAACTGAAAATAGAGTACTGTTTGCAAAGGTTCCTTTTTAAAAAAAATTGTTTCTAATAATTTTTTTTTCAGATAATATTTGCTTACATGCATGCCAGTCTTTGACTATTTATTATAAGGACTAGCCTTGCGGTAGCATTTCCCCTATGCCACGGTATAAGATCAATTAATCATGTGCATTTACATTCAATTTTATACCTTATCACTAAACGAGACAGCCTATAAGTGCGAAACAATAATTTTGAACATAGAACGTTTGAGGCTCACGCGAGACTACTTTTCATGAATTTTAACGTTAAAAATTAGAATCTAAAGTTATGGAAATAAAGTCCAAAGTTGCAGATTTCGTGTTACCTAGCCCCCCGCAAAAAGTGGCAGAAATGTTTGTTAGTAGAATTACATGCTTGACTAGTCCCTATATAAGGTCTAACAAAACTAGCTGAAACTATTTTAAGGGGATAATCAGACCATCAAACTAAACAACTTTCTCTATGGGAGCAATATCGAAATCGCGAAAAAAAATCAGCTGTTCCATACATTTAGGTCGAGCACATTTGTATGAAACAGCAGATTTTTTTTCGCGATTTCGATATTGGTCCCATATAGAAAGTTGTTCAGTTTGATGGTCTTATCAACCCCTTAAAATAGTTTCAGCTAGTTTTGTTAGACCTTATATAAGTAGTCAAAGACGCCAGTGCGTTTGAACGCCGAATTTATCTGGCCTAAAATTTAAATCTTGTTTATAAGAAAAGGCATATAAAAGCGCTGATCTTAAATACAGGCTGTTACAAAAATACCCCTAAAAAAGTGTGTTAAAGGGTCCCTTGTAAAGAGATGTATTATTGATAATAAAATAGTCATCATTGAAGTGCAGCTCTATTTTACGGACTGCCGGTAGTTCAAGACTATCTTATCTTATCTTGTTGTGGGGGCTGGCAAGCCAGCAACACTTCGACCCACTGGGATCTTTTGTGTTAGCCCCAATACTTTTTGTTTTCTTCACCCTTCAAATACATGGTCAATGAAGGAGGCAAAGCCATTGAGGGGAAGAAACCTAAGATCTCCCGGTTTCGGGTATCCATCTCCGAGGAGGCACATGCGTTTTACCGCCAGGACATCACAGTCACAAAGAACATGCTCCATAGTCTCTTCATCCTCTCTGCATGCTCTGCAGCTGGGATCCAGGGTGAGTTTCATTTTGTGCATCATCGTGCCTGTGGCGTAGTGCCCGGTGAGGGCTCCGATAATGGCACGAGCCTTGCTCCTACTGTTGTTCAGTATGAACCTTGAGACACGAGGTATCACCTTGCTGATAAATTTCTTAGAGTGTTGTACCTCACAATTAGGTGAACTACACTTTTTCATCATGAAGCCGAATTTATTTAGTGGAATGTGTCCACTACGAAGCCTATGTGCCATAACAACAACTTTTCTGCTGGCCTTAATTTGGGTAAACCAAGGTATGTGAGGAGGCTGACTTTGTATTGTTTTATACCAAATTCCTTTTTCTTTAGATGTTTCATCAAAATATTCTTTCCACATCTTAAAACACATATTATTCTTCTTAAAACACTTATTAAAGTTCATAGCATTAATTGTAAAATAATTGTTAAACATTTTTACATTATCTTTTATTTAAAGCAAATATTGAGTTAATTACGTATATAGGTTAATAAAGAGAACAATCGTCAAGGTCAAGGAGCTAATTATCAAATAAATAAACTGCAAATCATCACCCATCGGCATTTATTTGTTTTTGATTTGTGATAATTTCAAGTATGTATTTCTTAAATGTATTTCCTTACCTTAGACGTAAGCATTGTTGTGAAGAATGAAGCGGAAAATGAATTATAATTTCCTTTTACTCTTTTATTAGGAAAAATCGACAAGAAATACACTTTTTGTTATTTTCTAGAAGCTAAACAAATTCACGTTTTTCGCGTTTTACAACTGGACATTGACACTGACACTGACAGATAACAGGAATGCCACCTCAAAAAATCTATTAGGCGCTTTTTTATAGATTCCATTTCACGGGTAAAAAAGCGCTAGATTCCGCGCAAAATTATTATCATTTAACTATTTTAGGCCTTTAATGAGAAACAACCAGGAGAAATGGAGCAAAACAGTGGACAAGAGAAACAACGGAGAAGAGAAAGATGTAGACCGTTAAAAAGATGGGATGAAATAAAACTGACAGCTGGCCCAGTAAGGAGGAGGCCTTTGCCGAAAGGCACTCTGAGCTTAGAGATTTTATAGATTTATAATAATTACAATGAAATCTAATCTGTCAATTATATTAGAGTAGCTGCATGGAACTAAATATTAATAATTCAAATGTAATTATATAGGTTTGTTTTTGTTTTCATTTCTTTTTATTTTTTTTGCTCCTTACCTTAGATGTTAATTAATCTTGTATATTTTTAGTGTGTTAATCGACAGATGGCGCTTAAATGACAGATTTTATTGAAAAATTTTATACAGATATTATGTATGTTTTTATTGCTATATATGAGAAAATTTTATTGATGACATCGGTTGTATGGGATATTATAAGCCCTTTACCTTGAACTGAACAAAAAAAAAAGCAAGAAAAGAAGTGTATTTATAAAGCTACCTATCAAAGAAGAAAAATAAGAAAATTGCCGTTTGTAGCGTTTATAAACTGAAGTTTGCTGTACAGTCGCGAACAACTTCATTTTATCCATTAATAAAATCAAATGATTATGGTTCATGGTGTGATAGAAAGTTATTCTCTAAACTAAAACAACAACAAAATCCTATTAAGTATTATAATATATAATATTAGAAATAAAAGATTATAATATAATTATATATATATTAATAAAAGATTGAGTAGATCTACTCAATCTACTAGTTTTTATGATGCTGTAGTATTTTGCATAGAATTAAATACTTATAATTGTACTTACAAGCCTAACAGCATAAGTACCTACTTGTAATGTCTTTGTTTCTATTCTTCTTATTTAAGGTTACTTCCGTCTAGCGCGGCAATTCTGCCAATGTCAAGTGTTTATAATCTCAAGTTATTGTTTTCTAGTTAACACGTTCGCGGACAGTGACCGGCTATAGCAGTGATAACAATAAAAGTTCTATTGTGTCTCGTTCAGTGTCCGCGAAAGTGTTAAAACACAAAAGAGCTTTACAAAATTGCGGAGCCATGTGCAAGCCTAACGGACGCCAATACGCAGGCGTCCGCCCTCCGTCAGACGCAGCGCGACTCGTAATGTCTGATTACTTCTTATATATCTTCTTATATAATATCTTTCTATATGATATACGCTTTCTTTAAAGGAAGTAATTCTTGCTTAAAATGTTTCTTACCTTCAATTGTTTCTTATAACGTACCGATGGCGTTAATAGAGGTAAGCCCGGTCCACTGTGTCGATGTGGCTAAATAAGGGACTAAATAAAAAAAGGAGAAGTACCGAAGTTCGAAACAATATTTATTTTAAATTAAGTTACAGATTACAAAAAGTACAATAAGTATGAAGGTAAAGGAGGAACCGCAGTTCGATGAACATTTTATGGTCGGACTTGTTGGGAGATATCCATGGAGGGTGTTACGGAACGGCATTTCTGAAAAAAAGACATATTTTTATCCGAAGGAACCAAAATAGTACTTTTTCAGGACATGGAATTTTGAACTCTATCCAACATCCTGGCTTATTTTTCTGTGAAAGCGTTTTACATTATTAAAAAGGTACAAGGGCCCTTAATTGACACAGTCACTTGAATAAACAGCCTTATGGAACGAAAGCTTCACACAAGCGGCCGCTGTCGATGTCGGTGCACTCACGAATAGCGCGCGTTAGAAGACGTACGAACGAGCATACACTCAGCCGGGGTATTGTAGCATGAAATAACGATAGTTGTTGTACATGGTTAGTTTGTAATAACTACCAGTAGATGGCGCTCACGTCCCCTTAAGACGCAACAGCTTGAAAATTTCGTTCTCTGCGTAGTGGGCTCGGTGGCGAAATTGGATAACGCAGTTCCCCGGTTTGGAAAAGTGCGGGTTCAAGTCCCACCCGAGACAAATTTTTCAATCTTTTATTTGATTTGAAATAGCACAACATGGCTGTAACATGTTTAAAAATCAGTAATATTTTAAATTGAAATAACGATATCGCACCTTTTTCTATTCGCGCGAACGGACGAGATAAAAGGCTTGAAATAGCTAGCCTTATCAAGCACATCATATGTCTGTTCATAATTCCTATCATCTAACTAATCATGTGTGAGTGCTCTTACAGCGGCCGCTGTATAAATAACCTTTCGTTCTGTATATTTTAAATTTATGTGTAATAGTTTAAGTAAGTACAAACCTCTCTATAGTCAGCCTCGCAGATGACAGGCGTGCGCATTTCAACACGCTTCAGCGGCGCCTGCTCCATATTGTGGACCATCTTGTATGTGTCAGAGTTCTGCAGGTGGTCCAGTGACACCGGCGGCTTTTCGTATTTCAAGAAGTTTATCCTGTGGGGACATTATGTTTAGTGAATCATTGGCGGAGTTATAAATACTCTAGAAGTGTTATTTTTGAATTCAATTCGTTTCAGAAAATGGCAATATGATAATGTTTTTTTGACATTTCGTATAGGTGACAATTTGTGACCGTAGCCCTCATTCGCGTAATTTATGAAGAGTGCAATCATTTGTAGCAGTCTACGTCAGAAGTAAGTAAATGTCGACATTTCTAAATACATTTCATAATTATTATCATCGACAGGCCATATCCTAATCATACATCAATGTGTGTATAATTTCAGAATAATTAGGTACATATTTTTTATAAAAATTACCTACGTCTTGCTCTTAATTTTCAGCAGCTTAGATGTAATAGACGCTGACTGTAGGAAAATTAAATTAAATCGCATAGCATAGGCTCACGACTATAATCCCGAGGGGTTAGTCAGAGATATTCTGAAACCTCAGAACATCCACGTTTCAATATAGTACCGAAACTCTGGCCACTGTGACGGGGGGTGAGCCCGTCGTCGTTAAATCGACAAGTATATTTTGGTGAAAATTAAAAAGACATAGATTTGATGGATTTGGTGTCGTGTCACAAGATGTAAAATTAGTTTTATGATTTATTAGAGCAAGCCGTGTTTTTTAAATATGTATGATACCTATTTAATGAGTTTTGGAACGGTATTAGTAAATCACTCTTCAGTTATTTTAACTCACTTCCACCAACTTCTCATAGTTCAAGATAAAATAATCTCGAAGCTTATGGAAGTCCACTAAGTGGCAGTTCGATTCCCTGGAACGACATTTTAATAAAATAACAATCGCAAACTTACAAGCCTAAAATTAGAACAAAAATAAAACATGACAAATAAACAAAAAATAAGAATTTTCGGTTTCAGTGTTTTTCCTGTTAGTAAATTCGATAGATAAGTATAATAACATAGCAACATTTTTTTTCTGTCTGTCTGTCCGAAATGATTTCAAAAAGTAATCATAGTCACGATATATAGTGCATACAAATACTTTGCCTAGATGGGAAAATCTCCACGTGAATATTTTTTTAGAAAAAATAAGGTCATTAACATTAAGTGTTTAACTAAGATTTAAATGCAAATCAAACTCAATAAAGTACGACCGGGAAAATAATTAAACTCGGCAATCTTCGTTTGCGCACAGTCCACGACAAAACCCGAAGTCGTTTAATAATCAAAGGGTGCAACCTCGGATAGCAGCAAAAAGGGCGCGAAAACAATTAGCCAATCGGAACAAGGCATTGAAGGTGGCATATCCTGATTGGTCAATATAATTTCGCGTGCTATTAAAATTTTCAACTGCGCAGGTACATCGAGGGAACTTATAAATCTGGTACTATTGTACCTAAGTAATGACGTGCCATATACTCCACAGAACAATTATGATCGTTAAAATACATACCTATACGGCCTACAGTAAGACTTCCTATTGCCCCACGGCCAAATCTCGTTCCAGATTTCGATCTGCCACCGGAAATCATGCAACAAACAGACAAACTCACACTTAAACACAAACTAAATGCAGCTAGCTGCCGTCACTTGAAAGTGAAAACTGCGTATGTCCATGATATACAATTTTACGAGAAATATAAAAGAACGAGCGTTAACCCGCGACTTTGTCCGCACAAATTATATACCAGATTTTAATTATATCAAACAAAATAGTTTCATCAAAATCGGTCCAGTAGTTTTTGCGTGATGCTCGTCCAAACAAACAAACAAACAGACAGACAAAAAATCCAAAAATTGGTGATATGGAATCAGGGATACCTAAAAACCATATCGTAACTTTTTTTTTGTTAATATCTTCAATGTACAGACAAACTTCCTGTTACAGTTTTATAATAGTTTAGATAAACAGTCAAAAAGAGCCACAGCTTTATTAAAATTCTGTATATATTCAGACAAGTTTATACGCGACCCTTCTGCGCGGCACAAGGGTTGGGGGAGGCGAGGCAGCACGTGCGACTGCCTTTGAGTGGCGCGCGATTCTCTTCCCAGCTACATTACGACCCACCCCCGCTAACGTCTAAAGAACCTCGCCTCCCTCAACGCATGTGCCCAGCGGGACGGACTGCAGCGCACTAACTTGCCTTTTAAATATGTAACTGACTAGATTCTCAGTGATCGCTGTGAAATTCCTACTTCTACTGGACTTACGACGCTTTTACTCTCAAGCAGCGTTATGTATTCTATATTCCGGTAAAACTGACTCAAAACACAGTTGAACATAATTGATCTGCTTCAGTATCAATACTGACGTCTGATTTTTATCGAAAACCAATAATTTTCAACAGTAATTTTGAATTGAAGTTACGTTTTTAATGTTTTTAGATAAATATAATACTGGCGCTTTACAATAAATGCTATGAAAGCCTCGTGGATCTAATTATGACACTATATCAATAAAGCAAAACATTTATGAAATGACACATCTAAAAATTCTGTAAGACATCGATGGCGAAAGCAAAGTTATGAAATAGCTAAAATGATAGATAATACTATTTTTAATACACAAATAGTTGAAAAAGCAATGATAACATAATTAAACAAAAAAATTAACCACCTAGTACATACTAATGAAATTGCGACAAAGCTTTTAAATTACATAAATTGAAAAAACGATTTTTTTAATGTACGCACGGCGACACATCAAGCTATGCAAAACCAAAATAATCAGGCCGCATGTAGGTCGAGTAATGTATAACGTCGCACGGCCAGCTTATGTTGGTTTTCTATAGCTTGATGTGTCGCCGTGTGTACCTACCTGTTGTTAATATTAAGCACTACTATAAATCAATATTTTGTTTTTTATACCTCAGAGAATACATTCCATTTGGAGTACTGACAGCTAAACAAGAATACAAAGTGATCTTGGAAAAGATATAATTAAAAACAACAAAAGGTACAAAAATCGTAACTCCATTACAGTTTTTTTAAAAACAACATATAAAAGCAACAAAATGTACAACTAAACACGAAGCTAAAAAGCTTATGTACATGTTTTTTACATAGCGATATGATTTCAAAGCGAATGATGTTCCTAACTGTCGCATTTATGAAGACATGTATATTTGATTTACATCTATAGCTTTTTGCGGTTGCATTCAATATACGACTTGAGCGTTAACAAAGTTCATGCGTTAAATATGAACTGCATCTCATCATGTATCTTTTTGGAAACATTTTTTTTTAATAAGTGTTGGCTTCTAGTCGTCGATGGTAGAGACGTGTGAGTAATTTGTGCGTGACTGTACATGGAATGTCAAAAATTGCATGCGTGTGCGACAAAACTATTTTTTTTTATTGAAACTTTGTATGGAGATGACAAACCTTTCGTCGTATGGTAGGAGAACGCTTTCGTATGAACACCTAGAAATTATGAAAATGTTTTGAAATGTTTCTGGCTTGACAAAAATATGAAGCGAGTTATGAATCTAAACAAAATAAGTAGTTGCTTTGAAAATATTGAGCTGTTTATGAAAACTACTTTCTAGGTCTAAAATAAAATATTCTTTTCCAACGAGATAGTCTCAAAATAAAAGCTAGCATTAATATTTTCGTAAAAAAAATTTATGATTGAAAAAAAAAGTTTTTTTTTTAAATAATGGAAGAGAATATTATTTGGTAGAATATTTTATGTAGGTAGTTGATTTATGTATTTTTTCTTTGTTACTACATAGTAAAACAATAAAATGAGTGTTTCGCTTACATTTTTTAACAAAATACACAGTAAAAAAAAAACAAAAAATACCCTTTGACTTTTCCCTGTAATATCTCGGCCTGCGCAGTCAAAGTCTCCGCAATAAATTGCTCATTGTAAGCATCTTTCGGCTTCCTCCATTTTCGGCCTCCGGGAAGGACGAGAGGCCGAGCTTGTGGTGTGGACGGGCCGAACACCGGCTTCGGCTTGCCGACGCGTGGGGTCGGCCTCTGCTTCAGTTGGCGGGACTCTTGTTCCAGGCGCATTTGGTCCATTAGTTCCTAGGTTTATTAGTGTTAGTATGACATAACAATTTTAAGGCTATAATTATTGAAAATGAGAAGTATTGATTAAAATTTTTTTTCTACGTAAAAATTGTACGAGTGTAGGTTTTTAGTCCGGTCTTTCTTTCTTTTTATAAAATTGTAAATGAAAAAAAAACATTAAGTACTTTTTAGCTTTTTAGTTATAGGTGGTAGACAATACCTAAAAACTTAAATTGATTGTTTTTTATTCGTTAATAGTACTACTTTATACCCTACTACTACTTTACACACCTACCTACCTACCTTATTTATTCATATAAAATAAATAAATTGAAGATAAATTAAAAAAGCGCTGAGTGCGACTGTACGTACTACGCACCATTATTTCTTTGACTCAAAAAGTCCCATCCCAACTCGAAAGAGATCGGAAGGGGAAAAATAATTTATTAGAAAATATCGAATTGCAATCTTTTTCAATATAACTGATATAAATGACATATATTCATGAAAAAAATTCCGTTTTAAAAAAACGTTTTATTCTTAATTTAGTTTTAGTAGCAACTTTATAAATTTTTTCGACGCTTTTCAGGCAATAGTAAATTAGAACACAAGAGTTAACTCTTTGTAGGCCATCATTTATTATAATTTTGTCTTATTAGATTACAAAAAAAAACGTATGAATTGTATTCCCTATAGATAGAAGTTTTATATTCCTCGTATATTAAATTATTTTGTCAAACAGAGTTCGTTTAGAACATAATGGACGCTGAATCTCGACATTTTTGCCAAAAAATGGCTTACTTTGGATTTTTTTTTGAGGCGCTTGAATCGCCTCAAAAAAATTATTTATTGAATAATTACATTTAAAAAAAAATATTTATTGAATAATTACAATTACAGCATTTATTGAAATTTTACAACTCCAATAAACAATTAAAATATGTAGGTATCATTTGAAAATTTTGAAATTTTGTAGAATTGAATGGAACTATGTAAATTTGAGCGTCAAAGATGCACCGCCGACAGTTTTTAGTGAAAACCAGGTTCATAAAATATTTATTGTGAATTCTAGGAAACGAAAACGCAAAAAGTGCTACTCCAATAAACAAAAAGGAGAACGGATCTATCGTTAATCATAAACAAATAATTGTAGAACCTTACTGGTGCTGAGAATTACTGCTTCAAAAATCTCAAATTTACGCAAATTATGTCAAAGGCCTCTTGGTCTCAAAGGTATTGCAATTTTAATTCATATTTTATTTGCCACCATAATAGAAAAAGCGGACTGAGCATTCAATAAGTAAGTATCTGAAAATACTTTAATTATACCTATATATCTATCTCTTTCTAACTAGGGTGCAGCTATCACTATTTCAAAAACCTACCTTCTTCTGTTTCTCGACCTTCCTCTGCTCTTCAATCATAGCCTCTTCTTCCTTCTTCATTCTCTCCAACTCTTCTGCCGTCACGGTCGGCTTCACTTCTTCCTTCCTTTCTCTTACTTCTTCCTGCCTTCCTCTAACTTCTTCCTTCTCTTCCTCTATGCCATTCAGTTGATGTACTTCTTCTCGAGGAGTCTCTTCTATAGCTTCTTCTACCGTGGTATAGTTGTTTTGGGTTACTGCGGATGGGATAAAGAAATTGATAATGGACCCAGAACCAGGTCCATGTTTTGAACCCGTACAATTATTCTACTACCAGAGTTTACCTACGACTTCGTCCGCAGAAATTATATACCAGACGAGCGTTAACCCGCGACTTCGTCCGCACAAATTATATACCAGATTTTAAGTCAGATCATAAGCTATCAAACAAAAAAATTCATCAAAATCGGTTCAGTAGTTTTTGCGTGATACTCGTTCAAACAAACTAACACACAAACAAACAGACAGACAAAAAATCCAAAAATTAGTGAAATGGAATCAGGGACACCTAAAAACCATATCGTAACTTTTTTTTTGTTAATATCTTCAATGTACAGACAAACTTCCTGTTACAGTTTTATAATAGTATAGATTTTAAGTCAGATCATAAGCTATCAAAAAACAAAGTTACATCAAAATCGGCTCAGTAGTTTTCGCGTGATGCTCGATCAAACAAACAAACTCTTTTTTTTTAAATTTACCGTTTTATAATAGTACCCGTTAACCCGCGACTTCGGCCGCACATATTATATACCAGATTTTAAGTCAGATAATAAGCTATCAAACAAAAAAAGTTTCATCAAAATCGGTTCAGTAGTTTTCGCGGGATGCTCGATCAAACAAACAAACATACAAACAAACAAACAGACCGACAAAAAATCCAAAAATTGGTGATATGGAATCAGGGATACCTAAAAACCATATCGTAACTTTTTTTTGTTAATATCTTCAATGTACAGACACACACAGTTTTATAATAGTTTAGATACAGGATGTAAAATTAAATGCGTTTTTCGCGATTTAGATATTGGTCCTATAGAAAAACTTGTTCAGTTTCTAGAAATAGTTTCAACTAATATTGTTGTTGGCGTCCGGGACATCGTTCGCGCAGATCACTGAAATATAATGTACTTAGGTACTTGAAAACTTTAAATATGTACTCATAACTTTTGATTGAGTGAACCGATTGCGATGAAATAAACATTAAAAGGTTAATCAAAACTACGTGCTTTGATTTTATGATAATCACATCTTGATCGGTTATGTAGTTTATAAGTGCAAGCACAAAAAAACGGATCAAAGGAAGTAGGGAATACTTTTATTGTTTTTCTAAAGTAGGTAGTTTCCATTACTTTCTACGCATTCACGCATTCGATGGAACAGCTGAGAGAAGCAGTGGACTCAGTCTTTTTTGAAGGCTCTTGCACCGCCATTTCGAACGCAATCACTGCATCTTTAGGGCTTGTGGAGCAGATACCTCTAATTTTGATTTTCCTAATTTATGCTAACCAACTTACCATCTTGGGCAGCCTCATCCTCATTCATCTCAGTTATTGTTTCCGTATGTGTCATCGTTTGCGATGACTCCTGTAAATTATAAACTCTTGTAAGTTTGTAGATTCTGCTGTTTCATTTGTTCGGATTGGTGTTGATTATGCTGGGCCACTGACGTCGTTAGACCAGACGTTCAATGCGGGGCCCTTTCTACATCCTACAAAATGCGAATCAATGCCTATCTAGCTAAGTAGTTTAATCAGAATGTGTTCATAAACTTAACAATTTAACCAAAAGTTGGAGCGAGTGAACCGATTTTGAAACTTGACAGCATCACAGTGGCCAAAGCTGTGTATCGACATTGCTGTTTCAACTGCAGCTGAGCACCCAAATGGTTCCTTCCTTAGCAAGAACTTAAGCGAGCTCGATATTTCATCACCCTGCGACCTTTACCAATCTAGACATATGAGTTTCGGAGCCCGATTATTTCCTTCTGAGAAACTCTAGAGTAGGATTTTTTTAACAGGGGACTTGCCTTCAGCCCTCCTGAGTGCAAGGCTGCCGAGAGGCATAGCTACGCCACAGAGTTGGACTACATGCTCCCCGCTCCTGGCCGATGCCAGATGCCTAAGATGTAGATATTGCCTGGAGGGATCAGTCACCTCAATAGGCACCTACTAGTAGAAAATCTACACTTCCTGACTATTTTTGTAGCAAAGCAGCGACAGTCCAGTCATAGTCAAAATCGAGTAAGTAGTTACGTGTTTGCATCTTATATATCTTTAACTTTAACTGCCTCCGTGTTCTAATGGATAGGGCTTTTGATACGGAGGTCGTAGGTTCGATTTCCACGGCGGGCACCTAGTGAAATGTCATCATTTTTCCCCAGTTGCATTACCTGATTGTCTGAAATGAAAGAAGATTCCGTGCTTCGGATGGCACGTTAAGCCGTCGGTCTCGGCTATACTACCTCTGGTGGTAGTAGTCGTTACATTAAAATACCACGTCAGATGCCGTAAGGTGGTTTGATACGAGGGCTGGCTGCCCACACGATTAGAAGAATCTTAAGATCTTACCATCAGGCTAAGCTGCTTGGTCACAAGCTCCAAGGACTGCTGGATGACGCATGGCAACTGCGCCAAAGCGGCGAGCTGCGCACGCATCTGAGCTAGCTGCTGTTCGAGCGGCGCGTTGGGGTCTGGTGGAAAAATTAGACTGATAAGAAACAGAAATGTTACTCCAAACCTTTCGATAAAAAATTAGACACAATGATCGCTCCAAAAATGGCAGATTCATGTAGAAAATATAAAGATCTAAAAATGCTATGAAACACATTTTTTTAAGACCAATAATAATTAATGAGTTATTTTATTTATTTATTTCCTTTTTGGAGAATTTACAGCTAAATAACAGTTTTGTGACGAACACAAATAGATAGTCGGATGCTGACAACAAGTTCCCACTTATAAAAATGTTAATCAGATAATTTAAAAATTTGGTGCGAATTCTTCTAATTTTTGAATTTGATTTCCTTGGAGTAGAAAGCACTAAGGGATACATCTTAAATACATTATCGATTATGTATCGATATAATCCGAAACTTATACAATAGCCTATTCGTTCTAGAGCGAGCTCGAACCATCTCTTGCATACACACATTCAACTAGAATCACTTATTTAGTACTCACCAACCATATTCTGAACACTCATCATCAATTGTTCAGCCACCTTGCTCTGATCCATGTCTTCTACAATATTCTCTTCTACTATCTTCTCTGTCTCTTCTATTACTGCTTCTAGATCTAACTCTACTTCTTCGATCTCCTCCTGTTTTTCTTCTTGAGGTGGTTCTTCTATTGGTTTTGGCGGTGGTAGAGGAATACCTGGTAATGGAAATAATGCTTTTAATTGTCCATAAATGTGGCATAAGCTTATACTCTATATGCTTACTTGTCGACTGCACCACATGAACTGAGCTAAAAAATTATGACAAATTCAACCGTTGAAGTTAGTGATACAGGCCAGAAATCGAATTGAGTCGCAAGCCCTTTTTTATACTTTACACCAATAACCTTTATTAGTAGTTACGCAAGCGCACCAGCCAAAAACGGGACGCACTCTAGGCTGGACTAACAGTTTGCGAACAGGCGAGGAGTCTTCTACCAAGGGTGAACCCTCGCCTCACCAGGAGCCTCTTGCGTCTCAGGAGAGCTCAATTACGCCTAGTTACTGGAGCCCTGACTGGTCACGGTCCTTTTAACAAACATCTGTTCAATATTGGTGTTACTAACAGTCCTTTATGCAGGGTGTGCATGGAGGTTGAAGAAACGGCTGCGCACGTGCTGGTGGAATGCAACGGGCTAGCACACTATCGGGCACAATACCTTGGATCACCGGGGTCTCTTCCAGAAGTCTTCGGCAGCATTAACAAGCTGGTGGGCTTCCTGGAGGAGTTGGGGTGGCAGGAGTAGTCATTTCCACCTAACGCAAAATATAGTCGTCGAGTTGCGGAAAATGAGCCCGCTCAACCAAATACCCTTTATTGAACACTTACCAGAATCCTCAAGGTCTGGAACCTCGCTCTCCGGCAGCGGATCAACAGCTTCAAACACCTCCGGGGGCTCCTCGGGTACCAATATAGGGTCCTCAGGCTCGACTGGGGGAGGAGTAGGTTCTCTCAATGCTCGTTCCTCCCACGGCAGCAGTCCGGTCTCAAAGTCCTGCGGGATGATGGTGAAGATGGCTTGTTTACAATTATGAGTGAAATGATGTGAATGTGATTATGTTTTGTGGTGAATTGTAGTCATGATTAATGAACGTTTTGTGTTAAATCATAATCATGATTAATGAGCGTATTGTGGTAAATCATTGGTAAATCATAATCATGATTAATAAACGTGTAACGTAAATAGTAATCATGATCATCAATAAGCATAAATATGGTGATGTGTGTGATTGACGTGTTGACAACCGGTGTGATGGATTAATAAAAATCTGATGGTTTGTCAAATCTATAAAAAAAACTTTAAAAACTATTCGCTGGTTTTTGTAGGTATATTATCATTTTATTCATAACGAGCGTTAACCCGCGACTTCGTCCGCACAAATTATATACCAGATTTTAAGTCAGATCACAAGCTACCAAACAAAAAAAGTTCAAATCAAAATCGGTTCAGTAGTTTTTGCGTGATACTCGTTCAAACAAACAAACACCCAAACAAACAGACAGACAAAAAATCCAAAAATTGGTGATATGGAATCAGGGATACCTAAAAACCATATCGTAACTTATTTTTTCACACTTCTGTTACAGCTTTATAATAGTATAGATAGATAGACATCATCATCAGCGATTCATACATTTTTGGTCCAAATTTGAAAGAGCCGGCCAAAAAAAAACTAATGCTATATTTTGATAGAATTGCATTTATGGCATGAAAGCTTTATTTCGTCATAAAAGGCAGATGTTTTAAGCCTTCATAAAACAAAGCAAAATAGCCCTGCTGTCATACTAAAAAAATGCTGCGACGGACTAGTTCTAACAGAATATAGCCTTAGCTAATTTCATCGAAAATGTACGAAAAGGTAGATTTTTCGAACACAAATAAAACCAAGGACAATGGACCTACTGCTTTGGTGCCATAATGCCCATAATATAAACACATACAATTATAATAATGTTTTACTATCCGTTATGCGATTATTATTTAATTTATTTTGTTGTAGATATCTATATACTATTATAAAACTGTAACAGGAAGTTTGTCTGTACATTGAAGATATTAACAAAAAAAAAGTTACGATATGGTTTTTAGGTGTCCCTGATTCCATTTCACCAATTTTTGGATTTTTTGTCTGTCTGTTTGTTTGTTTGTTTGAACGAGTATCACGCAAAAACTACTGAACCGATTTTGATGAAACTTTTTTTGTTTGATAGCTTATTATCTGACTTAAAATCTGGTATATAATTTGTGCGGACGAAGTCGCGGGTTAACGCTCGTACTATTATAAAACTGTAACAGGAAGTTTGTCTGTACATTCAAGATATTAACAAAAAAAAAGTTACGATATGGTTTTTAGGTGTCCCTGATTCCATTTCACCAATTTTTGGATTTTTTGTCTGTCTGTTTGTTTGTGTGTTTGTTTGAACGAGTATCACGCAAAAACTACTGAACCGATTTTGATGAAACTTTTTTTGTTTGATAGCTTATTATCTGACTTAAAATCTGGTATATAATTTGTGCGGACGAAGTCGCGGGTTAACGCTCGTACTATTATAAAACTGTAACAGGAAGTTTGTCTGTACATTCAAGATATTAACAAAAAAAAAGTTACGATATGGTTTTTAGGTGTCCCTGATTCCATTTCACCAATTTTTGGATTTTTTGTCTGTCTGTTTGTTTGTGTGTTTGTTTGAACGAGTATCACGCAAAAACTACTGAACCGATTTTGATGAAACTTTTTTTGTTTGATAGCTTATTATCTGACTTAAAATCTGGTATATAATTTGCGCGGACGAAGTCGCGGGTTAACGCTTGTTGTTTAATAAATTATTAAAAATTTATTATACTAAAAAAAACAAATAAATAAACATTACTGACATAACGCACGCTCGGTGCAACAATGACATACTTAAGTAGTACCTACTTACTTCATATTTTTTATTTGGTTTGTTCATGAAGCAATGGTAGCTTACATTCGAGTATTGTATGACGTACAAAACTAAGTCCTACTTATTTATAACGAGCGTTAACCCGCGACTTTGTACGCACAAATTATATACCAGATTTTAAGTCAAATAACAAGCTATCAAACAAAAAAAGTTTCATCAAAATCGGTACAGTAGTTTTTGCGTGATGCTCGTTCAAACAAACAGACAGACAAAAAATCCAAAAATTAGTTGTATGGAATCAGGGATACGTAAAAACCATATCGTAACTTTTGTTTTGTTAATATATTCAATGTACAGACAAACTTCAATCAATCAATCAATTATACTTTATTTGACACCAAAAAAAAACAGAGTATACAGAGAGCAAACAATCAGGAAATACATAAGGCACAAAAACAGGCGGTCTTATCGCTAAAAAGCGATTTCTTCCACACAACCTTCCTGTTACAGTTTTATAATAGTTTAGATGCATTTGCGTCGTTGTTGCAGCGGATGTTCGACTATAATTATGTTAAATTAAGTGTTAATGATATGAAGATTGTCATGGATTAGCACAGTCATTATACGGTTTGAGCCGGTATTAATTTTTTCGGTATTATTGAAGAGCCAATTTGACCCTAGAAAAGTATCAAAATTAAAAAAAAATCACTTCAGCAATAGCCCCAAATTTTAAATTTAGCTATTATCTCGTTCTATATTAAAATCTGATGGTAAATTTTTTTTGCTCATATTTAAGGCTTTACCATTATACTACATACATGGTGTGAATATTTTTGACTTAGAAGGTTTTGAAAAATACATTCGTATTTTCTAATAAATACCTCATTTTTTAAACTTCAATTCCTATTTTATTGCTCAAAAATAATTTATATTGTTAAATCTAAGTCAATTGGTATTTAATATTATTAATTTAAAAGCCTTCTGGGACACACAATTTTGATTTCTATGTTGCGTAGCGAATTTTTTTTTAATATGTTTTAAGACAGTTTTTTTTGTCACTAAATGTTGCCGGCTACAGTTTAAAAGTCCAATTAATAATTACTTCCTACCCCGCCTAACAAAACTCCGTAAAATGACTGGGCTAGGATAAGTATAAAGCTTTGTTAGTTTTTTTAAATCTCACCTGTTCAATGGATGGATTATGGGTCAAAATATTATTATTACCTACACCTATTGGCGTTTAAGATGGCAGACAACTAATAAACCGCTACTTGAAGAGAAGACCTTGTCGGACCATGAAATTAATTAAGTATACCTAATTTCCTCGAGAATTACCTAACATAAACGACATTACAAACAAACACATTCTGTTTTCAAATGTTTCATTAAGTACTTCGTCGATTCGATCTAAAGAAAATTTATGAATATTATTACTTACTTTTAATTTGACATGTTTTTTTAACCGTCTATAAATGCAGTCCGAAAAAAAGAAAAGAGAGAGTAAATCCGAGCTCCGGGTGTACCCATGGTGTACTTAAATCTTACGAATAAATAATTTTCATTTCATTTCGTCCGTTTTCTTTTATTTGAAGATAAACGTCATTATATTGGTTTACCTACTTGTAAACAAGGTAACCCTCAGAGGTTTCAAAATAAAAATCTTGGTTTTAAAAACCATAGTTGTTTTTTGTCAAGAACGAAAATGTCAGTAACGGTCTACCGGTTGTCTGCATAAATTTGGGATTCAATCAAATAGAAATCAATGTCCAAACATTAATAATTTACTTTATTACGTTTAACACAACATTCCTAACTAACATAGCAATTTAAAAATTATTTTTAATATCATTCAATCACAATTTTTTAACGAACTATTTAAAAAGTTAAACAATATCTAAGAGTTAGTTTACCTCGGGCTTATAATCGGGAGCAACTTTAGGTTTTGGCTGTTTAACTATTTTAACTTTGTACGCCTCCTGAAATAAACAGAAAAAATTTATCATGATAAAAAACTACTTAGATCTACATAGATTTTGGAGTGTTGATTGAGTAGGTCAAACCATAGAGATCTAGAGAGATGCCTGATGATTGATGATTTTTTTTTTTTAGCTGACATTGTCACACAAATTATCTAGTCACATTTAAAGTACCTGGACTTGTATTATTATGTATTATCTGGACTAGACAACGATATAGAATACATATATAGATACAAACATCCATGACTCGGGTACAAATATTCACCACCAGTACAACGCGATAGAAAGTGTTTTGTAAGCTTGAATGTGCTCATTATCCATTGCGGTATCGGAACTCAACGTCCGAATAATCTTTAGTACTACGCAAGCATTGTAAACTATTTATACATAATATCTCGACTGGCTTTCAACCTCATAATATATTGAGTCATTACTGTCGCAAGCAATGTGTTCCGTTTTTGCGCATATTGCTGCGACACTGGCCCCGCCCCCTTTTCACATCTCCCTTTAGTTTTTGTGATCATAAACTAATGTGCACCTTATCATAGTTTTGTACCATCTCCATAATCAGTAAAACGCTCGGAACATCTGATTTCAAATTGCTATTTATACTAGAACTAGATAAACGTATATAGTAACAGATCCAGCACGAAACAAATTTCGTTAGTACCTATCAAGCTGTTTGGTAAAAGGACATTATAGACTAAAAGATAAGTGTACTTTTTGCAACCATCAGCAGCAAGGCTGATTCAGTGTTTATGGGTTGTAGAGCATCTCTGTGATGGGGATGGACTAGGTCTGCCTGCATAACTTCAGTCGGTTTAGGAGTTACAGACGTTTAAAGGTCAGTAAAAAATTAACGATCAGCTGCAAGGCTGATTGTATGATATTATTGTAGTCTGCTCTGTAGCTATATGAACAGTACAAAAACTGACATGCACTGCCAGTCGGTTTAGGAGATACAGCCGTTCAAAGGTCGGACCTTCGGACGGCTCAAAATTGAAGCATGCAGGTTTCCTCACGATGGTTTCCTTCACCGAAAATAAATTCCAAAACAACTCATTGGTACGACTTGACCTGGACGGGGATCGAACCGCCGCCTGATGCACGGCAGGCATGTTTACTCGCCACTAGACCACCACAGCTTTTACAGCCTTAAAAAATGTACTTAATAGGTACAGTATAGAATCTTCTACTTCTCTGTCTACCGGGTAAAGTAAATAAATCCCGACCCAGCCTCTGATCGTTACAATCTACCGTTCCAACAAATCAACAATATCATGTTACATTAAAAAAATGTTCCATTAAAATCAGGAGGGTAAAAACACGCTTCGCCGTGGACACCCTAGGTTGCTGGGGTCCTGAGGGAAAAATGTTCCTCAAATGCCTCACAAAGCGCCTATTCGAGGCTACAGGCGACTGGAGGGCTGGCAGCTATTTTGCGCAAAGGATCAGCCTTGCGATCCAAAGAGGCAACGCTGCCAGCCTCCTAGGCACTCTGCCCCGAGTAGGGGCTTTAGAGGACATTTTTTACCTTTAAGTAGCCTAGGTGTTTTTTTTCTGTTTGTTTTGTTTTTTCTATCCGTTGTTCGCTTTTTAGTCTAGTTATACTTTAGTTTTAGGATATTTTAGTTTTATCAATTGTAGTGATTAAATATTATATTTGAATTATAAGTATAATTTATAGATAATAGTTGAATTTACATTTGATATTTAATTGGTAACTATAAAAAATTTTGATTTGAAAAAAAAACACGCTTAATTAATGTTTCCTCACGATGTCTGACTTCACGGCAGACCCAGAGTTGCGTCTTAAATCGTAGCTATATAATTTCTTAAAAACTCATTGAGTACGAGTCAACCTCAGTTTGGATTGAATCGTAAGTCACTTGAGCTCCACAGCAGCATAAAATTTAAAACCCAAAAACAGAAATACACACAAATAAAAATAAAAATTGTACCAACCACTACCACACACAACGACACAACATATAATACTGAAATTCAAATTAACACCGTAACAATAAGATGCCAATAAAATTGCCTTGTTTGTTATTTGAATCAATGCCAAGGTTGACTATTGTCATTTGTGACACGGCATAGTTACCAAGACATCAGTCAATACGGAAGGTATCTTATTAATAGATGCAATAGTGATATTCTTAGCCAAATTAAGGGCCAATGGGAAGCTCATTTACGGTTATTGGCAAGTAATAAATAACTATTGAGAACATTAAATGAATGTTTATCCAACTTTATACGTCTCATTTCTACTAGAACATTGTCACAATATGAAAAAAAAGTAAACAAATCAAGAAATACGTATTTAGTAAATGTATTTCTATCCTTCGGTTAAATAGTTAGGTATAACACTGTCACAAATTAAAAATGAAAAATATAATGAAGTTGAAATAAGTATTGAGAAAATTGAGCTCTATAACTTTCTGTTAAGTAGGTAGGTATAACACAACACAACACGCAGCTTAACTAAAAAAGTAAAAAAAAAATTAAGTAAAAAATACGTACCTATTAGCTATTTAGAAAACTAAACCCAAACATTGTGTCGACGAAAGTCAAAATTAGAACAAAGTAATTTCTCGAAAGAGCCGTGGTGGTCCAGTGGCGAGTAACCTTGCCTGCCGTGCAAGAGGCCGATCCCCGTCTGGGCCGACTCGTAACAATGAGTTTTTCGGAATTTATGTACGATTTGTAACACCACTGGTTTTTTCGATGAAGGAAAATATCTTGAGGAATCCCGCATGCTTCAATTTCGAGGCATGTATTTCGGTACTACTAGTGAAACGTGGATGTTCTAACGTTTCAGAATATCTCTGACTACCCCCTCGGGGAATATAGTCGTGAGCATATGCTATGCTAATTTCTCGAAAAGTAGGAACTAATTTTAAGTTATGTTATGACAGTGTTGTAAAGAAGGTGAAAATGCAACAACGTTCTCTCTTAGATGTTTTTGACTACATCGTCAGTAACATACGCAGATTATAGTACATTATGGTACAAGTGTGTAATGTTGGTGATTACCGCTGAGGCGCCATTGAGACTTTGAGGGGAACATTGAGGGTCTTAAGAGAGCCGAGGACGGTAATCATCAATACACACGTGTATCATACGACGTTTTTCAACACACTTGTGAAGAAAATAAATAATAAAAATCATTTTATATTGATCTTTTTTGTATCGAAACTTTTTTAAGAACAAAGCAACTCAAGAACTCAACCAAGAAGTTTAGATACCTACTATAAAAAACCTATAACTTCCTTGTGAATAATAGTAATGAAAAAGTCACAGTTTGATTATAGGTGTCATTATGTGCCTAATTGCTGTGAAATAAGGGCCATTTTATGAGCAAGTGTGTTGACAATTATATTATATCCTTTTATTATTTAATATATTTAAGTGCATAATGTGGGTCTGTACACCAGGAACAGAGAAGCTCCTGTCGCCCCTACCTTCCTAATTATTATTGTGTAGGAACGGGAAACCGATCCGATCAGAGGGTGGGTAAAACGTAGTGACTTCTGTCTTAGTATTGGTCCATCGCGCTGACAGTAAACACGTCAATTTGGACAAACATGAGACTGCATCGCGTAAGCATTGGTTATTAGTATTATACTCTCAGCCCCAATTATGCCCTCGCCTTCGGCTCGGGCTGCAATCTAGCTTGATATGACCAACTTATTATTATAATGCACTATTAATCCTCACCTTTGATTCTTCTTCAGCATCCACCCACCCATGATACCCAGACTTCACCTTCGGCACCGGCCGCTCTGGCTTCTGCAAAAACACCGTCCAGTTCCTCTCTTCTTTCTTCTTTTTCTCCTCTCTTGTCCTCTTCAGTTCATCGTTCAAAGCCTTCAATACTTCAGAGTCTCTCAATGAATCTAGTACTGGTTTTATTTTGTTGAAGTCGACGCTGGAATCATCGTCATTGGCACGATGCATATGTGACGTTATTACTCTTGAAAGCCTGCGTTTTTCAACCATTGTTTTTGTTGTGTTGGGGAAAGAAAAGAGTATTTTTTGTTAGTGTTTTGTTTAATTAACGGTCTATTTCTATGTTCGCAAATTTTCTTCAATAGCTAAAGTGGGTATTTTCAAAACTATTTAAAAAAAAAAACAAAGATGTTAAATGTTCCCTAACGTAAAATCTAGAAACTCATCAGCATTTCACAATGGAAAGTATTTTTAAATGAAAAAATGTCGTATAGAACAACATTAAATTTTTTTTAATTTCGTTTTTCTTTTTGATGCGTGAATTATTTAATCTTTAAGACTTTTAGTATCCTAGATGTTTTAAACTTATCATAACATACCACTATCCAAAAGAAATTGCAATGATGTAGCTGACGCGAAAATGACTGAATGTTCTGAAAATTCTGAGAACACATTTAATGGAAAGTGTAATAAAACATGATAATATTGTAAAGTCGTTGAAGAAGTGAATGCTTTGAAAACAAACAAGTAGTGATATAGGTTTATAATGATTATACTATTAGTGATACACTTACTTACGTAAATGATTTGAGAATCGTGATATTATTTAATGTACATTATGTTGATTTGTAAATATGTATTATGAAAATAATGTAATGTATTAAAATGTCCAAATGGTTGAAAATGCAGCATCATACAATAATACATAATCATAGCCCAGTCATTTTACGGAGTTTTGTTAGGCAGGGTAAGGGAGTAATTACTAATCGGACATTTAAACTGTAACCGGAACCATTAAGTGACAAAAGGACTATCTTAAAGCATATTTAAAAAAATCGCTACGCAACATAGAAATCAAAATTATGGGTCCTAGAAGGATTTTAAATTATTAATATTAATACCGATGCACTCATTTGACTTAGATTTAACAATATAAATTATTTTTGAGCAATAAAATAGGCAATGAAATTTTAAAAATGGGGAATTTATTAGAAAATACGAATGTATTTTTCAAAACCTTCTAAGTATACAAGAATATTCACACCATGTTTGTAGTATGTATGTATAATGGAAAGCCTTAAATATGTGCAAAAAAAATTTACCATCAGGTTTTTTTAGAAGGAGATAATAGGAATAAATTTTAAAATTGGAACTGATGCTGACTTGATTTTTTTTTAATTTTGGTACATTTGAGGCTCAAATTGGCTCTTGAATATTATAACGAAAAAAAAAATCAATTACTAATTAATCCCGGCTCAAACTGTGAAATGACTGGGCTAATCATACAAATGCAATGATAAAACAATTATTTCAATGTTCAGTTCAAGGTCATTTCGATGGCGAACTAAGTTCTATTACATTTTATTTCTACTCACCCCATAACGTGAGCCTCTCTCAGCATTTCAGATTCGCCTGATATCAGCTCAGCTATTTTATCTTCTGGTATTCCTGGTTTGCCCAATTCCTCTGGAAATTTTAGAAAATGTTTTTTATTGGGAGAGGTAGATACAATAGAACGCCACATGCTTACAATCCAAATATACCTCTCTCACTTCCTCCACATTCATAGTCATTATAATTTATTGCTTCAATTTGTCATCAAGTCATCATACATGCACTAGGTACCTTTATTTTCCGGCATAGACCCACCACACATTCCCACCGCTGTAGTCCTATAAGCCAGGATCAACAGCGGCGACCATTCACAACACTCGACAATGAAGTCCAGCGAGCCCGGGGGATGACTCTAACGAGCCCGGGGGATGACTTTTATCTGTCTTGGAACCCGCAATGAATTAATCAAAGAAGATAGGAGGAGTAGGAAAACGAAATATCAGACTTCCCTCCATTGCAAACGGGAGACAGCAATAAGAAAGAAAAAACATGGCTAATAGAGAGCCAATTCCGGAGATCATTTATGGCAGTGTTGAAGACACTACCGCAAAAGCACCAAAAATACAAAATAAAACAATAGGAACCTAACATTGTACTAGGTACCTTATCAACATATCTATCTACCTATACATCCTTTTCTGACCCTTTTTAAGCACATTACAAATTTGATCAGTGTACGTAGTTACGTACATCTAGTCGTGATCTTCCAGTAAGTATTTTTTTTATTTTTTATACAATTATTTAATCACTTACTTGCCACTTCATCGTCCACCACAGATTCTTCCAAACCATCCACGATACCTTGATGAGTTCCCAAAATTTCTCCCGTCTCTGTCTTATACATATCTCTTTTCTGTTTTTGTTCCTGCAATAATATTATTATAAATTATAATTATGCTAGTAAATTATCGGGGCCGAATCGAAGCTGAATGCATGAACTTTGCTATGAAATCGCATCCAAAACCATTTATACAAAAATTATTTTAGAAGTCGTTAACAAATTACAAAAACCTACTGTCCAAACATATTCATAGGTTGTATTTTGCTAAAAAATTCGTGATGATAATAATATCATATACCTAAGTACTATATTTTACTACTTTAGACTATATATTATAGTCAGTCAGTGAGTGGGTATGTATAGGTGTATCACAGGTAATAATGCTTAGGTACCTATATTTTATTAATCTATAGAAGATTTGTTTTATTTTGAGATTCTCTTACCTCCTGAAATGCGGCAGCGAGACTGAACAATTATATGCGCATATAAAATCATTGTCAATAACATATAGATACATTATGTATTTGTAATGTACCTATAAAATATACCTATACATAGATAGTAGATATACATAGAGCTGTCTGCAGAAAGCAGTCAATGTTATGCCAAGTTGTTAATATCAATTAAAATCACGGCCAAGTCAGAAACCGTCAATCAATACCGCTCGATAGCATAGTTGGTAGTCAAGATGCCAAAGAGGCTTAGGGTCAAGGATTGAGTAACGCAAGGGGCAATACTTGTGTAAGAATAGGGATCTTTCGTGAGTATATAAATTATGATTATATAAACTATACGTAAAGAGAGGAAATGTTACTCCCTCTCCCGGTGGCACCATAGTGCAAACTTGGTCGCGGCAATGCTGCTATCGTTATGGGCACCTTTGTATTTGTACCTCACATTCTCTGCTGACGACTCACGTCGTAGGTCCGCAATGACGATGCTCGGTATGCTAACAACCCACCAAGCGGTACGGCTTATAACGCATTGCCAAGTGACAGAGCGAAGTGGGATCGATAAGGGGCGGGTTATTTGTACAAGTTTGTGTTTATTATTAGTTTGTACATCAACCTAATTAAAAATATGTTTAAATAACGATGAAACATCCGAATATCGTAGCCAAACGTATTTATAACGCAGTTGTTTCCGGATAGATCCTTTAAATGGCGACGTAGAATTCGTTAATCCTTCTAAAGTGGCTTAGAAAATATCAGAAAGTAAAATGACTAATAACTTGTCCAAGACGCCGGTGGCGTTACGTCGCAATATACCTAACAATTATAGTATTCAGCTTTTGACTTCAATCCAGCACATTGACCTATCACAATAATTTAAGCCAATATGTAGATCATGGGCGTGAGCATAATTTATGTGTATGTATCTGTACAATAATTTAACTTACCTTGTTCGAAGTATTATAAACTGAACGGAGATTGCGGTGGATATTTTGTATTTCTTCAACGTCAAATTGTACTGGTCTGTAACCTTCCATTGGATCTTTTTTCTCTGTTTCTCTATCAGGCGTTAAAAGATGAGATATATCTGGGATTTCTACTTTTGGTTCATCAACTAAAATTACCTGTGCAGGTGTCGATTCAAAATCGTCCTTTAAGACTTCGATTTCAAGCTTTTTTATTTCTTCATTTACTTTCTCAATTGTATTTTCGTTATTTAATTCTAAATCATGATCGATTACAGCTTTTCTTACTTCTGAATATCCGTTTTCGTCGATGTTATTAGTAATGTTTTCGATTTTAGATTCGGCCGCTTCAACATTGTTAATTTCAGTCTCGATTTTAGTCTTCTCCATGTTGTGCTCTTCAAATTTATCAGTATTGAAGATTTTAGTTTCTATAATTTTCGCGTAGCCATTATAAATAACTCCGTTATTTTCTGAAGTTTGTTTCTTAGTTTCAATGCCGACTTCTTCCTTGTACTCTTCTATGCTTTTTATTGTTTGATCGATGGCTGAGGCTAGGAGTGATGACTTTCTTTCTATTTCTAGTATTTCTTCCTGCTCGACAGATTGTGTTTGTTAATTTTAACGGCAAATAAAATGGGCATATTTTTTATGAAGTATGCAGTATGTTACAATGCCTTTTTAATTAGTATCAAATGGCTCTCTCTTGCTTTTGTGTGGATATAGATAGCCTTTATGACGTTTAGCGTTTAGATACGCTCATCGACGGCTATAGATGTTATGTCAATACAAAAAGCACGTGTATCATGAGTAATAATTTGCATCCTACCGCATGGACATTGCAAATGTAGTCGTTTAAAATAGTGTTTTGTGGACAATGGACAAAACTTCGTTTGCAGTAGATGAGTGAATATTAAAAATCCGTATAATTACTTACCACTGTCAAGTATGAAAATTGTTAAACATTATTGAATGGATCAGAACTGCTGGTGTCTTTATTGATAGACTTATTTTAATACCCTGATTTGTTACTGATAAAAATATTGTGTCCACTTTCACTCTTAGTTGTTACTTTAATTTTAATTTATTTGCCAATTTCATCCCATTGCTGTGCAGAGGCCACAATAATCTCAATCATCTCTATTCTGGGCGGGAACAGGCCATGAAAGAATCCAGTTCGTGTCGCCCAAGTCTCGCCACCTCTTCCTTATTACTGTAAACTTACCTTTTTCTTCTTTATAACTTCACGTCTGTCGGCGCCACCTCTTAAGCCAGGCTTAGTATAAACTGGTGAAGTCGGCTTACTCCCTGGAGGAGTTGGCAGTGGAGGGTCATATATAATTGCCTCCCCAATTTTCGTATCTATATGAGGTACTAGAAACTTTTTAACTATGTTAGGGTCTTCGTCCTCAGGAGTAGGAGTACAATCTCTTGGTACGGGTGTTGTACCACGGTTTTTGGGTAAAGGAATTTCAAGTTTGAACATGTATTCATCGGTCAAAGGAGTGGGAGGGACAGTGGCTGGTGTAGGAGTTTTTATATCAGTTTCGCTTCCGTCTGAAGATTGTGTTTGTAGTTGTATGTGATCAGTTTTTAAGTCAAGTTTAAGGTTTTCCCTGTTGTAAGTTTCTATTGAATTTGCTATGAAGGTACATTCTTGAACAGCTGATTGTGTACTTTCAATTTTGCTTTCAAAGCTTTCAGCTATTGATTCTGATTTAGCCGTGAATGATTCTTCAGTTTGAGATGATAGCTTTGCTGTGAATGATGATTCTTCTATTTTACTTTCTTGCACGTCAGATTCGAATTTATATGATTTACTTCCCGATTCTGTTACTTCTACTATTTGTACTGACGTATCTTCTAAAACCTCTTTTTCTTGAATAGCTGATTGAGTACTTTCAATTTTGCTTTCGAAGCTTTCGGCTATTGATTCTGATTTAGCCGTGAATGATTCTTCGGTTTGAGATGATAGCTTTGCTGTGAATGATGATTCTTCAATTTTACTTTCTTGCACGTCAGATTCGAATTTATATGATTTATTTTCCGATTCTGTTACATCTACTATTTGTACTGACGTATCTTCAACAACTTCATCTTTTGTAACTTTAAGTTCTACTAATTCTTCCCTTTTCACTTCCTTGGCAATATCTTCTTTAATAGCGATTGTATCTTCTTTAATTGCTACAAATTTGCTTTCTTGTACTTCAGTTATTTCAGCAATTGCTTTTTCATGTTTGAAAGATTCCTCTTTGACAGCAATAGTTTGTTCCGTAATGCTTTCTTCTTTAAATGCTACAGATTTGACTTCTTGTGCTGCTGTTGACTCGGTAACCAATTCTTCTTTCATGGCAACAGCTTCTCTGGTTTGAATTTTCTCTTCTGTGATTGCAACAGACTTAGCTTCACTAACTACTTCCTTGATGTCAGCTGTTTCTTTTTTAACTGTTGTGTCTTCTTTGTTGGCAATCTTTTCTTCTTTAAAGGACAAAGACTCTTGTTTCGCAAAAGACTCTTCTTTTACCACAGGTTTAGTTCTCATAGCCTCTTTCTTTACAATAGCTTCTTCCTTGATTGAAATAGTGTCTTCTTTTTTAACAATTTTTCCTTCAACGTCTACTTCTTTAGCTTCACCTATGATTTGAGTTGATTCTGCAACAGCTGTAGTAGTTTCTACTAACACTATAGATTTGACTTCTTTGACTTCTAACGGTGGTAGGATTTTTTCCACAGCTATTTTTTGTTCAACTGTTTCGATAGCAGCTACTTCTGGTTTGTGTTCTTCAGATTGTTTTTCTTCAATAATTTGTACTTTACCTTCTTGCTTGGTTTCTTTTACAGCTTCTTTAATTTCTGAGCTTTCTACAGCAACTTTTTGAGTACTTACAGCTTCCGTTGCCAAGTTGGTTTCTTCGACACTTTGTACAGATGAAGTTTCAGATAGTTGTTCTTCTAGTATTGTATCTTTGTTCGTGTAAACGTGAGATTCTACCGTAGCAATATAATATTGCTTTCCCTCTTTGGATTTAGATGATTTGTGATCTCTGGTTTCATGTCTAGATTCTACCATTTTGGATTGTGCTGACTCTAGAGAGGATATTGAAGATGTGATTTTACCTTCTGTATATTCTTCAATAGTCTTCCTAGCTTCTATTTTAGCCTCACTGGAAGTATCATCTTTTACTTTGCTACGGCTTCTAGATCTTCTCTCACGAATAGCAATTTTTTCTTCACTTTCTTCTATACCTGCTTTGTGTTCAAATTCTGAGATAACTGCATCCATTGTCTGAGTTAGTTCTTCCGATTTTTTTTCAGACAGTTGTGCCATTTCAGCGCCAGTGAGCAATCTCTTTTTTATAATTTCTCCTTCTGTGAAATCTTCTTCCATTTCATCATATGCGTAATACTTTTCTACTTTTCTCTCTTCTGTTTTCTGTTCACGTTTTTGTTCCAAAGCTTCTACTAACGCTGTTTCTTTTTTATGGTCTACTTTTGTTTCTTCAATCTTATTTTCTTTGACTGCACTTTCAACAACATCTTTGACTTTTTCAAATCTCTTGTCTTCCTTTTCGGTAGTGACAGTTTCTGTAAGTCTTTGCTCTGTAACTTCCTTTCCAACTTTTTCCTTCTTAATTTCAGTATCTTCAGTAGGTTTTAGAACCGGTTCAGCTAAAATGAATCTTGAAAGAGCGACCATGACATCTGTTAGATGAATAAAGAAAGTTCTTAATAATAAGTCGTAGTGATATGAAGAATGTACTGTGCCTCTTATATTAGGGATTGTTTGTAGTCCAATGGTGTATGCTCTTTGCTCAGCTAGGACTCTGGATGTAGACATTTTCCCCGAAGTTTTAGTTTCCTCAGATGTTTGAGTACTGTCAATAGTTTCCGTTTTAGACGCTTTTTGACTTTTAATGTCTTTCACTTTAAATTCTTCAATAGATTTTCTACTTTGTACACTTTCATCTAAAACTTTTTTTTCCTCAAAAACAGCAGATTTTTGCTTAACACTACCAGTTTCAACAGTTTCTTGTATTTCTTGTTTAATATACTGTTTTCTTTCATCTACTGATTCTTGTTTCAATTCAACGTTTTCAAACTTCTCCGCTATTTCTTTGACTGCAACTTTAGCATCGCTTTTCTGCAATATTTCTTCAGTGGCTATATCTAGGAGCTCAGCCAGCTGACTTACTTCCTTCACAGCTTTTTCTGAAGTGATTGATGACTCTTGTTTAATACTAGTATCTAGTTTCTCTGATTTTGTATCTAATGCTTCCTTTTTGATACTATATTCTACCAAATCTGTAGCAGTAGTACTGACGGAAGTTTCAAGCAATGCAGAGTTCATTTCTTTTTTTATTTCTTCGGCTACAGTCACAGCTTTCTGTAAACTCTCGTCAACTATCGAAGTAGCTGTTAACTCTATGTTCTCCAAATCAATATCTTTCTGCATATTTTCCATAAACTTGACTTCTTGTACTACCTTCTCTTTTTCCGTAATTTGTACTCTCTTCTCTTCTGTAACATCTCTGCATACACTCTCAGTAGTCCTGCTAACACTTCTTTGTTTCTTTGTTCCATCGGGATCGTATTGTTCAGAAATAGGGAGTTTGAATCTAGTTTTTGGTAAGAAGTCTTCGTCGATGCCAAGCTTACCGAATATATCACTATAATCAGGATTGAGTATAATCGGGTCTTCTAAAGGTGGAACTTCAGTCAGAGGTTCAGTCGAAAACGGTCTGTAAGGTTTTGTTGGTTGAACGAAAGGGGATGCGGTTAAGGAACGAGATTCAGATAGTTTTAGAGGATCATGGAGTTCAGGATAGCCGTTGAGGGTGGGTGCTATGTCTGTGAACTCGGATAGTTCGAAAGGTACCTCAGTCGGTCGAGATGGTTGGTCGAAATCTTCCGGGTCTAGGAATATCGGCTCGTGGTCGTCGAGGACCGGGTCGTAGAGGCCGCTGTAAGATAAAAAATTATTTTCATACAAATTTTTGATTTAAAATAGGTAGTCATATTTCGTAAACCTTTTAAAGTTTAGGAGGTTCCTAACATCGCACATATATAAAAACAATTTACCTAAGTACCTATGACGACGTAATTATTAATGATTTCTCGAAAGTTGTTGATTTAGAGACAACAATGCGTATTCAAGCTTGTTTTAATATAAAATTCAAGCCAACTATAATTACTATTACAAACTAACCATCTTAAATACTAAACAAAATTAGTCAAACGAACTAAGGTAGGTAGGTAATTGAAATAAAATGTTTCTAAAAGTTACTTTGAACACAGGTGAAGACATCAACAGTCATGATGATTTATAAATAAGTAGAAAGCGAAAAATTATTATGAGTAATATTTATCATTAAAATATGAAATATTTGGAAATGAAACTAACAATAATTGCAATAATCAAGTACTGCTGAAATTCATGAATGCTGTAATTATGGAAAGCAATAACATATTGAGTAATGATTTTCATTGAGTACACCTACAATATTTTTCTATTGAATAAATTAAGTGCTTAATGCGGAAATACATACAATACAACAGTTAAATATATTTGATCTCTATTCCCAATAGAAAGAGCTGGAGTGCGATTTTTGAATCTCATTCGCTGAGCTCAGCAGTTGAAAATGTCAAAATTACTATGGAGATATGCATCTTTCTACTGCTGATTTGACTTTCAAAAATCGCACTCCTGAAGTATTATTTTTGAAAGTCAAGTCAGCAGTAGAAATTTTGACATTTTTAACTGCTGAGTTCAAAGTTTGAGTTTCAAAAATCGCACCACTGAACCTCAAATATAAGTACAATAAAAAAAGCGTACACCAAAGGGTACAAAATTGGCTTGGACTAGGTAACTAGAGGTATAAATTATAAAAAGATAAAACCAATTACATCAAAATAATCGCTTCTATAAAATCTTGATATCACTATAGAAAGCAATGACACTTCACTGATATCTTCACAACTCATTTTAAATATAAAAGAACTCAAAAAATAATAGCACTTTTCAACTTAAAGTATGTTAGATAGATCAGGGATATTATCCACACTGTCAACATTAATATTAAAATAACTATAAATAATAAAACTCACTTATCCTTATAAAGTAAATAAAACTTCATTTCGACCAACCAAATAACAAAAAAAAAACTAAAAATAACAAAAAACTGTAGGGTTCGAATCAAAATCAAATCGTAAGTGTCTTTAAAAAAGCATCACTATAGCAAAGTTGCTTGACCTCCGGATTCGTTACTGACTTCAAAGAAGACTGGTTACTATTTTAGTCTGAAATTAACTGCGAAACAATTGATTTGAAATCGACAGAGCTATTTTCTTTATTGGCATCAGCGAAGGTGTTTCTTCGAGGTGATATTATTTTTAAATTATGTATATTGTTAATAATGAACCGACGGCTACAAATTACTCATCACGCTGCTAGATTGTAAGTAATGACTACTACAATGTCGGAAAATGAAATGAAAACTCAAGAAATGCGCAAAAAGAAATGGCAAGAGCTATGCCCGGCAACACACAGTCATGCTGCTAGATTGTAAGCGCAATGAGTGGATTAGGCGAAACATAGTGGTTGGATCTAGCCACTATATAACGCCAAAAGTGGAGATGGGCAGGACATATTACACGTATGGGTGCTAAGCCACAAGCCAGAACAACACTTGAGTGAAGATCCTAAGAAACCAGGATAGAGTTTGCCAGAAAGCCGCGTGAATGATATAAGCAACACGTGGGTCCCAACTGGATGCAGAGAGCGAGGGACAGAACGTTAGGGTGCCTGTCCATTGACGCGGAGCTAGCTGGCGGAGCGGAGTAACGAGGAAATATTAACCAATCAGGATTGCATAAAATCTCGGCCGAGATTTTGATTGGTTAATATTTTCCTCGTTTCTTCGCTCCACCAGCTAGCTCTGCGTAAATGGACAGGCAGCCTTATGGAGGCCTATGTCAGAAGAGGGACGGATCAAGGACTGAGTAGCTATACCTCATCCTTTCTTATCAAGCACCTACAGGCTAACAGAAACAGTCTTTTCTTTAAGTTTGATGGCTTTATTATCATCATAAGCCTTTGTTTACCCACTACATGGCTTAAACATCCCGTCACGCCGGCTGCTGCCCCTTCTCAGTCCCGTATCAGGATTTATAGTTTTGGAAATTTCGTGATGAGCGTCTGAGTAGATTTGCCTTTTGTGCTCATTCACCACATTTGTGAGGGTATATTCAGGTGCCCCGCAGCCGCACATTTCGGTGACTCCCTCAGACCGCACTTGGAGAAGTGATAATTGGTTCTTCCATGGTTAGTTCTGAACCGGCTTAGCTTTAGCCCAGGTCAGCCGGTCCTTGTAAAAACCAGCCGGTTTGATAGTCGGGATTCGCACGAGGTTTATATGCAGATGGTCAAAAAGGCCCCAATCTGCCCGCCATACACTATTAATATCGTACTGCGCCGTTTCCCCGGTGGAATTGAATAACTCCAAGGATAACCCCGGCAGCGGACGACTGGCTAAAACACCTTAACATCGAAATTTAAACCTCCCGGATCCAAGCTGGAAGCAAAAAAAAATCCATACGATATTTATAATTTATATTTTTCTTTATTTGTTATTTGAAAACAACAATAATGATGATGATGATGATGACACCTTTTGTAAATAGAAGTTACAATAAAATGAACTAGCCGAAGAATAAATTAAGTATAGTTTTACGAGATAACAGTTAATCTACCGCCAAGCTCAAACAAAAGTCAATTTTAAAGCAACATGTATCACGATCTAAATTTAGAACGAACATCAATCGAACTGTCAGCACAGTTTCAACAATGGCGGCCTTATAGTGATTTATTTATTTTGGTCGTTATATTAGTTATATGTGGTTATATCATCCGTGTCGGATTGTCGTCGCAATCGTCTGACACTTTTATTGTCATGAGTTTCAAGGCTACATTTACAAACACACGTTAACAGCCTAGCATCGACCACTGCTGAACATAGGCATCTCAACTTAATCGCATCGCTCCATGTTACACAGAAAATGCACTTAAAGATAGAATTATCTAATAATTACAGTTTCATCATAAGCGTTTGACTTTGTTATACATGCATTTAATTAAACAGTGTGGCAAACTATGCGAACTTAATTTTTGATAGGTAGGTTCTTGATTGATTACAAATAGCCAAAATGTATATTTACTTTTTACAATTTTATATACCTACCTTAAATACATTTTGAGAAATAATAATGTTGGTTGCACAAGGCACCATTCTTGGTCCAACATTTAAAAAAGTATTGTGAGGTTCAAAGCTAAAATCTATAGTACACACTGCTTACATCATTTTTAATATGAATATTTGTGTTTTTCTGTATGTCTGTTTGTAACCCACAACAAATATCCATTTATAAGTTCCCATAAAAGTTGGCAGAGAGTAGAATTAGATTTTTTAACTAACTTTCTACATTCTACTGCTGGGTCAGATTAGAGGGAGAATGAAAGAAAGCCCAATTTCAACCTGCAGTGGGACGTAATACAACATCTCTGCCAACTAAGTACTACACTTTTAATATTTCATTTTTTTCTGAACGTTTTAAAGCCAATGTTATCAGCTTTCTTTGTTACTATTCTTTGTAAATTAAACTTTTTTGGAGACCTTTTTATTTCGAAAGTATATTTTGTGTACTTAAAAAGGTATTGCTATTTTAAAAGTGTGATACTTAGTTTTGCAGGCCAGTGTATATCCACCTGTACGAGAGAGGATTTAAATACAGATGCTATCAGGCTCGCCAAATACTTCGCCAGTACATAAATAGGTAGGTATAAAAACACCATCGTAGCACGTATAGATTTTAGCTATTAGTAATTAAGTATCTGCTGACTGAAAAGTAGTCAAAGGCTGACTGTGAGATGAGGATGAGACTATCAAAAGTGTCCTGGAGTGCGATTTTTGAATCTCATTCGCTGAGCTCAGCAGTTGAAAATGTCAAAATTACTATGGAGATATGCATCTTTCTACTGCTGATTTGACTTTCAAAAATTTTTTGAATCTCATTCGCTGAGCTTTGCAGTTGAAATTGTCAAAATTACTACGGAGATATGTATCTTTCTACTGCTGATTTGACATTCAAAAATCATACTCCACGAGTACGATTTTCGAAAGTCAAATCAGCAGTAGAAAGATGCGTATCTCCTTTTTGTATCGCGTTTCAACTGCTGAGCTCAGCGGATGGGATTCAAAAATCGCACTCCAGGAGTTGATGTTTGAAAGTCAAATTATCGGTAGAAAGACGCGTATCTCCATACATTTTCAACTGCTGAGTTTAACGGATGAGATTCAAAAATCGCACTCGACGCCATGCGTGGCTCGTCGTGAGACAAATCGAGCGCCAGTGTACCGTTGATCCGGGATACCATGTCACTCACCGCGTCACTCCAAGGGTAAGACTGTCAGTAGCGACTGCAACTGCCTTCCGCGACTCGTCGTGCGACAAATCGTGCGCCGGTGTACCGTTGATCCCGGATACCGTGTCGCCGTTTTGTAGTCCCGCCCTATCTGCCGGGGAGTTTGGTAGCACCTTGAATGGAGAGCATGAATGATTATTGACTAACCAGCTGATTTATAAAAAATAAAAACCGGTCAAGTGTGACTCGGACTCCCGTGCGGAGGGTTTTGTACATCCAAAGAACCAAAACCACCATTATCAATACCAATAAATTGTGTCATAAACCTGTTTTTACGCAGTTCTATAGTCAAACAAGGAATCCTTATTAGTTTCGTCCATTCTGTCTGTTGGTCGGTCTGGATGCGCCCACCTTAATTTACTCTCTCATTTCTGCCAATTGTGGACCAAGTTCAATGATGCGTTTCGCACCCTTATGAGACTGACGCGATTCTGTAGTGCTTCGAACATGCTTGCTGGTGGCAAGAATACCTGACTTTTTTGCTGTTGTTAGAGCACGAATTGCCTCTTTTTGGAACAGGCTGCTTGGCTCTGACAACAGTATATTAAGAATAGTAAGCGAGGGTCTTAATAGCTCAATGTTCAGGTACTGGCTGTCTGTCCACCAGGACGCGAACAAAAAATTATACCAAAGTCTATTTCTATATTCTTTGTCAGTTTGTAAGGTTTTTATTTATACTGTATTTTTTATGTACATTTCTTTATGTTTTTTTTTGCCTTTAATAAAAACTTTTATTATTATTACGAGCGTTAACCCGCGGCTTCGTCCGCACAAATTATATACCAAATTTTAAGTCAGATAATAAGCTATCAAACAAAAAAGTTTCATCAAAATCGGTTCAGTAGTTTTTGCGCGATGCTCGCTCAAACAAACAACAAACACACAAACAAACACACAAACAAACAGACAGACAAAAATCCAAAAATTGGTGATATGCAATCAGGGATACCTAAAAACCATATCGTATCTTTTTTTTGTTAATATCTTCAATGTACAGACAAACTTCCTGTTACAGTTTTATAATAGTATAGATTATTTCCCTGTCCCTTACAAAGAAAAAGGGTAGAAAAAATCATTTACCTACTCTCAAAAGTTAAGTGTAGTTGGATTGAATACCTCTAGATCTTATAAAATGGAAAGAAATATTTCGGGACTAGGTAATTTGAATACACATACATACATACCTACATAAATAAACTCACGACCGTAATCCCTTTGGGATGTTCAGAAACATTACTACTAATACCTTAACTTAACTTTTAACTTTTGGTTTAAGAATGTAGATTTGTAGCAATGATTTCATATAATTTTAGCACGACCGGCTACTAGTAAACCAGTCTAGTTGTACCGGCCGGATTTAAAAAAAAAAAAATCGGGCATAGGCCCACCACACATTCCCACCGCTGTAACTCCTGTAAGCCAGGATCAACAGCGGCGACCATTCACAACACTGGACAATGAAGTCCAGCGAGCCCGGGGGATGACTCTAATCTGTCTTGGAACCCGCAATGAATTAATCAAAGAAGATAGGAGGAGTAGGAAAACGAAATATCCGACTTCCCTCCATTGCAAACGGGAGACAGCAATAAGAAGGAAAAAACATGGCTATTAGAGAGCCAATTCAAGAGATCATTTATGGCAGTGTTGAAGACACGACCGCAAAAGCACCAAAAATACAAAATAAAACAATAGGAACCTAAAAACTATGACCTATTTTGCTTCCAGTAATAAGTATGGCAAAAACATCTGAACGCAAGGAAGTTATCCCTAGTCGCAACAAGATCCATGTAGTAAGGGACCCCAGAAAACGATTTTATTGAGTCAAGCATGGTCTGGCGCTCGGCGTACCGGCCGGATGTAAGATATGTCGGCGGCCGATGCCGGCCACAACCCGCCGGATTTTGACACGAAAAGAAGAAGAAGCAATTTAAGTTGTAGGATGGAATCCAGTAATAAACTCTAGGTGAAATTACTAATTGAACCCATTGCCCATGAGTGTTTGTATATATATATATCAGCCGTCGCTGTCCCATTGTTGGGCAAAGGCCTCCCTCCGATCTCTCCATGCGTATAGAAAATTAAATTAAATTAAAATTAAAAACATTTTATTTGTCTTTTACATTGGTACACGAACATAAGGTAAACAGGTAATACAAGACAGAAGGACATTAAAAATAAAAGTGTTGTTTTCTGTCGTTATACTATGATAATGATACCTCCCCAGAGTACCTATACACAAACAAGTTTGCTTGTACACCTATACTCCGAGGGAAGTACCACTAGAATAACACTTAATATAAAAATAATACAAGACAAAAAAACTAAAAAGTTAAAAAATAATATTGCAGCTGATGACTTTTTCGTTCGCATCATAAGAACATTAATTTGTTTTATCGAAGTTGCTGTCAAGCCGGTACGATTCGCGACAGGGCTTGCATTTATTTTTTGGCTTGGCTTGACACCGACTTCTATAAAACAAATTAATGTTTGTTTTATAATGTAAATTGATATCATTAGCATCCTTTTTAACTTTCTTTCTTATCGTGTGGGCCGAGCTTGAGCAGAGCCCTGGTGTCAGAGTTTTTTCAGACCGCCTTACGGCCTCTGACGTGGTTTTTATGTAACGACTACTACCACCAGAGATATTATCTGGGACCAACGGCTTAACGTGCCATCCGAAGCACGGAATCATTTTCTTTTTCAGACAATCAGGTGATTCAGCCTGCAATGTCTTAACCAACTGAGGAAAAACGCACAAATTGACATATCACTAGGTGCCCCCCGTGGGAATCGAACCCACGACCTTCGAGTCGAGAGCCAATGCTCTTAACCATTAGACCACGGAGGCAGTTATTAACTAAGTGTCTACTTATCGAACTGAATAACTTTTACTATGGCAGCAAACCGATCGGAGCGAAAAAAAATCTGCTGTTGCATACATTTGAGTCGCGATCTCGCGCGTCAACGTGCAGTTTAGTATGGAACAGCAGATTTTTTTATTTGCTCCGATCGGTTTGCTCCTATAGTAAAAGTTGATCAGTTTGATGGGTAGATTATTACTTTAAACGGATGCTAATGATATCAATTTCACCCTGTATATGGTTTTAGCTTCTTTCCAACAAAAAAAGAATCATCAAAATCGGTTCATAAACGACGACGTTATCCGCGAACACACATAAAATAATATATGTATATAGATATATAAGGTCTAACAAAACTAGCTGAAACTATTTTAAGGGGATGATCAGACCATCAAACTGAACAACTTTCTTTATGGGACCAATATCGAAATCGCGAAAAAAAATCTGCTGTTTCATACAAATGTACTCGACCTAAATGTATGGGACAGCAGATTTTTTTTTCGCGATTTCGATATTGGTCCCATAGAGAAAGTTGTTCAGTTTGATGGTCTGATCATCCCCTTAAAATAGTTTCACCTAATTTTGTTAGACCTTATATATACGGTAGAATTGAGAAACCTCCTTTTTTGAAGTCGATTAAAAAGGTCTAAGGCTCAGCGACAGTTAAATAAATCAGCTGCCTCTGTTATTCTGCCATAGCCAGACATAAACTGAGTGAAACACAGTACTTATATATTACGAGCGACAACCCGAGACTTCGTCCGCACAAATTATATACCGAGTTCGAGCTATTTTATCCGGAATTAGGTTGACACAATTAATACCAAAGTTAAATGTTTTCTAGTCGATTCTCAGTAGATATTTCCAATCATGCTAAAATGTTTTTTTTTATTTTGCTTTCATTTCGTGTTCTGATAAAAGTTGCGTACCTACATGAAACGTTCAATTAATTTTGTTTTAAATTAGAATCACAGATTACTATAATTACGTAGTATGTAGTGTGATCATAAAAACCGGTCAAGTGCGAGTCGGCTGGCTTCTCGCGCACTGAGGGTTCCGTACCACAATTCTACAACACAACATTTATTAACTTAAAATAAAACACTCCGAGAACTTTAGTACGAGACCGACTCACACTTGGCCGGTTTTTATTATTTATTGTTATACTGTAGAGTTTGCTCTATAATCACACTAAGTTTGACCCTTGCATGTATTACCGTTTTTACGATAGAGCGAGAAGAAAAAACGTTGAATAAAAACTAGTTTCTTCTATGACCCCCCTTGTTTTTTAACTTTTTGAAATTTTTATTATTTGTTAAGAAATCCGTCGTGAAAAAATTGAAATTGAAATTTTGTGAAAATTTCAATTATTTAGCTATTACGGTTCAAAAGTTACGGACAGAAATAGGTAGGACTGACGGACGGACAACGTAGGCTAATGGTAATAGGGTAATAGGGGTCGCGTTTTCACCATTTGGGAAGGGCTGCGTTCCGAACCTACGCCCCAGGTTCACCCCGAGTGCAACTTTTCGCAACGCCGTTCTGAGCCTCGGTGAAAAACGTTCTATTGCAACTCGGTTGTCACAACTCAACCGTTCCGAACCTCTGACGGGTTGCAACTTTTAACCATCAAATTCTGACACTCTGACGTTCTGATAATCTGTGGTTACTTGACTTTTCGCTCGTTTTGAATAAAAGTTTGTTTTTCAAATGATTTTTATTCACTTTTTGATTCGCTAACATGAAAGATGAGTTTTTTTATTGTATTTGGAAATGATGGAACCCCTGGAAGCCCATATATGTTACTGTCAATGTCAAAATTTGTGGTTATAAAAAAACCGTGATCGTTCCGTACCTTAGAACGAGTTGAAAAAACAACCGCACCCAAAGGTCGTGAACGCAGCCCAGAACCCTAAAAAACAGTTGTTTCCAATGAAACCCATAATGAAAGCCAAATCTCGTCAATTTCGCAAGGGCAGCGTGTTGCAATTCAATGCTCAATGCACCGATCACTCGGCCTGCCAAATAGTATTTTATTTATATCGACACCTTATTGTCAATGTCACGCTGCGCGCTGTCAATAGTTTAGGTTGGATATATAGACGAAGAATTCCTTCTCGAAGATGTTCTTTCTATGGTTGGTTAGTAGCCCAGTCATTTTACGGAGTTTTGTTAGGCGGGGTAGGGAGTAATTATTAATTGGACCTTTAAACTATAACCGGCACCAGTTAGTGACTATGTTAAAACATTATTAAAAAATAATTCGCTGTGCAACACAGAAATCTAAAGTGTGTGTCCCAGAAGGCTTTTAAATTAATAATATTAATACCAATGCACTCATTTGACTCAGATAAAAATATTAATCAAATAAAATATATTAAAAAAATATAAATATAAATTATTTTTGAGCAATAAAATTGTAGCTCTAGTACGATTTTATTGTCATCGTTTAATATGCAACAACATCTTTTTTTTTTTTTTGCAAAAAAATAGGCATAGAAATTTAAAAAAATAAGGTATTAATTAGAAATTACGAATGTATTTTTCAAAGCCTTCTAAGTAGACAAAATTATTAACACCATGTTTGAAGTATGTATAATGGTAAAGCCTTAAATATGTGCCAAAAAGATTTACCATCAGGTTTTTTAGAACGAGATAATAGCTGAATTTTAAAATTGGAACTGTTGCTGACGTGATTTTTTTTAATGTTGGTTCATTTCGAGGCTGAAATTGGCACTTCAATATTATACCGAAAAAAAAAATTACAATTATTAATTAGTCCCGGCTCAAACCGTAAAATGACTGGGCTATAGCTGCATCAGAAGCAGGCATAACTCCGGAATTTCATTTAACGATCCTCTATGTCTATTCTATACTATAGAGTTTCCTATTGTTTTATTTTTTTTGTGCTTTTGCGGTAGGGTCTTCAACATTGCCATAAATAATCTCTGAAATTGGCTCTCTAATAGCCATGTTTTTCTTTCTTATTGCTGTCTCCCGTTTGCAATGGAGGGAAGGTAAGGTACTATTTAGCGACTTTGTTCAGAATTTGAAGTCGAGACGATAAGAAGAAGAATGTAGGGAAGTCGGATATTTCTTTTTTTTTCTACTCCTCCTATCTTCTTTGATTAATTCATTGAGGGTTCTAGAGCTGCTCTCTGCTCATTCACAGCAGAAGTCGCCATCTAGGTGGATACATAATAACACCTACTGACATTAGGGACCTTCCCTCCAAAAGCATAACACGGTTCATGAAGTCCGTGGGCCTAGGAAATGACCTTTAGGTGAGTGAGACCTAGGGTGACAGTTACAATAGATCTATCCAGGTCGCAGTAGCTATTTGGTCATCGACCAAGCCCTTATAACCAAATAATAATAAAAAGGGTTCTAGAGGGAGACAGATTAGAGTCATCATCGTCCATTGTCTAGTGTTGTGAATGGTCGCCGCTGTTGATCCTGGCTTACAGGAGTTACAGCGGTGGGAATGGTGGACCTATTATACTCTAGAGTCGACAATTCGGAATCCTGAGATTACGTATTCCGATTTTCTCCAGTGGGGATTTTCCAGGGTTTTTTTTTTCGCTGAATGGCCGTGCTGGTCCGTTGACTGAGGAAAGGGCCAGCCCCTCGGTCCTCAAAAGAAAAGAAAGAAAGATTTTTTTTTTATTTGGATCTCCGACACTCATACAATCTTTTACATTCAGTTATACGGTACAAACAACCAAAATACTTACATGAAAAACTGGAATGGTCAAATTTTCATCGGAGATATAACTCTAGAAGAGCCAATTGCTTTATTATGCTAACTCCATTTCATAAGAAAGGGCGTTTGAGGGAAGTTTTCGATACCAAGCCACAACATGTTGGAATAACCTCCCCCCACCACTGAGAGTACCTGTTTCCAAATCAGTCGTCAAGCATCACTACAAGATTCATCTTTTAATGGAACAAGCCAAGCTCGTGTAGCAGTTTTAGTCGAAAATTCATTTGTAAAGTCATTTTCCTCTATTCAAAACCTCAAACACATAAACATAGTACATAAAGTAGTTAAAGAAAATATTTATTCCACAACAGTTTCTAGTTTTTATTCGTACCTATCACAAAAATTTATATGTAACATTTATCTATTTATTTAAATTTTGCGTTGCGTTTTTCTCATGGAGTTTTGGGGGTCACACGTTCAAATCAGCAGTGAAAATGTCATAATTTATGCATCATTCGATCACAACTTTGGGGGTGTGAGTTTCAGAAATGGCACTTCTGGGGTGCGACTGAAAATCAGCGCTGGGCTCGTTGAGTCCAGCATAATGCTGAGTCGTATCCTTGTTTGCTGCTGCGGCACACACTGCTCTTAATTATGTAATTTTTAAATTGTGTGTTAGTTTAGTTTTTATGTATAATTATGTCAGTGTGTTTTGTGGTGTTTGCAAATAAAACTATTTTCTTTTTCTTTTTACAATCATATCGAGTCTATCAGGCGCTTTGATAGGTCTTTAAAAAGCGTCTGCGAGGTCACCACGGGCCGAGAGTTTCAATACCAAATTCCGTAAGTTAGCAAAATGTCCGTAAGTAATTACCTTGACAACAGTCAAAGGCATTCCGAAGTCAACTCCTCCAATCAGTCTGAAGCCCCAAGTCTCCGCCCCTTTACGGGTAATGTGGACATCCAGCTCCATCTGTCGGGGAAATTATGAACTTCGGGTTAGCAATGAAAAAGACATGATAAAGTGGAAGTTGGAGATATCCTCAACTTCCATTATGCTGAGTCGAACTGAACTTTCTGTTTCAAAACTTAAAAAATATATATATATCGCACATCCGGTAGAACAAAGTCAGAACTGTCAAAATATACAAAACTGAGTTAATAATGACAAAAGGTTCCATCACCGTTTGGTAGCACAAAGACACTTTGTTAGTTCAAATAGATTATCAAGATAAAAACATACTTAGCATAATTCTTTAAAGGTTTCAAGTCCAAATCTAGAATTTAAAATCTATACTTTGCTCTACTGAACAATTTGTGAAATGTAAGTTCTGACTTTGTTCTACCGGATGTGCGATATATCAAACAAAATTAGGTGAAACTATTTTAAGGGGATGATCAGACCATCAAACTGAACAACTTTTTCTATGGGACCGATATTGAAATAGTGAAAAAAAAATTTGCTGTTCCATACAAACCTACCTGACCTAAATTTTTGGGACAGCAGATTTTTTAGTCGCGATTTCAATATTGGTCCCATAGAGAAAGTTGTTCAGTTTGATGGTCTGATCATCCCCTTAAAATAGTTTCACCTAATTTTGTTAGACCTTATATATATATATTTTTTTTTTACGGTTTATACGGTCGAATTGAGAAACCTCCTCCTTTTTTAAAGTCGGTTAATTAATGCATGTTGTGCTAAATTTTTTGAGCCATTTTGTCTATTTTCAGAAAAATAAAAAACATTATTTTGTTTTTTTTTTTGTAAAGGTACCTATCTATAAATAATCTAAAATATAAAGGTATCTAGCCTGGCCTTCTGCATGACATATATGATTTCGAAGATGGTAATTAGGTAAGCCAAAAAAAAGTAAAAATGTATAGCACAGTTATCCGACATCGTTCAATATTTTCATACACACGTATATTATCACGTCTGACTCCCACTGGGGTAGGCTGGAGGCAGACACAACTGAACGTCACATATTACGATCCTGACAGACTTATTCTCTCGTTTCCACCACATTCTTCAGTCGTTACTCGTCGGTTTTTGCCTAGCTAGCATGCCACCCCCGAGAAAACGACAAAAATCGAGATGTGCCTCCATCTTTATTATTTTACGTAGGCCAGAAAGAGCGCGCATGACGTTTTTCTCGTTTAAACGTTTGGGTGGCATGCTAGCTAGGCAGGCCGCATTCTTCTCTACTTACAACGGTACACCTTTGGACGCGGTGCTAGGGTCAAAAAATTACGTCAGAAAGCTATCTAATGTGATAATGTTATTGGATATAAAAATATTTAATTTGAGTTTTATTTGTCATGTTTTTAAAAAAAATATTGTTAATTACGTATTTTATTAATACTTAAGTTTTGCACAACCATCTCTCGTCAACGCCATCTGTTGAGACGTTGAGTTTATTGTAAAATATTTCTTTATTTTAATGGTTGTCACGAGCTGGGCTGTCACTTTGACTATTTATTATAAGGACTAGCCTTGCGGCAGGGACGTTTGTCCTAGCCTTGCGGTAGCATTTCCCCTCTGCAACGGTATAAGATTAATTAATCTGAAAATTGAATGTGCATTTACATTCAATTTTATCTCTTTATCACTAAACGAGACAGCCTATAATTGCGAAACAATAATTTCGAACTAAGAACGTTTGTGTTTCACACGAGACTTCTTTTTATTATTTTTAACGTTCAAAATTAGAATCTAAATTTATGGGGAATAAAATCCAAAGTTGCGGATTTCGTGTTACCTCGCCCCCGCAAAAAGTGACAGAAATGTTTGTTCGTAGAATTGCAAGCGTAACTAGTCCCTATTTAAGTAGTCAAAGGGCTGTCATAATACCCCCCATTGTAGCAAGGTCAATCACTCTTTTAAAAGACTGAGTAAGGTCCGCCACACACAGACGGAATTGCGATCCGGAATCCTGATTCAGGATTCAAAAATACTAGAGTGCTGTTTAAAAAATGCCTAAAATAAAAATGTATGAGACGCCAAAAGAATGACAATTGCATTTTTAAGTATTTATTAAAACGAAACACACAATTTCGATACATGATAATATCTATCATGTGATGATGTCATGACGTTAAGATGATGATTTGTAAATTGTATTTCAATATTATGCAACTATATCAAAAGACTATCGATAGTTTTAACATCAGACTTAATCTGCATACAAAATGACATGAACAATTATCACACAAGCTATTTTTGAGCGTAGGCGATTTCGCAACTATACCGCAACGACTTCGCAACTGCACCGTCACGATACGGTATCGTTCCATCAACGCCTACGCTCAAAAATCACTTGTTTGATATGTCGGTAAATCTTTAAAAAATGCCACCTGAGACATAAAAAAATCACTAAATCTAGTGAAAAAGTCCCTGAAAGCGGCAACACTCCATCCGGAATCTAATTCTGAATCAGGTTTATTCCGTATGTATGTGGCGGACCGTAACATTAAAATTTGCGGGAAAAGATGAACACTGGTACTTACCATATTCCAAAGATTAATCCGAGCAAAGGGCCGCCTGTAACCAGCACAGTTAACACCTAACTGACTTCAATATTGGCACCGTTCAATCTGACCGCATTTCACCAACACTATCTAGATTGGGACCCAGTTGATTGATACGAAACTCTGTGTCAAGTTTGAGATTAATTTAAATTCAAAATAGGCTTATCATCATCATCATCAAAGCACACAAACTGGAGTGGTCTAGCCTTGTAGGCCTACAACACTCCAAAAACTTTATCAGCAATGTGACAACTCGCGTCTCAAGATTCATACTGAATAATAGCAGGAGCAAGGCTCGTGCCATAGTCGGAGCCCTCACTGGGCACTACGCTGCAGGCGCGATGATGCACAAAATGAAACTCACCCTGGATCCCAGCTGCAGAGCATGCGGAGAGGATGAAGAGACTATGGAGCATGTTCTTTGTGACTGTGATGTCCTGGCGGTAAAACGCATGTGCCTCCTCGGAGATGGATACTCGAAACCGGGAGATCTTAGGTTTCTTCCCCTCAATGGTGTTGCCTCCTTCATTGACCATGTATTTGAAGTGTGAAGAAAACAAAAAGTATTGGGGCTAACACAAAAGATCCCACTGGGTCGAAGTGTTGCTGGCTTGCCAGCCCCCACAACAAGATAAGATCATCATCTTCAATCTTCCTTACACCCTGTATGATATGGCAAATAAAAATGGTGTGTTCCATAGAAAACTTCGTGGCTACCTCGACCTTATATTGACCTGAATAGTCTTAATAAATAAAACGTATCCTAGAAGGACTTCCCAACCAGTGGGGCGCGCCCTCCTTGTTTTCGCGCTAACATTATGCTAGTGCATTTTGAAAAGAAAAATCCAGTTACCGACATAAATTCTACTCATATCATTTTATTAATTCACTCATTCATTCACTTACTAATTCACTTATTCGTTCGTTATTACGACGGCCCGGTAGCACAGTGTGAGGTGATTCACATACGATGACGCATGTCGAACCGGCTGACGTCAGTCGTGACTCCTTTGTGTAGAAAGGAGTTGTATGAAACCGCACGTAAAAGCACACACGGTGACGGATTGACGCACCGTATGTGCTTCTACGTGCGGTTTCATACAACATCTTGCTTCTCAAATGACGGACTGACGTCTGCCGCTTCGACATGCGTCATCGTGTGTGATCCGTCTTAACCTGCCTGCTGTGCCGAGGGTTGCGAGTTTTGTTTCGCGGGTCCCGTAAGGGACAAATATTTATATCGCTTATCCGCAGAAACGATGACCTAACTGCAAAATCGAAAAATTTACAGGAAACACGTTTAAAGTTCAAAATAACGTTCACAGGCAACGCGTTTAAAGTTTTAATTAACTTTAAATTAAAACTTATTTCAGTTTTTTTTTATTTTCATAATGCTATGATTTTTAAAAAATATTCTGACATTTTTAAATCAATTTTGCATTTTATGCAGTTATGTCACTGTTTCTTCGGATGAGCGATATGATGAATATGAATATTTGTACCCGAGTCATGGATAATTGTATCTATATAAGTATTATATTATATCGTTGTCTATTTAACATAATACAAGTGCAGGTACTTTAAATGTGACTAGACAATTTGTGTGAAAATGTCCAAGCTATTTATTTATTATTATTATTACCGTCATGTTCAGGCTCAGCAGGTCTCAAGATAGCACCGTTCCACCCGTGCTTGTTATAAAAATTTCGATAAAGGGGGCATGAAAACATTACTCATAATAACAGGGGAGGCGCGTTACTCAAAAAAGGTTGGGAAACCCCGCCCTAGATAATAGGTGGCTTATACCCAAAGAGTAATATAAGTATATTAGAAAAGAGAACCCATGTTATTTGTTACGCGGCAACTAGATTTTCTAAACTATTTTTTCATATAGTTTTCCATATATAAAATATTACTTTTATTAATTCCGTCTACGCGTATTGTGAGTCAAACTTTTGTATGGACTGAAACCACCTTAACCCATTGTATTGTAATCCGAATAAAGCTAGTAATTTAGTCGAATGGCAAGTAACTAATTTGATTTCAGTGATAGATTCCAATACCAAAAGCTCGAGGACCCTAATGTGCACCTCTCCAGGCCTCCGTCACTCGGCTGTAGGAGCCGCTGACGCATCGTAAGCGATGCGCTTTCTTAAAAGTATGCTTCTTACTCCAGACGGCAACAACGCTGTGGCAACCCAAATAATAATTTCATGGTCAAGTAGACGTTCTGGAAGTTATATAGTTATAGTCGTATAAGTTCCGTAAGAATGTTCATTAGGGCCCATTTAATACGGCCGTATTAATACGGCTTATCGCCCTAAAAGTGACGCGTAACAGTCGTATAAGGAACTATTTGCCGCGCAGTCGGTGTAAGTGTTCGTTAGATGATAGAAATGAAAGATTGATTAAGAGGCAAAAACTTGATTATATTAAACTTGATAATTATTAAATAAATGAAATTATATGGAATGAGCGCGTGTTCTCGGTTTGATGAGTACTTGCTAACTCATTAATAAAATAGTGCGATGCGACCTCGATTGGTAGTATTGATGAAGATGCACATGTGTACGTTGCATGGCTCGTACAGTCGGCATATAAACGTCGCCGATCCGACTTTTCGCCGTGTTTGGGTGAACAATATGACATTTATATACCGTTATGGCCTTGTGGCCGTCGCTTAAACATCTTATAACCTAATTAAGCTATACTAAGAGTAATTATGAGAACCCACTCGTGGCAACATTATGCATCCACCTTATGTCAAATTAAAGGCTAGCTAGCGCCATCTATGTTTATATATATCTACTCATACCGATGGATATTATTGTTTTGAATGCTAGTTTTCTTTCAATCCCGCACCGATCGAGTGAAATTCCAGTATCCTTACTATTCCTGTAATCTAAACATTGGTAAGAGAACAACAGAAACTCCAGAACATCACAAAATCGTCACGAAATTGAACGAAAACTACAAACAATTCTCGCATTACGCAAGATAGGTAGCCATTTTGTGAATCTGTAATCTGTCAATTAGACATTGACATAGACAATAAAATGTTTCTTTTTTCATAGTTCTGCGAAGTAGTTAATAGATGGCAGCACATTCTTTGCAAACTGAATCGGAAAAAGTCACCAAAAGGCGACTGTCCTCCGCCTGCTTATACGTATGTAGGTGGCTATAACCTTTTCCTTCTGGAATACTGCATAAGAAACCCCTTAGTCAGCTCGTAAGATTAGGTATCTTGGTGGGTATGGTAGAAATGGATGGTATTTTATTGTGGTTGCACCAGGAAGCTGGAAACAGGTATCGTGGATTGCACAAGTATAAGCAACCAAAACGACTTCTTCTATTTCATTCTACTCTAATCTTAAAATTCTGGCTCCATCGTCGTACAGTACGACCAGGAACAAATTTCCGCTCAATCAATCTCGTCAATCTTCGTTTGCGCAGAGCAGGAGTGCGAGTTTTGAATCTCATACGTTGAACTCAGCAGTTGAAAATGTATGGAGATACGCATCTTTCTACTGCTGATTTGACTTTCAAAAATCATACTTCAGGATTGCGATTTTTGAAAGTCAAATCAGCAGTAGAAAGATGCATATCTCCATAGCAATTTTGACATTTTCAACTGCTAAGTTCAAAGTATAAGTTTCAAAAATCGCACCCCAGCCTAGCTAGCATGCCACCCACGACAAAGCGTTTAAACGAGAAAAACGTCATGCGCGCTCTTTTTGGCATAAGTAAAATCGGCGAAAAAGGCGCGTAAACAAATTAGCCAACAGCGTAAACGGATTGAAGGTGGTCACATCCTGACTGGTTAATATAATTTCGCGCGGTATTAAAATTTGTCAACTGCGCAGGTACATAGGTAAGACCAAAGAGTAATATAAGTTGGGTAAGACTTATAAACCTGGTTCTACTGTGGTGTTGATGATTTTGCCAATCTTCAGTATAAATAGCAAATATGCTTGACGTTGTTTGGTAATAAATATTTGGTGACCCCATTATGCAAAAACACAAACTTGTGCCACTAAAAAATTTCGGAATCCTGTGGCAAGAAGACCGCCAAGTAACAGACTTGCGATTCCACCAAAAAGACTTATAGGTTCCATCATTCCATTTTAATATGTTAACCTCCTTTTCGACATTGGTTAACTCACCCGACTAGAAATTCGAAATCAAAATCTAGTCGACCGAAACAAATTGTTCCATAAACGACATTCAATAAAAAATTAAACAAAATGCGTTTACTCTCATTATTTCTTATTTATTCATTTATATACTGTGTGTCGTGCAAAAACAATGTGAAATCGTTGACAGAATCTATGGGACAGGAAATTATTGAGATCGGAGATACTTTAAAAGGTATGAATTTGCGACATAACTATTCTACCATAAGGAGGCACGTTTTGGTGCTTTGGCATTGGATAGGATCACCGAAGTCGTGTGAATGAACGTCAGGTCAGGTCAGTCTTTAGATGTATTTAAGAATGGAAGTGATTCGACTACTATCCTTTTCTTTGCTCTCTAATATCTCTTTTATTGGCTCTCTAATAGCCATGTTTTTTCCTTCTTATTGCTGTCTCCCGTTTGCAATGGAGGGAAGTCGGATATTTCGTTTTCCTACTCCTCCTATCTTCTTTGATTAATTCATTGCGGGTTCCAAGACAGATTAGAGTCATCCCCCGGGCTCGCCGTTGTTGATCCTGGCTTACAGGAGTTACAGCGGTGGGAATGTGTGGTGGGCCTAAGTACTATCCTTTTCATTTTTTTGTGTTATCCTTTTCAACGTCCCTAAATCCAACCCTGATTGTATTTAAGACCAATGGCTGCAGCGCGAGACCAAAAACTACCACCAGATGGAAATCCAGCAAATCCAAATGGATGCGGTGACCGCGGACGATTGCCAACTCCTATTTTTATCTTACCTTATAATTTGTCTCTGACTACCACCTAGGGGACTATATTAATTTATGCTATGTTTGTACGCTTTTATGAAAAACCGCATAATTTACAATTTTTTAAGAACAATTTGTTGTAACCCATTGTCGATATTGTTTTTGTACACCATTTCTTTGTCTCTAGTTTTATTTTTTCTCGCTTAAGGTTGTTGCAGAGGGGTCAATTTTATACAAAACTTTGACGCACAATACGCGTAGACGGTATTAATATAAGTGACTTTGTATATATCGAAAAATAGTTTAGAAAATCTAGTTGCCGCGTAACAAATAACATTTGCAATTTATAAAATAATTACGAAGTTATAAAGCTTTGAAATTTTTTAAAAGCTTTATATCTTCGTAATTATAAACGAGCGTTAACCCGCGACTTTGTCCGCACAAACTATATACCAGATTAAGTCAGATAATAAGCTATCAAACAAAAAAAGTTTCATCAAAATCGGTTCAGTAGTTTTTGCGTGATGCTCGTTCAAACAAACAAACACCCAAACAAACACACAAACAAACAGACAGACAAAAAATCCAAAAATTGGTGATATGGAATCAGGGACACTTAAAAACCATATCGTAACTTTTTTTTGTTAATATATTCAATGTACAGACAAACTTCCTGTTACAGTTTTATAATAGTATAGATTGCAAATGTTATTTGTTACGCGGCAACTAGATTTTCTAGACTATTTTTTCATATAGTTTTAAATATATAAAATATTACTTTTATTAATTCCGTCTACGCGTATTGTGCGTCAAACTTTTGTATGGACTGAAACCACCTTAACCCATTGTATTGTAATCCGAATAAAGCTAGTAATTTAGTCGAATGGCAAGTAACTAATTTGATTTCAGTGATAGATTCCAATACCAAAAGCTCGAGGACCCTAATGTGCACCTCTCCAGGCCTCCGTCACTCGGCTGTAGGAGCCGTTGACGCATCGTAAGCGATGCGCTTTCTTAAAAGTATGCTTCTCACTCCAGACGGCAACAACGCTGTGGCAACCCAAATAATAATTTCATGGTCAAGTAGACGTTCTGGAAGTTATATAGTTATAGTCGTATAAGTTCCGTAAGAATGTTCATTAGGGCCCATTTAATACGGCCGTATTAATACGGCCTATCGCCCTAAAAGTGACGCGTAACAGTCGTATAAGGAACTATTTGCCGCGCAGTCGGTGTAAGTGTTCGTTAGATGATAGAAATGAAAGATTGATTAAGAGGCAAAAACTTGATTATATTAAACTTGATAATTATTAAATAAATTATATAAATAATATATTGATGAAGATGCACATGTGTACGTTGCATGGCTCGTATAGTCGGCATATAAACGTCGCCGATCCGACTTTTCGCCGTGTATGGGTGAATAATATGACATTTATATACCGTTATGGTCTTGTGGCCGTCGTTTAAACGTCTTATAACCTAATTAAGCTATACTAGGTACATTTTGTACGTACCGTCTGGAGAATTTATAGTTTTCCAAGGAAGTGATGTATACATCTGTTACAAAGTAACTAGTAATCCGAGGGATCGCCAGTCGCCACCTATCTAAATAGAAGACGCGCAAAACAACGAAATATCAAACTATCGAAGATCATAGTCTCCTAAAAGCTTGATTGGATACTGTTGCAGGTCTACCACCAGACATAGACGAGGAGCCTTCAGCTGAAGTAGACGATGAAGATAAAGACGTGACCACCACATTAAAACCAAGCCCAGTTACCAAGAAAGAAGTCAAAAAAACTGTGAGTTACAATTAAAAATTTTATACTTTTTCTCAGCATAAGGCAGGAGTGGACAGGCATCGCCAGCGTCGAAGAGCTGTTTCATTTGGTTTGGCGAGTATATAGATATCTAGAGCTGACTGCCAACCTCCAGTAATGGAGAGGAACCCGAATTACTCCTGCCATGGATCAAAACCATATAATTATTATGGTTATGACAAGTATAGCGTCGGTGGCGCGTTGTGGAGAAGTATGGACCCTCAATTATGAGGTTACGGTTTCGAATCCGCACGAATGACAATGTATCAATGAGTTTTTCTAACTTCTTCGTCATACAAGACTGCTCTCAAACGGTCAAGGAAAACTTTGAGAGGAAACCCTGATACTGGCATACGCTGATGAAGAAATTCTGATGCGTATGTTAAGTCTACCAATCCGCATTAGACATTCTGTTGGGCTGACGCACATACATCACCCTCCTTGTAGGCCTGTGACCTGAAGTGGGACGTATACAGGGTTATGCTAATACTGATGACAACGGTAAAAGAAGGCTTATTGCGCCTGCAGTATGGGATATGGTAGTAAAGTTCATCTTAAGATAGATCAATCTTATCTCATCATCAACAGCCTGCCATCGTCGACTGCTAAACAAAGGCCTCTACCAAGACGCGCCAACATATCTTCGTCCTTCCTCATATAGTCACTCCCTGCTACCTGTCTCAGGTCGTCGAAGCGCTGGAGGTAATCCTACGCTTGCACAGTTCGTGATCTACATTCTAAAACGATGACTCTCCAGCGGTTGTCAGTTTTTTTGGCAGATATGATCTGCTCAGCTTGCAAGTAATTTTTAGAGCTATGTAAACTACTTTAGTTCTCTGACAGTATTACAGGGCATCTCACACTAGGCCTGCCATTTCGTATTCTCCAATCTACAACTATGACTCCCCGTCGGCTGTCAGTTCTCTGCCAGATGGCTTAAGCTTACTGATTTTCAGAGTGTCGACCACTTTAGTTCTCTGACGTATCCCATCATTCCTGATTAATTCTATCTAGATTTCCTTATTCTACAGACTACTTTGGAAACAAGACGAAAAGGGAAAGACATTGACAAAATAGACGACACTCAAGATGACGAGGAAGCTAGGATAGAGAAGGAACTAGCTGAAATATATAAAGACACTGGTACGTTTGTTAATAATTATATAAGGTCTAACAAAATTAGCTGAAACTATTTTAAGGGGATGATCAGACCATCAAACTGAACAACTTTCTCTATGGGATCAATATCAACATCGCGAAAAAAAAATCTGCTGTCCCATACAAAACTGCAAGCATAACTCAACTCAAATGTATGGGACAGCAGATATTTTTTTCGCGATTTCAATATTGGTCCCATAGAGAAAGTTGTTCGGTTTGATGGTCTGATCATCCCCTTAAAATTGTTTCAGCTAATTTTGTTAGACCTTATATAACTCGTCGGAAATATGTACCGGAATCAGAACCAGATGGTTTAGTTTGGCAGCACGACAAAGCTGTGCTACCTACGCTCTGTCCTGAACTTGACAGTAATGTCTTCAGAGGTATAATATTAGAATCAGAATATCAAAGAACAATCTTTTCCAATTAAGTCTAAGTCGTTTTGGTTCGTCATTATTAACTAACTAAGAGTCAACAACGAAACGGAGTACACTATCGCGGCGTGTGCTTTTGGGGAAAGGTACTAAAATATGATAATTATTTACAGATTACAAGGAAGTTGTTGCCGATCCATTGAAAGACATTGTAAACAATACTGTAGAAGGAAAAAGTATTGCAAGATCTCGTAACAAGTGAGTGTAATTAGGTTAGAGTCATCATCAGAGGGTACGGAAGACAGAGTGCATTCAAGACTTCAAGTGATTTGGGATATCACTTACCGCCATTTTTTCCACGTTTTTACTCTAGTCAGGAAGCCACTATAGTCACCTATAGTCGCCAGTTAGTGCCACATTATGTATCACCAATAAAGTTACTATAACAGCATGGGTATAGTATGTGTGGGGACTTGCTACAGATGTCAGCACCCACAAGTTATAGCAAAGATGCCAACAGATGGCGATACCGTCGCTCTTGTAAATATTCTCCATACATAGACCAACGTTCAATGTGAATACGCAACTCGTAACCTACTACAAATAAGGTTCACAATCGAATGCAAGACATAAATCGCGCAAGAGAATAATCTCAGAGATTCGATACATATACAAGGTCCAACTAAGAACTGTTGGACCACGGCCGGTCCCCAGGCATCACACATAGCCTGGTGGAAGAACTTCCCTTTTCAATGGAGGAACATTCCCAGTAGCACCTTCATACATGCCATCGTGATACAGCGCTATCACACCTTCGCTCTCTTTCTATTTGCGCGCGAACGAACGCGATACATCCGTATCACGTGTAGCATGTTACGGCTTCAGGAATAGAGAAACTGACAGCTGAGTGAGCAAGATGTTCCTAGCGGCACCACTTTATAATGAAAGAAATGCGTGACGCGAGGCAATAGAACCGTTTTTTGGAACTTGTCGGCAGGGTAAAAATTCAAAGTGAAATCGTAAAAATTTTTTTTGTGAAAAATACTAACACTATTTCAATTAATTATCCACGATTTCACGTTAGATTCAAAAATATACACAGAGCACGAAATTTTACCCTGCCGATAAGTTCCTAAAAACGGTTTCATTTGACAACTCTCATGTACTGACATGAGTCCTCTCATAGAGATCTAGAGAGATGCCAACTAACGCGCTGAGTACGAAACCGAGTGTCGCATTACCACCAGTACCACGCGATAGAAAGTATTTTGTTAGCTTGAATGTGCTTATTATCCATTGCGGTATCAGAACTCAACGTTCGAATAAACTTTAGTACTACGCAAGCATTGTAAACTATTTACACATAATATCTCGACTGGCTTTCAGCCTCATAATATATTGAATCCTTAGTGTTGCAAGCAATGTGTTCCGTTTTTGCGCATATTGCTGCGACACTGGCCCGGCCCCGATTTCACATCTCCCTTTGGTTTTTGTGATATGTGGTTCCTCTACTCCTTTAAGGTATAGTAACTTAATGGTATCACCATTTAGATCAATATCCTGACAGGCTTTTAAGTTTTGGTGCGTTTTCGAAAAGTCCGAGACTCTATGTGTCCCATGATAATAGGCACGACGGAACAATAATGATAAAAATAAAGTGGTTCAAAGGAACTTCCACATTGGACTTTTGTTTTGTCCTCACGCAAGCCTTTCAAAGATTCGGGGCTACGGTCCTTGAAATATTTGCTGAGATATTATAGGTAGTACAGAAGTACATAAGAGTAATAAAAGCAGCATCTTTCCTCTGTTGTTAAATAGGATAAACATTGTTGCTCGAACTGTCAGGAATGTGCATGATCACGAAAAGTAAGATACTCAAATTGTATCTTACCACAGATATTAGGTTGGGGAAAAAGTTTCTTCGCATTTTTTAAGAAAATTCAAAACATTTTTTAATATAGTTTATTTACATTTAACTAAAGTATGTAGGTACCATTTTGTTCAATAACTTTATGCCATCTTGTAGGTAGGGACTGATCCCATTGCTATAGAAATTTTGGGGCTTCTGATCAAAATACCGCGACAAGTAGTTTTGGCAGTCCTCTCGTGATGTTAACCAGACCCTGCCTAAAGAATTCTGAAGAGACCGGAACAGGTGGAAATCTGAAGGTGCAAGGTCAGGGCATGCATTAACACCTCCCAGCAAAGCTCTCTTAATTTTTGCTGAGTGGATAAAGATGTGTGAGGTCTAGCGTTATCATGATGAAAAACCACACCCCTTCTGCTGATTAATTCCGGCCGCTTTCTCTTAACTTCTTGCTTTAATCTCATCAGTTGTTCGCAGTAGAGTTCAGAATCGATGGTCCTGCCTGGTGGTAACAGCTCATAATGAATAATGCCCTTCCAATCCCACCACACACACAGCATCACCTTGTCGCGAGTTAACCCGGGTTTCGCCATAGTCGCATTTTTCGCACGTTCTTGTCGTACGTTTTTTTTTTTTAATTTATTTATTGTAAGTAAAATGACAAAGATTTGGACAATTGAACTTCCAAAAACCATCAGAGGTTTATCTGGAAGTGCAACATAAACAGTACAGTTACATCAATCAGAGGACAATTTTGTAGGTACTACTTATACATGCAATACAAAGATTTACTTCGTTAGGTTGGTACTTAAAAAAGTAATTTGTCAAAATACAAACAGAATTTAATCTGATATATAAATATTCAAAGGTACAGTCAGCAGCAACAACCTGCATACACCTTAGCACTACTGCGTATAACAAAAGCGTACTCAATCCATTGCTGCCGACTGTACATTACTACACAGTGATATACATAACAAATAATTACCAAACAAGTCTCCACAATAATCAGAAGCTATTTGAGCTAGTGACACCGCTTTTAACAGTCGGATGACCTTTGTCATTAAGGAGACGAGGAATTATGTAGGAGCAGGTGCGTTCCCCGTAGGTATTTTTAGCTCCAATGGTGACTAGTTTCCTATTTGTGACTGATCGTGTTAGTTTCGTGTGGTGCATTTCAATTTGGAAGTTTCTGTTGAAAAAGTTTTCTTTTAATAGATTTACGTGAACTTTCATATGTACTGGAATGACGTTACAGTGTTTAAATATCTTGTTAGAATCATCAGCACATTCTAATTTAATTTGGGGAGACACTATCTCCTTGAGTATTCTAGTTTGCAAACGAAGAATTGCGTCGAGGTAAGTCCGGTATGTACGACCATAGCTACTCAATCCGTACGAGATTATGGAGTCTGCAAGCGCATTGTACAACATTAGTTTAGTTTTAAACGGAATACGATTTTTAATTAGATATATATTAGCCAGAAAAGCACGTAACTTCTCACATACACGATTGACATGAGGAAACCAATTGAACTTAGAATCGATAATAAGCCCTAGGTACGTATGTTTGTCAACAACTTCAATGGGAGGACATTTACAAGTAAGGGGTTGATCATGTAAGCAGATATGTGCGTGCGCAATTAGATTCGAGGTTAATTTACTCTTCATGTAGGGCGATCGAATATAAACTAGCTTAGTTTTTTGGGCATTGAGTACTAACCCAGCATCATGACACCATTTATTTAAGTTGTCAAAATCAACCTGCAGTTGGATCATTGCTTTTTCGACATCATTATCAGCAATGAGTATACAGGTATCATCTGCAAACTGGTACAAAGTGCAGTATTTCGTAACATTACCGATATCATTTACATAAGCTAGGAAGTGGAGTGGCCCGAGTACTGAACCTTGAGCCGTTCCTTCTGTTACGTGCTTAGTGCCACTTGTGTTGGTGTCAATTTTTACACAGTAGGACCGATTCTGGAGATAGCATTGGCACCATTTTAAAAGAGGTCCTCGAATCCCACTATTATTTAGTTTTTCTATTACTAGCTCATGGTTCAAAGTGTCAAAAGCGCGGGAGAAATCTATAAACAAGGCGAGAACATGCTTTCTTTTGTTAAGACTGCTATTTACTTTATCTGTAAATTCAGAGAGCAAGGATGTAGTGCTTTTTCCCGGTTGAAAACCAAACAGAGACCTGTTAATTATGCTGTTAGTTTTATAGAAAGCATGTATTTGCTCGAAGACAAATTTTTCGATAATTTTATCTATGGATGATAGTAGCGTTATCGGACAGTAGTTGGCAACGTCATCTTGCTTACCCTTTTTAAATACAGGACGCACACATCCCTTTTTGAGAGCTGTGGGATAATCTCCCATTTTGATACTGGTATTAATAAGATTGGCTACAGATGTGGCTAATTTTTCGCCCACCCTTTTTATGTCTAGGATTCTAATATTATCTAATCCTGGTGCCTTGTTAGTGTTAAGCTTTCCTATAATTTTTTGTACACTATCAGTGGTCGCTTTCTTGAAAAACATGCTTGTATCTGCGATGTTACATTTAGTGTTCAACAATTTAGCTTTACAATTGGGTAAGATTTTTTTACTGCAGTATCAAACTCGTTAGCAAACTTATTAGCTATGTCTTTGCTAGTTAGGCTACGAGATCTAAACGCCTTAGCAATTGCTTGATCAATTGATTGTGACACTCTACCACAAATACTATTAATAATTTGCCATACTTTCCTAGAATTAGTGTAATTATTTTTTATTTCTTTCTGATAATATGAATTTCGACTGAATTCAATAACTTTTCGAGCTGTACTACGTAGTCTAATGTACTCTAGTCTTAGAGTATGGTTGTTGACATCTTTTTTCCATTTACTAAATAACTCATCTCTCATATTACAAAGTTTAATAACGTTATCTGATATCCACGGCGAAGTCATACGTTTTTTATTAAGCTTATTGATATGGCTTACAAGTGATTTTTTGTATGCTGTGTTAAAATTATTCTCAATTGCCTCATAGATCTGCACAGGACACTGCATATTATTTGTGCACGACCAATCCGACTTACACAAATCCTCAAATAAAGTTCGGTGATTGTACGTTACTTGCTTTCTCTTAGGAGCAACCTGTATAGTCGGACGACTGGTTTTGATGCAAGCGATTGCTATAGTACGATGATCCGCCAAAACGGTGTCGACTGCAGCGGTGCACGGATCCAGTGTTTTTAAACGCGCAAAAATGTGATCAATACACGACTTAGTTACATTATTTAATCGTTTTTCGATTCGCGTATAGTCTGAGATACCACACATAAGACCGTGCCCCGCTAGTATGTCTATATTTGTGTCTCACAATAATAGTAAGTTATTATTCGAATGTATAGTGCTCATATTGCTTGTGAACGTAGACAGTTCTCGGAAAAAAAATATTTTGTTAGTGGACGGAGGACGTGATCCACTATTCATCACCAGTCATCAGCTTCTTCAAAAATGGTTCGGTTTCATTACGTCGTAATAAAGAATCACAAATGAGTACACGGTTCATTAGGTTTCTTTCAGTGAGCTCGTGAGGTACCCAAATATCGAGCTTTTTTGTGTACCCAGTTTTTTTCAAATGCGCTGCGCCAAAACTGTTTTGTGGTCATTTCCCAGTTCTTCAGCTACGTCGTAACCACTGATATGCCGATTCTGCTCCATTTTTTCAAAAATGGCATCCATTTTTCATACATACTATAATGCGAAAAGACTTTTTCCCCAACCTATTATTATAATTATATTACATCATTAGAAAAATACAAGACAAATAATGACTTGTAATAACTGACAAATGTAGCACCTCTGCTTGGTAGAAAGCATGGCGAAAAATTTAGGCAATGTTAGGGCAAAGGCGTATTCCTGTCTAGCTCACTCGCATTCACTCAGTATTGCACATGCTTGCTTCGTCTTGTAAATTTTTCCCATTTGTATAAATTTTTTGATGCGCACATTGATAGAAGCCAGGGATTTAGAACCAATGGATACCAATCCTCCTTACAAACATGGAAACACGAAAATTGACCATGGCGGCCGGTAATGTAAGTCGTTCTTTCGTATGTGTCCGTCGTCGATGTTTCTGACTTTGCCTTTGTCCCTTTCAATAAATTTTCGTCGTTGGATTAGAGAGGGACAAATTTGACGTCGCAAACAACGACGGAAACATTACCGACCGCCAAGGAGTATTTTCATGTTTCACCGCTTGTAAGGCAGTCTGCTCTCCAGATATAGACAAAAGCAGCTATGCCACCTTCCTGGGAGAGGCTTCTTCAGTTGAAGACAATGTTGATGATGAAATTGATTGCAGCTTCAAGTTTCAACCGGACCTGAATAACAAGAAGGAAGTGGAACGGTTCAGGACGTCCGTCGACGAGATCAGCTGCGAACGCAGTGTAACTAAAAAGCTTAATTTGGTGCAGGTTAGTGGGGAGTGGAGAGAGAGCCTTGTGTGCAAGAGGATAGTCCTCACAAGGCACTCCATACAAACGAAGTTTGATTCTATTTTGGATTTCAAACAATCAACGTCAACTGTCTCCGTGGTCTTATGGTTAAGAGCATTATGGGTTCGATTCCCACGGGGGACACCTAGTGATATATCACGTTGTTAGGACCCAGTTGGTCTGGACATTGCAGGCTGAATCACCTGATTGTCTGAAAAAGAAAGATGATTCCGTGCTGCGGATGGCACATTAAACTGTTGGTCACGGCTACACTGGTGGTAGTAAAAAAACCATGTTAGAGGCCGTAAGGCGGTTTGAAACAACTCTGACCGCCCTTGCCGCCCACGCAATAAGAAGAACGTCAATGACAATTTTTTAAACAAGATCTAGAACTTTACTAATCTCTGTAGCATTGTGAATCATACTTTACTACTAGTGACTTCCTATAGTTAAATTGATTTGAAGCGATAGACTGCGCGCGCAGTTCAAAGAGCAGCCGCCAGCAGTCCTCAGTACAGAAAAGTGGGAATAGTGCCCCTATTGCCACATACACATACGGAATTCCGAATCAGAATTTTGATATTGTATAATATGATTTGGCGATCCTTGGGGGAGGCCTATGTCCAGCAGTGGACGTCCATCGGCTGTGATGATGATGATGATGATGATAATATGATTTGAAATAGTAGAGGGGGAAAATTCATACGTATTCATTGACCCTAAAGACGTACGCCGCACCTACTGGACCTTGCCCCTTGGGTCGAGTAGGTGCGGCGAATCCGCACTCGAATGGGACATCGTATTGAACAGCTCCGGATCTAGGGGAGCAAACCAGGATCCACGCCCGGGCGTAAGGTTGAGGGTGAAACAAAATAATTTGTTTGAAAAGATAAAAAAATCAACATTTTTAAAATATTGCAGAAAAATATCAACATAGCTCGCTTCGCTCGCTCCTGGTTTAAGATCTTATTGCAGGAAAATATTTTTTTGTTTGTTTTTTGCATTGAGTCTGTCGTGATGCAGAAGTCGTTTCAGGTTTTAGATAATATTGCTAATAGCTAGTCAGGTAGCCCATACGGAAGAGAGCTGGCGCCTCAATCATGAGGCAGCGATTCGATTCCTGGCCTGTACCACTAAGTTCTTCGGAATTTATTTAAGTGCGAGTGAATAGGCTTCTTCTGCGTAAGCTCGCTACATCTTCGACCCCATCTTCGTCCTGAGGACTGGATTGAGGTCAAGAGCAAATCCATACGTAATAAAAAAAATGTATGGTTGTATTTTTATCATTAACTAGCTCGGCGGTGAAGGAAAACATCGTAAGATTTTCTCGATTTCATCGTGAGACTGCATTCCCGAGGACGAAAAGAAAATACCATAAGTTCTTAGGAATGCGTATAATATGGGTGAGTTTGGGGCGAACACGATGGTCTCAATGTTACAATAACGACCCTTGCTTACAATAGCCCAACCAGAAATAATAAAATAAATACTAGCTAATCATTTATATTGCAATCAATTTTAGATTTTATTACAAAGATCAAACCTGGTCCTGGTACCCCTGGAAAAACCTTCTTGCTATGCGCTTGAAGAGGAGGGGTGCCAAAGTCATGTTTTTACCCTGGCTTGGAAAAATAGCAGATCCGGGGCTAGTATTGAAACGCAGTGCTTCTTCTAGTAATTAGTAGTAAATAATTTCTCAATGTCTTGTCCTAAGTGCACTTTTCTTACCTTACAGGATATTAAAATAAAAAATTCATCGACGTTCAACAGCTATGGAAGCTTTGTCGTTTTGACTCTCATTTTGATTGCAAATTGTATTTTTCGTTAACACAAGTAAATGTTAATTATTTTCTTATGTAATATTTAATTATGTACATGGATTTAATATTATTGTAAAATTTTTGTGCTGTGAATAGGGTATTTTAGTTTCAATTTTAATTTCAATAAATAAAATCATGATTCGTAACTTTTGCTTTATTGCAAAATATTTGGACTTGTTGAAGAATCTTTCTACTTCTTTTGGCGCATTAATTAGAAGAAACAGATTTTTGTAACACTGTATACATAAGTCCAAAAACTTTTCTATTCTTTATTTTTTTTTTGTATTTGTCCTATCCTATCCAGGCCTCGTTGTCCATCGTAATTACCTCTATACAGGTGGACAAGCGCCCAAAATAATCTAAACTACCTTGTGCGCAGTTCATTATACTTCTTTTCATATTCTTTCATCTCCTTCTCATGTTTGCTATATTCAGGTGAATTAGACATATTTTTATTTTTAAACGTATTCACGAATTGGGAATACTTTGCCACACCAAGGTAGACTTTTCCCCTAAGGACATTTTCTTTATCAATTACCTCTGATGCTACTTTCAAATGTTCATTATGAGCTATAACGATATTATCAATTTCTATAGCTATGTTTAGAGCTTCTTCATACGCATTTACATGTTCTATTGCCTTCCACTCATCGTATCTTCTCTTTAATGTTGCAGCTATGTTGTTCAGGACTTCTTGCCTGTCTTTAGCTTTAGCACATAAGTAACCTATCTTCACATAATATCCTTGACCAGTGGCATCATCTTTTATTTTAGATAAATCCTCAGCCTTTCTCATCCTCATTTCAGCTTCTCGTATCATTTCATACATGAGTCTAAAGATCTTTGTTTTCATTTTTTCGTCGTCGCGGGGATTTTCGTGATATTGTCGACGGGACGGTGATCTGAGATACTGGACGCCGACACGCCGGCGCGGCTCCGGCGGTTCCAGTTTTGCTATGTTATTGAAATAGTATGTTTTGAGGCCCCAGGACATTTCGGAAATTATTTGTTTGGTGACTGAATGTTGGTTCTGGGTGTAAGAATGGAATATACCTGAGGAATTTAAAATCTCAATCAAGCATAATCTCTTCAGTGAATAAATCAGAATTCCCATTTTTTCCACTCAGTAAGATCCACAAATCTTTCTTTGAGGCACTTGTACATACATACGCTATTATAATAAGATGGTGGACTAACGCTCACAAACCCTCCTTGAAGGTAGGCATGCGCCTTTCAGTGGAACGTTGAAATAAAATAAATAATGATAATAATAAGCTGGTGCGCTTAGCACCGGGAACTGGCGCCCGCAGACTCACCTCTCTACCACCTTAGCCGCTCACTAGATGTTGCCGCCTTGTCGCTACTTGCGAGCGGCCATTTTAGGGGGCCCAACAAATGATTTGGCAAGTCACCGTCTGCCATTTTTGACAAACTTAGAGACATTTGTTACGTCAGGCGTCCCGAGTCTCTCCGCAATAACCCAGATTTCCCGGCCACACTAAGTTCACCCCCATAACCCGAGTAGTTTTATTTTGTCCTTCCTACAATAGTCTCTGCACCGAAAGTGGTATGTCTTCTGGTGCATTTGCATAATGCATTCAGAGATAGACCAAGGTTGGTGCATCCCATCGCATTCAGATAAAAGTGTCTCAAAGGGGCCTCTACGTGTTGGACCTTGTCCCCACGCAAGCCTTCTAAATGTCCGGGCTACGGCCCGAGAAATATCATAAGAGATACAATAATAATAATAATTATACTTACATAGTGAAAATATGAACAATAGAGTTTTCATATCTATTTCGGATACAATCAAACGCGAGTGGTTACTGTACGCAGTTATTATCCAATAAAATTCATTCATTTACAACATTGTTAAATTAAGTACGTTTAGGTATATAATATTTTATGGGCCCAGATAGAATTTTTATATACCTATATACCAAAATTATACAGCATGTTACACTTTAGTAATGTTATGTGCAAACCTTTGATAAAATATTTATATAAGAACTACACCTACAACCTTCGATCATTTAAACTACAATAAATGCACACGTGATGCTTTTTGTGCCTACTTGTATTATTTATCTCTTTATTTTTTGCTGTTTATGTTTTTTATGGGAATAAAGTAGGTATATTATACATATATTATAGGTAGGTATTTGATTTGATTTTATTTCATGCACAGTCTCATGAAAAAGGCTGTCTTTGAGGGGTCACTTTCAAATCTGTCATTTGGTGAGCGTTTCATTTGCATCTCTAGTTTTTTAAAATGAAGAATTTCTGACTAGGTACCAAGTTAAAAAACTAGTTACTACCTATCTGCAGGATGAAATTTATATCATTAGCATCCTATTAAACTAAGAGTCTACCCATCAAACTGAACAACTTTCACTACGGGAGCAAACCGATCGGAGAAAAAAAAATCTGCTGTTGCATTCATTTGAGTTGAGTTGGCATTGCAGTTAAGTATGGAACAGCTGATTATTTTTGTTGCTCCGATCGGTTGTTCAGTTTGATGGGTAGACTCTTAGTTTAAAAGGATGCTAGTGATTACAATTTCACCCTGTACATTATCGGTGGCGTTGACGATGGGTTTACAAAAGTACGTAAGTATAACATTAACAATCTGGTAAAAGCTACGTGAATCAAATTAATTATTAGATAACATCCTGTGAATTTAATAAATATAGCAAGAAGTAAATTGGCGTGCTAATTTTACTACTAGGTAATTAATTTTATCGGGGTTCATCATTTGATAATAATTTATGGGTAGGTATTTTAGCATTTACATAGTTAAAACATGGAGAAACACATAACTCGTGTCAACGCCCCGAGAGGAGTAGGTATTGTTTATTACTCCATATAACATTTTTCTGCCATTTTCTGCGGGGGGAGGGACTGTTGCTATGACAATAAAAGTAAAACGCATCGAATTAAGTAGCCCATCGGGTCTAGGTCGGGTCGGGGCCGTCGCGGGGGTGAGACTTTGACAGAGGGGAAAGTATGGGAAATTATGCGTAAGGCCACTCCTCTCGGGTTACGAGTTACGTGTTTCGTTAGTAGCAGTTAAGTTAGGTAGTAGTTAAAGCTCGACCAGCAAAATAAAAAACCTCCCCATCTTGCGGAAAATAGTTTAAACTAATTTTTGTACGTGGAATATTGACATTAAAGGTTAATAGTCGATTTCAGCGCCCCCAGACCAGGCTAAGACTTTACTTTAGGCACAGCCCGGACACTGCATACAAGAAATTGAAATTGACAAGATGACGTCAGCACATGCGAAACCAAAGAAATTCTTAGGCATAGAGGTAGGCGTAACTCGTGTCAACGTCCGGGCATTGACACGAGTTACGAGACGCTCTACGTTCTTAGGTAACTGCCGGGTAACTGGAGGGCGATAGAGGGGCTGAGGTAAAAAGTAGGTGGGAGGCAGGGAGTGCCGTACTGTATTGCATGTATGTAGTAATAGATACTCTTTCTTAGGTCCGCCACATACATACGGAATAAACCTGATTCGGAATTAGTTCCGGATGGAGTGTTGCCGCTTTCAGAGACTTTTTCACTAGATCTAGTGATTTTTTGATGTAGGCGGCATATTTTGTGATTTTTGAGCGTAGACGTTGATGGAACGATACCGTATCGTGACGGTGCAGTTGCAACGTCGTTGCGGTATAGTTGCGAAATCTCCTACGCTCGAAAATCGCTTTTTGAGTGATAATGGTTCATGCCATTTTGTACAGATTATGTCTAATGTTAAAACTATCTATAGTCTTTTGATATAGTTGCATAAGATTGAAATACAATTTACAAATCATCAACGTAACGTCATGGCCTCATCACATGATAATAATAATCATGTACAGAAATTGCTTATTTCGCTTTAATAAATACCTAAAAATGCAATTCTCATAAATTTTGCATTTCACACATTTTTCAAACAGCACTCTAGTATTTTTTGTAACCATAGTTGACAACACTGAATCCTGAATCAGGATTCCGGATCGCAATTCCGTCTGTGTGTGGCGGACCTTATTCCGTATGTATGTGGCGGACCTTATACTGTGCTATAGGTCCGCCTATAGCACAGTATAAGGTAACTATGGTTGCAAGAAATACTAGTGCTGTTTAAAAAACCGGCCAAGTGCCAGTCGGACTCGCGCACCGAGGGTCCCGTACTACCATAGTCATCATCATCATCATCATCTCAGCCGATGGACATCCACTGCTGGACATAGGCCTCCCCCAAGAATCGCCATAACGATCAGTCCTGCGCTGCCCTCATCCAACGGGTTCCCGCCGCCTTCACCAGGTCTTCGGTCCACCGTGTGAGGGGCCTACCCACGCTGCGCTTTCCGGAACGCGGTCGCCACTCGAGAAATTTTCGGCGCCATCGGTTCTGCGAGCAATGTTCCCCGCCCACTGACACTTTAGTTAAGCAATACTTTAGGCTATGTCTGTTTGGGTTATGTATGTTACAGGTCTTTTAACTAAAGCTGGCGCGTACAACACATTTACACATTGCGCTTGTGTAGTGTCTGTGAATAAGCGCGCGGCGTGACGTCGTACTGCATACGCATCATGAAAAGTCTGCCCGTCTCTCTCGTGCGTGGTCTATCTTATGAGCGTGAAGGGGACAATTATTGTTTTTCTTTTGCTACTGTTTACAAATACAGCGTGATATTAAATGTTAGCGTCAGTCAGTCACGTTTGATCGACGCGAATGTAATAATCATAATAAAAACAAGTAACACATATATTTGTATTTATTTATCTACAACGCACCCATTTTACTAAAAACTAACTCTAGTCTACACTTATGAATCAATTATTTGAAAATCATTTATTTTTAAACATCCTGTATAGTGAAATTGCATAAGTGTGAGTACTGTGAACGCGCCAGCTTTAGTTAACTAACCTGTACTCTGGTTCTTCTGGATCTCTTCATTTCTGATTCGATCTCGCAGGGAAACTCCGAGCATAGCCCTCTCCATTGCCTTTTGGGTGACTTTCAGCCTTTTTATGAGGCCTTGAGTACCATAGTACATTTAGAAAAACTAAAATCCTCGTTATCTATAAATGATTTAATAAATAAGTTTGCCGAACAAAAGGCAAAAAAAGTGTTTATTTGATTTTAATTGTTTGACTAGCTTAGTTCCTAGGAATATTAATTGTCAGTAATTAATAACGTATATTCAATATATAATTATTTTAATTCAATGCGAGCGTGTTTCTTCGTTTTTTGAAAAATAAAATTGTGTTTACCCTTCATTTGGGCCCCCCAACAAATTTTGATACAGGGCCCTTCTAAAGCACGCTACGCCACTGTATTTACCAAACAAATTGTGTTTAATTGTTGTTCTGATAGAAAGAAACAAACCTAAAGTTGAAAACATCGACGTACGAAAGAACGTTGAACATTACCGACCTCTAAGGAGTATTTTCATGTTTCACCACTTGTAAGGAGTATTGGCATTCATTATCCAAACCAAGGAAGGTGCCATCGGTATTGTGGCATAGGTATTGGTAACCATAAACTTAATATAGGTATACTACATAGATATCCAATAGCTGTGCCAAATTATCTTTCTCTCGGTTTAATCAAAAATAATCCATAGCCCAAACACATAAAAACTATTTGACACGCATAAAGTTGACCACACTAGAAGAAGACGGCAATAGTTGTCCGCGGTGTCTCATTCTAACAGTGTACTGGTGTTGCCATTTGCTAATGTTATGATTTAAGCCGAATTGGTAAGATCAAATGAAGCAAAAATGTATCAAATCTTTTTAAATTATTTGTGTGTTGAAAAGCCGTGGTAGTAAAAAAGATAAAATTTGACAACCCAATCTGCCATTTTATTTGAAATTGCCGCCAGCCGTCAAATTAATTTTTATTATTTTTAACCACATTTTTATATTAAAATGGTTCGTATTTGCTTAATCGACGGCTGCAAACGCGAATATTATCCAGTTTGTGGCTTATCGTATCACATGTTTGTATTTTAAATATATTTTGTTTTGAAAATATTAAAGTAGTTAGGGTACCAAAAAACATAGCTTCGGAAGCAAACAAAATTTCAGTTTGAATTAAAATTGCTGCGTAATACCTAAATTATGATAAAAATTACGAAGATAAAACATGGACACTAGGACATTCAATCGCGAGGGTCCGGGTTCTAATCCGCACGGACAACATGACATGATAATTATGTTCCTACCAATGACTTTTTCTAACTTGTGTAAAAAATCTCATGCTTATGTGAAGTCTATCAATCCGCATTGGGCACGCGTGGTGGTGGACTTACGCGCATGAAACCTCCCTGAGGGTAGGCCTGTGCCTGGAAGTGGGACGTACGTCGTACATAGGTTAATGATGTTGATGTATAAACTGGCATATTAACTCCTGCTTTCGGCTTGACGTAAAATTTTGGATCTCAAAATGAGTATTGTTTCATTTATTTTAGGATTCCTAAGAAAAAATTTACCTGGTACGCTAGTTTTTTTCTCATCAAGGTAGCGTAAGCAGGTACACATTTTCAGTGGCAAAATGCCTGCACAAATAGTAATAATTTTTAAAAGTCCTAAAAGCATAATCGCATTGCCACCCTACTAAGGCTAGGGACACGACGGCCAACAGCTTCTATCCCGCTTTGCCCAAAGTTCCGAGAAGAGCTCTCTCCAGGTGTACGTAGTACTTACTATCTCTATGGAAAATACTCCTTGACGGTCGGTAATGTTTCCGTCGTTGTTTCTGACTTCTTTATTGAAAGGGACAAAGGCAAAGTCAGAAACATCGACGACGGACACATACGAAAGAACGACTTACATTACCGGCCGCCATGGTCAATTTTCGTGTTTCCATGTTTGTAAGGAGGATTGGTATCCATTGGTTCTAAATCCCTAGCTTCTATCAATGTGCGCATCAAAAAATTTATACAAATGGGAAAAATTTACAAGACGAAGCAAGCATGTGCAATACTGAGGTACTTACTATCTCTATGGTATACTATCGTTTAAACCAGGAAGCTGGAAATATATTATGTACTATTATTGTCTATACCTGAAGTGGACTACTCGAGAACTTTTCAGCCCCATCGGCCATCGGTTCTGCAAGCAATGTGCATCGCCCACCGCCACTTTAGTTTAGCAATTCTTTGGGCTATGTCAGCTACTTTGATTGTCAATTGTCAATGTGCCTTAGAAGTTTTCTATCCATTGTAACGCCAAGATTACGGATCTCTTCCACCTTGACAATGCTGCTGCCGAAAAGTGAGTAGCTACCATCAATGAAAAGGAGTCTACGAGAAAACGTCATACAGAAACACTTGGAGACGTTTAGCTCCAGTCTATTTAATTGACAGTAACTCTCAAATCTCAGAAGATCTTCCTGGAGATCGCGTACGTCTGAGTTGCTTCGAACCTCCTTTAGAACCTTCATGTCATTGGCAAACAATAAAATATAGGAATTGAGAAAAAACGTCTGTTTGTCATTGGTAAAAATTATGAACAATAGTGGGCCTCACATAGACCCTTGCGGGACTCCAGAAGGAATATTAGACCATACCAGGAAGCTGGCATAATTATTGTCTATACCTGGGAGGGCACACTGCCTAACAAGCGGTGAAACATGATAATACTCCTTGGTGGTCGGTAATGGTCGTTCTTCTTTCGTAAATTCCCGCCGACGTTACTTTGTCCCTTTCTAATCCAATGACAAAAATAAAAAAATGTTTTCATTTCATTTTTGTTCTGATAGAAAGGGACACAAAAACGTTGGAAATATCGACTAGGAAGACGTACGAAAGAAGTTCGAACATTACCGACCGCCATGGCTAATCTTCTTGTTTCCATGCTTGTAAGGAGGAGTGGTATCATAAAATCCTTGGTCCATACAGACGTGTATCCCTGCAAAACCCGTAGTACTTCCTATCTCTATGGCAAAAACGTATAAGAAAGAGTATCTATTCCACAACTTAGCGTTCATATTCATCTTCTTTCTTGATGCTCTCTATTATGAAAATGTCACATATCTTAGCTGTCAGTTTGTTTTCGTAATTTCTAGCAAGCTAAATTTCCAATAAATAAAGCAAGGTGAGTGCATTTTCTTGTAATTTATAAACCCTTGTTCATGTTTGAGAAAAAATTCAAATATTTTAAGCTCCAGGAGAGTGTAATTTTTTTCAAATAGTGCTTCGAATATTTATGAAAAATATCGATATCGATGTTTTTGATGATTTCATAATATTTTATGTTTTTTTTTCAGGTATCAAAAGTGGGTTTTAAATCACAGGAAAAACGACTGTCACACATACCAAATGAAAAATTGTATTTAGTATTTGAAATTATGTTAGCTTCATCTTTGTGATCAAAAATAAATGTTTTAGTTTGAAAATTCTACAGTATAATTATTAACAACAAAAACCACTATTTCTGTTTTAGTGGTTTGATTGACATCAGTCCATCACCAAGACATAAATAATTATTTCAATCGGCAGCATATTTTTATATCTTCTATTATTATCGACATCCGTAGATATTCAAATACAGCACATCACTACATTATAATTGGACATTATGACTACGTTGGCTATGAATGGTATCCACGAAGTATTCTAGATAATCAAAAAGTTTGGATGAAATCATAGACGAAGAATTTTTCGCCTTCTCTTTCTACGGATGAAATGGATGGATTGAAAAAAACAAACTTATCTTTGCGGTGGAAAAGTTTTTCTTCCATCCATCGATCTATACCACGGTTGATGCTCCAACTGAAAATGTAAGTTTGTAACCGAAAAAATATGTTTTTATGCTATTTTTATGTGATATAACAACAAATTAACTATTTTCAGATTTTTTCCAGTACTTGTGCTTTGAGACCTTGCTTCTTGCCAAATTTCATGATTCTAGGTCAACGGGAAGTACCCTATAGGTTTTTGTTTGCGAGTTGCGAGTATGAAAAATTGGCAACAAATGGCTGTATCTTTTGATTGCGTTGACTTAGAAGCTTGAATTTCTTAAACCACCAAGGGACCGCAGGACGATCCGGTTGGTGTGATGGTTACCATGCCGGACTGCCAAACCACGGTCCTGGGTTCGAATCCCGGTTCGGTCATGGATGTTTATATGTTTGTGCCGTTGTTGTATGGTTTCCATAATAAACAGCCTATAGTGCTTGCTTGGGATCATTACAATGTATGTGCCTGTGAGCGTTATTTACTTTACTTAAAGTGATCCTATAAGGGTTCCGTTTTTTCCTGTTGAGGTAGGGAACCCTAAAATGCCTAAAATAAAAATGTATGAAACGCCAAATGAATGACAATAATTGCATTTTTAAGTATTTATTAAAACAAAACAAACAATTTCTATACATGATAATTACTATCATGTGATGAGGTCATGACGTTACGAATGTTACGATGATGGTTTGTAAATTGTATTCCAATATTAATGCAACTATATCAAAAGACTATAGATAGTTTTAACATTAGACATAATCTGCATACAAAATGGTATAATGGTTCACCATTATCACACAAGCGGTTTTTGAGCGTAGGCGATTTCGCAACTTAGCCGCAACGACATCGCAACTGCAACGTCACGATACGATACCGTTCCATCAACGCCTACGCTCAAAAATCACTTTAAAATATGCCACCTAAGACATAAAAAAAATCACTAGATCTAGTGAAAAAGTCTCTGAAAGCGGCAACACTCCATATGGAATCTAATTCCGAATCAGGTTTATTCCGAATGTATGTGGCGGACCTTAGGTTTAGCTCCGTTCATACTGGCATTGCGCGCGTGTGTGCGCATTTTCGACATACATTGCATGCTTAATGTTACCTTTTGACACATCGAATTTAGCCAGCCATGTACACATAATGCAATGAAGAAAAAACAATTAGTAAAACCGCCTTCAAAAAAACTAAAAAGTTAAAAAATAATATTGCAGCTGATGACTTTTTCGTTCGCATCATAAGAACATTAATGTGTTATATCGAAGTCGCTGTCAAGCCGGTACGATTCCCGACAGGGCTTGCATTAGTTTTTTGGCTTGGCTTGACACCGACTTCTATAAAACACATTAATGTTCTTATGATACGAACGAAAAAGTCATCAGCTGTAATATTATTTTTTAACTTTTGAGATTTTTTGAAGACGGTTTTAATTCATTAGTTCAATTTAATAGTAGTGCTTTAAATTAACAAACGCACTAGCCGGCACTACGATTTTCAAAAGTTCCCTTCGATTTCTCTGGGATGCCATCATCAGATCCTGGTTTCTGAAGAGCGTCGGTGGCGCGTTGCGGAGAAGTATGGACACCCAATTATGGGGGTCCGGGTTCGAATCCGCACGGACACCATGCCATGTACCAATGAGTTTTTCTAATTTATGTACGTAATACCGACTGCTCACAAACGGTGAAGGAAAACATCGTGAGGAAACCTGCATACGCTAAAGAAGTAATTCTGATGTGTATGTGAAGTCTACCAATCCGCATTGGGCACGCGTGGTGGACTAATGCCCATACACCCTCCCTGAGGGTAGGCCTGTGCCCTGCAGTGGGACGTTATAGGCTGATGATGATGACTGTTAAAGAATTTCTAGACCCAAATGTATAAAAAAGTAGATTCTATTTTGAGGATGGGTAATCCCGATTTTGTTACATTTTGCATGCCTATTTAAGTGGTTAAGTGTGAGAAACCTATTGTAAATTATAACATTCCACCTATACTATGTAACCATACTTACTGCAAATAAAGTTTCTATTCTATTCTTCTATTCTTGGGTCGAGTAGGTGCGGCGACTACGCACTTGAATGGGACATCGTATTGAACAGCTCCGGATCTAGGGGAGCAAACCAGGATCCACGCCCGGGCGTAAGGTTGAGTGTGAAACAAAATAATTTGTTTGAAAAGAAAAAAAAAATCGACATGTTAAATTTAGATTTTTTTAAATTACACGTAGACGGTATTAATATAAGTAACTTTATATATATGGAAAAATAGTAAATAAAATAATCTAGATGCCGCGTCACAAATAACATTTGCAATTTATAAAATAATTATGAAATTTTTCATACAAAATTTTAAAAGCTTTATACCTTCGTAATTATATTATAAATTGCAAATGTTATTTGTGACACGGCAACTAGATTTTCTAAACTATTTTCCCATATATAAAATATCACTTTTAATAATTCCGTCTACGCGTATTGTGCGTCAAACTTTTGTATGGACTGAAACCACCTTAAGTGCGAGTGGATAGGCTTCTTCTGGGTAAGCTCGCTACATCTTCGACCCCATCTTCGTCCTGAGGATTGGGTTGAGGTCAAGAGCAAACCCATACGTAATAAAAAAATGTATTGTTTTATTTTTATCATTAACTAGCTCGGCGGTGAAGGAAAACATCGTAAGATTTTCTCGATTTCATCGTGAGACTGAATGCCCGAGAACGAAAAAAAAAAAACCATAAGTTCAGAGGTATGCGTAAAATATGGGTGAGTTAGGGGTGAACACAAAGGGCCAGCGATGGTCTCAGTGTTACAATAACGACCCTTGCTTGCAATAGACCAACCACAAATAATGAAATATATACTAGCTTATAATTTATATTGCAATCGATTTTAGATTTTATTGCAAAGATCAAACCTGGAAAAAAACTTCTTGCTATGCGCTTGAAGAGGAGGGGTGCCAAAGTCAAGTTTTTGCCCTGGCTTGGAAAAATCGCAGATCCGGGGCTAGTATTGGATGCAGTGTTTCCTCTAGTAATTAGTAGTAACTAATTTCTCAACGTCTTCTAAGTCACTCTTCTTACCTTACAGGATAATAAAATCAAAAATTCATAGACGTCCAACAGCTATGGAAGCTTTGTCGTTTTGACTCTCATTTTAATTGCAAATTGTATTTTTCGTTAAAACAAGGAAATGTTAATTATTTTCTCATACAATATTTAATTATGTACATGGATTTAATATTATTGTAAATTTTTTTGTGTTGCGAATAGGGTATTTTAGTTTCAATTTTAATTTCAATAAATAAAATCATGATTCGTAACTTTTGCTTTATTGCAAAATATTTGGACTTGTTGAAGAATCTTTCTACTTCTTTTGGCGCATTAATTAGAAGAAGCATATCAGGAGTGTATTTTCCATAAACTTAATATTACTACCGTATTAAGTTTATGGCATTTTCAGCATGTTACACACCATGAAGATAGTTTTTTTTTCTTCTTGTGCGGGCACTACATTCTCGCCGAGAATGAGAGTGTGGATGCCCTTCATTATTCTCGTGGCGTCATAAGCCGTAGTATTTTTTTAAAGTTCTTGCCGAGAAGTTCTCGCGAGAGCGTAGTGCCTGCTTTATACAGGGTGTTATAAAAGTAAAAATCAACATTTAAAACTTTTAAGGAGGTTGTTGAGACCATCAAACTGAACAACTTTTACTATGGGACCAATATCGAAAAGCGCGAAAAAAAATCGTTTGTCCTATACATTTAGCTCGAGTAGATCTGTAGTTTAGTATGACGATTATGGCAAATACCCCATTTTGGTGGAGGCTTATGTCCAGCAGTGGACGTCGTCGGTTGATATGATGATGATGATGATTGAACATCCGATTGTTTTTTTCGCGATTTCGATATTGGTCCCACAGTGAAAAATGTTCAGTTTGATGGTCTAAATCACCCCCTTAAATGTATTTTTGCAACACTCTGTATACATAAGTCCAAAAACTTTCCTTATCTTTATTTTTTTTGTATTTATCCTATCCTATCTAGAAATAAAGTAGAAGTAGAAGTAGAAGTACAAGTAGAAGTAGAAGCAGAAGCAGAAGCAGAAGAAGTAGAAGAAGAAGAAGAAGAAGAAGTAGAAGTAGAACAAACACCGGGGTATCTTTCCGAAAAGCTGATTGTTTATAAGAGCTTGCACGATAGAAATACCCGATCTACTGAGCAAAATGCTATGGTCATACCAAGACACAAATCTCACGGATTTAAGGGGAGTTTTAGGTATGCCGCGTCTAAAATATGGTACAATATACCGCCTCCTATTCGTAACGTAAAAAGTACATTCTGCATAAAAAGAAATTTTAAATTAATATTGTTAGAAAATCAAGAAAAAATTATTAATGTGAAATATGTAAATAAAACTAGAAAAATGAAACGAATTACCTAGGTAATGAGAAATATGAGGAAATAAAAAGGTTACTCGGCATCTCCATTCACGGTCCATTACATAATTTTTAATCAAAGTGAAATTAAATGACAAGCTGCCGAACTCGTTTATCAGCGGCTAGGGCATTGTGTGCAACCATTCTATAATGATGTTTTTGCGACAGTATTTTGCCGGTACGTGAATAAGGGGTTATGCTGAAAAACAGTGCTGGTCAGTGTGTTTCAACACGCTACCAGCAAACGCTGAAGCCTAGCCCCTTTGTCATAGTATTTATAAATGTTTAACACGTTCCGGGACAGTGACCGCCTATAGCCGTGATAACAATAAAAGTTCTATTGTGTCTCGTTCACTGTCCCGGAACGTGTTAAGGTTATATTTCAATTTCATTTAATGTGTTTAGATGAAATGATTCTGTAGAATTTTTTTGCTGTGACAATAAATCTTTTTCAATTTCGATTTCAAGTAGAAGTAGAAGTTGAAGTTGAAGTAGAAGTAGAAGTAGAAGTAGAAGTAGAAATAGAAAATGAGATAGAGATAGGAACAGGAACAGGAACAGGAACAGGAACAGGAACAGGAACAGGAACAGGAACAGGAACAGGAACAGGAACAGGAACAGGAACAGGAACAGGAACAGGAACAGGAACAGGAACAGGAACAGGAACAGGAACAGGAACAGGAACAGGAACAGGAACAGGAACAGGAACAGGAACAGGAACAGGAACAGGAACAGGAACAGGAACAGGAACAGGAACAGGAACAGGAACAGGAACAGGAACAGGCACAGGAACAGGAACAGGAACAGGAACAGGAACAGGAACAGGAACAGGAACAGGAACAGGAACAGAAACAGAAACAGAAACAGAAATAGAAATATGTTTATTCGCATGATCATTCCGATCCATTCCAGGCCTCGTTGTCCATCGTTATTACTTCTATACAAGTGGACAAGCGCCCAAAATAATCTAAACTACCTTGTGAACAGTTCTTCATACATCTTTTCATAATCTTTCATCTTGACGTCATTTTCTAATAATTCGTTGAATTCAGAATTCAATTCCTCCCAAGTCATCGATGTATTGGATCGGATTGGATCATTAATATTTTTTCGCACCGTATTCACGAATTGGGAATACTTTGCCACACCAAGGTAGACCTTTGCCCTAAGGACATTTTCTTTATCAATTACCTCTGATGCTACTTTCAAATGTTCATTATGAGCTATAACGATATTATCAATTTCTATAGCTATGTTTAGAGCTTCTTCATACGCATTTACATGTTCTATTGCCTTCCACTCATCGTATCTTCTCTTTAATGTTGCAGCTATGTTGCTCAGGACTTTTTGCCTGTCTTGAGCCTTAGCACATAAGTAACCTATCTTCACATAATATCCTTGACCAGTGGCATCATCTTTTATTTTAGATAAATCCTCAGCCTTTCTCATCCTCATTTCAGCTTCTCGTATCATTTCATACATGAGTCTAAAGATCTTTGTTTTCATTTTTTCGTCGTCGCCGGGATTTTCGTGATATTGTCGACGGGACGGTGATCTGAGATACTGGACGCTGACACGCCGGCGCGGCTCCGGCGGTTCCAGTTTTGCTATGTTATTGAAATAGTATGTTTTGAGGCCCCAGGACATTTCGGAAATTATTTGTTTGGTGACTGAATGTTGGTTCTGGGTGTAAGAGTGGAATATACCTGAGGAATTTAAAATCTCAATCAAGCATAATCTCTTCAGTCAATAAATCAGAATTCCCATTTTTCCCACTCAGTAAGATCCACAAATCTTTCTTTGAGGCACTTGTACATACATACGCTATTATAATAAGATGGTGGACTAACGCTCACAAACCCTCCTTGAAGGTAGGCATGTGCCTTGCAGTGGAACGTTTAAATAAAATAAATAATGATAATAATAAGCTGGTGCGCTTAGCACCGGGAACTGGCGCCCGCAGACTCACCTCTCTACCACCTTAGCCGCTCACTAGATGTTGCCGCCTTGTCGCTACTTGCGAGCGGCCATTTTGGGGGCCCAACAAATGATTTGGCAAGTCACCGTCTGCCATTTTTGACAAACCTAGAGACATTTGTTACGTCAGGCGTCCCGAGTCTCTCCCCAATAACCCAGATTTCCCGGCCACACTAAGTTCACCCCCATAACCCGAGTAGTTTTATTTTGTCCTTCCTACAATAGTCTCTGCACCGAAAGTGGTATGTCTTCTGGTGCATTTGCATAATGCATTCAGAGATAGACCAAGGTTGGTGCATCCCATCGCATTCAGATAAAAGTGTCTCAAAGGGGCCTCTACGTGTTGGACCTTGTCCCCACGCAAGCCTTCTAAAGGTCTGGGCTACGGCCTGAGAATATCATAAGAGATACAATAATAATAATAATTATACTTACATAGTGAAAATATGAACAATAGAGTTTTCATATCTATTTCGGTTACAATCAAACACGAGTGGTTACTGTACGTAGTTATTATCCAATAAAATTAATTCATTTACAACATTGTTAAATTAAGTACGTTTAGGTATATAATATTTTATGGGCCCAGATAGAATTTTTATATACCTAAATACCAAAATTATACAGCATGATATACTTTAGTAATGTTATGTGCAAACCTTTGATAAAATATATATATAAGAACTACACCTACAATCATCGATCATTTAAACTACAATAAATGCACACGTGATACTTTTTGTGCCTACTTGTATTATTTATCTCTTTATTTTTTGCTGTTTATGTTTTTGATGGGAATAAACTAGGTATATTATACCTATATTATAGGTAGGTATTTGATTTTATTTTATTTCATGCACAGTCTCATGAAAAAAGCTGTCTTTGAGGGGTCACTTTCAAATCTGTCATTTGGTGAGCATTTCATTTGCATCTCTAGTTTTTTAAAATTGAAGAATTTCTGACTAGGTACCAAGTTAAAAAACTAGTTACTACCTATCTGCAGGATGAAATTGATATCATTAGCATCCTATTAAACTAAGAGTCTACCCATCAAACTGAACAACTTTCACTACGGGAGCAAACCGATCGGAGAAAAAAAAAATCAGCTGTTGCATACATTTGAGTTGAGTTGGCATTGCAGTTAAGTATGGAACAGCTGGTTATTTTTGTTGCTCCGATCGGTTGTTCAGTTTGATGGGTAGACGCTTAGTTTAAAAGGATGCTAATGATTACAATTTCACCCTGTACATTATCGGTGGCGTTGACGATGGGTTTACAAAAGTACGTAAGTATAACATTAACAATCTGGTAAAAGCTACGTGAATCAAATTAATTATTAGATAACATCCTGTGAATTTAATAAATATAGCAAGAAGTAAATTGGCGTGCTAATTTTACTACTAGGTAATTAATTTTATCGACCGCCACACACAGACGGAATTGCGATCCGGAATACTGATTCAGTATTCAGTGTTGTCAATTATGGTTACAAAAAATACTAGAGTGCTGTTTAAAAATGCCTAAAATAAAAATGTATGAAACGCCAAATGAATGACAATAATTGCATTTTTAAGTATTTATTAAAACAAAACAAACAATTTCTATACATGATAATTCCTAGCATGTGATTAGTTCATGACGTTACGAATGTTACGATGATGGTTTGTAAATTGTATTCCAATATTAATGCAACTATATCAAAAGACTACAGATAGTTTTAACATTAGACATAATCTGCATACAAAATGGCATGAACCATTATCACACAAGCTATATTTGAGCATAGGCGATTTCGCAACTATACCGCAACGACGTCGCAACTGCACCATCTCAATACGGTATCGTTCCATCAACGCCTACGCTCAAAAATCACTTTAAAATATGCCACCTAAGACATCAAAAAATCACTAGATCTAGTGAAAAAATCTCTGAAAGCGGCAACACTCCATACGGAATCTAATTCCGAATCAGGTTTATCCGGATGTATGTGGCGGACCTTAAAGCTCGACCAGAAAAATAAATAACTGGCCAAGTGCGTCAGACCACGCGCTGGGCAGGGTTCCGTCACAATATAATATGGACTTAGAAGGAGGGTTTTTGTTTTATACTACGGTTTAACGGCTAATAAAGTCTCATCATCATTGGCCTTTCCATCTTTGATAGATGATTTAAGCAGCGTCTTGGCGGCACATACGCTCGTGACTATAAAGCCCGATACGAGAGCGACAGGTACGGCCGCATGTACGGCAAGTGAAATTTGAGTTTGCTGTGTCAGTTGGGTTTGTTAGCCGATCATGCCTCTTTTCTCGCTTTTCAGCCAAGGAAGCAAACCAGGCCACGTCGTAAACAGCTCTTCCCTCCGCTAAATGTTTCCTCCACAAGTCGAGGTTCTTAGCGAGGTCCTCCCAGCCGCTGATGTCGATTGAGAACGTGGACATGTCTCGCGGACTTCAAGGACTGCGTATAAAGTCTAAAAAGTACATTTTAGAAGTTGGTCGACTATCATTTCGTTATATAAACTACGAGCGTTAACCCGCGACTTCGTCCGCACAAATTATATACCAGATTTTAAGTCAGATCATAAGCTATCAAACAAAACAGTTTCATCAAAATCGGTTCAGTAGTTTTTGCGTGATACTCGTTCAAACAAACAAACAAACAAACATACATACAAACACACAAACAAACAGACAGACAAAAAATCCAAAAATTGGTGAAATGGAATCAGGGACACCTAAAAACCATATCGTAACTTTTTTTTTGTTAATATCTTCAATGTACAGACAAACTTCCTGTTACAGTTTTATAATAGTATAGATAGACGGCCATGATTTTTTTTCACATATCTAGAAATAACGGTACGTATAGCTGGCAGGGGGGGGGGGGGCACTTGACTCTAACTAAAATTTTCTCTTTAAAGCTTAATATTGTGCTAACAGATCCCTAACTCGAAAAATGGTTTTCCCACACCCATAATAATTTTAAACGACCTATTCAACGATACTCCACACACCATGGGGTAGACGAGAAAAAAAATTGCATTCCCACTTCACTGGTAGGGGATGTAAAGCCCAGTCATTTTACGGAGTTTTGTTAGGCGGGGTAGGGAGTTATTATTAATTGTACTTTTAAACTGTAACCGGCACCATTTAGTGACAAAAATACTATCTTAAAAAGTATTAAAAAAATCGCTACGCAAAATAGAAATCAAAATTACCAATGCACTCATTTGAATTAGATTTAACAATACAAATTATTTTTGAGCAATAAAATTGGCATTGAAGTTTTAAAAATGCGGTATTTATTAGAAAATACGAATGTATTTTTCAAAACCTTCTAAGTAGGTGTAATTGAATTGAAACATAGATATAATTAAGTTAAGTCTGTTCGTGTGATTATCTTTTATACTTACTTAATAATAAGGATGAGTCCCTACCGGCGTACGAACAAACCAGTTATGGTTTATAGTACGTTGATATTTGTAAATTTAAGTAAACAGTGTATTGTCATATATAAATAAATAAATAAAGTAGAAAAATTTTTTACACCAAGTTTAAGTTTGAAGTATGTATTAATGGTCAAGCCTTACATATGTGCAAAAAAAATTACCATCAGGTTTTTAAGAACGAGATAATAGCTAAATTATAAAATTGGAACTGTTGCTGTCACGGTTTTTTTTAATTTTGGTACATTTCGAGGCTCAAAATGGCTCTTCAATATTATACCGAAAAAAAATCAATTATTAATTATTCCCGGCTCAAACCGTAAAATGACTGGGCTAGTACCCTAAAAAAATATATTTTTCAAGATTTAACAGCTAACAGAAACTTGAGCGAGCGCAGCGAGCTCGACTTTTCTATGTTCTACGAATTTGTTATAGACAGAGCTCAATCAATCAATATTTTTCCCGAATTTGCCATCCCTAGTTAGGGCGCATTTGCCCCCCCCCCCCCCCCCCCGCCCCTCGCTACGCTACTGTTAAATAGAGGCCAAAATGAGACAGCCTGAAACTATAATAATCATTATAATGCATTTTGATAAATATTTAACCTGACATTGTATAATTTGTAAATTTTGTAAATAATGGATCAGTGTTTATGTATTTGTTTATAATTGACATTAGCCTAATTAGCCATAAACTGCCTCCGTGGTCTAATGGTTAAGAGCACTGGCTCTCGACACGGAGGTCGTGGGTTCGATTCCCACGGGGGACACCTAGTGAAATGTCACTTTGTGCGTTTTTCCCCAGTTGATTAGGACATTGCAGGCTGAATCACCTGATTGTCTGAAAAGAAAAAGGATTCCGTGCTTCGGATGGCACGTTAAGCCGTTGGTCCCGGCTATCTCCGGTGGTAGTAGTCGTTAGATAAAAATCACGTCAGAGGCCGTAAGGCGGTCTGAAAAAACTCTGACACCAGGGCTTGCCCACACGCTAAGAAGATTGACATTAGCGATTTAGCGAGAGATATAATAAGATTTGTGTAAGTATTTTAATGTATCAAAAATTCATAACTTATTGTCTGTAACTTTGTTTTTGTTTTTTGCTGCTAGTTGTTGATTAATTACCTTACCTACTAATATTTTCACGCCGTTAGGGGCAGAATATGTTGGATAAACTGAATTTTTGTGAACATTTGTACCATATTCCTGAAAATAAACTATTCTATTATACTCCGATAGCAAGTTGGGTACTAACACCCGTATACTCAACCGCTTTCTTGAAATCTCCCTCGATAGCTCAGTTGGCAGTGAGCCTGCCCGCTGATCCGAAGGGGTTCGAATCCCGCAAGGGGCAAATATTTCTATGAAGAATTATATATTTGTATCCGATCGAGTCTGTTTGTATCTATAAATGTATAATGTTAGAATAAAAGTTTCTTTTTTTATTTTATTGATCGAGTGAATCACGTCAATTTAGATTTTATCACATTGATAGCGTGATAATGATTATTGATAGTGATGGGACAGCTAAAGTAGATTATATCGATAGAGGGAAAAAAACAGTTTTTTATGTCTGTCTGATAAATGACCCTAAACTCTCCAAAGACGGCCGCCGGCGTCCAGGTCGACCCGGGAAGAGGTGGCGGGATTTTTGACGCCAATGGCTAGAGGGTTGCACAAATGCCCTTTGCCAAGTAGTGGGATGAATATAGGCTAATAAATAAAAATGATTTTAGTACCTACTCACTGATACCGTTGACTGAACCATGTCTATGACTGAACACCAAAAATCCAGCCTCAAGATATGCCAAAGAGCGATAGAGCGCAGTATTTAAGGCATCGTCCTAATAGAACGCGAATGCGCGATCATCGTAGGTTCGCGCGAATTTTACTCGTATGAACGCACGATCAAACATATTGAATTCGAACAGGAGTCCTAATTGAAGTCAAAGGTCATTTATTGTACTAATTAAACGCACAAATTGAAATAATTCACCTACTTAATAAGCATTGTTGTCCATTTCCGCATTTTGAATGAGGTGGCAGCCTATAATTAAGTTAGCACTTAGTCTATACGCCTACTGTGTAACATTGTAACATAGAAATGTATTGGTGTTTTACTTGTTGGTTGTCCTTAATAAATAAAATAAAATCAAACATATTGAACTTGAATAGGTGTCCTAACTGACAATCGCACGATGCGGTCGCGCGACTCAAATGTTTGTAAATCTATTCGCGCGATCTTCGTACGAACGCGCGATCAAACATATTGAATTCGAACAGGCTTCCTAATTGAAATTCGCGCGATAATTGCGTCGGCGGGGCACTGTATCAGCCGTGCGACTGCCCCAGTCACGGTCGCTCGCTCGCTTAGGACACCCAGTTTTTGCCATCGCGCGAACACGCGATGGTCGCATCGCTTACTCGCGCGATGATTCGCGTTCTATTAGGACTAACCGATGGTGTTAGAAACACGGAACTGCGCTCCATAACTGGCATAGCGGTTGTGGGGCGCAAGACAGCTCAGCTGAAATGGGACTGGGCCGAACATGTCTGCCGCTTGCATTCGGAAAGATCGGCCAAAATAACCATAGCATTGACGGGTTCCCCAGGATGGTCGGCGTCAAGGTAGACCTAGAAAAAGGAGGAGAGACAACATGGTTAGTCAGCAGTTGCACACAATAGAGAGGATTGGGGAGTAAAAGAGGAGGCTTTTGCCCAGCAGTGAGCTAGGACGATTTAAGGCAGTGAGACACTAAACAGGCTCGGTAAAAACAAACAAGCGGATTCTCGCGACTTCATCTGCGTGGATATGTGATTTGTTTATTTTGTATTACTTTCTTTCTTTTCGTGTCAATGGTTCTTCAGCAAAGACTTATATGTATATTACTATGTTCTTCAGTGATGTGTTGCTCATAGTATAGATAGCTGTCTATTAGTGAAATAATTTTTTCACATCTCATACTCTGAAAGTATGTCATTGTTTATCTAAGAAGCGGGTTGAAAGTGATACTTTTCAACCCTAAAAAAAATCGAGGTCTATACTGAGTTACTGAGCAAAGGCAGAAACCTATACAACCAAACTTCGATAAAATTATATTAATTCTTATTTTTTTATAACTATTATTATGATCAATATATTTGAATTATAATAAAGTTTATTTAAATAACAATATTTTTTATTATTTGGAGACTTTTCTAAAAATTATCAGCCGACAGAAAAAAGTGATCCCGATCTCCTCAAAACAGAGTTAAAAAAAAACGTGCTGTCGGGCTCAAAAAAATATAAAAGACATAATATCTCAGATAAATTAATATAGATGCGCGAAAAAGGAAAAAGGGCTTTAAAGCGAGACGTTGCGGAAGTATCTCTGTCTTACTCTAGCATACATATCTTCGCTTGCTTTTTCTCTTTAGGAAATTGATTTTGCATATTATATCTGTCTTTTGTTTACTTTCCTCGTATTCGAAATGAAAAGCAGAGTGTTTAACTCGGGTGAAAGTCACCCATTTCACACTCGAACTATGGGCGCCCCTCACATTCGTTCGGGGCGCCAAACATCTCGTGTGAAATGGGTGACTTTCATCCCTTGGTTAACAATCTACTATTAACATAGGTTCTGTAGTTTCAGCCAAACATAAAATCTTTATAATATTTGGTGAAGACAAGACGCGACCAGATTATCATCAGCCTCTAACTACCTTCTCGGGGAATACAGTCGAGCGCATGCGTAATCTGCGATAAAAATGTTCCTTCACTATCCGATATACTGATAAGTATAATAATGAATCATGACTGTGCATGATAAGTAACAGATAAGCTGAATTTTGTTAGTGTTCTTCATACCTCGCCCGGACTAAGTCGGTAAAGTTTAATCTAAAATGGAACATCCCGCGTTTGCAGATGCTGGTGGAAGCGCTGGGATTGAAATTTGGACTATTGACGTAAGTACAAATTATATGGCCTAGAAGATAATAAGGTGGAGTCTTGTTATTGCAACTATCTGCAACTATGGAACAATTGCACTTACCCTTGAGGTCAGACGGAAGTTAGCCTTAATAAGATATTTCGTTAGGATTATTCGCGGTGAAATTACCAATCCCTTTCTTCTAGCCTACGTCCCACTAAACGTACCCATGGCACAAAGACATGCCTTTCATCCACACCAACACCCTCTTTTTGCGCTACCTAAAACAAGAACTGTATCCATGTCACATACACTTGGAGTGTCACATACGAAGTCCTTGAAGGTCATGAACACTATCGTATACATTGATCTGGTGGACATTTTTGTGGACTCGGAATCTAGGCTCCTGCTATCAGCTGGACGATATTTAGGCTCAGTATCAGCTAGAAGCTCTGTGGTGGATATTTCCCCCATTGCTCTTAACTATGATTAATATTTTGACATGTATAATAATTATGAAGCGAACGTTTGGAGGAGCTTGCATCACGGAGACCGGAATGGCGCTTTAACATTAATAGAAGCGTTAAAGACTTTGAACGAATGCGTCTAGAAGAACTTCATGCAAAGCGTCAGATCCGGAAAACTCGACCCTCCTACGTCTACACTTACAATGCCTCCGGGCAACTCTACTGCTCTTCATGTGACCGAATTTTTAAAATGAAGTTCGGTTTTGCGAGTCATATTAGGGCCTATCATAATCCGAATTTAGTAGTGTCGTACGTAATATTTTATTTAGTTGTTTAATCTTATTTATACCTTAATATAATTTTGTTGCTGAAGTCGCCATAGCCGAACACGGTTAGGAGGACTAATAATAATTATGAAACTGACTATAAAAATGTAATCTAATATTCTTTGACATGCATGTCTAATTCTAATTTAATTTATTCTAAATGTTATAATTTTTTTTATGAATTTAATGATTTACTGCTCGAATGTATTATCTAAGAAATGTTACTTAAATTATCAAATGACTAAAGCTTACCTACATGTATAGTATTAGTACTGTTAGTGTAAGTTGTTGAATAAATAAATTGAATTAAATTGGCTACCGCAGAAAACCTCAAACGGCGCTTATATGTAAACCTCGGCGAGGCTTACTAATATAAATAAATTCCCAAAGATAACTAAAATAAAAAAAAATAAAAAAAAAAAAATTTAATTGAACTTATAAGAATCACGATTCAGTTCTTCTCTCAATAGACTTATGTCTAGTCATATAGAAGGCAGCCTAGCTAGCATGCCACCCCCGAGAAAACGACAAAAATCGAGATGTGCCTCCATCTTTATTATTTTACGTAGGCCACAAAGAGCGCGCATGACGTTTTTCTCGTTTAAACGCTTTGTCGTGGGTGGCATGCTAGCTAGGCAGGTGTTGGTATAAAGAGAAGGACTGAATTGTGATTCTTTTAAGTGAAATTGCGCACATATTCCACCCTGGGTGATGGCTACATTCTTGCGCCATTCGGTGTAGAGACCCTGGGGCCGTGGGGGCCGGACGCCCGACAGCTCTTCAAAGAGTTGTCGTCGCGCTTGATTGAGGTGTCCGGTGACCGAAGGGCTGGCGCGTACCTCGGGCTACGAATATCCATTGCCATCCAACGAGGTAACGCAGCCAGCGTCCTGGGCACCCTCCCGCAGGACGGTGGCCTCGAGCACGTCTTCTGTTTAGTGTAAGTCGAACGGAAGTCGTGCTCGATATAGTGGCTCATTTTTTCTTCGCCTACTTTATTTGTTTTTATTTTTAATTTTAGCCATAAGTTGTACATAATGTTGTAATTGTAAATACCCATTTATACTGACTACATGTAATTTATGGCAATAAATAATTGCTCCATAGTTGCAATTACCAGATAGTTGCAATCACAAGACTCCACCTTATCGCTAATTTAACATAGACTTCTAACTTGATGTGACTTGACTGGATTTAAAGATAGACTGATTAATATCGTTATCTAATCGTCACCAAACAGATTCCGTAGACAAACAAGGAAAGCAACCCTTGTACAAAGTGTAAAATTAACTTAAATTCTTTAGGGGGAAGCCTCAGACCATCAAACTGAACAACTTTGACTGCGGAACCAACATCACAATCGCGAAAAAGTAATCAGCTGTCCCATACTCCCATACATTTGGGTCGAGCAGCCATTTTGCGATTTGGCACACCGAACAACTGGCACTTTCACTAATAAGTGAAAGTTGTTCAGTATGACTGAATTTGAAGTTGTTGTTCACTTTGATATGTAACGCATATAATTACATCCTGTATACAACGAAACGGCGGCGTTTGAAAAAAAATAAAACTACCCTATCAAGTGAGGTGAAATGTTGGATGGGTCCTGTGAAATGGAACAAAACAAAACGTCCTTGCTTCTGTCTTGCGATATTTTGTTTAATATCAAAAATAGGCGCGTCCTCTTTAGCAAGAACCAAAAATTTTAAACCGATTTTAATACCGGTAACCTAAATATGGCCTTCAATAGAAAGCGAGTGAGTGCGGGTAAGGGTCAGTGGAGACGGAGCGGCAAAAAGCGCGCGTGTTTTTTAATAACACTGAAAAATGAACTTTAATTCTACGTATCAAAAGTACAAAATTGATTGAACAACGTCGTTGTTGTAGCGGGTGACGCAAATTTTGGAGCACCCGACGAGCGACTACGCGCGCACTATTTTCAGTGTTGCTACAGCATTGGACAGGTCGAGATAATATAGAAGATGATTATTTATATTTAATTGAGCCCAAAAGCATAGAATGGGTTGTTTTTGTTCACGTTTGAGTTTAACACGTTTTTTTTTTTTTTTTTTTTATGTCTGATAGGTAAGCATTTGACCCCGATCTCACCTGATGTTAAGTGACGATGTGGCCGAAGACGTTCGCCCGACGTTCCGGGACAGTGACCGGCTATAGCAGTGATGACAATAAAAGTTCTATTGTGTCTCGTTCACCGCCCCGGAACGTGTTAAGTTTGTTATTATAATTGATTTAATTTGTATTTAGTAACAACTAACGAGCTAACTAACGAGGTACTTACTTAAAATTATTCATTCTTACTATGTATATTTAAGAAGAAACAATTTTTTATTAAAACATCTCTGTGTACGCGGACCGTTAGTGGAATGATATAAAAAAATAGAGGTTGTAACCAAAAAGTACCAGTATTATCGATACCGGTTTCGGTCCCTGATCTTTAGTACCTACATTAATATCGTTGCTCGTCCTACAGTAACGCAATCACTGCCAGAAAAATACCTTTTTTGTGTAGTGAAAGGCAGCATAAGTATTTACTTAAATAATTTTTATACAATAGCTACGGAACCCTAAAATGGACGTGCTCGACATGCTCTTGACTGTTTTTTTACTACCTTCTTATTTTATAGAAATTCGAGCCCGTCGCTACCGAACAGAAAACATATGGAAAATTTTACAATGGAGATTCTTACATCGTATTAAAGGTGCGTTCAAATTTATGTGTAGCTAGCTGACCCGGCAGATGTTGCCTTGCCATTTTTCCTACTCTACACCTACCCTACACCAACTCTACACCTAGCCTACACCAACTCTACACCTAGCCTACACCAACTCTACACCTACCCCTTTTTTTTTTTTTTTTGACGCGGGTGAAATCTTCGAAAGATACCCAACTCCTTACACCAACTCTACACCTACCCTACACCAACTCTACACCTACTCTACACCTACCCTACACCAACTCTACACCTACTCTACACCTACCCTACACCAACTCTACACCTACTCTACACCTACCCTACACCAACTCTACACCTACCCTACACCTACTCTACACCTACCCTACATCTACCTTATTTGTAAGTTCATTTGTTGTCCTTTCACACCACAATCACCATGGATCATTATGTTTTCATGGAGCATTACATTAAAGTATTCCCCGTAAACATCACATCATAATCATCCTATCACACCTCCATTCCATTTCCTCGCTGAGGTGGGATGAAAAGTTACGTGTTGCTCTCGAGTGCAAATATTTTTCACCTCGTGCTCTTTTGATTCCCTCGCTAACGCTCAGGATTCTAATTTTAGAATCCTTCGCTTGCTCGTTCATCAAAATTGAGGACGCGGTTAAAAAGCAACTTTGCACTCTTGTATAAACACTCAATAGCTATAATGCTTGTCCACCAGAAATGTGCGACGCAGTTAAACGGTGTGCGTATTGGTGAACCATTTTCTCGCACACCTCATTGCCTCTGCCCTTTCTGGTGGCCAGCTTTATTAATGTTTACCTTTTCTCAGACGACAGGTGACAATTCATCGACACTGTCCTACGATGCTCATTTCTGGCTAGGCGCCAAAGCAACACAGGACAAGCAGGGTTCGGCGGCCATCTTGACTATCACGCTGGACGATATGCTTGGCGGTCGCGCCGTCCATCACAGGGAGGTGCAGGGACACGAGTCCAGCCAGTTCCTCGGCTACTTCAAGCCTGGTTAGCTGTTTATATTTATTATACACTGGTAACTTATGCCTTCAAACTAAATTCGCCATACGAATAAATAAATACACTGGTACTTAAAGCTAAGCAACAGCTGATCATAATCCTTGTCCTCTAAATCTGAAACCTGATTAGCTCCTAGCACATATAATCTCCTGGTACGCACGGCGACACATCAAGCTATACAAAACCAATATAAGCTGTCCGCGCGTAGGACGAGTAACGTATAACGTCTCGCGACCAGCTTATATTGGTTTTGTATAGCTTGATGTGTCGCCGTGTGTACCTACGTGGAAACAGAATGAAAATTGACATTTTTCTCCTTTCTTTATAATAATTGTGCCCCCTCTTTCTTTCCACTAAGTTGTATCTCTTTCTTCTTCATCTCATTTTTTCTTTCTCCATCACTCTCTTCCTTGTTAATCACTCATCACAGAGAGGTGCCCGGGCATGAGTCCAGCTCGTTTCTCAGCTACTTCAAGCCTTAGCTCTTAACCTTTATTATATCCGGGTAGATTAGAGTTAGCAGCAGCAGATCTTACTACACACTCTCTTAAATCAAGCCAGATAAGCTTATCTGGCTAATAAAGAAATCTCAGGAGCTCCTGACACTTATTATTATTTCTCCTTTCTTTAAATAATTGTGTACCTCTCTTTCTTTCCATAACTTTGTCTCTTTCTTCTCCTTCGTCATCTACTTTCTCAATATATTCTGTCTCTCTTCTTTATACTTCTCCTTGTCTTTTTCGTTCCTGTACAAAAGAGTGAACCACTTATCTCTCTTCTGTCTTTTCCGCATTCTCAATACATTGCATCCTTACTATCTGAACTATAGCTATTGGCTTCACTTCTTTCTCTTTTTCTACTCTACATAATCAGTCCCTAAAGGTTTTACAAGCTGTGCGTTGATTCTTAATAATTATTATTATTTCAGCCATCAGATACTTGGAAGGCGGCAACGAGTCAGGCTTCAATGAAGTGGAGACTAACGCTGGAGCAGAGAAGAGGCTTCTCAAACTATCTGGCTGCGACAACATGAGGATCGCAGAGGTAAGCAATATTAACTCAAAGGTTTCAAGTGGGTACTCCGCAACTCACTTTCTGTGGGCATAACAAATTTCTATAGGTATTATAATAAGGCAATTTATTATACTTATCTTGAAATTATAAACGATTGTCAAACAAAAAAAACCGTGCAATCTTACAAATCGATCTAAAGTAAGTAAGTAATCCTGATAATATTGAACACTTCAATAAAACCATCACAGATAGCAAATTTCTTTAAATCGATAAATTTTATTTCTTTTGCCCATCAATATTGGAAGAGGCCGGAGTATGATAGGGGGTATATAGGGTACTGCCGGGTATAGGCCTCCATTTGTTAATGCCACCCTCCTCTATCCTGAGAATCTCGCATCCACATACCTCTAGCTGCTGCAACTCTTCCAATATCGTCAACCTATAGATCGCGCCGCCCGCCAGACGGGTGACATTTCGCTTCCCTTCACCCAGTCCGGTCACCACTCGGACAAAGCTTAGAAGGAAAACTTGTAATGAGCTTAATGATCATTTCCGAAAATAGCAGCAGCCCGAACCGACCACGGTAGTAGGTTAAAGAGAAGATAATGGCCGCTGCGCTGGTGGTCAGGCTTTTAGAACATCTCTGGCATGAAGTTGTTCTTCTTCTTATCGTGTGGGCAGGTGTCAGAGTTTTTCCAGACCGCCTTACGGCCTCTGACGTGATTTTTATGTAACGACTACTACCACCAGAGATAGTAGCTGGGACCAACGGCTTAACGTGCCATCCGAAGCACGGAATATTTTTTTTCTTTTCAGACAATCATTGTGATTCAGCCTGCAATGTCCTAGCCAACTGGGGAAAAACGCACAAACTGACATATCACTAGCTGTCCCCCGTGGGAATCGAACAAACGACCTCCGTGTCGAGAGCCCATGCTCTTAACCATTAGACCACGGAGGCAGTCATGAAATTGTGATCATCCCAAACCCAAACGGAATGAAATTTTGTAGTAGTCTGCTGTTCCATACATATTTGGGTCGAGTACCTATCTAGGTTATGTGCCTACATACGCTGAAGAAGAAATTCTGATGCGTTTGTGAAGTCTACCAATCCGTATTGTGCACGCGTGATGGACTAACGCTCCCTCTGTGATGGTAGGCCTGAACCCTGCATTGAGACGTATAACAGGCTGGAGATGATGATGTAGATTATGTATTTCAGTTCTGTATGGAAAATTAATTTGCTACTATTGTAAATTTTTGCAGTTTGACTGTCTAAGCCCTGTTACATCCTGTATATGCTGATGATGATCAAGGGTCAGAACCACCCATTGTTAAGTTAATTCGAGCTTCAAGCTATTAATGACGGTCATTATCAGGTGCCAGCGGAATCCTCGTCACTGACCAAAGAGCACTGCTTCATTCTGGAGGTAGATCACGACATCTTCGTGCTGATGCCGGAGGGGGCTAAAGCCAGTCAGAGAAGGAAGATCATCAGCGTTGCCAATAATCTGAGGGATGACTACCACAACGGGAGGGCTACTATTGAGATTATTGGTAAGTGTTTTGAATTCCCAAAGACAATTATTTATTTTATTTAGTTACGAGCGTAAACCCGCGACTTTGTCCGCACAAATTATATACCAGATTTTAAGTCAGATCATAAGCTATCAAACATAAAATCGGTTCAGTAGTTTTTGCGTGATACTCGTTCAAACAAACAAACACCCAAACAAACAAACAGACAGACAAAAAAAGTGAAATGGAATCAGGGACACCTAAAAACCATATCGAAACTTTTTTTTTGTTAATATCTTCAATGTACAGACAAACTTTCTGCTACAGTTTTATAATAGTTTAGATTACTATATATTACAGGCACAATTCATGTTATCATGACAGGTATACACTATACACCCAGTGCTAAGAAATTTTGGTTGCACATTTTACTTTATCAATACTCAGTTATGTAACCTTGAATAACTAGATCTCTAAATCCACTCCTTTGGAAATATTTTGATGATGATGACCATCCTAAGGCGTTGCTGGACGTTGCATTACGCAGCGAATCTGTTTTTATAACATTTCGGATTTAAGCCCTCCACACATTCCGATAACTGTAACCCATGGAAACCAACAGCAGCGACCACTCAAAACACTAGACACCTTGGTGATTGGTAACTCTTATCTATCCTGGAACTCGCAAATAAAGAAGAGAAGTAGGAAACATAAATTAATATCAGGCACATCCAATCTTCTTTAATTAAAGAAGATAGTACCAGTAGTAGTAGTATTCAAATACAAATACAAATATTCTTTATTGCACAAGTAGTCATTAGTTATTTGAAGTTTAATTTTGTTTTTCATTCCAGATGATTTCTCTTCTGATGAAGACATCGCGCTGTTCTTCGACGCACTCGGTTCCGGGTCCAAAGATGACATTGCTGATGATGACAGTTCCGAGGTCAGTTTAACTAACCATTTCTAACGTCCGTAGACTGTCCGGTCCATAACCCAATCTCTTGAACAAATTCAGTGCCAACCATCCGAGGGCCTCCGAAACTAATTTGACTGACAAATACAGCATTGCTAAAGGAACATCTAATCCTTAATAAGCAGGCAATGGAAGGACCACACCAGTGACAATGTAGGTCCTGATAGGTTAACTGAATCAGTGAAAGATCTTTCGCGACTGGTAAAGCTGGCCTTGGCATAGGACGAAACTGAATTGATTCGGAGGGATCTCGGAATTTCCGAAAGAGGGTTGGTAGCCTTACGTAAGATGCAGTAGCTCGAACCGATAGCCTCTCAGGACACCCGTGTCTGGGTTGATGCTATTGGAAACCGTACACCTCACGGCATCCAACTAAGATAGATAGATAGATAAACAATTTATTTGCATAAGTAACACACCATACTGACCAAATAATTTATTCCAGACATATTCCAGAGAGAGCGTATCTGCGGTGTACCTGTACAGAGCGCTTGTAGGAGACGAGCTCGAGTTGATCGAGTTGACCAAGCCTTACAAGCAGAAACACTTGGCTTCCGACGTGAGTACCAATTGTTATTAACTACAGGCCACGTCGGTTTCAGAGGTAGCTGCGGGTTACGGGAGGGGCAAGATTATATGTCCTCCGGCGACCCTGATTGGTTCCTGGCGTGAGCTCTGATGTGGCTGGAGAATCCAAATTGAATAATCTGTTAGCCAGCACAATACTGTTGGCCAGCCGAATTGTAAGTTTGGAACTACGGTTTTGTGGTCTGGACTGACGACGTTACTGCACGTGCACTCCCGCAACGCGCATCTTCCTCAGGAACCAAATGATTTCAACGGTAGGCCTGTAGAGATCTAAGTGCCTACTAATAGTAACATGGTGGTCATAATCAGTAGATCTTTATGAGCCATTTGGTGAGTGTAATAACCGACTAATCTCAATCTTAATTTTTTTACAGGATATCTACATCCTAGACACGCCGTGTTCTGGTGTATATATCTGGTTGGGCAAGGACGTGGACTCGGAAGTAAGGAAGAACTACAACGACTTGGTTGAAAAATACCTTGAGGTTAAGGGTTATCCTTCATGGGTAAGTGCTGTTTGATGTGCATCATCATTATCAGGCTTGTAGGTATAAGCTCCTTCCCTTAAACTTATATTACTGCCGTAAGTAGACCAACACAGTGTGCGAATGAGATTCCGACATTAACGAAAAACCTACGCGTGCGAAAGAGATTATAATATAATAGCCGATAAACCACTTTTAAACAATGAAGTCTCGGTTGGTATCCTGTCAAAAAATTATCGCTTATTCTATATTTTCTATATATTGATTTTCTATATAATTTATTTTGTTTTTTATCAGACAAATATAAAAAATCATTACAGTATCATATTCTGTGTTGGAATGCAGTGTAACTTGTACCAGCAAATCAAATACAGTTTCAAAGGTAAATACCATTAGTACAGTACTACTTTCGTAATACTTTTTTTCATATTTATGTTATTCTTAAAATTATTTCGTAATACATTCCTAACATGCAGTAAACGTCCTATTTTCTAGATAATATATTATTTCAAATAATTTCTAATGTAAGATCAAAAAATATTGTATACGTGAAAAAGAAACCGTTTCGCAGTTTCGCATAGAGATTGATTTACAAAATCTATCACTAAAACTCACACACGTATCAATTTCTCACATATTGACATTTCGGTTTCGGTGATGCGATCATGAGGAGATGGTTGGTCTATTACGATAGTATATTAAGTTTATGGTCTTTCCTAATATGCTGACGGTTTTCAAGGGAATGGTCAAGACCATCAAACTGAACAACTTTCTCTGTGTTACTAACATCGAAATCGCTAATAAAAAAATCTTCTTTTCCACACATTTGAGTCGAGTAGGTACACCTGCTGCAGTTTTGTATGGACGAGTTGATTTGTTTTCTGCGATTTGGAATTTGGCTAGATACTCAGTTAAGTAAGTTAACACGTTCCGGGACAGTGACCGGCTATAGCAGTGATAACAATAAAAGTTCTATTGTGTCTCGTTCACTGTCCCGGAACGTGTTAAGTAGTAGAAAGCATTGTTAAAAAAGTTTCCGCACTGACTAAAGGTTTATTCTTGGCTTAGCATTTTAACACTTTTTGGGGGGCGAGGTAACGTGAAATCCGCAACTTTGCATTTTATTCCTCATAACTTTAGATTCTAATTTTGGTTGTTAAAAATCATGAAAAGTAGTCTCGTGTGAACCCCAAACGTCATAAGTTCGTAGTTATTGTATCGCAATTATAGGCTGTCTCGTTTAGTGATAAGGTATAAAATTAATGTAAATGCATAATTGTTTATCAATTGTTCTTATACCGTGGCAGAGGGGAAATGCTACCGCAAGACTAGTCCTTATATCTATCTATCTATAACGTCACGCCTCTTTCCCAGTGGGGTAGGCAGAGACCAGGGCGCGCCACTTACTACGATCCTTACATACTTCTTTTGCCTCATGCACATCCAGTCCTTATAATAAACAATCAAAGGCTTAACATGTCAACCCCGACAAAACGAGAAAAATTAGATGTGCCTCCCTCCATCTTCGTTACTTTACGCATGCCAAAACGAGTGCGCATGACAGCTTTCACGTTTTTCCGCTTTAAGGAGTGCTCAGACCTGCACGACCAAAGCGACTGCGAAGCGGGAGCGTCTACCGCGCGGCGGTCGCTTCCCATGTAATCTTATGGCGCCCCGCCAAGTCGCCCAAACCGACGCGACCACGACGCGGGAAGGCAGCGTCAGCGGAGCGGGAAGCGCGCGTCTAGTGGTCAGACGTGTACAATGTTACGCTCTCGTAACAAAATAAAATACAAATTTAAAATTTCAGTAAATTTTGGTTCTTGTTGGTAGTTTTTGGTTCTTTTTGATAGATTTGCACCGTTTTTGGTAGTTTTTCCTAGATTTTGGTAGATTTTGGTTGTTTTCGGTTCTTTTTAGTAGATTTTGGAAATTTTCGGTAATTTCTTGTAGATTTTGGTAGCAAAAACAACAAAAACCTAAAAACTACCCTAAACTAAAAAAACTAACAAAAAAAAGAACTAGGTAGGTTCTAGAAACTTCCAAAAAGTCATATAACTACCAAAGAGTACTAAAGTACTCTAGATGTTCAATAGAGTTAGACTCTGATGTTAAAACGAAAATGACATTACCACAACAATAGTTAAAGAAGTGTTGCTATTCACCAACAAATGAAGTTCGCTTCCCGCGTCTCGCGTCGCAGTCGCCCGCGTATGAGCACTACTTGATCGTGCGTGGTAACCCTTCTGTAGATACCTACTTAGATAATGGTATACGCTGCCCGTCGGAGAGCTAATGATTGTCAAAAACTATCTTACAGGTGAACATTACCAGGGTATCAGAAAACGCTGAGAGTTCAACATTCAAGCAATATTTCCACAACTGGGATACCATCACTACCACCTCCTGGTTGCCTGAATCAGGTAAGTAGATACTAGTAGATTTCGAAGAGAGGATCATAGCTGAAGAAATTCTGATGCGTAGATATATCATATCCACCCAACCCGTATTGTGCACGCGTGGGGGACTGACTGCCATCCACCCTTTAACACATGAGTGAATACCCTTACCGAAACAATGCTTCCAAGGAGCACACAAAATGATCTGGTGTCTGACAATCTCTTTAGAGATAAATAAATAAGTAATGAATTAAATAAATAAATACATAAATAGATAGATAGATAGATAGGCGGGCAGGCAGGCAGGCAGACAGACAGGTGGTTGCAGAGGGGTCAATTTTATACAAAACTCTGACGCACAATACGCGTAGACGGAATTAATAAAAGTAATATTTTATAAATAGAAAAATAGGTTAGAAAATCTAGATGCCGCGTAACAAGTAACATTTGCAATCTATACTATTATAAAACTGTAACAGGAAGTTTGTCTGTACATTGAAGATATTAACAAAAAAAAAGTTACGATATGGTTTTTAGGTGTCCCTGATTCCATTTCACCAATTTTTGGATTTTTTGTCTGTCTGTTTGTTTGTTTGTTTGTTTGAACGAGTATCACGCAAAAACTACTAAACCGATTTTGATGAAACTTTTTTTGTTTGATAGCTTATGATCTGACTTAAAATCTGGTATATAATTTGTGCGGACGAAGTCGCGGGTTAACGCTCGTTTATAATATAATTACGAAGATATAAAGGTTTTTAATTTTTTTATGAAAAATTGCAAAGCTTTATATCTTCGTAATTATATTATAAATTGCAAATGTTATTTGTGACGCGGCAACTAGATTTCCTAAACTATTTTTCCATATATAAAATATTACTTTTATTAATTCCGTCTACGCGTATTGTGCGTCAGAGTTTTGTATAAAATTGACCACTCTGCAACCACCTGTCTGTCTGCCTGCCTGCCTGCCTGCCTGCCTATCTATCTATCTATTTATGTATTTATTTATTTAATTAATTACTTATTTATTTATTTATCTCTAGTTACTTATATTAATACCGTCTACGCGTATTGTGCGTCAGAGTTTAGTATAAAATTAACCCCTCTGCAACCACCCTAATACTGTAACATCAGGGTTGAGTGGCCGTACCTCACCACAACGCGCCACTATTCTCATTAACACGAATCTGGTCGTTTCAGATGCAGGCTACTTCTCAGGAGATGCCGATGAGGTCGCAGCGATTGCGTACAAGATCGGCAAGAGTGCTGCAGCCAGAGGCTACATGCCTGACCAGGGTGATGGGAGTCTTGTAGTAACCAGGTACCTTACTATTTTTAATGGGATGATCAGAAAATCAAACTGAACAACTTTCTCTATGGGACAAAAGTCGAAATCGCGAGAAAAAAACGGCCATGTGCGAGTCGGTCTAGTCGCGCACCGAGGGTTCTGCACCATCACGCAATATGTTAACTAACATACAAAAAAAGTTTTTTCACCTCTCCGGGCGAAAAGCGTCAACTTTCGCCCGCTGCGCTAAACGAAGTTGCCGTTTTACGCCTCCGTCGAGGAGAAAAATAGTATACTAACCTCGGCAGTAAATAAGAAAGCCTCAAATCACATGTTTGTTACAATTAAAATTACATGAGATCTGAGAAATTTCTTACTTTCCTGCCCTCGGTGTGTAATCTACTATTTCCGGCACCCTTACCGCGAGACCGACTCACACTTGGCCATTTTTTATTATACTGGGTGTAAGGAAAAGTATCATTAACCTTTAAACCACAAATACTCTACCCATCAAGCTGAACAACTTTTACTATAGGAGCAAACCTGTCAGAGTATACAAAATATCGGCTGTTCCATACTAAACTGCAATACCTACTCGACTCAAATTAATGTATGAGACAGCTGATATTTTTTGTTCTGACTGGTTTGCTCCCGTAGTAAAAGTTATTCAGCTTGATGGGTAGAGTATGTGATTTAAAGGTTAATGGTGCTTTTCCTTACACCCTGTATGTTGTTATTCTGTAGAATTTGCACTAAAATGACACCAAATTTTACGTTTTTATGTAGCTATTACAGTATTTACGATAGAGCTCGAAGAAAAAACGTTGATAATAACTAGTTTCTTTTATTATTTGTCATCTAATATACTGCTACAAATTCTGTGAAAATGTCAAATGGCTACCTTAAATTACGGTTCAGCCCTTTGAAGCTAGACGACGGACAAACGGACAGCGTAGGTTTATGAACAGGGTCCTGTTTTCACCCTTTGGGTACGGAACCCTGAAAACAGCTGTCCTGTGCCATTCAAAACTGTAATCCTACTCTAACCAAGATCAGGTTTGATAGTCTGATCATCCCCTTTAAAAACCATCAGAGACCCTGCATTATGTATCATTGCTTTATGCAGTAGTGTCAAACGACAGAGTCTACATATATTTAACTCGAAAGTCTTGTCGACTACCAGGATCGCAGGAGATCAAGAGGATATAACAGAGAAGTTCCTCTCAGGAACATCGGTGATGTATCAGACAGAAGTTTACGTAATCAAGTACCAGTACACTGACGAAGGAGGGAATGAGGCCTATGTTGTATACATGTGGATTGTAAGTAAAAGTTGATTTACCTTTTTGGAACGTTTGGTGCGTCCCAGTCACAGATAAACCCCAATAGATGCCGCATGCTTAGAAAAAGTATATGTCTAGAAAGAGCCTCATGCTTCTACCGTATAAAACAAAAGGGGCCTACTTTCTTAGGATGGTGTGCGTGAGGCGCCATACTGATTATGTCTGTGTGCGTGTATATGGATAGGGTTTAGACGCCAATACTGGTTACAATTTTTTTCTACGTTTTTGTAGCTTCGACTGTCAATCTTGACATCCATATCCAAGACCGCATGATGAAAATTTTGTACTGGCCCGAAGTCACAATTTTTGGCGGTAGGGTGCGGGTAGCGGGGAACGAAGTAACGCAACGTGATTGGCCATTTCAAGGTCGCACTACTCCGAGCTCGCTCAATCGCGTTGCTTATATCAGTGCAAAATCATATATGTGTGGTGCGTGTCGGCGGCCTTGTAAGCGATAGCTATTGGGGATAATCTGTGGTCCCAGTTCTTCTGACGAGTCGATAGCAATTTATTCAATATTTTTCATCCATAATGAGCGTTTTCCTATTCATTTTAAATTTAGTTCCTAAAAAACAAAATTTTAACAAAAAATTAAAACCGCCTTCAAAAAAACTAAAAAGTAAAAAAATAATATTGCAGCCGATGACTTTTTCGTTCGCATCATAAGAACATTAATTTGTTTTATAGAAGTCGCTGTCAAGCCGGTACGATTTGCGACAGGGCTTGTAGTTTTTTGGCTTGGCTTGACACCGACTTCTATAAAACAAATTAATGTTCTTATTATGCGAACGAAAAAGTCATCGGCGGCAATATTATTTTTTAACTTTTTAGTTTTTTTGAAGGCGGTTTTAATTTTTTGTTAAAGTTTTGTTTATTTCACAATTTTCAGTGGTGAATTCATTAGATCAATTTAATAGTAGTGCTTTAAATTAACAAACGCACTAGCCGGCACTACGATTTTCAAAGTTTCCCCTTAATTTCTCTGAGATGCCATCATTAGATCCTGGTTTCCTTATCATGGTTACACCCTTGAAATATCTTCTTTCCAACAAAAAAAGAATCATCAAAATCGGTTCATAAACGAGGAAGTAATCGGCGAACACATAAAAAAAAAATATATATATATATATAAGGTCTAACAAAATTAGCTGAAACTATTTTAAGGGCATGATCAGACCATCAAATTGAACAACTTTCTCTATGGGACCAATATCGAAATCGCGAAAAAAAAATCTGCTGTCCCATACAAAACTGCAAACATAAATAGACTCGAATGTATGAGATAGCTGATTTTTTTTTCGTGATTTCGATATTGGTCCCATAGGGAAAGTTGTTCAATTTGATGGTCTGAGCATACCCTTAAAATAGTTTCAGCTAATTTTGTTAGACCTTATATATACTGTCGAATTGAGAAACCTCCTTTTTTGAAGTCGGTTAATAAAAACTCGGCAGATAGCATGTTTATCGCTCCATTGAAACGTTCACGAAATCCAGTCAAAATCATGACACGACTGAGCCTGTGCCTGCTTTTTTTAAAAGGCAAAAGGATCATGCCCATACTACCATGTCAGACATGTTCATATTTTCGACAGTTTCATATTTTCGATTAAAATAATTCGTAAATAATGAAATATTCAATCAAAAGATGCGTTGGTATCTTATAGACATTTTTGAAATTTTGACCTTTATTCGCACTTTTCGCAAGGACCGTAGTGCCATCTATCGATCCCCTAGAAAACCAAAAGTAAAAACGCTAATTCGATTCCGATTCGCGTTTAATTTTACACTCTGTATAGTAGCCCAGCCATTTACGGAGTTTTGTTAGGCGGGGTAGGGAGTAATTATTAATTGGACTTTTAAACTGTAACCGGTACCATTTAGTGACAAAAACACTATCAATCAATCAATCAATCAAATATACTTTATTTTACACCAAAACATAAACAGTAAAATACAGAAATAAAAATACAAGAGGCACAAAATAAGGCGGTCTTATCGCTATGTAAGTATACAAAATAAACTTATTATAAATACATATATAAGGTCAACAAAATTAGGTGAAACTATTTTAAGGGGATGGTCAGACCATCAAACTGAACAACTTTCTCTATGCATCTATAAAACATGCACCACAGACATAGGAAAAGACGTACCTACGGAAAACAGATCGAGTGTCGGTTCAGTGATCAAGGAAATGAGACTTAACTTTCGACTTAAAAACATTCAAGGAAGGTGCACATCTGATCAACTCTGGCAACAAGTATCTTAAAACATATTAAAAAAAATTCTCTACGCAACATAGAAATTAAATTTGTGTGTCCCATAAGGCTTTTTAATTAATAATATTAATAACAATGCAGTCATTTGACTTAGATTTAACAATATAGAATATTTTTCAGCAATAATATAGGCATTGAAATTTAAAAATGAGGTATTTATTAGAAAATACGAATGTATTTTCCAAAATCTTCTTAGTAGACAAAAATATTTACACCATGTTTGTAGTATGTATAATGCCTTAAATATATGCAAAAAAAATTTACCATCCGGTTTTTTAGAACGAGATAATAGCTAAATTTTAAAATGGGAACTGTTGCTGACGTGATTTTTTTTTTATTTTGGTACTTTCTAGGCTCAAATTGGCTCTTCAATATTATACCGAAAAAAATTCCAATTATTAATTAGTCCCGGCTCAAACCGTAAAATTACTGGGCTATAGAATTCCGAGCTATATCGTAATGCCTAGTCAGTTCTTAGTGTTAGACCTGGCGATAATAATGATTATGTATCTATCTATGCACCGTGGGACCTTGCACCTTGGTATTTAATAATACGACCAGGAAGATTGTTTGGGAATTGGTATATGCTCCTGGATTCTACTAAATTCTCTTCTTTTTTCCAGGGCAAAGACTCGAGTGACGACGACAAGAAAGCAGCACAGGACTTGGCAATTGAACTGGAAGATGAGCTCGAAGGAAACGCCACCATCGTGAAGGTTCCCCAAGGAATGGAGCCCAAGCATTTCCTTAGCATCTTCAAAGGTATTCTGTGATGTCCGGCTTTGAATAACAACCCAGACGGGTGTTTTTAGAGACTTCCAACTTATCTAACATAAAATGTGGCTACGGCCACTCGTCAATCTTCGTTTGCGCAGAGCAGGACCGAGTCCCTGACAAAACCCGAAGTCGTTTTGTAATCAAAGGGTGCAAAGTCGGATAGCAGCGAAAAGGGCGCGAAAACAAATTAGCCAACAGCGTTAACGGATTGAAGGTGGCACATCCTGATTGGTCAATATAATTTCGCGCGCAAATAAAATTTGTCAACTGCGCAGGTACATCGGGAAGACTTATAAACCTGCCTAGCTAGCATGCCACCCACGACAAAGCGTTTAAACGAGAAAAGCGTCATGTGCGCTCTTTCGGGCCTACGTAAAATAATAAAGATGGAGGCACATCTCGATTTTTATCGTTTTCTCGGGGGTAGCATGCTAGCCGTGCTGGTACTACTGTAGTCACTGCATCCGATCCCACTTCTGATTTTAGAAGTTTCCCGTTCTTTTAGATTCAAGATGGTAATGAAGAGTGAGCATGTGTACAGTCATAGTGTAAGAGATAGGCGTACTTTTTGTTATCATCAGCTGCAAGGGCTGTATCTCCTAAACCGACTGGAGTTACGCAGGCAGACCCAGTCCATCCCCAACACAGAGATGCTCTACACCCTATGAATACTGAATCAGCCATGAAGCTGATGATAACAAAAAGTACGTCTATCTCTTAAACAAGTATGTATGACGATAGTCGGCTATAAAAATTCTAGTAAAATGGTGTGCAAGTCCAAATATCCAAACCATGAGTTCTATCTATACACGCTTAGTCGATCAGGAGCGCGATTATTGAAACTCATCCGCTGAGATCATCAGTTGAAAATGTCAAAATTACTATGGAGATATGCATCTTTCTACTATAGATTAGACTTTCAAAAATCATACTCCAGGAGTGCGATTTTTGAAAGTCAAATCAGCAGTAAAAAGATGCATATCTCACCACGCATCTTTGACATTTTCAACTGCTGAGTTCAACAAATGAGTTTCGAAAATCGCACTCCAGGTCCGAATAGGCTCGCGCAACTCTCTAACAAAAAAATGCTATATGAAACGTGCACCGACGCCATTAAATTCATTTGAAAGATCGCACACGTTTCATACATTCTGGATATCGGTTACGACCAGTTTTTAGTATAATATAAGTCCCGACTCTTAATAACGTAGTGAGTTACATTCTCTTTGGGTCCGAAGACATAAACAATAATGACCACGGATACGAAGCATGTCCATTTGAACAATAAGCTGAACAAGCTTGAACTAGGTACCCTAATGACCTAGTCCTTAATGAAGTACCAAACACCACACGTTTCCTAAAAAACTGTTACTGCATGTGCAAAACAATTTATAATAAACTACCGCAGCATATGAAGGAACTGCCACTCAATCAATTTAAGACTGTTCTATTCAACTGGCTTCTCCAGAACATCTTTTATTCCGTTAAGGAGTTTAACGAGTACCATGAGTGACATAATATACTTATAAGACTATTGTATTTAACTTAATATTACATTTTAAATTATAATATATTATTTGTACTGATGTGTTATCAATTGTAATTTTATTGTAATTATGAATGTACATGTTTGTCGAATGTATAATATTTGCGTGCTATTGGTAATAGCTGATTTAGGAGATTCTCTACTGTACTGACCACCTGTAATTTTTGTGTACCCTAATCAATAGCAAATAAAGATTACTTTACTTTACTTTACTTTACTTTACTTTACTTAACAGCCAACACCATCTTTGACGTAATACCACTTCTCCGTTCCTTTCCCTACAAAACGCAACCATACTAATAAAGCTCTCTTTACAGGAAACCTGGCCATACTATTCGGTGGAAAAGACAATGAGTACAAGCCTGATAATTCCAAGAGTTCCTATAATGATGACAGCATCCGTCTATTCAGAGTAAGTCAAGGGAATTTTACTATATGTCGACTAGAATCTCATGGCATAATAAATATAAATTTTCACATGGTAGTGTCAAAATGTCATCTGTCTAGTCTAAGTACAGTACAGACTGAGCCAAAGAGTAATATAAGTATATTAGAAAAGAGAACCCACTCGTGGCAACATTATGCATCCACCTTATGTCAAATTGAAGGCTAGCTAGCGCCATCTATGTTTCACTAACAATAATTCAACCTATACTATTCATACCTACTTATATCTACTCATACCGATGCATATTATTGTTTTGAATGCTAGATTTAGTTCAATCCCGCACCGATCGAGTGAAATTCCAGTATCTTTACTATTCCTGTAATCTAAACATTGATAAGAGAAAAACAGAAACTCCAGAACATCACTAAATCGGCACGAAATTGAAAGAAAACTACAAACAATTCGCGCATTACGCAAGATAGGTAGCCATTTTGTGAATCTGTCATCTGTCTATTAGACACTGACATAGACAATAAAATGTTTTTTTTTCATAATTCTGCGAAATAGTTAATAGATGGCAGCACATTCTATGCAAACTGAATCGGAAAAAGCCATCAAAAGGCGACTGTCCTCCGCCTGGACTGAGCCAAAGAGAATGCAACTCACTACGTTATAAGAGTCGGGACTTCCATACTAAAAACTGGTCGTGACCGATATCAAAGAATGTATGAAACGTGTGCAACCGTTCAAAGGAATTTAATGGCGGCGGTGCATGTTTCATATAACATTTTTTTGTTAGAGAGTTGCGCGAGCCACAGATTACCCTCAATAGATACCGCATACAAGGCCTAACGCGCGCCACACATCTATGATTTTGCACTGATATAAGCAACGCGAGTGAGCGAGCTCGGAGTAGTGCGACCTTGAAATGGCCTATCATGTTGCATTGTTTCGTGCCCCGCTACCCGCACCTAACGCCAAAAATTGTGACTTCGGGCCTGTACTAAATTTTCATCATGCGGTATCTATTGGAGGTGGAAGAAGTTGGTGGAAGAGTTATCGGGGGGAAAACGACAAGTGGTGGTTCAAAATTCATTATACAGGGTGTTACAGAAGTAAGAATAAAAATTGAAAACTAATAAGGGATTGGCTTAGACCATCAAACTGAACAACTTTCTGTATAGGACCAACGCCGAAAACGCGAAATATAATCAGATGTTCCACACAAAACTCCAATCCAAATGTACGGGACAGGCGATTTTTTATACAAATAGCATTCAAAGCATATTATTTGCTTTGAAACAATACAAAAGATGGTATAAAAAATCCAGATTTCTATGTTGATCCAATAGAAAATGTTGTTCAGTTTGATGGTCTGATCATCATGTTAAAGAATCGTCAGCATATTATGTTGGACCCTGTGTACCTTGTGTGTAAGGGACGAATCGTTCTAGATACGCTAATGAAACCATGATACCAGGCGGACGACAATCGCCTTTTGGTGGCTTTTTCCGATTCAGTTTGCATAGAATGTGCTGCCATCTATTAAATACTTCGCAGAACTATGAAAAAAAAAGGATTTTATTGTCTATGTCAATGTCTAATTGACAAATTCACAAAATTGCTACCTATCTTGCGTAATGTGCGGATTGTTTGTAGTTTTCGTTCAATTTCGTGCCGATTTAGTGATGTTCTGGAGTTTCTGTTGTTCTCTTACCAACGTTTAGATTACAGGAATAGTAAATATACTGGAATTTCACTCGATCGGTGCGGGATTGAACGAAATCTAGCATTGAAAACAATAATATCCATCGGTATGAGTAGATATAAGTAGGTATGTATAGTATTGCTAACCCTTGGGTAAAAATTGCATTGATCCCGTTGTAACATTCCATCTTATGTATACATGCATTTTAAGGCAATAAAGAACTGAGAACTGAGAACTGTATAGGTTGAATTTTTGTCGGTGAAACATAGATGGCGCTTGCTAGCCTTCAATTTGACATAAGGTGGATGTATAATGTTGTTGTTCTCTTTTCTAATATACTTATATTACTATTTGCATGATACGCAGTACAGTACGACCAGGAAAATAATTCCGCTCGTCAATCTTCGTTTGCGAGTAGCAGGACCGAGTCCCCGACAAAACCATAAGTCATTTAGTAATCAAAGGGTGCAAAGTCGGATAGCAGCGAAAATGGGGGAAAACAAATTAGCCAATAGCGTTAACGGATTGAAGGTGGCACATCTGATTGATCAATATAATTTCGCACGCTATTAAAATTTGTCAACTGCGCAGGTACATCGGTAAGACTTATAAACCTGGTACTACCTGAATCCTGAAGTCAGTATTGTGATGTTATCCCTCTTCTATATTATCTACAGGTGGAAGGTACAGAAGAAGGCGTGGACATGAGGGCGGTGCAGGTGCCAGAAACAGCTGAAATCCTAGAGGACGACGATGTGTTTGTGCTGGAAACTGCGAGTGTCGTCTACGTTAGGAACGGAAAGGTATGTCGTTATATAATAAAGTTTACACTTTTTTAAATACTAGCGTGGACCCGCGACTTTGTCCGCACAAATTTATACCAGATTTTAAAAATTTAAGTCAGATCATTAGCTATCAAACAAAAAAAGTTTCATCAACATCGGTTTAATTGTTTTTGCGTGATGCTGTTTCAAACAAACAAACAAACAGACAGACAAAAAATCCAAAAATTGGTGATATGGAATCAGGGATACCTAAAAACTATATCGTAACTTTTTTTTTGTTAATATCTTCAATGTGCAGACAAACTTCCTGTTACAGTTTTATAATAGTTTAGATAGATAGATTATAATAGAGGAAAGTAGATCCCACGATTAGATACCGTATCTCTTGCTGTTTCCCGCGACTTAAGGCTGCACCGAGCCTATTGTGCTGCCCCCTATCATATTTTTCTTATTTCTTAACAATTAAACAATATTATCAAAAAACAAGAATTTACATTGTAGTCACCGTTGATTTTCAATTTATTGGGTCAATGCGGATTTCTTTTTACAGTGTTTGTGGTTATTATCTTTAAAACCGCCAAAAGTGCCACTTTTGGCATTTTTAAAGATAATAGCTATGAGCATAAAACATAATAATCCGCAATGTTTCGATAAATTGAAAGCCAATCAGGACTACAATGTGACATTCTTGTTTTTTGGAAATATTGTTTAAATGTTAAGAAATAAAAAAAATACGATTGGGGGCAGCGGGCAGCACAATAGGCTCGGTGCAGCCTTAAGGGCGAGAGAGTGCATCTACGGAGTAAAAATTGATATCATTAGCATTCTTGTGAAGTCTATAATACCCATCAAACTGAACAACTTTTAATATGGGAGCAAACCAATTGGAGAAAAAAAAATCAGCAGTTCCATACTAACCTGCAATACCTACTCGACTCGAATGTATGCAATAGCAGAACTTTTTTTTTGCTCCAATCGTTTTGCTCCCATAGTAAAAGTTGCTCAGTTTGATGGGTAGTTGTTTAAAAGGATGCTAATGTTATCAATTTCACCCTGTATAAATCTGCTGTCATAAATAAGCTGTTTTCGAAACAGAATGCTAATAATTTGCTTTTGTTTTCAGGAATCGGACCCAAAGGAGCAGGAGTCTGCTCTAAACTTCGTCAAGATGGTGGTTGGTGAGGAGAAGGAGGTGACGACCATTGACCAGGGAGACGAACCTGACGAGTTCTGGGACGCTTTGGGTAAGCACAAATTAAGGATATAACGTGGTCTGTTTTTAAGGTGTTAACCGTGGTCCCGCGGACATAACCAACTCAGACATCATAATCAACTCGGACGACATAGACAAGTTGAGCAAGTTGTTAATGTTGTTCGAGATGTCATTTTTAGACCTGTAAATTGAAGTGTGACCAGGAGTGCATTTAGCACCTTAGTCTTCACAAACTCTGAATAATCCAATAAAATCGAAAAAAATTCCCCGGGCAACACTGGACACTTAAATTTGGCTGCGTAACTCTAATAAAAAAACGTACAATTTTATTTTTAATCAGGTAACATTTTATTTTCCATCATTTCTTACAAAACAATTAGTATATTGGTAAGTACACAAAGTAATATGGAATGTGCCAAAGGAAACTATCTAGCACGTATCCAGAAATCCGAATATACAGGGCGTAACAAAACACGCTAGTGATATTTAATAGACCATCAAACTGAACAACTTTCACTATAGAGACAACAGCCAAAAAAATTTTCCTTCTGTACCATACATTTGACTCGAGCAGTTACTGCAGTTTTGTGTGATTTTTTTGTATTCATTTCTCTATGTTGGGTCCATAGTGAATGTTCAGTTTGATGGTCTAAACTGAAACACCCCTTTAAATATTAATAGGGTGTTTTGTTACACCTGTGCAGGGTGTTAAGTAACAGTTGCATTATTTTCATGGGTGATTGTACCCATGATACTGGACATCTTTCCTTAAGAAAAATAAGGAAAATTCCTGCGATCAAATATAGGGTAGATCAACAATCTCATACAAAATCAAGCCCGATCTGCGACCCCGTGTCAATCCTTACTTATACAGATTTAAATACGGTATATACCTGTTCAGCCTTTCATTTTAACATAGACCTTAATGCCGTGGTGGTCCAGTGGCGAGTAACCTTGCCTGCCGTGCAGGAGGCGATGGTTCGATCCCCGTCCAGGCCGACTCGTACCAATGAGTTTTTCGGAATTTCTGTACGATTTGTAAAACCATTGGCTTTTCAGTGAAGGAAAACATCGTGAGGAAACCTGCATGCTTCAATTTCGAGACATGTACTGTACCCACTGTCCATTACAAGTGGCGACGGGCTCACTCCCCGTCACACTGGACAGAGTTTCGGTACTACTAGTGAAACTTGGATGCTCTGAAGTTTCAGAATATCTCTGACTGGGGTAGTCAGAGATATTCTGAAACTTCAGAGCATATAGGGAATATAGTCATGAGCATATGCTTATATGCCTTAATGCTCAATAATAACGTCGTATGCCATTTTTTTCAGTTTTTGCTTATTAAAAAAAATCATTTTGAAATGACCTATACTTTACTATTATAGAAATAAAGTACACAATCATCACAAAGGATATGCGTGTTACATCATTTTAAAACTGCGCTTACCAAGGTCGTTACCGACAAACGCTATCGATGTACACTACACACGGCGACACATCAAGCTAACCAACAAAACCAACATAAGCTGGCCGCGCGTAGGTCGAGTAACGGATAACGTCGCGCGGCCAGCTTATGTTGGCTTTGTATAGCTTGATGTGTCGCCGTGTGTACACACGCCGGAACGAGATGCGCTCATGTAGTTTTGCGTTCGTTAGAATAGTACGACTTTATATAAGGTCTAACAAAACTAGCAGAAACTATTTTAAGGGGATGATCAGACCATCAAACTGAAAAACTTTCTTTATGGGACCAATATCGAAATCGCGAAAAAAAAATCTGCTGTCCCATACATTTAGGTCGAGTAGGTTTATATGGAACAGCTGTTTTTTTTTCGTGATTTCGATATTGGTCCCATAGAGAAAGTTGTTCAGTTTGATGGTCTGATCATCCCCTTAAAATAGTTTCACCTAATTTTGTTAGACCTTATATAGCCGCCGTGTGTTTCGCTTAAAAACGGCGTATGTGAGAGAGAAAGAGATAGTTGCGTGCTTGCCGCGAGATCGTAAGGTCCGCCACATACATACGGAATAAACCTGATTCGGAATTAGATTCCGTACGGAGTGTTGCTGCTTTCAGAGACTTTTTCACTAGATCTAGTGATTTTTGAGCGTAGTCGTTGATGGGTACAAACACCCATGAAAGTAATGCAACTGTCTACCTAACCTAACCTAACCTAACACCCTGTAGTATTATGAATGCAGTTTTAATATTCAACTTACAAACTTTTTAATAAACATATATTTTTTTTAATATTCAACTTATAATTAAAGTAGGTAACTTTGAGCCATATCACAGAAGCGATTTTGAACATAGTCATTGCCGGAACGATATTGTTGCGATATCGCAGCGATAACGATCAGTTAAAATCGCTGCGATTCCGTTGCGATGTCGCGGCGGTGAAGTTGAGGTATCACCTCAAAAATAGCGTGTATATAGGTGGACCAGAAGACCACAATCTGATGGCAAATGAGGAAATCGAATTTTAGCGCAAGCAACACTGGGATAATTGGATAGGGCTCTTTACACGTTGCGACTTTTCAGTCGTGAAGCAGCATCGATGCAAACGCGATACAGCATCGATGCAAACATGGTAAAGTCACGATGCAAAACTTTCGTAATATTTGATCAGTTATTCGACAACCTTTGCCACAATGCACACGCGCGTGTGCATCAATACAATCATTTCATTTCATTTATTCAGCCTTAAATTGCATGTATGTACAAGAAGTGTGGTGTTACATTCAGGGATGGTCGATGATTATCGATATTGCATTAAAATCGATGTTTTAACATCGATAACGACGTCGACGTAACATCGCAACATCGATGTCATGATGACGTTTTTGTCTTGATGTTGGCGCCGACTGAGGGACACACACACTCGACACATTGGGTGATCTCAAACAGGATCCCATCCAAGTTTGGAATAGTGTCATAGGATCTACCTTCCCCTTATTGAAAAATGTTGCGATCCGCTACTTAATTGTTGTAGCCACATCTACGCCAACAGAAATGCTCTTTTCCAAAGCTGGGTCAACTCTTTACCAACAACGTAACAGATTAAAAGGCAAACTTCTTTCAAAACATAAGAATATAATACTGTATTGTTTTAATTTGTAAAAAATATCGATCGATTTTGGCCAACATCGATGTTTTCTCAACATCGACCATCCCTAGTTACATTATTTAATTGAGTTCCAATGGATTTTTACCCAGAGGTGTAGCTTAAGAATAACTTATTAAATAACGATATTAAATTTACAATGTTATTAAATAACAATATTAAATTTACAATGTCAGCTACGAAATACTAAATATTTTTTATTTTTTTATTTAAATTTTTATTTATTATTTTTATTTTGTTTATATAGGTATACATATATATTTTTTCTGTACTACGTCAATGAATACCAGCGATGACAGCGAACATTTCCTCTCTTTTTCGTCTACATCTGAAATACAGAGCAGCGATGACAGTTTTCACAGCACCACTTCTCTCTCTCTGAACGATCATCTGAACTGCCAGTTTTCGGATGTATCGAAGAATTTTAATGTGGTTCATATCACTGCCCAGAGCATCCCTGCTCATTATACTGACCTACTTACAACTTTCGACAATAGAAACATTCACGCAGTCCTTGTCTCTGAATCCTTCCTACATCCATGTCTCCCTTCCACATCTTATTCCTTACCTGGCTTTATACTAATTCGTAACGATCGCACCAATACCTGTCATGGTGGCGTTGCGATCTATCTCCGTAGCCATATTCCCTTTTCTATCATCAGCAAGTCTCCCCAACCCCCTCCTCCCGGCACGGCTGAGCATCTTTTTTTGGAGGTTACTCTCTCCCACACAAAAGTTCTTCTTGGTGTATTTTATAGCCCGTCTTTAACAATCGACTACTTTTCCAGCTTCGAACATCTTTTGGAAGATTTTTCAACTTGTTATAGTCACACTGTCATTATGGGTGACTTTAACACTTGTCTCCTTAAAAACGACTCCCGTTCCCAACGTTTGAAATCCCTTGCCAATTCAAGCAACTTGCATATCCTCCCTCTTTCTGCTACCCACAATTTTCCTAATTGCCTTCCTTCTCTTCTTGACCTGATGTTAGTCAGTTCCCTTGATCATGTTTCTAAACATGGTCAGTTAAGTGCTGATGCTTTTTCTTACCATGACCTTATCTACTTATCCTATAAAATCCGTCCTCCAAAAGCCAAACCTAAAATCCTGTTGCAGCGCAATTTTCATGCTATGGATACAGAACAACTGCGTAAAGACGCTGCAAATATCGACTGGTCAATTCTCGACGACGCAGCTACAGTTGATGAACAAGTTCTGCTTTTCAACTCGAAAATAATTCAACTGTATGACAAACATGCTCCTATTCGGCCAGTAAGAGTCAAGCATCTTCCTGCTCCGTGGTTGACGGAGGAGATTAAAACTCTTATTTGTAAGAAAAACCGTGCAAAGGCGAAATATAAGGCTGAATCCTCCGAGGCAAACCGTGACAAATATCACAATATTAGAAATCGCTGCAATCGAGTGTGTAGAGATGCACAAAGACGTCACATTCATAGTTCCGTTGAAAACGGAGATCCAGCGAGAGTCTGGAAATTTCTAAAATCCTTAGGAATTGGCAAAACTCGTACTAATCCTGCTTCTAAAGACCTAGATATTAATTCTTTAAACAAACATTTTTCGGCTGCATCAACATTAGATGACCTTACCAAAGCTAATACTCTGAACATTCTTTCTTCACAGCCAACTCCTAATTTTTCTTCTTTTTCTTTCTGTCAATTTACTGATTGTGATGTTAAGAGGAACATTATCTCCATTGCCTCGAATGCTGTCGGAGGTGACAAGGTTAGCCGTAATATGATCATTCCTCTCCTTAATTCCCTTGCTCCCATAATCACCAAGATCTTCAACAGATCTATTTCCTCTTCCACCTTTCCCAAGATCTGGAAAGATGCTGAAGTAATTCCTTTACCTAAAAAGTGTAACCCATCCACCTTCTCCGAATATCGCCCTATTTCCATCCTTGCTTTCCTTTCTAAGGTCCTAGAACGTCTGGTCCACAGGCAACTCAGTCTTTTCCTATCAAAAAACCAACTCCTTAATCCTTATCAGTCCGGTTTCCGACCTGGTCATAGTACGGTTACAGCTCTAGTTAAAATCTCCGACGACATTCGTTTCGGAATAGAAAACTACCGTTAGAAACTTACCGTTCTAACATTGCTGGATTTCAGCAACGCTTTTAATAATGTTGACTTTGATATCTTGTTAGGACTTTTACGTACTCTTAACATATCTCCAACGGTAGTTGACTGGTTTCATAGTTACCTGTTTGGGCGCCGGCAGCGTATAAAGGTTGAAGACACCTTTTCTTCATGGTGTGATACCTCTGCAGGCGTGCCGCAGGGTGGCGTGCTATCTCCCCTCCTGTTCGCTCTTTTCATTAATTCAATCACCTCTCAACTCACTTCCTCCTACCACTTGTATGCAGACGATCTTCAGATATATTCACAGTCGTGTATGGATAATTTCTCTCAAGCCATTAATACCACCAATGACGACCTAAACCGCATTCGTGACTGGAGCTTGTCTTATGGCCTTAAGGTAAATCCCAACAAGACCGAAGTTATCGTCATAGGGAGTCCATGGTTTACTTCGAGGATTCCTCTTGACCAGTTACCACCTGTAGTATTCGATGGTATATGCATACCCTACAGTACTACTGTTAGAAACTTGGGCATTATCTTCGATAACACGCTTTCTTGGGGCCCTCAGGTCGCTGAAGTCAGTAGGAAGATGTTTGCTGCTTATAGCTCTTTAAAACGACTACGCAATTTTCTACCCACTAGCACCAAGATTGCGCTTGCACAATCCCTCCTATTACCCATCCTAGACTACGCTGACTCCTGCTACCTTGACCTGACTGTGGAGCTACTTAATAAACTCGAGCGACTCCAAAACCTGTGCATTAGGTTTATTTTTGTCCTGCGTAAGTACGACCATGTGTCGGAATTCCGCGCCCGACTTAAGTGGCTCCCGATCAAACGTCGTAGGGAAGCTCACATCCTTTACCTTCTCTACTCCATCCTCTTCAATCCCATGACCCCTAATTACCTCAAGGAACGCTTTGTTTTCTCTTCCTCCACCACTGGCCGTCATCTGCGTTCCTCTGAAAACCTCTCCCTCAATATGCCCATCCACTCCACTAATTTCTACAACTATTCCTTCTCCGTGCATGCCGTTCGGCTTTGGAACTTGTTGCCAGAGTCGATCAGACGTGCACCTTCCTTGAATGTTTTTAAGTCGAAAGTTAAGTCTCATTTCCTTGATAACTGAACTGACCCTCGATCTGTTTTCCATAGGTACATCTTTTCCTATGTCTGTGGTTCATGTTTTCCTATAGTATTTTGTTGTGTAGTACGCGTATTTATGTATGATGTATGTGTGTATATATATATATATATATATATATATATATATATATATATATATATATATATATATATTTATATGAGTATGTATATTATATATGTATTTATAATAGGTTTATTTTGTATATTTACTTTTTGTTTTTACTAATAACTGCCGATTTTTGATATTTTTTTTCTGGAAACACCGCCTACCTTTCTTCTTTTCACCGTTTCCTCTACCCTAAGGTTGTCTGGAAGAAATCGCTTCTTAGCGATAAGACCGCCTTATTTTGTGCCTCTTGTATTTTATTTCTGTATTTTACTGTTTATGTTTTTGGTGTAAAATAAAGTATATTTGATTGATTGATTGATTGAAATACAAAACAATAATTAAGATACAGTGATGTCAATGAATTAATTGATACAATTTTTAATGTCCATAAGTTTAATTAATAAATCTATTGGAATATAAGTACAACTGTTACAATAGCGACAGCACCGATATTTAATAAATTCAATTCAAATATAACCACTTAGTCATTTATTAAGAAATTCATTTAAATTATATGGACACATTGTTACAAGCATGGGTTTTAACTTCTTCATAAATTTATTACCACTGAGAGACTTGACATCCTTGGGCAACCTATTGTACACAATAACAGCGTTATACATTGCAGTACGCTGATACGAGGCTGTCCTACACATGGGCACCTGTAGTTCGGGTTTATGAATTTGATTTAGTCTGCTACTTTTATAATCTGGTCTGTGAGGGAATTTAACGTGATAACGCCGTACCAGTTTACACAACTCCAAAATGTATAAGGCGGTAATATAGACAGTGTACTTCTTGCAACCACCAGCTGCAAGGCTGATTCAGTGTTTGTGGGGTGTAGAGCATCTCTGTGATGGGGATGTACTAGGTCTGCCTGCATAACTCCAGTCGGTTTAGAAGTTACTGATGTTTAAAGGTCAGTAAAAAATTAACGATCAGCTGCAAGGCTAATCGTATGATATTATTGTAGTGTGCACTGTAGCTATGTGAACAGTACAAAAACTGACATGAACTGCCAGTCGGTTTAGGAGATACAGCCGTTCAAAGGTACGACCTTGCAGCTGATCGTTAATTTTTTACTGACCTTTAAACGTCCGAATTTATGCAGACAGACATAGTTCATCCCCATCACAGGAATGCTCTACAATCCATAAACACTGAATCAGCCTTGCTGCTGATGGTAGCAAAAAGTACACTTATCTCTTAGTCTAATAGTGTGTATTTTCAAATCTACAAATGATGATCGGCATGATTCCTTGCTCGAACGTATCCCATTCAGGACTCTAATGCATCTCTTTTGCACAATAAATAATCTTTCAAATCATTCGTTTGAATCGATACAAACGCCTGTTAATTGCTAGAGCAGCGATACAGTCACGCGATTGACAAGAACGCGTTTTTATAACTGCAAAAAGTCGCAGTCTGTACAGGGTCTTTGACTAGCCAGATGACAGTTTGACACTACCATGTGAAAATCTCAAGGATTTTAGAATCATAAAGGATGCCCCTCCTTACAAGCATGGAAACAAGAAAATTTGCCATGGCGGTCGGATAATACTTATTTAAATGAGATCAGAACCAAATAGTTAACTTATAAATTATTAATAACAGATATTGCATAACTATAAAACAAGTGAGGACTATTGTTAAAAACATCAGCTTCAGGAAGCTGCATTTAAACTAAATTTAACATGTTAATGGCTCGCGATGTAGGAGCGTTTGCGGCGCGACAAGTGCGCACCCCGGCCTGCGCGAACAGCGGCTGAGCCCTGCGCAGCCCCACGCGCAAGTACTGATCAGGCACGTAAAGCCCTATACGTGACAAATTTCTTGGGTTGTCCACTTTATTGTTAATTAAAACAGTAAAAGTACATCAAAAGTTGCAGCTTCCGTCGCGTCTCTAGACTGTTTAACCCTATCGTCCAATGCGTCCGTGCTTTATATGGCACCTTACGTTTCCTGCAGGCCATTATTTAAAAAGTCTAATATCCTTCCTCTCCCATGTCTGTATATACTTGAAATAGCTAAATTTGTGAGAGAACATCTTGATCTGTTCAAAACGGCAAAGGATGTGTATCCAAGAAGCACAAGACATCGTAATAAATTAGCTCATGATAATGTCCCGAAATCTGCGCGTTATCTTAAGAATTCATACTCAATGTGTCTATCGATTTACAATAAATTACCGAATAAATTTAAGGATGTACACTATAAGATATTTTTAAATTCCCTAAGGAAATGGCTGAATTTCTACTCCGTCAAAGAATTTTTGGATCAACCCCATTGAGTTAGTATTGTATAAGTAGAATGAAGTTATTGGGGTTTGACGTTTACAAGCTGTTTAGTTTCCTTTTTTGTATAATTTAATTTTGTTTTGTTTAAGATTTTGCATGCCTATGTTTTGGCTAAGTGTGAGATACCTTATTTATTATTTTATACCTGTAAATACCATACTTACTGCAAATAAATCTAAATCTATCATACCCAACACAAATAGCTATGCCAGCTTCCTGTCTTCTTTGATTAATTCATTGCGGGTTCCAAGACAGATTAGAGTCATCCCCCGGGCTCGTTAGAGTCATCCCCCGGGCTCGCTGGACTTCATTGTCCAGTGTTGTGAATGGTCGCCGCTGTTGATCTTGGCTTACAGGAGTAACAGCGGTGGGAATGTGTGGTGGGCCTATGCCCGTTAAAAATGCCAGCTTCCTGGAAAATCTATATGTTTTTACTTTTTTTGTGCCATGAGATTCTGGTCGACCTATAACATGAATATGTCTACGATGGTAGACTACTTGTCTCTCACTTTAATAAGATCATTTAGATCTAATGCCACACATTCATCATTTAAATCGGTTTGTGGGTTTTGGTCCAGGATGTGAGTAATCGAGTAATAACTGTCCCGATTGTCAACCTTCCATCCAGTATACTGAAAAAGTTAAAAGTTAATTTATTTATGTCTGAATTTAACACTTACTATAATTTTTTGGGTTTACTCAAAGGCACAGAATAGGTAGTATACAGGGTGAACTTGATATCATTAACATCCTTTTAAACTAAGAGTCTACCCATCAAACTGAACAACTTTTACTATGGGAGCAAACCGATCGGAGCAAAAAAAAAGTCTGCTGTTCCATACTAAACTGCACCCGCCGCCGCTGCCTACTCGACTCAAATGTATGCAACAGCAGGTCTTTTTGCTCCGATCGGTTTGCTCCCATAGTAAAAGTTGTTCAATTTGATGGGTAGACTCTTAGTTTAAAAAGATTCTAATGATATCAATTTCACCCTGTATATATGATGGCATATGGAACAGAGATGTTCCATATGCCATCATGTTTCCTATTCTAAGACAGAATTAAACAAGTAATCAATATAAAATAAAAAAATATATACATATAAATTAATAAATAAATAATATAAAAATAAATAACAATAATAAAAGAATAAATAATAATAACAATAAATAATATAATAAAAAATAATTAATAATTAATAAATAAAAAAAAAAAATAATAAAAAAATATAATATAATATATAATATATATTATTATTAATCAATTTTTCTTTTTTTCTTTCTTTTCTTTTTTTATTTTATTTCAACATGCATAACAAAAAATGATACAAAAATAAATAAAGTTAATAATGTGTCCGGATCTTAACTATGCATGTTGGCATGACATATGTATATGCTTAGCTGGGTTAACATTGGTCCCCTCACAAGGCAAGCCTGGAAATTGGGGTCCCAGAAAATTTAAAAACATTAAAAAACACAGGTTTCCTCGAAATAACAGCTTCGGGTCTAAATAAATATTGTAGGAATAGGTAGTGGTAGTGGTACCTAGTGACCAATCTAAATGATTGGACATGTACAAGACAACAGGTAAAAGACTATAGACTTAACTTTAATAAGTTATATTTATATATTATAAACTTTACTTGGTGTTATAATTAACACCAAGTCAAGTTTATAATATATAAATATAATTTACATAAATAAAATAGGTAATACTAATATTTAAATAATATTTTGTTGTATCATTTTCACTGTGCGAGCCTTGAGGTTGGACTGACCATGAACAGATCTAAGACGCAATTAATGACCAACACCACCAAACGTAGGGTCGAGGTAGATGGGCAGGTAATACATTATGTCGACGAGTATGTCTATTTGGGCCAAGTAGTTTCCTTCGACAACAGGCAGGACAGAGAAGTCGCCCGACGGGTAGACAACGCCTGGAAGAGCTACTGGTCCATGAAAGAGTTGATGAAGGGTGACCTTCCTTTATCACTCAAACGCAGACTCGTCGACATGTGTATCCTGCCTATCCTAACCTACGGTGCTGAAACATGGTCTTTAACAGAATCACAGAAGTCCAAACTCAAGGTTTGCCAAAGGGCGATGGAGCGTAGCATATTGGGAATCAAACGGACAGATCGCGTCAGAAACACCACAATACGCCAAAAAACGAAAATAGCCGATGTCGGTGAGAAAACCGCCAAGTTGAAATGGGATTGGGCCGGCCATGTATGTCGATTGCACCCGGAAAGATGGGCCAAAGTATTAACACCTTGGATCCCGGAGAATGGGCGTCGCCGTCAGGGTCGACCCCGAAAGAGATGGAAGGACGACCTGGATACATTCGACGAAGAGTGGATGGAACTGGCTCAGGACAGGGATGCATGGAGGATAAAAGGGGAGGCCTTTGCCCAGCAGTGGGATGAAATAGGCTAAAAAAAAAATACTTCTACAAAGATGATTTAATTAATATTTCTGTCAGCTCGTACGATAAGCCAGTTAACCACACATATATTTTTCGTTTCGCTTCTGATGTTGAGCATTCTTTGTTATCACATGCTTTGATGACGTTGTTATAGATGTAATTAGAAATGAAAGGCTTAAAATCTCTAATATCGGATCATATAATATCGGATCGGATAATATAGGATCTCTCAGAGTTTAAGATGGGATAAGACAAGATCAGTGTTCTTTAGTTTGGAGACTGACCTTTGCGATATTGTCATAATTTATGACAGTTTTGTAGAGGCTAGCTTTTGAATTCCTTTAAATTGATAGGTACAATTTCTATTGATGATATCAATAGAAAACAATTTCTATTGTTAGTGTCAATGGAGTTGGTAATAAATTGATATTGCTATGACACGTAATGTATTCCTTTCGTCATGTTAACTTGCTCATCTCATATCTTTTTCTACCCTCAAATATGATATAATTCGAGGCATGTTGTTGTATTCTTTTGTTACTTTAACTATGTATATATACGTAACCTAAATTTTATTATCGTTCTGTTACCTGTACGTTCAAAAATTTTGTTTAATCACATTTTAATAGCTTGTATTTCTCAATATTTTAAGTGAATTGTTTTCTTTCTTCTTGAGAAATAAATATCTTAAACCATAATATCTCACCACACATGTGCATTTGTGTATAATTCTGCCGGCCGACTCCACGGGAATATATTTGTTCATCAGCGCCTTACCAACAATTTTCCACACGTTAAAATCATCCAACTTTGACGTCACTATATCTCCTTGCCATTTGATGTCAGATTTTATCAAAACAAAGTTCCCAGACTGAAATAATGAAACATAAATATTTAACACCTTGAAATCTCAATTTAAACACCGGGTTCTAAGCAGGGAGACAAAAAAAACCGGTCAAGTCCGAGTTGGGTTACTCGCGCACCGAGGGTTCCGTACCACACGACCGCAAAACATAAATTAAGAGGATATGTGAAAAAATAGGATTCTTCAAAGCGTCATATATCATGAAGTACTAACAGTAGGAGTATGATTTGCGGATATGTGTAAATTGAACATATAATTGAAGTTTTGATCAGAGCCAAAACACGATTAAGACACATTTTCTCGATAGAAAAACAAGCCAAAGTAGCCTCCGTCTTTATCGATAAAGAAGTGAATAATAGAAACACGAGACTTGATTTAAATAAAAGATATTGATATTTTATAAAGTTTGATTACAGCAGAATTGAACTTACATAAATAGTACAATCACAATTAAATAAAGTTTGTTTTACGCTTGCGTCGTTTCAGGCGCGCGCGCCGCCCCATCTCTTTCTCTCGCATCAGGCAGTAATTTAAGGGGGTGGTTTGAAACTGACCAACATTCTCTATGGAGCCAACATCGAGTAAAAATAAAAAAATCTACTGTCCTATACATTTTAGTCGAGTCGGTACTGCAGTTTTGTATGGGACAGTTTATTTTTTCTCGATGTTGGCTACATAGTGAAAGTTATTCAGTTTGATGGTCTGGAGCACCCCCTTCAGTATTACTAGGGTGTTTTGTTACAATTAATTTTTTGAAATTTTTATTATTTGTTAGAGATTCGGCTCGACCCCCTCCACCCCTCCCCTAAACACCTCACGTAATTAATGGACGCCCCCTTACTTACCAGGCATACATAAGTGCATGGAACCCTTACTTGAAAATGCTTTGGTACATCTGGAAACTGATTGGAGTGTGACTGTTTCCTATCAGACCCATTTGTTGGAGCCTCTGGCATCTCCTCGTCCACTTCAGACTCCTCAATACTTTCACATTCTGTTTCGTCTTCACTTTCTTCAGATGATCGGTTCTTGCGCTTCCTGGAGTTGTTAAAAGTTGCTCGTGTTGATCGTTTACGACGGGCACGTTGATTCTGCTGAGAAAAAAAAAACAATTTTAAGGTTGCCTGTCATTTGTTTAAATTTCATATGGGTTTACGCTGTTTACGTTTATTTTTCACGCTGTTTCCTTTACAGCGAGAAAGAAAGCGTAAGTTCTATAGCAGCTGCAGCATCGGCAGTTCTGCGATCTTTCTCGCTCGCTGCGTTGCTGCGCCCTACCAGGGTTCATGTAAATACTTTACTTGTAATTCTTTACCACCTTGAGGGGTTTTCAGTCCATACAAAACTTTGTCGCACAATACGCGTAGACGGTGTTAATATAAGTAATTTTGTATGAACAATTTCAAAGCTTTATATCTTCGTAATTATTTTATAAATTGCAAATGTTATTTGTGACGCGGCATCTAGATTTTCTAAACTATTTTTCCATTTATACAAAGTTACTTGTATTAACATCGTCTACGCGTATTGTGCCTCAAAGTTTTGTATAAAATTGACCCCTCTGCAACCACCTTAAGTGATGTCAGTATCATTAGTGTAAATGATAACAACAAAGACTAAAGATGACAAAAAAAAAGTTTGTACGCACACGCAGTTTGTACAAAACCAACATAAGCTGGCCGCGCGTAGGTCGAGTAACGTATAGCGTCGCGCGTCCAGCTTATGTTGGTTTTGTATAGCTTGATGTGTCGCCGTGTGTACATTGAAGATATTAACAAAAAAATTTGCTATATGGTTTTTAGAGGTGTCCCTGATTCCATATCACCAATTTTAGGATTTTTTGTCTGTCTATTTGTTTGTTTGTGTGTTTGTTTGTTTGTTTGATCGAGCATCACGCAAAAACTACTGAACCGATTTTGGTGAAACTTTTTTGTTTGATAGCTTATGATCTGACTTAAAATCTGGTATATAGTTTGTGCGGACGAAGTGGCAGGTTAACTCTAGTTTTTCATGTAGGTATACCCTATTCAATCATTCATTCGCGGTAACTTTTGACAGGTGGAGCGTCAGAGGAGAAGGAAGATGCGTCAGGCTGGCGGAAACAGGTCAGCCGCCGTGTGACCACACCACCTTCTCTGACAGCTGTCACTGTCAGCGTCACCGGCAAGATCAGGTTCGAGGAGATGGTCGACTTCACTCAGCAGGTCAGTTGGGGAAACAGCTTTGTTTTAACCGACTTCAAAAAAGGAGAAGGTTTCTCAATTCGACCGTATATATTTTTTTGTGTCATATGAAGCGAATAAGGGGGATACGAACAATTGAGTAGCGTTTAAGGCAGTTGGCACTTTTTTTGGGGCGGCAAAGGACACTGGGCAAAAATGTATGGACAAAACACCCCTATATCGTTTTTCTTTCGAAAAGATATTGGTGCCGCCAATGACATTTTATACAAGGAGGACTTCACATCAGTGGGCTATTAACGGGACCACTAAGTTATGCCCAGTTGTTTTACATTACTGCTTTGTAACCGAATACATTTGAAAGGGGATCTGGGGATCTTCTTGTGTATGTCACGCACTGCTGGGGCGAGGCCATCGAGAAACACGGTGAAGCACTAGCTGTCTCGCTTGACATCTCGAAGGCCTTTGACAGAGTATGGCACGCTAGTTTGCTAAACAAGCTTCCTGCTTATGGCATCCCCGCTGATCTTTGCAGCTGGATATCTGTTTTCTTGAGTGAACGGTCGATTAGAGTTGTCATTGACAGCTGCTCTTCTGACCTCATGGCAATTGATGCTGGAGTTCCTCAAGGGTCTGTTCTCTCCGCGACAATTTTCCTGCTACACGTCAATGACCTCCTTGTGTCAGGTATTTTTGGGTATGCAGATGACAGTACTGTCACAGAGAGATACATATCCGGCGCAGGGGCCAGCGGGGATGAAATACGTTCGCAGAGGGAGGCCATGGTGGAGCGGACAAACTTGACTTTAAGTCTTGTCTCCCAGTGGGGTGACAACAACCTAGTCAACTTCAACGCCACCAAAACACAGGCTTGTCTGTTCAACGCCAAAAGGAGTCCGTTTAATCTGACTCCCACTTTCCGGAGTACATCTGTCACTGTTTCCGACAGTCTTGAGCTTCTGGGCATGAGGTTGACCACGAAACTCAACTTCGGCGCTGATATAGAGTCTAAGGCACAAACTGCGGCCAAAAAGCTGGGCATCTTAAACAAGGTGAATCGGTACTTCACTCCTGGACAGCTCTTAATGTTGTATAAAGCTCAGGTCCGATCCTGTATGGAGTACTGCTGCCACCTGTGGCATGGCTCAGCCAAGTATCAACTTGCCGCACTCGACTCGGTTGATACGAAGATTATCAAGTATAAACTAAGAGATAAGTGTATTTTTTGCAACCATCAGCTGCAAGGCTGATTCAGTGTTTAAGGGGTGTAGAGCATCTCTGTGATGGGGATTGACTAGATCTGCCTGCATAACTCTAGTCGGTTTAGAAGTTACTGATGTTTAAAGGTCAGTAACCAATTAACGATCAGCAGCAAGGCAATCGTATGATATTATTGTAGTGTGCACTGTAGCTATGTAAACAGTACAAAAACTGGCATGAACTGCCCTTCGGTTTAGGAGACACAGCCATTCAAAGGTCGGACCTTTGAACGGCTGTATCTCCTAAACCAACTGATGAACCATGTCAGTTTTTGTACTGTTCACATAGCTACAGTGCATACTACAATAATATCATACGATCAGTCTTGCAGCTGATCGTTAATTTTTTACTGACCTTTAAACATCAGTAACTTTTAAACCGACTAGAGTTATGCAGGCAGATCTAGTCCATCCCCATCACAGAGATGCTCTACACCCCTTAACACTTTCGCGGACACTGAACGAGACACAATAGAAATTTTATTGTTATCACTGCTATAGCAGGTCACTGTCCGCGAACGTGTTAAACACTGAATCAGCCTTGCTGCTGATGGTTGCAAAAAGTACACTTATCTCTTAGTCTATACTTGATAATCTTCCTTATACTGTGGCAAGGGTTTATCGCGCCGTGTTTATAATGTAGCAAAATCTCGATCTCGATTCCCACGAGTATAATTATTATGTTTGTGAGGGGGTAATGTCATCTAAAATGATTGCAGGATCTATCTGATGATGGAGTGTACATCATGGACGCCGGTGAAGAGTTGTATCTATGGCAGGGGAAGAACATACCGGAAAGAGTCAAGATGGCGCGCTTGGACATCATTAAGGTATAATCTTCATAATAATCATAGAGAAATAGAACTGACATTAAAATAATAATAGTCGCGAAAACGAGACAGTCTTATTACCCCCCCGCCCCCGCCCCCCCTCGCCTTGATCACGTAATCTTCGTCCGTGCTTAAAATTAGCACTAACACGTATGTCATGTTTCTCCATAGAAACTCACTCACTATTACTACCCATGTCTTATATGACCTAAAGTTTCTATAGCAGGGGAAATCCCGTTTCATCTATCCTAATAGTAAGTGTAACCAGTAATAAACTTCAAAATTGGACGTAAATATTGATTTTTGAATGATCCCTTACACAGAGTGAGCGAGAGAACATCTATGTAGTTTGTCCCTATCTGAGTAAAATCTATGTAGTTTGTCTACGTATGCGATATGCGTATTATGTATTTCCGTTTCTGCGTATAATGCGATAATTTGGTTTGATTTAGTTGACTGATTTTCTTTTCGCGATTTTGATGTTTCCCGAAGACTCACACTCAACATGTTTTTTCAAAACAATATCATAGTGAAACTTGTATAGTTTATTATTGGTCTGAAACACGCCCTAAAGTATGTACACGCGGCGACACATCAAGCTATCCAAATCAAAATAAGCTGCCCGCGCCTAGGTCTAGTTACGTATACGTTGCGCGGCCAGTTTATGTTGGTTTTGTATAGCTTGATGTGTCGTCGCGTGTACCAATGAAATACAGGTTAAACGTAAACAAGAAGTTTACAACCAGTATTTCAGTAGTCTACGCGCACGCAATCGCACGACTGATTTTAAAGTAGTGCTCATACCCGGGCGACGCGGGAAGCGGGAAGCGAAGCGGGAGCGTCTACGACGCGAAACTCGGCCTCCAAACCGGCGCGACTGAGACGCGGGAAGCGAACTTCATTTGTTGATGAACAGTCATTGAAGCAATACTTCTTTAACTATTATTGCGGTAGTGTCATTTTCGTGTTAACATCAGAGTCTAACTAAATTGAACATCTAGAGTACTTTGGTACTCTTTGGTAGTTTTTATTACTTTTTGAAAGTTTCTAGAACCGACCTAGTTATTTTGTTTTTGTTAGTTTTTAAGCTTTTGTTGTTTTCGCTACCACAATCTAGCAGAAAGTACCAAAAGAACCAAAAATTTTAAAAATCTACTAAATAGAACCGGAAACAACCAAAATCTAGGAAAAACTATAACAAAAACGATCCAAATCTATCAAAAAGGACCAAAAACTACCAACAAGAACCAAAATTTACTGAAATTTAAAATTTGTATTTTATTTTGTTACATCAGCGTAACATTGTACAGTGTACACGTCTGACCACTTGACGCGCGCTTCCCGCTCCGCTGACGCTGCCTTCCCGCGTCGTGGTCGACGTGGGGGACGCCATAAGATTACATGGGCAGCGACCGCCCCGCGGTAGACGCCCCCGCTTCGCTGTCGCTTTGGTCGTGCGGGTTTGAGCACTCCTTAAATAATGTTGTATAAAAATTTCAACCAGGAGTACATAAAAGACGACGGGTTAGACCGCACGGTTGATTCTACAATAGTCGTCGGGGTCAAGCAAGGCATAGAGCCTGCAGTTTTCAAGAAGCTCTTCGCTGACTGGGACGCAGATATGTGGGAAGTAAGTGCATCATCATCACCAGAGCAAATTAGCTACAAATTTTACTACAATATGAACTCCAATGCAATACGATCCAAAACATATGACTAGGTCACTGTCCAAAACCTGGAGCGATTTTTGCCTGCAAAGATTTTAAGAGGATATGTGAAAAAAATAGGATTCTTCAAAGCGTCATATATCATGAAGTACTAACAGTAGGAGTATGAATTGCGGATATGTGTAAATTGAACATATAATTGAAGTTTTGATTAGAGCCAAAACACGATTAAGACACATTTTCTCGATAGAAAAACAAGCCAAAGTAACTTCCGTTTTTATTTATAAACGCTTGGAACTGCTAAACGGTGAATAATAGATACCCGAGACTTGATTTAAAAAAAAGAGATTGAAATTTTACAAATTTTGATTAGAACAGAATTGAACTTACATAAATAGTACAATCACAATTAAATAAAGTTTGTTATACGCTTGCGTCGTTTCAGTCGCGCGCGCCGCCCCATCTCTTTCTCTCGCATCAGGTAGTAATATAAGCTATCACACGCCCATTTCGCTTCAATTATTTGTCGACATAGGCCCTTAACTTATATTTTCAAAGAGTTGTCTGACTACGTCACTGCAGTATGATCCAAACCTGGAGCGATTTTTGCTTGCATAGGTTTTAAGGTTTTAACTTATATTTTCAAAGAGTTGTCCTCGTCGGTTACTTCATGACAGTACTACCACGAGTTCCATCCAAATCTGGAGTGAGCGAAGCGAGCTCGAATTTTGGCAGAACTGTGATCAGAATTGTGTTTGTTTTACGTAAGCAGTAGCAAAATTGAAAATATCGAGCGAGCGGGGCGAGCTCGAAGTGTTTCCGCAATTCGACTTGGCGCGCAAGAACTCTATCAGGCTCTTCATGTAATGCTATCAATGCAATATTTTAAAAAATCTACCGAAGCGAGCAAAGCGAGATCGACATTTCGCAATATTCGAATTTTCGCGGAACTCAGTCCGTTTATACAACCAATGCAATCTAGCTAACTATCAACACTATTATAAAACTGTAACAGAAGGGTGTCTGTACATTGAAGATGTTAACAAAAAAAAATACGATATGGTTTTTAGGTGTCCCTGATTCCATATCAACAATTTTTGGATTTGTTGTCTGTCTGTTTGTTTGTTTGTGTGTGTGTTTGTTTCATCACACAAAAACTACGGAACCGATTCTGATGAAACTTTTTTTGTTTGATAGCTTATGATCTGACTTAAAATCTGGACGAAGTCGCGGGTTAACTCTAGTATCAAATAAAAACAATTAATATTTCTTTTCCAGAACCAAGCATCCTACGATGACATCAAAAACGAGGCAAAGGCATCTAATTCTAGAGATGAATAATAATAAACAAAATACAATGAAATTATAACCTTTCAATATCTCTTTCGGGTTTGCACCTGAACCTTAGGTGCCGTTTATACAGAAGAGACGTGTGGCGGTGGCGGATTGTCAAAATAACACAATATAAACCTGTGGGGACTTGCTACAGATGTCAGCACCCACAAGTTATAGAAAACATGCCAACAGATGGCGATACCGTCGCTCTCGGAAATATGCTCAATACATAGACAACGTTCACCGTGAATACGTAATTCGTAAACTACTACAAATAAGGTTCACAATCGAATGCAAGACATACATCGCGCAAGAGAAATTATCACAGAGATTCGATACATATACAAGGTCCAACTAAGAACTGTTGGACCACGGCCGGTCCCCAGGCTTCACACATAGCCTGGTGGAAGATCTTCCATTTTTCCCTTCTCTAAAGGAAAATCGCGCCGGCGCCACCAGGTGACGTCGCCTGGAGGCGCGGGCGTAATTCTCCAAACGACGCTATGCTACGTACTATAAGGTTTATATTGCCGCACCCCGCCCGCGCCACGTCCGCGTCACGTCACTTCTATATAAACCGCGCCTAAGAGGAAGGTTCTCTTTATTCTAAAGCATAGAGGGAGCAATACCATTGCAAGAATGTCCATGTATGTTTTTTTGACGTTTGTGTTTGAGTATGTGGTGTCAAGTAGTATGGACAAAAGAGACCAAAGACCAAAGTGACATTTGCCCTAATGTTTACGGTCACTTTTCACACACACTAGCACGAAAAAAGTGGACAGCCGCATAAACAAATATATATAGTTCCGTCTCCTTCTACTATTAAAGGTACGTCATCAAGACAAAAGAGACTAACTACAATCGTAAATTGATGCGGACTTTATTTATTTAATATAAACATTTGATTTAAACCCTGGCATCATACTTAATGGTTAGTACAGGTGATGTTGAACACAAAACGTTTCATCAAAATCTGAGCCAATAAAGGTGATTTTTGACACAAAGAGTTTCATCAAAATCTGAGCCAATAAAGGTGATTTTTGACACAAAGAGTTTCATCAAAATCTGAGCCAATAAAGGTGATTTTTAACACAAAGAGTTTTATCAAAATCTGGGCTAATAAAGGTGATTTCCCTACAAACACAGAATCGGTAATCTATATAGTTCTTTGTTCTTTGAGTTAAATAAATAAATAAAAAAAATCTTTAACTTCATTCTTAAAACTGCTATAAATAAAATACAAATTCGCTAAACTGCAGAACTGCATATTTTTTAATTACTAGAAAAAACTTTAAGTGTGTATTCAGATAAGGAAACTAAACAATTTTCCAAGAACCATGTGTCGAAAAACGATAAAAATTTATGAAAAATTTATCAAATATGAATGATACAAAAGTGCGGATCAGCTTTCAATCAGTACATGTTCCGCTTTTCGACCCGTGTTCCTTAGGGAAAGTTACTGACCTGCAGCCGGGACGAGCGGCGTCGGGCCAAGAGTTTCCGGGCCGAAACGGGCTTGACAGGCCGAGCCGAAACGGGCGTGAGAGGACGGGCCGAAACGGGCTTGAGAGGCCGGGCCGAAACGGGCGTGAGAGGACGGGCCGAAACGGGCGTGAGAGGACGGGCCGAAACTAGCGTGAGAGGCCGGGCCGAAACGGGCATGAGAGGCCGGGCCGAAACGGGCGTGAGAGGCCGGGCTGTAACGGGCGTGAGAGGCTGGGCCGAAACGGGCGCGAGAGGACGGGCCGAAACGGGCGTGAGAGGCCGGGCCGAAACGGGTGTGAGAGGACGGACCGAAACGGGCGTGAGAGGCCTGGCCGCTTCCGGCACGAAGATTGGAGCGCACTAGAAAAAAATCAGAAATAACTATTCAAAATGGTTTTTTTCTAATATCAGCATTATTTTCGTATTTTCTGCACAAACGGCTTTTTTAAAAATTAAAACATCGTGAGGAAACTTGCATGCTTCAATTTCTAGGAATGTACAGGTGATGTTGGACACAAAAAGTTTCATCAAAAGGAGGATGCAAATCCTGGTCCCTTATATGAAGATCCCTGGAGCATTATATGAAACTGGTCCCACCCTCCTTGTTCCTCTGAACGGACTAAGATATTGAACTTGGAGTAACTTTTGTTCAGCTCAAAAATACCTATCCAACGATGTATCACACATAGCTATTGGAGGGTGGGACCAGATTTCATATAATTCAATACAGATGATGTTGAACACAAAACGTTTCATCAAAATCTGAGTCAATATAGGTGGAGTTAAACACAAAAAATTTCATCAAAATCTGAGTCAATAAAGGAGATTTAACACAAAAAGTTTCATCAAAATCTGAATCAATAAAGGTGATGTTGAACACAAAAAGTCATCAAAATTTTAGTCACTACAGGTGATACTGAACACAAAAAGTTTCTATGTTTAACACAAAAAGTGTCATTAAAATCTGAGTCAATAAAAGTGATGTTGAACACAAAAAGTAACAAAAAGTTTTTATGTTTAACACAAAAAGTGTCATCAAAATCAGGGTCAATAAAGGTGTTATTCAACACAAAGTGTCATCAAAATCTGAGTCGATAAAGGTGTTGTTCAACACAAAGTTTCATCAAAATCTGAGTCAATAAAGGTGTTGTTCAACACAAAGTATCATCAAAATCTGAGTCAATAAAGGTGTTGCTCAACACAAAGTTTCACCAAAATCGGAGTCAATGCAGGTAATGTTAAACACAAAAAGTAACGGCGAAATCTGAGTCAATAGGGATAGTCAATAGAGTGTGTAGGGAAACCACACACACCCAGCGCGTAGTGTGTGAGCTTACAGTAAGATAATGCAATGGCTACAGTGACTGACCTGCGGCCTGTCGTCGGAGCGGGTGAGGCCGTCGAGCGGGTGAGGCGGCGAGCCGAGCCACACTAGCGGCCCGGCCTCTTGCAGCAAGCGCACTGCCTCCACGCTCAGCGCGTTACCATCTATGTTTAGTTCACATAGAGTCCGCGACGATCGCTATAATCAACGAGATCAGGTTAACATGTATCCCCCACCGAACGACCTTGACCCTTTTAGCGCCGCCACAACTCTACTAAATTAAGGTGGAGTCTTGTAATTGAAACTATCTGGTAATTGCAACTATGGAGCAATTGCACTTATAAGAATCACGATTCAGTTCTTCTCTCAATAGACTTATGTCTAGTCATCTAGAAGGCAGGTGTCGGTATAAAGAGAAGGACTGAATTGTGATTCTTATAAGTGCAATTGCTCCATAGTTGCAATTACTAGATAGTTGCAATTACAAGACTCCACCGTACATCATTTTAGTAGATATACCTATTTTTGACTAGCTTGTCCTTCATTACGTCACTGTTGTGCCTTCTAATCCAAGGAAATCCAATTCGATTATAAACCGAAAATAAATTTAATTAATTAATTTTTGGTGCGAATTCTTAAATTCGTCATTCATTCAAATCATTAGCATCCTTTTAATAAACTAAGAGTCTACCCATCAAACTAAACAACTTTTACTATGGGAGCAAACAGATCGGAGAAAAAAAATCTGCTGTTGCATACATTTGAGTCGAGTAGGCATTGCAGTTTAGTATGGAACAGCAGTTTTTTTTTACTCCGATCGTTTTGCCCCCATAGTAAAAGTTGTTCAGTTTGATGGGTAGACTCTTAGTTTAAAAGGATGCTAATGATATCAATTTCACCCTGTATTACAAAAGATCGTCGTTTTTCCTCTCTATTCCCATGTTCTTTACAGAAAGTTGTTTAGTTTCGGAATAATTTCTTATATTTATAGTAATTAAAAATAACGGTGTCAAAGGTAAAAACATAGAGTAAGCCTTGCCGTTGTTATGATTTCGTAGAGCGCGTGACGTATGCGATGTTGCCGTCTGGAGCGAGTGGCAGAAATCAAGCAAGCGCATTGCTTACGATGCGACAAAGTGTGGTTATATCGGTACCTAATATGTTTATTATTCTTTCAGTTCGTATGTAAGTAAGAAATAAACTCACCAGCGCTCTACTGAGATGCTGTAGACAATTGTTCGTCAGCTGATTGTTAGATAGCACTAGAACTGAAAGTCCTCTAGACTCTGCATCACCCGCTGTAAGTACAGTGACAATGTTGGCACGTTAGGTACGTTTTTAAAAACCATAGATATAGTAACTAGATGAAACCATAACGTGGCCCACAGAACATTATAAGAGGGGTTAGAAGAGCAAAGTAGGCGTGGAACGCGTCGCCTCAGGTAATGCAATTATTTGCATAACATCATAAGGCAAGCGGCGTGGTGCGAGCGAGAGGGCATGAGTAATTGTAGCAGCGTGAGCGGGAAGACAAGTGGCGACAGCCGTCTCCGAAGCAAAAGTGCTACTTTGCATTTCTAATCCCTATTATAATGTTCTGTGACGTAACCTCACAATAAACTTAATATTACTACCGTAAGTAGACCAACACAGTGCGAATGAGATTCCGACCTTACCGAAAAACCTACGCGTGCGAAAGAGATTATAATATAATAGCCGTAAAACCACTTTTAAACAATGAAGTCTCGGTTAGTAGCGTGTCAAAAAATTATCGCTTATTATTGTATGACTTTTTTTATAATTCATTTTGTGTTTTATCAGACAAATATATAAAAAATCATTACAGTATCATATTCTGTGTTGGAATGCAGTGTAACTTGTACCAGCAAATCAAATAAAGAGAAGTTTCAAAGGTAAATACCATTAGTACAGTACTACTTACATAATACTTTTTTCATATATGTTATTCTTAAAATTATTTCGTAATACATCATTAACATGCAGTAAACGTCCTATTTTCTAGATAATATATTATTTCAAATAATTATGTGTAAGATCAAAAAATATTGTATACGTGAAAAAGAAACCGTTTCGCATAGAGATTGATTTCCAAAATCTATCACTGATCAACTTCGCACATATTGACATTTCGGTTTCGGTGATGCGATCATGAGTAGATGGTTGGTCTATTACGATAGCATATTAAGTTCATGCCGCACATGAAACAATAGTGTGAATTTTGCATACTAAAAGCATAGACTAGAAAAAGATTTGTTTGGCAAGATGTCATCAACATTCCATAGGCTTGTCATCTTGCCAAACACAAAAACCGAAACCAAAAATAATATTTCTGTCTTTTGTCTATGTTTTCATAACTCGCTATCTCGCTCTCTCATTTCTTGGCTACATCTTTCAGTGTAAGAGAAAAGTTTTTAATCTAAGTTAAAAACTGTTCTACGTTAATCACTGATGTCTAAGGACTGTTCAAGGTCTAACAAAATTAAGTGAAACTATTTTAAGGGGATGATCAGACCATCAAACTGAACTACTTTCTCTAAGGGACCAATATCGAAATCGCGAAAAAAATCGAATGTTCCATCATCATCACCATATGAGCCGATAGACGTCCACTGCTGGACATAAGGCCTCCCCCAAAATGAGGAGAATTGCCATAATCGCCATGATGCGATGCGTTTGCGATGTTCCACACTCCACACTAAACTACAGATCTGCTCGAGCTAAATGTATGGGAGAAAAGATGGTTTTTTTTTGCGATTTCGATGTTGGTCCCATAGTGAAAGTTGTTGATAACTTCCGTGCGTTCCGTGCGTTCAGATGTTTTTGCCATACTTATTACTGGAAGCAAAATAGGTCATAGTTTCAGTACAATGTTAGGTTCCTATTGTTTTATTTTGTATTTCTGGTGCTTTTGCGGTCGTGTCTTCAACACTGCCATAAATGATCTCTTGAATTGGCTCTCTAATAGCCATGTTTTTTCCTTCTTATTGCTGTCTCCCGTTTGCAATGGAGGGAAGTCGGATATTTCGTTTTCCTACTCCTCCTATCTTCTTTGATTAATTCATTGCGGGTTCCAAGACAGATAAGAGTCATCCCCCGGGCTCGCTGGACTTCATTGTCCAGTGTTGTGAATGGTCGCCGCTGTTGATCCTGGCTTACAGGAGTTACAGCGGTGGGAATGTGTGGTGGGCCTATGCCCGATAAAAAAAAAAAAAAAAAAAAATAGTGAATGTTGTTCAGTTTATTGATCAATTTTTATTTTTACTTCTGTAGCACCTGTATACATAGTAATAGTAACATAATTAATTATACTAACAATACTAACATCTTAGACTCTAAAGTTTCAACCACAAGGATATACAATTCTATTGTATCGAACTGTAAAGTAAGCTGAGATACCTATTCAATTCAATGTCCGAGGCGTGGAGACCTGATGTCCAGCACTGACAAAACTGAGAAATCGAGTTTAGTTCAGGTATCAGTCTCCCACAATCTGTTTGTACCTACCAATGTATCATGTACCCAATAATTTGTGTAATTTCATTGATTGTGGTGAGAAATAAATACGTTTTTATTATTTTACGAGCGTTAGCCCGCGACTTTGTCCGCACAAATTATATACCAGATTTTAAGTCAGATAATAAGCTATCAAACAAAAAAAGTTTTATCAAAATCGGTTCAGTAGTTTATGTGTGATGCTCGTTCAAACAAACAAACAGACAGACAAAAAATCCAAAAATTGGTGATATGGAATCAGGGATATCTAAAAACCATATCGTAACTTTTTTTTGTTAATATCTTCAATGTACAAACAAACTTCTTGTTACAGTTTTATAATAGTTTAGATTATTACTGGTATTGTACTAACATGAGGACTGTAAGGGCGAGGCGCGCGAGACGTTGAGAGTGCCCCGCACTTGCACTTGCACTTGCACCTGCATCCGCACCTGCACCAACAGCGCCAGCGCGATGTGACCCGCGCCCACATCCTGCCACACAGACAACTATTATAAAACTGTTACAGAAGTGTCTGTAAATTGAACATATTTATGGATCGAGATCTGACCGTAAATTTTAAATTTATGCACCTGTCAGCGGTAGAATATTAAGTATAATTACCAATAAATTAATGTATATTCGAGTTGGCACCATCGACTAGCAATTAACAAATGCCTCAAAAGTACAAGTATCCAGAGCCATTAAAGATATTAAAAACAACAACAACCAACTGTACTTCACAATCGTGTTTTGTGACTAATTATTGGTAATTATAATCGTTGTGAGATATAAGTTATGTTAATATTATGTGTTTGAATTATAATGAATATCCATAATGATTTAGATACTATTTAATAAGTATATTCGATTGTTTATCTAACACGTTTTCTCGTTGGATGTGGTTGGTTTTGCCGCCAACCGCCATTGACAGTTTGATTATAAAAGACGTGTCTGGTCATTAGAGAGGTGATTCCTTTACTACTTGTCCGGCTAGGACGTCACGCTGCCCAAAGTTAAGTATAACTTGTGTGTTACTGTCATTACTGTTCATTTAACTTGTGTTTTAAGTGTCGAATCGAAAGTAAATTAATAATCCCCGTTCCCACTTATTCTACAGCAGTTTGCCAACAGATGGCGCTGACAGTCGCCCTAGAAAAAATACGACATAAGACAATTAACGATGGGTTTACTACGTAAACCCGTAAAAGCTGCTACACTAAGGTTCACAATCGCATGCAAGACACAAATCGCGCAAGAAGAATTATCACAGTCTCAGTATACAGGGTGGAAAAAAAAGGCCGCGGTTGGAGGGAAAGTACCCTTAATATTTATGATGGCAAATTTTACTGAAAGGAAACATTCCTTTATTTTCAAAAATAATTAAAACTGCATTTAAAGATTTTTGAAAAATCATCTGCTTGAGCCGGGAATCGAACCGGTGAAATGTGAAAAAAAACATCCTGTATTTTATGATACCAACCGAAAGAGTCATTCATAAGGATTATTTTTTCAAAGGTGGATAGGTACCAACGGGGACATTAGATGGCCGGCAAGATCCCCGAATCTAACGCCGCTAGATTTTTTTTTGGGGTCATGTAAAAAATCTGGTGTATAAAAGAAACTACAGGTCAGTAGAGGAATTAAAAACGGACGTACAAAATATTATTTCAAATATTCACCATAATTCAATACAAAAGGCGACGCGTAGCGAATTTATTCGAAGAATACGTCTGTGCATACGTGAAAATGGGTCTCATTTTGAGCAATTTATAAGTTAAGTAAAGAATTTTCTTTAGATAGTCAGTTTAACAATAAAAAAATCATTTTTTCTTGGTCTTTCTTTAATTTAAGATACTATGTTGTTTAAAAGAAATTGATCCTTATGAATGACTCTTTCGGTTGGTATCATAAAATACAGGATGTTTTTTTTCACATTTCACCGGTTCGATTCCCGGCTCAAGCAGATGATTTTTCAAAAATCTTTAAATGAAGTTTTAATTATTTTTGAAAATAAAGGAATGTTTCCTTTCAGTAAAATTTGCCATCATAAATATTAAGGGTACTTTCCCTCCAACCACGGCCTTTTTTTTCCACCCTGTATATACAAGGTTCCGACAAACATCAGCAGGAAGACGGCCGGGAGCTCAGTTGCACTTCCCGCGTCGCTCTCTGTCAGAAGATTGTCACCCAGACGAAGTTCCACGACTGAGTTATTTAGTATTAATAGCTAGTTATACCTGTATTTGGTTGTTGGTCAGGTCTAGATGCTGTAGCCGCGAGTTATACCGCAGCAGCGAGCTCAGTTGCGCCGCGTCGCTCTCCGTCAGACAGTTGTCGCCCAGCCGCAGTTCCACAACCGAGTTGTTAGTCTTTAGTGCTGTCACTGCAAACCGGATGAAGATTTAAATTCTCACGCCAATGAATTACAATGACATGGCTTTACTGAAAGTTGAGATAACTCTAATAACGGCTAATAGAGATGTATGTGTGCGTGCAGTGCTTGCGTATGTGTACGTGTGTACCTATACAGAGCAGCGGCTCGCCGGATATCCGTGCGCGCTGCAGGCAGAGCACGCGCAGGCGGCACGAGTGGTCGCGCAGCGCGCGGGCTAGCACGGGCGCGTGGCCCGGCCCCAGTGGACGGTTCACCACCTCCAGTCCATCTAGCTGACAGCTCTGCAATCAAATATTATACTACAGGGCTGCGTTCCGAACCTACGCCCCAGGTGCACCCCGAGTGCAACTTTTCGCACTAACGCCGTTCCGAGCCTCGGTGAAAAACGTTCTATTGCAACTCGGTTGTCACAACTCAACCGTTCCGAACCTCTGACGGGTTGCAACTTTTAACCATCAAATTCGATGGTTAAAAAACACTCTGACGTTTGGATTATCTGTGGATACTTGACTTTTCGCTCGTTTTGAATAAAAGTTTGTTTTCCAAATTATTTTTATTCACTTTTTGATTCGCTAACATGGAAGATAAGTTTGTTTAATGTATTTGGAAATCATGGAAGCCCTGGAAGCCCATATTACTTTAAATGTCAAAATTTGTAGTTATTTTATTTTATTTTATTTTCTTGGGAAGACCAACAGCTGTTGACACAATACAAAATATGGATTTAATTAATATTATAAAACAACCGTGATCGTTCCGTACCTCATAGCGAGTTAAAAATTGGCGCGGTCGCTCCGTACCATAGAGCGTGCTGAAAAAACAACCGTACGCAAAGGTCGTGAACGCAGCCCAGCTCCCCGCAAACTAAAACGGTGAACTCAGACCAATGACATTCTATATGAAACTCACCACGTCGAACAATAACAGAACCACAAAATGGCTCATGTCTCTAATATCACTTTTGTATGCATCAGTCATGCTTCGCTATCATACATTGCCGCTGACATTCCAGTCGGCAGTCCTTTCAAATGTATTCGGCTACAAAACAGGTCCCGTTAATAGCGCACCGAGGCTAAGTCCTTGTGTATAGAATGTCTTTGACTCAGACCATCAAACTGAACAACTTTCACCCTATGGTGGTTGCTCTATAGCCTACCTCAGAAAATGCGAAACAAACTGCTGCCTCTACCCGACTGAAATGCATGGGACAACAGTTTTTTTTCGCTTTTCCTGAGGTAAGCCCCAGAGTGAAAGTTGTTCAGTTTGACGGTCTGAGTTCACCGCTACAGTCTGCGGGGGGCTGTCCCTTACACCCTGTATTGGCACGTTACTAGTTACATACGCGGGGCACACTGAAAATTTTTAGAAATTAAAATTGTATCGATAGGGAATACTTTTATTATTTTTAGAAGTAGCCTCCATTCCATAATAATTACGTATATTCATCATGATAAAGGGATCTAATGAAGGATGGGCAGCAGCATCCTCTGAGTACACACATTGATTCGATCCAACTGCGATCGCCACCCCGCCTGCCAAGCGTGGCGATTATGGCAAATCCCCCCATTCTGGGGGAGGCTGATGTCCAGCAGTGGACGTTTAATGGCTGATATGATGATGATGATGATGATGATCATGATAAATATCAGTGATAATTATCCCTACCAGATGGTACGCGCGTAAATGTATCTATATAGGGTGAAATTGATATCATTAGAATCCTTTTAAACTAAGAGTCTACTCATCAAACTAAACAACTTTTACTATGGGAGAAAACTGATCGGAGCAAAATAAAATCAGCTGTTGCATACATTTTGAGTCGCGTAGGCATTGCAGTTTAGTATGGATAGTATGGAACAGCAGACTTTTTTTTGGTCCGATCAGTTTGCTCTCATAGTAAAAGTTGTTCTGTTTCTTTGACTCTTACTTTAAAAGGATGCTAATTATATCAAATTCACTCTGTAATACTAGACTCAGGGACCGTTTCACCAGTTCTGGGAAGTTCTTGTTAGCTTATCCGGCAGATACTTTGACATTCAACCGGGTTCGACTCGAGGCGGGCTCTTTGACTGATGTTATTTTGTTTAGTCTAATTATATTTTAATTTTAGGATATTTCAGTTTTATTATTAACGAGCGTTAACCCGCGACTTCGTCCGCACAAATTATATACCAGATTTTAAGTCTGATCATAAGCTATCAAACAAAAAAAGTTTCATCAAAATCGGTTCAGTAGTTTTTGCGTGATACTCGTTCAAACAAACAAACAGACACACAAACAAACAGACAGACAAAAAATCCAAAAATTGGTGAAATGGAATCAGGGACACCTAAAAACCATATCGTAACTTTTTTTTTGTTAATATCTTCAATGTACAGACAAACTTCCTGTTACAGTTTTATAATAGTATAGATTTGTGTCTATACATTTGTACTGTCAGTGTAAGTTGTTGAATAAATATTTAAAGATTTGTGTAACAATGTTTTGTATGAAAGATATGTCAAAATATCTGTCGGATAAGCAAACAAGAACTTACTAAGAAGTGGTGAAACAGGCCCTCCGCGTTGTTATTACTGAGTACAGCGCGCAACGTATGCGACGTTGCCATCTGGAGCGAGTGGCAGAATTTATACAAGCGCATCGCTTACGATGCGACAAAGTGTTGATATTTATCTCGGTTCCTACGGCCGAGTGACGGAGGGCTGGTATAGGGTCCTTCTTAATATGCTGACGACTTTTTATAGCCCAGTCATTTTACGGAGTTTTGTTAGGAGGGGTGGGGAGTAATTATGAATTGGACTTTTAAACTGTATCCGGCACCATTTAGTGACAAAAAGACTAACTGAAAACCAATTTAAAAAAAATCGCGACGCAACCTAGAAATCAATATTGTATCTCGGAGAAGGCTTTTAAATTAATAATATTAATACCAATGCACTCATTTTTATTAGATTTAACAATTTAATAATATTATATACATTATTTTGTAAATACGCATTGAAAATTCAAATATGTCATATTTAATAGAAAATACTAATGTATTTTTCAAAGCCATCTAAGTAGACAAAAATATTAATACCATGTCTGAAGTGTGTATAAATGGTAAAGCCTTCAAGATTGCATTCGTTTTTTTAGAACGAGATAAATGCTAAATTTAAAATTTGGGGCTGTTGCTGACGTGATATTTTTTTAATTTTGATACATTTCTAAGCTCAAATTGGCTCTTAAATACTATAAGGTAGAGTCTTGTAGTTGCAACTATCTGGTAATTGCATCTATGGATCAATTGCACTTATAAGAATCACGATTCAGTTATCTCTTTATACCAACACCTGCCTTCTAGATGACTAGACATAAGTCTATTGAGGGAATTTTATTATTTGGTTATAAGGGCTTGGTCAATGACCAAATAGCTACTGCGACCTAGATAGATCTATTGTAGCTGTCACCCTAGACCTAAAGGTCATTTCCTAGGCCCACGGACTTCATGAACCGTGTTATGCTTTTGGAGGGGAGGTCCCTAATGTCAGTAGGTGTTATTATGTATCCACCTAGATGGCGACTCCTGCTGTGAATGAGCACTTCGCATTCGCAGAGGAGATGTATGGGCGTTTCCTCTGCTTCAAAGCAAAATCTGCAAGTGGGTTAGTCTACAAGCCCCATTCTGTGTAGGTGTTTGTTTAACTTGCAGTGTCCTGTTAAGGCTCGTACTAAGAGCCTTAAGTCTTTGCGGTTTGAATTGATGGCACTATTGAGGGAAGAACTGAATCGTGATTCTTATAAGTGCTATTTGCAATTACACGACTCCACCGTACTGAAAAAAAAAACAATTATTAAGTAGTCCCGGCTCAAACCGTAAAATGAATGGGCTATTAAGCCTCTTAAAGCTATGTGAAAAAAATAGGATTCTTCAAAGCGTCGTATATCATGAAGTACTAACAGTAGGAGTATGATTAGCGGATATGCGTAAATTGAACATATATTGAAGTTTTGATTAGAGCCAAAACACGATTAAGACACATTTTCTCGATAGAAAAACAAGCCAAAGTAACCGCCTTCTTTATCGATAAACGCTTGGAACTGCTAAACGGTGAATAGTAGAAACACGAGACTTGATTTAAAAAAAAAGAGATTGATATTTTACAAATTTTGATAAGAGCAGAAACGAGAAAAACGTCATGCGCGCTTTTTCTGGCATACGTAAAATAATAAAGATGAAGGCACATCTCGATTTTTGTCGTTTACTCGGGGGTGGCATACGAGGCCTACAGAATTGTACAATCAGAACAAGAGTACAATCACAATTAAATAAAGTTTGTTTTACGCTTGCGTCGTTTCAGTCGCGCGCGCCGCCCCATCTCTTTCTCTCGCATCAGACAGTAATATAAGGTATCACAAGCCCAACATCATATCAGCCGACAGACGTCCAGGTCCACTGCTGGACATAAGCCTCCCCCAAAATGGGGGGATTTGCCATAATCGCCACGCTTGGCAAGCGGGTTGGCGATCGCAGTTGCATTGAATGTGACACAAGCCCATTTCGCTTCAATTATTTTTCGGTTGCAGAGGGGTCAATTTTATACAAAACTTTGACGCACCATACGCGTAGACGGTATTAATATAAGTAACTTTGTATATATGGAAAAATAGTTTAGAAAATCTAGATGCCGCGTAACAAATAACATTTGCAATTTATAAAATAATTACGAAGATATAAAGCTTTGAAACTTTTCATACAAAATTTTAAAAGCTTTATATCTTCGTAATTATGTTATAAATTGCAAATGTTGTTTGTTCCGCGGCATCTAGATTTTCTAAACTACTACTAACTACTAATAACTGCTGATTTTTGACATTTTTTTCTGGAAACACCGCCTCTACCTTTCTTCTTTTCACCGTTTCCTCTACCCTAAGGTTGTATGGAAGAAATCGCTTCTTAGCGATAAGACCGCATTATTTTGTGCCTCTTGTATTTTATTTCTGTATTTTACTGTTTATGTTTTTGGTGTAAAATAAAGTATATTTGATTGATTGAACTATTTTTCCATATATAAAATATTACTTTTATTAATTCCGTTTACGCGTGTTGTGCGTCAAACGTTTGTATGGACTGAAACCACCTTAAGGGGATGATCGTACTCGACAAATAGTCCAATGTATCAGACAGACGATTTTTTCCGCGATTTCGATGTTTGTCTCAAAGAGAAAGTTATTCATCATATTAAAAGCAAGTTTTTGTGTTAGTAACCTTTGTTATGATATTTGAAACAGCCTGAAAGTTCAAATGCCAGTCTCCGCCAATCGATACCGTCGTTACGCTCATGTAGTACGTAATCATATCAAACAGCGCCTCCTGCAAATTTCAATCAATCAATGTGCGTTTTTATTTTCTTACAACCTTTAAAATATTGCAATTCAACCCTAAAAACAAACCTTGCAATCTATACTATTATAAAACTAACAGAAGTGTGTCTGAACATTGAAGATATTAACAAAAAAAAGTTACGATATGGTTTTTAGGTGTCCTTGATTCCATATCAGCAATTTTTGGATTTTTTGTCTGTCTGTTTGTTTGTTTGAACGAGCATCACGCAAAAACTACTGAACCGATTTTGATGAAACTTTTTTTGTTGTTTTGCTGGGCATTAGCTGGTGCCGAGCCTAGGAGAGCGCACTTTGAGAAAGTGAGGCGGAAAGCACGGAAGCTGCCACCGATGGATGCGTCCGGAAGCGTCTGGAAAGTTATGGTTTTTGGTTAATCATCAGGGCTTTTGGTAACATGGACGCTCACTATGGAACACACAAAATCAAAGTAGCACAGAGAGCCATGGAGCGCGCCATGCTATATCACCCTTCTTGACCACGTCATGAACGCCGAGATCCGACGACTAACTAAGGTTCAGGACGTCGGGGAACAAATAGCTCGCTTAAGTGGTGGTGGGCAGGACATGTAGCTATGCGAAGTGCTGGCAGGTGGAGCAAAGCCTTGACAGAGCCTTGGTCGAGATTAGGCAAAAGAGAAGTGGGTCGTCCGGCAGCCAGGTGGGTTGATGACATCTGGAAAAGTATCTACAAGACCTGGATGCGACTGGCACAGGACCGAGAAGGACGCAACATACGGAGGACGCAGTTGCCTTGCAGTGGGTAGACACAGGCTGAAAATGGTGATGATGATGAAAATGTATTTTTGATATTAAAATGAAATTGCCACACTCGCATAAATACCGCGTGCACTCACATACACACAAACTCACCCCCATACAGACTGCACCCTCACCAGATTCACAAAAACACCCTACTTTTTATATCCATAAAAAATGTATGCTTACTCCATGTATAAATTGTAATATACCTAATTATGAATAAATTCGTACTTTTAGTAAACAAACATTGTAAGCGACCGATGGCCACTTACACAAGCGTCTTTGTATTTACATACTTAGATAGCTTAGCTTGGTCACCGGTATGCTTTAGGATAAATTTCACCTAAGTAGCATAAATCTGTAATAATTAAGTTCCCAAACTGTATTTTCTAGTGTTTTAAGTTTAATATGGAATAAATTTTTTATTTATTTATTTATTTTATTTATAATCAGGGCTTTTCACTGTCACTTCTTTCTGACAATTCTATTATTTTCAAGAAAGGGGAACGAACCCAATGAGTACCTATAAGCGTATGTTCTTTCTTTTTTAATTTTATCTCGTAAAAAAACTCAGCAGTTGGCATGTTCAGCGCTCCATAGAGAACCATGCCAAATCATGTCAAAATCATGACAAGACTGTGCCTGTATTTTTACTGTAAGCCTAAGTTTGTCGTGTCGATGGGCGGAGTGTTGTGACGTTGTCAACTCTAGGCCATTGTAAGTCAATCAGCTGATATGATAGCCTACCCGTATCTGCTGCAGCAGCGTGTCGATGGGCGGAGTGTTGTGACGTTGACAACTCTAGTCCATTGTAAGTCAATCAGCTGATATGATAGCCTACCCGTATCTGCTGCAGCATTGTAAGTCAATCAGCTGATATGATAGCCTACCCGTATCTGCTGCAGCAGCGTGTCGATGGGCAGTGTTGTGACGTTGACAACTCTAGTCTATTGTTGATATGATAGCCTACCCGTATCTGCGGCAGCAGCGTGTCGATGGGCGGGGTGTGGTGACGTTGACAACTCTAGTCCATTGTAAGTCAATCAGCTGATATGATAGCCTACCCGTATCTGCTGCAGCAGCGTGTCGATGGGCAGTGTTGTGACGTTGACAACTCTAGTCCATTGTAAGTCAATCAGCTGATATGATAGCCTACCCGTATCTGCTGCAGCAGCGTGTCGATGGGCAGTGTTGTGACGTTGACAACTCTAGTCTATTGTAAGTCAATCAGCTGATATGATAGCCTACCCGTATCTGCTGCAGCGCCGTGTCGATGGGCAGTGTTGTGACGTTGACAACTCTAGTCCATTGTAAGTCAATCAGCTGATATGATAGCCTACCCGTATCTGCGGCAGCAGCGTGTCGATGGGCAGTGTTGTGACGTTTACAACTCTAGTCCATTGTAAGTCAATCAGCTGATATGATAGCCTACCCGTATCTGCGGCAGCAGCGTGTCGATGGGCAGTGTTGTGACGTTTACAACTCTAGTCCATTGTAAGTCAATCAGCTGATATGATAGCCTACCCGTATCTGCTGCAGCACCGTGTCGATGGGCGGGGTGTGGTGACGTTGACAACTGTCCAGGTACTCCGATTCGAGCTGCGAACATGACGCTGTTGGTGCTAGAATGAGGAAAGATGAAATCATTTCGTATACGGGCGGCAGATTTTGGATTTATTTGTTTTTTTAGACTAAGCGCAAACATGTCATAATGAGTATGTAAACTATCGGGGAAAGAAAAGACAACCAAGAGTGAAAAAATATACAAATTTTATTACTTACCGATAGTGAGGTGCCGAGTCGACCTTTATTAGTACTCTTTAAAAATTATTCAAATCAGAACTCAAACCCTGAACTCGGATTGAGTACTCGAATCCAGAGCCTAGAACTCGATATTCTATATTAAACTTTAGTACTTACTAGTGTTAACCCGCGACTTCGTCCGCACAAATTATATGCCAGATTTTAAGTCAGATCATAAGCTATAAAACAAAAAAAGTTTCATCAAAATCGGTTCAGTAGTTTTCGCGTGATGCTTGATCAAACAAACAAACTTCTTTTTTAAATTCACAGTTTTATAATAGTACGAGCGTTAACCCGCGACTTCGTCCGCACAAATTATATACCAGATTTTAAGTCAGATCATAAGCTATGAAACAAAAAAAGTTTCATCAAAATCGGTTCAGTAGTTTTTGCGTGATACTCGTTCAAACAAACAAACACACAAACAAACAGACAGACAAAAAATCCAAAAATTGGTTAAATGGAATCAGGGACACCTAAAAACCATATCGTAACTTTTTTTTTGTTAATGTCTTCAATGTACAGACACACTTCCTGTTACAGTTTTATAATAGTATAGACTAGAGTTAACCCGCGACTTTGTCCGCACAAATTATATATCAGATTTTAATTCAGATCATTAGCTATCAAACAAAAAAAGTTTCATCAAAATCGGTTCAGTAGTTTTTGCGTGATACTCGTTCAAACCAACAAACACACATACAAACACCCAAACAAAGACACAAACAGACAGACAAAAAAACCAAAAATTGGTGATATGGAATCATGGATACCTAAAAACCATATTGTAACTTTTTTTTTGTTAATATCTTCAATGTACAGACAAACTTCTTGTTACAGTTTTATAATAGTTTAGACGAGCGTTAACCCGCGTTTTTGTCCGCACAAATTATATACCAGATTTTCAGTCAGATCATTAGCTATCAAACAAAAAAAGTTTTATCGAATTCGGTTCAGTAGTTTTTGCGTGATGCTCGTTCAAACAAACAAACACACAAACAAACAGACAGACAAAAAATCCAAAAATTTGTGATATGGAATCAGGGACAACTAAAAACCATATCTTAACCTTTTTTTTGTTAATATCTTCAATGTACAGACAAACTTTCTGCTACAGTTTTATAATAGTATAGATAGATAACGATGGATGGGTTGTATTTCTCATAATTACTCTTAATTTTGGGTCATGTGTACGTCCGAATACTTATTTAGCATACTCAAGTATGCGAGTACTTATAAGGTATTTGAATCAGTACTCGAGTATTACCTGACTCGGAAAAGCACTACTTACCGATGCAAGTTTCATTATGATTCTCCATCTTTAGTTCCACCATCTGGCCTCTGAATTGTTTTGATCATAAACCCTTGAGATCAGGCTACTCCCCCCACCTTCAATTAAGAAATAATTGGTCAGGTTTAGTATCCTCCTGCTAGAATTTAATAGCGGAAGGTCAAACTTGAAATTTCAAAGACTTTATTGCGACACAGGTAATATACTGTGGTGATTTTAGTATTATAGATAGAACTCTGTGATCTGCCCATGAGCATGCCATATTTAATTGGAGAGAGGGCATGCAGAGCATTGGGTACCTTACAATTCTACAATTAATATTTATTTATTTATTTCCTTTATTACACAAAAATACAATACAAACTCGATCATCGGTGGCGCGTTGTGAAGAGGTATGGACACCTAATTAATGGGGTCCGGGTTCGAATCCGCACGGACAACATGCCATGTACCAATGAGTTTTTCTAACTTATGTACGTAATACCGACAGCTCTCACACGGTGAAGGAAAACATCGTGAGGAAACCTGCATACACTGTAGAAGAAATTCTGATGTGAATGTGAAGTCTACCAATCCGCATTGGGCACGCGTGGTGGACTAATGCCCATACACCTTGAGGGTAGGCCTGTGCCCTGCAGTGGGACGTTTATAGGCTGATGATGATGATGATGATGACAATACAAACTACCATACAATTACATTACAATTTACAATTCTTTAGTATACTTAACATCCTACGAGTGAGTGGTAAGACTGAGGACTTCTTCTTATCGTGTGGGCAGCCCTGGTGTCAGAGTTTTTTCAGACTGCATTACGGCCTCTTCTTCTTTCTTCAAGCAACTTCGCAATTGCATGAATGTTATATTTCCAATGTCAACTCTATTACAATGAATTATTTTCCTGCCTAGCTAGCATGCCACCTATGACAAAGCGTTTAAACGAGAAAAACGTCATGCGCACTCTTTCTGGCCTACGTCTATATATACTATTATAAAACTGTAACAGGAAGTAGGTCGTTTAAAATTATTATGGGTGTGGGAAAACCATTTTTCGAGTTAGGGATCTGTTAGCCCAATATTAAGCTTTAAAGAGAAAATTTTAAAGTTAGAAAGTTTTAAAGATAGAGTCAAGAGTCCCCCCCCCCCCCCCCCCTCCCTGCCAGCTATACGTACCGTTATTTCTGGATATGTGAAAAAAATTCATAGCTGTCCATCTATACTATTATAAAACTGTAACAGGAAGTTTGTCTGTACATTGAAGATATTAACAAAAAAAAGTTACGATATGGTTTTTAGGTGTCCCTGATTCCATTTCACCAATTTTTGGATTTTTTGTCTGTCTGTTTGTTTGTGTGTTTGTTTGTTTGTTTGTTTGTTTGAACGAGTATCACGCAAAAACTACTGAACCGATTTTGATGAAACTTTTTTTGTTTGATAGCTTATGATCTGACTTAAAATCTGGTATATAATTTGTGCGGACGAAGTCGCGGGTTAACGCTCGTTAAATAATAAAGATGGAGGCACATCTCGATTTTTGTCGTTTTCTCGGGGGTGGCATGCTAGCTAGGCTGGTCATACTACATCAACCTATGAGAGAAAAGAAATAAAAATATTCTTTTCGGAATCAATGTACGATTTGTAACACCACTGGCTGTTCAGTGAAGGAATACATCGTGAGGAAACCTTCTTGTGGTGCCATCTCCTATCGGAGGTTGGCTATCATTAGAGCTAGTGAGGAAACCTGCATGCTTCAATTTCGAGCAATATATTGTACCCACTGTCCCTTATAAGTGGCGACGGGCTCACTCCCCGTCATACTGGACAGTTTCTGCACTACTAGTGAAACGTGGATGTTCTAAGTTTGCAGAATATCTCTGACTACCCCCTCGGGGAATATAGTCGTGAGCGTATGCTATGAAAAAGTAAAAAACTAATTATCAAACTTACCCAACAAAACCTGCGTAATTTTTCACTTAACTTATGTCCTATTTTGGCACAAAAAACTAAGTACCTATTTCTGTGTCTGAACAAATAATCACTGAACAAAATTACGTGAAAAATAACAGCGAAAATTCAAAATAAGTCACTTCCCTCGTTCTCAAACAAAGCCGTTGGGCATATTCTTAGTTATCTGTGGTTTGCCGTGTGAGCGTAGAAAAGTAAAGCGAAAAATTCTTCGTCTATGCGTATGAGTCAGGCCTGCCCGGCCTGCCTACGACAGCCTTAGTTCCGGTTTTTCCGTTTTGGCGCTGAAGTTACATTTTCCCTCATGAAGTCCTCATTGTAGAAGGAGAAGAGAATGTAACTCACTACGTTATAAGAGTCGGGACTTCCATACTATAAACTGGTCGTGACCGATATCAAGGAATGTATGAAACGTGTGCGACGGTACAAAGGAATTTAATGGCGGCGGTGCACGTTTCATATAAAATTTTTTTGTTAGTTGCGCGAGCCCGCATTGGACGATGATAGGACTCCATACAGAACCAGGCTTGCGCAACTCTCTAACAAAAAAACGTTATATGAAACGTGCACCGCCGCCATTAAATTTCTTTGAACGGTTGCACACGTTTCATACATTCTGGATCATCGGTGACGACCAGTTTTTAGTATGGAAGTCCAGACTCTTATAACGTAGTGACTTACTTTCTCTTTGCTTACAATTTCAACAACAGCAGCCTCATGCCGTGTTGTTGCGTCAGAAGCTTATATCTTGTGATTTTCCTGGTATTTTCGCTTGAGTTGAGAATCCTTGAGAAGCCCTGATTATTCTACATTGTATGACAATAAAATCGTTGAGTAGAGTAGTTAGTTCCTTGGTCAAATATCCCTATTTTTGCATTCTGTAATCAGTGTATACGTATATGTATACCCATAACTACAAGATCTATACACATTAGCTTGACGACAGCAGCGCCAGAACGGAAATGTTGGAACTAAGTGCAATCACAGTCGCATCTGTAGCTTGCTACATATCAGTAATCTGTGGTGTGAGTGACGTTGACCAGTGTTGCCAGATCCCAGCTAGTCAAATAGCCAAAAAACTCGGGCCAATTTGCCTAAAGTTGCCCAATTTTTTTCCAGCAGAGTGTAATGTAGCCTAAAAATTGGCAAGTAAAGCAGCGATTACACTTGCCGTTGGTCGGGCCCGATTTCGGCAATGTAGTTTTACACTCCAACACAACATCTCTAGGAGCAAGGGCAGGGCTGAAAAACAGCGCTGCTTACTGTCAGTAGCACTGACTGTAGCCAGCTTAGCTAAGTCCCTATCCTATTGCCAGTTATTCTGTTTGTCTTTTCTTTTTTGTTTTAATTGTATGTTTTTTTTAATTTCTGTATGTGTAATTTGTCACGTTCCTTTTCTAGTAGTAATGAGGGATTTTCCGAAAACCATCAAAAAAGAAAAAGTAGTTCCTAATGGCTCGATAGATGGCGTCGACGAGACAGGGGTGAGCGACCTTGCAGATAGTAAAATACAAATAAAATAGTAAGTAAACAGCGAAATATGAACATATATTCCGTCAACGGATGCTTCTGACTCAGTGACATGAATTTTTGTTTACTTTTTAGCCTAAAATATTCGTCTTCGGACCCCTCTCTGGTCAACGCCATCTATCGCCGGTTTGTTGAACTACGTTTGACTAGCTGTCAGAAAACTCCTCATTGGCAATAAAGCATTTTTTCTTTTCTTTCTTAATTGCAGCTACGCTAAGTTCATTAATGTATGTATAAATATATCTTATAACAGCAAATTTTTTTATGGAGGTACTTATAATTACTCTTTGGGAGGTGCCCTCGCAAAATCGTACATTATTTTATGGATGCTAATAAAGAGAATGAGTTAAATAGGTAATTATTTTATTTACTTACAATATCCATCAGTTAACTATTAAACAATAACAATTTTGTCACAATATATGTCTACAAGTAGTATCTAATAACTAAAGCCTCGTCGAGAGGCCGTAGCATGATGCGCGTGATAAGGCTATATCACGACTTTTATCTCGTTCATTCGATAGAGCTATATCACGCTGCACGGCCGCTGCGCTGCGGTGGTATTTTTTAAAATCATACGTATTTCAAGTTATACATTTTTAAAGTTTTGCGTAGTGCGGATAAAGGAAAAATAGGCCTAGTACACGTTGGCCAAGCGCCATAGAGAGGAGAATCGATTTCACACCTTTTTAATATGCCATGCTTTTTATTTTTGAGTTCTGTAGCATCTACGAATAATAATGTTTATTATTCGTAGTTTAGCATTGACCAAGATTTTTTTCGCTTACGTTAGTAGACAAAAGTTGAATAATTAATTATGTATAGAACAGACAACGCCAACAAAATCTGTGCACCGCGATCAGGAGTGCGGGGCGCGCACTTGGAGCGTCGCGGTGCAGCACGCGCCCGGCTCATGCTAAGTAAGTTAGAGCCCATCAGCTCAAAAGAGTGTTACAAAAAATTAAGTCTGCGTGTCGCCTCTAGTAGGTACCTCAATGGTGTAAACGCGTATGAAATATCGATAGTCATACAATCATTTTTTTTAAATATTTATTTATCCTTTCAGAAAGGCAATGGAAACTAGCCCTTACAGCCGTTGTCTTTAGTTATATTTTTCATTAAACTTAACCTAACCTACCTAACTTTTGAAATGCTTGAAACATTCCAAAGTTCAAGTGAGTTTTACGAGAGGACCAGTCCGAATCAGACGGGAGTGCTTATCTTTATTTCTCACTTTTACTATATTGTTCTCCATTAATGGCACTTCATTAAACTAATTCCACCACATTAACACAATTATAGCTACGAAAAACTAATTAAGAAACAAAATCTCAAACCGAAATTGCTATGATATTGCTGTACTCTTCTAAAGCACGCAACTTGCTTATCGCTTCCTCTCACTCACACGCAGGAAAGAGACGTGCTTGTGTAATTTTGCGTGCGTATGAAGAGTACAGCAACATATTATTGCGTCACGTTTAGCGATAACAGAGTAGTGAGAATGCGGGGCGCGGCGGCGAAGGGCGGTAGGTTTCAGCACAGGTCCGGCACTCTATAGAACGTTTTTTAATTTCGAAATGGCGTCTGCACATGCGCACTTTGTGCAAACTGTTCATGACATTGCCCGTAGGGTTGAAAGCCGCGCTTTGCATTTAACTTCATCTACTAAATTAGTATTAGAGCTAAAGAATTACTGAAAATGTGAATTTAGTGATATTTTTCAACGTTTTCTATGCACTGAAAAGACACAATTTAATGTAGTCAGATCCAACGGGTGCGCGCGCCTGACTGCATTCCCTTGCTCGGCTCCCCTCAAGTGTCCCCAGAAAGTGTGAGGTGGGGCGGGGAGTGGCCGTTCTGTATCTAGAACTATATACTACTAGCTGTTGCCCGCGACTTCGTCTGCGTTACCCGGATAAAAAGTACCCTATGTGTTAATCCAGGCCATGGAATATCTGTATGCCAAATTCCATCGAAAACCGTTCAGTAGTTTTTGCGTGAAAGAGTAACAAACATCCATCCACAAAAACTTTCGGATTTATAATATTAGTAGGATTTATGATTGATTGATTGATTGATATTATCTATTCTGTAGTTTCGGTCAAACCGTTAAAACGTTGTATACGCAAGTTTCGTATTATTTGGTTGCAGCGATGCACTGGTTTATGATAAGTACTAGGTTGTTGTTCTCGAGTGCGGCTGCGACGCGCTCCTTGTCTGCCAGCTGCTTGTTCACGGCGTGTTCAGACATGTGGGTGCCTGGTGAATTTAATTACTATAATTATATGGACCATCAAACTGAACAACTTTTACTATAGGACCGACACTGACATCGCGAAAAAAATCTGCTGTTCCATTCATTTGGGATTGCAGTTTTGCTTCGCGATTGATTTCTTAGCGTATCTGGGCGTATCTGGGACGACCCTCGGAGCGTCGTCCAGTGGGCAGGCCCAGGTATCGCTGGATAGACCAGATTACCAAGGATCTCGAGGAGCTGGAGGTGCCCAACTAGACTGAGATGGCACAGAAAAGAGATGAATGGCTTGCTTTGTTGTCGGAGGCCAAGACCCACTTCAGGTCCCTGAGCCGGCATAGTAAGTAAGTATAATGTACATTTTGTTGAAACTCACAAAGTAAGCCGTAAGTGTGCATCTTGGTCTGTCATCTTTGTAAATATTTGAAGTATAATTCAAATATAAATTCAAATACTATTTCAAATATTATTGTTTTTTAAACATGTTACAGCCATGTTGTGCTATTTCAAATCAAATAAAAGATTGAAAAATTTGTCTCGGGCGGGACTTGAACCCGCACTCTTCCAAACCGGGGAACTGCGTTATCCAATTTCGCCACCGAGCCCACTACCCTGAGAAGGACCCCTTAAGACGCAACAGATTGAAAATTTCGTTCTCAGGGTAGTGGGCTCGGTGGCGAAATTGGATAACGCAGTTCCCCGGTTTGGAAGAGTGTGGGTTCAAGTCCCGCCCGGACAAATTTTTCAATCTTTAATATAAGTACTTACTTGACATTTCGTCATAGTAAGTTTTGATTTTCTCTTTTTTTTTTAAATGTTTGCCTGAGGCATATCTAATAATAATAATACCCGAGAGTGAAAAGAAAATAGGTACTATAAGTTAGGAGGTTTGCGTAAAATATGGGTGAACATGGGGTGAACACAACAGACCAGCGATGGTCGCAGTGTTACATAACGACCCTGGCTTGCAATAGCCCAACCAACAATCAATGACCATGGTGGTGGTGGTGATAATGATAGAGCCAATTTTAAGAGCAGATTTTTTTTTTGGTGTTTTTATCTGCCATCAGTCAAAAGACTATAATCAGATGTGTTGAGAGATTTACTGGCTTTTAAGAGTGGCAGGGCCAGCGCCCTACCCTCTTTTAGTTCGGGAGCACATGACTCCGCTTCAACCTTTTAGTGTTGCTGGCTGTCAGCAGGGAGTTGGCGAGCTTGTTTGGGTGACTTCTTAACCACTCTTTGTATTTTAGTTTGTGCCGCTCTATTTCTTGGAGAACGGTAGGTATTTCCAGGTGTTCTTGGATTTCGGAGTTGGGAGAGAACCAGGGAGCATTGGCAATGGCCCTGAGTATGTTGTTCTGAACCCTTTGCAGGCATTGGATGTTGGATTTGCTTTCAGTTGACCACAGTTCAAGATCAGAATTAGAATAAAATTTTTAAAGGTTGGTAATATAAAGCTACGTACCCTCTGTCACTTGAACGGTCACTTTAAATCGGCTGGGCAGTGCTCTAAGCAGTTGCACACGGATCGATAGACCTGAAATTGTAATAAATAGTAATTTAGGTTAGGTCAAAGTCTGTACCAGAACACTCTAGCCCTCCCCTCACCCCCTACCCTTATTCCTCTTAATTAGAGCCACAGTATACTAAGGCCTCGCACCCCTCTTCTGACTCCCTCTCCCCTCAACGGGAAAGAGCCCTAAATTAGTGCCAGACTTAGAGATATAGAGAGATGCCAACCAACGCGCTGAGTACCAAACCTAGTGTCGCATTACCACCAGGTACCACGGCTAGAAAGTATTTTGTTAGTTTGAATGTGCTCATTATCCATTGCGGTATCAGAACTCAACGTTCGAATAATCTTTAGTACTACGCAAGCATTGTAAACTATTTACACATAATATCTCGACTGGCTTTCAGCCTCATAATAATTTTTACTGTCGCGAGCAATGTGTTCCGTTTTTGCGCATATTGCTGCGACACTGGCCCCGCCCCCTTTTCACATCTCCCTTTAGTTTTTGTGATCTGTGGTGCCAGAGCATACTATAATTCCCCCTTTTAATTATTCTGCACCCCAATTAAATAGAAAGGGAGGGAGTGCTTTTCATAATAATAAATTAGAGACATTGTTATGGCAGGCGACCAGAGTCTCTCCGCAATAACCCAGATTTCCCGGCCTACCCAGTTCACCCCCCATAACCCTATTATTTTCTGTCTTCTGGTGTATTTTGCATAATGTATTGGTATTGGTTGAGCGAGCTGATTTTCCGTATCCTGACGATTTAGGCGCCTATTTTGCGTTAGGTGGGAATGACATAATGTATTCAGATATAGACCTGTTTGGTGCATCCTCTCCAATTCAGATAAATGTGTCTCAAAGGGGCCTCTACATGTTGGACCTGTGTCCCCACCCAAGCTTTCCAAAGGTCCGAGCTACGGCCCATGAGTAAACCTTTTACAGAGATACATAATAAGCACAAACATAGTGTAGTGGCACAGATAACGCTCAATAGATACTGCATGACAGGGTTCGAAATTATCATGATAATTATTTTTTTATCATAATTATCCAAGCCGATTCTTAGTTTTAAGTAAAATTTCTAACTAATGATTCTAAAATAGCTGTTTTTGTTTTAATTTCTCTTCTCTTAAATTCTCGTGAATCGTGATCGGATCATGATCGGATACACATGTTGTGTCATTTCTAGTGCAAGCTCTTTGTTTTTTCGATAATTTTATAATTATCAAGATTGCAATTGATAATTATCAATGCGTGTCTCTCAACTTTGACATTCTATTTTGGAGATTATGGCTCCATTGTTTGTTAATGATTCTGCCAATGTCAAAGTTGAGAAACACGCGTTGATAATTATCAACGTATAATTATCATGATTATCAGTAATAATTATCACTTCAAACCCTGCCACATGATAAAAATTTTGTACTGGCCCGAAGACACCATTTTTGGCGATATGTGCGGGTAGCGAGGCACGAAACAATGCAACATGATTGGCCTTTTCAAGGTCGCACTCCTTCGAGCTCGCTCACTCGCGTACCTTATATCAGTGCAAAATCATAGATGTGTGACGCGCGTCGGCGGCCTTGTATGCGGTATCTATTGGGGATAATCAGTGTGTAGGTAGTGGTAAACAAACCTATCAATGTGGCCATGCTGCAATGTGGAATGGTAGGCGTAAAATTTACCAGCACCGTATTCTCCTTATTGTCAACGTGAATATTCCCTTCTTCAATAACCCTGAGCTCCTCCAAACTTAGCGGATGTTCCGGATCATTTATATTGCGTATCATGTCGAAGATTTCACGTTGATCTATTTCGTCGATTTCTTCTTCGTCCAAGTCTTTTTCAGTTATTTCTCGCTCTGAACCTTTGTCGTAAACGTTTGGGTTAACGTTATCCGCAATTTTAGTCATTTTGCTGGTTAGTTTTTTAGAATTATTCAGTGAAAGAAAATTATTTTCTTGCTGTTTTGGTATATCTCACAGATCATAAAGAATAGGTATATTTTGACAATTTGCCGTTTTGTGTGTTTTTGTGGTACAGCCATAACTTTCATGATACTGTGGAGTCGAAGGGAATAGCAACATTTGGTATAGCGCTTTTTCTATCTATTTAGTTTTTTTTTTTTTTTTTTTTTTTTTTAATTGGCTTCTGCTATGAAGCAATTTAGCCAGTCTCAGGTAATCGGCAAATCACGTTAGTTACAGAGGGTAGGTAGATACCCGAAACAAATAAAAATAAAAAATTTTGTTGCGGAAAATCTGAAACAAGGACAACACATGACATCACAATACAATATTTTCAAAACTAAATGCCAAATAAGTAATGGTAATATAAAATAATAATAAATAACAAAATAAAAATAAAAAAATTACAATTTTATGTTATTGACCTGAATAAAATAGGCAAGAGCGTTAGTAAATTGTTTAGAAGGGAAGGTCAAAAGATAGTTGGTATTTAAAGGAAAGTAAAGGTTGGAATCTTTGTTAGAATCTGTTAACAAGTTATAAAGAGGGGGACATTTATTGTTAAGAGGACAGACAAATAAAATATGGTCTACCGTCCCATCCTCCAATCCACAATCACATAGAGGACTGTCTCTTACTTTAAATTTATGAAGTCTAACCGGCGAACATGTGTGTCCCAGACGGAGGCGTATTAAAACGCTTGTGACCCTTTTATCGAGCCGACGCCATTCTTTGTCGAAGAACCAAGGAGGGGATCTTATTGTGGGCTGAATCCTGGAATACTGATACGTAGAAGACGTCCATTTACTTTTCCACTCAGAATTGAGGTATTTAGATGGTAAGTTAATTAGGTCATGTGAAAAATTTTGATAATATTTAAGGGCACCATCAGACACCGCTTCTTTGGCTAGATAGTCTGCTAGTTCATTGCCTCTGATTCCTGTATGGCTTGGGATCCAAACTAAAGTTACTGTAATGCTGGATATGTGACATAAGTACAGCATCTCCTTTATTTTGCAGATTATGATGTTACGCGAGCAATTTTTAAGAGGATTTTGTGACAAGGCCTGCAGAGCACTGAGCGAGTCTGTAAACACCAGGGAAGGACTAAGGTTGTTGTTTGCTATATACATTAAGGCAGTCAGTATGGCTAAGCATTCGCCTGTGAAAACTGAAGCTTCCGGAGGAAGTTTTTGTTTCTCCGAGTAGTTGGGAACCAAAGAAGTGAAGGCACAGCCCACTTCTCCATCATCGTTCAATTTGGAAGCATCTGTGTAGAGATGGTGCCAGTTAGGCCATCTAGTATTAACAACTTCTAAAAACTTTATGTTGGCGTGGGCAGTATCCTTGTGAATGCCAATGTTGGTCACCACATCCGCAGAGTGGCAGAGTGCTTCATAAGAAGTGTTATATACTGGGAGTTTGTCACTATTATATAAATGGGCTTCTAAATCTTTAAGGCGATTATGGCTGATAACCAAAGGAGGCTTCGTTTTGTGAGTCCAATACCTACTCGTAATAGTTAATCGAGACAACTCATCTAATTTTTGTAATAGCGGATGCGAGTTGATTTGGGCTAATCTGAAAATATACCGATCTGAAAGATACTGGCGGCGTAGATTTAATGGTGGCTCAAAGCATTCCACTTGAAGGCCCTGGATTGGGGATGATTTCATAGCACCAGTAACTATGCGCAGAGCCTTTGCTTGAATAGAGTCTAGTTTTTTCAATGCGGCTTTGCTACAAGGTTCAAGAACGAAAGAAGCAAAGTCAATATTACTCCTTATGAGCGCATTGTACAAAAGCTTTTGTGAGTATGGGTGGGCGCCCCACCATGACCCAGACAGGCATCTTAAGACATTCAGCATTCTCTCACACTTCTTCACCGTGTTATCTATGTGGAATTTACCAGTCAAATGTGTGTCCAGAGTTAAGCCTAGAAATTTAGCCTTGTTTTGCATGGGAATAGGTTGTCCACTATACATAATTTGTAAGTCAGGAATCTGACGAGATCTAGTGAAAACTACGGCGACACTCTTACTCGGGGACAGTTCCAAGCCATGGCGAACTAACCATGCGCCGATGGAGTTTAGGGAAGAGTTTAAAGAAGCAGCCGCATCCGTAATGCATTTATTACAGCTGTAAACACATATGTCATCTGCATATTGCAGGATTCTGCTTGAATTGTCTATTGATGAAGGAAGGTCACATGAATAGAGATTGAATAGTAGTGGGCTTAAGACTGAACCCTGAGGCAGGCCTCTCCAGACTACTCTGGGAGTCTGAACTTGACCGTCCAACAACAAATTGATCTTACGGGGGACCAGCAAATTGCAGATGAAGTGCACCAATTTAGCAGGAATACTCAGATTTAGTAATTTACTCCTGAGTACCGAAATTAGAACATTATCATACGCAGAGGACACATCAAGGAAGGCTGCAACTACAGACTCATTACGGGAGAAAGCCAAGCGAATGTCAGTGTACAAAATGGAGTGACTGTCTGTTGTTCCCTTACCTTTTCTGAAACCTAATTGAGTTTGAGACAGAATCTGCCTATTTTCCACAAACCAGTCTAGCCTGTTCTTAATTAAATGCTCCATAACTTTGCACAGCGCAGACGACAAAGCAATTGGTCTATAGGACGCCCCTAATGTGGGGTCTTTATTGGGCTTGAGAAGGGGAATTATTAAGTGCTCTTTCCATGATTCGGGACAGGAACAGGAAGAAAAAAAATAGTTCATTAGGCCCAGAAAGTAGAGTTGGGCTTCTTTCGATGCATACCGTATGAAGCTGTAGGATATGCCATCCAAACCAGGCGCGGTATCGGGCAAATTTGCCAGGACAGTATTCAATTCTGTAACAGTGAATGGACGCGTCATGGGATCATCGGATTCTGGAAGCCAAACACTCATTGGGAATTCGTTTGGCGCTGGAGTGTATGGGGGTACTAACTTATCCAAAAAATCGTCAGACCAAGAGTTAAAATTAGATGTTGGAGGTGGAGAGGATACAAAGCCCGTTCGAAACCTTCTAACATTCCGCCACACAGTTGACGGGTGGGTGGACGGAGAAATGGATTTGCAGAAATTAATCCAGCCGTTACGCTTTTTCTCGGACAATAATCTTTTACACCTAGCCTGAATCTTGCGGAAGTTGATGAAATTGTCCATAGTCATGGAGTTTGTAAAAGAGGTTTCGGCTTGGTTTCTATCCTTGACGGCTCTCGAACAGTCTGAATCCCACCAAGGTGGAGATGGAACTTTTTTGATGGGGTTTTTAAGGGGTATGCTCTCAGCCGCAGCTGATACCAGGCAGCCACAAAAACTGTTGTAGCAGTCGATGACATTTGAAGGAGTTATCGGAGGAAGCGTTTGACTGCTTTCTTTCGTATGTTGACAGAAGGAGTCCCAATCAGCTGCGTTTAAATGGTATTTTTGTAATAAAAATGAAGGTTGAACTGAAGAAGGAGTAAGACTAGGAAAGGAAATGGTTATAGGAGCGTGGTCACTGCTGTAAGTCAAGGGGGATACATCCCATGAGAGGGAAGAGGCTAGGGAAGGAGAACAAATGGACAGATCTACTGCTGAGGCCCTTTGGTTCGGAGAAGTTCTATAGGTAGGACGACCATCATTAAGAACACAGAGATTTAGTTCATCAATTATGTTGGCGAGCACAACTCCATTAGGATTGTTATAATGATCCCAAAGGCGATGGTGGCTATTAAGGTCACCCAGAACCAGGCAGGGAGGGGGAAGCATGTTAATTTGATGTTTAAGGTTATCATAAATAGTGGGAGAAGGATGGGGAATATAAACACTCATTATTGAAAAATTTGCAGATTTAATGGCAACTGCGTATATGCCATTAAATGATGTGAGATTTATTTGAGTATAACGGAAGTCTTTACGAATTAACAAAGCAGCGCCATCCCAGCCGTCATCTCTGTCATGCCGGAGACACACATACCCAGGGATGGAGAAACGAATCTCCGGTCTGAGCCATGTCTCCGATATGGCGAGGACAGCCGGTTTGAATTTATTGATTAAGTGAATTAATTCATTTTTTTTGTGACGGATACTTCTAACATTCCATTGAAGCATCTGGTCCATTGTCAGTATGAAGAAGCTGAGAGAGTGCATGTAATTTGCCTGTGACGGTCGGCGGAAGAATAAGAGAAGAATTACAAGTGGAGAGAAGGTTCATGATATTGGACAGGAGATTATCCAGAATAAGAATAGAGGAAGGAGTATTATCCATAATTTGTGGAGGATAGACGGATTGAGTTTGGGGGGGAGATATACTTTCAGCAGTAGAAGGATCTATATGAGGAGTTCTGGAAGAAAATGCACAGCCATTGGATGGAGGAGGAGGGGAGAAACTATTTAGGAGCTGTTGGTGTGCCCCATGATCATAACCATGTTGTAAGGGGGTTCTAGTTTTTGGCGTTCTAAATACGGTTTTTTTATACGATATTGTTTGTGGTTGGCGAGAAGGTTGTGAGATGGCACGAGAGTATTGTTGAGGGGTCCTAGAAGGGTTTGGAGGGGAATTTTGGAAATAAGAGGGAGACTGCTGGATTTGAGACATGTAATTTTGGGAAGCGATGACCTCCGCATATGGGGAACGGGCTTTAGGATGTCGACTTGCAGCTTCTTGAAAGGAGATTCCCTCCTCTGACATCAACAGTTTTATTTTGGCCTGGCGCTCATATTCTGGGCACTTTTTATTTATGGCAGTATGATAACCACTACAGAATAGGCAGGAAATCCTGTCATCCTCAATGTCGCAGGTATCCCCGGCATGAGGCTGGGCACACTTGAAACAGCGGGGCTGGGATCTGCATACAGACTTTATGTGTCCAAAACGGCAACAATTAAAACACTGAACTACTGGGTACTTGTATGGGTCTACTGAAAATGAGTTATGAAGTAAGTAAATTTTATCGGGAAGTCTTTGTCCGTCAAATGTCAGGACTACAGTTTGTGATTCCTCTCGTTTGGCTGTTTTGGTTTCGGGGTCTACGGATCGATAAGTAAGGCGCCTAACTTTCAATACTTTACTTGATCTGAATCCAATTGGTAAGGTTATGAGTTCTAAGAGCTCTTCAGTCTGAAAGTCTGTAGTAACCCCCCTAATGACTCCCTGCCGGCAGATGTTGTATGAAGGAATTGATGCCTTGTAATTATTTTCCTGAACAAGGGGGTGCTGAATAAAGTTGTTGGCTCCTGAATATGAGTTGAATGTGACTGAAAGTCGATTCCGTCCAATTTTCTTTATGCCATCTGGAGTAATCAAAGGAATTTTGTTGTTATATATGAATCGGCCAAACTTTAATGGATGGATAAAGAGATCACTTTGCTCAGAGTCAGAGGAGACCCTGGTAACGTGGACAATGAATGGACCTTCATCCGTATTGTTGTACAAGGTACGTGTTGGTACATTAGCCTCAGTGGGCTGCGTTGAATGTTTATTTTGTTCATTTAAATTTTTCTTTTTCAGGATCTCAGGGTCTGGAGCTTCCTCGGCTTGGCGCTTTCGCGGCGTGTAATTAAGTGCATTAGCATTACTGTCTGACACAACAACATGTTCAGCTGGAGACGGGATTATCATTTCAATATCAGGGGGATTGGGGGATGGGGTAAACATGATATCTCCGGATAGAAAGGCATCTGGGTCCAGAAGGCCTGAACTAATGTCGGGGGGTTCCTTGGCGTGGGACCCCATTATAGGTTAGAATTACATCTAGCTACTCACCGATGATTCTGTTAGTATTTACACACAAAACACTTACAACCACCGTGAACAATACACAAAGTAACTACACAGATGATTTCCGGTATTCAAAAAGGGCCAAAACACGGGAAAACTTAATTTCACCAAAAGTACGTGGTTCACCCATAAACACCGAGCTGTCACCAATCTCTATTTAGTTTGTAATAACATGAAAATCGGGCTATGAAAACACGATCGCTGACAGAAACTGTCTCGTTCAGGAATCGAGAGGTGTGGAAAAATCTGCTTTATATGTGAAATTCCTTCGTATTTATGTGTGTTTGGACCCATTAGCAGCAAAAAGGATAGACCGATATGGATGTAATTTAAATACTTATAGCTCTTATAGACGAGCGACACTTTATGGTCGCCGAGAGTCGCGTTCATAGGCTTTATAGTTGCCGCCTTGGGTCGTGCGACCCTCTGCGACCACAAAGTAATAAAGTAGTAGTAGCTAAGCCATAATGTAACATTTCAGCATTTCCCAGCTGATTGGACTATGTTAACAATTTCTGAACGCTTCTGTCAATTATTTCAATAATTTTGACAGTTGAATCCGATCAATAATTTCGTGTTCTCGAATTTTTGGGAGTATCACTTTATTTAATTCAAAAAGGGGCGTTTTTACTCAATATATACAACATTTCTACATTCCAAACGTAAGTGTTATTAATCTATTTTACATTCAAAAGCTAAAAACTCTTCACTTACTCTTTAATTCTTTTAGAAAGTTGGTTTTATATACGATAAATTTTCTATGGGTGTTATCGCGTAAAACATCTATTTATATTTGTTTAATTTAACCAATTTGTGCGTTTATCTATTATTTCTTACGTGTGTAACTTCGTATAGTTGTGTTTAAACTAGAAATATTTGCCTAAATCGTGAACTTTGTCACTGAAAAGTGATATCACTCTAGGCTTTCTAGTTGGACCTAGAATATAATTTTTGGCTTGAAAGCCTAATTAGTAGTAAATTGCCCTTCGGCATCACGCAGGTATCAAATTGTAGTTACTAATAGCTACTGTCCATTGTTATCTGGCTCAACAGTACACTGAGTACCATCGAATTTGGGAGGGGGGATGGATGGGGGAGATAGGGGGGTCCCGTCAAATAAAGGGAAAAAGTGCGGAACCCCCCCCCCCCCCCTTTTTAAATAATAGAAGTTTGAAGTTATAACTAGCTCAGTCAATTAGGTTTGCGAGTAGTGAAGCGAAGAGCATGTTCGGTTTCTTGCGAATAGAATAGCTACTGTGTACCTAGTCAACTCGAATCCCCCGTCCCTCTCGGGTGGTAAGGGGGGTTGCTCCCTTCTACTCGCTCAAATTTGTACAGCAGGACACAACAAATTTCACTTTTTTGTTAATTATAACCTCACACTTCAAATATAAAAAAGGGGGGTTCTGCGCTTTTTCCTTTAACGCCCACTCTAAAGGGAAAAGCGCGAAACACCCCCTTTTTGGGGGACCCCACCCTATCCCCCCGCACCCATCCCCCCAAATACTCGACGGTACTCATTGTACAGTCCTTCCCAATTAAAAGTCATTTAAAAAACAAAATGGTCTTAGTTTAGATATTACTAGAGTTAACCCGCGACTTAGTCCGCATTAATTTTATACCAGATTTTAAGTCAGATCATTAGCTATCAAACAAAAAATGTTTCATCAAAATCGGTTCAGTAGGTTTTGCGTAATACTCATTCAAACAAACAAACAAACACACAAACAAACACACAAACAGACAGACAAAAAATCCAAAAGTTGCTGATATGGAATCAGGGAAACCTAAAAACCATATCGTAACTTTTTTTTTGTTATAATCTTCAATGTAAAGACACACTTCTGTTACGGTTTTATAATAGTTAAGATTAGAGTTTCACTGTCTTTTTGCCTCACATACGCATTGGATTTTCTTCTTCAGCATATTCAGGTTTTTTTTTTTTTTTAATCTAGTTTTATTTAGGGACTTTTGTACCTATTGTACATGTTAGTCCCATCATACCCTTTTACTCTTATATACATAAATATATACAACATACAACTATTTATTGAGACACTGATGAGTTAACAAAGGTGAACAGGCTCCTTGCAGCCTCCGACTCCGGTGATGCCAAAATTGAGTGGAACGTTCCTACATTGAGCCTGCTCAACTCTAGTTTTCCCATCAATATATTCAGGTTTCTTTACAATGTTTTCCTTAACCGTTTGGAATGAAAATAATAAGAATATCAACGTGCAGGATCTAAGATGGCGTCGGACCCGTGGGTGGTGCAGCCTCACGAGCACGTCAAATTCGCAGAACACTTCCGCAATCTCGGCCCTGTCAACGGGATTCTGTTTGGGGAACAGGCCAAGAGATTCATGCTGCAGGTGAGAGTTAATACAAGAACGTAGAAAGAGAAGGGGGTGTCCATTAATTACGTGAGGCTTTTACCCCTAAAAGCCGAGCCAAATCTCACCCAATATCCCTTAGGTCAGGTTTATAAATTTTATATTATTATTACTAGAGTTAACCTGCAACTTCGTCAACACAAATTATATACCAGATTTTAAGTCAGATCATAAGCTATCAAACAAAAAAAGTTTCATCAATATCGGCCAGTAGTTTTCGCGTGATGCTCGATCAAACAAACAAACAAACAGACAGACAAAAATCCAAAAATTGGTGATATGGATTCAGGGACACCTAAAAACCATTTCATAACTTATTTTTGTTAATATCTTCAATGTACAGACACCCTGATTTTAATACTTTGTCTGTATGTATGTCCACAGTCCCAGCTGCCTCCCCCAGTGCTGGGACAGATCTGGTCGCTCGCTGACACCAACGCTGACGGTAAACTGGACCTGAGAGAGTTCTCCATCGCTTGCAAGGTATCTTATCTTATCTTATCTTGTTGTGGGGGCTGGCAAGCCAGCAACACTTCGACCCAGTGGGATCTTTTGTATTAGCCCCAATACTTTTTGTTTTCTTCACCCTTCAAATACATGGTCAATGAAGGAGGCAACACCATTGAGGGGAAGAAACCTAAGATCTCCCGGTTTCGGGTATCCATCTCCGAGGAGGCACATACGTTTTATATACGGTAACGACGTTGCGGGACATATCTACTGCCCGATGCCTGAGACTTTTTCCGCGTGGACATATGATATTTCAAATTAGTTTATTAATTATATGAATAACATAACAGCAAATCCCAAGAGTTTTTTTTTTATCGGTCATTGGCCCACCACACATTCCCACCGCTGTAACTCCTGTAACAATGAAGTCCAGCGAGCCTGGGGGATGACTCTAACGAGCCCGGGGGATGACTCTAATCTGTCTTGGAACCCGCAATGAATTAATCAAAGAAGATAGGAGGAGTAGGAAAACGAAATATCTTCCCAATAAATCCCAAGCGATATTACTTATAAAATAAACAATAAAAAATTCTAGAAAAAACATAAAATTAGTGATAAACAATTTTAAACAAATAAAACTACTTAACTTAAAATCTCTCACAAAATTCCGTATAATCTCTTTCAATCTTCTTCCATAAAGTTGATGTACAGGGAGGGTAAACACCCTAGTAATACCTTAAGGGGTGGTAAACTCATTTACTTATCAACAACTGGATTGCGCTAATTTAAAACGTCCACTGAAACGAACGAACTGAAATTGGATTCAAATCCTAATCCAATTTCAGTTCTAATCACATTGCAATTCAACTATTCAATTGTGTTTAATTCCGTATCGCGCTAAACTTGACTTATTTACTACTAGTCGCCCGCGATTCCGTCTGCGTAGACCTTAAAAAACTATCCTATGTGTTAAACCAGATCATATTCTATCTGTGTGCCAAATTTCATCTAAATCCGTTTAGTGTTTTTTGTGTGATGAGCGTTCAAACAGACTTGAGTTTATTATATGTATAGATAGATGTGACTCACAGCCTTTAACGTCTGAGCGATCTGACAAAACAGCTCTAACGGCGGTCAAATGAATAGCGCAATATCGAATGTGTTATAAGTTGTGGTTTGCACGCGGTCCAATGATGGTTCTGTTGAGATTTATTTACCGCAATTGCCCTCCTGGAAGTAGGGTCCGCGCTCATTCGAACCAAAAGAGAAACAAAATACATAAAGAGAAACTATTCAGCGCCAGTCCTCGTTTGATTAATGTGGTTTCAGTCCATACAAAAGTTTGACGCACAATACGCGTAGACGGAATTAATAAAAGTAATATTTTATATATGGAAAAATAGTTTAGAAAATCTAGATGCCGCGTAACAAATAACATTTGCAATTTATAATATGATTGCGAAGATATAAAGCTTTTAAAATTTTGTATGAAAAATTTCAAAGCTTTATATCTTCGTAATTATTTTATAAATTGCAAATGTTATTTGTTACGCGGCATCTAGATTTTCCAAACTATTTTTCCATGTATACAAAGTTACTTATATTAATACCGTCTACGCGTATTGTGCGTCAAAGTTTTGTATAAAATTGACCCCTCTGGAACCACCTTAACGGACTACGCGCACGTCTGCATGCCATGCTGCTGTGTTGTAAGAATTTGTAAAATAAACTCAAGCAAAATAAAATTAAAATGTCATAAGTTTCAGTGTTTTTAGCTGGATTATATTACTGAAACGTAGTTTCATTTATGTAGGTCTAGGACACTTTTTTTTTTCGAGAATTTTGTATTAGACCCGGCGCCGGCGCCGATATGGAAACCGGTCCATAAGTTAGTAAGTCAATCATTATACTGAACAACTTTCACTATTGGGACAACATCGAAAAAATAAACGAAATCAAGTTTTTTTTTTTATTTGAGTATATAAGGTACACACGGCGACACATCAAGCTATACAAAACCAACATAAGCTGGCCGCGCGAAGTTATAAGTTACTCGACCTACGCGCGGCCAGCTTATTTTGGTTTTGTATAGTTTGATGTGTCGCCGTGTGTACATACTGTACTAGAGTTTTGTATTGAAACAACTAATTTTATTATTTTTTCTCGATGTGGGCTCCGTAGTGAAAGTTGTTCAGTTTGATGATCTAAACCCTAGGACGCTAGTCTAAACCTTTAAATAGTGTTTTGTTACACCCTGTATAGGCAGATGATGATGATGATTTTGATGATTAAGAATGAACCTGTATAATATAACGAGCATTAACCCGCGACTTCGTCCGCACAAATTATATACCAGATTTTAAGTCAGATCATAAGCTATCAAACAAAAAAAGTTTCATCAAAATCTGTTCAGTAGTTTTTGCGTGATACTCGTTCAAACAAACAAACAAACACCCAAACAAACAGACAGACAAAAAATCCAAAAATTGGTGAAATGGAATCAGGGACACCTAAAAACCATATCGTAACTTTTTTTTGTTAATATCTTCAATGTACAGACAAAATTCCTGTTACAGTTTTATAATAATATAGATAACTCATTATTTTTTTCCAGATAATCAACTTGAAACTTCACGGTGTCGAAATTCCGAATACGTTGCCGACATCTTTGTTGGCATCTTTGGGGCCCGCAGGTAAATAATACTTTTTATTTTTATAAATAAACAAGCGTTAACCCGCGACTTTGTCCGCACAAATTATATACCAGATTATAAGTCAGATAATAAGCTATCAAACAAAAAAAGTTTGTCCAAAATCGGTTTAGTAGTTTTTGCGTGATGCTCGTTCAAACAAACAAACACACAAACAAACAAACAGGCAGACAAAAAATCCAAAAATTGGTGATATGGAATCAGGGATACCTAAAAACCATATAACCATAACTTTTTTTTGTTAATATCTTCAATGTACAGACAAACTTCCTGTTACAGTTTTATAATTGTTTAGATAGAAGACTAGCTGTGCCCGGCGTGCATTGCAACGCCTCTTTTTTTCCCCGACACACACTTGACAGGTTTTTTTTACTTTACTTCATATTCTCAGACCTTCTGAATATAAACACAAAATTTCATAAGATTCTGTCAAACCGTTTTAGAAGAGTTTTGTTACTAACACCGGACACGAGAATTATATATATTAGAAGACCTGTTGCGTGCCATGCGTTGCAATACCCCTTTTTTACCCGACACACACTTAGCCCTTTTTTTAATAGCCTACATTCATCACGGATAATGTAGCATTCTAATGGTGAAACTTGGATGTTCTGAGGTTTCAGAATATCTCTGACTACCCCCTCGGGGAATATAGTCGTGAGCATATGCTAGGCTACGCTAATGGTGAAAGAATTATTCAGATCGATCCAGTAGTTTCGGAGTCTATTCAATACAAACAAATAAAAAATAGTAAATCATATCTTTCCTCATTATAATATTAGTGTAGATATCTGGGACGGATACAAATTATCTATATTTCCATTGATCTACCAACTATGGACACGGTCTGGTACAAAATTCTCGATATTTATGACCAGTTATTAACCTTTTTTTATAAATTTTTTTCCAGGACCCCAAAAGCAAACACCAGCCGCCAAACCACCAATACCCCCTATGCCTTCAATGCCCCTCATAAGCGGCCTACCCTCCCAACCAGTTCAACCAATCCAACCCCAATCAAACACTTCTTTACTGGGAGATTTCGACCAACCCCTCGTCAACACAAACACAGCCCCTTTGGTACCGCCAGCGCGACCCATGGCCCCACATTCTGTACCAGACTTGATTTCTGGCGTAAAACCGATAACTACCCAACCAATGATAAACCAGAGTCTTCCTGGTAAAAATATGATGGCAAGTGGTCAGAATATGATGGCAGGGGGTCAAAATATGATGGCAGGTGGTCAAAATATGATGGCAAGTGGTCAAACTATGATGGCAAGTGGTCAAACTATGATGGCAAGTGGTCAAAATATGATGGCAAGCCAGCCTTTGCCACAGCCGATGACCATGGGTGGAGCGCAGCCTTTGATCGGTGGAGTTCAGCCTTTGATCGGTGGAGCGCAACCTTTGATCGGTGGAGTTCAGCCTTTGATCGGTGGAACGCAGTCTTTGATTGGAGGAGCGCCTCCTTCGATGGGTGGAGGTCAACCTTTGACCTCTGGGCCACCTCTCATCCCAAATCAGCCTTTAATCTCCGATTTATCTCAATCCCTGATTGGAGGTTTAAACCAGACGTCCCCCCCACATTTCCCCGCCGGTGTGACGGTTGCTTCCCTGGTGAATAGTCCGCAGCAGGCTGTGAATACGATGGCGGGTTCGATTCTGAGTCAACCGATAACATCTACTCCTATTACTGCTGTGAAAAATGATCCAATGTCAAAGCCGGGTGAGTTTTTTTTATTTATTTTAACACTACTGCCAACATGTGAACGATTTATTGCTAGCTGAAAACACAAAAAAATATTGTCTCAAATCTCAATCAAGCTGGCGTACACGTAACTGAAATCAGGATTATTTTAGTGCCATTAAATAGTGTCTAATAGCCTCTGTGGTTTACGAAATAATTTTTTTTTACCGGTTACGCTAATTTGACGTCAAGGTAGCGTAGCCCAGTCATTTTACGGAGTTTTGTTAGGAGAGGTGGGAAGTAATTATTAATTGGACTTTTAAACTGTAACCGGCACCATTTAGTGACAAAAAGACTATCTGAAAAACGTGTTAAAAAAATCGCTATGCAACATAGAAATCAAAATTGTGAGTCCCAAAAGGCTTTTAAATTAATAATTATTAATACCAATACACTCAATTGAATTAGATTTAACAATATACATTATTTTTGAGGAATAAAATAGGCATTAAAATAAAAAAATGAGGTTTTTATTAGAAAATACGAATGTATATTTCAAAACCTTCTAAGTAGACATAAATATTTACACCATGTTTGAAGTATGTACCTATAATGGTAAAGCCTTAATAATATGCATAAAAAAATTAGTACTTATCAGGGTTTTTATAACGAGATAACAGCTAAATTTTGAATTTGGAGCTGTTACTGACGGGATTTTTTTTTAATTTTGGTACATTTCTAAGCTCAAATTGGCTCTTAAATACTATACCGAAAACAAAATCAATTACTAATTAGTCCCAGCTCAAACCGTAAATTGACTAGGCTAGTACGTAACCATTTTCTATGTCAAAAACAGCTTATTTTAACATTTCACGTCGGCACTATTTAAGAGAAGTTTATTCCGAGAGCGCAAAAGCGCGCTGCATACAAACGATGTCTGGTGATATTTTCAATATACTAACCAATTAAAGGCAATGAATTTTTCAGAAACAATCTTGAAACTTATCTCTATGTTTGTATGAAGTCAGATTTTCGTTAAAATATACAGTTTACTAGGATTTATTTAAGATTTGTATGGAAATCTTTGAGGCACTGTAACTTTAAAACTATACATTTTAACGAAAATCTGACTTCATACAGACATAGAGATTAGTTTTTAGATCATCATCATCATCTTATTTAAGAGCTACGCTCTTGTCGGTGGAGTATTCGCCAATCCTGTCTCTTTTCCGCTAGTCTCTTGAGTTCTTGATACGACACGACATCAACCTTTTCCTCCACTTGGACTAGAGAACTCTGTCTTTTTTTTCTTTTTTTTTTTTTGGTGTCGGGGGGGGGAAATCTTCAAAAGATACCCGGCTCCTTAGGGGAAGAGTCGGGTTATGTGGGATTTTTATCCACTAAAACCCCCCCGGTGCCGGTGGTCACCTCAGCGCATGTCGAAGGGCCATGGGGAAGCAATGTGCGTCCACGGCCCTTCTCGCGCTTCGCCGAAGCTCTCCCGGCTCGGCACTGATGCCGGGCCAACACTCCCGCAGCGTCTCTGCGCTGCAGCGGGACGGGACCACGCCGTACTACCACTGCCTTCCAGGGGTCGCTTGGAAATGGACGGCCTGAGCCCCTTCTCCGACCGTCCGCGACCCTGGGAGATAACTCTGTCTAGGTCTTCCTCTGCCTCTCTTCCCCTCTATCTTCCCTTCCAGTATGGTTTTAAAGAAATTGTCGTTTCGTATCAAGTGTCCGATCATTTTTCCCCTCCGGTTTTCGATTGGTTTTTAAAATGTCTCTCTTTTCTTTAACCATTCTATATTTTTAGATTGTGTCTGAAAAATTTCATTGACTTTAATTGGTTAGTATTGAAAATATCACCAGACTTCGTTTGTATGGAGCGCGCTCCGAATTATATTCCCTTATGGGCACTGCAGTAATCCTTATCCTTATAATTTATTTATATATGTTATTTTATTCTAGATTTACAACAATATTGATGATATTGTGACTTGATAGTTTTGTCTGAAAGATGCGCTATTAACGGGACCACTAAGTTATGCCCAGTTTGTTTTACATTACTGCTTTGTAACCGAATACATTTGAAAGGACTGGAATGTCAGCGGCAATGTATGACAGCTGGACATAACTGATGCATACAAAGGTGACATTAGAGACATGTGCCATGTTTAGGCTTTGTTATTGTATGACATGATGACTCTATGATTATAAAAACTCATTGGAAAGATGCCAATAAAACAGCAATAATTTCCTGGATGACTATTTGTTTGCAGCCTCAACAGTGACCAGCCCAACCGAAGTACCAATGGGTGTGATGAGTCCACCAGCCACGGCTGAATGGGGAATACCTCAGCCGCAGAAATTGAAGTAAGCAAACAGTTCCAGACCATTGAACTTAAGCTATAACACACGCAAGTTGCTAAAGACTTATTCTCACTGAAACGATAAGATAAGATAAATATTCTTGAAAAGAAACTCCTTTCTTCTTCTTGGAATGAGACATGCTTATGTAATTTTGCGGTTCTTCTATCTGGTGACAACTTAAGGAGCTGTTCAAGCGTAAAGTATTGCTTTAACAGCTATTCCGCGATTTGAACATTCTACCTCCGTGGTCTAATGGTTAAGAGCATTGGCTTTCACCCATTGCATTGGAGCATTGGGCTCTCGACACGGAGGTCTTAGGTTCGATTCCATTCAAATGTCACTTTGTTCGTTTTTCCCCAGTTGGTTAGGACATTGCAGGCTGAATCGCCTGATTTTCTGAAAAGAGAAATGATTCCGTGCTTCGGATGGTACGTTAAGCCGTTGGTCCCGGCTACTATCTCTGGTGGTAGTAGTCGTTACAAAAAAACCACGACAGAGGCCGTAAGGCGGTCTGAAAAAACTTTGACACCACACGATAAGAAGAAGAAAGAACATTCTGCAACCGCTGGACATTTTGCAAATTAGACAATGTGCACTTAAAATATTGTCATATCTTGTAAGGTACACGCAGCTATTCAACGCGACGGACCGGATGAAGACGGGCGCGGTGTCGGGCGTGCAGGCGCGCTCCATCATGCTGCAGTCGCGGCTGCCGCAGCAGGCCCTCGCGCAGATATGGGCCCTCGCTGACCTCGACTCCGACGGCAAACTCGGTGAGCGATCACCCGTCATCATCAGCTACTTACATCACTATAACACTACCAAAACAAAAGCCCCAATCACAGTTAAAACTACATCCAAGCTCTCGCAACTCTCTATCAAAAAATGTTATATGAAACGTGCATTGCCGCTATTAAATTCCTTTGAACGCTCGCACACGTTTCATACAATTCTGGATATCTGTCACGACCAGTTTCGAGTATGGAAGTCCCGACTCTTATACCGTAGTAAGTTACATTCTCTTTGGCAACACCTTTAGGTACTCATTGGGTATTTTACTTACAGACCCTATATCTAAACAAAAACATACTTCTTGCATGATTCTTGCTCATCATCACACAACCCCCCAATGACACTTAAAACTACTATTGCATCATAGGTCATCTACAACCAGCCCTATGCCCCTACTAACTTAAATATCAAAGTACGTCGATGCGATGCTGGGCGAGCGTTCGCCGTCATCATCAGCTGTTTATAATGATAGAGGCTGATGATGGCACTAAAAGGGGTAGATTTAAGTTTAATTATTATCTTAAGAAAAAGTTATAACATTCATTCCAAGTAAAATTATTTAATCATCTCTGAAAACTTTCATTTAAAATCCGACACCACGACCTAGTCCCATTGCAGTAAAAGCTCGCTCGAGGTTATGGATTATATTATCGATTATGGATTATATATGCCAACTGCCCCACGTATTCATATTTTAGGAAAATCGTTGTTGAAATGTTTTGAATCGTATTATCACATGGCGATCTATTCATATTTTAGTAAAATCTCGAGCTCGCTCCATGTTTAGGATCTTCCCAAAAGCCCATTAAAAATCACAGTTAAAACTACGCTTTTCATCTTCAGCTTGCTATCTGAACAAATACTTGCTTTATTCTAGCTTGTCACAAGCCTCTATTCAACCATTGCATCATAGGTCATTGTCTACAACCAGCATGGCCCTACTAACTTATCCTAGTCAAAGTGCGTCGATCCAACGCACCAACAGCCAACAAGGTCGCTACCTATATATATCCTCGCGGGCGAATCTTAATAGCGCGATTCAGGACTTAAACCATTAATACTATTTGTTCGCAGGTTGCGAAGAGTTCGTTCTTGCTATGTATTTGTGTGAAAAGGCGACGCAGGGAGAACCGGTGCCCGCTAAGTTACCTCCAGAGTTGATCCCTCCTACATTCAGGTGGGTAGACGATATATATATTTGATATTTTAACGTTTGTATCGTTCGTTTTAGCCTAAAAAAAAACCGACCAACTACTCGCGCACCCAGGGTTCCGTAGCATCACACAATATACAGGGTGTAAAATAAACTGAGCAACTTTTAGTATGCAAACATAACTCGGCTGAAATGTATGGGACAGCCGATTTTTTTTTCGTGATTTCGATATTGGTGTCATAGAGAAAGTTGTTCAGTTTGATGGTCTGATCTGAAGCACCCCTTTAAGTAACTGTCCCATTTTATTTTACACCCTGTATTTATCATGAACATTGAGGAAGGGATCCTTAGCGCGAGCCTGACTAACACTTGGCCGGTTACAAATTAACAATTTTCTGTTTTATTCCTTTACTTGTGAGACCTTGCTTCTTGCTAAATTTCATGATTCTAGGTCAGCGGGAAGTACCCCTAAAGCTTTAATTTGCGTGTTGAGAGTATCAAAATATGATATAAATGGCCGTATCTTTTGATTGCGTTGACTTCGAAGCTTCAGCTTCATTCTTCTCCAAGGAACCGTAGACCTTAGTATTTGGTATTAATTTCAACTTGATAACTCTACCACTTCTTGAGAAAAAGGGTCTTGACAAACGGAGGGACAACAAATTGATCCTATAAGGGTTCCGTTTTTTTACCCGACTGCGCCACAAGGGGGTTATTCCTTTAGAGGTACGGCACCGTAAAAAGAAACTGTATTTAATTTTTAGCTATATATATCTTTCTTCATCCGCGTTGAGCCCTACACCAATTCGCATTGGACACTTGTGGTGGACTAATAACCACACCCTCTCCTTGAGGCCAGACCTGAGTCCAGCAGTGGGATCATCCACATGCTAACGATAACATTTTCCCCACAGACGTGACTCAATAACGTCAATAGGCAGTAACAAGTCTTACGAAGACCGCCGCAGAGAGAACATGGCTAGAGGCCAGGCAGAGTTGGAGAGGCGACGCTCTCAACTGGCAGACGCGCAGCTTAAGGAGAAAGTGAGTTTATAATAACGGAAATATCAATAGGCAGTAACGAGTCTTACGAGGACCGTCGCAGAGAACATGGCTAGAGGCCAGGCAGATTTGGAGAGGCGACGCTCTCAGCTAGCAGACGCGCAGCTGAAGGAGAAAGTGAGTTTATAATAACGGAAATATCAATAGGCAGTAACGAGTCGTACTAGGACCGTCGCAGAGAGAACATGGCTAGAGGCCAGGCAGAGTTGGAGATGCGACGCTCTCAGCTAGCAGACGCGCAGTTAAAGGAGAAAGTGAGTTTATAATAACGGAAATATCAATAGGCAGTAACGAGTCTTACGAGGACCGTCGCAGAGAACATGGCTAGAGGCCAGGCAGAGTTGGAGAGGCGACGCTCTCAACTGGCAGACGCGCAGCTTAAGGAGAAAGTGAGTTTATAATAACGGAAATATCAATAGGCAGTAACGAGTCTTACGAGGACCGTCGCAGAGAACATGGCTAGAGGCCAGGCAGATTTGGAGAGGCGACGCTCTCAGCTAGCAGACGCGCAGCTGAAGGAGAAAGTGAGTTTATAATAACGGAAATATCAATAGGCAGTAACGAGTCTTACGAGGACCGTCGCAGAGAACATGCCTAGAGGCCAGGCAGAGTTGGAGAGGCGACGCTCTGCTCATTCTGCCACCCTCTGTACATTTAACACACATGTTTCATATTGTATTGAAATAAAATAACCTAAATTTTTTTCTGTTCTTCGCTGCCCAGGAAGCAGAGGTAAAAGACTTACAAATAAATTAAGAACTAAATATTGAACAACAAAATTAACAAAAAATCTTTGTCTATCTATCTATACTATTATATACTACGAGCGTTAACCCGCGACTTCGTCCGCACAAATTATATACCAGATTTTAAGTCAGATCATAAGCTATCAAACAAAAAAAGTTTCATCAAAATCGGTTCAGTCGTTTTTCGTGATACTCGTTCAAACAAACAAACACACAAACAAACAGACAGACAAAAAATCCAAAAATTGGTGAAATGGAATTAGGGACACCTAAAAACCATATCGTAACTTTTTTTTTGTTAATATCTTCAATGTACAGACAAACTTCCTGTTACAGTTTTATAATAGTATAGATTATAAAACTGTAACAGGAAGTTTGTCTGTACATTGAAGATATTAACAAAAAAAAAGTTACGATATGGTTTTTAGGTGTCCCTGATTCCATTTCACCAATTTTTGGATTTTTTGTCTGTCTGTTTGTTTGTGTGTTTGTTTGTTTGTTTGTTTGAACGAGTATCACGCAAAAACTACTGAACCGATTTTGATGAAACTTTTTTTGTTTGATAGCTTATGATCTGACTTAAAATCTGGTATATAATTTGTGCGGACGAAGTCGCGGGTTAACGCTCGTACTATTATAAAACTGTAACAGGAAGTTTGTCTGTACATTGAAGATATTAACAAAAAAAAAGTTACGATATGGTTTTTAGGTGTCCCTGATTCCATTTCACTAATTTTTGGATTTTTTGTCTGGCTGTTTGTTTGTGTGTTTGTTTGTTTGTTTGAACGAGTATCACGCAAAAACTACTAAACCGATTTTGATGAAACTTTTTTTGTTTGATAGCTTATGATCTGACTTAAAATCTGGTATATAATTTGTGCGGACGAAGTCGCGGGTTAACGCTCGTACTATTATAATACTGTAACAGGAAGTTTGTCTGTACATTGAAGATATTAACAAAAAAAAAGTTACGATATGGTTTTTAGGTGTCCCTGATTCCATTTCACCAATTTTTGGATTTTTTGTCTGTCTGTTTGTTTGGGTGTTTGTTTGTTTGTTTGTTTGAACGAGTATCACGCAAAAACTACTGAACCGATTTTGATGAAACTTTTTTTGTTTGATAGCTTATGATCTGACTTAAAATCTGGTATATAATTTGTGCGGACGAAGTCGCGGGTTAACGCTCGTAAATATATATTTTTGCAGGCGGAAAGAGAGAGAAAAGAGCGCGAAGAAGCTGATAAGAGAGAAAAGCTTCGTCTCGAAGCGCAGAAGAAAGAACAAGAAGAGATACAGAGGAAGCAGAAAGAAGAACAGGTAATATTATCAACACAGTTTTATCATAAAGAGCAGTGACGCGTTGATCGCGCGCAAACATGAGGCACCGGGTTCGAATCCACAACTTACGTAACTTAGCTTACAAACTGCGGCCAAAAAGCTGGGCATCTTAAACAAGGTGAAGCGGTACTTCACTCCTGGACAGCTTTTAATGTTGTATAAAGCTCAGGTCCGATCCTGCATGGAGTACTGCTGCCACCTGTGGCATGGCTCAGCCAAGTATCAACTTGCCGCACTCGACTCGGTTGAACGCAGAGCCAGGAGGCTCATTGGCGACAGTAAGCTGGTGGAGACCGAGCTTCATAGCCTATCCCACCGCCGCAGAGTAGCCTGCTTGTCGGTCTTCTACAGATTGTACTTCGGTGAGTGTGCCCAAGAGCTACATGAGCTCATCCCGCCTTCCCCTTTCTACTATCGGACTTCCAGACGCACCGCGGGATATCACCCCTTTTTGGTTGACATACCACATATCCGCACCAAGCGCCTTTCTGAATCTTTTATAATGCGCACAGCCAAGGAGTGGAACGCCTTACCTGCGTCAGTATTTCCGAGCGCTTTCAACCCGAATTCCTTTAAAGTACGAGTGAATAGGCTTCTTCTGGGTAAGCTCACTACATCTTCGACCCCATCTTCGTCCTGAGGACTAGATTGAGGTCAAGAGCAAACCCATACGTAATAAAAAAAATGTACGTAATATCGACTGTTCTCAAACGGGGAAGGAAAGTATAGTGAGGAAACCTGCATACACTGAAGAAGAAATTGTTATGCGTATGCGAAGTCTACCGCACCGCATTGTGCACGCGTGGTATAGTAGTACCAGGTTTGTAAGTCTTACCTTTGACTACTTATATAGGGACTAGTTACGCGTGTAATTCTACTAACAAACATTTCTGCCACTTTTTGCGGGGGGTGAGGTCATATGAAATCCTCAACTTTGGATTTTATTCCCCATAACTTTAGATTCTAATTTTAAACGTTAAAATCATGAAAAGAAGTCTCGTGTGAACCCCAAACGTTCTAATTTCGAAATTATTGTTTCGCAATTATAGGCCGTCTCGTTTAGTGATAAGGTATAACTTTGAATGTAAATGCACATGATCAATTAATCTTATACCGTGGCAGAGGGGAAATGCTACCGCAAGGCTAGTCCTTACAATAAATACAAGAGTCTTACCGATGTACCTGCGCATTTGACAAATTTTAATAGCGCGCGAAATTATATTGACCAATCAGGATGTGTCACCTTGAATCCCTTGGCGCTATTGGCTAATTGTTTTCGCGCCCTTTTCGCTGCTATCCGACTTTGAACCCTTTGATTACTAAATGACTTCGGGTTTCGACGGAGACTCGGTCCTGCTCTGCGAAAACGAAGATTGACGAGCGGAATTATTTTCCTGGTCGTACTGTATTACACTAACGTACATAACATACACACTTACTGAGGGTACATAGTGGAGAAATAATGATAAACTCTTAAGAACAAGAATATATGGCCCTACTTATACAGGGTGAAATTCATATCATTAGCATCCTTTTAAACTAACAGCTGATTTTTTATTTGCTCCGATCGGTTTGCTCCCATAGTAAAAGTTGTTCAGTTTGATGGGTAGACTCTTAGTTTAAAAGGATGCTAATGATATTAATTTCACCCTATATGTCCTGTGGTTCCTGAATTAAAATAAAACACAGTTTTTTTTTCTAATTTGTAGGAAAAACGAGAGGCAGCCAGGAAAGAGATGGAGCGACAGTGTCAACTTGAATGGGAGAAGAAGAGGTAATTTACTATTTGTTTTTATTAACCGACTGCCTCAGAAAGAGGGTTGTTTTTGGAGTATATGTATGTTGTATGTCCATTTTTGGCCCTCTGTAGCCTAAACGGCTTGATGGATTTTTACATTCATGACCAAACATTAATAAAACATACACACACATATACACATACACATACATACATACATAATAACATTACATTATACATTTAATTGCACAGGAAACAATCAATCAATCAATTATACTTTATTTGACACCAAAAAAAACAGAGTATACAGAGAGCAAACAATCAGGAAATACAACAGGCACAAAAACAGGCGGTCTTATCGCTAAAAAGCGATTTCTTCCAGACAACCTTAGGTTAGAGGAAATAGTGAAAGAAGATTGGTAGGCGGTGTAGATCATAATAACACAATATAGATAACATACACAAATAATGTTATACAAATACAAACATACTGTAATATAAAAATATATATATATAATATAAATACCTATAACAAATACATATTCATACCTACAAATACATATCATACATAAAAGAGTACTAAAACAACAATTATCAACAAACTGGTTATGGTACAAACATGACACGGTGTCGTTAGATTTGTCTTAATTGAGAGTGATATGACGTTTGGGAAAATACCATCGTAAGACCTGTCGTCGTGTACGGCACGGAGTGTTGGGCCGTTAAAATGACGGATGAAAAGCGACTGCATGCAGCAGAGTTGCGAATGTTGAGATGGATGTGTGGTGTTACTAGAATGGACAAGATTAGGAATGAGTATATTAGAGGAAGTTTGAAAGTGGCTCCTGTGAATGAAAAGCTACGCGGTACTCGATTATCGTGGTATGGACATGTGATGAGAAGAGATGAGTTTCATATTACAAGACGAATGTTGTATATGAATGTGAATGGCTGCATGAAGAGAGGACGACCAAAGAAAAGATGGATGGATTGTGTGAAAGATGACATGTGTAAAAAGGGAGTGTGCGCAGAAATGACGGCTAAAAGTGATGAATGGAGGAAGACGACATATTGCGCCGACCCCAAATAATGGGATAAATAAAGACAATAAAAAAGAAATTGTTTATTATTTATAACAGTACAGGGTGTTTCAAAAATACAAATAAACATTTAAGGTGGTTAAGACCATCAAACTGAACAACTTTCACTATGGGACCAATATCGAAATCGCAAAAAAAAAATCGGATGTTCCATCATCATCATCATCATCTTATCAGCGAATAGACGTCCACTGCTGGACATAGGCCTCCCCCAAAATGGCGAAATTTGCCATAATCGCCATGATGCGATGCGTTTGCGATGTTCCATACTAAACTACAGATCTACTCGAGCTAAATTTATGGGAAAAAAGTTTTTTTTTCGCGATTTCGTTGTTGGTCCTGTAGTGAAAGTTGTTCAGTTTGATGGTCTCAATAACCCCCTTAAAAGTTTTAAATGATTATTTTTACTTTTGTAACACCCTGTAAATGTATTTAATCTATTTCAGCCTGATTTCAGCCTAACTTTTGATAGGTAGCTATCATTGCATAAGCTTTGTAAAACATAAGCGGATTTCTATTATTAAAGTGACGGCCCAGCACAGTCTGCAGTGAACCTTCCTGCTGTGCCGAGGGTCGCGGGTTCGAATCCCGTAAGGGACAAATATCTTAATGATGAATATGAATATTTGCACCCGAGTCATGGATGTTTGTATCTATATATGTATTCTATATAGTTGTCTAGTCAACATAATATACTTTAAATGTGACTAGATAATTTGTGTTAGAATGTCCAAGAAATTTATATTTATACGAGCGTTAACCCGCTACTTCGTCCGCACAAATTACATACCAGATTTTAAGTCAGATCATAAGCTATCAAACAAAAAAAGTTTCATAAAAATCGGTTCAGTAGTTTTTGGGTGATGCTCGTTCAAACAAACAAACAAACACCCAAACAAACACACAAACAAACAGACAGACAAAAAATCCAAAAATTGGTGAAATGGAATCAGGGACACCTAAAAACCATATCGTAACCTTTTTTTTGTTAATATCTTCAATGTACAGACAAACTTCCTGTTACAGTTTTATAATAGTATAGATTAAGACAATACCATATAAACTATTCGTTGCAGGACACGAGAACTAGAAGCGATGCGGACCGAAGAGCAGACCAAAGTGCTCGGCCTCAAGTCAAAGAGCCAGGCTCTGTCAGCGGAACTGAACTCTGTCACCCTCCGCGCCTCCAACCTCGCTAAAGACATCAGAGAGACCAGGACCGCTGTGGCGGCTGCCAAATGCACTATCGATGGCATGAGGTAAGGTTAAATAGGACCTTTTGAGAATAGGACATACCATCAATTTGTTTTTTTTGCCAATTGGTCGTTTAGCGACTTGATTATAAATAATTGATTCTCGCTTTCAATGACCGCGCTCGTACGTGGCATGTACCCCTAATTCCCCACACATCGGGGAAATTCCACGGTAGCATTGATGATGATGATTATAAAGAAAGAAAGAAAGTACTTTTATTTGCAAACACCACAAAACACACTGACATAATTATATAAAAAACTAAACTAACACACAATTTAAAAATTACATAATTAAGAGCAGTGTGTGCCGCAGCAGCAAACAAGGATACGACTCAGCATTATGCTGGACTCAACGAGCCCAGCGCTGATTATAGGATTTCCCAATCAGTTTCAGCGACTTGTTGATTGATTTCAAATATTATTGATTTTTAAACATGTTACAGCCATGTTGTGCTATTTCGAATCAAATTAAAGATTGAAAAATTTGTCTCGGGCGGGACTTGAACCCGCACTTTTCCAAACCGGGGAACTGCGTTATCCAATTTCGCCACCGAGACAACTACCCAGAGAACGAAATTTTCAATCTGTTGCGTCTTAAGGGGACGTGAGCGCCATCTACTGGTAGTTATTACAAACTAACCAACCCGCAAGTCCAGCATTACAACTGGAATTCATACGATATAGATGACACACCCTGTTCCAATTTCAAATATTATTGAGTGTTAAACATGTTACAGCCATTACTTAGGGAGCAAACCGATCGGAGCAAAAAAAAATCTGATGTTCCATACTAAACTGCAAACATAACTCGACCGAAATGTATGGGACAGCTGATTTTTTTTCGCGATTTCGATATTAGTCCCATAGAGAAAGTTGTTCAGTTTGATGGTCTGATCATCTCCTTAAAATAGTTTTAACTAATTTTGTTAGACCTTATATTGATTACGAGCGTTAACCCGCGACTTTGTCCGCACAAATTATATACCAGATTTTAAGTCATATCATAAGCTATCAAACACAAAAAGTTTCATCAAAATCGGTTCAGTAGTTTTTGCGTGATACTCGTTCAAACAAACAAACACACAAACAAACACCCAAACAAACACACAAACAAACAAACAAACAAACAAACAGACAAAAAATCCAAAAATTGATGAAATGGAATCTGCCTAGCTAGCATGCCACCTCCGAGAAAACGAAAAAATCGAGATGTGCCTCCATCTTTATTATTTTACGTAGGCCAGAAAGAGCGCGCATGACGTTTTTCTCGTTTAAACGCTTCGTCGTGGGTGGCATGCTAGCTAGGCAGGGACACCTAAAAACCATATCGTAACTTTTTTTTTGTTAATATCTTCAATGTACAGACAAACTTCCTGTTACAGTTTTATAATAGTTTAGATAATAATACTTCGTTAATATACACAAAACAAGAAAATGCTTCTCCAATCATAATACAACAGCCGGTAATGAGCAACATTTTACTTTTTTATGTCGGGCATAGCATAGGCCACCACACATTCCCACTGCTGTAACTCCTGTAAGCCAGGATCAACAGCGGCGACCATTCACAACACTGGACAATGAAGTCCAGCGAGCCCGGGGGATGACTCTAACGAGCCCGGGGGATGACTCTAATCTGTATTGGAACCCGCAATGAATTAATCAAAGAAGATAGGAGGAGTAGGGAAAAGAAACATCCGACTTCCCTCCATTGCAAACGGGAGACAGCAATAAGAAAGAAAAACATGGCTATTAGGGAGCCAATTCCAGAGATCATTTATGGCAAAAGCACCAAAAATAAAATTAAAACAATAGGAACCTAACATTGTACTAAAACTATGACCTACGAGCGTTAACCCACGACTTCGTCCGCACAAATTATATACCAGATTTTAAGTCAGATCATAAGCTATCAAACAAAAAAAGTTTCATCAAAATCGGTTCAGTAGTTTTGCGTGATACTCGTTCAAACAAACAGACAGACAAAAATCCAAAAATTGGTGAAATTGAATCAGGGACGATAGTATAGATTAATCAGCCTTAGGCTACACAGATATCATTAACTCTAGTGTAGTGCGTCGATCCAACGCACCAACAGTCCACCACCTCGCTACCTATATACACGCTCGCGGGCGAATCTTAATAGCGCGATTCAGGACCCCCGTACTTTGTCGGCAGGTCGGACCGAGACACCAGTATGTCAGAGATGCAGCAGCTGAAGGCGCGTGTGAAAGAGTTGAACGCTAAACAGATTGCGCTTAATAAGGAGAAAGCTGAATTGGACGCTAAGGTATCTTTTAATTTACTTTCTAATCATAATCACTCAACAGATGGCATTGTTTAACACTCATTTTATATTATAATTTTAAAATTTGTGGCTCCGTCTCAGTGTCAATGATTTTCATATTCATATTCATATTCATATATTTATTGCAATCACATGGTACAGTTATTCTTACAATATATTTTACTAATATTATTATAATGATAAACTGTGTGCACATGTACTCAAACATAATTTAAAGGCTGACAGAGATAAGCAAAATAACCTAAAAAAACAACTAGCCAATGCAAAAATGTGTAGCTGTAACAAAAAAAATATGTAAAAAAATATATATAAAAATTATATAAAAAAAATATATATAAAAGTAATAAAAGAAGGAAAACAAAACAAAGAATTTACCAAAAATACATAAAAGGAAATTGTTAGGTATCATTGCCAAAAAACGTTATAATTTTTCTCTTGAAAACAGCCAAAGATTGAAAGTTAATGTCTGTCGAGTCATAACACTGGTTGTAAAGTGTAGATATGCGTGGAATAGGAGAGTTGAATCCCAAAACTGTTCTACGGAATGGTGGAACCAAAGGAGTCAAGGTATGTCGAGGGCATCTACCAGGAGCTTTAAAGTTAAACTTTGCCAGTAACTGTGGACAGTTAATTGTGCTTCTGAGTACTTTATATAAAAACGTAAGGTCCAGAAGGTTTCTCCGTGAAAATAAATAAAGGGTAACTAAAATGTATTATGTAACAAATAAAATCAAATCAAACAAAATAGTTTACAAGTAAATTAAAATCAATTAAATAAATCAAAACCAATCAAATCATCAATTAAAAAATTTAAATCAGTGGGGACCGTGAGTTTGAGAACGAGAATAGTAGGTTAATAATTTGAGTAGCTAAAAATAGATTCTCAGAAAGAAAGTCTTCAATTTTATAATAAGATTTACCAATTAGGATACGTTTTAATTTTTGTATAAATATGTAAACTTTTTTTTCGTGTGTTTACCATTACCTAGTATAAATAACGTTGTACGGTAATAAATATATGGCAATTTCAAGGACTGTTGGACACAAAAACACACCATAAAATGACGGAGCTACGTCGTGGCCACCTAAACCGCGCGCCGAATGGAACACCTTCGCCCGACCCTCTAGCCACGCGACTTAATCACTCTTAAGGTCTAAAGAAAACAGGCGCGAGTACCTGTCAATGTCAAACCAAACTATGAGATTAAAAAAAATAAAAATTATTTATTAGGGAATAGGACTGGTGACCATACAGCCTTGTCAGATGTAGTTTCAGATTTAATGATTCGTAAAAAATTTAACATTACATTGAAAGATATTTGCATATTTTTGATAAAGATAATATTTTCAATAAATAATTTCAGGCTAAGGCATCTGAAGGGGGCGGGGAAGATGGCAAACTGAGCATGATGGAGGTCACACTCAAACAACTACGAGATAAGGTAAATTATTTGTAAAATCCTAGGTCCAGTACAAAACGAGGACAGTAACTGGAGAAGTCCTTGGATATTCCGAATTTCCGAAATTCGGAAAGTATTTTTTATTATTATTATTATGTATCTCTGTAAAAGGTGATGATGATGATGATGATGATCTGTAAAAGGGTTACTCACAGGCCGTAGCCCGGACCTTTGGAAGGCTTGTGTGGGGACACAGGTCCAATACGTAGAGGCCCCTTTAAGACACTTTTATCTAAATGCGATGGGATGCACCAACCGTGGTCTATCTCTGAATACATTATGGAAATGCACCAGAAGACATACCACATTCGGTGCAGAGACTATTGTAGAAAGGACAGAAAACTACTAGGTTTATGGGGGTGAACTGGGTGGGCCGGAAAATCTGGGTTATTGCGGAGAGACTCGGGACGCCTGTCGTAACAAATGTCTCTAGTTTGTCAAAAATGGCAGAGGGTGACTTGCCAACTCATTTGATGGGCCCCCAAAAAGGCCGCTCGCAAGGAGCGACAAGGCGGCAACATCTAGTGATCGGCTAAGGTTTTAGAGAGGTCAGTCTGCGGGCAACGGTTCCCGGTACTGAGCGCACCAGTCAGTATGTCCCGGCGTTATGACATTTTACACTTCCAACCTTGAGCATATTGAAAAATTAAAACCGCCTTCATAAAAACTAAAAAGTTAAAAAATAATATTGCAGCTGATGACTTTTTCGTTCGCATCATAAGAACATTAATGTGTTTTATCGAAGTCGCTGTCAAGCCGGTACGATTCGCGACAGGGCTTGCATTAGTTTTTTGGCTTGGCTTGGCTTGACACAGACTTCTATAAAACACATTAATGTTCTTATGATGCGAACGAAAAAGTCATCAGCTGCAATATTATTTTTTAACTTTTTAGTTTTTTTGAAGGCGTTTTTAATTTTTTGTTAAAATTTTGTTTATTTCACAATTTTCAGTGGAGAATTCATTAGTTCAATTTAATAGAAGTGCTTTAAATTAACAAACGCACTAGCCGGCACTACGATTTTCAAAGGTTCCCCTCGATTTCTCTGGGATGCCATCATCAGATCCTGGTTTCCTTATCATGGTACCACCGTCGGAATAGCTTCTAACCAACAAAAAAAGAATCATCAAAATCGGTTCATAAACGACGAAGTTATCCGCGAATACACATAAAAAAAAAATATATATATATATAAATATATGTATATATATATATATATATATATATATACGGTCGAATTGAGAAACCACCTCCTTTTTTGAAGTCGGTTAAAAAATTGGCTATGGCGGTTGGTAATGTTCGATCTTCTTTCGTACGTCTCCGTCGTCGAAAACAACGACGGGAATTTACGAAAGAAGAACGATCATTACCGACCACCAAGGAGTATTCTCATGTTTCACCGCTTGTTAGGCAGTGTGCCCTCCAAGGTATAGACAATACCTATGCCAAGTTCCTGGTTTTCTCCATTGAGTTTGATATATTTTCTCGCGACAATTTGTATTTAGATATCACAGATCACAATTGTGTTGCAGTTGAACCTTTTTTTTATTATTAAGTATGGGTTTGCTCTTGACCTCAATCCAGTCCTCAGGACGAAGATGGGGTCGAAGATGTAGCGAGCTCACCCAGAAGAAGCCTATTCACTCGTACTTTAAAGGAATTCGGGTTGTAAGCGCTCGGAAATACTGACGCAGGCAGGGCGTTCCACTCCTTCGCTGTGCGCATTATAAAAGATTCAGAAAGGCGCTTGGTGCGGATATGTGGGATGTCAACCAAGAAGGGGTGATATCCCGTTCCCGATAATAGTTTAAACTTTCACAGAATATGTGTAATTATATTGAATTTTAAGACAAATTAAAAAAATCTAGAAGTAAAAAATTAAGGGAGGTCCCCATACAAGAAACTAGTTTTTATCAACGTATTTTCTTCTCGCTCTATCGTTAAAACGTTAATACATAAAAGCTTCAAACTTGGTGTGCTTAGTCCAAACTATGAAGAAAAACAATAAATAATAAAAACTGGCCAAGTATGAATAGGTTTCGCACTGAAAGCCCCAGTTTTTTTTTTTGTGTGACTGAACTCTTGGTGCGTGAGTAGCCCGACTCGCACTTGGTCGGTTTTACGTAATAAATAAATGTATAACTTCCGTCACAGGTGGAAGCAGCTAAGGCGATAGTAGAAACCAAGAAGACAGACCTCGAGGGCAACAAGTCCCAGCTGTCGGAGCTGACGTCTCAAGTGACAGAACTAGGGGATAAATGCCAGAAGGTCTGGCAGCTGTACGAGGAGAGGAGGCAGGAGTACTTGGAGAGGAAGAGCACGGCGCCTGCAGAGTCCGCCTGGGGCACCACAGGTATGTTGAGCCTATAAACAAAGTCACTGATTGACTGTTCAATAAATAATAAAGGCCAGGCCACACAGAGGCGGTTTTGCGGGAGAGCGGGCCGTAGGCGGACCTGCGGGAAGCGAATATCTCCGGACCCGCGCGTATTTCTCGACTAGTGGCCAGAGCTAGCCCAGAATAGAGATGGTTGGAGGATTAAGGGGGTTTAATGTTCGAGGCGTTTGCCCAGTAGTGGGATGAAACCAGGATGAAGCAGGATAAATAACAAAGTAATCTTACAGAGACACTTCTGTTAGTTTTTATGTGTTGATAGGTTTTTAAAGGGATGATCAGACATCAGAGAGACAGACCATCTTTGACTACTTATATAGGGACTAGTTACGCGTGTAATTCTACTAACAAACATTTCTGCCACTTTTTGCTTGGGGCGAGGTAACATGAAATCTGCAACTTTGGATTTTATTCCCCATAACTTTAGATTCTAATTTTGATTGTTAAAAATCATGAAAAGTAGTTTAGCGTGAACCCCAAACGTTCTAAGTTCGAAGTTATTGTTTCGCAATTATAGGCTATCTCGTTTAGTGATAAGGTATAAAATTGAATGTAAATGCACATGATCAATTGTTCTTATACCGTGGCAGAGGGGAAATGTTACCTTATGGCTAGTCCTTATAATAAATAGTCAAAGCAGACGATCAAACTGGACACATTTCATGGGACCAAGAATTATTATTATTATTATTATAACACTTTATTGTACACACGGACATAATAATACACAAAGTTGAGAAAACATGTACAAAGGGCGAGCTTATCTCTGAAGAATCTGCTGTTCCATGCAAAACTTTGAACCTGGTCTACTCTAATGGGTATATAAATAAAAAAAATAAATGATAAAAATCTCTTATTTCAGACAACTTATAGAAGGTATTGGAGAACTTATAAAATATGTTAGTAGATTACATATATAGGTATATGGGAGCTGATTTTTTACGATTCCAATGTAATGAAGTCGTAGACTAAGGGATAAGTGTACTTTTTGTAACCATCAGCTGCAAGGCTGATTCAGTGTTAATGAGATGTAGAGCATCTCTGTGATGGGGATGGACCAGGTCTGCCTGCATAACTCCAGTCGTTTTAGAAGTTACTGACGTTTAAAGGTCAATAAAAAATGGCTGATCGTATCATATTATTGTAGTATACACTGTAGCTATGTGAACAGTACTAAAACTGTCATGGTTCATCAGTCGGTTTAGGAGATACAGCCGTTCAAAGGTCCGACCTTTGAACAGCTGTATATCCTAAACCGACTGGCAGTTCATGTCAGTTTTTGTACTGTTCACATAGCTACAGTGCACACTACAATAATATCATACGATCAGCCATTTTTTATTGACCTTTAAACATCAGTAACTTCTAAAACGCCTGGAGTTATGCAGGCAGACCTGGTCCATCCCCATCACAGAGATGCTCTACACCCCACACTGAACCAGCCTTGCTGCTGATGGTTGCAAAAAGTACACTTATCTCTTAGTCTATCGCAAAGAGTAAGTTGTTCAGTTTGATGGTCTTATCATCCCCATAAAAAAACTGTCAGCATGTAGGATGCAAGAAGGACCCTGCATGTATAAAGCCTGACCAGGAATATAACAAACCTGGTTTGGGGGCGCTGCAATCGACTATAACCTTTAGTGTCAGTCAGAGATCTAGAGAGATGCGAACCAACGCGCTGAGTACGGAACCTAGTGTCGCATCACCACCAGTACCACACGATAGAAAGTATTTTGTTAGCTTGAACGTGCTCATTATCTATTGCGGTATCAGAACTCAACCTTCGAATAATCTTTAGTACTACGCAAGCATTGTAAACTATTTACACCTAATATCTCGACTGGCTTTCAGCCTCATAATATATTGAATCATGACTGTCGAGAGCAATGTGTTCCGTTTTTGCGCATATTGCTGCGACACTGGCCCTGCCCCCTTTTCACATCTCCGTTTAGTTTTTGTGATCTGTGGTGTCAGTATTCCACGTATAAAAATTAGTTCTAATGATTTTCCGCAACATTGCGAGGTTTTTTATTTTTCTGGTCGGGCTTTACGTAAATAATTTGTATGTGTTGTTGACAGAAGCTGACTGGGGCACGACGAACGACGCGTGGGGAGAGCCCGAGGCGGAAGAACAAGCGTGGACCGACGCGCCCGCAACCACCGGTAATATATTTATTTACTAGAGTTAACCCGCGACTTCGTCCGCACAAATTATATACCAGATTTTATGTCAGATCATAAGCTATCAAACAAAAAAAGTTTCATCAAAATCGGTTCAGCAGTTTTCACGTGATGCGCGAACAAACAGACAGACAAAAAAAGAGTTAGGAACACCCAAAAACCATATCGTTCATTCGTAACTATTTTTTTTGTAAATTTCTTCAATGTACACACGGCGCCCGGCGTCACATCAAGCTATACAAAACCAAAATAAGCTGGCCGCGCGTAGGTCCAGTAACGTATAACGTTCCGCGTCCAGCTTATGTTGGTTTTGTATAGCTTGATGTATCGTGTGTACAGAAACTCTTCTTTTGTATCTTTATAATAGTAGAGAGCCTTTCGTCTCAGATTTCTGTTACATACAAAGTAATTTATGCCATTTACTTAGTCAATCCAGATCACAATCCGCGGATCGCATTCCATGATATTGATCAAGATTGATCGTGTAATGTGTTTCATAGACGGATCAAGAAATCACGAATATATATATTTTTAAATCCATTGCGGTCCGTGCATCATATTCTATCAGTGTGCCAAATTTCATCCGAATCCGTTCAGCCATTTATACGTGGTTAAGTCACAAACATCGGCATGAACTTTCACTCGAATTCAAAAATGTATTCAAAATATCACATAGATAGCTTTTTGACATATTTTTTGACTCTAGCACCGCGTCGGAAGGTGTTCCTTTGTAGGGAAGATGCGGCCAGAAACTCTAAAACACACATCTTTTAAACAAAACAAAACTAAAACAGTACAGCTACAATTTCACTTTCTTCTCGAAATGTTTTGTAATTAAATTAAAGATTGAAAAATTTGTCTCGGGCGGGGCTTGAACCCGCACTTTTCCAAACCGGGGAACTGCGTTATCCAATTTCGCCACCGAGCCCACTACCCAGAGAACTGAAGAAAGAAATTTTTAATAATATTTGAAATTGGAACAGGGTGTGTCATCTATATCGTATGAATTCCAGTTGTAATGCTGGACTTGCGGGTTGGTTAGTTTGTAATAACTACCAGTAGATGGCGCTCACGTCCCCTTAAGACGCAACAGATTGAAAATTTCGTTCTCTGGGTAGTGGGCTCGGTGGCGAAATTGGATAAATTAAAATTAAAAAAAAAAATTAAATAGTATTTATTTGTCTCTTATTTACACAAAAGTACATAATAAATATAGCACGGTTTTAAAAATAACAGAGACAAAATGGTAAAGGACTCAGTATAACAGTCGGGGTCGCCGACTGCCACTGCAATTCTGTCCCTCCCTTAAACATAATAAATAAATAAATAATATATTCTTAATAACTACAAACAAACATTCAATATTGACATTTTAGAACAATAAATTTAAAACACATGAAAAATATGTACAATCATAGTTTTATTTGTAGGCATTTAGGCTACAAGGTCCTAAGGAGGGATGCCAGCCGCTATTATTTGCTGCTTCATAAGCCATTCTCTACATTTTGTACGGAATGTTGAGAGCGTAAATCGCAGCGCGTCTCTAATGGGTGGAGGCAGATCATTCCAAATTTTAGAAGCGGCATATTTGAAGCAACCCATTGTACCGACAAGAGAGTAAACAGGAAGCACGAAAAGATACCGTCTATCCCTCAGGTTTCGTCGCCGAATTCTGCGCGTCAGCTTGTGGGAGAGATAGAGAGGAGATTGTGTTTTACACAGTGAGTGCAAGAAGCATGCATATTTTAGACTTCTCGTGTGGTTCATATTAAGTACTCCCAGTACGAAGTTCCCCGGTTTGGAAAAGTGCGGGTTCAAGTCCCGCCCGAGACAAATTTTTCAATTTTTAATTTCATTCGAAATAGCACAACATGGCTGTAATAATCAATAATATTTGTTTTGTTAACTAAGCTTCTCGTTGACAGCTACGGAAACCGTGGCGGCAGTGTCGGCGGTGTCTGCGGTGACGACTTCGGGCGCTAGATGGCGCTGTGTGTACGAGTTCAATGCTCGCACCGTCGATGAGCTCAGCTTGCAGCCCGGAGATCTGGTTAGTACATTTTGTAATGGATAAGTGGATGTGGAAGGAATTTGCGCTTTCTAGCCCACTCATTTTACGGGTTGAGCCGGGACTAGTTAATAATTGATATTTTTTTTTCGGTATGCTATTGAAGAGCCAATTTGAGCCTAGAAATGTACCAAAAAATCATGTTAGCAACAGTTCCAATTTTAAAATTTAGCTATTATCTCGTTCTAAAAAACCTGATGGTAATATTTTTTTGCACATATTTTAAGGCTCTACCGTTATACATACTTCCAACTTGGTGTTAAAATTTATGTCTACTTAGAAGGTTTTAAAAAATACATTCGTATTTTCTAATAAATAACTAATTTTTTAAAATTTCATTGCCTATTTTATTGGTCAAAAATAATGTATAATTTATAAAGTCTTCTAGCAGACACAATTTCAAAAACAGCTGTTACAGTTTAATATGTAACAGCTGCTTTTTGCGAATTCCGTAATGCGCTAGATGGCGCTAGTATCAAGCACACAGCTACTCCACCACGCGGGCCCAATTCGGAATGGTGGAGGCAAGTTATAACTTGTATCAAGATATCTGATATCAAGTTGATCTATAGATCAACTTGATATCGAACAGCATCGGCAGATAGGCTTATTGACACAGTATGAAATGCAATGTGTAATGTTGCAGGTGAGCGATGCGCCGGCGCCGCGCGGCGACGCAGAGCCGGGGTGGAGGTGGGGGACGGCCAGGGGTGAGTACACTGCACATACATATACAAATACAACGTGTTAATGAATTAACGCAAAACTAGAAAGTAATTTGTTTAGAATCGAAAGCAGAATCGAATTATCATGGTTTCAACATAGGTATTTTTTTTTCAAAACATTAAATAATTTGTTTGTAAAATTTACTGAATCCATGAGTACGTTAGCGCTTTCATTTATTGCTGAAATAATAACAAATCGTTTTTGCATGGAAACTTAAAATGTGAATAACTTTAAATTTTAATTAATAAAATAATGAAATTATTCTTTGCAATTATTTCTATGTGAATCATTTGGGGTGTATGAGGTTTTGCGCTTATTCATTAAAACATTGTATAATGCATTTAAACAACCTGTTTAAAGAGCTACGTGTTAAAACCAAGCCTTCACCCACACAGGTCAATCCGGCTGGTTCCCAGAGTCTTACGTGGAGGATATTAATGCTGCGTCAGCGTACGCGGCCGAGGTCATCGAACCCATCGAGACGAAGACTCAGCTCGAAGGTAATTTGTCAACCCACTTCAAAATTGGTCAACGGAAACTACCCTATAGGCACACCCCGGAAACAGCCTACAAAAAACAAAAATTGATAAGTGGACGTCAGCTCATGCGAAACGGAGTCTAGGGCTGCAACAACAATATTTTATACGTTCGGAAAAATTTGTACCTCTTTCCCAAAAACAGTGACGTTCATAATTGCAATACAAGAAATAAAAATAAATTAGTATTCCCACATTTTCGACTCAGTAAGGTCAACACATCTTTCATGGGGCACTGTATACGCTATTATAATAAGATACCAGAGGATATTCTAAACTTGCCAGACAAAAAGTTTGCCTTGCCAGACAAGACAGATTAGAGTCATCCCCCGGGCTCGTTAGAGTCATCCCCTGGGCTCGCTGGACTTCATTGTCCAGTGTTGTGAATGGTCGCCGCTGTTGATCCTAGCTTACAGGAATTACAGCGGTGGGAATGTGTGGTGGGCCTATGCCCGAATTAAAAAAAAAGACAAAAAGTTTAAGTCCCATGTTAAACAAGTCCTCTGTAAAAAAGGCTACTATAAACTCGATGACTATTTGAATGACCAAAATGTCTGGTCTTGACAATGTTACTCTATGTAATGCAATATTGTATTTTAATTGTACTTTGTATATTTTGTTTTGTTAAAAAGATGTGTGTTGTAGAGTTTCTGGCCGCATCTTCTCTCAACGGAACACCTTCCGACGCGTTGGTAGAGTCAAAATAGACTAAGAGATAAGTGCACTTTTTGCAACCATCAGCTGCAAGGCTGATTCAGTGTTAATGAAGTATAGAGCATCTTTGTGATGGGGATGGACCAAGTCTGCCTGCATAACTCCAGTCGGTTTAGAAGTTATAGATTTTTAAAGGTCAGTAAAAAATTAACGATCAGCTGCAAGGCTGATCGTTAACCGACAAAAACCGACTGATGAACCATGTCAGTTTTTGTACTGTTTACATAGCTACAGTGCATACTACAATAATATCATACGATCAGCCTTGCAGCTGATCGTTAATTTTTTACTGACCTTTAAACGTCTGTAACTCCTAAACCGACTGAAGTTATGCAGGCAGACCTAGTCCATCCCCATCACAGAGATGCTCTACACCCCATAAACACTGAATCAGCCTTGCTGCTGATGGTTGCAAAAAGTACACTTATCTCTTAGTCTAAAAAATGACGTCAAAAAGCTGTCTATGTGATATTATTATGAATAAATTTTTTTTTATTTTGACAACATTAGCTGCGTGCGGTACAGTGACTTTTTCGTAAATAAAACGCTTTGACACCCGTCTATTCAAAAAGAGTTTTTATCCTTCATCCTGAGATTATATTCTCTTTGTTTCGAAAACATAAATTCTAGCGTGTCAATGAGCGTTTTTCTTTTCTTTCTTAATTTTAGTTCCTAAAAAACTCGACAGATGGCATGTTTATCGCTCCAAGATTTATTTTTTAAATAATTCTTCCTTACGGAAAGGCAAGGGGAACGAGCTCATACAATCTGGACAAATGTTAGTTTTCCTCTACCACCGCGACGGAAGGTGTTCCGTTGAGAGAAGATGCGGCCAGAAACTCAACAACACACATCTTTTAAACAAAACAAAATATACGTGGCATCATCGTGGGCATTATTTCATCTAAATTAGATGTTCGTTTTACGGCCAGAGATTCGAACCAGACTTCATCGTGGGCTTTTCGACCTTCAGCTACTACTTTCCTCCTTTCGTCCCTATCGCTCGCGAGGCATTCCCACTTCGAGTGGTCAATTCTAAAGGACACCATATCGCGCTTAGCACAGTTCTTAAAACGTAACATGAGTCTTCCGACATTACGTTTAGCGAAGGCTACTTGGGATGGTTTTAGTATGTAATTATGCTAGCAATTTACCCTGGCGTTGCTTGAGAAATAACCGACTTCAAACATCCTAATTTAAACATTTTTGTTGACCATTTATTCATTTAATGATTCTTATTCGCTTCTTAGCGATAAGACCGCCTGTTTTTGTGCCTGTTGTATTTCCTGATTGTTTGCTCTCTGTATACTCTGTTTTTTGGTGTCAAATAAAGTATAATTGATTTATTGATTGATTGATATTCTTTGGATTGTATTACGGTGGACCGACGACCTGGTGAAGGCGGAGGGAAACCGTTGGATGAGGGCAGTGCAGGACTTGTCGTTATGGTGATCCTTGGGGGAGGCCTATGTCCAGCAGTGGGCGTCCATCGGCTGAGATGATGATGATGATGATGGATTGTATTAACAGGTATAGCAGAAGTACCGGAAGCGGAAATAGCGAACGATTTAGGAGGGGCCATGCCAATAGTGGGTAAGTTAAGTACATATTACGTAATTCGCACATAAGTTATAATCCATATCTATACTATTTATTATTATTGTATCTCTTGTGGTATTTCTCGGGCTGTAGCCCGGACCTTTGGAAGGCTTGCGTGGGGACACAGGTCCAACACGTAGAGGCCCCTTTGAGACACTTAAATCTAAATGCGATGGGATGCACCAACCGTGGTCTATCTCTGAATGCATTATGCAAATGCACCAGAAGACATACCACGTTCGGTGCAGAGACTATTGTAGGAAGGACAGAAAACTACTAGGGTTATGGGGGTGAACTTAGTGGGCCGGGAAATGTGGGTTATTGCGGAGAGACTCGGGACGCCTGCCGTAACAAACTCTAAGTTTGTCAAAAATGGCAGACGGTGACTTGCCAACTCATTTGTTGGGCCCCCAAAAATGGCCGCTCGCAAGGAGCGACAAGGCGGCAACATCTAGTGAGCGACTAAGGTTGTAGAGAGGTGAGTCTGCGGGCGCCGGTTTCCGGTGCTGAGCGCACCAGTCAGCAGGTCCCGGCCTTATGACATTTTACACTTCCAACCTACCTAGCTAGCATGCCACTCTCGAGAAAACGACAAAAATCGAGATGTGCCTCCATCTTTATTATTTTACGTAGGCCAGAAAGAGCGCGCATGACGTTTTTCTCGTTTAAACGCTTTGTCGTGGGTGGCATGCTAGCTAGGCTGGAGTATAGGTTCCGCTCTTGCGACTCCACTCCTGGCCGGCCGGTTAAGGCAAGACAGGAGGTGAGGGCCAAATCAATCCGGGCCCTCTGGAGAATCGGGTCCGTAGTGGCGCCAATCACCAACAGCTCGCCACAAGCTGCCCTGCGAGCTTATTATTATTTAAAAATATATAAATTTAGGATACTGTAGTCTGTAATGGAATGCATTGAGACCATTTTATATTATTAGAATTTTTGTCTTTTTCTTGTCTACGCTTCACTTAAAAACTACTTAACCTATTTAAATGGGGTTTTCACAAAAGCATACCGCTTATTTTGGATCAACATTTAGGCTACATTTCATCGAAATCAGTTGATGCAATCAAATGTGTTGAGTATATAAAGTCAGTGTTCTGCGCGTATGAAGTCGCGGGCGCCTCTAGTAATAAGTCTAAAATAAACCTTATTCGTATAAACAGAAGGTGGAGATTTCTACATAGCGGCGTACCCTTACGCATCGCCGGAGCCAGGCGACCTGAACTTCGAGGCGGGAGAGAGGATAGAGGTGATGAGGAGGGACGGGGACTGGTGGACAGGCAGGATCGGTATCAGGTCAGTTTAGTGTAGATCTAACATAACATAACATTATGTACGGTACACGTAAGTACATACATTGCGAAGTCGTCAGCTAGGTCAACGTCCCTGAACTAACATTAAAATTATATTGAGTATCATTCATCAGTTCACGTTAACACATCATTCCACGTGCACTCATTAGCAATCATTTTAGCATTATCATCAATTATCATATAATTTATCATAAACTTTAAGTTTATTGGAAATCTATACTATTATAAAACTGTAACAGGAAGTTTGTCTGTACATTGAAGATATTAACAAAAAAAAAGTTACGATATGGTTTTTTGGTGTCCCTGATTCCATTTCACCAATTTTTGGATTTTTTGTCTGTCTGTTTGTTTGTGTGTTTGTTTGGGTGTTTGTTTGTTTGTTTGTTTGAACGAGTATCACGCAAAAACTACTGAACCGATTTTGATGAAACTTTTTTTGTTTGATAGCTTATGATCTGACTTAAAATCTAAGGCGTCCGCGAACACCAGATGCGCCGCAAAAGCGCGTTAGCATTCTGACTTGATTCTGACGGCGTTATTATAATGGACCCTTAACGATTCCTAAGTTCGAAATTATGGTTTCGCAATTATAGACTGTCTCGTTTAGTGATAAGGTATAAAATTGAATGTAAATGCACATGATTAATTGATCTTATACCGTGGCAGAGGGGAAATGCGACTGCAAGGCTAGTCCTTATAATATAATATATTCACTATATTATAGTCAAAGAAATGAATTATGAATTAAAAGTTGTTCAGTTTGTAATACATTTAAGTTTACACCATGTATATTTCTTTTCGTTACAGAACGGGCATCTTTCCATCTAACTATGTAACTAAAGATGCGACGACAACGTCGACGCTCTCGGAGCCGATCCCGACGATACCCGAGGCGGCCGAGCCGACTGGACCCGAATACGAGCCAGAGCCAGAACCAGAACTACCGCCTGCCATAGAACCAGTCCAGGTAACTAGATAAGATAAGACCGACTTCTACTCCTACTCCTTCACCATCCATGCTGCTCGGTTGTGGAACTCACTCCCCGCCGACATTCGCGACTCCAAGATAATTATATAAGGTCTAACAAAATTAGGTGAAACTATTTTAAGGGGATGATCAGACCATCAAACTGAACAACTTTCTCTATGGGAACAATATCGAAATCGCGAAAAAAAAAATCAGCTGTTCCATACAAACCTACTCGACCTAAATGTAAGGGACAGCAGATTTTTTTTTCTCGATTTCAATATTGGTCCCATAGAGAAAGTTGTTCAGTTTGATGGTCTGATCATCCCCTTAAAATAGTTTCACCTAATTTTGTTAGACCTTATATACATATATTAATATATATTGTATGTTGTAGGTATATATTACATTTACTTATTTATTTATACTGTTTGTTTGTACACAATAAGTTTGCCTTGTAATTGTTAACTGTCTCTTCTACGGGTCTGCTGGAAGAAATCTCTTCAGAGATAAGCTCGCCCTTTGTACATGTTTTAATTTTTGACTATATTTTGTTCTATTATATTTTAAGTTGACATTATTTCCAATTTAATTAAATTCAATTACATTTAATCTAATTATAAAATGCACTGTTGCTATAATTGCTGTGCCCTGAGATGCGCTGTAACCTATTTTTAACATCTGTAAATACCTCAAGGATGCAATAAAGTTTATGATTTATGTTTTCTCAACTTTGTGTATTATTATGTCCATGTGTACAATAAAGTGTTATAATAATAATAAGATAAGATAATTTTTATTGTTCTCCCATTACAACAAATACAGATATCTAAAACTAAGTACAATAAATTAACACGGTTCATGAAGTCCGTGGGCCTAGGAAATGACCTTTAGGTCTAGGGTGACAGCTACAATAGATCTATCCAGGTCGCAGTAGTTATTGGTCATTGCCCAAGCCCTTACAACCAAATAATAAATAATAAATTCTTTCCCCAGGAACAAAAGTCGTCAACCCCCATATCGTCAGAAGTGGCAGCCATAACAGAGTCAGCAGCCGCAGCGCCCTCCCCCCGCCCCGCCTCCGTCGCGCGGAGGGACTCGGGGAGGGACTCCGCCACCGGCCGGAGGAAGAACGAGGTCGCGCAGGCCATAGCCACATATACCGCGACTAGGTGAGTCCTGCATCGCGCTGTTAAGATTCGCCCGCGAGCGTGTATATAGGTAGCGAGGTGGTGGACTATTGGTGCGTTGGATCGACGCACTACACTGTAATGTAGGTATAACAATAATTATGGATTAGTGACTCGGCAGGGTAGTCCGCGCCGCTTTGTCCGTCAATATACGTGTTAACAGAGAGACGTGTTTGATTTGCTCCTTAATACTTTACAGTGGCTACGAGACAAAAGAACAGTGCGCGTGCAGTTAAAATAAGTAAAATTACAATATTATAATCATGTCGGTCGGAAAAATGGCGGAGTTTAATATCCATAAAGACAATTGGCGGTTGTACGTCGACAGACTGGAGGAATATTTCGTCGTAAATAAAGTAACGGATGAACTCCAAGTGTCAACATTAATTACGTTAATGGGTGCAGAGTGTTACGAGCTGCTAGTAGACTTGTGTACGCCAGTGAAACCTAAAGAAAAAACTTTTAAACAAATTGTCGACATTTTAGAAAAACATTTGCAGCCTAAACCAAGTATTTTAGCAGAAAGGTATAAATTTCGTCACAGAACGCAGAAAAATAATGAGTCGATTTCGGAGTACATCGCGGTTCTCAAGAAAATGTCAAAAACCTGTGAGTTTGGCGGTTGGTTGGAGGAAAGTCTGCGTGATCAATTAGTTTGCGGGCTACGGAGCGAGACAATCCGACAGCGACTGTTCGCTGAGAGTGTATTGGCATACACGAGGGCATATAGTTTAGCCATAAGCATGGAAGCAGCAGAAAAAGATGCAGCACTTGTTGAAGGACACGGAAGGTCAACAAGCGATGCACCAACAACAGAATGCCAGGCGATAGCGGGGGAAAGATGGCGGCCGCGGAGAGGCGGAGCAACTACGGCAGCGGGAACACGTGACGTAGGCCGAGTCGGACAGGCGGTCGGCTCGCGCAGCTCGCGCGGAAACCGGTCGCAGGCGCCCCCAACGACCACGCTAACGGAGCGGGGTGGGCAGGCGAGAAACTTTCAGCCTTGCCGCGCCTGCGGTGGCTCACACGCGAGTTCGACGTGCAAATTTGCTCGTTACGTGTGTCGAGTATGTAATCGAGAGGGCCATCTACGTCGCATGTGTCCGAACGTAACGGATCAGCACTGCGTGGGTGAGGTGGAAGGAAGCGACAGTGAGGACAGTGAAGAGGTAATTTGCATTGATTTTAATCAGTTAACATTAGGTCAGTGTAAACCAATTATGTTATCGGTAAAAATTCAAAACAAAACAGTTGTAATGGAATGCGATACCGGCAGTGCTGTTTCATGCATAAATTTTGAAATGTATAAACAATTCTTTAGTAGCTTACAAATAAAAAAGAGTAAATTGGCATTGAGATACTATACGGGTGAGGTCGTTCACCCAATAGGTGTCTTTAAGCCCTGTGTATCGTATAAGGGTAAAACTAAGGAATTAGATTTATACGTAATAGAGAATGCGAAAAACTCATTATTGGGTAGACAGTGGATCGCAGAACTTGATGTACAGTTGCCAAAACTTGAATATGACAGTGTAAATGAATTGAATGTTAATGAGGAGTTTAATTTAGTGGAATTTAGTTCCAGATACTGTGAGGTGTTCGCGGAGGGACTGGGCCGGTGCACCGGGCCGCCGGTTAGCGTGCACGTGCGTCAGGGCTCGCGGCCCGTGTTCCTGCGCGCGCGGACTACCCTGCCGTACGCGCTACGCGAGCCGGTGGAGCGCACCCTGCGCGAGCATGTGAGGGACGGCATCCTCACCCCCGTGGACCGCTCGGACTGGGCCACCCCCATCGTGCCTGTCGTCAAGAAGGACGGTAACATTCGAATCTGTGCCGACTATAAATTAACATTAAATAAAGTCTTAGAAGTTGACCGCTATCCACTACCCAGAGTAGAAGATTTATTAGTGCGTTTACACGGAGGACAGCGCTTTAGTAAAATTGACTTATCGCAGGCTTATGCTCAGCTCGTTTTAGACGATTCGAAGAAATACACTGTCATAAATACACACAAGGGTCTGTTTAGGTATAATCGCTTAGTATATGGTTTGGCTTCGAGCCCAGGAATTTTTCAACGCCATTTGGAGGAACTGTTTTCAGACTTACCCCTCGTAGGGGTCTTTCTCGATGACGTCATTATAACTGGTAAATCGACAAAGGAGCATGTGGAGAATTTGCATAAGGTATTTCAGCGTTTAGAAAGCAACGGTTTGCGTGTGAAGAAAGAAAAATGTGAATTTTTTTCCGAATCGATCAGTTACCTGGGCCACGTCATAAGTACGAACGGCGTCCACACGTGTCCGAATAAGATTAAGGCGATCTGCGATACGCCTGCACCATCGAATGTATCCGAGCTTAGGTCCTTTATAGGTATGATTATGTATTACTCGAAATTTATACAGAATGTAAGCACAATATTAGCACCACTTTACGAATTATTGAAAGTTGGAACTAGTTTCAAATGGAATGAGAGGTGTCAGAACGCATTTGAAGTAGTGAAGGCGAAGCTGACGAGTAGTGAGGTACTGGTGCACTATGACGGTCAGGCGCCGGTGGTAATGACGGCGGACGCGAGCAGTGTGGGCGTGGGCGCCGTGCTGTCGCAGCTGACGGCCGACGGCGAGCGGCCTGTCGCGTACGCCTCGCGTGCTCTCTCACCTGCCGAGCGCCACTACTCGCAAATAGATAGGGAGGCACTAGCCATTATTTATGGCATTCGTAAATTCCATCAATTTTTATACGGTAGAAAATTTACTCTTAGAACTGACCATAAACCGCTGACATATATATTTGGAGATAAAGTTGGTATACCGGTGATGGCAGCGTCGCGTTTACAGCGTTGGGCAGTACTGCTATCGGGCTATAGCTACGATATACAGTATGTAACTTCAAAAAAAAATTGTGCCGATGCCCTGTCACGGCTACCGCCGGGGCGCAAGGTTGAGCCTAAGGCAGGTAGTGAGGTCACATATATAAACTTCGTAGAGAACTTTTTACCTATAACGAACAGTGAGGTAAGACAAGCGACAGCCAAAGATACACATTTGAGTAGAGTGAAAATGTATGTAGAATCAGGCTGGCCGGCGGCTTGTCCCAACGATGAGATTAAACCGTTTTTTAATCGACAGAATGAGTTGTATGTAGAATGTGGCTGCATCATGTGGGGGCACAGGATGATAATACCGTCGTCATTGAGACAGCTAGTACTAAAACAGTTGCATAGTAGTCATATGGGGATAGTTAAGACAAAGTGTTGGGCACGGAGCTACGTATGGTGGCCGCTAATCGACCAGAATGTGGAGACCATGTGCCGGGAGTGCGAGACCTGCGCGTTGGAGGCAGCGGCACCACCGAAAGCTTCTCCACAGGCTTGGCCTTACCACGAACAGGCCTGGTCCCGTCTCCATGTGGATTTTCTCGGGCCTTACAGGGGTAGTACTTTTTTGGTGCTAGTTGACTCAAGTTCGAAATGGTTAGAAGTACAGGAAATGAAAACGACAAATGCAGCAAGTGTTATTAAAGTGCTTCGAGCAACTTTTGCTAGATTTGGTTTACCCGTTGAAATCGTATCCGACCAAGGGCCACCCTTTACAAGTTTAGAACATAGCAATTTCTTAAAAAATAACGGTATTACACAAAAATTAACCCCAGCATATCACCCTTCATCCAATGGTGCTGCCGAAAATGCTGTGAAACTGTGTAAACGAGCAATAAAGAAAGCTTTTAGAGATAACGTAGATATTGACGCGGCCATACAGACATTTTTACTAACGTACAGAAACACAATTCACAGCACTACCGGCGATACACCAGCGATGATATTACAAAAACGTTCTTTACGCACCCGTCTAGACTTATTACGCGGAGGCCGAGCGATAGATGAAAGGGTACGAACTGCTCAGGATAATCAGACTAAATACGCGGGAGGAACACAACGTGATTTTGTACAAGGCGAAACGGTCTGGGCCAGAGGTTACGGTAAGCAGGACAAGTGGGTTAAAGGTACGGTCCAAAATAAAGAGGGTTCTCGTAGATATAGTATTCTGGATAGTGGTAGTGGTCAATTATTTAAGAGGCACGTAGATCAAGTGCGGCGCCGATCTCGGTTTTCGGATGTTACGTGTCCTGACGACGCGAAGCCAGGAGAGGCCGCGACCTCATCACACCATGATACAGAGGATGTCGTTCCCCCGGCCGCGGTAGAGACGGTGGTGGATGGGAGTGGTCGTGATAGGCAAGTCGATGAACTTCTTTCCCACTCTGATCATGGCGAGAGTGTAGTCAGTACCCCTCTATCACCCCATGCACCACAACAGTCAACCGCGTCCCAATACCCAAAGCGAGATCGTAAACCGGTTCAGAGATACGGTTTTGAATTCGATTAAAATTGTATAAGTAACGATAAGTAGGCTAAGTATAAATATTGTTGTAACCAAAAGATATATTTAAAATTAAGGAAAGATTGTTTAGTAATAGAATAGGTACCTCCTAGTTTATTATTAGTGTGTCTATGTTAAGATAGCAATTAAGTTTTAAATCTATGTATGTTCCGTGTTATCTAGTTATAAATATCGTGAAGCCTAAATTAATGTCGGAGGTGTAATGTAGGTATAACAATAATTATGGATCAGGGACTCGGCAGGGTAGTCCGCGCCGCTTTGTCCGCCAATATACGTGTTAACAGAGAGACGTGTTTGATTTGCTCCTTAATACTTTACAGGGACGGTGATATCTTTGTAACTGAGGCTATACGTAGTATGTTTGTAACGTAGGCCTTAGCCACGTATACAGCCACAAGGTGAGTCCTGCATCGCGCTGTTAAGATTCGCCCGCGAGCGTGTATATAGGTAGCGAGGTGGTGGACTATTGGTGCGTTGGATCGACGCACTACACTGTAATGTAGGTATAACAATAATTATGGATTAGTGACTCGGCAGGGTAGTCCGCGCCGCTTTGTCCGTCAATATACGTGTTAACAGAGAGACGTGTTTGATTTGCTCCTTAATACTTTACAGGGACGGTGATATCTTTGTAACTGAGGCTATACGTAGTATGTTTGTAACGTAGGCCTTAGCCACGTATACAGCCACAAGGTGAGTCCTGCATCGCGCTGTTAAGATTCGCCCGCGAGCGTGTATATAGGTAGCGAGGTGGTGGACTATTGGTGCGTTGGATCGACGCACTACACTGTAATGTAGGTATAACAATAATTATGGATTAGTGACTCGGCAGGGTAGTCCGCGCCGCTTTGTCCGTCAATATACGTGTTAACAGAGAGACGTGTTTGATTTGCTCCTTAATACTTTACAGGGACGGTGATATCTTTGTAACTGAGGCTATACGTAGTATGTTTGTAACGTAGGCCTTAGCCACGTATACAGCCACAAGGTGAGTCCTGCATCGCGCTGTTAAGATTCGCCCGCGAGCGTGTATATAGGTAGCGAGGTGGTGGACTATTGGTGCGTTGGATCGACGCACTACACTGTAATGTAGGTATAACAATAATTATGGATTAGTGACTCGGCAGGGTAGTCCGCGCCGCTTTGTCCGTCAATATACGTGTTAACAGAGAGACGTGTTTGATTTGCTCCTTAATACTTTACAGGGACGGTGATATCTTTGTAACTGAGGCTATACGTAGTATGTTTGTAACGTAGGCCTTAGCCACGTATACAGCCACAAGGTGAGTCCTGCATCGCGCTATTGAGATTCTCCCGCACGCGTGTATACAGGTCGGTCCAGGCCTTATGGATATACTTTTTTTTAAATAGCTCACTTAGGTACTTATCAGGGCCCGCCACGAAAAAAATCGATTCTCACCCGATTACGAGAAATGATTTTCCTCCGTGGTCTAATGGTTAAGAGCATTGGGCTCTCGACACGTAGGTCGTGGGTTCGATTCCCATGGGGGACACCTAGTGATATGTCGTTTGTGCGTTTTCTCCACTTGGTTAGGAGAAAAAAATTTTTTAAATGAAAATGTACCTCAAGGTAGTGACATCTCAAAATTGTCAATAAAAAATCATTTCTCGTAATCGGGTGAGAATCGATTTTTTTTCCTGGCGGGTCCTAAGGGCAAGCGAGCGATCTAAACAAAATTTTATATCCATAAGGTCTGGACCACCTTGTATAGGCCAGCGAGGTGGTGGAGGACACTACACTAAGGACAGTGGTATCTTCCTAGCTCTTATGCGCTGGACAGTTAGATGTCCGCAGGTGCATTTACAAGTGCCGCTGTTTCGAAGAGCCTATGTTGTGAGATTATCCTTGGTCCTGCCTATTCCAACCCGCAGGTGTTTTAGGGCTTTGCACACAGGCCATTCAGTCTCCCTTCGGAAATCTTCCCTCATATCATTTATCATCATCTCAGCCGATAGATGTCCACTGGACATAGGCCTCCCCCGCAGATCGCCACAACTCGCGGTCCTGCGCTGCCCTCATCCAACAGGTTTCCGCCGCCTTCACCAGGTCGTCGGTCCTTAGAGGGCTCACTGCCTACCAAGGCCACGCTTCCCGATCGGCCATAGGTTCTGCGATTACCACTTTAGGCTATGTCGGCTACTCTGTTTCTGATTCGATCTTGCAGCGAATCTCCGAGCATAGCCCTCTCCATTGCCCTTTAGGTGACTTTTAGCGTTTTTATGAGACCTTTAGTGAGCGACCACGTCTCATACGTCATCACTGGCAACACACACGATCGAAGACTTTCGTCTTGAGACTCTGCGGTACTTGGGACGAGAAGATACTTCGTAGTTTCCCGTGTTGTCCAGCTAATATCATTGTCTAATACTAATAATATGTGTATATTTGTTTCCAGCGCGGAGCAGCTCTCACTGCAGAAGGGTCAACTCCTCGTGGTTCGTAAGAAGGCGGACAGCGGGTGGTGGGAGGGTGAACTCCAGGCCAAGGGCCGCAACAGACAAGTCGGCTGGTTCCCCGCCAGCTATGTCAAGGTACTAACCAGGGAGAAAAGAAAGGAGCGGAGTTGAGGCAAGGCAGTGAGGTCAGTCGCCATTCGATGAGGTCATGACGTCACAGTGGGCGTGGCCTATGCTGCTCAGTTCGAATCGGACCGCCATTGTTTTCGTACGTCATTATTTTGTTTTCTGAGAGGTGTTTTGTCAATAAAAAACATCTAGAACGATGAAGTGCGCTGTTCCTGGATGTAAAAATTGTTCAGGATCACAGACAAAGCTTGCAGATGGCATAACTTTTCATAGGTAAGTCTAATATAATTTAATAAGAGTTGTTTTTTGAAAATAATTCCCGAATTAGAAGGAAAATTGGTTTTTCTACTACCCGTAAGATGCCGCTCTTTAAGGTGGTAAAGAATTGGAATGGAATGGACGATTTTAGAAACTTTAGTGTAAATGATAGATGAAAATAGCGATAAAAACAAAGTTTTTAACTCGTTTATATCGATTTAACTTTTATTTCTTTGTTGAATTTGTCAATTACTAAAAAAATCGTTCAAATCCAAGACGACATCTACCGGCGAGCTGAAAACGGTCACAACAGACGGCACTAGTTGGTTGTCATGTTAATGTGCATTTGTTGTAGTTACTCCTTTCGCCGCTAGATGGATTTGGGTTTATGGGGCGGAGCCTACGCCCATCTCGTACCTCTTCCCCCGCATTTTGGCGACACTTACTTGAATAGAAAAATTGCCTTGCCTCACCTCCGCTCCCTTCTTTTCTTCATGGTACTAACATAACAGCGTAGCTCCACAACTTACAGGCAGTTCAGACGACGACAATTTTGCGGTGCCAATTATCTCTGATTTCATCTTCCCCTATGAAAGCATTCGACACTCAGCACGGCTAGCATGCCACCCACGACAAAGCGTTTAAACGAGAAAAACATCAGGCGTGCTCTTTCTGGCCTACGTAAAATAATAAAGATGGAGGCACATCTCGATTTTTATCGTTTTCTCGGGGGTGGCATGCGACGCCTACAGGTGCTCAGTTCGTTTCTAATAAGTTCATGGACATGGCTAATATAAATACCCTACTTTGACTACCTATATAGGGACTAGTTACGCGTGTAATTCTACGAACAAATATTTCTGCCACTTTTTGCGGTGGGCGAGGTAACATGAAATCCGCAACTTTGGATTTTTATTCCCCATAACTTTAGATTTTAATTTTGAATGTTAAAAATCATGAAAAGAAGTCTCGTGTGAACCCCAAACGTTCTAAGTTCGAAATTATTGTTTTGCAATTATAGGCTGTCTCGTTTAGTGATAAGGAATAAAAATGAATGTAAATGCACATGATTAATTGATCTTATACCGTGGCAGAGGGGAAATGCTACCGCAAGGCTAGTCCTTATAATAAATAGTCAAAGATATCCTATATTTGTTCTAGATCCTGCAGTCATCAGGGCGCACGTCCGGTAGAACGACGCCCGTCCTATCGTCCAAGATGGACGCCATGCCAGCTGAAACTGTCATTGACAAGGTACATATACTTCTTTACCTCTCAAGCACTGGGAAACTAACAATAAAAAAAAAATTTTAACAAAAAAATAAAACCGCCTTCAAAAAAAAAGTTAAAAAATAATATTGCAGCCGATCACTTTTTTGTTCGCATCATAAGAACATTAATTTGTTTTATAGAAGTCGGTCGGCCAAGCCAAAAAACTAATGCAGGCCCTGTCGCGAATCGTACCGGCTTGACAGTGACTTCTATACTCAACGTCAAGCCGGGAACAGGAGATAGGCATTTTGCCGACAACAGGACCCTTCTTGAGTGGACGCCCACATATTATTACCATCACAGAACATTATAAGAGGGGTTAGAAATGCAAAGTAGCGCTTTTGCTTCGGAAACGTCTGTCGCCACTTGTCTTCCCGCTCCCGCTGCTACAATTACTCATGCCCTCTCGCTCGCACCACGCCGCGCACCTTATGGTGTTATGCAAATTATTGCATAACCTGTGGCGACACGTTCCATAGTGCACTGCCTTAATGGAAATAAAGTTCGCTTCCGGATACCAGCACCAAATTTTTGTATGTTGTTCGGTATGTTATCTAGACCCTAAAACTACCGGGATACAGTCTGTAAGGTGTCAGGGTCTCCAGTTATGACGTCACAAAATTTTTGTAAGGGATTAAAATTTTTTTTGTTCTGAAACCTATCGTCTGGGGTATCAAATGAAAGGGCTCCATGAGCCGGTTCCAAAATATATCCATATACTACACTAATACCTTTCAGCCAATTGTTTTAAAAAAATCCATAAATTATTTTCAAAACATACCAAGTTTGGGCTCCTCCATGTAGGAAACGGCTGAATACATTTTTGTAAAACATACGCCAAACGACTAATAATATCCTCATATCAAACGTCAATAAAGCAATTTCAAAAATGTTTATGTTTACTATTTTTTATACATTTTTTCATTAAATATAAAGTTGAAAAATAATAAAAAATATTATAAAAAATAGTAAACATTAGTACATTATGGTACAAGTGTGTAATGTTGGTGATTACCGCTGAGGCGCCATTGAGACCCGAGCCGCAGGCGAGGGTCTTAAGAGAGCCGAGGACGGTAATCATCAATACACACGTGTATCATACGACGTTTTTCAACACACTTCTGAAGAAAATAGTAATAAAAAATCATTTTATTTAGTAAATAAAAAGTTTATTTAGAGAATTTATTTGTACTATTGAATATGATCTTTTTTGTATCGAAACTTTTTTAAGAACAAAGCAACTCAAGAACTCAACCAAGAAGTTTAGATACCTACTATAAAAAACCTATAACTCACTTGTGAATAATAGTAATGAAAAAGTCACAGTTTGATTATAGGTGTCATTATGTGCCTAATTGCGGTGAAATAAGGGCCATTTTATGAGCAAGTGTTTTGAAAATTTATTTTTGTAATTGCTTTATTGACGTTTGATATGAAGATATAATAAGTTATTGGCGTATGTTTGACAAAAATTTACTCAGCCGTTTCCTACCTGGAGGAACCCAAACTTGATATGTTTTGAAAATACTTTTCGTTTTTTTTTTTAAAGTGGCTGACAGGTATATTTTTAGAACCGGCTCATGGAGCCCTTTCATTTGATACCCCACACGATAGGTTTCAGAACAAAAAAAGTTTTAATACCTTACAAAAATTTTGTGACGTCATAACTGGAGACCCTGACACCTTAGAGACTGTCTCCCGGTAGTTTTGGGGTCTAAAGAACATACCTAACAAAATACTTAAATTTGGTGCTGGTATCCCAAAGGAACTTTTTCAACCTTTTTTGACCGGAAGGCAGTGCACTACCACGCCTACTTTACACTTCTAACCCCTCTTATAATGTTCTGTGATTACCATTATAAGAGGATAGCTTCTCCATTATTCGGTACGAGAAGTTTCACGTGCTCCATAGCGGCTGTGTCCTTGATGCAGGCTCCACGATTTTAAGTTTTCATTTTCGTTGCAGGTGATAGCGTTGTACCCTTACACGGCTCAGAACGCGGACGAGCTGAGCTTCGAGAAGGACGACATCATAGCGGTCACCGATAGGAGCCAGGACCCCGCCTGGTGGCAAGGTGAGAAGGAACCAATCCACTCATTCATTGCGGTTCCGTAGCGATGGTTAGGGTTCCCTAGTCTAACGAGGAATAATGATACTGCACAACTTTCCCTATGAAACTAACGTGCGTCCAAGATAGCTTGGTGATTTCGACAAAAGGTTTTAGATGTTTCATTTTACTTCTTATGGTGGTTTTAGTTCATATAAAAGTTTGACGCACAATACGCGTAGACGGAATTAATTAAAGTAATATTTTATATATGGAAAAATAATTTAGAAAATCTAGTTGCCGCGTCACAAATAACATTTGCAATTTATTATATAAGGTCTAACAAAATTAGCTGGAACTATTTTAAGGGTATGCTCAGAACATCAAACTGAACAACTTTCTCTATGTGACCATTATTGAAATCGAGAAAAAAAAATCAGCTGTCCCATACATTTAGGTCGAGTAGGTTTGTATGGAACAGCTGATTTTTTTTCGCGATTTCGATTTTGGTCCCATAGAGAAAGTTGTTCAGTTTGATGGTCTGATCACGGCCCTAAAATGGTTTCACCTAATTTTGTTAGACCTTGTATAATTACGAAGATATAAAGCTTTTAAAATTTTGTATGAAAAATTTTAAAGCTGCGACTTTGTCCGCATAAATTATATACCAGATTTTAAGTCAGATAATAAGCTATCAAACAAAAATAGTTTCATCAAAATCGGCTAAGTAGTTTTTGCGTGATGCGCGTTCAAACAAACAAACAGACAGACAAAAAATCCAAAAATTGGTGATATGGAATCAGGGATACCTAAAAACCATATAGTAACTTTTTTTTGTTAATATCTTCAATGTACAGACAAAGAACAAGGGGCAGAATGGGCCCAGCACTGTAGCACTTTTTTATCTACTTTAAATTAAAGGCCTGTATAATACCAACATTTTATTATACGGCAGAATAACTGTAACGCGTTAAATAAAAAAGTTACAGCCGTTTAAAAATTCAATTAATTACCCATATGAGTGCTTATATTTTTGACCTAATAATGCCCATACAGTAGAAGAAAGAGTATGGTACTCTAGGAGCGCGTTGGGTTGTGGGTGGTGGGTGGTGAGTGTTGGACGTTGGATGTTTGGTTGTGGGTCTTGGGCGGTATATGTTTAGTTTTGGCAAGCTCCCACAGTACCATACTCTTTTTCTACTTTATGGGCATTATTTGGTAAAAAAAATATTAGCATTCATATAGGTAATTGATTGAATTTTTAAACGGCTGTAACTTTTTTATTTAACGCGTTACAGTTATCCTGCCAAATAATAAAATGTTAGTATTATTCAGGTTTTTAATTTAAAACAGGTAAGAAAGGGCTACAGTACTGGGCCCAGAGTCCATACAAAACTGCCCAATGTTCTTTCGTGTTACAGTTTTATAATAGTTTAGATTAATATTTTCTTTGTATGTTTAGTTCTAGATGTTTGGTCTCTTAAAAATTGTAATTTATATGTTTGAAGATAGTTCTTTTCACTATGATACGGTAGGTGCGTGGAATCCTGGAAACTTTTATCTTATGCTTAAAATTATAACGAATAACAAGAGAAATTACAAATAGAAGAACAAAACTAAAAAGTCATAGTATAGTAAGTGATTGAAAAAATAATATTAAAAAAGGAAACCACGTCACTCACCTACAGGCAAAACCGATGCTTTCACGTGACTGTAGAACAAAACAAATTTTTGTTCTACATGTTAAATTTTTGTACAAATTTTACTATCTATACTATTATAATTTTTAATTATGTTAAAAAACACCCAAACCTGTATACCCAAGCAAAAGATCTTTACTCCCGCAACCTTCGACAAAGAGCTGGATTAGCGATCCCATTTACAAAAATGCATTTCGTTAGTTCAGGCACATACCATATGTCAATAAAAATCTATAATAAATTACCTTCAAACATCAGAAATATTGAAAAACAATCAGGTTTCCATCAAAAACTAAAAGAATTCCTTATAACGAGATGCTTTTATACCCTGCAGGAGTTTTTGGATTGCGCACAGTGAGTAGCTGCGTAGTTCGATTGGATAAATAAAATAATATAAACATTGTAATATATTATATGTATAGTCAATTAAATATGCTAATAATGAATAATGAATAAGATAAATATTGTAATAGGTTAAGTTAATAATGAATAAGTTATATCTACATTTAGTTTGCAGTGCCCTTACAGGGTTCATGTACGCCCTATCTTATGTGTTCCACCTTATGTAACCACATGAAGCAATAAACTACTATGACTATGACCTATGACTATGACTATTATAAATCTGTAACAGGAAGTTTGTCTGTACATTGAAGATATTAACAAAAAAAAAGTTACGATATGGTTTTTAGGTGTCCCTGATTCCATTTCACCAATTTTAGGATTTTTTGTCTGTCTGTTTGTTTGTGTGTTTGTTTGGGTGTTTGTTTGTTTGTTTGAACGAGTATCACGCAAAAACTACTGAACCGATTTTGATGAAACTTTTTTTGTTTGATAGCTTATGATCTGACTTAAAATCTGGTATATAATTTGTGCGGACGAAGTCGCGTTTTAACGCTCATAGGTTATAAAATTTATTGTGACTTAAATGAGTACCTAAAAAATAAATATTTGCTCGCGAACGAACGAGATAAAAGGCGTGATATAGCCGTATTACGCGTATCAAGCTACGGCCTCTGGTATTACTGTAACCATAATATGCGCTTATCTTTAACTTACTGATGATTTTGTAAATAACAGGTGAACTCCGCGGCATGACCGGCCTGTTCCCGAGCAACTATGTCACCAAATTAGTCAACTAATGCCGAACAAACTCGACAACTAATACCAAATAGATTACATATTTACGCTGTATCGAATAATGATCACATTTAGAAATTAAGCAGCTAAACAATGTTGTTTCATAGATAATGCCTAAGTAGTTTCAGAATAAAGACAACGCCCAATCCCGTTTCGCCTACAAAACTGGTAAATTTGAATTATATAAGAAATGCCACTGTCGATAACGATAATTTCCATTTCCTTGGAAAGCACGATATTCCTCCTATCCTGTGTATAATTTCAGCTATCATACGATTTGTATTTTTTTTTTAAACGGGCCTAGGCCCACCACACATTCCCACCGCTGTAACTCCTGTAAGCCAGGATCAACAGCGGCGACCATTCACAACACTGGACAATGAAGTCCAGCGAGCCCGGGGGATGACTCTAACGAGCCCGGGGGATGACTCTAATCTGTCTTGGAACCCGCAATGAATTAATCAAAGAAGATAGGAGGAGTAGGAAAACGAAATAACCGACTTCCCTCCATTGAAACGGGAGACAGCATTAAGAAGGAAAAAAACATGGCTATTAGAGAGCCAATTCAAGAGATCATTTATGGCAGTGTTGAAGACACTACCGCAAAAGCACCAAAAATACAAAATAAAACACTAGGAACCTAACATTGTACTGAAACAGACGATTTGTATGTGTTCTTTGGTCATAAACATATTTCATAAGTATATTTCATTCATTCATTCATAAACATTCGCCGAAAACACTTCGTCACGTGGGCAATTTCTTTTGTAAAACATGTTAAACTATGTAGCTCGTTAGATGGCGTTAACAGGCTCGCGCAACTCTCTAACAAAAAAACGTTATATGAAACGTGCACCGCCGCCATTAAATTTCTTTGAACGGTTGCACACGTTTCATACATTCTGGACCATCGGTCACGATCAGGGTTGGATTTTGTACTATAATTTCGCCCTTTGTACTATATAAGGTCTAACAAAATTAGCTGAAACTATTTTAATGATCAGGCCATCAAACTGAACAACTCTCTCTATGGGACCAATGTCGAAATCGCGAAAAAAAATCTGATATCCCATACAAAATTGCAAACATAACTCTACTCAAATGTATGGGACAGCTGATTTTTTTTTCGCGATTTCTATATTGGTCCCATAGAGAAAGTTGTTCAGTTTGATGGTCTGATCATCCTCTTAAAATAGTTTCAGCTAATTTTGTTAGACCTTATATACTATCTACATGTAAGGATAGTACGCTAAAATACTATAATTTCAAGTTTACTCCCGAATGCTTAGTTTTACGTCATATGAATATTTCGACCGTGCGTGTATCAGAATTCCGATTCAGAAAAGTGGTAATTGTACAGATTTTATTCCTACTGAGGATATGTTGATGACAGGCCGAGATTCAGAGAGAATTTTTACGAAATCCAATCATTTTTGACCCTACTTAGTTCTAACTATGATTTAAAAATCGACTCTGAATCTTAGGCTAAATGAGTACGTAGTACTCTCTATTAAGTCTGTGGGCTAAATGCCAAAGATGAAGATAGAACTAATAGTAATATTCAAGAACTGATAAACTAATTAGAAGAGGAGTAAATTTTGCCTTGACTGGTGTCGATTTTAATGACTTGACATTTATGTTAAATTAAAAATAATTATAAAGTGTACTATATTTTTTTAAAATACTATCCTTTTCAATTTTTTGTGCTATCTTTTTCAACGTCCCTAAATCCAACCCTGGTTGTCCAGTTTTTAGTATGAAAGTCCCGACTCTTATAACGTAGTGAGTTACATTCTCTTTGGGCGTTAATGCGAGATGGATGTGCAACATTACTGCTGTCAATAAAATACAAATAAAATAGTAAATAATACTTAAACATTACTCTTAGTTTAAACGTTTTAATCTTCACCAGAAATGTAATTTTATAAACGATTTAATTTAATCATTCCACTAATTATTGTTTGATATTATTGTGTAAAAAAAAAACTAATTACCTTATGTTTAATGTGTACAAACTTTATAATACTTTAAAAAATCATTGAAATATGTTCAATGCTTACACTTCACATGACCTATTTGCCAAAAAATACGCATTTCCCGTCATGCTTCGGTTTTCGACACACATAAAAGGAGATACGCGTTTTTATAGTTTTATTGCCTATTTTCGCGTAGAAACGCGTATTTTCAATGTGTGACATTAATGTCAAACAGGCCATGTAAAGCTGGCAGCATTAGCCGTAACTCCTCCTGATGTTTTTAGCAAACATTACACAAAAACAAAACAAAATGGCGTTCCTCTTAACAAACAATATGGCATAGGCATTCGCCTTTTTCTGTCGCTCCATCCTTATCTGCCACTCAGGAACGTCATTTCAGCCTTGCAGCTGATCGTTAATTTTTTACTGACCTTTAAACGTCTGTAACCCCTAAACTGACTGAAGTTCGGCAGGCAGACCTAGTCCATCCCCATAAACACTGAATCAGCCTTGCAGCTGATGGTTGCAAAAAGTACACTTCAGTACATCTCTTAGTCTAATATGCCACCAGAAGATAAGCTTTATACAAACGGGACGCCGCACCGGAGACCGTCGCTAGACCCATATATACGCCATTTTGATCCTTAAAGCAATGGATTACAACATTTTTCGCGAGTCTAGCGCCGTTGTGCGCGCGTGCCGAAGCTTAACTTCTAGTCGTATCTATTCATTTAAATAACAAATGACATTCTTGAGTGACAGAAAAGGATGGAGCGACGGAAAAAGGCGATGCCGTGCTGCCCGATGAGATTCAACCATAATGTTTTGTTTACTTTTTGTAGCAGGAGACGCGTAAAAAAGTTTTCGTTTGTTTTGTCTGGAGATTGTTATGTTCACAATCCTCATAAAGGTGAAGCCAAACGAGCATAAGGTCCGCCAAATACATACGGAATTGCGATCCGGAAACCTGATTCAGGATTCAGTGTTGTCAACTATGGTTACAAAAAATACTAGAGTGCTGTTTTAAAAAATGCCTAAAATAAAAATGCATGAAATGCGAAAAGAATGATAATTGAATTTTTAAGTATTTATTGAAACGAAACAAACAATTTCTATACATGATAATTCCTGTCATGTGATGAGGTCATGACGTTAAGATGATGATTTGTAAATTGTATTTCAATATTATGCAACTATATCAAAAGGCTATCGATAGTTTTAACATTTAACCATTATCACACAAGCTATATTTGATTTGAGCATAGGCGATTTCGCAACTATACCGCAACGACGTCGCAACTGCACCATAACGATACGGTATCGTTCCATCAACGCCTACGCTCAAAAATCACTTGTGCGATAAAAAATGCCACCTAAGATATAAAAAAATCACTAGATCTAGTGAAAAAGTGTCTGAAAGCGGCAACACTCCATCCGGAACCAATTCCGAATCAGGTTTATTCCGTCACTGTGTGTATCTGGCGGACCTAAGAGTTGTCAGTCGCGTATTTTGAGTCCGTTTCGCTCGTTTAGCTTCACCCTTAATCCTTAACAGCTGTTTTTTCTCAACTTGCCTGTTTAAATGAATGTTGCCATGTTATTTTGGAAATAATTTGTACATTTTGTTAAGTGTTTACTATTTAGATATTATTTAAAAAATCATGTGTAACTATTTATATGTAGTTAATTGTAGTTGTTTCTTGTAGGAAATAAAATGTTACCGCTTTAATATGTCGTTTTTTTACATTGTGGTACCTACTAGAGGCGACACCCAGACTTAATTTTTTGTAACACTCGTTTGAACTGACGTGTTCTAACTTACTTAGCATGTGCCGGGTGCGTGCTGCACCGTGACGCCCCGTACTGCTGATCGCGGTGCACACATTTTGTTCGCGTTGTCTGTTCATAATTATTCTATTATGTTTTTTTATCTGACTTCAAAAAATCTACCCGATAAACGTTTTGTTGGTAAATTCTTGTTAGTTTATCTGTATGAAAGATATGAGTCGACTATTATCAAATTTCATAGAAAAAACAATCAAAAAGTAAATGCTGTAATCACTTTTCCATACAAATATTCGGATTTCGGGGGTGGATAAATCCATAGATTAATATGTACAGTTCTTCGCCAGATGTGCACTGCACGGATTTGTTGTTCGACTAGCGGTAATGGGCCCATTATTATCAATATGCCAGCGAATAAAAATGTTATCCATGCCATGTTGTCAAAGACGAAAATTGTTTTCGCTTACGCTGATAGACTGAACCACAACGTAACCACGTATGAGACGGCGATAATCATAAAATCCTATACAATTTCTATGAAGCTAGATGACTGACTCCGGAGTCAGACAGCCGTTGTAGTACAAAGTGTTACATCGATAAGGACACCAATAAGTAGAGATCTCCTTTTTTAACTGGAACGAATTTGATATGTGCATCTCTTATTGATGTACGGAGGTGCTACTGGGAATGTTCCTCCATTGAAAAGGGAAGATCTTCCACAAGGCTATGTGTGAAGCCTGGGGACCGGCCGTGGTCCAACAGTTCTTAGCGACTAAAACTTCTAGAAAGAGGGTATCAGAAATGAAACAAAATATATAACAACTTTTTCACCTTTTTTTTTAATAGTTTTCTCTATTCCTTAGTCGAACGTCATATAAATATTACTTTATACTACACATGCACTCCAAACTTCATTTGATTTAAAAAAAACACTGCTGTATAACCATGGATTAAGGTCTATATTGGATATGAAATAATACAAATTGAATGCACCAAATAACACAGAATACATAATAGTACTTCATACAGAAGAACCACTATGAAAACACTTAATGAAATATATACTCTCGCTGTGCAGTAAAAAAGTACAATTTAGCTCGCAACTGCACTATTTGTTAATGTTAATTACCAACAAACAAGTACGCGCACAAAATTAATACAGAAGGCCGGCTCCATACAACGAGGGATCCAGACGCACGCAAACATAAGACGCGCACGTACGAATAGGTAGTACGGCCACAGATTATTAGTTACATCGTAACAGATATATCACTTCCTTAGAAAACAATAAATTCTCAAGTTGTAATTACCTACTGCCAGACGGTACGCGGAAAAATTTACCTAGTGACGCTTCCCACAGCGTTATTACTTGGTACAGCACGCGATGTATGCGACGTTGCCGTCTGGCGCGAATGGCAGGAATCAAGCAAGCGCATCGCAGTATAGGTGCTTATCTCGGTACTACGACATGGAACAAAACTGTATACATTTTTTTGAGGCTGGTGAACAACGGCCGAGTGACGGAGGCCTGGAGTCGGCGTCGATGAGCATCACAAATGCTTGACAATCCTTCTTGCACCCTTCAGATCGTCGAAGTTTTTATATGAGTTTGACACATGACATAACCTTAGCGAATACCGAATTGACAGCTCGCCGAAGTTTAATCGACGAATTTAAGGCGTATAGCATACAGAAGGAGTCGAGACGGCGCGCGTTCGGATTCTTGGTATACAATTATCGACCGTATGTCAAAGTCGCCAAGGCGCGCCCGCGCCTCAACTCCTGTATGCGATACGCTTTAGGTTGTGATAAGCGAAAAATTCTTGGTCAAGGGGTTGTAACGAAGTCCGCGCTTCAGAATTGCATTACTGGTACTAGCGTTCGACCGACTTGATCCGAGATCGCCGAACGTGCGCTAGTACAGTACGACCAGGAAAATAATTCCGCTCGTTAATCTTCGTTTGCGCAGAGCAGGCCCGAGTCCCCGACAAAACCCGAAGTCGTTTAGTAATCAAAGGGTGCAGTCGGATAGCAGCGAAAAGGGCGCGAAAACAAATTAGCCAATAGCGTAAACGGATTGAAGGTGGCGCATCCTGATTGGTCAATATAATTTCGCGCCTATTAAAATTTGTCAACTGCGCAGGTCATCGATAAGACTTATAAACCTGGTACTACTATATATCACTCGTTGCTTGAAGCCGGCTTTCTGGACTTGTTTATTCAGTGACACGGGCGTGCAGGCTAAAATGCATCGAATCTACGCCAGAGAGCTTCTATTACTCTGTCGTCTCAAAGTATCTCCTTCGAAGGGGTCGCGCAATTAAAAAAAAGTAAAACATTTTTTTTCACCATGGCAATACATTTGAAAAACTGGCAATTAAAAAATAAAATTTGGAGTAAAATAAAAACAAAAAACAAAACAACTTCATCGCATAATTTTAGTTTAAAATAAACTACAGGAAAAGAATTAAAAAGGTGCGAACTAAAAAAAAGGAATTGTGACAATTTCGCGTCCATACATTTCTAAAATCCCATACAAATTTTTTTTTAGGGTCAATTCAGATAAAAAAGGAAAAAATGCTCGAGCCGTTTCGTTGCCGCCATTCATGCTTAACTGTCCGCTGAATAAAATTCTTCTTTTGCATACTATTTTCAGCTCTGTTTAAATAGAATAAGGATGATATTTAATTACCATTTAAAAAGTGCTCGAGCAGTTTTCCGCCTTATCTAAATTGACCCTTTACAAAGTTTAATAATTTTACGGAAACAGAAAAAATATTTAAAATAAATTAATTGATGTATGCTATAATCATATCGTAGCATACAACACATTCTGACGACTTTATTCCCCGGGGTAGTCAAAGATATACTGAAAACTCAGAACATCCACGTCTCACTAGTAGTACCGAAACTCTGTCCAGTGTGACGGGGAGTGAGCCCGTCACTTATAATCAGAGGTCGGATTCTGCCGGTTAGTTTGACGCACAAGACGCGTAGATGGAAGTAATAAAAGTTATGTTTTATATATGGAAAAATTGTTTAGAAAATCTAGATGCCGCGTCACAAATAACATTTGCAATTTATAATATAATTACGAAGATACAAAACTTTTAAAATTTTGTCTGAAAAATTTCAAAGCTTTATATCTTCGTAATGATTATATAAATTGCAAATGTTATTTGTGACGAGGCATCTAGATTTTCTAAACTATATTTCCATATATACAAAGTTACTTATTAATACCGTCTACGCGTATTGTGCGTCAAAGTTTTGTATAAAATTTACCCCTCCGCAACCACCTTAAGGGATATGACTGTGGCCCTCTTTTTTAAAATTTTATTGTGACAGTGGGGGAGGGCTACTATGGATTGGCTTTTTTTAGAATCTAAAAATAACAAGAAATTCTTATAAACACTAGAACTTCTTGCAAAATACAGATAAATGAAAATTAAAAAGAGGGCCCCAATCATATCACTTAAATGCAGAATAACCGACAGAATTTGACCTCTGCTTGTAATGGACAGTGGGTACAATTCATGCCTCGAAATTGAAGCATGCAGGTTTCCTCACGATGTTTTCCTTCACCTAAAAGCCAGTGGTGTTATAAATCATACATAAATTACTAAAAACTGAAGTCTGGTATTAAATTGGATTTTGTAGATGGTAAAGAAACAAAAGGACAATGGGCAAAAATGTATGAAATGTGGTACCCGCCCCAATAGACATAATATATATCAGATTTTAAAGGTTACTTTATGTACATCAATGTGTACTAGGACGCTTGTCATCATTCGCTGTGGGAACGGAGCTATTCGTGATGATTCTTTAATTATTTTTTTTGGTTTTTCGACATTATTAGGCAATTATTTTTTTAATGTCATTATTACAATTATATATACATATTATATACATAATATGCTTATTATATATTATTTTTTTAATGTATTTTATTTAATATATTAAAAATAATATGTTAAATGTGGAGATTTTTTAAATGGCGTTTAGATTTATATAAGAACGTTTATTAAAATGTAATGCTGTAAATCTTCCTAAAATAAATAAATGTACTATAATATTACACTAATTGCTACGAACTATTAATTAAACTACTATTTTTTTGTAAACTTATGTAATTAACCATGTAACGTCTATTGTCTGTTTTTACCAAATAAATAAAATAGAACTGCATATATTCTTAAAATAATTCCTATTATATTTATTACAGTGACGACAACCGACGGTTATAAGAAGAGGAATGTGAGCGCGCGGCTATATCCCAGCTAGGAGTGGTGGGGAGCGATGCGCTTGGGCAGTTTAGCGCGTCATCGGATCGGCTCCTTCACTCCAGTCGTTCAATCGTACCGTACGAAAGACGACGTCCCGCTGCTGTTCATCAGAATACGTTCTCATCTCGCTTTTATCACCGACCCCTGCACCTCTTTTTGGACATTTTCTACCTGCTTTAAACGTTGACCTCGGCTTGTGAAGTGTTTTTGTGAATTTCGTTACCGATTTGGACTGTTGCAACAACATAGCAATTGTGTGGTGTGCCGGCGAGGCCTACATAATGCAAGATACCAGCGACATGTTTTGACCGATGACCTCCCAAGGACACGACCAGCGTTTGCGGCGTACATACAAGAACATGCTGAATTGGAGGTTAGTACCCACTTCGTTATACTATTTAAATGTGTCACAGGTGATTCTCCTTATTACGAAATTGTTAGCAGCGTTAGAAAATGACGCTCTTTTGAAAAGCGTATGATTGTCAACTGTCATGCAGCTTGAATGTAATTGGTCTTAAACTACAAACGCCATACCATATCTTCTCTAAGCTTTACTTTTTCAATGTTTCTAAGCTACGTTTAGCAACATTAAATAACGGATTACAATAAGACTCATGAACATTTCACTGGATAAACACGTATTAACTATTAAGTTTTGGAAGTATGTTCTAGAGTGTTATCAAAAACGTTTCCTAATATAGTGTATGGATAGGGCAATCCGCCTGCGTACGAAACTCCAACCTCGTTTTATCAGTTCACGGAATTCAGGTGTTCTGTCCGTACCAGTAGTGATTCACTAAATAACAAAACATTTTGGCATTTAGTGCACGTGGACAGTAAAACAAATGAAGGACGGAAATATGCGCCGACCGATGCGTGAACCGGTTCTGATAAGCACTAGAAGGGTCAACATTTTCTACCTGCTTACATTATTGTTTCGAATTATTACGATTATGTGGCATCGTTCTATACTATTATCTCGCTGGAAACTCGGTCATAAATCATCGGAGTATGCACCGAGTAAATAATCCTACTATAGATACCTACTGACCGGACCGAATTAGGTTTTTATGACAAAACGTTATCAAGCCAGAGTAAATAAAAAAACATCTACATCGTATTTTACCCTTTTCAGGTGGCGTTCAACAATACTCGATGTGTCTGTCATCGATGTTGGCAGAGAATTGAGAACGCTGTTAGACACAATGACGACGTGGTACCTGCTATACCAGAAGCAGAACCAAATGCCCAGGAACTTCAGGTTCCAGACTACGTTCGAGCCCCAAACACACCAAGGCATTGTATATTCAACGATTGCCGAAACCCAACCCGTAATCGCATACCTGAGACTATCAAACTTAATATGTTTTGTGAACATAAGTTATATATTCCTGAGGGCGCTAGAGTGTGCAGCCAACACCTTGAGAGCAACATCTGGGATGAACTGCCTCAATCTTGCAATGTCACTCATCATTTCAATGCACAACAATTTACAGACGTCTGTGACATGATGAGAAGGGCTTTAGAACGTGGACCTAGGCTCGACTTTAACACAAGAGGTTCATTGAGCAATGAAGAAATGCATTTTTGGACCGGACGTAATGGCGAACAGTTCGATGCCATACTGGATCAGGTGCCTTCTCTAAGTGAGAGATGCAAGGAACCAAGAACTGCATTAGGTATATACCTTACAAAACTACGTACCGGAGATTCCGATGAGAGATTGGCAACATTATTTAATGTGTCTCGAAGAAAACTGGAGCGTTTATTAGCTATTGTGCGTGAATGCCTAGCTAATGAATATGTAATATTACATTTGGGACTGGACCACATCAATAGAAATGAGGTATTAGAAAGAAACCTCACAATTCCTAAAGCTTTGTTTGGTAACGAAGAAAATGATAAAGTGATACTAATATATGATGGCACTTATATTTACATAAACAAAAGCTCGAACTTTTTATTTCAAAGACAATCATACAGTTTGCACAAATTCCAAAATCTTTTAAAACCTTTTTTGATAGTATGCACTGATGGATACATTCTTGACGTACTGGGTCCATACGCTGCAACAAAGACTGATGCAAATATAATGAGTGATATAATGAACAATGGAGAGAATCCTTTACATTTCTTCCTGCAAGCAAACGATGTGTTTATATTGGACCGAGGATTCAGAGATAGTTTGAACGATATTGAAGCATGTGGCTATGAATCATACATGCCTCCAACAAAAGATAGAAACGAGACACAGCTGACTACTGAGCAGGCCAATGAAGCTAGATCGGTGACGATATGTCGATGGGTTGTGGAAGTAGTGAATGGAAAGTTCAAGCGAGATTTTAAGCTCTTACGGCAAAAATATTTCAATAGAGCTCTTCCACACATGTTCACTGATTTTAAAATCGCCGCTGCTATTATAAATCATTTTCACGAACCCATCGCCGATAGTAATAATGTAGAATCCTATTTCAATATCATCCGAAACAAAATGGATTCCCCAAACCTTCTGCACAATTATGTAGAGAGGAAAAGATTAAACAACAGAAGAGCAGATTTTCTAAGAATAGAAGCAAATAATGTTCAGAATTTCCCACATCTAACAGAAGAGCATGTCATTTTGCTTTCTTTAGGTACATACCAATTAAAGCTTGCGAGATCATATTGCAGTGAGCATTTAAGGAATGGCTTATATTCAATCGAAATATACAGAGAAAACGCTCTGGAAGACTTGCCAGACTACGGCATTAACGAAGATGTTTGGCTGTTACGTGGGCGCGTACAGTCACGCCACAGGAGATCGAAAACGTACTATTGTTATGTTTTAGTAAAAAACAATAACACAAATAATGACAACGATATCGTGCAACATTATTGTACTTGCCTCACTGGACGACGTACAATGGGCACTTGTGCTCATATTATTTCAATTATCTGGTATCTTGGATATGCGAGACATGAAGGTTTTACTGCCCCTGCATCATTTCTAAATGATGTAATTGTAGATGGTCTTGAATGAAAATAAATGTCATTTCGAATTAAATCTTTAGTTTTTTTTAATTTTCAATAATATTACTCGAACATAGTACTGATCGGTCCAGCCGTTTTCGAGTTATAAGTGTTCGAACCAACCCGGCTGTTTTATATATATATATAAATATATTGATTTTTTATTTTCAATAGTATTACTCGAGCATAGTATTGAGCATAGTATTGCAACGTATTATTTAGAGTACCACAACAACACAATAATACAATGTTAGTATACCACATAATTAATATAAATTACTAGTGGACCCGTGCGGCTTCGCCCGCTACCCAGCTCTCTTTATAATATGTAGCCTATATGTTAATCCAGGTAATGAACTATCTATATTCCAAGTTTCATCGAAATCGGTTCAGCCGTTTTCGAGTTATAAGTGTTCGAACCAACCCGGCTGTTTTATATATATAATAGATTGTTATTAACTATTATTATATATTTTTTATTGTTATCATATTGTTTTATTATTATTATATAACATTCTGGCATAAAAGTATTTTATTACAAATATAAATAGCAATAATAGACACCATGTGCCATTTTAATTAATTTTTTTTTCTATAAAACTTGTCATTTTCATATTGGTATATCTCCGAACTCACAATGATTTGGATCAAGCGGTCTTATTAAACATTGGTGGTCATAAAAAGACCCATCGAACGTAACTACAGTCATTGCTATTGGAGCGGGTACCAAAATGCCCATTCTCCTTTGTATGGAAAAAGAAATAAAGTAGATTCAGTTATGGAGTATGGTATTTATTGACAGCCCGATAGCTCGGTAGTGAACATGCCTGCTGTACCGAGGGTCGCGGGTTCGAATCCCGTAAGAGATAAATATTTGTATAATGAATATGAATATTTGTATTCAAGTCGTGGAAGTTTGTATCTCTGTATTCTATAAAAGGTCTAACAAAATCAGCTGAAACTATTTTAAGGGTATGCTCAGACCATCAAACTGAACAACTTTCTCTATGGGACCAATATCGAAATCGCGAAAAAAAAATACCATAACTGTTGTCCCATACATTTGATTCGAGTTATGTTTGCAGTTTTGTATGGGACATCAGATTATTTTTCACGATTCCGATATTGGTCCCATAAAGTTGGTCAGTTTGATGGTCTGAGCATACCCTTAAAATAGTTTCAGCTAATTTTGTTAGACCTTATATAGTTGTCTAATTTCTAGTCATCATAATACAAGGCCCAGGCTAGATTCTGGTACTTTAAATGTGACTAGATAATTTGTGAGACAATCTCATCTTATCTTGTTGTGGGGGGCTGGCAAGCCAGCAACACTTCGACCCAGTGGGATCTTTTGTTTTAGCCCCAATACTTTTTGCTTTCTTCACCCTTCAAATACATGGTCAATGAAGGAGGCGATACCATCGAGGGGAATAAACCAAAGATCTCCCGGTTTTGGGTATCCATCTCCGAGGAGGCACATGAGTTTTGTCGCCAAGAAATCACAGTCACAAAGAATATGCTCCATGTTCTCTTCATCCTCTCCGCACGCTCGTCAGCTGGGATCACAGATTACCCCCAATAGATACCGAATACAGGGCCGCCGACGCGCGCCACACATCTATGATTTTGCACTAATACAAGCAACGCGAGTGAGCGAGCTCGAAGTAGTGCGACCTTGAAATGGCCAATCAAGTTGCACCGTTTCGTGCCCCGCACCTGCCGCCAAAAATGGTGACTTCGGGCTTGTACAAAATTTTCATCATGCGGTATCTATTGGCGGTAATTTGTGGCTGGGATCAAGGGTGAATTTCATTTTGAGCATCATCGTGCCTGTGGCGTAGTGCCATTGTGTGATAATGTCCAAGATATTTATTATTATTATTACTATTTGTTACTGACCATTCTCCATAACTAAATATTCCTTGTAAACTCATAAAATGACATATTTCGGTGACTAAAAGATCTTTTGTAATATTATTTTATACGAAGTGTAGCTGAAAATATACAAGTGTTACAAAACACTCGAGTAATAGTTAAAGATGAACACAACAATGAAAAAAATATAAAATGTCAGTTTTTTTTTTTATTACGTATGGGTTTGCTCTTGACCTCAATCTAGTCCTCAGGACGAAGATGTAGCGAGCTCACCCAGAAGAAGCCTATTTACTCGTACTTTAAAGGAATTCGGGTTGTAAGAGCTCGGAAATACTGACGCAGGCAGGGCGTTCCACTCCTTGGCTGTGCGCATTATAAAAGATTCAGAAAGGCGCTTGGTGCAGATATGTGGGATGTCAACCAAAAAGGGGTGATATCCCGCTTTCGGTGTAAGTACTGCAGTTTTGTATGAAACAGCAGATTTTTTTTCTCAATGTTGGCTCCATAGTGAAAGTTGTTCAGTTTAATGGTCTACACCACCCCTTCAAATGTTACTGTGGTGTTTTGTTACACCCTGTAGAAGAGGTAGTTTCCTTGCAGTGGGACCTATAGAGGGTGGTCTGCTCTTCCATACAAAACTGCAGTACCAACTCGACTCATATGTATGGAACAGCAGATTTTTTCGCGATTTCGAAATTGGCTCCATAAAGAAAGTTGTTCAGTTTGATGAGTAGTTCTAGTTTCTTGACTAAACATTTATCTTGTATCATTAGCGCATCACACAAGCGATTTTGGAGCCTACGCGTTGTCGGAACGATATCGCCGCGATATTGCCGCAATTCCGCTGCGCTCTAGCCGTATCATTGCTGCAATGTCGAGTCCATTCTCTTTGGTCGAATCGATAACGCTCAGTCAACGACTTTACCACCATGTACTTTTAAAATCGTGGCGATGCAGTTGCGATATCGCCTACGTTCAAATATCGTTTATGTGATCTATCTCTTAAAAGACATAGCCCACGTGACGAAGTGTATTCATTTCGGGTCGTTTCGCAGCTGGCGAATGTGTATGATCAAAGAACAACAGATCACAAAAACTAAAGGGAGATGTGAAAAGGGGGCGGGGCCAGTGTCGCTGCAATATGAGCAAAAACGGAACACATTGCTCGCGTCATTAAGGATTCAATATATTATGAGGCTGAAAGCCAGTCGAGATATTATGTATAAATATTTTACAATGCTTGCGTAGTACTAAAGATTATTCGAACGTTGAGTTCTGATACCGCAATGGATAATGAGCACATTCAAGCTAACAAAATACTTTCTATCGCGTGGTACTGGTGGTAATGCGACACTAGGTTTCGTACTCGGCGCGTTGGTTGGCCATCTCTCTAGATCTCTATGCAAAGAACACATACAAATCGTATGATAGCTGAAATTATATACAGGATAGGAGGAATATCGTGCTTCACAAGGAAATGGAAATTATCCTTTTCTATAGTGTCATTTCTTATAAAATTCAAATTTACCAGTTTTGTAGTCGAAACGGGATTGGGCGTTTTCCTTTAAGACAAATCTAGTTTTAGAGAGATTTGATCCTGATGGATCATAAGGATCAAATCTCTCTAAAACTATATTCCATGCAGATTTTATTATTTTCAGTAATAAACTAATAAGATAACGTGTTTTTTGAGTAAAATGTTCAATCTTTAATAATCAAGCTACTTTCCCTCGTAACTCTTTTCCCGACCCGTTATAGGTCATAGATCATAATAACGTATATTTTCAGCCACACCCAGCAGCTAATCTTAGTCTATTGCATTTGTATGGAGTTGGAAGACGACGCAAGGTCGCGGTGGTCGCGCCAATGCCTTTCAACGAATTTCCTGATGTAATTATATGGCTTAGAATCCTGTTCCCCTAATACGTTCTCAACCTGCAAAGAAATAATGAGTGAGTCAATATTTGAGTGGCTGTAGAATACAAGATTAGAATATCAAATATTATTGAGTGTTAAACATGTTACAGCCATGTTGTGCTATTTCGAATCAAATTAAAGATTGAAAAATTTGTCTCGGGCGGGACTTGAACCCGCACTTTTCCAAACCGGGGGACTGAGTTATCCAATTTCGCCACCGAGCCCACTACCCAGAGAACGAAATTTTCAATCTGTTGCGTCTTAAGGGGACGTGAGCGCCATCTACTGGTAGTTATTACAAACTAACCAGGAATTCATACGATTCATACGATATAGTGGGCTCGGTGGCGAAATTGGATAACGCAGTTTCCCGGTTTGGAAAAGTGCGGGTTCAAGTCCCGCCCGAGACAAATTTTTCAATCTTTAATTTGATTCGAAATAGCACAAAATGGCTGTAACATGTTTAACACTCAATAATATTTGAAATTGGAACAGGGTGTGTCATCTATATCGTATGAATTCCAGTTGTAATGCTGGACTTGCGGGTTGGTTAGTTTGTAATAACTACCAGTAGATGGCGCTCACGTCCCCTTAAGACGCAACAGATTGAAAATTTCGTTCTCTGGGTAGTGGGCTCGGTGGCGAAATTGGATAACGCAGTTCCCCGGTTTGGAAAAGTGCGGGTTCAAGTCCCGCCCGAGACAAATTTTTCAATCTTTAATAAGATTAGAATAAGCGCCATCAATACGATTTACGAAGACATGTGCAGAGTCGACCGTTTTTAGTATTAAATACTTTTTTTTCATTCCTTTCATTATTCGTTCAACGTCGGCACAGTATAAAGAAAGATTATCTGTAACTAGATACAGTACGGACACTCCCTTCCTCCCACCAACTTTTTACCTCACCCCCCTATCGCCCTCTGGTTACCCGGCAGTTACCTAAGAAGACTTAAGGTTCAACTTCTTTGGTTTCGCATGTGCTCACGTCATCTTGTGAATTTAAATTTTTTGTATGCAGTGACGTCGGGTTAGTGATAATAATAAAATACATTATATCCCATCCCATCCCATTTCGTGGGTGTCTGAAGGATGGGCAGCAGCAATCTCTGAGTACACACATTGATTCGATCCAACTGCGATCGCCAACCCGCCTGCCAAGCGTGGCGATTATGGCAAATCCCCCCCATTTTGGGGGAGGCTTATGTCCAGCAGTGGACGTTTAATGGCTGATATGATGATGATGATGATTATATGCCATAGAAAATGGCCAGGAATCGAACCATCGCCACATGATTAAGTCACAAACCCCATACTGAAACAGGCACACCAAGATTTTTAATTTTACTTTTACATTGATGTTCCAATATTGTTTCCAGTATTGAATATTATCATCCCCCTCCCAAACATGAATACCGACGTGCTTGTTTGGGCAGAAGGGAATTTATCATTATCTTTGGAAGGTGTACCTTGTAAGGAGGTGTGATGGTAACTTCGTTATAGACGCGAATGTTCTGGCCAGCCCAGGACACGTCGTCGATGACACGCGCTATCGCCAGGAAGAGCCGCTGCCCCTCGGGGTCCAGGCAGGCCGATAGCGCTGACACCTGCAATAATTTACATCATTTAGTTAGCGCCTTGTATTGCTTGCTTGCATGCGGAGAGGAGGATGAAACCATGGAACATATTATCATAAATGCATGTGCCTCCTGGGAGATGGTTATCCAAAAGCAGGAGATTACAGAATTCTTCCCCTGAACGTAATTGCCTCCCCCTCATTAATGTTTTTGAAAGGGTGAAAAATAAAATTGTAGGGGACAACACAAAAGATCCCACTGGGTTGTAATGTTGCTGGCTTGCCAGCCATTAGGAAAGGACATATTTTATTTTAATGAGCGTTTTTTATAAAATTTTCTTCCATCAAACTGAACAACTTTCATTATTGGACCAATATCGAAATCGCGAAAAAAAATGTTCCATCATCATCATCATCATATCAGCCGATAGACGTCCACTGCTGGACATAGGCCTCCCCCAAACTGGAGATTTGCCATAATCGCCATGATGCGATGCGTTTGCGATGTTCCATACTAAACTACAGATCTACTCGAGCAAAATGTATGGGACAAAAGATTTTTTTTTCGCATATTCGATGTTGGAAGTTGTTCAGTTTGATGGCCTCAACAAACCCCTTAAAAGTTTTAAATGTTTATTTTTACGTTTGTAACACCCTGTATAGGCCAATGGTAAGGAGCCCACACAGCCAATTTCAAATTTTTATCATCACCCCAGACACTACCCTCTATTAATGTGTATGTACGTTAGTGTAGTACCACGCGCACAATGCGGTGCGGTACACTTCACATACGCATCACAATTTCATCTTCAGCATATGCAGGTTTCCTGACTATTTCTTTTTTTTACCATTTGAGAGCAGTCGGTATTACATATGTAAGTTAAAAACTCATTGGTACATGGCATTTCATTTCATCCATGACAAAGTTTTTATGTAATGAGTACTACCACCAGAGATAGTAGCCGGGACCAACGGCTTAACGTGCCATCCGAAGCACGGAGTCATCTTTCTTTTTAGACAATCAGGTGACTCAGCCTGCAATGTCCTAACCAACTGGGGAAAACGCACAAAGTAACATTTCACTAGGTGTGCCTTGTGGGAATTGAACCCACGACCTCCATGTCGAGAGCCGAATGATCTTAACACTTTCGCTTCTAAGCTTAAAACCATGATCCTCGCGCAGCGCTAAAACTGATGCCCGTCGTCGTGGCGCACATCTCGTGACTCACCCGCACAGGCGTAAGTTCTGGGTGACTCACGCTGTATGTCATGAGCACAAGCGAAATGCAATAGAACTTTAACGTTGAAACGATAAATGTGGCTTGCGTCGTAGGTTACCCGGGTAGGCGTAAGTATTCGGTGACTCGCACAGTAGGTCATGAGCATAGGCGAAATGCAATTGAACTGGCTCGTTACGTGGGTTCTTCAGCACTGCGGCCCATTAAAGCCATACAGCATAGGTCATCAGCAGCGAGAGTGTTAACCATTAGACCACAGAGGCAGCTTACAAGATTAAATACTAAATGTATACACCGAGGACTTCAATAACCTTATTTTAAGCATATTTCTGTTCTTGCAACTACACTTGAACCTATTATTATTATTATTTGGTTGTAAGGGCTTGTTCAATGAACCAATAGCTACTGCGACCTGAATAGATCTATTGTAGCTGTCACCCTAGACCTAAAAGTCATTTCCTAGGCCCACGGACTTCATGAACCGTGTTATGCTTTTGGAGGGGAGGTCCCTAATGTCAGTAGGTGTTATTACATATCCACCTAGATGGCGACTCCTGCTGAGAATGAGCACTTCGCATTCGCAGAGGAGGTGTATGGGCGTTTCCCCTGCATCACAGCAGAATATGCAAGTAGGTGAATCTACAAGCCCCATTCTGTGTAGATGTTTGTTTAACTTGCAGTGTCCTGTTAAGGCCTTAAGTCCAAGAGCCTTAAGTCGCTGCGGTTTGAATTGATGGCATCCGAGGTATGTCTGTTTGAGAAGCCGGTCACAAGTTCCTTTGCAAGCTTTAGTTCTGGTGTATCCGACCAGAGCTTACGGCTTTGGTTCACGGCCCATTCCTTTAGCACACGTCTAGAGGTGTAGCGAGAGATGCCGCAATAAGGCTCGGGGCCTATGGGCGTCCTCTTCCGCCCCTCTTCGTGCCAGCTCGTCAGCAGCCTCATTACCATTAATTACGCAGTGTCCAGGGGGTAGGATTGACTGCGGAGACTTTCACTTGAACCTAGCAAGAATCTGTAGTAACATTTTGAGCCACCAATAAACCGTACACTGTGGTTATACATGATGTTAGGGTATTTATTATTTGGTTATAAGGGCTTGGTCAATGACCCAATAGCTACTGCGACCTAGATAGATCTATTGTAGCTATGATGTTAGGGTAAACAGTTGCATTACTTTGTATTGTACCTATCAACTTTCCCTAAGAAACCTATAGGAATTTTTTGCGAATTTCCTACGTTTCTTAGGGAAAGTTGATCAGTATCATGGGTACAATCACCCCTTAAAATAATGCAACTGTTTACCCTAACACCCTGTGTTTTGCAAATAAGTATGTACTTACTAATCTTCTCTTGTTTTCTATAGAATTCCTCACTCTCGTGTTCAATCGATGTAAGTTTAAAGACTGTGGTGGTTCGGGAACGGTTGTGACTTCCTTCTTGATCTGTACATCACTGACGAGCGATAGATTGACGATGTTAACATCGTGGCGTTTAGGATTCCCGCTAGACGAGGGACACTTCAAAATCAACATTTTCGTTTGAGGATCGAAAGCCAGCACTTCCCCCTCAATTTCTTCATTGTAACAAGTTCGCGTCGCAACTATACTGCCGATAGTAAAACAGTCGGAGACGACGGTGGACATTTTTATCTTTTGTTATAATAAAACTCGTGGCATGCAGATGTCGGTTTTATAAGTTATATTAGCGTGTTTTGTTGAATAGAAATCCGTCCGCCATTGAATTTTTGACTGACACATGCATGGTGGGGCACAGAGCAAATAATTTTTGCGGTGTTGCCAGAATGCTAGATGCTGAATATTTTCATTTGCACGGACGTTTATTTAAACGCCAGCTTTGCAAAACTATCCTATATAATCGTTATAATGCTTATCTTAATAGCAAACTAGACGGCGTGTTGCAGGAAACTAAATCGCGCTATCGTTAGGTTTCAAACTTTGGCTACGGAACCCTATCATGGGCGAGTCCGACATGCTCTTGGCCGGTTTTTTACAATTTATACTTCATTCCAAATAAGGACGCTTCGCTTCTTAGCGATAAGACCGCCTTATTTTGTGCCTCTTGTATTTTATTTCTGTATTTTACTGTTTATGTTTTTGGTGTAAAATAAAGTATATTTGATTGATTGATTGATTGACGATAAGATTTGCCGATTTCTTTCTGGTTTCTGGCCGATTACGAAATGTAATATATTTATTAGAAAGATATACTATCCAACATTTCTTGGACGGTACAAAAGCTGTTATAAATAAGTGAGAGTAATAAGTGTTTCAAATCTCTGTTTCTGTAATGCTATGAGGGATTTTCCAGAAGAAAAAAAAAGTTAGTTCCTAATTTCTCAATAGATGGCGTTGACCAGAGAGGGGTCCAATAGGTATGAGCAAATATATTAATTAATATTAATAATAAAAATACACAGTACAAGTTATTACCAATCTGGGTGTTATTGACGACCCGGTTGGTGTAATGATTGCCACGCTGCCTGGACTGTGAAACCAGGGTCCTGGGTTCGAGTCCCGGTTCGGTCATGGATGTTATATGTTTGTGCCGGTGTTGAATGGTTCCCATAACAAAAAGCCTAAGGCTTACTTGGGATCATTACAAAGTATGTGCTTGTGAGCGTTATTTATTATTTATTTATTTTGAATGTCAAAAAAGAATATAGTACCAGACTGGTCTGTATGGGCTTCGTATCCATTTTGAATATATGACCAATATTTAAATTGCTAATAAAGAGGGAAATTTTTCGTCTATGGTTTTGCTTTTCATTCACGGAATCTGACGTACAATTTAAATATTTCCGGTTTATTTTTATTGAAATTCTCAGTTTCTGTTAGGTTTTTGTATATATTCAAAACGGATGCGTAGCCCATACAGCCACGTCCGATACTCGATTCGTCGTTGACGGACAATAACACCGAGATTGCTACATAATAAACCAACAACAATATGAAAGGGTTTGTACTGTGTATTTTTACTATTAATATTGATTAATATATTTGCTTATACCTATTGGATCCCTCTCTGGTCAACGCCATCTATCAAGAAATTAGGAACTAACTTTTTACTTTTTTTGCTTTCGGAAAATCCCTCATTGGAAATGGAGTATAGTACGACTGTAGGTTCCATTCTATTTTTATTTCTCTCTCTTAACTTCATGGCCTAGCCAGATCCAGACGCCAACCTGTGACCCCAACCAAATTGTACGACCATGGTTGAAAATGAAAACGTATATGATTAATTCATATACGAAGAATTTTTCGCTTACGCTGGTAGACGGAATATAAGTGTAACCGGGTATGAGATAGCGTTAGTCATAAAATCCTATAGTGACATGTCGTAGTTAGTACTTACTATCTCTATGGTCGGAGTCAGGTGGAGTCACTTGGAGTCAGTACAAAAAAGTGGTTACGCCGATAAGAACAGCGATAAGGTAGCGATCTCCTTTTTTAACTAGAGCGAATTTGCTATGTGCATCTCTTATTGAGTGAATATGACAAGACACGTGCTTCCTTCTAGTACCTTCTCTTTCTACGGATTAATTAAGGCAACGATGTTTATAGCTGGGGGAATCCCTCGAGGAATAATATTGCCAGATTCTAATGATAAATGTAATGTATGGTCACACAAACAAAAAACAGATAGTTCTTACAACGATAAACTTTATTTGCAGTTAGCTGATGGCGCTAGTAGTCATCGGAATCAATCAAATACCATACTTAATTATTAGTTCACACAACTACCACCAGCAAAGCACGAGCTAAGCATTATAAACCAATAAAATATGGTTGTTTGCGGTGAAAATTTGCAACTACGATTTTTAATGCAATGTAGCGGCTCACTAGCGCCACATTAAAACTATGCGATGTTTTTTAATTTCGGAGATTAATCTCCCGTTTTGAGCAACTTGGTCCTAGATTACGGAAGTAGGTACATTTATGAGTCATAAATAATGATGGTAGTTTGTGTGAGTGATTATATATATATTCTCTTTGGCGCATATAATTCTGAATTTTGAGTCATTCACTGAGCAAGTAATCACTACGTTTTAGTCATTTGCAGCAAATTCTTTCTCAACATATCACGGTATGTTTTTGCACAATTTTATAATGTTTTAACTTTTATAAAATATATTGAATCTATAGGCACTTAAAAAACAAGTATTTTTCTTCAATTTCATTTCTTGCATTGAGGTTGATAAAGGTAAGCAATTTATTTTATTTCGTTATTTTTATGTCTATTAAGTTCTAGCTAATAGAATCTTTTATGTACCTATGTACCTGCTACCCGTGTACCTACCTAGGTGCCTGATCTGCCTAATAATACGTTTTTAACATTGAATGCAATGCATGGAATCAAATTCAATGTCCGCCCCGTGGCGGCGGCTAACTCGCTTTTTGGTGCTAGTGGTTCATCGGATATTTCATAAGAATACAGTATTGTTATGAAATATCCGATGAACTTCACTTCTTTTTGTTTGCAAGCCGCTTGGCACAGTGGTAACTAGTTAGGACCATTTAGAACCCGTGACCCGTAGCGATCTTGATTCACCCCTTAAGGGGCGGTTTTTGGGGGATGGGGGTGAACTACTCCTTAAATTCTTAAAATTGCTAATCTTAACCGATATTGACAATCAGGGACTCATTTTCGCATAATTTGAGGTCACCAAATTCAAATTTTGAGAAACTTTGATCCTCCTAACTTCTATTTTGGATATTTAGGAGCGTAAGGGCCTTTTTTATTTGATGAGAAAATTTGAAAATTATTAAAAAGTCATACAGTAGTCTATACCATGAAATTTGTCTGTACATTGAAGATATTAACAAAAAAAAAGATACGATATGGTTTTTACGTGTCCCTGATTAAATTTCACCAATTTTTGGATTTTTTGTCCGTCTGTTTGTTTGTGTGTTTGTTTGGGTGTTTGTTTGTTTGTTTGAACGAGCATCACGCAAAAAGTACTGAACCGATTTTGATGAAACTTTTTTTGTTTGATAGCTTATGATCTGACTTAAAATCTGGTATATAATTTGTGCGGACGAAGTCGCGGGTTAACGCTCGTAACATATATAAGTCTATGTACAGTAGCCATATTCAATTTCTGGAAACTCGATGGTGCTGAATTGAAATATAGCCCAGTCAAGTGGGAAGTAATTATTAATTGGACTTTCACATAGAAAATTGTAAGTCCCAGAAGGCTTTAAAATTAAAAATATTAATATTTGCACTCATTGTAATGTAATGCACTCATTTTAATCAGATTTAACAATATACATTATTTTTCAGCAATAGAATAGGCATTTAAAATTAAAAAATGAGGTTTTTATTAGAAAATACGAATGTATTTTTCAAAACCTTCTAAGTATACAAAAATATTTACACCATGTTTGAAGTATGTACAATGGTAATGCCTTAATAATATGTATAAAAAAAATTGCCATCAGGTTTTTTTATACCGAAATAATAGCTAAATTTTTGTTGCTGACGGGATTTTTTTTAATTTTGGTACATTTCTAAGCTCAAATTGGCTCTTAAATACTATACCGAAAAAAAAATTCACTTACTAATTAGTCCTGGCTCAAACCGTAAAATGACTGGGCTATTAATTCGTCAAAAATATATTTTGGAAAGAAATTGATTTTGTTTGAATTTCTTTGGTACAAATGGATAAAACTTTTTTTTTTAAATCGAGATGTCGTTATAGGGCTTTTTAGGGTACCGAACCCAAAAGGTGCCAAACATGACCCTATGAATTAAGCCTATGTTGTTTGTCCGTCCGTCCGTCCGCCTGTCCTACCGCCTACCTATAGAGGGCTGTTTCTTATCTTTTGAACCGTAATAGCTAGACGGTTGACATTTTCAGAGAATATGCGTTATTCTGGCGAATTTGTTAATAAATAATAAGAAAAGCAAAATGTAAAAAATTAAGAGGGGTCCCTATACAAGAAACTCATTTTTTCAACGTTAAAGGCCAGGCCACACAGAGGCGGTTTTGCGGGAAAGCGGGCCGGAGGCGGACCTGCGGGAAGCGAATATCTCCGGACCCGCTCGGTTTTCTGTGTGTTTTGTTGTGTGTGGTGTGGTGTGGTGGTAATGTTTGAGTTTGTATTTACTCTACCACACAGAAATACGCGCGGGTCCGGAGATATTCGCTTCCCGCAGTTCCGCCTCCGGCCCGCTTTCCCGCAAAACCGCGTCTGTGTGGCCTGGCCTTTATAGTTTTTGCTGTATCTTAAAAACGGTAGTACATACAAGCGTCAAACTTGCTATGATTATAGTACAAACTCAATAGTGTAACGACAAATAATTAAAATGGGCCAAGTGTGTGTCGGGCTTGCGCTTAGGGTCCCAGAGATAACACATTTTTTGTGTGAAATTTGTTTAATTGTGTCGAATTTTTCACGACCACACGGTGGTTCAGATGTTTAGAGGTAAGTAGTTAATTAATGTAGTTAGTTAATTTAGTTATTTAAGTTTGTACTTTGTACATTTAAGCAAATTTTAAGAACTAGTTTTTTAGTTGGTAACGCTTACACGTTACAATTACAACTCTTAGTTTAAAAGGATGCTAATGATATCAATTTCACCCTGTATAAGGTGTTACAAAAGTCAAAATATACATTTAAAACTTTAAAGGGGTTGTTTAGACCATCAAACTGCACAACTTTCACTATAGGACCAACATCGAAATCGCGGGAAAAACCCACCTACCAAACCAACATTTAGCTCGAGTAGATTTGTAGTTTAGTATGGACCATCCGATTTTATCCGCTATTTCGATATCGGTCCTATAGTGAAAGTTGTTCAGTTTGATGGTCTAAACCACCCCTTAAATGTTAATTTGTATTTTTGTAACACCTTGTATAAAGCAGCGATTACATTACCCTTCATTTAGGGCCGATTTCAGCATAGGTACAAGCGATCTCTTTGTTTGAAATCGACCCTAAATGTAGGATAATGTACTTAATCGCTAATTAAGTTTAGTATTAATTATTTCATTCATTCATTCATTCATCTCAGCCGATGGACGTTCACTGCTGGACATAGGCCTCCCCTGCAGATCGCCATAACGACCGGTCCTGCGCTGCCCTCATCCAACGGGTTCCCGCCGCCTTCACCAGGTCTTCGGTCCACCGAACTATTAATTATTTAATTCTAACCTATAAGTAAGTATATTTTTAAAGATACATAATTGTGGTTGTAATTTATGTAGTTGGAATCCGTTTAACTTGCACCGCTTGCACCAAAAACTAATTTACCAACTGATGGTATGTATCTCACACTGCTCATACTAATAAATAAAATAAAAATAAAAACTTTTTATTAAGGACAACAAAGATCCAATGTGTTAGTAGCAACAAGACTTATGAAATACTAGTATTTCATAGTATTTCCTTAGTAAACAATAACAAAAACGGAACTTGTGATTTGGGACATGTGTCGCAGCAATGGACACTGGTTACTATCAGCAATGGCCTTCAGGATGCTATTGCCACTACTCCGGACCCTGCGAGCAGTCCACCAGCGCCTTAGCAAACATCTCTGAGGCTCCACAAAATCGGGGCAGCCCCAACAGCATCCTGAATTCATTGTTGTATTGAACTCGCAGAGCGCTGTACGATTTTTGAGTATATCTGTTCCATAGCCTGCTCGTGTAAAAAGATGTACAAAAAGCTTGAAAAAGTGTAATTTTTACCGAGTTTGAACAACGAGTAAACCTTGTAAACCTAATGACCAGAGTCTGGTATTTTGGTAGCACTTTTAATATGTCAAAGGGATTGCACGTTTATCGACTTCCGATTGTGTTGATCAGGTGTCGATATATTAAATCTGAAATAGATTATTAGGTCCTTATCATATTGATACTGGCAGTTATTCTATTGAACTCTGATTACTGTTTTAAAGACGTATGTCAACATACTGACAGTGGATATTAATGTTTCTTCAATGTATCTTTAATTGGTTATTTTTGTTCAAGTATAAACTGAATTAAAAACATTTTGTTTTTCTTATTTAGTGTTGGTACAGGTCATACTAATTTTACTTGCACGAAACAGAAGTCGTGAAATATATCGATGTAAAAAAGTCGATAAACGTGCAATCCCTTTGACACATTAAAAGTGCTACCAAAATTCAGTGACAGTGACAGCAAATAAAGTGCAAGCCAGCTTAATAAAGCCGTGACTCCTGCTCATGCTTTTTAGCAAACATTACAGAAAAACATGAAACAAAATGGTGTCGCCCCAAATTTTGTCTTAAAACAAGATGGCGCAAGATTTCCCCCCCTATCGGCACAGAATAAATACTAGCTATCAGTGACCTTTTTGCATTAAAATTATGTTTTTTTTTTACTATTTTAGGTCACCAGTCAAAAGGCAACATGGATATAGAACAATGGTCAATAATACTGGCTTCAACTGACAACGAAGACTTAAATCCTGATAATATTATTATTAAAATAAAAGATAGGATAAAATCTAAGAACAAAGTTATATTTCAAGAATGGGATGATACCAACTTTGATCTTGATCATAGTTTTAAAGTTATATTTGAATTCAAAGAAGATTATTTAACATTACTGAATCTATCAGCTAAATATGGTTTCAAAAATATAGTCAACAATCTTCTACACGCTGGTGCCGATGTCAACAAACCAAATATACACAAAAACACACCTCTACACTACGCTTTAAAGAGAAATCATTTCGATATAGCAAGAATTCTTGTCAAAAAAGCTGATGTTAAAGCAACAAATGTTTATAAAGAAACTGTTTTACATTGGGCAGCGTCAAAAGGTGTTTTAGATGTTATAAAAAGCCTAGTATTATTAGGAGCAGATGTTGAAGCTTTGGATGAAATAAGATCTACCTCTCTATCAAAGGCTGTCGCAAATGGTCACACTGATGTTGTTAAATACATAATTAAAGATTTAAATGTACAAATGACTATTACAGACGGTAATGTTTATTCTATACAACAAGCAGCAAAACATGGTTACTTGGACACAATACAATATTTAATTGAAGAAAATATTATCGATTATACTGCTCTGGATGAAGACGGTTGGACAATTCTTCATACTGCTTCTATAGGTCGTAATAATATTGATGTCGTTAAATATTTGATAAGAGAGAAAAGTTGTGATTGTAACGCTTTGAATTATTGTGGGCGAACACCTTTGATGTATGCTGTTGGTATGGGTGATTTAAATAAAGTTAAACTTATGATAGAAGAAGGTAATGCTGACTATGGAATATTAGATAGAGATGGTTCTAGTATTTTGCATACTGCAGTAAACTGTGATAATCTAAAAGTTGTTAAATATTTAATTGAAGAGAAGAATATGGCTTGCAATGAAGCTAATAATAAAGGCATGACTCCTATACTCTTAGCTGCACACAGCGGCTGTATAGATATTATCAAATATCTTTTTGTAATACCTAACGCCGAGCTTTTTGCTACTGATAATAAGGGTGCGAACGGTCTTCATCATGCCGCAGAACATGGTCATACAGATATCATAAAATACTTGATAGACGAACAAAATTTCGATATTAAAATAGTCGATAAAAGCGGTCTATCGGCATTACATTTTGCTGCGAGAAACGGGCATTTTGACATAGTAAAATATTTGGTTGAAGACAAAATGGCTGATTTGCTAATTTGTGATGAAGATGGTATTACCCCTTTACATTTAGCCGCAGGGAATGGCCATGCTAATATTGTTAAATATATGATTAATGATAGAAATATTGATTGCAACATTACTGATAAACAAGGTAGAACGCCTTTGCACCTAGCTGCAGTCATTGGCAATATCGAAACAATACAATTTCTAATAGAAGAAAATAACGTAGATGTGAATACTCCTACTCAATCTGGTATGACTCCATTACATTTTGCAGCTAGCAACGGCCGTATACATGTTATGAAATATTTGATACGTGAGAAAAAAGCAGATTTTAAAGTCAAAGATTGTAACAATTGGGATTGTTTACATTTCGCATCAATTTATGGACAATTAAACATTATCAAGTTTCTAATTTTTGAACAAAATACTTCTGCTATTGATAACAGTATCGCGATACATGCAAAAGACAGTTATGTCGATATAACTACATATTTAGATGATATTAAAATGGAAATAAAGAGTCGAAGAACAGAAATGCATTGCTTTTAGCTATATCCTGTGGTGAAATGAATATTGTAAGATATTTAGTTATAGACAAACAAGTTGATGTTAATGTTCCGAATTCAAAAGGTACAACTCCACTGCATGAAGTAAAGGATTTGGATATTGCTAAAATTCTAGTGGAAAGGGGGGCAGACTTATACGCTAAAGATGAATGTGGTAGTACACCGCTGGATTTGGCTGTAAGTCGAGGCAACGATAGTATTGTAGAATATTTAACAAGTCTTTGTACTTATAATAATATCTAGCTATAAGTACCTACCTATCTACTTAATGTTGTTTTCATAAAAAAATCTATTTCATTGTTATATAGATAGAGATTACTTAGATAGAGGCAATGACATTCAGTAAACTGCCCGCCCTGGGCAGCCCTTGCGCCAACATTACAAACCAGAAAAATGAGTTAAAAGAAAACAAATGCTATCTATGTCTTGCCAATATCACCCTTATTTTGATGAATATAATAATTGTCGTAGTCAATGGTAGTAGAATTAAGATATTTTATTTTTTATCTTTTCATATCAGGCTTTTAATAAATAAATAAATGTTATGTAAGTAAACAAATCTTTCTTTATTTTAGAATAATTCGGTCTATTGTGTTAGTCGGGAACCGATTGTCCCATGGGGGGGGGGGGGGGAGAGGCCTTGGGGAGACCACAATATTCTGCCACCAAAGAGAATGGAATCACTAGCGGTCTAGACATAATGGTGTCAAGAACATTGTACCTAAATATTATATAAGGTCTAACAAAATTAGGTGAAACTATTTTAAGGGGATGATCAGACCATCAAGCTGAACAACTTTCTCTACGGGACCAATATAGAAATCGCGAAAAAAAAATCTGCTGTTCCTTGCAAACGTACTGGACCTAAATGTATGGGACAGCAGATTTTTTTTTCGCGATTTCGATATTGGTGTCATAGAGAAAGTTGTTCAGTTTGATGGTCTGATCATCCCCTTAAAATAGTTTCACCTAATTTTGTTAGACCTTATATAATGGGGTAGAAAAAAATATAACTTTATTCATTCTAGTTTTACATTGTTTCAGGTACCTACCTACTATATCTGAATTGACTGTTTAATTCTAATAAATTTGAGCATAACCTTTTGTGGAAAAGGCCAGTATAAAAAGTCAACATAAATGGACGAAGAAAACTGGAAAAAGGTATTGAAAGATATAGACTCAGAAAACGACTTGACAAAAGATAATGTTATAGAAAAATTTAAAGAAAATTTGCAAATATACACAGATATCTACGAAGATTGGAAAAATGAAGACTTTGACTTAAACCATCACTTCAAAATTAATATAAAAAATGGAATGGATCAACAAACTCTATTGTATATTTCTGTCAAGCATGGCCACAATAAAATAGTTAATATGTTGTGCGATAATTCAGCAATTGATATTAATAAAGCTAATTTTTTAGACAAAAAACCTTGTAGATGGGATACAATGCAAGATGAACTAGTATTACATCTCACTAACAACAAAGGAGGACTTCGTCAAGTTCCTAATGAATCCGGTAGAATTCCTGTATTCTGGGCTATAGTAAACAACTACGTCGAAATAGCAAAGACTTTGTTAGAGAAAGGAGCAGACAAAAACTTTATAGATGACAGAAAATGGAATTTAATTCATTTGGCTGCTGGTGGCGGTCATATAGAATTATTGAAGTTCTTAATTGATGTACAAGAGGTGAAAGTAGATGTTGACATCATTGGCGCACTTCCAATACATCATGCAGCCCGAAAGGGGCACCTGGATATTGTGAAATATTTTCTTAACAAAAATGAAGAGGATTTAGATAAAGTTGATAAGTTTAATTCGAGTTTGTTGCACTATGCAGCTAGGAATGGACAACTTAATGTAATAAAATATTTGATGGAAGAGAAAAATATGAAATTTACGAAAAACCGACGCGGTGAAAATCCGTTTCATGATGCACTTAGAGGTGGTCATGAAGACGCTGTAAAATATTTTATAGAAGCACAGAAAGCTGATTATGAATCAGTGGATGAGGACGGTTGGACTTCTTTACATTTCGCTGCAGTTGGCGGTGATTTGGGTTTAATAAAATATTTAGTAGATGCGAAAGGCACTGTCATTGATGTTAAAGATAAATCAGGCGTAACTCCTTTACTTTTAGCTGCTGAAACAGGACGTTTAGATGTCCTAAAATATTTTATTGAAGACAAAAAGGCCGATGTTAATGTGGTCGATAAAGATGGCTCTACTCTTTTACATGTTGCTGCACTAAATGGACATTTTGACATTGTAAAATATTTGATAGAAGATCAGAATGCAGATTTTACAAAAACTGATAAAGACGGCTGTAATGCACTGCATTTAGCAACAAATTTAGAAACTTTGAAATATTTAATTAAAAATAAAAATGCTGATATAAATATACGTGATTGTAAAGGCCAAACTGTTCTGCACCACGCATGCTACGGGTATTTAGACTTACTGAAATATCTTATAGAAGAGCGACAAGCAGATTACACGGTTGAAGATTCGCAAGGTATGACACCGCTCTTATTAGCAGCTTGCATCGGCCATTTGCATATTGTAAAATATTTTGTTGACGACCTCAAAGTCAGCTTGCAGCGCAACCAACAAGGATGGACAGCCCTATACATAACGGCTGTTAATTCCTGCATTCTGTCTGTAGTTCAGTATTTAGTAGAAAAAGGATTGGATATTAACAATGTTACATTGGATAAAGGACGGACCCCACTCCAAGGTGCTACTTTTCGGGGAAAATTAAACGTAGTTAAATATCTAATAGAAAACGGCGCAAGATTGGATTCAGTCGATATATACGGACACACTTTGCTCTGCCCAGCTGTTGAAAAAGGGCACTTAGATGTAGCAAAATACTACATTGAAGAAAAAGGCTTAGACGTACATTTCAAAGATAGTAGTGGTCGAACGATACTACATATGGCAGTCCACAGTGGTAACATAAACTTGTTGAAATATCTTATAGATGAAAAAGATACGATACAATATATTAATTCACGGAGATCTGACAATAGATGGACTCCGTTGCTAGAAGCTGTTACAAAAGGGTACTCGGAAATAGCTGAATATTTAATAAACAAAGGAGCTCTAGTGAATGCAGCTGATAAATTTTCGAACTTCCCAATACACAAAGCTGCCATTAGGGGTGATTTGATAATAGTCAGGCTGCTTTTAGAAAGGCGTGCTAACATTAATCCGAAGAATGGAAGCGGTTGGACTCCGCTGCATTGCGCTGCAAAAGAAGGACATTTAGATGTTGTAAAGCATCTTGTCGAAAACGGAGCTAGAGTTTTTGTAACAGATGGCTACGGCAGAAGTGCTTCGGATATAGCTGTCAAAGAAAATAGGAAAGATGTTGTTGATTATTTTCGCTCTTTAGATGTTTATGAACGATAAAATAATAGATTCCGTGAAGGAAGGAGGATATTTAGGAGGCGTTTTCATTCAAATAAAAATAGTTCAAGGACACTTCATGTGTTTTTTAGCAAACATGAAACAATATGGCATCGACTTATAGAACTTTGTTTGTAAACAAGATGGCGGAAGACAAATTTTGTCTTCACTTTTAAAGTGAAGCTATTTTATTTTCTTTGTAGCAGTAGACATAACTTTAAAAAAAAAAATTGTTTGCTGTTGACATTTTTTCTTTTCTGGAAATGGTCAATCTATCGACTATTTTTAACTTATTATATTGTTTTATCATTATTTTTATTTGACATTGTTATTTTTATTTTATTATACAATTTGACGCTCATGTTATGAATGGACATATTATGTAAAAAAATTTATGTAAGAACGTGACATGTTATGATATGCCTGGCATGTTATCGAGGCTGATTTTTTTGCTCCTATCGGTTTGCTGCCATAGTAAAAGTTGTTAAGTTCGATGGGAAGACTCGTTAGTTTAAAAGGATGCCAATGATATCAATTTCACCCTGTATTTCATGCTATGTTATCTTAGTACAAACTAAGCGGAACGCTGATTTTCCATAGACAGCGTCCGCCATCTATCGGTGATGTATCGAAGCACTATGTGTTGCACTAGGGTTCATATCGGAGTAACAGCGCACTACACCTCACGCGCTGCGCTGTAGTATTGAGAGATTTCGCCCATATCAACCACTGTCTTGTTGGTCTAGCGGTCTAGGCAACCGACTTACGATCCGGGTAGCTAAGGTTCGATCCTCGTGTCGGCCGATCGTCTTTTTCAATTTATTTCATAATGTGGCGCCCCCTAGTGCTAATAAGCACCAACGTAATTAGGACGTCCTAAAATTCAAGGCGAGTTACCTATCTATATCCAATATACATATTAATCTATGCTGTATTTGAGATTAAGAATTATCAAGTTGAAACATATTTGGTTCTTGTTTCTAGAAAGTATTTTTTTCTGTGTAGACAAACCATAGATATTTTTCAGGAATATAATCACGCCATCTACCGATTTTTTTAGCAATCTTAGAAAACGCCTCGTAATAAATTCGAAGGAAGAGTAGGATCGAGATGAAATAAAACAAAAATTAATAAAATGCATATCCTTAATATTTGTAAGCTCTTAAACATTTAGTGATTAAAATGACAACATATTATAATTATAAATATTTACACTACGTAATATTATATTTCTATAGCATAGTAGATATCGCGCCAAACTTTTTCGCTCTGAAGTTAACGCGCATTGGTGAACTTAAAAAAAAAAGAATGGTTCTACGGCACTTTCTAGATGGCGTTGTAGTTAGAAACATTTACTTGTCAATCGCATTTAGTGAGCATTACCTTCCATTTTGAGGCATATATTTTTTAATCAATCAATGCTATTATAATACGACCAACAATTTCAATTGTAAAATATTATAATACTCAAGGTAAATATTTTTTAAGCAGATGATGTTTCACCACATCTTACTAAGTTCTTGTTACCTTATCCGACAGATATTTTGACATATCTTTCATACAAAATATGTCAAACTATCTGTCGGATAAGCTAAAAAGAACTTACTCAGAAGCGGTGAAACAGGCGCTTAAAGTGTTTAATTTGAGTCTATAATGAGCATTACTACTAACACCGTCTATTGAATTATCTCTATACCAAACACGGAAAACAAAATCGCTATTGCGCAGTGGTGCCAACTTACGAGCGAAAAGAAATTTGGAGCGACGTACTTTACTTATTGTTTAAATTAAAGACAGTTAATAAGGAGTTTTCTGTCGGCTAGTCAAACGTAGTTCAACAAACCGGCGATAGATGGCGTTGACCAGAGAGGGGTCCGAAGACTTAGGACTGAGTTGGATAAGTTTTTAATAGTTTATCTGACAGATCATGTAACATATCTTTCATACGAAATATGTCAAATGATTTGTACTTATGGTGGTTTCAGTCCATACAAAAGTTTGACGCACAATACGCGTAGACGGAATTAATAAAAGTAATATTTTATATATAAAGCTTTGAAATTTTTCATACAAAATTTTAAAAGCTTCATATCCTCGTAATTATATTATAAATTGCAAATGTTATTTGTGACGCGGCATCTAGATTTTCTAAACTATTTATTTTCAATATATAAGGTCTAACAAAACTAACTGAAACTATTTTAAGGGGATGATCAAACCATTAAACTGAACAACTTTCTCTATGGGACCAATATTGAAATCGCGAAAAAAAAATTTGCCACCCCATACATTTAGGTTGAGTAGGTTAGTATGGAACAGCTGATTTTTTTTTTCGCGATTTCAATATTGGTCCCATAGAGAAAGTTGTTCAGTTTGATGGTCTGATCATCCCCTTAAAATAGTTTCACCTAATTTTGTTAGACCTTATATAAAATATTACTTTTATTAATTCCGTCTACGCGTATTGTGCGTCAAACTTTTGTATGGACTGAACTTAACACGTTCCGGGACAGTGACCGGCTATAGACGTGATAACAATAAAAGTTCTATTGTGTCTCGTTCACTGCCCCGGAACGTGTTAAGTACAAATCGTTTGACATATTTCGTATGAAAGATATGTTACATGATCTGTCAGATAAGCTATTAAAAACTTATCCAACAGTGGTGAAACAGACTGTTAAAGATACGATTAACTGTCTGAAAAGTAAACATTAACTATTATTGCTAACCAATTATTTTATGCCATCTAGCGTTTTAAAAAACCAACTAAATGTATAGGGAAATGGGTAAGATGGCCGCTGGGGTAAGAACAAGGATTTTAGAATCATAAAGGATGTCACTCCTTCTTACAAGCATAGAAATAGGAAGCTGGCATAGATGATTCTAAAATCCTTGCATAGAAACAAGAAAATCGACAATGGCGGTCGGTAATGTTCGACCTTCTTTCGTACGTCTCCGTCGTCGAAATTTCCAACGTTTTTGTGTCCCTTTCTATCCAATGCAGTGACGTAATGCCTGCGTGGTCTAATGGCTCTCGACACAGAGGTCGTCTCGTCGAGCATCAGTTTTAGCACTGCGCGAGGATCATGGTTTTAAGCTTAGAAGCGAAAGTGTTAAGATCATTTCGGTTCGATTTCCACGGGGGACATCTAGTGAAATGTCACTTTGTGCGTTTTTCCCCAGTCGGTTAGGACATTGCAGGTTGAATCAGAGAAGAAAAATGATTCCGTGCTTGGGACGGCACGATAAGCCGTTGGTCCCGGCTACTGTCTCTGGTGGTAGTAGTCGTTACATAAAAACCACGTCAGAGGCCGTAAGGCGCGAAAATCTCTTGACACCAGGGCTACACGCCCACACGATAAGAAGTAGAAGTGAAGATTAGAAGGGGACAAAGTAACGTCGAAAACAACGACGGGAATTTACGAAAGAAGAATGATCATTACCGACCACCTAGTATTATCATGTTTCACCGCTTGTTACATGCTCGCGCAACTCTTAAACAAAAAAACGTTATATGTAACGTGCACCGCCGCCATTAAATTTCTTTGAACGGTTGCACACGTTTCATACATTCTGGATCATCGGTGACGACCAGTTTTTACCATCATGTGACCATCTCACCCTAAAATATTAATGTCAGCTGATAATTTAAGCGTGGTCAAAGCGAACAACTTTCAATATGAGACCAACGCCAAAATAAAGTAGAACATAACAGCTGTTCAAATTAGAATTAAAAAAAAGTACTTCCTCACACGAAACTAAAATATACATCAATATTATGTTTAGAAAATAAAAACAACGAATAAAGATTGTTTTGAAGAAATTCTTCTAGTTTTTACATTTACCTATACAGGGTGGAAACTTAGATGGGTTACATACAGTGCTTCAGATAGCGAATCAGAAATAAGCTTCAGACCTTTGATAAGTTTTATAGGGTCCTTCTTAAAGGGGATGATCAGACCTTCAAACTGAACAACTTTCTCTATGGCAAAACCATCGAAAACGCGAAAAAAAATCTGCTGTTCCATACTTAACTGCAAACCTACTTGAGCCAAATTTATGGGACAGCAGATTTTTTTCTCGATTTCGATGTTGGTCCCATAGAGAAAGTTGTTCAGTTTGATGGTCAGGACTGCGATTTTTGAAACTCATACTCTGAATTCAGCAGTTGAAAATATCATATTACTATGGAGATACGCATCTTTCTACTGCTGACTTGACTTTCAAAAATCATACTTCAGCACGGCTAGCATGTCACCAACGACAAAGCGTTTAAACGAGAAAAACGTCATGCGCGCTCTCTGCCATACGTAAAATAATAAAGACGGAGGCACATCTCGATTTTTATCGTTTTCTCGGGGGTGAGATTTTTGAAAGTCATATCAGCAGTAGAAAGATGCATATCTCTATAGTTATTTTGACATTTTCAACTGCTTAGTTCAACGAATGAGTTTCAAAAATCGCACTCCTGATCATTCATTGATTTTTTGATTGATTCAATGATTCATTTAGAAAGTTGGCCAGTTTTGTTTTATACTGTAGAAGCGTGAGGCTCCATCTAGACATACACTTTATCTGAGCTTCAGACAGTAAAACTGAACAACTTTCACCATGGAGCCAACATCGAAATGGCGAAATAATTATAGCTGTACCTACCTATAAAACATGACGATGGGTGCTCGACAAAAATATATGAAACAACAGATTTTTTCTCATTTCAACGTTGGTCCTGTAGTAAAAGTTGTTCAGTCTGATGCTGTGAAGCCATCAAGTAACGCATTAAGTTTACACCCTGTGTACAGGGTGAAATTGATATCATTAGTATCCTTTTAAACTAAGAGTCTACCCATCAAACTGAACAACTTTTACTATGGCAGCAAACCGATCGGAGCAAATAAAAAATCTGCTGTTCCACTAAAATGCAAGGTGGACGCGCGAGTTCGCGACTCAAATGTATGTAACAGCAGATTTATTTTGCTCCGATACGCTTTGCTGCCATAGTAAAAGTTGTTCAGTTCGATGGGTAGACTCTTTAGTTTAAAAGGATGCTAATGATATCAATTTCACCCTGTATATAACCAACGAAAAAATTTATGGTTTTTTAATGTCAGGCCAATACAGGCCGATAGGCGATACCATTTTACTACTATCTCTCTATCATTACAAATATGCATTATACTAATTATCTTCCCCAATGCAAGATTAAAAAAGCTAGAATTTCTCCAAAACGTGTCTTTATAAATTAAATAAATAAATGTTGAGAAATCTTTTATTTTGATATGAGTAAACCAAACATCTTATGTTTAGATAATGACCATTCTTATAATACGAAACCTACATCGTTCGGGACATAGTAAAATTAAAGAGCGGAAATTTCCGCCGTCGAAACTTATAGCGGAAAAAACATCGGACATATTCTCCGCTGTTAAACTGCATAATACTACGCATGCACTACGCTTCATAATTTTTTTTTAAATATTCAAGATAAGCAGAAATATTTTCCGCTGTAAAACTGTAAAGTTCTAACCATTGGCGTTAGAAAGCGAGAAAATTCCGTCTTAAGGCGGTTGCAGAGGGGTCAATTTTATATACAAAACTTTGACGCACAATACACGTAGACGGTATTAATATAAGTAACTTTGTATATATGGAAAAATAGTTTAGAAAATCTAGATGCCGCGTAACGAACAACATTTGCAATTTATAAAATAATTACGAAGATATAAAGCTTTGACATTATATACCTTCGTAATTGTTATTCGTTACGCGGCATCTAGATTTTCTTAACTTTTTACCCATATATAAAATATTACTTTTATTAATTCCGTATATGCGTATTGTGCGTCAAACTTTTGTATGGACTGAAACCACCTTAAGTCGAATCCACATTCTCTAACTTTACTATGCCCGTCTGTCTAATAACAAATTGTATAATAACCTGACTACAATTCCACTTAAAAAGCTGTAGTTGTAGTTATTTTTTTGACTACCAGGCGGGGAACAGTAGTAATTTTATGCGTAAATATTCAATATTTGAATAATTTTGGCTCATTATTCCCACTACATTAATTCATCATCATCATCTCAGCCGATGGACGTCCACTGCTGGACATAGGCCTCCCCCAAGGATCGCTATAACGAGCGGTCCTGCGCTGCCCTCATCAAACGGGTTCCCGCCGCCTTCACCCGGTCCACCGTGTGGGGCTCACTGTCTACCCACGCTGCGCTTTTCTGGTTCTTCTGCGGATCTCTTCATTTGTGATTTGATCTCGCAGGGAAACTCCGAGCATAGCCCTCTCCATTGCCACTACATTAATTATTCAAACAAAATAAGCTAAAAGACCTCGCTACAACTGCATACTTTGAAAGGTAGTTTTGTAGGTGTAGCAATGTTTCTGACCACCGAAAGTCAGTTTTTCAACGGTTTTATTTAGACAGACAACGAAAGAAACTATCCAACAAAAAATAATAATAATAATGCGCTTCTTAGACTAGGTATTTATAAAAAATATTTGAAGTGAATAGATTTAGAGTAAGAAAATACAAAATTGTATGCCTAGAGTACACTTTTTTTTGTTTTGTTTTTTTATTTCACTTACTCTTTCCACATTCTAACAGTCAATGTTTGAAACTAGTACATAATAACTTTGTACAAGCAATCTTACACAAGTTGCTAAAAAGAATGAATTCTTGAGCGGAATTTTGCTAATAGTTTTTCAGCGGTATTTCCGTTATGGAACTGCTGAGTGAAAAATATCGATCTTATGAGAAGGGGTCACAAACGGTGTTTAAAATACCCTATATAAAGTTATTATGTACTGTTTTTTTATTTTAATCTTCTAAATAACACCCCTGGCGGGTGCAACCGTTGCTTTCGACACATAAACTTCACTTCTACACCTTAAAATGTAAGATATACTTATAAATCTTATAATGCTTATAAGTGACCCCACAAATTGTTCCCATTATTTATAAGCAGACCTCAAACTTTATTAAATTGTCACACAGATTATCTAGTCTCAATCGAATGAAGAATTATATAATCATCATCATCACCGTAGGACATCATCATCATCATCGGCCTTTACATCTGTTGCAGATGGTGTTTTTGGAGAGGCACTTTTTCTCATGGCTGTACAGTCCTATAAAAAATATTGTTGTTTATATATCATTTTACGGTTTTGCGTTTGTCCCCAAGACGGAGGTCTGCTTACAAGTGACCCAAATGTACCCACCTTGCCCCACTGATGATGTGCGGTGTACACGGCGACACATCAAGCTACACAAAACCAAGATAAGCTGGCCTCGCGACAATATACGCTATTAAACCTACGCGAGGTCAGCTTATGTTTGTTTTCTATAGCTTGATGTATCGTCGTGTGTACACAAAGTAGGTCTGCTTATAAGTGACCACAACACGCCCCGCGAGTGTTATCCAGGTTTAAGGTCTGCTTAAAAGTGACCCCGATGTCCCCAACTCGCCCCACTGAAGATGTGCGGTTCACAAAGTAGGTCTGCTTAAAACTGTCCCCAGTGTCCCCGCCTCGCCCCACGGTTGCCCCGGCCCCAGTCAGTCTTCTATCTCTCTCTAGTTGAGGATGATCAGTCTGGGGGGAAGCATGCCTTTCTTGCTCAGCCATACTCTGAAATTAATACATTTTTATATTACTCTACGTGATAAGCGATTGAATACACCACAGAACATTATAAGAGGGGTTAGAAATGCAAAGTAGCGCTATTGTTTCGGAGACGGCTGTCGCCACTTGTCTTCCCACTCACGCTGCTACAATTACTTATGCCCCCTTTCACTCGCACCACGCCGCGCGCCTTATGGTGTTACGCAAATCATTGCATAACCTGTGGCGACACGTTCCACGCCTACTTTGCACTTCTAACCCTTCTTATAATGTTCTGTGGAACACACCACTTCTTTATTTAATTAATTGTTATAACTCGCACACAAAAAAAATTAAACAACTTACGAACGTATATTACGAAGTGACTCTGTATTATGATAATAGCTTATGCACACGACTTCGTTCAAGTAGATTTTCGAAAAATCCTTTTTTTAGTGCACCCCTATATCCTCTGTAGAATCATTATCATAAGGTAAGGTAGGTCTGCTTAAAAGTGATCCCATTGTCGCCCCTCTGTAGAATATGTATAATTTCAAGTTTCAATACTTCACCGAGTGCTGCGGCATTCTGCAAAGCATCATGAGGAATCCTGCGTGCTTCAATTTCAAGGCATGTATTGTACCTACTGTGCATTACAAGTGGCGACGGGCTCACTCCCCGTCACATAGACAGAGTTTCGGTACTACTAGTGAAACGTGCATGTTCTGAGATTTCAGAATATGTCTGACTACTCCTTCGGGGAATATAGTCGTGAGCATATGCTTATGCTTGAGACACGATGATGCACACGATGAAGCTCACCCTTGATCCCAGCTGCCGAGCGTGTGGAGAGGATGAGGAGACCATGGAATGTGACTGTGATGTTTTGGCGGCAAAACGCATGAACCTCCTGGTGGATGGATATCCAGAACCGGGAGATCTTATGTTTCTTCCCTTTAATGGAATCGCCTCCTTCATTGACCATGTATTTGAAGGGTGAAGAAAGCAAAAAGTATTGGGGCTAACACAAAAGATCCCACTTCGAAGTGTTTATGACTTGCCAGCCCCCGCAGCAAGATAAGATAAGATAAGATGCTCAAGTTCAGCAGTAGGCTATGCGTTGACAGTCAGTCAGGGAACTGTTTGTGTGGGGAACTAAGGATAACTCACCCGATGCCCGCGCCGAGCAGCAGCGACAGCACGTTGGTGACGATCACAGCCGCCACGGCGCGCCGGCTGAACAGGCACGTGCGACGGACTGACAGACAGTGGCTCTGCAACATTACGTATATTTACAGTTACACTAATGATATAATTCGGTAAGTATTTTTTTGTGTCTTCATTTTTTATTTCGGTACTAGTGAAACGTGGATGTTCTGAGGTTTCAGAATATCTCTGACTACCTCCTCGGGGAATAATAGCTTATGCTATGCATTTTAATTTTTTACGGACAGAAGAAATAATTTTAAGAAACCGATTTAATTTTTCGAGTTTATCAAAGATAATTTAATTAATTGAATCAGGCGTTACTTTGCGGAAATCCATGACTAATATGTATATGACACGATTGTATCAAGTACTCCTCTTCTAAGTACCTAGTAGACAAGGTTGTATTACGTTATGCAACACAACCTGCCCACCAAATAATTTCTACTCTACACGTGTTTCGCTCCACCAAGGAGCATCCTCAGGAGTTAGACCGACGAACGTTCGAAACAGAGTTGTTACTCCGCCGAGCGTCCGACACCGAGCCGAGCGTCTCGGTGTCGGACAACTCTGTTTCGAACGTTCGTCGGTCTAACTCCTGAGGATGCTCCTTGGTGGAGCGAAACACGTGTAGAGTAGAAATTATTTGGTGGGCAGGTTGTGTTGCATAACGTAATACAACTTTGTCTACTAGGTACTTAGGAGCGGAGGTCTTGATACAATCGTGTCATCTACATATTAAAGATAATTTAATTTTTAAATTACTTTGATCTGTAATCTCTAAATGCTAAAATGGTGGAGAAAATAAAAAATGTTTCCTAATCGTCCTAAATGAGCGTTTTTCGTTATTTTTTTCATTTTAGTTCCTCAAAAACTCAACAGATGGCATGTTTACCGCTCCATAGAGACGTTCGCGAGATCATTTCAAAATCATGTCAAGACTGTGTCTGCCATTTTTTTAAGGCCAAGGGATCGATCCCATACAACCATGTCAGAAGTAAACAGTTTTAAATTTTCGATCAAAATGATTCGCAAATAACGAAATATTCCATCAAAAGATACTTTGGCATCTTTTTCATCATCTTTTCTCTCTTTATAATTTTATTCTTCATCTAGGTATCACGCAATTATGTTTGTGTTGTAAACCCTTTTTGAAATTTTGACCTTTATTCGCAACAGACGCCATCTATCGATCCCCTAGAAAATCAAAAGAAGGCTTCTTGTTATTACCGAATGCACTCAAACGCAAACGGTGAAGAAAAACATCGTAAGGAAAACTGCATTCGCCGAAGAAGAAATTCCGATGCGTATGTGAAGTCCACCAATCTGCATAGGTCACGCGTGGTGAGATAGCGCCCATGCAACCTGAGGGAAGGCCAATGCCCTGCAGTGGGACGTATACAGGGTCCTTCTTAATATGCTGACACTTTTTTAAGGGGTTGATAAGACAATCAAACTGAACAACTTTCTATATGGGACCAAAACCGAAATCGCGAAATAAAAATCCATGTTCCATACAAAACTGCAAACCTACTACAGCCGAAAGTATGGGACAGCTGATTTTTTTTTCGCGTTTTCGTTTTTGGTCGAATAGAGACAGTTGTTCAGTTTGATGGTCTGATCATCCCCTTTAAAAAGTGTCAGCATATTGAGAAGGACCCTTTATAGGTTGATGATGTACCTACTGAAAATACATACGGTTGCACAACGACTTTTATATAACTTTTACCGATCCAAAAACGTCAACAAGAAACGGTAAAAATGTAACATAATATACAGAAACAGCCTGTATAGGGTACAACAAGATTTCCTATTGTATAGTGTAACTGTTGTCGACGGACAGTGCGCGTTCGAGAGAACGTAAGTGAGCAACCACTCGAGCTGTCTTGGACGCGCGCTGGTCTCGGCATTCGTTTAGTGGTGTAAACTTACCTACAATTTTGTCAAAATTTAAAAGGTGCCAAGACAAACCCAAATGGGGTTTTTTGGCGTCATTATAACAAATGTTAGTATAAGAATTGTATACTGAAATGTTAATAAATAAAAATAATAATAAATAAATGAAGCTAACCTGCTGCATGGCGGGTGCGAGTTGCTGCTCCAGCACTTCGATGGAGGAGGTGGCTGAGGGGGGTCCCCGCGCGCTCTGCGGGTGTTTGAACCGCCAGTCCCTGCGGATACAAACATACTGTTTTATAGAGAGCGATGATAGCCCATACGGAAGAGAGCTAGCGCCTCAATCCTGAGGACGCGGTTCGATTCCTGGCCTGTACCACTAAGTTCTTCGGAATTTATGTACGGTTGTATTTATCATTTACTAGCTCGGCGGTGAAGGAAAACATCGTGAGGAAACCTGCATTCCCGAGGATGAAAAGAAAATACCATAAGTTTGGAGGTATGCGTAAAATATGGGTGAGCTTGGGGCGAACACAAAGGACCAGCGCTGGTCTCCGTGTTACATAACGACCTTTGCTTGCAATAGCCCAACCACAAATAATAATGTAATGTAATATCTCAATGTACCACATTTATTACAATAAATATAATTCATTCAATTCATTCATTCATTCATTCATTCAATACTGTTTTATACTATTTTACCTCAGCCGTTTCAAGATAATCAGCTATGATTGAAAGCTTTGAAGTCTTCTTCTTCTTATCGTGTGGCCAGAGCCAGAGTCAGAGTTTTTTCAGACCGCCTTACGACCTCTGACGTGGTTTTTTTTATGTAACGACTACTACCACCAGAGATAGTAGCCGGGACCAACGGCTTAACGTGCCATACGAAGCACGGAATCATTTTTCTTTTCAGACAATCAAGTGATTCAGCCTGCAATGTCCTAACCAACTGGGAAAAACGCACAAAGTGACATTTCTCTAGGTGTCCCCAGTGGGAATCGTACCCACGACCTCTGTGTCGAGAGCCAATGCTCTTAACCATTAGACCAGGGAGGCAGTTAGAAGGAGGAGCTTTGAAGTGGTCTCAGTCAAAATCATACCAGAAACAAGAAGTTTGAGTTTTTAAATACCTAACTAACACGAAGGAATCAAGATACACCTACCGTCTCGCATTGGTGCTAACACTGTGGAATGCTATACAATCCTAACTCGCGGCCCATTTGTTGCTGACCTACGATGTAGGTCGTCAGTACTTAGTGCTAAGGCCGGCCGCACATCATAAAAGTTTTTGTATGCGGAGTCTAGTAGAAAAAGTATGCACGGAGTATACCTTCCAGCGAGCGTTAGAATTTTTCTATTATAAATTTCTCGTAATGTGCCAAAACTGACTTTGACCAATAACGCGAGAAGCCTCGTGCAAAGGAATGTTTCGCGAGTCACAAAATTTCATTAATTCTGGTGTGTTCGGATTCTGAAACATCCCTTGTTAATTACAACTGCGCGTAAAAGGTAGTTTGCAGCTATAGCAGGGTGTCTGTCCACACCTAGAACGGTGCGAAGTCATGTATACTCACTTGGGAGGCAACTGGTCGGGTCTACTGCTCCATTCCCACACCCAGTCGTTGGAGTCGTCCTGAAATGTGCAATAAACAACACATTATTGATTGCCAGACATGTGGATGACTGTGGTAGGAGAGGAAGGCCGAAGAAAAGATAGATTGTGAGAAAGAAAGGTGTCGGCGCTGGAACAGCTGGCTGATAGAGGTGTAGTATGTGCCTAGCCACACACACACGTACCCTTAAGTTAGATATAAGCTATTGTTTAAGATTATATTGATGCATTATACGTCTGAACTTGGAACCTATCGTTTATCTCTACACATTTGGAAGTCCCACATCGCAGAGGTGAATGGAATAAGGTGGAATACTGTGCCAATCAAAAATAAACAAATAAGGGCAAGAGAATGATAAATAAGTACTCTAATCGCTATTATTGGCAACCGCAGTCAATCCTTGGTAATCTTGATTATCTGTTAAAGCTATTAAAGATTCCGAAGAGGTCCAGGCGTCGGTTAATGACGTAACGACATACCGAGTATCGGTATGCACAGAGGAGTCGGATGCAGTCGCTATAACCAGCAACCATACGGTGATCATCTGTTTGTTGGTGCTGTTCAGCTAGATTGTTTATAACTCGAGGGCCGTGGCATATACGTATAACCAGTCTAAAATAAAATGAACGTACCCTCCAGCAATTGATGTACACGCCCTTTAGCTCATCCTCGGTCGAGGGCTCCAGGTTCGGGCTATTCGGCGGAGACTTGGGACTGTAATCACGAAACAAATACACTTTAATTAGAGAAATTAGGGCAAAATCTGTGCGAATCAGCTAAGACATTTTCGTTGTCGTACAATATTGTTTAGCACCGACTGCAGAGATAATGAATAAAGGAATAAAATCAAATAAATACAGGGTGAAATTGATATCATTAGCATCCTTTTAAACTAAGAGTCTACCCATCAAACTGAATAACTTTTACTATGGAGCAAACCGATCGGAGCAAATAAAAAATCTGCTGTTCCATACTAAACTGCAATCTCTACGCGCGAGTTTGCGACTCAAACATATGCAACAGCTGATTTTTTTTGCTCCATTCGGTTTGCTCCCATAGTGAAAGTTGTTCAGTTTGATGGGTAGACTCTTAGTTTAAAAGGATGCTAATGATATCAGTTTCACCCTGTATACTGGCCGAGGGATTGTTTCGACTTTTTTGTAAGGATTTTCATGAAGTAAGTATGAAAATTCATTTTGAAGAGTCCAACAAGGAACGCTTTTATAGTTTTGGCCCTTAATATTTTATTGATCTCTTGATTTCTTTACAATGGCTACGGAACTCTATCATAGGAGCGTACCACACACTCTTGGCCGGTTTTTACCTAATTTATTAGTGACACGTGAGAGAACTAAAGTGGTTAACATAGCTCAGAAAATTAGCAAGCTGGAGTGACAATGGGCTGGTCATATCTGCCGAAGAACTAACAACCGATGGGGAGACAGAGTTCTAGAGAGTTCAGACGTGGCGTATGCCCTGCGGCCCGTTGGACCGACGACCTAAAAAAAGGTAGCGGGGAAATCGAAGCGCGCCTTGGGGAAGGCCTGTGACCAGGCAGTGGACGATGATGGGCTGATCATGGTGATGCTATTTATTAAGAAAGAAAGAAGAAGAAAGACATTCTAATGTCTATGTGAAGTCTACCAGTAAGCATTGGGTTCGCGTACCGCCCATTGGCCTCCTTGAGGATAGGCCTAAGCCAAAGAGTAATATGAGTATATTAGAAAAGAGAACCCACTCGTGGCAACATTATGCATCCATCTTATGTCAAATTGAAGGCTAGCTAGCGCCATCTATGTTTCATCGACAATAATTCAACCTATACTATACATATGCTTATATCTACTCATACCGATGGATATTATTGTTTCTGAATGCTAGATTTCCTTCAATCCCGCACCGATCGAGTGAAATTCCAGTATCCTTACTATTCCTGTAATCTAAACATTGGTAAGAGAATAACAGAAACTCCAGAACATCACTAAATCGGCACGAAATTGAACGAAAACTGCAAACAACCCGCACATTACGCAAGATAGGTAGCCATTTTGTGAATTTTCATTTCATAGTTTCATAGTTCTGCGAAGTATTTAATAGATGGCAGCACATTCTATGCAAACTGAATCGGAAAAGCCACCAAAAGGCGACTGTCCTCCGCCTGGCCTGTGCCCTGCAGTGGGACGTATACAGGGTGTTACAAAAATACAAATAAACATTTAAGGGGGTGGTTAGGACCATCAAACTGAACAACTTTCACTATGGGACCAATATCAAAATCGCGAAAAAAAAAATCGGATGTTCCGTCATCATCATATCAGCCGATAGACGTCCACTGCTGGACATAGGCCTCCCCCAAAATGAGGAGATTTGTCATAATTGCTATGATGCGATGCGTTTGCTATGTTCCATACTAAACTACAGATCTACTCGAGCTAAATGTATGGGACAAAAAATATATTTTTTTAAATATATGATGGATGTCCCATACATTTCAGTCGAGTTATACAGGATCCTTCTTAATATGCCGACACTTTTTTAAGGGGATGATCTTCAGTTTTGTATGGAAGAGCAGATTTTATTTTCGCGATTTCGATGTTGGTCCCACAGTAAAAGTTGTTCAGTTTGATGGTCAGATCATCCCCTTAAAATAGTTTCAGCTAATTTTGTTAGACCTTATTGTACACGTACTAAACAGTCCTCAAAAAGAAAACAGGGCGTACGTTTTCCAAAACAAAACATAGCATCAACATAAATGTTAACACTTCAATACGAACCAACGAACTCCTGTCATCTTTCTCGCACCTAACCTAGGCAGATAGATCTGTTTCAAGCATGTTTCAAGTAACAACGGTCGCCGTCTTAATGTTATGCCAGCCTGGTAGTTCTAGACTGGTCTGGCTAGTTTTCTACCTAGACGAGACCGGTTAGGTAAAACTGGAATTGATAACCTTGTTTCGAAGCTATGTTAGTAAACAACGTAAAAGTCTATCTAGTTTCACGACTTCCTGATTTTTTGCAGTTATCAGTCTCACTGAAGCCTACCGTAATATTAAATTTATGAGCCTACCTTTCAGGCATTTACTTATGTCAAAAGTTATCTTTACTTATAAAAGAGTTCCGTGACTGATTAACTGACAGTCAACGCACAGCCTAGCCTACACCGATGAAGATAGAAACATGTTATTTGGAATATTGATTCTACAAAGGATATAGGGGTTTGCAATAAGAAAGGATTTTTCGAAATCTACCCCTAAAGGGGTAATCAACGAGGACGAAGTCGTGGGTCAAAATCTTGATAATAACAAATTCATGTCATACGTGTAAGGCATTGAAAAAATAGAATTTTATAACACTACAGATTTAAATAAACAAATATAATTATGCAACTTCGAAATGTGACTAGATAATTTGTGTGAGAATGTCCAAGATATTTATATTTTAAATCGCGAAAAAAATCTGCAGTTCCATACGAAACTGCAAACATGACTCGACTCAAATGTATGGGACAACTGATTTTTTTTTCGCGATTTCGATATTGGTCCCGTAGAGAAAGTTGTTCAGTTTAATGGTCTGATCATCCCCTTAAAATAGTTTCAGCTAATTTTGTTAGTCCTTATATAAGGTCTAACAAAATAATATAGAGCGTAGATAAAAAATATAGAATATACTTTTTTATATGCTGACGGTTTTTATGGAGATGATCAGACCATCAAACCGAACAACATTCTAGACACAACATCGAAATAGAAGAGCGCATCACATGGTCATTTTATTTTCTCTGAGGCCTATCTATTCATTAGCTATCTAGTCGACTCGATGAATCTTAGTGACAATGCCTAAGGTATCAATTTCATTTGCAATATTTTAAATGTAGATTTAATACAAGTATCAATTCAAAATGCAAGTTGCAAGACTAGGTTTAGTTTTTGTCTAGACACCTAGACGTAAAGAGACCTAAGTTTAACTGCATGCGAGTTATGAGCGCCTGGTATTTTGAGTCTGAATCCTAGGTTTTAGTCTAGGTCGTTTCTAAAGTCTAGACTAGACAGGTTTAGTGTCTATTTATAGATTCTCTGGCTAATCTATACATATAGGTATGACGTACTAAGCTGCAGCCACTCGGATTTGTTTAAATTATTCGTATACTGACAGGGTGTAACAAAAGGGGTAGTAATATTTAAAGAGGTAGTTTAGACCATCAAACTGAACAACTTTCACTATGAAGCCAACATAGAAGATGCGAAGAAATCAGTTGTCCCATACAAGAGGAGTAGGCAAGGTTCTGGAGTTTTGTAAGGAACAGCAGAGGTTTTTTTTTCACAATTTCGGTGTTGCTTTAAAGTTGTTCAGTTTGTTGGTCCATACTAAACCATCCAATTAAATAAAAAAAAATATATATATATATATATGCAACGTGTTAATGAATTAACGCAAAACTAGAAAGTTGTTTGTTTAGAATCGAGAGCAGAATCGAATTATCATGGTTTCAACATAGGTAATTTTTTTCAAAACATTAAATAATTGTTTTGAGAAATTTAAAATTTACTGAACCCGATGTCAACCCACCCCACGGGCATGCTCACCCTACTTACTATAAAAATAAGATTATTAAAATGTATCCATGAGTATGTTAGCGCTTTCATCCATTGCTGAAATGATAACAAATCATTTTTGCCTCAAAACTTAAAATGCTTCTATTTCTTGTTTCGATCTAATTATTTTGTTATAAATCAGTTGGGGTGTATGAGGTTTTGCGCTTATTTATTAACACGTTGTATATTGTCTCAATAAGCAATACAGTTTTTCTTACGATCAATCTCATAATAAATTAGGAGAACCTATGTCAGGCAAAAGGTCGAGGTTCAGCTGAGCTGGCATGGGGTGAATCCTGCGCGGCGATCATATGCAGCCACTCCCTTCTCCCTAAGGTCATGAGTGGGAGATGGCAGATGAATATTATTATACACCACTATACGAGGCCTTGAAGCTGATGAACACTATCGTATACATTGATCTGGTGGACATTTTTGTGGACTCTGAATCTAGGCTCCTACTATCAGCCGGACGATATTTAGGCTCAGTATCAGCTAGAAGCTCTGTGGTGGATATTTCCCCCATTGCTCTTAACTATGAAAAATATTTTAACATGTATAATAATTATGAAACTGACTATAAAAATGTAATCTAATATTCTTTGACAGGCATGTCTAATTCTAATTTAATTTGTTCTAAATGTTATAATTTTTTTATTAATTTAATGATATACCGCTCGAAATATTAATCTAAGAGCATAGCATAAGCATATGCTCACGACTATATTCCCCGAGGGAGTAGTCAGAGATATTCTGAAACTTCAGAACATCCACGTTTCACTAGTAGTACCGAAACTCTGTCCAGTGTGACGGGGAGTGAGCCCGTCGCCACTTGTAATGGACAGTAGGTACAATACATGCCTCGATATTGATGCATGCAGGTTTCCTCACGATGTTTTCCTTCACCGAAAAGCCAGTGGTTTTACAAATCGTACATAAATTCCGAAAAACTCATTGGTACGAGTCGGCCTGGACGGGGATCGAACCATCGCCTCCAACACGGCAGGCAAGGTTACTCGCCACTGAACCACCACGGCTATCTAAGAAATAATGTAATTTAAATTATCAAGTGAATAAAACTTACATGTGTATTGTGTCGTGTTTGTACTGTTAGTGTAAGTTGTTGAATAAATAAATTCAATTGAAGTTTATTATAGAGCTGCAGTTTACCATCTAAAATAATATTACTACCCCTTTCTGTTACACCCGGTATTAAAGTGACAACTACACCCTCATTCCCGCAATCAGTCCTCAAAGGCTTCTCCACCCACACGCATAAAGATAATTCAATAATTACAGCGCATGCAACTCAGTGCACGCTCAACTGAAGCCGTGCTTTCATTAATTACATTTCATCCTACCGCGAGAGTTGACAACTTGACACCGATCTTGTTATACCATTCTCGGTGTATTCGTTATACTCGAACCGGAATCAGGCCTCCGCCACTCAGCCTTAGGGCTCCTACACAAAACTGCGATGCGATGCGATGCGACGCAGCATCGCAGGAACTTGCGATGCGAATTGTTGCGATACGATTTGGTAAGGTAAAGCGCAAGGTTCAGGTGACCATACCCAGTCTAGCGCAACTAGGAATAAAAAAAAATTGTAGGGAGTTTACATTGCAATTAATGGCGGATACTGTCGTCGCACTTACTCAGTACAGTTTCTCTTTCTTCTCATAGGTTCCGTAGGTAGTGGAGCGTTGCAGGAGGGGGTGAAATCCGCATCGCTCCCCTAAGGAACTTACGCAGTTAAGATTAAACCTAATACAAGGCCAAAATAAATGTGCACACAAATAATAATGTTACATTTTAAAGATAACTAGCGGCGTCTTTCCCCTACGCTGTCTCAGCGGAATAAGTGGTTACCAAGTGTGATGTAATATTGCAGGAATGCGCGATGCGAATCAGATCGGAAGCATGCTATGTTATCTAAGTACACACTAAGGGGAACGCTGATTTTCCATAGACAGCTTCCGCCATCTATCGGTTATGTTTCGAAGCACTGTTTTGAACTCGGTTCATATCGGAGTAACAGCGCACTACACATCACGCGCTGCGCTGAAGTAGTGAGAGATTTCGCCCATATTAATCAACGTCTTGTTGGTCTAGCGGTCTAGACAACCGGCTTACGATCCAGGTAGCTAAGGTTCGATCCTCATGTCGGCCGATCGTCTTTTTCAATTTATTTCATAATGTGGCGCCCTCTAGTGCTAATAAGCGGCAACGCAATTAGGACGTCCTAAAATTCAAGGCGAGTTACCTATCTATATCCAATATACTTATTAATCTATGATCGGAAGTTCTTGCGCTGCGTTCGTGCGAGCTCGCAGATATTTGCGATGCGATGCGACGTCGCAGTTATGTGTGGGGGCCCTTAGGTACCGAGATACAGTACGACCAGGAAAATAATTACCCTCGTCAATGTTCGTTTGCGCAGAATGCCCCGACAAAACCCGAAGTCGTCTAGTAATCAAAGGGTGCCAAGTCGGATAGCGGCGAAAATGGCGCGAAAACAATTAGCCAATAGCAGCAAGGTATTGAAGGTAGCGCACATTGGTCAATATAATTTAGCGCGCTATTAAAATTTGTCCGAAAACTAAAGTGGTTGACTTGGCTCAGAAAATTTGCAAGCTGAGGTGGCAATTGGCTGGTCATATCTGCCGGGTGTCAGAGTTCTGGAGTGAAGACCGCGAACTGGTAGACGTAGTGTGGGACCCCCTGCTGCCCGCTGGACAGACGACTTAAAAAAAAGTAGCGGGGAGCGACTGGATGAGGAAGGCGGAGGACAGAGTTTTGTGACGCGCCTTGGGAGAGGCCTATGTTCAGCAGTGGACGATTATAGGCTGGTGATTAAAACTTGTCAACTACGCCGGGGGGAATTATAAATTTTTTTTTCTTATTTATTGTTCAATACACACATTTTTTCAAAATTTTTACGTAATTATATTCCCGAGCAGGAAACCGTGCAACGGTTTATGAGCTTGGAATGAATCGTTACACTCAATCGCTAGTTGCTATGTTAGTTTAGGTACTCATCTTACGCATATCGCGATAACAGGTTGCGTGTCCGACGAGGTGTTTTCTTTTTTTCTAACGAACAGTTTGAAACTACTTTAAAGTATTTTCTTTAGATAGTGAGTAAATTTAACAATGAAAAAATCATTTTTTCTTGGTCTTTCTTTAATTTAAGATACTATGTTGTTTACAAGAAATTGATCCTTATGAATGACTCTTTCGGTTGGTATCATAAAATACAGGATGTTTTTTTTTCACATTTCACCGGTTCGATTCCCGGCTCAAGCAGATGATTTTTCAAAAATCTTTAAATTCAGTTTTAATTCTTTTTGAAAATAAAGGAATGTTTCCTTTCAGTAAAATTTGCCATCATAAATATTAAGGGTACTTTCCCTCCAACCACGGCCTTTTTTTTCCACCCTGTATATGTTAGTTATGTGCGTTTTGTATGTTCTTCCGTAACTACTTAAACCGTACATGATAGAATCAGCTAGCGCCATGTATAGCATGCGCAGCGTTTTGTACGGAAGTTTGTATTTAAGAATGGATAATTTTGCCAGAATAGCCCTCAATCTGTCACAAACATGGTCAATGTGCGTCGTCCAGTTAAAACTACTGCCTTTCTGATACTACAATTACTACAAGCACCTATAATTGGCGCGAGTGTCAGAAATCAATCAAGCAACCAGATGTGCCAAAGTGTAGGTACTTATCACGGTACTTACAAGTGACGGAGGCCTGCCTATACTTTGTCGCATCGTAAGAGATGATTGTTGGTTACGCAATTGCAAGCAAGGGTCGTTATGTAACACTGCGACCAACGCTGGTCTATTGTGTTCGCCTCATGCTCACCAATATTTTACGTTACGTTCCTCCGAACTTATGTTATTTTCTTTTCATTCTTGGGTATGCAGGTTTCCTACACCGCCGATCTAGTGATTAATGATAAATACAACCGTACATAAATTCCGTAGAACTTAGTGGTACAGGCCAGGAATCGAACCGCCGCCTCTTGATTGAGTCGCTAGCTCTCTTCCGTATGGACTATCAACACTCTCTCTCGTAAGCGATGCTCTTGCTTTATTTCTGCCACTAGCGAGTCGCCGAAGCAATAACAACGCTGAGGGATACATCATGCCTAAGTGATACATGTTTGCAGTTTCATGTGGACGTGCAAATTTTTTGTTCGCGGTTACCATTATTGTCCCTCCAAGAAAGTTGTTTTGTTTGGTGGTCTGATCATCCCCTTATAAAAACCCGCGGCGTATTTAGAAGGACAATTTATATTCTACATCCCTTTTTTGCTACAGAGGTTCCCCCTGTGTTAACAGCGGCAGCGGGCGTCAAAGGATTCCTCTCATAACAAATTTAACAGAGTCTTCGTCTGGAATGGAAGCCTCTCCATTCCTTTTATAGCACTAGTGAATATTGTAGTGGTTCAGCCGGCGGCGGAGTTTGTGTTTAACCGACTTAAAAAAAGGAGGAGGTTCTCAATTTGAGTGTTTTTTTTATGTTTGTTGACTCAGATCTTTCAACTGGGTGAACCGATTTTGATGATTTTTGTTTATTTGAAAGCTGGTGCTTCCCTTGTGGTCCCATTTTAATTTGGTGAAGATCTGATGAAGCGCTTCTGAGCTACACACTCTAAAGGAATGCTTTAGAATAAGACCATCAAACTGAACAACTTTCAGTATGAAGACAACGTCGATAAAAAATATCATGTACCATACATTTGAGTCGAGTTGGTACTCGTTACGTTCGTTCAGTTTTGTATGAAATTTATTTTCGCGATTTCGATCTAGGCTTCATATTGAAAGTTGTTCAGTTTGATGGTTTATGCCACCTCTTTAAATATTACTAGTGTTATAAACTTAAATGCGTTACAAACTTCAGGAGGGGCTGATCTGAACCATCAAACTGAACAACTTTTACTAAGGGACCTGGAAATTGCGATAAAAAATCAGCTGTTCCATACAAAAAGTCAGCCCCTACTAGAACCGAATATTATAGCCCAGACATTTTACATTTTAGTTTTGTTAGGCGGGGTAGGGAGTAATTATTAATTGGACTTTTAAACTGTAACCAGCACCACTTAGTGACAAAAAGACTATCTTATTACATATTAAAAAAAATTCGATACGCAACATACAAATCAAAATTGTGTGTCCCAGAAGGCTTTTAAATTAATAATATTAATACCAATGCACTCATTTGACTAAGATTTAACAATATAAATTATTTTTGAGCAATAAAATAGGCATTGAAATTAAAAAAAAGGAGGTATTCATTAGAAAATTCAAATTTATTTTCCAAAACCTTCTAAGTAGACAAAAATATTTACACCATGTTCCAAGTATGTATAATGGTAAAGCCTTAAATTATGTGCAAATAAAATTTCCCAACAGGTTTTTTAGAACGAGATAATAGCAAAATTTACGTCATACGTGACTGACGTGATATTTTTTTAATTTTGATACATTTCTAAGCTCAAATTTGCTCTTCAATATTATACCGAAAAAAAATATCAATTATTAATTAGTCCCGGCTCAAACCGTAAAATGACTGGGCTATTATAGAACAGCAGATTTATTTTTCGCGATTTCTATGTTGGCCCCATAAAGAAAGTTCAGATTGATAGTCACGTCAGCATATTACCACACATTACCCTGAATGGTTCAATACAGTATATCAAACAGTATACATCCATCATAGGATTACAGCCAATGATTTACTGTATGCAGCCCTAGTACGACGTGCAGACGAGTAAATGTACCAGGGGCAAAGAATAAATGCTTAGTACTACCCAATGTACTACCATAGCGATGGTACTTAACTACATACGCTAAATTAAACGGTAGGTTTGAAACGAAAATACTAGGATTGAATAACTTGAAAATGTCATGCATGAAGGACAAGTGCTATTATTTCAATATAGGCAAAATATAGATTGCAGAATGAAATCAGTTCAGTAACCTATGCATCCGTCGTACTAGGGGAACATAAACCGCAGCGGATTAACATTATTGGTCTAGCAGCTAGCTCGATCTGATGTACACGTGCTTCCAATTTTGAGGCATGTGAGTGCGAGCTTGGAATTAGTAATTGTTTAGTAGATAAATTGTAGCCTAAATTGCAATTGTTTAAGAGACTAGGCATTTTGATATGAAACATACAAAACCGACTCGTATGCCGTGACAGAAATGGATCTCGATAGTGTTGCATATCTGGAAAGTGTAGCAGAGAGGAATCTCCACTTTAATTTTTCTTTCCAATGCCAGCGTAAGCGAAAAAAATTCTTGGTCAATGTTCAATCATCAAATTATATGCAACCCTAGTAATTCGCCAATTTGCGCTTAATGTACCAGGATAACAGAAATATCAGTTAGGTCCTCACCCTGCCCCTGTAAAAGCACGAAAGAGTCTCAGGAACAATCTCACCTTTCCTTCATCTCGAATCTACTCATTCTCCATGCATCCCTAGTACTTCGCCAAGTTAATGTACTAGGATAAAATAAAATATCAGTGTACCCTCACCTGCCTTTTACGCTAGAAGCGCGGGAGTGTCTTACGGAGGAGTCTCTGCTCTCCCTCTGGGCCTCTCTAAGGAGTCTTATATACTCGTTCTCGACTGCAGCCAGTCCGCTGCCAGAGTTCAGCTCCACCCATGATTCTGGAAAGAAGAAGTAAGTTAGTTATGTAGGAGGCAACGGACACTTCAATACAAATTGGCTCGCATAAACAAAATGTAATACCGTCGTTCGCGATTTCAGTGTCGGTCCTATGGTGAAAATTATTTGTTTTTTAATAATATCCCCCTCCCCTAACTAATAGTCAGGATACGAACTTGTTTCAAACACATGCAATCTATACTATTATAAAACTGTAACAGGAAGTTTGTCTGTACATTGAAGATATTAACAAAAAAAAAGTTACGTTATGGTTTTTAGGTGTCCCTGATTCCATTTCACCAATTTTTGGATTTTTTGTCTGTCTGTTTGTTTGTGTGTTTGTTTGTTTGAACGAGTATCACGCAAAAACTACTGAACCGATTTTGATGAAACTTTTTTTTTTGATAGCTTATGATCTGACTTAAAATCTGGTATATAATTTGTGCGGACGAAGTCGCGGGTTAACGCTCGTCTTCTATACAATCCATCCTGTTTGAATGTCTTCTTCTCTATCTACCTAAGTCACGCCTCTTTCCCATTGGGGAAGGCAGAGACTAGGGCGCGCCACCTACTACGATCCTTACATACCTCTTCTGCCTCATGCACATCCATACATCTCTTCATACATGTCCGTCGGTTTCGAGTACTCCGCACCTCCCCTTTTTGTAGGACGCAACTGATCAGCATACGTCCTACGAGGGCGCCCTCTGCCGACACTTCCACTCACATTAGCAACATATATATCTTTCGTACATCTGCTGTCACTCATCCTCTCCACATGACCAAACCAACGAAGCATACCTTTCTCTATTCTAGTCACAACATCTTCTTTCAATTTACATCTTCTCTAATGCCATAATACAGCCGTAACAATAAATAAACAAGATTATTATTATTATCAAACGATCACAACGCGACGGATGTTAAACTGGTGCAAAACAAGCGACTCGTGCGCATGCCATTGTTTGTAAATAACGCAGGATGCGGTAGCCATTTTGAATTTAATTATAACGTTATTAATGCTGTACTTGTGCGAGATTTTGATCTGGTTCATTTAATTTTAATTGTGAGATTGTGACACGCCATTTTTACCCGACCGACTGCATCAGAAGGAAGGTAATGTTTTATCCTACAATTGCCACAAAGTTAGCATTAAACTATATTTATGTTAGACAAGGATGCATGGGTTCGATCCCTGTGCCCATCTTCAATAAAAAAAAGTATTGTTTGACTAGAAGTTTTTATTTGATTTTTCTGACACTGATTGTGCTACAACGAGCGTTCCATTCATACAAACACCCACCACCACCACTGACACCAGGGCTCTGCCCACACGATAACAACAACAACACATCAGTCTTCATGCCTATTTTCGATTCATCATCATCATCAGCCTATATACGTCCCAAAGCAAGGCGTCATTCCACCTCGCATGCCCAATGCGGATTGGTAGACTTCACATACGCATCAGAATTTCAAATATTTTATTATTCCTCACGATATTTTCCTTCAATAATTTCAAAAATGAGCGAGATGGGGCATACAGACACAGAATGGACGAAACAATAAAGGTTCCTTGTTTGACTACGAAAACCGGAGAAAAGAAAAACTGTCAAAAACGATCTATCAAATGACGCCTAGCTGGTATCCGTAAGCCACACTCTCTTAAATGTTACGCAACAATCGATCGGTACAGCAATCAAAACCCATCAACTATGAAACAGCCGCGCCGTGCCAACACACTACGATTATGAGATTACGGAGACGATGACGATGCGATGCGATGATGCAAAACACACGTGTTCTTACATATGGTGTTAGATAATTTGAACCTTTGACTACTTATATAGGGACTAGTTACGCGAGTAATTCTACTAACAAACATTTCTGCCACTTTTTGCGGGGGGCGAGGTAACACGAAATCCGCAACTTTGGATTTTACTCCCATAACTTTAGATTCTAATTTTGAACGTTAAAATTCATGAAAAGCAGACTCGTGTGAACCCCAAACATTCTAAGTTCGAAATTATTGTTTCGCAATTATAGGCTGTCTCGTTTAGTAATCTATACTATTATAAAGCTGTAACAGAAGTGTGTCTTTACATTGAAGATATTAACAAAAAATAAGTTACAATATGGTTTTTAGGTATCCCTGATTCCATATCACCAATTTTTGGATTTTTTGTCTGTCTGTTTGTTTGTGTGTTTGTTTGTTTGAACGAGTATCACGCAAAAACTACTGAACCGATTTTGATGAAACTTTTTTTGTTTGACAGCTTATGATCTGACTTAAAATCTGGTATATAATTTGTGCGGGCGAAGTCGCGGGTTAACGCTCGTAAGGTATAAAATTGAATGTAAATGCACATGATTAATTGATCTTATACCGTGGCAGAGGGGAAATGCTGCCGCAAGGCTAGTCCTTAAAATAAATAGTCAAAGGTTTGAACAGATGATAAGTGGGTCAGAGTGATTAAGATTATGTTCTGAGGTCATTTGGAATTATCCGATTAAAATGTTTACTTCAAACTAATGCCACTTCAGCCTTCTGTACATTATACCTTCCTTCCAGCTTTCACACACCCTCACCAACCGCCCGGAAGAATCACTCACTCTTAGGTAACAATGCCATTTAGGTCTCGTCCAAGAATCAGGGATACACAAATTTTATTCTTCGCAGATTAAGGCGGGTGCAGAGGGGTCAATATTATACAAAACTTTTTACTTTTTTTTAAATTTTGTATAAAAAATTTCAAAGCTTTATATCTTCGTAATTATGTTACAAATTGCAAATGTTATTTGTGACGCGGCAACTAGATTTTCTAAACCATTTTTCCATGTATAAAAAATTAACCCGCGACTTCATCCGCACAAATTATATACCAGATTTTAAGTCAGATCACAAGCTATCAAACAAAAAAAGTTTCATCAAAATCGGTTCAGTAGTTTTTGCGTGATACTCGTTCAAACAAACAAACAAACACCCAAATAAACAGACAGACAAAAAATCCAAAAATTGGTGAAATGGAATCAGGGACACCTAAAAACCATATCGTAACTTTTTTTTTGTTATTATCTTCAATGTACAGACAAACTTCCTGTTACAGTTTTATAATAGTAAAAAATTACTTTTATTAATTCCGTCTACGCATATTGTGCGTCAAACGTTTGTATGGACTGAAACCACCTTAATCAAGATATATTGTCACTATACAGGGTGTAAAAGACGCCCGCAAACTCAAAGGGGTAAAATGTTGAACAACTTTTATTTTGGAACCAACAATGAGAACTCTTTGTCCAGGCTTGGTTTCGGCTAAGAATAGAACCATCCCATTTCCTCCCGTGGGTGTCGTAAAAGGTGACTAAGGGATCTACCAGAGGATGGGCAGCAGCATCCTCCGAGTACACCCATTCGATCCAACTGCGATCGACAACCCGCCTGCCAAGCGTGGCGATTATGGCAAATCCCCCCATTTTGGGGGTGGCCTTTGTCCAGCAGTGGACGTCTACCGGCTGATATGATGATGATGATGAATGAGAACTCAAAAAAAACTTCTAGACCTACTGGCCCTGCCCTGCCCACCATGCCATGCCTGCTACGCATGGCTAGGCGAATATTGCATTTTAAATTCCCTAGTAGGCTTCGTATGCCACCCCCGAGAAAAAGATAAAAACCGAGAAAAGCCTCCAACTTTGTTATTTTATGTATGCCAAAAAGAGCGCACATGATGTTTTTCTAATTTAGTTGCTTTGTCGTTGGTGGCATGCTGGTTAGGCCCATCACACATTCCCACCGCTGTAACTCCTGTAAGCCAGGATCAACAGCGGCGCCATTCACAACACTGGACAATGAAGTCCAGCGAGCCCGGGGGATGACTCTAATCTGTCTTGGAACCCGCAATGAATTAATCAAAGAAGATAGGAGGAGTAGGAAAACGAAATATCCGACTTCCCTCCATTGCAAACGGGAGACAGCAATAAGAAGGAAAAAAACATGGCTATTAGAGAGCCAATTCCAGAGATCATTTATGGCAGTATTGAAGACACAACCGCAAAAGCACCAAAATACAAAATAAAACAATAGGCACCTAACATTGTACTGAAACTATGACCTATTTTGCATCCAGTAATAAGTATGGCAAAAACATCTGAACGCACGGAAGTTATCCCTAGTCGCAACAAGATCCATGTAGTAAGGGACACCAGAAAACGATTTTATTGAGTCAAGCATGGTCTGGCGCTCGGTGTACCAGAGCTCACACTCCCAAAGAATATGATGAGCGGTCTGTTCGAACTCGTTAGCCATGCTGGCTAGTCAAGTATTGAATGTTTAATTCGTGCATATCACATCGTACAACCATAGGAAATGCACAAACAATCACGACGCTCCAGCTGATTGCCTACTGATATGAACATCTGAACATTGACCAAACACATTACATTACTGTCGAGTTCTTGACCTCTGATAACCGATAACGTCACCAATGATTTACAAAATAGAGTTCATTATACTTGTCCACGGTTAAATGTCAATAAGATGCTGACAGACAGACCGACATAGGCGTCAAACTTATAACACCCCTCTTTTTGCGTCGGGGGTAAAAATACTCTTCTGTCAAAAAATTCGTATTCATAATACAAAAAATATTTGCCCCTTATAAGATTCGAATCCCCAACTTCCGCTTCGCAAGCAGATTTAGTACCAATTAGGCAAACGGGTCGCCAACAGCATATAATTTTTCCTTTTTCCGCTTGTACGCTGAAGCATGCATGCGCGGGCGCATCCGAGCCGAAGGCCGACGGTCATGGGCGGTCGAAACACAAATAGCAATTCACAAACAACTCATCGTTTATGCATACAAGAATACATTTTTATATGAAAATATTTACATTAGTCATAAAGCAAGTTAACAAACTCGTCCCCTCCAATCCGTTCCCTTCGAGCTTACCCGGGCCGTCCTGAAGGGCCTATGTCGAAAAATAATTGAAGCTAAATGAGCGTGTGATGCTTATGTTACTGCCTGATGCGAGAGAAAGAGATGGGGCGGTGCGCGCGCCTGAAACGACGCAAACATAAAACAAACTTTACGAAAATATAAAACTTTTAAAATTTTGAATGAAAAATTTCAAACCTTTATATCTTCGCAATTATATTGTAAATTGCAAATGTTATTTGTGACGCGGCAACTAGATTTTCTAAACTATTTTCCATATATACTAAGTTGCTTATATTAGTACCGTCTAAGCGTATTGTGCGTCAAAGTTTTGTATAAAATTGACCCCTCTGCAACCACCTTAAGTAAAAATGTGATTAACAAGCGCAACGCATACAAACTGCTCAGCAGTTTGGCGATATCAAAAATTGTAAACTTAGATGTAAGATTCTGAAATCTAATCTAAACTATTATAAAACTGTAGCAGAAAGTTTGTCTGTACATTGAAGATATTAACAAAAAAAAAGTTTCGATATGGTTTTTAGGTGTCCCTGATTCCATTTCACAAATTTTTGCATTTTTTGTCTGTCTGTTTGTTTGTGTGTTTGTTTGGGTGTTTGTTTGTGTGTTTGTTTGTTTGAACGATTATCACGCAAAAACTACTGAACCGATTTTGATGAAACTTTTTTCGTTTGATAGCTTATGATCTGACTTAAAATCTGGTATATAATTTGTGCGGACAAAGTCGCGGGTTAACGCTCGTAATAAAATAAAATAAATAAAATAATCAATAATAAGTTACTATATAAGGTCTAACAAAATTAGGTGAAACTATTTTAAGGGTATGCTCAGACCATCAAACTGAACAACTTTCTCTACGGGACCAATATCGAAATCTCGAAAAAAAAATCTGCTGCCCCATACATTTGAGTCACGTTGTGTTTGCAGTTTTGTATGGGACATCAAATTTTTTTTTCTCGATTTCGATATTGGTCCCATAGAGAAAGTTGTTCAGTTTGATGGCCTGAGCATACCCTTAAAATAGTTTCAGCTAATTTTGTTAGACCTTATATAGTAGAATAAGAATTGATTGAAACGAAGTTTCTACAAGAATTCTATATGAAATTCAAAAATTCAAAATTCAAAATTTTTTATTCAAAATAATATCACATAGATAGCTTTTTGACGTCATTTTTTGAATCTACCACCGCGTCGGAAGGTGTTCCGTTGAGAGAAGATGCGGCCAGAAACTCTACAACACACATCTTTTTAACAAAACAAAATATACAAAGTACAATTAAAATACAATATTGCATTACATAGAGTAACATTGTCAAGACCAGACATTTTGGTCATTCAAATAGTCATCGAGTTTATAGTAGCCTTTTTTACAGAGGACTTGTTTAACATGGGACTTAAACTTTTTGTCTGGCAAGTTTAGAATATCCTCTGGTATCTTATTATAATAGCGTATACAGTGCCCCATGAAAGATGTGTTGACCTTACTGAGTCGAAAATGTGGGGATACTAATTTATTTTTATTTCTTGTATTGTATTTATGAACGTCACTGTTTTTGGGAAAGAGATACAAATTTTTCCGAACGTATAAAATATTTTCGTAAATATATTGACTGTAGAAAGTCAAGATACTGATATCTTTAAAAAGATCTCGTAGTGAATCTCGACAACGCAGATTATAAATGGCTCGAATTGCCCTCTTTTGAAGGATAAAGATCGCCTCAACATCTGCAGCACGGCCCCACAGCAAAATACCATAAGACATGATACTATGGAAGTAGCTGAAGTATACAAGTCTTGCAGTAGCTATATCAGTTAGCTGTCTAATTTTTCGAACCGCATAAGCTGCCGAGCTCAGCCTACCCGCTAGGGTTTCTATATGTGGACCCCATTGCAGCCTCGAGTCAATCTTTATCCCTAAAAATACAGTATTATTTGTGAAATTCAATATATCATTATCTAAAGTTATTTGATTTTCATTATTTATAACGTTTGGTAAAGTGAATTTAATACATTTAGTTTTCTTTGCATTTAATGCAAGATTATTAACACTGAACCAATTCAGAACTTGTCGAAGAGTGTCATTTACATTCTCATTAATATCATCAACATCTTGTGCCTTTCTACTGGTTTTGAAAATAAGAGAAGTATCATCAGCAAATAAAACTATATTCGACAAGTTCTGTAGCATGTAGGGTAAATCGTTTATATAAACCAGAAAGAGAAATGGACCCAGTATAGATCCCTGTGGAACGCCCATTTTTACTAGTGAGCCAGACGAATTTGTTCCATTGATAGATACCCTTTGAATTCTCTTTTCCATGTAAGATTCTAACAGATCCAGAGCCCTGCCTTGAATACCGTAGTGGTTTAATTTGATCAACATTGTTTTATGATCAACACAGTCAAATGCTTTGGATAAGTCACAAAAGACTCCGATTGCATTTTGGTGCTCCTCCCAAGCGCTAAAGATATGCTGAATCAGCATAACTCCAGCGTCGGTTGTTGAGCGACCCTTGGTGAATCCAAACTGCTGCTCATGTAGCAGCCTCTTGATGTTAAAGTGGGAGAGCATTTGACTGAGTATAATCTTTTCAAAAACTTTGCTGAGAACGGGTAGAACTGACACAGGTCGAAAGTTACTCGGGTCGCTTTTATTTCCCGTTTTGAAAAGTGGTATTACTTTGCTGTGTTTCATTAAGTCAGGAAAAGTTCCTGAGTCAATGCAGCAATTAAACAAAGATGCTAAATATGGTGCTAAAGTTTTAATTACGGAGCTGAAGAGCTTGACTGACATACCCCACAAATCTTCAGTATTTTTTTGGTTCAATGCTTTGAAGACCTTAACTATTGTATGAGGGTCAACATGGTCAAAACTGAATTGGGAAGTGCACTCGTTTACATTATTTTTTAGCAAAACTTCGGCAAGAGCAGGAGAGGAGTTCAAAGATTCTGTAGTCTTTACAGGAATGTTGGTAAAAAAAGTTTCAAACTCCGCAGCCACTTCCGCCTCTGAGCTAACTACACCATGATCTGTTTTAATTGAGATGCCTTGTTCTCTGGGTTTCACATTCCCAGTTTCTCGGTTAATCACATTCCAAACAGTCTTAATCTTGTTGTCTGACCTCCTAATTTTATTACGGATATGTATAGATTTTGCTAAGATGCAAACTTTCCTAAATATTTTTGAATAGGTCTTGACGTATTCCTTAAATTTTTCACTATGGATATAGGTCTTTTTTTCATATAGTTCAAAAAGTGTGTCTCTACTCCTTCTGATTCCGACCGTAGCCCAGTCGCTGAATTTGAATTTCTCGTTTGATGTGGTTTTACAAATTTTGAAAATTTTATTATATTCTGTACAAAGTACATTAAAAAAATCTTTGTAACACTTATTAGGATCACTCTTATTGAACTTAAGAAACGGTAATTTAGTCTCTAACGTGTCTTTATATCTCTCTATTCTTCCAACAGTGACGGGTCTACTCTTTTTCGTAATTTTATCGTTAGTTTTTAAGGCTGGGAAAGAAACTATTTGTCCACTGTGATCAGACTTAAGGCAATTTATTACCGCTTTATCAATGAACTCACAGTTACAAAATATGTTATCTATGCATGTGGCGCTAGTAGCTGTTATTCTAGTTGGTTCCAAAAATAAGTTTTGTAGGTCAAATGAATTGAATAAACTAGTAATTCTAAGGCAATATGTATCTTTTTCAAGTAAATTAACGTTAAAATCCCCACAGACTATGATGGATTTATTACTTTTAGATACTAATTTTAACGCATCTTCCATTACCGACTCAAAAACATGAAAGTTAGAATCATAGGGCGGCCTGTATACGCAAAGGACAATGTGGTTTTGTAACTCGACACAAGACAATTCTATGTTACTTTCAACCGAAAGTCTGACAATATCTCTACGTTCTTTTACTTTAAGATTATTTCTACTAAATATGACTGATCCTCCGCGAGTTGTGGACTTTCGATTGAGAGCACTAGCTACTTGATAATTTTCGAAGCCAAATAACATTTGACTTTCTTTGAGCCAATGCTCAGTAACACAAAACAAATCTAATTGAAATTTTTCTAAAAATAACTCGATTTCTAATTCTTTGCCAGAAAAGCCTTCAATATTCTGATGAACTAATTTAAGTGTATACGGCTTCTCCTTTGTCACCTTACTTAGTTTAAATCCGGAGATTTGAGCAAATTGTTAGCAATATCACTAATCAAAATGCTGTCTGAACAATGTTCCACCGACACGCTATCTGCGCTTTCGCGGCTTGACTCAATGATGTTTGAGGTTGAGCTTAAAGAACACGTGTCGCCATCTAGCGGAATCGTTGACACATTGATCAGCTCCGTCGTTGACGAACTAGGTATATCCGTAGGTACATATCGTACTGACCTAATTTGTCTTGCTAGTAGCCTAGCAATTGATTTTTGAAGGTACAGTGTATCCTTCGTCAAAATTTTTCCACTAATAATTTTATTAGTGTCAAAGAAAGAAAAAACGTCACTATGACGACATGTCAATTTAAATATGCAATTATTTATAGAATAAATAAATTCATTTTGGCTTCCCCAGTGAGGGGAAGAATAGGGGATTGCACAAAATATGATTTTATTAGCCCCTAGCTGTGATAGCAATTCAAAACTCTTTTCTAACTCTTTCATCTGCACATCCAAACAATTTTGTACGTAGATTATAATGTTTGTTTTGCTGTTACAGTCGCTCAATAGTATTTGTTCTAATATATGTGCCAAGGAACAATCTGGCGTGCAATAATTCACAACGTTATGATTAATTTTGTGATTAATTAAAATTCCTAATCCCTTCCCGATACTATCAGAGTAAATTAATGTTTTCGGTTTTGTTTCGGCACAAGACGAAGACACAAAACATGTTTCCTCAGATTGATCTGTGCATATAGGTGGTTGTGGCAAAGTTTCAGTCTCAGGCCGCTCCGTGTTTGCTGAATGCGAACAATAACACGTCATATGATTATTAACTAATGAGTCAAAGCGTTGTTGGTTATATGTACACAGCTCCAACAAATCGCTAGCGTCCCGAATCTGATCACTTATCTGTCTTTGGGCCTGAACATATTGACAAGTAATATCATTTATACTTTGTTCTAGGCTTGTTATTTCAGCCTGTAGGGTGCTTGTGTCTGTCTCATACCGAATCAACTGGGATTCTAGTTTAATTTTATACAAATCTAGGTTTTCTATTAAATCTGACCGTTGTTTTCTTAATTTCAAGTTCCTTTTACAGCACTTTACATTTGGTTTAACGACTTTTTTTAATTTTCGAATAAATTTGTTAATTTTTATATATTTCTTTAATTTTTGTATACTACTAAAACCTAATTTATGTGAATACGTTGAGATATGGCTTAGACCACTTGAACCTGACTCGATCAGCTCGCAGTACAAACTTTGGGTGGTGTTCGCTTCCTGGCGTGCTTGTTCTTCTTTCTCTTCCATTTCCTTTTGGGCGACAAAGTCATTCACTTCACTCAGCTCACGTTCGAGATGACTCACACGCTCCAGTGCCTGCTCGAAGATATCGCGGCACTGACTGTATGACTCGATCTGCTTGGTGAGCTGATCACGCTGATCAAGAACGTCCGTGTAGTGGTTGTGTAGCTCCGCCAACTCACGCTTCAACTCAGTGTTTTTATGCAAGATGTTTTTAATTTCATTCTCGCTGTCGTCACGTTCCTGCAATAGCTGATCGCTCAGGTGCTTGGAACATTTCAACTCCTCGAGAGCCACACGTAGTTTGGACTCCAATTCCAGTGTCTTGGCCATGCTGCGGGTCGTCATTTTGAGGCAGCAGTGACTCCAATGACACCTGGAATGTGTACACACGGCAGCTAAATCGTGGGTTGCGACTGGTTTAAGAAAAATTATGTTTACTGTAAGAGTAAACAGCAGAATAGGTTTTAATCTTACTAGGTTGGATGTACAGATGTTAGTTGTTATTAGAAAGTGTTAACTTTGTCTGTGGCAAGTGTTTTTATTGTCTACTTTGCTTCCACAAATTCGTCAAGCAAAGAGAAATTGCAACGGCGCCAAACGTGAAGATGGACGTGTCTCACGGCTGTGAGACGTGTATGGGTGAATTGTTTTACTGTGAGGTGGTAAATTAATAGATTTTGAACACAATTACTCCCCTGGTTTCCAGTAAATCGTCCAAAGAATTCGAACGCAGTCCGTTGGCGGTTGACGTTTGCGTACTTGTTGTTGACTTCGTAGTAACACTTTCGCCGTACAAATTTTGTTTACGTGATGGTTTTTTAACTTGATTATTACTACTTTATTATAAAATTGACGTATTTTAATATGTTTTTACTAATTATTTCTAATAAAATTACTACGAGTTTTATTTTGACAGCCGCTCAGCAGTGTTGCCAGCGGCTTCATTATGAGATGTTTCTCATAATGAAGACCTTTCCCACACATTAGAAACGAGCTAACATTCTGTAACGAATTAATTGAATACTAGTTCAATTAGTATAATTATTACCGTGTACATACAGCGTCACATCAAGCTATACAAAACCAAAATAAGCTGGCCGCGCGTTGGTCGAATAATGTTATCGTCGCGCGGCCAGATTATATTGGTTTTGTATAGCTTGATGTGTCGCCGTGTGTACTTAACTATGACGTTAGCAATGATTTCAAATACATAATTATGTTTATTAGTAGCGACGCCCGCGACTTCGTACGCACAGACCATTGACTTTAAATATTCATAACTTTCGATCGAATAAACGGATCGCGATGAAATGAACAGATTGAACGATTTGAAAAGTTGTGAAAACTCTATTTAAATCGGTTCAGGAGTCTTTCAGGGGTGCGATTCTTGAACGTCACACGTTCTAGTCAGTATTAGATAACAAAAAATTAAAACCACCTTAAAGAAAACTAAAGATTTGAAAAATAATATATCGTTGTCTAGTCATCATAATACAAGTCCAGGTACTTTAAATGTGACTAGATAATTTGTGTGATAATGTCAAAGATATTTATTTTATTTATAATATTGCAGCCGATGACTTTTTCGTGCGAACGTTCATAAGAACATTAATTTGTTTTATCGAAGTCGCTGTCGAGCCGGTACGGTTCGCGACAGGGCTTGCATTAGTTTTTTTGGCTTGGCTTGACACTGACTTCTATGAAACAAATTAATGTTCTCATGATGCGAACGAAAAAGTCATCGGGTGCAATATTATTTTTCAACTTTTTATTTTTTTTTAAGGCGGTTTTAATTTTTTGTTAAAATTTTGTTTATTTCACAATTATCTGTGGTGAATTCATTACTTCAATGTAATAGTAGTGCTTTAAATTAACAAACGCACTAGCGGGCACTACCATTTTCGAAGGTTTTCTTCAATTTCTCTGGGATGCCATCATCAGATCCTGGCTTTCTTATCATGGTACCACCCTTGGAATATCTCCTTTCCAACAAAAAAGAATCATCAAAATCAAGTTATCAAGTTATACGCGAACACACATAAAAAGAAATATATACAGGGTGTAAGTGACAGCCTAGAAAATACTGAAACGGTGAGCTGATTTTTTTTCGCGTTTCCTGATGTTGGCTCCTTAGTGAAAGTTGTTTAGTTTGATGGTCTGAGTTCACCGTTTCAGTATTTGCTAGGCTGTCACTTACACCCTGAATATATATACGATCGAATTTAGAAACCTCCTCCTTTTTTGATGTCGGTTAAAAATGACAACATTACTATGGAGATTATGCACCTTTCTACTACTGATTTCAAGGTGTGACTTTGAAAAATCGCACTCCTGAAAGACTCCTGAACCGATGAAAAATTAAAATAATGGTCTCAAAGCATTCCACTTTATACGTATCCTAAATGCCCCCTATTCATATTTTTGTAAATATCTTCAAAGTACATCCACGTCATGTTTACAATGTTATTATATGTATATAGCAGATATAGATGTAAATACAGACACGCCAAGTTTATGTATATATAAGTAGAAGATAGGAACGTCTGCATTTTATTACTAGAAGCTAGGTAAACGTTTGGTGCCAGACCGTGACAACTAGGGTTGGCAACAATGGCATCTACCTCTAGTAAAGGACACAAAGACCCTTGAAATTGAACGTATTCCAGACAAAGAACGTTATGAGAAGCGTCATTCATTGTGTTCTACAGTGTCTACAATCGTTGTTGGTTCTCCCTTTGTTTATACATTTTATATTTAGGGACCTGTCGATATAAACCAGCTTCTAGCTCAGCAAGTTAGAGCGCTCATTCGTTTAAATAAGATTCATACCGACTGCTCTCAAACGGTGATGAAAAACATCGTGAGCAAACCTGCATACATTGAAGAAGAAATTCTGATATGTATGTGAAGTCTACCAATTCGCATTGGGTACGCGTGGTGGACTACTGCCCATCTTCTTCTTATCGTGTGGGCAGAGCCCTGGTGTCAGAGTTTTTTCAGACCGCCTTACGGCCTCTGACGTGGTTTTTATGTAACGACTACTACCACCAGAGATAGTAGCCGGGACCAACGGCTGAACGTGCCATCCGAAGCACGGAATCATTTTTCTTTTCAGACAATCAGGTGATTCAGCCTGCAATGTCCTAACCAACTGGGGAAAAACGCACAAAGTGACATTTCACTAGGTGTCCCCCGTGGGAATCGAACCCACGACCTCCGTGTCGAGAGCCAATGCTCCTGACCATTAGACCACGGAGGCAGTTACGACTACAGTAGGTAGAGAGCACTAATGCCCATACACCCTTGCTGAGGGCAGGCCTGTGCCCTGCAGTATGATGATAATGATCCAAAGGGTGACGACGGGACCATTACCAAGCCAACGCGTGCGTGCGTTTAAAGGGCGCCCAAAGGTTGACAACGGGACCATTACTAAGCCAGATCTACATTTAAAGGGTTGTATCTTTTGAACAGAATAGGCATAGTATAGCAGATGCTCACGACTATATTCCCCCAAGGGTAGTCAGAGATATTCTGAAACCTCAGAACATCTACGTTTTACTAGTACCGAATTTCAGTCCAGTGTGACGGGGAGTGAGCCCGAACGTGTGTGAACAGGAAGCCAAAGAAAAAAGTAATAGCAAAGTATGGTAATAGATTATATTGTGTGGTGGTAAAGAACCCTCGGTGCGCAACACCGACTCGTATCTGGTCGGTTTTCTTAGTATTAAGGTGGTATTTTCATACAAAATTTTAAAAGCTTTATATCTTCGTAATTATGATCAGCCTTGCGATCCAAAGAGGCACTCTGCCCCGAGTAGGGGCTTTAGAGGACATTTTTACCTTGAAGTAGCCTAGGTGTTTTTCTTTTTTCTGTTTGTTTTGTTTTTTCTTGTTCTATTGAGTTAGTTAAGTCATCTTCATATTATAAATTGCAAATGTTATTTGTGACGCGGCAACTAGATGTTCTAAATTATTTTTCCATAAATACAAAGTTACTTATATTAATACCGTCTACGCGTATTGTGCGTCAAAGTTTTGTATGAAATTGTCCCCTCTGCAACCACCTTAAGGGAAAATAGTTTTGTGGCTTTCACTGCACAATAATAAGGAGTAATCCGAAAGATTCATCACGTTCACGAAATCCCGAGAAAGCTATAAAAATTCTCAAACATATTTGAATATTTCCTTTCCCGTAAGACACTAATCTACCGAGTAAACATTTTCCGCGTATAAATAGAGGAGATAACATAATGTCAAAACAAAAACATTAGTCGCGCGGTCGTCTGAGTCATCGTCATTCACGCGATGTTTACAAAGCTAGTTGATAAATTGATAATAATGGTTAGTGCGAAAATTTACAAATTTAGCTCAGTCATTTTACGAAGTTTTGTTAGGAGAGGTTGGAAGTAATTATTAATTGGACTTTTAAACTGTAACCGGCACCATTTAGTGACAAAAAGACTATTTGAAAACATATTTAAAAAACATTCTTTACGCAACATAGAAATCAAAATTGTGAGTCTCAGAAGGCTTTTAAATTAATAATATTAATACCAATGCACTCATTTGAATTAGATTTAACAATACAAAATTATTTTCGAGTAATAAAATAGGCATTGAAATTTAAAAAAATAGGTTTTTATTAGAAAATAATGTGGGGGGAGTGGAATAGAGAGGTGGGATTTATCCCCCCCACCCTCAAATTCCGAATATTTGTATGGTATGGAACAGTGAGTATTATATAGGGACTAGTTACGCGTGTAATTCTACTAACAAACATTTCTGCCACTTTATGCGGCCCCCCCGCATAAAGTGGCAGAAATGTTGCAACGTGGCGAAGTAACATGAAATCCGCAACTTTGAATTTTATTCCCCATAACTTTAGATTCTAATTTTGAATGTTAATAATCATGAAAAATAGTCTCGTGTGAACCCCAAACGTTCTAAGTTCGAAATTATTGTTTCGCAATTATAGGCTGTCTCGTTTAGTGATAAGGTACAAAATTGAGTGTAAATGCACATGATCAATTGTTCTTATACCGTGGCAAAGGGGAAATGCTACCTCAAGGCTAGTCCTTATAATATCCATTAAAAGTCCCCCTCCCGAACCCAAAAGTCAATACGTGCGTGGGAATAAACCTATAGGATTTCTGTCTGCAAGGACATGACAAAATTAAATGATAGGTGGTGATTGTGGTAGCCAGCCTTTCACACACAAATACCTATTATGATACTAAACAAAACAAGTATTCATTGACCTTGGTCATGGCTACCGAGCTTAGCCACCGAGTGGTCGAGGTTCAACACATTCTAATCACATTCACTTGTTAAGAGGATATGTGCCGTAAGGCGGTTTGAAAAACTCTGACTCCAGGGCTTGCTGCCCACACGATAAGAAGTGCCCGGCAAATAACTTGAAAAATAGGCGTATATGCGCTGAAGTGCTTTCGCCTACAAATTTTATTCTGCGCAGTCAAGGTCTTGCTCGAGATGTTTGCCGGCCATAATACTATAACTAAATGACCCAAAATACTTATTTATTTATGCGCATGGCGAATTCGGTTTGTATGCATAAGTTAGAAGTCTACATCCAGTGTCTGAAGCCAACGAAGGGCCTCAGGTGTCAGGTGTGTCAGGTCTTCAGAGGATATGTGAAAAAAATAGGATTCTTCAAAGCGTCATATATCATGAAGTACTAACAGTAGGAGTATGAATTGCGGATATGTGTAAATTGAACATATAATTGAAGTTTTGATTAGAGCCCAAACACGATTAAGACACATTTTATCGATAGAAAAACAAGCTAAAGTAGCCTCCGTTTTTATTTCTAAACGCTTGGAACTGCTAAACGGTGCATAATAGAAACACGAGACTTGATTTAAAAAAAAGAGATTGATATTTTACAAATTTTGATTAGAGCAGAATTGAACTTACATAAATAGTACAATCACAATTAAATAAAGTGTGTTTTATTTACGCTTGCGTGGTTTCAGTTGCGCGCGCCGCCCCATCTCTCGCATCAGGCAGTAATATAAGCTACGAGCGTTAACCCGCGACTTCGTCCGCACAAATTATATACCAGATTTTAAGTCAGATCATAAGCTATCAAACAAAAAAAGTTTCATCAAAATCGGTTCAGTAGTTCTTGCGTGATACTCGTTCAAACAAACAAACAAACACCCAAACAAACAGACAGACAAAAAATCCAAAAATTTGTGAAATGGAATCAGGGACACCTAAAAACCATATCGTAACTTTTTTTTTGTTAATATCTTCAATGTACAGACAAACTTCCTGTTACAGTTTTATAATAGTACGAGCGTTAACCCGCGACTTCGTCCGCACAAATTATATACCAGATTTTAAGTCAGATCATAATTATTTTTCGACATAGGCCCTTAAGGGAATATAATTCGGAGCGCGCACCATACAAACGAAGTCTGGTGATATTTTCAATACTAACCAATTAGAGACAATGATATTTTTCAGAAACAATCTAGAAAATAATCTAGGGTCTGAGGGTCGATTTTGTCGACATATTTGTATGAAATTGTATATTTCTATAAAATTGAGCAATTTAAGCCCCGCCATTTATAGTTTTTGAAAGGTAACCCCCCTTAGATACTGTTTTTTTCTCAAGAAGCCTATAAGTCAAAAAATCAAATCAAAAATACAAAAAAATTTTATTCAAAATAATATCACATAGATAGCTTTTTGAAGTCATTTTTTGACTCTACCACCGCACAAATGTATGGAAATGCAAAATTAAGGTCCCATAGAGAAAGATTTTCATTTTCATGGTCAGATCATCCTCTTAAAAAACTGTCAGCATATTAAGTTGGACCCTGTACCCAAAAATAAGGGGTAAACAGAGAACCTCCATTTTTTGGAGTCGGTTAGGTTAGTCGGTCATTAGGCACACCAATTACAACAATAGGCATTCACGACACGATAACCAACCAGCTATCAGTGCGGTTAACTACGCTATACTATAAATAAGGAAATAGGTATAACATTTTAAAACTGTTTATGGCCTATTGAAAAAGGTTTCTAGATTATACTGCAATGTGGGCTCTTAGGGTGAAGCCAAACGAGCGTAATTTTGGGAGTTGTGAGTCGCGTATTTTGAGTCCGTTTCATATAAAGGCCGAGGTTATAGACAATGCATTCCCGGATTTTTTAACCGACTTCAAAAAAAGGAGGTTTCTCAATTCGACCGTATATAAGGTCTAACAAAATTAGCTGAAACTATTTTAAGGGTATGCTCAGATCATCAAACTGAACATCTTTCTCTATGGGACCAATATCGAAATCGCAAAAAAGAAATCTGCTGTCCCATACATTTAGGTCGAGTAGGTTTGTATGGAACAGCTGATTTTTTTTTCCCATAGAGAAAGTTGTTCAGTTTGATGGTCTGATCATCCCCTTAAAATAGTTTCAGCTAATTTTGTTAGACCTTATATATATATATATATTTTTTTTTAATGTGTGTTCGCGGATAACTTCGTCGTTTATGAACCGATTTGATGATTCTTTTTTGTTGGAAAGAAGATATTCCAAGGGTGGTACCATGATAAGGAAACCAGGATCTGATGATGGCTTCCTAGAGAAATCGAGGGGAACCTTTGAAAATCGTAGTGCCGGCTAGTGCGTTTGTTAATTTAAAGCACTACTATTAAATTGAACTATGAATTCACCACTGAAAATTGTGAAATAAACAAAATTTAAAAACAAAATTTAAAACCGCCTTCAAAAAAACTAAAAAGTCACAACCAACTCACAAAATTACGCTCATTTGGCTTCACCCTTAATTATGGAATACAAAGGCTGATGATGAGGTTAAAATACAGTTTAATAGCAATAGCAAAACGTTCATAGCTTTTTAATTTTTTTAGTGACTTCATCTTATCAAGCAATTTTGGGGGAAGACTTTTGGGTCAGAGAGTCAGAGTGAACTCTTGGGGACGGTTTACTCAACAACGGGGGACGAATGACGAAACGGGTTAAAAAAATATATAAAAATCTATATCAAAGGGATTTCACCCCCAAAAAAAAACAAAATTCCCAAAAGGCAACATCCACATATCCATTAGTCGCTTAGCTCGAACAACACCTACGCAAATTCAAACCACGATATAAAGTTGTCTATTAATCCTTACAAAATAAAGGAAAAGAAAAATATTCTAGAATAAACATTAATTATACATACTCACAACCGTAATCCCTTTTAGGGTGGCCAGAAACATTTCTACGTTGATACTTCTAGAACTGGGTATAATTAAAATACCAAATTCAATTACAGAAGATTCTACCTAAATCTATCAACTTGTTTACATTCGGCATCAACAACCGGAATCTACTATAAGTTCCACGTGTAGAAAAAAAACATAAACAACCAATTACCGAGATCATCATCAGCTACGACGCTCTTCGGTTCAATCATTGTCTTTACCCTTCACAAGCACCAATAAATACTTCAACACTTCAAAAACGCAACTGCGTAAAAATCTCTCACTTTAGATAAAGCGTAAATATTTTTAAACAAATAATTTGTCGGGAGAACCGCTCGCGCGTCCGTACGCGCCGAGCGTTGAATTCAAACTGGTTTTAAATAGAATGCGCGTAAACAAAGCGTGGCGTGGTTTCGATTGCGTAGGCGCACGGTCTACGTCCGAACACGTACACAGTTGCAAAATTAAATGCGTAGTGTTTGCTGGATTATTAGATGTATTAGTAATCTTTTTTCCGTATACGATAAAAGATTAAGGATGATAAATGGTACAGTGAAACAACTATGCTTCTTGTCTTGTCGTGATACTTACTTACTTACTATGCTGGCTCAGGGGCAAAGTGGGTCTTGGCCTCCGAGAACAAAGCACGCCATTCATCTCTTTTCTGTGCCATCTCAGCCCAGTTGGGCACCTCCAGCTTCTCGAGATCCTTGGTAATCTGGTCTATCCAGCGATACCTGGGCCTGCCCACTGGTCGTCCCAGATACGCTCTCTTCACCGCGCGATCTTACCCCATCCGTTCTATGTGTCCGAGCCAGCGTAGTCGAGCAGATTTTATCTCTCCCAGTTGGGAGTTGAGACTAGGTCTTCTATTTCCATATTTTTTTGTCTTGTCGTGATAAAGTAGGAATTCAAACTGTGGATCCATATAGGTGCCTGATAGGTTTATATAGCATTTCCCATATTAAGATTTTTGAATAAAAGAGATTGATGTTGTAACTCCTATATGACTAGGGTCAAGGATTCACAATACCGCTCTTTTAATGACCAGGGTCCACATATCCGACCTATTGTTTTGACAGCAAAACAATGTTATTCTAATTAATTGAATCAGGCGTTACTTTGCGGAAATCCATGACTAATATGTAGATGACACGATTGTATCAAGACCTCCGCTTCTAAGTACCTAGTAGACAAAGTTGTATTACGTTATGCAACACAACCTGCCCACCAAAAAATTTTTACTCTACACGCGACGGACCGTCTCGGTGTCGGACGCTCGGCGGAGTAACAACTCTGTTTCGAACGTTCGTCGGTCTAACTCCTGAGGATGCTCCTTGGTGGAGCGAAACACGTGTAGAGTAGAAATTATTTGGTGGGCAGGTTGTGTTGCATAACGTAATACAACTTTGTCTACTAGGTGCTTAGAAGCGGAGGTCTTGATACAATCGTGTCATCTACATATTAATGTTATTCTAATTCTTGGATACGTCGTGGAAAACGGAACGAATTTAATCAAATATAGAGATTAAGAGAAACAAGGTATCAATCCACTTTCTTACAAGAAAATAGTAAATTTCGCCTACAGTAATACCACGTTTATAAGTCTTACCGATATACCTGCGCAGTTGACAAATTTTAATAGCACGCAAAATTATATTGACCAATCAGGATGCGCCACCTTCAATCCGTTAACGCTATTGGCTAATTTGTTTACGCGCCCTTTTTGCTGCTATCCGACTTTGCACCCTTTGATTACTAAAAATGACTTCGGGTTTTGTCGGGGACTCGGGCCTGCTCTGCGCAAACGAAGATTGACGAGCGGAATTATTTTCCTAGTCGTACTGTAACATTAATATCCATACTCTCGAGTAAATGGGTATCTCTAATAAAGGCACGGAATATATACTTAAACAGTACAAATAAAGGAGGGATTTTCGATAATCATCAATCAATCATCACAAACACTTTGTCTGGACGAATTGGCAAAGGTAGTCTGTAAACAAGTGAATGATGCTGCACAGTTCTCGGTAAACTCCCTAACGACACATATAATCCATTTAACGTAGGAAGGTGCGTGAAATAACCAATATTCACACTCATATTGTTGACATAAAATTCCTGTTACAATAAGAACCCATTCTATGTGAAATGCAGTACTCAGTCATGGTATAGTCCTCTTCCAGAATCAAACAAGAAGTTTAATTACAGAAAAGAAAATTCGAGTATCTGGACTTTTTCTTTTTAGAAAATAGTCAACTTCGCCTATAAAGGTATGCAAAGCATGCAGTCAACCGGTCTCAGGCGCGACTCGATGTCCTTGCCGTCTTGTTCAACTTCCGAAACAAGCTGCGAAATACCAAATGCCGAGTGAAGGTTAGATATTCAATGAAAATTTAGCATATGGCGATACGGGGCAGTGCGTGGGAATAGGAACATTTTATACTTTTAAATAAGGTGGGTGATAACGATCGTCCCGTGTTCGGAACACTTCCACACACGTTCCGACACGCTCCAAGACCAAGAAACAGCTGCAAAACTTAACTGAGATTAGCTGTAGATCTTTATCGTAATATAGTACGGGAATGGAACGGGGTGGAAAATCGGAAGAACGATTCCTCCAGCCTAAGGGCCTCTAGAAAGAATGCACTTCAAAGTAGCATATTTCTGGGACTATCTAGGATTCAAGCAACTTGATCTAAGGGCGCTCAGAGCCACGAATCTTGTTTTAAAGCTTGTTAGGCGCTGGGATAGAAAAAGAACTATCTGGTACCTGATATACAGATCATCAGCCACTATCACAGACACAGGCCTACACTCACATCATAGTGAGGATGCACGGGCGTTAGTCCACCACGCGTGCCCAAAGCGGATTGATAGACTACACCAACCTATGAGAATTTCTTCAGCGTATGCAGGTTTCCTCGCGATGTTTTCCTTCACCGTTTGAGAGCAGATATTACGTACATACGTTAGGTAAACTCTTTTGTGTAAACTGCATGTCGTGCAACGGATTTGAACCCACATAATTGAAGTGGCGCGTTGCAAAGTGCCATATATCTCATCGGAGCAAGATACGGAACAGAAAAACCATTGACATGATGTTATTAAAGTAAACTTGGCAATCAAAACAGTGACGGCACGAGAGGTGAACGGTCGATACCGATGTTTCATTGTTATCATGTCGTTCTTATCGAAGGCTATTAAGTGCCAGCGATACGTTTCAGTGTTTGATACTTTAACCGGGACGTTCTAGATGTAATAGACAAACTCAAAATACAGCACCAATACGTACGTAGTGTTGCGTCGTTACTAACAAACATTAATTGTATTATTGTAATTGTATTGTAATTTATTAGTATGAATTGTGTAATATTTATTGTAATTGTAATTGAAATTGCAATTTTTTATCTATTATTGTAAAATGTTATATCAAGTAATCGGAAATAATGTTTTTTTTATTACTATCTCGGCTGGGCAGAGAACGCAACCCAGCACGGCTACCATGCCTCCCACGACAAAGCGTTTAAAAGTGCGTTTAAACGACACACGTAAAATAACAAGGATGGAGGCACATCTCGATTTTTATCGTTTTCTCGGGGGTGGCATGCGAGGCCTTCTGGCGAGGTACTGGCAAGCCACTCCCGAGAAAACCCCTCAGGTCCTATTACCGAAATATCTAGTCGATCCAAACCCGAACGACTAAACACGAGATTTTCCTCTCTGTCTACAGAGAACAGTACTTTACATAAATGCGAAAGCGAGCGCCCATTACGATTTTTACGACAATTTTATGATACCTATATCTAAAGATATAATATGTAAGCTTAGATATCGGTTGTGACATGTGAAAGTGCAATTCACATAGTAATGCAACCGCCACCGCCACTGCCTGCAATCACGACGTCATACAACTAGGTATATCGTTAACGATGCGGCTACGTGATTACGGTCATACAACTACAGTGCAGTGCGGTGCACGTAGGACGACCTCTTGAGATTAACGATGCACACAATTAGGACTCTGCTTACTTGGTTATAACAAGGTTAGGGTCACCTTTGTATTTATGGATGTGTTCTACGCTTACGAGGTAATGTTAAAAGATAGAAGCCATAATTTAAAAAATATTTTTGGATATGAGTGTCGTGGTTCGAAAGGATAAAATTCATGATACAAATCAATACATTAATGCATTAGCACACAGTACACTTTTGTGCCGGTGGCAGTGGAGACATCTGAAACGTGGGGGGGTGGAAGTAAAGGCGTTTGTGGGAGATCTGGGCAGGAGGTTGGTGGAAAGTGGCAACGATGTCCGCTCAGGGTCGTATCTGGTGCAGAGGATTTCGTTACCTATCCAGCTAGTGTGTTCCCCAGCTAATGTGATGGGATCCTTTGTGCCGGGTACGATTTATGACGATGCCGTTTAGTGTAGGTTTATTTATTATTTTGCTGACGAAACGTGTTGTGGATTTTTATATGTATTCTCTTGTGACGAAGCCTGTTGTGGATTTTTGACTGTACGTTTTTAATACATTTGTTAAATAAATGTGTGATAGGTAAACATTTGACCCCAATCTCACCTGAGGTTGAGTGACGATGAGGCCGAAGATGTAGCATGCTTACCTAGAAAAATGCCTATTCACTCTCGCAAGAGGCCCAGGTTGTATTGCTCAGGGAACAGGTCCGCAGGCAGTGCGTTCCACTCCTTAGCCGTGCGCATTATAAAAGAAGAAGCAAACTTCTTCGTGCGAATTGCTGATTAATACACATTGATAGGTATACGTTGATGATTATAAATGATTAATATTTATAGTTTTATTTCCACAAAACGGCACTTATGCGAGACACTAGATCGAACCGTTGCGTCATGGCTCGTCCGCATGACATGGCGCAAGGACTAGCATCATCATCATCATCAGCCCATCATCGTCCACTGCTGGACATAGGCCTCTCCCAAGGCGCGCCACAAAACTCTGACCTCGGCCTTCCTCATCCAGTCGCTCCCCGCTACCTTTTTTATGTCGTCTGTCCAGCGGGCAGCAGGACGTCCCACACTACGTCTACCAGTTCGCAGTCTCCACTCCAGAACCCTGACACCCCACCGGTTGTCAGTTCTTCGGCAGATATGACCAGCCCATTGCCACTTCAGCTTGCTAATTTTCTGAGCTATGTCAACCACTTTCGTTCTCTGACGTATCCCTTCATTTCTGATGTGATCTCTCAGAGAAACACCGAGCATAGCTCTACTAGAATATACTTACGTTGATAATTATAAAATTATGGACGACATGCCATGTACCAATAAGTTTTTCTAACTTATGTACGTAATACCGACTGCTTTCAAACGGTGAAGGAAAACATCGAGAGGAAACCTGCATACGTTGAAGAAAAATTCTGATGCGTATGTGAAGTCTATCAATCCGCATTGGATACGCTTGATCGACTGATGGCCATACCTGAGGGAAGCCTGTGTCCTAACAGTGGGACGTATATATGCCGATGAAGATGATGAATGACAGAAAAAGTTTATGGGGGGAAAAGGACTTAAAATGAGTCATAAGATAAAACTTATTTTACATCCTTTTATCACCAAAAACTCCATGAGAAATATAGGAGAAGTTTATGCTTACAAAATTAAACGCAAGAAACGAAATGACAATTCACTCATGGTCATGGCCTGTAGGTACAGTATACAATACATATCATCATTGTCTTGCCCATTTCCCATTAATTGGTGTCGGCGCAATATGTCATCCTCTTCCATTCATCTCTCTTAGCCGTCGTTTCAACACTCACCCCCTTTTCACACATATCATCCTTCACACAATCCATCCATCTTTTCTTCGGCCTCCCATCTCCTACTATAGTATGTAATACATATAAAGAGTAAAAAATCATAATCAAAATATTATGACATCATAAATGAAAAATGGGAGAAAATATTTCTAGTAATGTAAGCCATTTCGCGAATTAGGCATTTTTAGAATTGGCCATTTTGCGAATTGGGCCTTTCACGAATCGGTAGCCATTTCGCGAATGATTCAAAACACCTCCCTTTAGTTAAAAATTGTCTATCACCTGCGATACCTGATTCACTTAAAAAACAGTCCACAATGTCCCTGACATTAGTACACTCACCATTTCCGCAAAATTCTTTAAATTTTTTGTCCAAACAAAAGCCAAAAATACCACAACAATGTCTTTACGCTGACCCTTACTCATGCCTTCTCCCTCGCGCAAACAAAGTGGACATGCGCGTACGCATCGTGAATCACGTTCACGTTTTCTTTGTATTTATCATGACTCTAAAAGAAAGGACGGCCGGAGGAAAAATTGACGGAATGTTGTCAAAGAAAAATATACCGTATATCTTTCTGATAACACCTAAAGTTCTGTGTCGGAACATACACGAGACTAATAGAACTATCGGTTCATCAGATTCAGGCGATCCCGTTTGCAACCTTAAGGTCATCATCATCATCATCTCAGCCGATGGACGTTCACTGCTGGACATAGGCCTCCCCCAAGGATCGCCATAACAACCGGTCCTGCGCTGCCCTCATCCAACGGGTTCCCGCCGCCTTCACCAGGTCGTCGGTCCACCTTGTGGGGGCTCACTGCCTACGCACGCTGCGCTTTCCGGTACGCGGTCGCCACTCGAGAACTTTTCGGCCCCATCGGCCATTGGTTCTGCGAGCAATGTGCCCCGCCCACTGCCACTTTAGTTTAGCAATTCTTTGGGCTATGCCAGTTACTCTGGTTCTTCTGCGGGTCTCTTCGATCTCGCAGGGAAACTCCGAGCATAGCCCTCTCCATTTATTTATTTATTATAAAAATTACATGTAAATTTACAGAGCAATTTCCAAAATACTTACATGCCCTTAGGGTGACTTTCAGCCTTTTTATGAGGCCTTGAGTGAACGACCACGTCTCTGTTCCACATGTCATCACTGGCAACACACACTGATCGAAGACTTTCGTTTTAAGACACTGACTGCGATATTTGGGACGTGAAGATACTACGTAGCTTCCCGAACGCTGCCCAGCGGTGTTGGATTCGACGGTTAATCTCTTTCTCGAAGTTGGACCTACCTAACTGAATAGTTTGTCCCAGGTAAACATAATCGTCAACAACCTCGAGCGCAGAGTTACCTTACCTTTGGGTACGGAACCTTAAAAATAAAGGTTAGGCATAACGCGAAGCCTTTTAGGTTTACAAAGAAAAAAAGGCCATAAGCTGGTAAATTATGCACAGCACACGCTTAAGACTATTTTTCCCGAAGAAAGTTAGAGATATTCTGAAACCTCAGAACATCCACGTTTCACTAGTAGTACCGAAACTCTGTCCAGTGTGACGGAGTGAACCCGTCGCCACTTGTAATGGACAGTGGGTACAATACATGCCTCGAAATGGAAGCATGCAGGTTTCCTCACGATGTTTTCCTTGGAAAGGCAATGGTGTTACAAATCGTACATAAATTCCGCAAAAACTCATTGGTACGACTCGGCCTGGACGGGGTTCAAACTATCGCCTCATGCACGGCAGGCAAGGTTACTAGCCACTAGACCACCACGGCTTTGCCCCTTAGGCCAAAAGTTAGGTACGCTATTACCTTACCACTGCACTGAGTGATTGCGAGTGAATCTAGTTAAAAAATTCCAGCGATTTCTTAAGAAGTTGGACTTGTAAACATTTTGGCATTACAAGCCGGTGTTCTTCTTTCGTGTCAGCAAGAGTTATATCGCAAGACAATCAATCATGGTGTAGTCTAAAGATTAGCTAGTCAGTAATGGTCGTATCGAGGCTGACTGCCCAGGGTGCGACGGAGAAACTCAGGTTTCGTCACACGGGGAGGCTTTATTTGCACCCTCAGACAAGCCGGTAAAAATTCACAACCGAATGCCTGATAACGCTACGCACGCCGTATATTGCCTATGTCTAAAGATCGGAAAAGAAAACTCTGGAAAAAGCGAAAACGTATGTGCAAGTACAGGAAATGCAGGCACTGGGTACTGTGGTTCATTGCCAAAAATAGTGAAAAAGTAAAACCAATCCATAGATAATGTCTGGAGTTGACTAAATAATAGCCTCCAATTGAGAGAATCCGATATTCCATTCCCCGATTACTCCTGTCCTATCCAGTGGCCAAGATGAGCCAACTAAAACGGGACATACTCGATTGTCAGTGATCGCTGCTGTTGTTCCTGCGGCCGTAGCATGACGCACGCATTCTATCTCGTTCGTTCGCGCGCAAATAGAAAGAGAGCTAAGGTGCGATAGCGCTATGTCAAGCTGCCATACTACTGGCGCTGGTTTACACGAGTTATATTGTTGGGCTTATCTGATATGGACTGATCTTCACAATTCGGCGTCACCGTAGCCTGTCTAAAGATAGGACAAGAAAACCCCGGAAAAATAAATGAAAACGAATGTTTGGCTCCGATTGTACATTAACCTCTTTCAGTGCACGCACTTTTAACTGGGTCATTGCCAATAATAGTGAAAAAGTAAAAGTTTATCCACATTTATCCGATTCACACGTGTCAGCTACGCTACAATGTAGGCGACAACAATGATGTGACATCAAACGCATGTTGTTGTCGATGATGCATGATCCCTATTGAATGAGTTTTCAACAGGGTCCGAAAAGATAATTATCATGATAATTATACGTTGATAATTATCACGATAATTATACGTTGATAATTATCACGATAATTATAAAATAAACTAAAAAAAAAAACAGAAAAGCTAGCACTAGCAATGTCATGCCATGTGTATCCGACCATGACTCGCGAAAAAAGAAGCTCACAATCACCAAATAATTTTTCTCACCGTTTTCTGTTGTATTTTAACACGCTTATATTAGCTTCACCTGTATGTAACTAACTAACTAAGTAAGTATGTAAGAAAATCTAGGAAGTCAATTTTAACCTACTTCTTTTAAATAAATAAATAATTTTTTTTTATTCGGGAAACCAACAGTCAAATTACAAACGAATGGTTACAAACTATGAACATAGAAAAGACCAATTACAGGAATCCGCTAATGGTAATTTAAAATTAAATGAAAAAGTGCTTGCAAAGCTTATACAATAATAGCTACCTATCAGGAGGCTATTATTGTATAATAGTTTAAATCTAAATATTGTGAATGTAGGCTCTTTTGTCACCATTTTAGCCGCCCCTACGTCGGGAGAGGCTAAAATGGTGTACCTTTTTATTTATAGTACTAGTGTTTAATATGTGTGTTTGTTTGTATATTCGTTAGGTAGTGTTAGGTTTTTATTTCATTGTAAAATTGTTTCATTTTGTAGAGTCTTAAGGGTGCCCCATCGTGCCTTAGGGGCTGACGTAACATCAGGGTTAAAAGCTCCAAAAAAAAAACAAAAGAGTTAAAAAAAAAAAAAATAGTAGGTAGGCTAAAATAACAATGAATGATAAGAAGAAGGTATATTGCGAGGCAAAGACTCAGTCTAAAGAGCTTTACCAGTTATGCCCTTCTTAAACTGTGCCAAAGATAAACAAAATGGATCCAAATCAAACTATTTAAGGTTGTATAATACAGTAGCTCTATACATATATTCATTTTGCGTATAATTAGTGTATACAGCTAGTGTATTTTTAATTATTTTTTATTCATTGAGATACATGAAAATGCCGAAGTCTATGAGCTGGTTGGTCTGGGTACGAGTGTATCAAAACTAAAACAGCAATTATAAAACATTTATTTAGAATTTTTACTCAAAACTAAGAATCACTTTGGATAATTATCCGATAATTCGTATATATCTGATAGATGGCAGCACATTCTATGCAAACTGAATCGCAAAAAGCCACTAAAAGGCGACTGTCCTCCGCCTGGTACAGACACATCACTATAACCAAGCCACCCATCACAACCAAAAATTCTGCGTAAAAAATCGTTGAAATGTTTATTTCTAGATTAAATTATAACCGCGTAACTCTCAAAAACTGTAATAAATAGTATCCCTTACTTGCCTCGTACATCCACAGGAAGGAGAGACCGCTTTTATAATAAAGCTATCGCTGCCGAAATCGGTTGTAAACCAGGGTTCGAAATTATCAAGATTTATTATATACGAATATATAAGGTCTAACAAAATTAGCTGAAGCTATTTTAAGGGGATGATCAGACCATCAAACTGAACTACTTTCTCTATGGGACCAATATCGAAATCGCGAAAAAAAAATCAGCAGTTCCATACAAACCTACTCGACCTAAATGTATGGGACAGCAGATTTTTTTTTGCGATTTCAATATTGGTCCCATAGAGAAAGTTGTTCAGTTTGATGGTCTGATCATCCCCTTAAAATAGTTTCACCTAATTTTGTTAGACCTTATATATTCGTATATAATAAATCTTGATAATTTCGAATCCTGGTTTACAACCGATTTCGGCAGCGATAGCTTTATTATAAAAGCGGTCTCTCCTTCCTGTGGATGTACGAGGCAAGTAAGGGATACGATTCATTACAGTTTTTGAGAGTTACGCGGTTATTATTTAATCTAGAAATAAACATTTCAACGATTTATTACGCAGAGCTTTTGGTTGTGATGGGTGGCTTGGCTATAGTGATGTGTCTGTACCAGGCGGATGACAGTCGCCTTTTAGTGGCTTTTTGCGATTCAGTTTGCATAGAATGTGCTGCCATCTATTAAATACTTCGCAGAACTATGAAAAAAAAAGATTTTATTGTCTATGTCAATGTCTAATTGACAATTTCACAAAATGGCTACCTATCTTGCGTAATGTGCGGGTTGTTTGTAGTTTTCGTTCAATTTCGTGACGATTTAGTGATGTTCTGAAGTTTCTGTTGTTCTCTTACCAATGTTTAGAGTACAGGAATAGTAAGGATACTGGAATTTTACTCGATTGTTGCGGGATTGAACGAAAATTAGCATTCAAAACAATAATATCCATTGGTATGAGTAGATATAAGTAGGTATGTATAGTATAGGTTGAATTATTGTCGGTGAAACATAGATGGCGCTAGCTAGCCTTCAATTTGACATAAGGTGGATGCATAATGTTGCCACGAGTGGGTTCTCTTTTCTAATATACTTATATTACTCTTTGGTCTGTACGTTAAAGATTTTTTCAAAAAAGAAAGGTAACGATATGGTGTTTCCGTATCCCTGAGTAAAAAAACACAGATGTTTTGTCAGTCTGTTTGTTTGTGTTTGGAACTTTGAAACAGCTGATGTTTTTTCATTGTGATTTCGATGAAAAAAGATGTTTAATGTTCCATTCCAGTTGTCCAGCGGCTTATAAAAAAGGACCCATACACTCAGTTGCAGAAACGCTCATTAGAGTTAATCCTCCATTAAATCTCTTGCTAGCTTTAACTACGTCAACAAGACAAAAAGTGACACCAAGAGATTTAATGGAGGATTAACTTTAATGAGCGTTTCTGCAACTGAGCGTAAATGTATAACGCAAACGTACGTGTTAACCTGTTAATCAGATACTAAGGGAAGTTCTTCTGATCATCAGCTGCATTGCATGACCCTCATTATCCAATACGCTCGTCCCACAATGCAATGCCAGTACAATGTAAGTAATAGATATGACTTTGTCCGCGGACATGCAGTGATGGAAATAACCGAGGTAATGTCTAGTTTATTTATATCTCCATAAGGAATTTTTTACTACCCGACTGAGCCAGAAGAAGACGACACACGACTGCACTTATGTGAGTCACAGAGATATATAAGGTCTAACAAAACTAGCTGAATCTATTTTAAGGGGATGATCACACCATCAAACTGAACAACTTTCTCTATGGGACCAATATCAAAATCGCGAAAAAAATCAGCTGTTCCATACAAACGTACTCGACCTAAATGTATGGGACAGAAGATTTTTTTTTACGATTTCGATATTGGTCCTATAGAGAAAGTTGTTCAGTTTGATGGTCTGAGCATACCCTTAAAATAGTTTCACCTAATTTTGTTAGACCTTATATATGGAGGTGCTACTTGGGAATGTTCCTCCATTGAAAAGGGAAGATCTTCCACCAGGCTATGTGTGAAGCCTGGGGACCGGCCGTGGTCCAAAAGTTCTTAGTTGGACCTTGTATATGTATCGAATCTCTGTGGTTATTTCTCTTGCGCGTTGTATGTCTTGCATTCGATTGTGAACCTTATTTGTAAGTAAGTTACGAGTCACGTATTCACGGAGAACGTTGTCTATGCATGGAGCATATTTCCGAGAGCGACGGTATCGCCATCTGTTGGCATCTTTGCTATAACTTCTGGGTGCAGCAAGTCCCCACAGACACTACATCGAAGTGGAAGAATGAAGAATCAATAACAGAAGATTTTTATGTTATTTTTAAAAGAACGTGGTTACATAGTATAGGTCGCCCTATTTATTCCCATGAGCGTTATGTGATAGGAAGGGTACTTTGGGATAATAGGTGGTTCGAATCCTGGCCTACTAAGTTCTTCGGAGTTTATGTACGGTTGTATTTGTCATTTTCACTAACTCGGCGGTGAAGGAAAAACATCGTGAGGAAACCTGCATATCCGAGAAAAGAAAGAAAATAACTTAAGTTCGGAGGTTTGTGTAAAGATATGGGAGGGATTCAATAATCAATGAAATATTCTTTATTCTTTCTTTTTATTTTTTTATTCAAGGTTCGGGCGAACACAATAGACCAGGATCGGTCGTTGCAGACTAAATTTGTGCAATTGGGGGTATAGGGATCCTGGCCTAACACAGTGTGATTGCGGCGAACGTCGATGGGACATCTGCTTGAACTATGTTAGGAACATTAACTCTTAACTCTCATTAATCTTTTTGCGTAGCCAGGTAATAAAGTTGTGAGTCAGGAACTAATAATAGACAAACGAGATTAACAAAATCAGGTCGCAGCTCCGATACCAGACGGCTAGGGCAAATACGCAAAACAAACTTTGTTCGACAAATGTTGACACAGACCAGTGTGGCTACTAATTAGTGGAAACATAGTATTTGATAAATATAGGTAACATGCATACCTACATACATACAAGGGTGTTACAAAAATACAAACAAACATTTAACGGGGTGGTTAAGACCATCAAACTGAACAACTTTCACTATGGGACCAATATCGAAATCGCGAAAAGAAATCGGATGTTCCTTCATCATTATCATTATCATATCAGCCGATAGACGTCCACTGCTGGACATAGGCCTCCCCCAAACTGAGGAGAATTGCCATAATCGCCATGATGCGATGCGTTTGCGATGTTCCATACTAAACTACAGATCTACTCGAGCTAAATGTATGGGACAAAAGATTATTTTTTTCCCCATTTCGGTGTTGGTCCCATAGTGAAAGTAGTTCAGTTTGTTGGTCTTAACCACCCCTTAAAAGTTTTCAATTTTTATTTTTACTTCTGTAACACCCTGTATATTCACGCTTTATCCCATGTCTGTCGATTGCATCCGGAAAGATAGGCCTAAGTCTTAACTCCTTGGATCCCGGAGAATGTTCTTCGCCGTCAGGGTCGACCTCGGAAGAGATGAAGAGACTACCTGGATGCCTTGGACGAAGAGTGGATGGAACTGGCACAGGACAGGGATGCATGGAGGCACAGAACATTATAAGAGAGGTTAATAGAAATGTTAGAAATGCAAAGTGGCGCTTTTGTTTCGGAGACGGCTGTCGCCACTTGCCTTCCCGCTCACGCTGCTGCTACAACTACTCATGCCCTCTCACTCGCACCACGCCGCGCGCCTTATGGTGTTATGCAAATCATTGCATAACCTGTGGCGACGCGTTCCACGCCTACTTTGCACTTCTAACCCCTCTTATAATGTTCTGTAGAGCCGATCGCGCCTAATGCAGGCCAAACTAATTGCGACACGTACCGATCTATGGCTATTGGCTTTTTTGATATGAAAACTATTGATAGTTCGGCAACACCAATACTACTGTTATCTACAAAAAAAAACATCATAATCCATATCTTTTATCATAATGTTTGGCACGGATAAGGTAAACTATCTAGCGACAAATGTATGTTAAATTAAAACAAAGACATTACATTCATGCTATCGTTCACGAATCTACAAGTTCAAGGTACATCTTCAATATCTCTGTTATCAAATAACACATAAACAGAATAATAAAGTCACACACTGTGAAAGAAGAAAAAATCCATTGAAACATAAACAAAAGATTTGCTGGAATGACATAAAATATATACTTCTCCGAGATAAATGAACACGACCTCTCCCTTCGAAGGTCAAGTAACAAATGAAAATAAATAGTGCATTGACCGCGCGCGGGAAAACATTTTTGAATTTAGGATAAAGTTATTTTCTCAACCGACGAGTGATGGCTACCGTCATTTTGTGCATTAAAGTTGAGGTTTTATTGCAAGTCTTGTATGTAAATAAATATAAATACAATTCTTCATTGTTGTTTTTCACAATCTGTACTGTATTTTATTGGAATAGGTTTAGTTGGACTCATTGATTTCTAGCGTTCGGGAAGCTACGTAGTATCTTCACGTCCCAAATACCGCAGTGTCATAAAACGAAAGTCTTCGATCAGTGTGTGTTGCCAGTGATGACATATGGAACAGATACAGGCTGAAAGTCACCGGGGCAATGGAGAGGGCTATGCTCGGAGTTTCCCTGCGAGATCGAATCAGAAATGAAGAGATCCGCAGAAGAACCAGAGTAACTGACATAGCCCAAAGAATTGCTAAACCAAAGTGGCAGTAGGCGGGGCACATTGCTCGCAGAACCGATGGCCGATAAGTTCTCGAGTGGCGACCGCGTACCGGTGCAGCGCAGCGTGGGTAGGCAGTGAGCCCCACACGGTGGACCGACGACCTGGTGAAGGCGGCGGGAATCCGTTGGATTAGGGCACCGGTCGTTATGGCGATCCTTGGGGGAGGCCTATGTCCAGCAGTGGAAGTCCATCGGCTGAGATGATGATGATGATTGATTTTTCAAAAAGTTAAAAAGAGCATTTGGTTTGCAAAAAGTCGTCCTAAAAAAAGTGAAATAATTACATGGCACAAAAAAAAAGTGCGTAAAAACAAATTACCTACCACATCTTTTTATTCTACGCCGTAGTTCTTTGGGAAAGACGAATTCCGTTTACAAATGGTATTTGTGCAGTTGTTATTGTCATTCTAGTAAGCTATTGTTCCACGAAATTTTAAGTTTACATTTTAGCTATTTTCCTCATTACCATTCAGGTAAATATCAAAAACGTCATTATTGTTATTCAAATTACAAAAACACCTGACAAAATAGTTTTTGACGAATAAAAAACTTACAAATAGGTGCAAAGCAACACCAAATACCAGGAGAGCAGAATTCGCGTAGAGTCCCAACAAATTTTCGCATATGAAGAAGGTTGTTGACCTGAACTGAGAGGCGAGACGTCTAGGTTTTTGACCTTGGTCAACAAAAGGCTGGGTTCCGATCGATAGAAAGCTTGTTTTGTTATGATAGCCTAGTACCTTTCTCTAGATTTTCTCAGTGTTAGAGAAATTTGGTTCTTAAGTTTTGATAGATAACTAGGTGTCGTACCAGGCGACTAAGGGATAGAGTTTCTATAGCAGCGTTTTTGTAGACAAAATATAAGGTGATAATTTTATTTGATCAGACCATCAAACTGAACAACTTTCACTATGGGACCAACATCGAAATCGCGAAGAAAAAATCAGCTGTCCCATACATTAGTCTCGAGTAGGTTTGCAGTTTAGTATGGAAGAGCAGATTTTTTTTTTTGCCATTTCGATGTTGTTCCAATAGAAAAAGTTGTTCAGTTTCGACGTTCTGATCATCCCCTTAAAAAAGTGTCAGCATATTAAGAAGGAAGTTTTTCCGCAATTTCGATGTTAGTCTAATAAAGAAGGTTGTTCAGTTTGATGGACTGATCATCTTCTTAAAAAACTGTCAGCATATTAAGGACCCTACATACGTTTAAGCAGCATCATGCAGAAACTACTGAACCGATTTTATAGTTGATATTAGACTAAGAGATAAGTGTAGGTACTTTTTACAACTATCAGCAGCAGCAAGGCTGATTCAGTGTTCATGGGGTGTAGTGTAGAGCATCTCTGTGATGGGGATGGACTAGGTCTGCCTGCATAACTTCAGTCGGTTTAGGAGTTAGACGTTTAAAGGTCAGTAAAAAATTAATGATCAGCTGCAAGGCTGATCGTATGATATTATTGTAGTATGCACTGTAGCTGTGCACAATACAAAAACTAACATGGTTCATCAGTCGGTTTGGGAGTTACAGCCGTTCAAAGGTCCGACCTTTGAACGGCTTTATCTCTTAAACCGACTGGCAGTTCATGTCAGTTTTTGCACTACTAAGAAATTTTTAAGAGAGTAATATTTTGTATCTGTGATCAAGTGATCAACAAATCAATTGTCCGAAATTACTACTTATTAAGTAGCAGAATTTCAAGAACTGCCAAAAAACACCCTAACATCGATTTGATTCGGATTTGGTGGTTTCAGAAGGGCCCTGCACTATCTACATGTATGTATGGTATGTATATGCTTTCTGTTTGTCATTTCACAAAGTAAACTTGTTTCCAGAACAATGTTTCATTGTAAACCTTGCCACAATAAACCGCTTGCTTATAGGAAACTTTGTTTGTTTCCCTTTCGTTTAACATCGCAACAGGAGTTCTTTGTATTATGTTGCTAATTTTACTCGCTTTAACAGGGAATTTGAAAATAATTGCAGTTAGCACCTCTGAAATACATGGTAAACAAAGAACCTAAACTCCATCCACGAATTGAAGATTCCCGATGTAAACAATGGTGTTACCAGTATAGAATTTACCGTCTTGAGACAGAAGAAAAGTTATATTCGGAATGAACAACAGTACATTATTTATTCTACTCGCAAAAGAACACTACAAATAATATGTTAATTTTGAAAAGAAAATAAAAAAAAAATGTGTGAGTCATAATAGTTTTAACAACAAAAGAAAGCGTGACTGAAAATATTTTATTTCGTGGACTGGCAACAATCAGACTTACCATACCGTTGGTTCATTTTTTAAAAGTTTTTAGAATAAGGCTGAATGGACAGAAAGGTCCTTTGCCTTTTCGGTTCCAAACTAAAGTTTTTTGCTCATCCAACCGAGAACTTTTGATGATAGTAGATAGATTACAAGTAGTCATTAGTTAGTAGATAGATTGTTTATTGTGTTCCCTACTGCTACTGATAGGTATCAATAGTATGTAATTCATTATTAATCATTATAGTCCAGCATGTGCTTTTTTAATAGTATTTAATTGTCTCAAATTATTACAACTTATCTTTGTACTAATTTATGTTTAAATAAAGATAAATTGTCGATATCAATGGCGTTGATTTAAAAAATTATAACTAATTACATTACAATAATTCTTTATTGCACACCAAACATAGAAATAAAATTATTTTACTCATTATTGTATCTTTGTATACAATAATGAGTAAAATAATTTTATTTTTTAAAATGTGCCAATGGTTCCTTACCACGAAATGTCACTTTGACAATGACGTTTGTTTGTTTACATCGGGAATCTCCAATTCGTGGATGGAGTTAATGTAGTAGTACCTACAACGTTTTCTCGCGCCTTAATGGGGTTGGAAAAAAAGAACCTCAGTAGTGCGATTTTTGAAACTCATTCGCTGAGCTCAGCGGTTGAAAATGTATTGAGATACGCATCTTTCTACTGCTGATTTGACTTTCAAAAATCGCACTCCTCCTCCTCCTCCTCCATATCTCGATAGTAATTTTGACATTTTCAACTGCTGAGCTCAGCGAATGAGATTCAAAAATAGCACTTCTGTAATCGAATTATTTTGTTGTTCGCATGTCAAGATCTCTCAGGAACGGGTAGATGGTTGAAATTAATATCAAATACAAAGTCCGACTCGCACTTGGCCGCTTTTTCTCTCTGTTACACGCCTAGTGAAAGAGAAATAATAATAATAAGATGCGACTTTTCCGTGTTGGCACAGTATTATAAGAAAGAGTACAAAAACCTATGTACAGTGTGGACACTCACTAACCCCACCCCTCCCAAGCCCATCAATGTTGACCTCACCCCTCTCAGTGGTACGGGAGGTGACGACCGGTAAGGGTGAAGCCAAACGAGCGTAATTTTGTCAGTTGTGAGTCGCGTAATTTGAGTCCGTTTCATATAAAATCCGGGAATGCATTGTCTATGACCTCAGCCTTTATATGAAACGGACTCAAATTACGCGACTATCAACTCACAAAATTACGCTCGTTTGGCTTTAACCTAAGCAGTAGTATATTCCTATCTCATTCACATACATACATATTATTTTTTTTCTATGTACATATTAGCCACTATCAGTGCGAGCGAGTTTGTTTGAAGTTTCAAGGGGAGAGTAGAGCATCGAATGATCAGAAGCTCTAGCGTGATGCCCGCGACAATGGTTCTGCCGCGCCTTTTATCTCGGTCGTACGTCAAACAGAAAGACCGACACGAAATTGCTTTGTCGCGCGGCTCTGCTAGAAGATCGAAATGTATTTTCGCATTTTCTGAGGTAGGCTCCATAGTGAAAGTTGTTCAGTTTTAGGGTGTTTTTCCATCAGCGATGTGCGTGGTAACGAGAAAACGATCCGCCAATAGCGCGCTCGCTCGATCACGTCATTGGGAAATTGAAGCACTCTCATTGGTCGATTTTTTCCTCGCTCACCGCCTCGCTACCTCGCACATCTCTGGTGGAAACGCAGCCTAAAGGTCTGAGTTACCGTTTCAGTTTGCGGAGGGCTGTCCCTTAGACCCTGTTTACTTAGGTACACAGTCACTTTTGGCAAAATCCCGAGCTAGTTAGTTGACACTACATAGCTTAGTTACTCGAACCCGTCAGTTTAATTTCAAAGGGTTTAATTTAGTACATAAGACTAATGTTTTACCTAATGGTAAGGAGTCATTTCACCCCCGTTTAAGTACCATTTTTGTCATTGTGCGCTTTTGGCATTTTGCGCTTTTGACTATGTGCGCTTTTGACATTCTGCGCTTTTGATATTCTGCTCTTGTGGCATTTTGCTAGCCACTTGTCATTTAGCGCTTTTGGCATTATGCTCCTAAACGGAGTCAACGGCCGATTCCAAAAATAAAATTAATAGTAAACGATTAACCTAATGAGGCGTGACGAATAGTGACGATATACACGACCCATTTACTGTGATTTAGATAGACACTGTTACGAAATGTCAACGCGTTTATAGGACAGACATGTTTTAACAATCGTCAGCTTTTAACTTGAACAGACACAGATGCACTTTCTTGTCCTTACCCCCTGAATCTAATGTTACTCCACACCTCGACTCACACACGGTGGGATCGGATGCTATGGGCGTAGCAATGATTTTTGGAGCGAGCGAAGCGATCTCGAGATTTCAATTAATTCTGGAACGAGGGAAGCTAAGTGAACTCAAGATTTTACTGTAATTCGTACAATCGTAGCCAAGAGCGAGCGAAGAGAGCTCGATATTTCACTGCAATATATTGAGATCAGTGAAAAAGATTTAAATCCTGGAGCGAGCAAAGCGGGCTCGAGTTTTTTACGGCCAAAAAGGAACGAGCAAAGCAAGCTCCTGGGGGTCTACCCGGACATTCAAACTTCGCAATTGCGTGACCGTTTTCGTTCCAATGTCAACCTTATTACGATGAAGTTCGGACCGTAACGGTCGCGATATATCTATAATCGAAAGTCCGGGTACAGGGCCAGATTTTACTTCACTATGAAAACATACAGGATCCAAAACCTAGAGCAAGCGAATAAACAATTAAACAATAAACAATGCGGTGCGGTAGACTTCTCATACGCATCAGAATTTTATCTTCAGCGTATGCAGGTTTCCTCGCGATGATTTCCTTCGCCGTTTGAGAGCAGACAGTACTACGATAACTATGCTTTCATTGCATGTAAGTATGTAATGTAAATAGACATATCAGCACCAGAGCGTAACATTTATAATTAAGTACTTTCTAAGAAATTGACGTCAATGAGATATAAATAATGCATCGGATAATATCGTCTGGCTATGTACCAAGACAAGTCATGCTTACTGCTTACCTATATGGATTGAAATCATTTCGAAAATTAACCGGTGATCTGGTTGGTATTTGTGCCAAAAATGCATTCGAGTTGCAATTTTACTTAGTATTCTTCTGCAACTAGTATGCTTCGCTTCAACTACCAACTATGTTTTGCAGCATGCAGTTTTTTTTAAATATCTGACATTGTCACACAAATTATCTAGTCACATTTAAAGTACCTGGAGTGCGATTTTTGAAACTCATTCGCTGAGCTCAGCAGTTGTAAATGTCAAAATTACCATGGAGATATGCATCTTTCTACTGCAAATCAGCAGTAGAAAGATGCATATCTCCATAGTAATTTTGACATTTTCAACTGCTGAGTTCAAAGTATGAGTTTCAAAAATCGCATCCCTGGAGTGCGATTTTTGAATCTCATACGTTGAACTCAGCAGTTGAAAAGGTATGGAGATACGCATATTTTTACTGCTGATTTGACTTTCAAAAATCGCACTCCTGGAGTAAGATTTTTGAAAGTCAAATCAGCAGTAGAAAGATGCATATCTCCATAGTAATTTTGACATTTTCAACTGTTGAGCTCAGCGAATGAGAATCAAAAATCGCACTCCTGGACTTGTATTATGATCACTAGAAATCGATATAGAATACATATATAGATACAAACATCCATGACTCGGGTACAAATATTCATATTCATCATATAAATATTTGTCCCTTCCGGGATTCGAACAACAACCCTCGGCACAGCAAGTTTACTACAGACTGTGCTACCGGGCCGTCAATTCGTATAATTCGTCGTTGTACGTTTTATTTATTTATTTATTAAACAATTACACAGCTTCACAGAGGAACTCCAATACGCCATGCAAGTAAGTATACAATTCAAACAAGAATATTACATTTTTCTCCAATTTAACTTAATATAATAAACATGGAGGTTTCAGGATACAATGACGTGTCAAGTGATGTCAGGAGTTGTATTATGACTAGACCAAATTGAATAATTTTACTATTGGAGCCAACATCAATAACAATAAAAAAACAGCTGTTTTACAAAACTACAGTACCGGTGAAACGAGGTGACTTTGAGAATTGGGGCGACTTTGATGATAACTCCAAATGACAACAGGATTGTAAATATCTCTGCGAAAACAGAACGCAGCCGGATATTCTGTTTTGTCTTGGCATTATTGACAGTTCGTCCATTTTTTAACAAATCTTCAAGACTTGAGGCATGAGGAAGACATGAGGCTGAAAGGTTAAAATAATTTGATAAAGTTTGTAGAAAATATTCGCAGAAAAAAGTTTCCTTGTGACTTTCGAAAGCAAGGAAAAAAAGACTGATATCAAAGTAGCCCCATTTTCAATATAGCTTTGATACGCTGGTATTTCTTTTTTTTTCTCCGAAATTAAACATACATAATTTTTATTTTTATTTTAAATATTATCACAAGGCTAGTCGTCAGTACAGTATTTTTTTCTAATTTTCAAAACCAAAATTATGGAAGATACATCCATTTGAATTTCAAAATTAATAAAAGTCACCTCGTTTTACGGTACCTTACCTACCTCTTAGACTCTGGGACAAAATGAACAAATGGGACAGCAGAATTTAGAATATATTTTTTCTACGTTGTCTCCATTTTGAAAGTTGTTCACTTGGTCCTATCTTAATTATTACTAGAGTGTTTTAGACCTGTTATATCGTTGTCTAGTCATCATAATAAAAGTCTAATGCAAAACATGTGTTTACTCAATAACGTTGAATATAATGAAAACATTGTAACGTGATAGGTAAGTAGGTACTTATTTACATCGAGCTATAGCAAGGTCATGTTTTTGCATTGAAAAACAATACCTACGTTCCGTAATCTAGCATTCATGAACTAATACGATTAATTTTAAACGTAAACAATTCTATGCATACTGCCTACTAAATCCAAGTGTAGTGTGGGATGCCTTTAGGCGCCTACAGCGCTGGACGGACGACCTGAGACAGGTAGCATTAAGTGACTTGATGAAGAAGGACTAGGTTAGTTTTGCGCGCCTTGGGTGGGATAGGCCTGCCACACACACAATAAATAAATAAAATATAAATAACGCTCACAGGCACATACATTGTAATGATCCCAAGTAAGCACGATACAATAACGGCACGAACATATAACATCCATGACCGAACCGGGATTCAAACCCAGGACCCTGGTTTGGCAGTCCGGCGTGGTAACCATTACACCAACCGGGTCGTCATTACACCAACCGGGTCGTCATTACACCAACAGGGTCGTCAAGCACCATACAACAACGGCACGAACATATAACATCCATGACCGAACCGGGATTCAAACCCAGGACCCTGGTTTGGCAGTCCGGCGTGGTAACCATTACACCAACAGGGTCGTCATTACACCGACCGGATCGTCAAGCACCATACAACAACGGCACGAACATATAACATCCATGACCGAACCGGGATTCAAACCCAGGACCCTAGTTTGGCAGTCCGGCGTGGCCTATGTAAGTCCGCACCGCATTGGGCACGTGTGGTGGACTATACACACTAACCGAGGTAGGCCTGTGGCTTGAAGTGGCTGCAGTTAATCGTACACAGGGTACCTATACAAAAACCTATACAGGGTCCTTCTGACACTTTTGATGATCAGACCAACAAACTGAACAACTTTCTCTATGGGATCGAAATCGCGAAAAAAGATCAACTGTCCCATACATTTGTCTCCCACTCGAGCCAAGTTTGCAGTTTTATATGGAAGAGCTGATTTTTTTTTCGTTCCTTCCATATGACCCATCTCAACATACCTTGCTCTATCTTTGTCACTACATCCTCTTTCTAGACTAAGAGATAAGTGTACTTTTTGCAACCATCAGCAGCAAGGCTGATTCAGTGTTGGGGTGTAGATCATCTCTGTGATGGGGATGAACTAGGTCTGCCTGCAAATGAACACTTCAGTCGGTTTAGAAGTTACAGACGTTTAAAGGTCAGTAAAAAATTAACGATCAGCCTTGCAGCTGATTTATTATTGTAGTATGCACTGTAGCTATGTGAACAGAACTACTACAACAGTACAGCCTTGCAGCTGATCGTTAATTTTTTACTGACCTTTAAACATCAGTAACTTCTAAACCGACTGGAGTTATGCAGGCAGACCTGGTCCATCCCCATCACAGAGATTATCTACACCTCATAAACACTGAATCAGCCTTGCAGCTGATGGTTGCAAAAAGAACACTCATCTCTTAGTCTATTCAGACCACAACTAGTTTCGTAAATTCAATTTATTTTTCAAAAATAAAGTTGGCAATGCTATGCTTTATCTATGGACTGTGTCTGAAATAAAATTATTTTGATTTGATTTCATAAACACTGGTAGAAAATACGTAGGTATCTATTTCGACTCAAAAAAACCTTCAAAGTCAACGGCTACCTGAACAAAATCCTTGAATGAAATTAGATAAGACCACTAACGGATTATATTACTGGCATATCATTTACAAAAGTTTGCGCCCACAATACCGCTACGAATTGAAGTACAACCAACAAGGTGTTTTTTTGAATTTATTATGCTCACACTCTGTTGCAGAAACGCTCATTACAGTTAATTCTCTATTAAATCTCTTGCTAGCTTTAACTATGTCAACAAGACAAAAAGTGACAGAAAGAGATTTAATGGAGGATTAACTTTAATGAGCGTTTCTGCGACTGAGCGTCAGTCTTTTTCTGTTTACTACAAAAACACTGAGGCACGCAGGATGACTGTGTGTGGTAAACACAGATGCACTCTTTCGTCCTTTGGGAAACCACCAAGGACCTTGGGGCCTTGGGGGCCTTTCCACCAGAGATGTGCGAGGATGCGTAACGAAGCTGTGCAACGATGTGACTCGTCTCTTCTCACCAGAGCTGTGAGGATGTTAAGCTGAACTGTGGAGCGGAGTAGGTGTGCGAAAATGTGGATACATTATGAACGCGTACCTCCATCCGTCGTCGCTCGAATCTCTAGCTCGCATCTCCCGCACACAAACATCTAGATCTCATTGTATGCATAAAACCTCGTTCTGAACCTACGCTATGCGAGGCTAGGCAAATGAAGCAATACTATTGGTGGATTTTATCCTCGATCGGCTACTTATCTACTTCGCACAGCTTTAGTACGAAGCCACCCAACTCTCTTGAATGTGGTAGAACGGAAAAATGCTACGACCAGAGATTGGGTCTGATGCAGTGGTCTGCTGGATATAGACATCCCACAAGGTTCGCCACAACGACCGGTCCTACGCTGCCCTCACCTCTACCTTCACCAGGTCGTCGTTCCACCAGAGGGGCCTACCCACGCTGCGCTTTCCCGTACGCGGTGGCCAATCGAGAACTCTTTGGCCCCATCCGCCACCATCGTGAAAATTGGTAGGCACATAGCCAATAACGTTAAAAACGACATAAGATACTTTTTATCTCAAATTCCAGACAATCGAATTAGCAAGTTGACTTGTTATGCCATCATAGCCCCCAACGAACAGAAAATTGTACCAATTAGATCAATTTAGTCTCAAGTCTTGACAAATTGTAGTCCATAGAACCCTGTACTAAATATAGACGCTTGTTATTCAATTTAGGTGAATTCAGATCGACAATTGGTTGCGTTCGGTTACCAAGTGGGCTTAGGCGACGGATGTCCCCTTTTTAGGTTATACTTAGTTTTTGCCCGCGACTCCGTTTGCACGGGTTCCTGTAGCAAGATAGAATTTATACCAGATTTTAAGTCTGATCATAAGCTTTCAAACACAGAAAGTTTCGTCATAATTGATCCAGTAGTTTTTGCGTGATGCTCGAACAAACAGACAGTAAAAAAATCTATGATTTGCAGTAAAGGACACCTAAAAACCATATCGTAATACGGTAATATTTTTTTAAGTTGTCAACGAGAACCTATTCATAGGCCTACGCTGTCCATTCGTACGTCTGTCGGTCCTACAGGGCTGTATCTTTTAAACTATGACTGTTTTGAACTAAGAATCTACCCATCAAACTAAACAACTTTTACTATGGGAGCAAACCAATCGGAGCAAAAAAATCTGCTGTTGAGTTGTTGCTGTTGCCATTTGAGTCTAGTCTAGTAGGCATTGCAGTTTAGCTGTTTTTTTGCACCGATCGGTTTGCTCCCATAGTAAAAGTTGTTCAGTTTGATGGGTAGACTCTTAGTTTAAAAGGATGCTGATGATATCAATTTCACCCTATATACTCTAGTCTTCTTCTTATCGTGTGGGCAGAGTCCTGGTGTCAGAGTTTTTTCAGACCGCCTTACGGCCTCTGACGTGGTTTTTATGTAACGACTACTACCACCAGAGATAGTAACCGGGACCAACGGCTTAACGTGCCATCCGAAGCACGGAATCATTTTTTTTTCTTCAGACAATCAGGTGATTCAGCCTGCAATGTCCTAACCAACTGGGGAAAAACGCACAAAGTGACATTTCACTAGGTGTCCCCCGTGGAAATCGAACCCACGACCTCCGTGTCGAAAGCCAATGCTCTTAACCATTAACCTTAACCATCTCTAAATTAAAACAACAAATAATAAAAACCGGTCAAGTGTAAGTCGGGCTCGCGCTAAGGATTCCGGAATTTTTTTTTGTTTTGTTGTTATTGTGGTACGGAACCCTCGGTGCACGAATCCGACTCGGACTTGGCCGGTTTTTCTGAAGCTACTCGTAGTAGGCTAACAAACATCCAAATACACCTCAATGTCTGGAGTCATTAAGTTTGAAGTGGTTTTAACACCTATATCTAAACATGTGATATAACGCAAAAATATTATTGTTAGTTTTTGCGTTTCATTTAGCGATAGGAGACTGTTATGCGTTTTGGATAACAAGTTACCTTGGTTTCACAACCTTGGTGAATGTTTTCTTATCAGGAAAAAATATTAAACTGCAATAAAACTTTTATTTCTAAGGCGCGGTTATATAAGGTCTAACAAAATTAGCTGAAACTATTTTAAGGGGATGATCAGACCATCAAACTGAACAACTTTCTCTATGGGACCAATATCGAAATCGCGAAAAAAATACCATACAAAACTGTAAACATAACTCGACTCAAATGTATGGGACAGCAGATTTTTTTTTCGCGAATTCGATATTGGTCCCATAGACAAAGTTGTTCAGTTTGATGGACTGATCATCCCCTTAAAATTGTTTCAGCTAATTTTGTTAGATCTTATATAGAAGAGTTGTGGAGCCTGGAGGCAGGTTAGGTTAGCCTGGAGGCGCGGGCGCATTTTCCTTTACGACAAAAACGACGCTATGCTACGTACTATAAGGTTTATATTGGTGTTACTTTGAAGCCGCGTACCCCCACTAGGCAACATTTGACGCGCAACACGTGACGCTCAACATCTTGGGCAACATTACTGACCGGTTAAGAGCATTGGCTCCTACCACCTATCATATCACTTTGTGCGTTTTTCCCCAGTTGGTTAGGACATTGCAGGCTGAATCACCTGATTGTCTGAAAAGAAAGATGATTCCGTGCTTCGGATGGCACGTTAAGCCGTTGGTCCCGGCTACTATCTCTGGTGGTAGTAGTCAGAGGCCGTAAGGCGGTCTGAAAAACCCTGACACCAGGGCTCTGCCCACACGATAAGAAAGAATATTATCATGATTTAATTTATTAAGAAATTTTAATTTGATTTTTGTTTACATTTGAAGATAATTTTACTGCAATCTAAACTATTATAAAACTGTAGCAGTAAGTTTGTCTGTACATTGAAGATATTGACAAAAAAAATGTTACAATATGGTTTTTAGGTGTCCCTGATTCCATTTCACCAATTTTTGGATTTTTTGTCTGTCTGTTTGTTTGTGTGTTTGTTTGGGTGTTTGTTTGTTTGAACGAGCATCACGCAAAAACTACTGAACCGATTTTGATGAAACTTTTTTTGTTTGATAGCTTATTATTTGACTTAAAATCTGGTATATAATTTGTGCGGACAAAGTCGCAGGTTAACGCTCGTATAATATAACGATATAGAAATAAAACAATAACATTTTCACCCCTCCGGGCGGAAAGCGTCAACTTTCATCCCGCTGCGCTAAACGTAACCGTTTTGAGCCTCCGTTGAGGAGAAAGATAGTATATTAACCTTGGGCAGTAAATAAGAAAGACTCAGATCACATGTTTGTTGATCTTGGCTTCGCCTCGGCCAACAATTATATGGGATCTGAGACATTTCTTACTTTCCTGCCCTCGGTGTGTAATCAACAATTATGATTCATCCAATATGTATTGTCATAATCATAGTACATAACAAGTAAGTATAATGTTATTGTCGAAACATAATACATTAAGTACCTATGTATATTCATACAATTCAAATGATATGGCGAAAGGTAAATCATGCAATAAAGAAATAATTGTGTACTTAGTATCATACTTACTAGAGAGCATTGATGACGCATTGCGGAGAGCTTATGGACGACATGCCATGTACCGATGAGTTTTTCTAACTTATATATTGGAATACAAACATCATGAGGAAACCTGCATAATTATGCTGAAGAAGAAATTTCGATGTGTATGTGAAGTTTACCAATCCGCATCGGCCTCAATGTTGATTTGGACATATTGAATAGGTAGTAATAGTAAAGTAGAATCTTTCCAGACTAAATCGAGTCTCATAATCAATAGAACAGCTTACACACATCACCCATTTTAGTTAATCCACAGTCGGCAAAGGTAGACAAAGAGCTGTGTTTTCCACAAGAAACGTTTCATAATTTTCATATTGAATATACGGATGTTGAAGCAAGGCAGGTATTGATCCATTGTTCCTGCCTACCCCAAAGGGATATAGGCGTGAATATATGAATGCTTTTGAATAATTCTAAAGGATGATTAAATATGTAGTAAACAAACCTAATAAGGTAAACAAATATTGTTTACAAAACACGATTCGTAAACAAAATGTCTACCAATCAATAGGTAAAAGTACCAGGGCACCATAATCGCAGCGAAGGCTCATGTTTACAAAGCATAACCCGACCAAATAAGGAAGTCGATCGATAAAAGCTTACACCATTTGATTACGTGCAATTTTCACATAGCCGGCTAATCTAATCTGAAATTCGCAACACATAACGACGCATGAGAAAATTGTTATGTATCAATGTATGCTTTGATTATTTTACGGCGCACTTAAAAGATAAAGTAAGATTTATTGACCTGCAAAGTTCGTTTGCATCGCCCGCCATCTTCTCGAATTGAAAGATTGTAAACAAAGACCAAAGACAGCTGTTTTGAAATATTAACTGCGTAATTGCGGAGTTTGTTCGAATAAAAAACAGATTACACGCCAATAGCCTTGATAACTTTGATTACACATGTGTAAGGTGTCGACATGCATTTTCAATCAAATCATTGTTTTCACTTACCGCTCAAATCTTCGATGGTATTCAGTTTTTTGGTCGCCATTTCAGCGTCGAACGCAAGCACTACACACTTAAACTCAGTTTTCAATAGAAACTATCACTTTCGATATTATTTCGCGAACTTTTTTGCGTGTAAAACTGCAAATAGCGGACAGACAACCAAAGTCTACAACCGCCTTCGTTTCTTTGTTTTCTGTTTTGGTTTGACAAAGAGGAAGTGATGTGAGGAAAGGGGGGCTTTGAAACGCGCGCCGGAAATCAGAACAGCATTCCCAGCCAATAAGGAGGTTTTACGTAACAAAGCCCTGCTTGGGATTGGTCGAGAGTTTTGTAAACAAAAATTAATGTTGCTATAAACAAAAATTTGTTACTAGGCATAAAAATGGCACAGTGCGGTTTTGATACTCAAAGAAGTGATGTTTATTATTATTTAAAATCCTTTAACTCCAAAAGTTTTTTAAGTAAAACTTCTTTAGGCGCGACTAGGGAGTAATAGACCAAAGACAGCTGTTTTGAAATATTAACTGCGTAATTGCGGAGTTTGTTCGAATAAAAACAGATTACACGCCAATAGCCTTGATAACTTCGATTACATATGTGTAATCAACAAGGAACATATACTCACCTTACGGTGAGTAATCAATGAGGATTTTTTAATGGGTACCATGCTCAGAATGTATAATGTACTCTATGGTAGCATGCCACCTTGATACAGCGCTATCACACCATCGACCATCGCTCTCTTTCTATTTGCACGCGAACGAACGAGATAAAAGACGTAATACAGCCGTATCACGTATCTATATTGTTTATGGTAGGGTCAATAGCCTTTAATGTCTAAGCCTTTCGGCTTATTTTATTTTAAATCTTCACCAAACTAAGCAGGCTTTATTTTATTTATATAGATATTAAAGCAATATACTGTGTTTCAAGAATGAAACCAAATGAAACTCCAAAATCGAACTAGACAAAAAATAAAACGTTTTTTTCAAAGTGGGTTTGAAATATATTCAATAGATGGCGCTATTAGTTTAACTGCTTGATTAAAGCGAATCCATTAAATGTACTTATCAGCCATTAACTTATAAATGATAATCTTATCTTACTTTTTTATTCATGCTAGGCTGCGTTCACGACCTTTGGGTGCGGTTGTTTGGTTGTTTTTCAACTTGCTCTAAGGTACGGAACGATCACGGTTATTTTATAACCTAAAATTTTGACATTGACTGTAATATGAGCTTCTAGGGCTTCCATCATTTCCAAATACAATAAAATCAAAAAGTATATAAAAATAATTTGAAAAACAAACTTTTTTTATTCAAAACGAGCGAGAAGTCAAGTAACCACAGATAATAAAAACGTCAGAGGTTCGGAACGGTTGAGTTGTGACTTGTGACAACCGAGTTGCAATAGAACGTTTTTTACCGAGGCTCGGAACGGCTTTAGTGCGAAAAGTTCGAAAAGTTGCACTCGATGTGGATCTGGGGTGTAGGTTCGGAACGCAGCCGATGTGTTTAAAAATTATGTTAAATTCCATAATTCAAAGCATAAAGTTAACCGTACATTATTATATTATTAAGGCCATCTAGGAAATGTACATAGAACTAATGGACTTGTTAAAAATAAATATAAGCCTTTGAAATGGCAACACTTGTTACTTCCGGTCTCACTCTACATTTTGTCTATACTTCAATTTTTGCAAATCGGCTGATGACGTTAGTTCGTTTGTTCCCGGTTTTTCTTTCATAAAATTATTACAGAAAACGATGAGGAGAGAGTGTAGTCCTTATCACCTCGAGAGTGTTGAAGAAGAGGATAATCTATCACCAACAAGTCCTGCAGTCGAAAGCCCTCGGTAAGTTCACAATTTTCCTCGTTAAATCTGCTAAAATTACTCCATACCTATCCCTGACAGCTGATTTTTGAGCGCCAAAGTCAAAAGGCGGCAAAGCATTCATTCGTGTCAATTTCATTTTCGTGTTTCTTTTGAAAAAATCTGATAATTAACACGAATTTTTAGGAAACGTATGCGTTTGGACCATTCGGGGCGCAAAGGTTGGAGTTTGATGGACAGAAGAGCTGATCAGGAGGTAAGAATTTTGGTCACATTCCCGCTTTTTTCTTAACACCATATTTGGTTATAATTTGCATAAAAATCGTTTTAAACCCGCTTACAACCCTTAAACCTTAATATTAGGACCTTGATTGAAACATATAACTGTTTTAAACCCATAAAATGCGTCAAAATCAAAGGATAAGCGGTTAAAACTAGATTTACACATGTCTGTCACCCACGCCTGTTTTTAGGCCTAATCAGGCTTGTACCAGGATAGTATGCAAGGTACCGATACCTGCTTTCTGTTCTGACAGGATCCGTAATGCGGGCACTACATTCTCGCCGAGAACAGACGAAAAAGGCCGAGAACGAGGGTGTGGATGCCGTTCATTGTTCTCGCGGCTTCCAGAGCCGTAGTAATATTCCTTTGGAAGTTCTTGCCGAGAAGTTCTCGCGAGATTGTAGTGCCTGCTTAAGGGCCACAAATTACTAGGATAACATAGGAAATGACTACAGATCTGTAATCTTAAATGATGCATTCTTGTTTGACCATTGATAAACATTTATGATCATGTATGTGTTCTACCTACTCTCACATTTGGATCAAGACTCTGACTAAGGACATAGTGCAAAAAATCTAGGTCTCTGAATGAGCAATAGAAAGAGCTATGCTAGAAATCACACTTTTGGATCTGATCCGGAATGTTGACATCAGCATAATTACATCAGTAATTCACTAAGTGTCACATCCTCACAACCTTAACATTGGCAAGCTTTCAATTTCATGTGTCGAAACTCAAACTCATATAAAACCTCAGACTAGCGATGTGATGCTTAGAGAACTGCACGCCGAACAAAGATAGTTGATATTCCGACTGGGCAGGACCTTTGGCCAGTCGGAAAGATGACAGATGGACAAAAACATGATGGAATAGCGACCATGGGTGGGGAAACGGTCAGTAAACAGACCAGCAGCCAGATGGTGGGATGACATCTGTAGAGTAGCCGGCAAATAGTTGTGAGACTAGCGTGGGACTGTTGTCGTTGGCGTGGAATTGAAGAGGCGTGTTCCCAGCAGTGGGGTTTTCCGGGTTTGATGGTGATGCGCATATGTAATTAACACATTTACTACCGCACCTGTAAGCCTAAATAACCCAGGTGCCACTTAGAAACATAGAAAGCTGTATTCCACATTACCAGTGATCGGAATAGGATGTGCAATTTAGGGTTATGTTGCGAATATTTGTGTAATAAATATTAATATTTGTATTCACATGGGTGAACAAACTGAACAACTTTCACAATCGAGCCTACCTCAGGAAATGAAAATAAAAACAGCTGTCCCATACATTTGAGTCGAGTAGGTACAGTATTTGATTCATAGGTGATCAAACTGAACAACTTTCACAATCGAGGCTACCTCAGGAAATGAAAATAAAAACTGTTTGTATGGGACAGATGATTTTTTTTCGCGTTTCCTTAGGTAGGCTTCTTAATGAAAGTTGTTCAGTTTGATGGTCTGAATTCACTATTTCAGTTATCATGTTTGTTAGGCATATGCCCACCACACTTTCTCACCGCTGTAACTCCTGTAAACCAGGATCAACATCTTCTGTCCCTTACATCCTGTATTATGGGATTTTTATTTTCTATGGGCTATTGCAAGCCGAAGCTTATGACACTGCGACCAGTGATGGTCTATTCTATAGTATTTTTAAAAAAATTTGCTGCCCTCTTGGTTGTGATGATTTTGCCTATGCCTAGTTTATTTAGCAAGAATGCTTGACGTAGTACGGTAGTATGTGTTTTGGTGACTTCAAGGATTGTTTTTCGAAACGAACACCTATGTTGAGCCACCACTGGAGCTTCGTTGTAGACCCGGCAGGGTGCAAACAACAATGGACGAGCGATGTGACTACCCGATAGCAGACCTACAACGTGACTCGTGATGCTCTATTGTGTCTGCCCCATGCTCTTCCATATTTTTGCACATACTTTCGAACTTATAGTAGTTTCAATTAGTTCTCAGGTCCGAACTTATTGTATTTTCTTTTCGTTCTCGGGTATGCAGTTTTCCTCATGATGATTTTCCTTCACCGCCGAGCTAATGATAATAACAAACATACATAAATTATGTACAATGTACATGGTAACTTTGAATGTGTACATTAATGTAACTTTGAATGAGTAGAAGAGATGAGTTGGAGACTATTGGAAAATCTTTTTTTTTTTTTTTTTCCTTTGCAATCTGTCGTTTTTTTTTTTTACTTTGGACAATCAGCAAAGAGTGTGACGTATATTAATGTTGGCTTGCTTGGTATGCACCCAGTGATGCATCCAAATTAAAGTGTCTTAAGGAACGGTTACCCTCCCAGTAGATTGTCCTGTGGTATCTTTTTCTTAAGTCTGCGGGTCTGAGCCTCTTCCCTCATTAGATTTTGAGCTAGTATGTTTGGGTGGTTTAGTATCCTTTACTGATAATTTCGTGTTTCGTTTCGTATTGGAAAATAAGAAACATTTCCATATCTATCTATACTATTATTAAACTGTAACAGAAGTGTGTCTGTACATTAAAGATATTAATAAAAAAAACATTACATTATGGTTTGTAGGTGTCCCTGATTCCATATCACAAATTTTTTTATTTTTTGTCTGTCTGTTTGCTTGTTTGATCGAGCATCACGCAAAAACTACTGAACCGATTTTGATGAAACTTTTTTTGTTTGATAGCTTACGATCTGACTTAAAATCTGATATATAATTTGCGCGGACGAAGTCGCGGGTTAACGCTAGTAATTATATATAACAGGTGCTTCAAGAGATGGGTGTCAGTTTGCTGGAGCCGGACGATGGCGACACGCTTTGCGAAACTACTCCTAGCGTTACTGTAAGTTTCATATACCATAACATACTAGCTGTGTGTTGCGGAGAGGTAAGGACACTCAATCATGAAGGTCCAGGTTCGAATCTACACGCAATGTACTATGACAGGTTTTTCTGAAGCTGGTAAGCGCATGGTGGTTAGATTTATCTAGTGCTTGTATGTAATACCGACTGCTCTCAAACGGTGAAGGAAAACATCGTGAGGAAACCTGCATACGTTGAGGAAAAAAATTGTGATGCGTATGTGAAGTGTACCGCAGTGCATTGTGCACGCGTGGTACTACACTAACGTACTAACGTACGTTCACTGAGGGTATTGTCTGTGCCCAGCAGTGGGACGAATATAGGCTGTTGATGATTTATATTGTACTTTGTATTTTTTGTAAAAGATTTCTATCTATAACGTCACGCCTCTTTCCCAGTGGGGTAGGCAGAGACCAGGGCGCGCCACTTACTACGATCCTTACATACTTCTTTTGCCTCATGCACATCCATACATCTCTTCATACATGCCCGTCGGTTTCGAGTACTCCGCACCTCCCCTTTTTGTAGGACGCAACTGATTTGATCAGCATACGTCCTACGAGGGCGCCCTCTGCCGACGCTTTCACTCACATTAGCAACATATCGCTCATCCGCAGAAACAGTGACATAACTGCATAAAATGCAAAATTGATTTAAGAATGTCAGAATATTTTTTAAAAATCACAGCATTATGAAAATAAAAAAAAATGAAATAAGTTTTAATTTAAAGTCATATTCTTGACGAGTGAGTCATATTCTTGGGTTGAAAGTTAATTAAAACTTTAAACGCGTTGCCTGTGAACGTTATTTTGAACTTTAAACGCGTTTCCTGTAAATTTTTCTATTTTGCAGTTAGGTCATTGTTTCTGCGGATGAGCGATATATCTCTTTCGTACATCTGCTATCACTCATCCTCTCCACATGACCAAACCAACGAAGCATACCTTTCTCTATTCTTGTCACTACATCTTCTTTTAATTTACATCTATCTCTTATTACACAATTTCTCACTCTATCTTCAGCTTAAAAGATTTGTGTTGTAGAGTTTGTTGTCTGAGTTTTAAGGGGATGATCAGACCATCCAACTAAACATTAAAGTACGAGTGAATAGGCTTCTTCTGGGTAAGCTCGCTACATCTTCGACCCCATCTTCGTCCTGAGGACTGGGTTGAGGTCAAGAGCAAATCCATAGGTAATAAAAAAAACATTTTTTTTTTAATTATTTTTGTATTCTGCTCTGTACTGTATTTATGTGTTTGGTGTAAATAAAGTATATTTCATTCATTCATTCTGAACAACTTTCTTTATAGGACCAACATCGAAATCGTGAATAAAAAACTGCTGCTCCATTCAAAAGTACACACGGCGACACATCAAGCTATACAAAACCAAAATAAGCTATCGCGTCGGTCAAATAATTTTTATTTATTTATTTTAACACTTTATTGTACACACGGAAATATAAATGAAAACAGCATAATAGACAATTACAAAGGGCGAGCTTATCTCTAAAGAGATTTCTTCCAGCGAACCCGTGAAAGAGAGAGAGCATATTAAGTTAGGCAGGCATAGTGTGCACATTTAACAAATAAAACAGTATTTAACACTAATAAATAGATATGATTATATAAAGATACAGGTATATACATACATACATACATACACATATATATATATATATATTTATAAAGAATGATAAACAAATAAATATACTAGTTTATTGAATGAAGAGAGAGATAGTGATTTTTGACTTGTTTTTTAAATGAAGCAATTGTTTCACAGTCTCTTATATTAAATGGGAGAGAGTTCCAGAGCCGGACTGCATGGACAGTGAAGGAATAGGAATAGAAGTCAGTAGTGTGGGATGGGATATTAAGGAGGGTACGGATGTGGGATCTACAGGGTTTGTCAGAAGGACGGGAGAAGGAGAAGCGTTCGCGGAGGTAACTAGGAGCAGACGGATTGTGGAGGGTGTTGTACAGGAGAGAGACGATATGACAATTTCTGCGATCACGTATAGGAAGCCATTTTAACTGCTTCCTGTATTCGGATACGTGATCATATTTACGCAATCCAAAAATAAAACGGATACACAAGTTTTGGAGCCTCTCTAATTTGTTAATGAGTTCCTCTGTGGCATCCAAATAACATACATCAGCATAATCGATGATAGGTAGGATGAGGGATTGGGCTAAGGAGATTTTGGTTTTAAGGGGAAGGAATAATGTTATCGTCGCGCGGCCAGATTATATTGGTTTTGTATAGCTTGATGTGTCGCCGTGTGTACAATCCTACTGAACCCGAATGTATTTAATAGCAGATTTGTTTTCGCGATTTCCATGTTTGTCCCATAGAGAAAGTTCAGTTTGATGGTCTGATCATTCCCTTAAAAAACCGTTTGCATATTAAGTTTGACAGAGTCTATGATATTTGTATAAAAGTTTTTTAGTTTTAGTCATTGACATACTAAATAATGGACACCGGGTCTAGTACAAAATTCACGAAAAAAGTGTCTTGAGTCTAACCTACACAAACCTAAGTAAATATGTGTAGTAATATAAACCAACTAAAAACATTGGAAATGCTGAAATTATTATTCATTTTGCATGTTTAGTTTTTACCACACCGCGGCACGGCATTCATTATAAAGGGTGAAATTTATATCATTAGCATCCTTTTAAACTAAGAGTCTACCCATCAAACTAAACAACTTTCACTATGGGAGCAAACCGATCGGAGCGATTAACAAATCAGCTGTTCCATACTAAACTGCAATATCGACGAAGTTCGCGACTTAAATATATGCAACAGCAGATTTTTTTGTTGCTCCGATCGGTTTGCTCCCATAGTAAAAGTTGTTCAGTTTGATGGGTAGACTCTTAGTTTAAAAGTATGCTAATGATATCAATTTCACCCTGTATAGTGTGCGCGTAGTCGGTCGATCAAACGAAGACTGTCGCGTAATTGGTTCGTACACTTGAGCGTCGACCTGACGTACAATAGATAGTGAGTCAATAGTTTGAGTACATTTATTCATATCTCTTCCACAGCATCACAAACCGACCATGAAGAGGAAGCACGATATAGAGAATGTGAACCCTAATGTGAACTTGTCCCCGTGCCCCAACTTCAGCCCTAAGAGTCCCCGGGGCAAGTTTAGCCCCAGCCCCAGCACTTCCAGGGGGAAAAGTCCACGGAGTGTTGACAAATGTGAGTATTTTATATTTCTCGCCGCCCTGGCGCTTTTTAAAGATCTGGCAAAGCGCCGGGTAGACTCGACCGGGGATCCAAGGGATCCGCGGGCGCTTTCCTCGCTCAACGGATCAGTTTTGCCGTTCAACGAGGAAACGCTGCCAGCATCTTGGCTACCCTCCCGCGCGGTCCAAACCTACACCATATTTTAGGTTAAGGCCGGATTCGACCAAACTTTGATTTATAGAAGAGTAACTATACAAGGATCCAAATTAACTCTTCATGTTTACTCCGAAATAACTTCACTTGTCTTCTACCACACTAATCCCATACTAAAAGAACGAATGTATAATCCACCTAAAGAAAGAGGTCGTTGTATCCGTATTTATTGCAATGTGAGATTATACTGTTTTAATTTGTTAGGTTTCTTTTTAATAACTTTTTTTAATTATGTGACATTGACATTTCATTAGTCTCGGTATAAGGTTTACAGCGTCAAAATTGGCCGTGTAAAATTTACTCTCAACTTATTCATAGATTAGGGTTGGTAAAAACAATTTGTAGGGTTACAAATTAATCGATCTACAAATAAATTGTAGCTTTTGCTCGCGTCTTCGTCCGCATTTACTGTTAGGCAACGTTCTGAGACTACTTTTGAGTAGGGTTCGAGCACATTATTACTTTATAGTATGCGTAGTAACGCTCTTAATCGCCGCCCCCTGCCCCCCGGCGCTGCGCCCGTGTACTTATGCTGTCATGCGCAGATATGCAAGGCAATACCGACACCTTCATAGAGTTCTTGTAATGCGACCCCCGCCGTTCGCTTTCGCAGTTGACAAATTTTAAAAGCGCGCGAAATTATATTGACCAATCAGGATGTGACACCTTGCCGCTATTGGCCTATTGCTTTCGCGCCCTTTTCGCTGCCGAAGCATCCATAGCCTGCTGTTTGAGTTGAGCGAGATAGAGAATACCTGATTTTGCACTGCTCTGCGCAAACGAAGATTGACGAGCGGAATTATTTTCCTGGTCGTACTGTACATCCATTGCCGTACTGTTAGGACTATAATAGTTATGCTGTGGTTCACTATCTATCTATCATGATAAATTATGCAAGCTGATTCTTAGTTTTGAGTATCATTTTTAACTAAAAGTTCTAAAATTACTGTTTTTGCTTAAATGTGTTATCAACTTTGACTACTTATATAGGGACTAGTTACGCGTGTAATTCTACTAACAAATACTTCTGCCACTTTTTGCGGGGGGCGAGGTAACATGAAATCCGCAATTTTGGATTTTATTCCCAAAACTTTAGATTCTAATTTTGAACGTTAAAAATCATGAAAAGTAGTCTCGTGTGAACCCCAAACGTTCTAAGTCCGGAATTATTGTCTCGCAATTATAGGCTGTTTAAATTATTGCGTTACATTGTTGTGTCGTTAAGATATTCTGATACAGAGTAATAGGGCCGTTCTATGAGAAACGTGAACAATTAATATTGTGAACAATTAGTATAAAATTGAATGTAAATGGTACATGATCAATAGTTCTTATACCGTGGCAGAGGGGAAATGCTACCGCGAGGCCAGTCCTTATAATAAATAGTCAAAGGTTATCAAGTCTGCAGTAGACATTTTTTGAAATGAAATGAAATTTATTGTGTATGGATTCAGGTATACAAGCTTTAGCAGATGTTTCGCAGTGATTCGTCTCACTGAAGCCTACCTTTGCAGGCATTAACACAAAGTCTTAAAATCTAAACTAGTTATGTCAAAAGTTATTTCAATACGATTTTTGTCAATATAAAGCCACAAAATTGCCGCAATCTTTGTGACAAGCTCTTTAACGATACTTACTGCTCTCTTGCTTACTATTTCTACCTCTTCGGAATGAGATTACAATAAGGATCAATGTTTCAAATGATGGGCATATTTCATGAGATCCTGGTATCACCAAGTTCTGATGCTGCTAGAAAAGTGTTCACCTTTGCAAACTCATCAGTGTCTCGTTAAGTAAATTAGAATAACTAAGGCCCGATTCGACCAAACTTTGATTTATAGAAGAGTAACTATACAAGGAACAATTTTACTCTTAGCGTTTACTCCGAAATAACTTCCTTTGTGCTCTACCACACTAAACCCATAATAAAAGAATGAATGTATAATCCACCTAAAGAAAAAGGTCGTTGTATCCGTACTTATTGCATTGTGTTAGGTTTCTTTTTTCTTAATTTTTTTTAATTATGTGACATTGACATTTCATTAGTCTTGGTATAAGCTTTACGCCGTCAAAATTGGCCGTTTAAAATTTACTCTCAACTTATTCATAGATTAGGGCTGGTAAAACACAAAATCAGTTTACTCTAGAGTAACCGGTGACTTAATCTAGGAATAAAATTTATTCGCGTTTGGTCGAATCGGGCCTAAGTTAGAGTAGGTAAAATCTAGACATAAGGTACGATAATAAATAATTATAAATATCTTGGACATCACACAAATTATCTAGTCACATTTAAAGTACCTGGACTTGTATTATGATGACTAGACAACGATATAGAATACATATATAGATACAAGCATCCATGACTCGGGTACAAATATTCATATTCATCATATAAATATTTGTCCCTTACGGGATTCGAACCCACGACCATCGGCACGGCAGGCAGGTTCACTACAGACTGTGCTACCGGGCCGCCAGCGATGGGACTGACATGTACATAACATTTTGTATAAAAGTCCCTTTAAAAAAAAATTGAATAAAAAAAAAACTTGTCCTAAGGATTCCGGAAACGTATACAACTCAACATTAAAAACATAATTTTGTGTTTGCGAGCTTCTTTTTGATGTGACATAAAAAAAGATTCATCAAAATCGCTCCAGTAGTTTTTGAGTGACATTATTTATTACTTAGGGGGGTTTTGGGCCTTGACAGGCTTGTTGAGCCTGTGCCACGTAGACCATCGCTGGTCCTTAGTGAACACCCTTTTACTGTTACATTACTAGGGTTTCAAGTCTTGAATTGACAATACACAAAACTAGACCTAGAACGGACGCACGGAAGTTATCCTAGTTCTTCTTCTTATCGTGTGGGCAGAGCCCTGGTGTCAGTTTTTTCAGACCGCCTTACGGCCGCCGACGTGGTTTTTATGTAACGACTACTAACCATCAGAGATAGTAGCCGGAAACAACGGCTTAACGTGCCATCCGAAGCACGGAATCATTTCTTTTTTCAGACAATCAGGCGATTCAGCCTGCAATGTCCTAACCAACTGGGGAAAAACGCACAAAGTGATATTTCACTAGGTGTCCCCCGTGGGAATCGAACCCACGACCTCCTTGTCGAGAACTAATGCTCTTAACCATTAGACCACATAGGCAGTTAAAGCAGTTAAATCCTAGTTGCAACTTAACTTAAAAATTAAAATTTTCCAGGTAAACCCCTCCAGCCCATAGATCAAATACTAGAAACAACAATACAGACAGAGTATCAGATAGATGAAGAGACCCCGTTAGCTCAGTCTATCAGTGTCAGTGCACACCCGTCGCCCGGTCCCAGGTTCAATGCCGCCTACAGCAACAGTTCCAGGGAGAGCAGCGGAAAAAAGAGCTTAACACGTGAGTTTCTTAATAAATAAACGTAAGACCTGACGTCATGTATGGTACGGGAGGTGAGAAGGTTTGAATCATGTCATGTTCAGGGCGAAAACTGAATAGCTGAGGGCCTAGCGGGTCATGAGACATTACCGAAAAAATGTCTGAGAAGTTTCGGATAGGAGCCCCGTGCACAGGGGGTCATTTTCAGACAAAGAACAATGGGCAGTTTTGTATGGACCCTGGGCCCAGTACTGTAGCACTTTCTTACTTACTTTAAATTAAAGACCTGAATAATACTAACATTTTATTATTTGGCAGCATAACTGTAACGCGTTAAATAAAAAAGTTACAGCCGTTTGAATATTAAATCAATTACCTATATGAATGCTTATATTTTTTTACCTAATAATGCCCATACAGTAGAAGAAAGAGGGAGCTTGCCAAAACCAAACATGAACCGCCCAAGACCAACAACCAAACATCCAACGCCCAACACCCACCACACCAGGCATCACCCACCACCCACCAGGCAACACCCACTAGCTAGCTAGCTCCTAGAGTATCACATACTATTTGTCTTTCTTCTACTGTATGGGCATTATAAGGTCAAAAATATAAGTATTCATATGGGTAATTAAATGAATTTTTAAACGGCTGTAACGTTTTTATTTAACGCGTTACAGTTATTCTGCCGTATAATAAAATGTTAGTATTATTCAGGTCTTTACTTTAAACTAGATAAAAAAGTGCTACAGTGCTGGGCCCATTCTGCCCCTTGTTCTTTCAGTCATCAAATTTTTTTCTAAGAAACGTGATGTTCAGCGCCAGAGATTTTCATACCATCGTATGAGGCTTGACAAATAATGACATTTAAATGCAAATCTGATGATCAATATGTGGACTTTCGCTAAATCTGACGACTCCGAAAAATACGATTTGGACCATTCTTAACGCGATGGTCATATTCAAGGCGAAAATGGAATAGCTGAGGGCCTAGCGGGTCATGAAATTTTACCGAAACTCTCTCTTCTCAGATACTTGAGAAGATTCAGAGAGGAGCCCCGTGGACAGGGGGTCATTATCAGACAAATTTCAGACATCGAAATTTTTTCCAAGAAACGTGATGTTCAGCGCCAGCAAAATTCATAACATCGTATAGGGCTTGAGGAGTAATGATATTTAAATGCAATTGTTCTATTCTATTTTTATTAAATGGCGTTTCCTCAAAGATTTCGCCAGTATCAAGTGTTGAAGATATTATTATAATTCAATTTAACTTTCATTGTACGGTAATTGATATGGCGATCTCAAAGCCCTGTTTTTATACAAAAACACACACCCGAAACCGCCATAAAATGGCGGAGCCGCGCGGCTACCTAAATCGCGAGCCAAACGAAAGACGTCTACTCGAGAGACCTCTAGCCACGCGACTCCAATGCAATTGCTGTGCTGTGTATATCTCTGGCGGTAGTAGTCGTTACATTAAAACCACGTCAGAGGCCGTAAGGCGGTCTGAAAAAACTCTGACACCAGGGCTCTGCCCACACGATAAGAAAGAAACAGAATTAAAGACATGTCGACAACACTATTTCTTTTTCTCTAATTTGCATATTTTCCCCACAGCACTAGGCCTCGAAGAAGAACAAATAATAAGCCGTAGAAGCAAAGCGGAGCCGCAAGGAGAGGATTCATTTCAAGTGCTGTCAGATGAAATGCTGCTCTCTGTGTTCAGATGGCTGCCTAAACGAACATTGGCACACGGCATGCTGGTCTGCAAACGGTGAGTGTTCACACACTAGTGTTCACACACTAGTGTTCACACACTAGTGTTCACACACTAGCAAGGAGACTCATTCTCAGTACTAGTTCACACACTAGTGTTCACCGCAAGGAGACTCATTCTCAGTACTAGTTCACACACTAGTGTTCACACACTAGTGTTCACACACTAGTGTTCACACACTAGTGTTCACACACTAGTGTTCACCGCAAGGAGACTCATTCTCAGTACTATCACAGCCCGGACAATGCATAGAAAAAAATTAAATTAGCAAGATGACGACAACACATGCGAAACCAAAGAAATTCAACCTTAAGTCTTCTTCTTAGGTAACTGCCGGGTAATAGCCCAGTCATTTTACGGAGTTTTGTTAGGAGGGGTGGGGAGTAATTATGACTTCTCAACTTTGACCGGTACCAGTTAGTGACAAAAAAAGACTATCTGAAAACATATTTAAAAAAAATTCGCAACGCAACATAGAAATCAAAATTGTATCTCCCAGAACGCTTTTAAATTAATAATATTAATACCAATGCACTCATTTTAATTAGATTTAACGATATAAATTATTTTTAAACAATAAAATAGGCATTGAAATTTAAAAAATTATATATTTAATAGAAAATACTAATGTATTTTTCAAAGCCTTCTAAGTAGACAAAAATATTAACACCATGTTTGAAGTATTTATAATGGTAAAGCCTAAAAAACGTACAAAAATAAATACCATTCGTTTTTTTAGAAAGAGATAAATGCTAAATTTAAAAGAACAAGGGGCAGAATTGGCCCAGCACTGTTTTTTTTTAAATTGTTTCTATTTCTGTTTTTGGTATATTGTACCAATTTTTTTTTTCAATAGGTGCAAAAATGATGGAATACCTAATGGAGGGTTGGGCATACACACAGAATGGACTAAAATATAAGGGTATCCATCTTCGACTACGGAACCCTAAGAAACTGAGAACTGACTAAGCTCCCCCTTTTTTTTTAAATTTGATAACCTTATCGTGTGGGCAGAGCCCTGGTGTCAGTTTTTCCAGACCGCCTTACGGCCTCTGACGTGGTTTTTATGTAACGACTACTACCACCAGAGATAGTAGCCGTGACCAACGGCTTAACGTGCCATCCGAAACACGGACGATTCTTTTCAGACAATCAGGTGATTCAGCCTGCAATGACCTAACTAGGGAAAAACGCACTAAATGACATCACTAGGTGTCCCCCGTGGAAATCGAACCCACGACCTCCGTGTCAAGAGCCCAATGCGGCCATTAGACTACTAAGGAAGTTTTAGTTAATAAAATGCGTAATTTGTCTATTTCAGCTGGCACAGGGTAGCATGTGACGAGACGCTGTGGCAAAGGCTAGATCTAGGCAATAAGGCGCTTTCAAAAGACGCCCTAGGCAGAATACTGGCCAGGAAGCCAGTCATCATCAGGCTCGCTAGCTCTGAGGTTTGTTTCATCCCCCCTTTAATGTCTACCCCACACGATAATGACGAAAATCTTTTTTTTTTTAACCCCTTCTGTCCGTCACCGAAATAGAAATACGTTTTTTTGACTTCAAGTATGTAATCGAGCCTTTAAATGCTATAACTGTTAAGTTTCAGCTTCCTAAGTTTAACGGTATCTGAGTAATATATAAGGTCTAACATAATTAGGTAAAACTATTTTAAGGGGATGATCAGACCATCAAACTGAGCAACTTTCTCTATGGGACCAATATTGGAATCGCGAAAAAAAAATCAGCTGTTCCATACATTTAGGTCGAGTAGGTTTGTATGGAACAGCTGATTTTTTTTCGCGATTTCGGTATTAGTCCAATAGAGAAAGTTGTTCAGTTTGATGGTCTGATCACCCCCTTAAAATAGTTTCACCTAATTTTGTTAGACCTTATATACAGACAGGCACCGAGGTGATTAAATAAGAGTTCCGTTTTGCCAATATTGGTATGGAACACTCAAAAGGTTATTATAGTATTGTTAGGTATGCATGCATATATAAGGTCTAACAAAATTAGCTGAAACTATTTTAAGGGGATGATAAGACCATCAAACTGAACAACTTTCTCTATGGGACCAATATTGAAATCGCGAAAAAAAATCAGCCGTCCCATTCATTTCAGTCTAGTAGTGTCTGCAGTTTTGTATGGGACAGCAGATTTTTTTTCGCGATTTCGATATTGGTCCCATAGAGAAAGTTGTTCAGTTTGATGGTCTGATCATCCCCTTAAAATAGTTTCAGCTAATTTGGTTAGACCTTATATATATCTGTGTGGCTGCGTCCACACATTACCCCGTCTCCTAATAAATAAACCAGTGTGCTATGAGCTACCGGCCGTTTCACTAGTCTCCCTATCGCCTACATAACAGTGACGACGAAGTTACCCAAATCCAAAATAAAATAAAAAATTCGAGTGCAATTTTTGGGAGTTTAACGAGTTTTGATCACAATGTGCAATCGTGGAGCGGATATAAAAATCGCCTAAAGCAGTGGTTTATTGCTAATGATATTAGCAACACGCGCGTGGTGGTTCCTCTCGAGAGTAATGCGGCTGGTGACAGCCAAACGATAACCTCAGATGCGGAAGAGGAGTTCCACGAGGCAGAGTGTGTCGCACATCGATCGCCCGCACACACATCGCATCTATCACAGTGATCGCCTACATAACAAGTATGATGTTTAGGTGTCCCTGATTCGAAACCACAGATTTTGTGTACTGTTTTGTCTGTCTGTTTGTTAGAACATCACTAAATCTACGGGACCGCGCACAGAACATTATAAGAGGGATTAGAAATGCAAAGTAGCGCTTTTGCTTCGGAGACGACTGTCGCCACTTGTCTTCCCGCTCACGCTGCTACAACTACTTATGCCCTCTCGCTCGCACCACGCCGCGCGCCTTACGGTGTTATGCAAATCAATGCATAACCGTGTGGCACGCGTTCCACGCCTTCTTTGCATTTCTCACCATTCTTATAATGTTCTGTGCGCAATGCAGTTTTATGAAACTTTAATAATAAAAGCTTGTGATTAAAAACCGGTATTATATTTTATCTCTTTCTTTTTCAGGTAGGAGAATGGCACCCTCCTACATCGTCACCCTCCAGAGTACAATACCTAGACCTCAGCATGACCGCAATAGACCGCCTAACCCTAAACAGTCTACTGACAAGCTGTCCCTTACTCAAGAAACTATCCTTAGAAAGTGTTACCCTCCACGACGACACGTGTCAGCTGATAGGTGAGTCCTGCATCGCGCTATTAAGATTCGCCCGCGAGCGTGTATATAGGCAAGGTGGTGGACTGTTGGTGCGTTGGATCGACGCATTACACTAGGATCTGTAATATCAATCAATCAATCAAATATACTTTATTTTACACCAAAACATAAACAGTAAAATACAGTAAATATCTCTATAGCTTAGGCCAAAGAGAATAGAATCACTACGTTTTAAGAGTCGGCACTGCCTAACTAGCTTCGAAATCCAAAATAGTATGAAGCTAGGGTATTAAATCTTTGGAGCCCATACAATCTAGTGTAGTTCATACAATTACGACTTTGTTCCCGAGTGTCGCGGCACTGGCTTAGGCTAAAGCCAGCTATAACCTCACTAGGTGATACCGCCGTGCGCCATCATCATCATCACTCTTCTGGGACCAGTGGGCTCAGTACTGGCTCTGAGCAGACTAGAACACCTAGCTCTTAGCCGCTACTATCTACTGCCTCCACATGTGCTGACGTAAGTTCTGCATCGCGCTATTAAGATTCGCCCGCGAGCGTGTATATAGGTGGCGAGGTGGTGGACTGTTGGTGCGTTGGATCGACTCATTACACTAGGGACTATGATATCTCTGCAGCTAATGCTGTACTGCCACTAGGCGAGTCCAACATCATCCACCTTCGCCAGTGGGCCTAGCATGTCGAGAAAACGAGAAAAATATATTAAATTCTCATCTTTGTTAAAATGAGCGAGAGCGAGCTTGACATAAAGTGATAAACAAATTAAAATCAAAATAAATTATTTGTTGAAAGTAGGTACAATGCATATAGATCTAATAATATAACATAATAATTATAGTTCTTGCTACTCTCAGCCAACAGTAGCGTACAAATATTTAAATAAATTAAAAGAAATTGTATTATATTATAGAAATGTCAGTAGGTATAAATATCACAAGAAATTAGATTCAAACATAATTCAAACAATTAATTTTTTGGTCAATTCATCCAATAAATAATCATCAATTTTACAGTCAGTGTTTTTTAGTAGTAGACGATTCATCATCATCAGCCTATAAACGTCCCACTGCAGGGCACAGGCCTACCCTCAAGGTGTATGGGCATTAGTCCACCACGCGTGCCCAATGCGGATTGGTAGACTTCACATTCACATAAGAATTTCTTCTTCAGCGTATGCAGGTTTCCTCACGATGTTTTCCTTCACCGTTTGAGAGCAGTCGGTATTACGTACATAAGTTAGAAAAACTCATTGGTACATGGCATGTTGTCCGTGCGGATTCGAACCCTGACCCCCATAATTGGGTGTCCATACCTCTTCGCAACGCGCCACCGATCGATGATCTATAGTAGACGATTGACATTGTTGTATTATATTTTTCAGGTAAATGCAGTAATTTAGAAACGTTAAATCTAACAATGGCTCAAGGAATTACAGCGGAAGGCCTGACGTCTTTATTAGACGGTTGCAGCGGGTAAATATACTATTAAATATATACCAGGGGGCTTCAAATCAACAAACTGAACAACTTTCACTACGGAACCAACAGAATCGCGAAAAAAAAAATGTTTGTTCCATAGAAAATGTCAATCGAATATGCGGAATACCCTTTTTTTTGTCATTTTAATGTGAGATAATCCAAGTTCTGTTTGATAGTCTGAAGTATCCCTTTAATTATTATCACACCTTTCTCTAACATAGTGTATGTTTTATATCCTACTTCCTACTAATATTATAAATATGAAGGTTTGTTCCCCTAATTCTTCCCGTGGGTGTCGTAGGAGGCGACTAAAAGATTAAAGGTTTCTTATGCAGTGACTCTTGACGCTGCTCTTGACCTCAATCCAGTCCTCAGGACGAAGATGTAGCGAGCTCACCCAGAAGAAGCCTATTCACTCGTACTTTAAAGTAATTCGGGTTGTAAGCGCTCGGAAATACTGACGCAGGCAGGGCGTTCCACTCCTTGGCTGTGCGCATTATAAAAGATTCAGAAAGGCGCTTGGTGCGGATATGTGGTATGTCAACCAAAAAGGGGTGATAACCCGCCGGTGCGTCTGTAAGTCCGATAGTAGAAAGGGGAAGCCGGGATGAGCTCCTGTAGCTCTTGGGCACACTCACCGAAGTACAATCTGTAGAAGACCGACAAGCAGGCTACTCTGCGGCGGTGGGATAGGCTATGAAGCTCGGTCTCCACCAGCTTACTGTCGCCAATGAGCCTCCAGGCTCTGCGTTCAACCGAGTCTTGTCATATTCACTCAATAAGAGATGCACATAGCAAATTCGCTCTATTTAAAAAAGGACATTGCTACCTTATTGCTGTCCTTATCGGCGTAACCACTTTTTGTACTACAGCAACCTGACTCAAAAATGTCACTTCATATAAATTGTATAGGATTTTATGGCTATCGCTATCTCATACCCGGTTACACTGACATTCCGTCTACCAGCGTAAGCGAAAAATTCTTTGTCTGGATTTTTGGCACTCAGAATATATTCTGGATTAACAAAAGATACTTTTGAGTCATCGCAGTACGAAGTCGCCAGCAAAAGCTTTGTATAATAAATTCTTGTCTTACCATTCCAGCCTCCAATCTCTCAACATATCGTGGTGTAACCTCACAGAGTCAGCACTACAAGTGTTAGTAACTAAGCTGCCGCAGAGACTGCAGCGTCTGAACGTGGCCGGGGCGAGGATCATGACCGATGACAGTGAGTCACACAGTAATATAATATAACTAAATATACAAATTCAAATTCAAAATTTTTTTATTCAAAATAATATCACATAGATAGCTTTTTGACGTCATTTTTTGAGTCTACCACCGCGTCGGAAGGTGTTTCGTTGAGAGAAGATGCGGCCAGAAACTCTACAACACACATCTTTTAAACAAAACAAAATATACAAAGTACAATTAAAATACAATATTGCATTACATAGAGTAACATTGTCAAGACCAGACATTTTGGTCATTCAAATAGTCATCTAGTTTATAGTAGCCCTTTTTACAGAGGACTTGTTTAACATGGGACTTAAACTTTTTGTCTGGCAAGTTTAGAATATCCTCTGGTATCTTATTATAATAGCGTATACAGTGCCCCATGAAAGATGTGTTGACCTTACTGAGTCGAAAATGTGGGGATACTAATTTATTTTTATTTATTGTATTGTAATTATGAACGTCACTGTTTGGGAAAGAGATACAAATTTTTCCGAACGTATAAAATATTTTCGTAAATATATTGACTGTAGAAAGTCAAGATACTGATATCTTTGAAAAGATCTCGTAGTGAATCTCGACAACGGTGCAACGGTACAAGGTGCTACAGTCATCATATCTCAGCCGATGTACTTCCACTGCTGGACATAGGCCTCCCCCAAGGATCGCCATAAAGAGCGGTCCTGCGCTGCGCGCAATATTTTCCTGGTCGTACTTGTAACACCTTGAGACACGGTCGTTCACTCAAGGCCTCATAAAAAGGCTGAAAGTCACCCAAAGGGCAATGGAGAGGGCTATGCTCGGAGTTTCCCTGCGAGATCGAATCAGAAACTAAGAGATCCGCAGAAGAATCAGAGTAGCTGACATAGCCCAAAGAATTGCTAAACTAAAGTGGCAGTGGGCGGGGCACATTGCTCGCAGAACCGGTGGCCGATGGAGCCGAAGAGTTCTCGAGTGGCGACCGCGTACCGGTGCAGCGCAGCGTGGGTAGGCAGTGAGCCCCCACACGGTGGACCGACGACCTAGTGAAGGCGGCGGGAACCCGTTGAATGAGGGCAGCGCAGAACCCGTCGTTGTGGGGATCCTTGGGGGACGCCTATGTCCAGCAGTGGACGTCCATATTATACACACAAACCTTCCGGGAGAAATAATCTAAATGACGGTGAAAACGGTATCCAAATCCGTTGCTTGGTTTAGAAGAAGTAAGCGGAGAAACAGACAGCTGCGGATAGCGACTTGTTTATTACTATTTATAGATTTAGATTCATGGGCTTCAGCTACATGAGATTTCTATCAAGGCGGAACTAGATCGCTCTTCTATAGCACCATCGACTTATCCATTGCAACAACACTAATTTGAACCTTTTCCCAACAGTGGTATCATCACTAGTGGACCGCTGCCCACGCCTGCTAGAACTGGATCTATCGGACTGCTCCCGCTTAGGCGCCGCGGCCGTCGGATCAGTACTAGCTCTGAACAGACTAGAACACCTAGCTCTCAGCCGCTGCTATCTGCTGCCTCCACATGTGCTGACGTGAGTCCTGCATCGCGCTATTAAGATTCGCCCGCGAGCGTGTATATAGGTAGCGAGGTGGTGGACTGTTGGTGCGTTGGATTGACGCTTTACACTAGGGACAACGATATAGCCAGCTATGACCTCACTAGTGATACCATCATCATCACGGACTAGTTTGCTCAGTACTAGCTCTGAACAGACTAGAACACCTAGCTCTCAGCCGCTGCTATCTACTGCCTCCACATGTGCTGACGTGAGTCCTGCATCGCGCTATTAAGATTCACCCGCGAGCGTGTATATAGGTGGCGAGGTGGTGGACTGTTGGTGCGTTGGATCGACGCACTACACTAGGGACTATGATATCTCTCCAGCTAATGCTGTACCGCCTTTGTCAGCCGCTAGGTAGTCCATTGCCAGGAGAAAGGCGTGGTAGCGCAATCTGTAGCCAGCAATACCTCTACCAGGTTAATCCTGAATCGCGCTATTAATTATTACACTTATATTATTACGAGCGTTAACCCGCGACTTCGTCCGCACAAATTATATACCAGATTTTAAGTCAGATCATAAGCTATCAAACAAAAAAAGTTTCATCAAAATCGGTTCAGTGGTTTTTGCGTGATACTCGTTCAAATAAACAAACAGACAGACAAAAAATCCAAAAATTGGTGAAATGGAATCAGGGACACCTAAAAACCATATCGTAACTTTTTTTTTGTTAATATCTTGAATGTACAGACAAACTTCCTGTTACAGTTTTATAATAGTATAGATAAATTGTATAACAAAATTAGCTGAAACTATTTTAAGAGGATGATCAAACCATCAAACTGAACAACTTTCTCTATGGGACCAATATTGAAATCGCGAAAAAAAATCAGCTGTCCCGTATAAAACTGTAAATACAGGGTGAAATCATTAGCATCCTTTTAAATTAAGAGTCTACCCATCAAACTGAACAACTTTTACTATGGGAGCAAACCGATCGAAGCAAATAAATCAGCTGTTCCGTACTAAACTGCACCCGCCGCCGCTGCCTACTCGACTCAAATGTAATGCAACAGCAGATTTTTTTTCGCGATTTCGATATTGGTCCCATAGAGAAAGTTGTTCAGTTTGAAGGTCTGATCATCCCCTTTAAATAGTTTCAGGTAATTTTGTTCAGAACTTATACAGAGTGAAATTGATATCATTAGCATCCTTTTAAACACTTTTACTATGGGAGCAAACCGATCGGGGCAAATAATAAATCAGCTGTTCCATAGTAAACTGCAATGTCGGCGCGCGAGTTCGCGGCTCAAATGTATGCAACAACTGATTATTTTTTTGCTCCGTTCAGTTTGCTCCCATAGTATAAGTTGTTCAGTCTTAGTTTAAAAGGATGCTAATGATATCAATTTCATAGCATGCATATGCTCACGACTATATTCCCCGAGGGGGTAGTCAGAGATATTCTGAAACCTCAGAATATCCAAGTTTCACTAGTACCGAAACTCTGTCCAGTGTGACGGGGAGTGAGCCCGTCGCCACTTTTAATGGACAGTGGGTACAATACATGCCTCGAAATTGAAGCATGCAGGTTTCCTCACGATGTTTTCCTTCACCGAAAAGCCAGTGGTGTTACAAATCGTACATAAATTCCGAAAAACTCATTGGTACGAGTCGGCCTGGACGGGGATCGAACCATCGCCTCCTACACGGAAGGCAAGGTTACTCGCCACTGGACCACCACGGCTTTTCACGGATATCAATTTCAGCCTGTATAAAAGTGCTTTTCAGTGTATCTGTAATTTTTCACACAATTTACTCTCATAACAGGAAACTAAGCAGCATGGCAGCGCTGCAGTACCTTGAAGTATGGGGCATGCTGCAGACTGCATCCCTTACAGCGCTGCGAGCAGCACTACCAGCCATACAGATCAACCAGTTCATGTTCAGGTAAACAAACAACAATCTTCATGCGCCACGTCCTTTGACTACTTATATAAGGTCTAACAAAATTAGGTGAAACTATTTGAAGGGGATGATCGGACCATCAAACTGAACAACTTTCTCCAAGGGACCAATATCGAAATCGCGAAAAAAAAATCTGCTGTCCCATACATTTAGGTCGAGTAGGTTTGTATGAAACAGCAGAATTTTTTTCGCGATTTCGATATTGGTCCCGTGGAAAAAGTTGTTCAGTTTGATGGTCTGGTCATACACTTAAAATAGTTTATGCTAGTTTTTTTAGAACTTATATAGGAACTAGTTACGCGTGTAATTCTACTAACAAACATTTCTGCCACTTTTTGCGGGGGGCGAGGTAACATGAAATCCGCTACTTTGGATTTTATTCCCCATAACTTTAGATTCTAATTTTGAACGTTAAAAATCATGAAAGTAGTCTCGTGTGAACCCCAAACGTTCTAAGTTCGAAATTATTGTTTCGCAATTATAGGCTGTCTCGTTTAGTGATAAGGTACAAAATTGAATGCAAATGTACATGATTAATTGATCTTATACCGTGGCAGAGGGGAAATGCTACCGCAAGGCTAGTCTTTATAATAAATAGTCAAAGGCCACGTCAGACTCGCGCGGTAGGTCATGAGCCTAGGCTAAATGCAATTGAACCGGCTCGTTACGTGGGTCCTTCAGCACTGCGGCCCATTTGTCGCTGACCTACGGCGGAGGTCGTCAGCAGCGAAAATGTTAATTTCATCTTCTTCTTATCGTGTGGGCAGAGCCCTTGTGTCAGAGTTTTTTCAGACCGCCTTACGGCCTCTGACGTGGTTTTTATGTAACGACTACTACCACCAGAGATAGTAGCCGGGACCAACGGCTTAACGTGCCATCCGAAGCACGGAATCATTTCTCTTTTCAGACAATCAGGTGATTCAGCCTGCAATGTCCTAACCAACTGGGGAAAAACGCACAAAGTGACATTTCACTAGGTGCCCCCCGTGGGAATCGAACCCACGACCTCCGTGTCGAGAGCCAATGCTTTTAACCATTAGACCACGGAGGCAGTTCATCAAAGGTCAACAATATTTTTTTTATTTGTAATCTTTTTTTTTTCCTGCAGCGCAATCGCAAGGCCAACAGTGGGCGCCCGGCGGACTTCCATATGGGGCCTTCGGACAAGAGACTGACTATTTAGTAAAATAATTATTTATTTAACTAATTTGTACATAATTTATACTTAATATTAGTATTAATTAATTATACAGAGTGTAAGTGACAGCCTAGCAAATACTTAAACGGTGAACTCAGACCATCAAACTGAACAACTTTCACTATGGAGCCTACATCAGGAAACGCGAAAAAAATCAGTTGTCCCATACAAAACTGCTGTACATACCCGACTCAAATGTATGGGACAGTTGATTTTTTTTCGCGTTTCCTGATGTAGGCTCCATAGTGAAAGTTGTTCAGTTTGATGGTCTGAGTTCACCGTTTCAGTATTTGCTAGACTGTCACTTACACCTTGTATTACGGGTAAGTCAGGATAGAATACGTTTAAAATTGAAAATGTCTCGTTTAAGTTTCAAGTGATTATTTTGCATTTAGCTCTAGAACTACGCTTATAGACTAAAAATATTAGCTCTTATACTATTTCAAAAGGGGTTATTTATAGCAATCATTTTACGGTTTGAGTCGGAACTAATAAATAATTGTTGTTTTTTCTCGGTATTGCATTCAACATGAAATCCGCAACTTTGGATTTTATTCCCCATAACTTTAGATTCTAATTTTGAACGTTAAAAATCATGAAAAGTAGTCTCGCGTGAACCCCAAACGTCCGAAATTATTGTTTCACAATTATAGTCTCTCTGGTAGTGATAAGGTATAAAATTGAATGTAAGTGCACATGATTAATTGATCTTATACCGTGGCAGAGGAGAAATGCTACCGCAAGGCTAGTCCTTGTAATAAATAGTCAAAGGTTGTAAGTGACAGCCTAGCAAATACTGAAACGGTGAACACAGACCATCAAACTGAACAACTTTCTGTTACAGTTTTATAATAGTTTAAATTGCAAACTAGATTTTCTAAACTATTTTTCCATATATAAAATATTACTTTTATTAATTCCGTCTACGCGTATTGTGCGTCAAACTTTTGTATGGACTGAAACCACCTTAAACCGCTACAAATTATATCATTAATTTTTCTGGACAATCGTCCATTCTTCCATCTTTTTTCTTTTATCTCTTCAGAGATAAGCTCGCCCTTTGTTCATGTTTTCTCAACTTTGTATAAATATTATGTCCGAGTGTACAATGAAGTGTTAAAATATATTATTACTTTATATAATTGAAAATGTTTTCTAAAAATTTGATTTTAATGATGATACGAGATGAGGTTGTTCTAAAATCGTTTTGTGAATGATTTTTGTATTTTTAAGTTAAAAGAAATACATATTTAATACGCAATTTTGCGTTCACTGTATGTAGCTAGGTATGTAAGTATTAAAAATGTTTATGGTAAGCAAATAAAACATTTATATTGAAATCATAATTTTTTAGTTTTATTTTCATATGAGAAATATAATAGGCATTATTTATTATATATCATTCATAACATACTTTTTAAACACACTAAAAATATACAAGATTAATTCACATCGCAGGTAAGGAACAAAAAAATAAAAGAGAAATTGAAACAAAACAAAAAAAGGGCAGAGAAAGGCGTAGACGAGCCAGGTAGGTGATGGGAGTTCAGCCTGGAGATGGAATGCCGATCATAGATTCGTCGGCAGACCATCTACAGGTAGAACACTCCATCAAAGCTGCTGCCGTGCGGGAGTGTGCCAAGAATGCTGGCGGCGTTGCCTCTTTGGATGGCAAGGTACGCGCCAGCCCTCGCGTCGCCTGTGGCGTCGATCAGCCTGGAAGATATTTCTTTGAATAGCTTCCTGGCATCAGGTACAGCAGTTTTGTATGGGACAGCTGATTTTTTTGCTGCGTTTCCTGAGGTAGGCTCCATGGTGAAAATTGTTCAGTTTGATGGTCCGTACACCCTGTATAATATAATTAATTGAATCAGACATTACTTCCGTTCCGTCTGGTGTCGGCTAAGAATAGCACCATCCCATTTCCTCCCGTGGGTGTCGTAAAAGGCGACTAAGGGATCTACTGAAGGATGGGCAGCAGCATCCTCTGAGTACACACATTGATTCGATCCAACTGCGATCGCCAACGCGCCTGCCAAGCGTGGCGATTAAGCCAAAATGGGGGGATTTGCCATAATCGCCTTTCCAGCAGTGGACGTTTAATGGCTGATATGATGATGATGATGATGAGACGTTACTTGAAGAAATCCACGACTAATCCATGATTTCGCGGGCAGGTTGTATTGCATAACATAATACAACTTTGTCTACTAGGTTTTTAGAAGTGGAGGTCTTGATACAATCGTGTTATCTAATCTGATGATCGATAATCATCATCTCAACCGGTGGATGTCCACTACTGGACATAGGCCTCCCCCAAAGATGGTAATGTTTGGATATTGTTAGACCTAACCTAGTTTAGATGTTAATGTTAGGATAATGCCTAAGTTTAATATGTAAAAAACACATCTGCAAGTATTTATCATATAATTTTCCGTCATTATTTCATTTCTTCCTAAAAGTAAATATTATTTATTGTTAAAAGTGCGTTTAGCCTTCTGTTCGGCGGCGTCGCTGGCCTGCACGAAGGTTCTCTTGAGTTTGTGTCGACGGCTTTCTCTGTACTTAGACGATACCTTTTCTGAGAGCATTGATATACGCTTCATTGTTTCTGCTGGATATCTGTAACATAAATAATGTACGGTTGAAATAAACAAACTCGATGTTATTAGGTATGATCAGGCGGAGGACAGTCGCCTTTTAGTGGCTTTTTACGATTCAGTTTGCATAGAATGTGCTGCCATCTATTAAATATTTCGCAGAACTATGAAAAAAAAAAGATTTTATTGTCTATGTCAATGTCAAATTGACAAATTCACAAAATGGCTACCTATCTTGCTTAATGTGCGGGTTGTTTGTAGTTTTCGTTCAATTTCGTGACGATTTAGTGATGTTCTGGAGTTTCTGTTGTTCTCTTACCAATGTTTAGATTACAGGAATAGAAAGGAATTTCACTCGATCATCGGTGCGGGATTGAACGAAAACTAGCATTCAAAACAATAATATCCATCGGTTTGAGTAGATATAAGTAGGTAAGTATAGTAAAGGTTGAATTCTTGTCGTTGAAACATAGGTGGCGCTAGCTAGCCTTCAATTTGACATAAGGTGGATGCATAATGTTGCCACGAGTGGTTTCTCTTTTCTTATATACTTATATTACTCTTTGGGTATGATATTGGCCAAGATCCCTTCAAAGATCTCAACCAAAATTGATTATCTTCAAAACTGCTGAAGATATTTTGACGTAGCATAGCTACAAACCATCTCGCAAGAATACACTATCGATAAAAAATTGCATTGAAATCGATCTACACGTTTCGTCGCAAGGTGGCCATAGACAGACAAAACACACACCCTCGAATAAAAACATGTCAAACTTATGACATCTTATTTTTTGCGTTAGATGTTGAAAAATTAAGTCTCTCGTGCATGCTTTTCAACAGAATCCGGTATTGAACTGATTTTAAATGCACTTTCGTTTTTGCAGAAATAGCTCGTTTTCAGTATCAATAGAAATATCTCTAGTTCTAAAGAAACAAATAGAATGTATTAAAGATTGATTAACTATAGTGATAAGACCGCCATTTGTACCCTTACGTTCTTTTTATTCGTTTTTGTGACTGTATATTTTTGGTGTGCAAATAAAGAATATTTATGTTATGTTATGTTATGTTATGTATTATACTATTTTGAAATCTGCATTAAATAGGCAACTTTTGAGAAAGTTGGCCACTCTGGACTCCATCCATTTTTAGATCACACATGCTCGAACTTGGGTGAAAATTCCAGGAAAAGTTTAATTTTTACTTTAAGATTCCTTTTTTAATAGAACAACCCAAGCAACACTAACTTTCTTATACATGTTTGATAGCACCACTCTCAGAGTATTTTATTAAAAAATTAGACTGCAAAAAATCTAGTTTTGTGTGACAAAGTGTGACACAGGTCCGAAATTCCAGAAAAAAATTAAAAGTCCAAGTATCTCAAAAACCGTGGCACTTTTACTAGACATGAAAGTCCATTCTTTGAACGGGTTTGAGGTGCTATATCAGCAGGTATAGGGTTATCCATTACTTACCGGACACCCTGTATACAAAGTTACTTATATTAATTCCATCTACGCATATTGTGCGCTAAACTTTTGTATGGACTGAAACCACCTTAACGCGGTTGCAGAGGGGTCAATTTTATACAAAACTTTGACGCACAATACGCGTAGACGGTATTAATATAAGTAACTTTGTATATATGGAAAAATAGTTTATAAAATCTAGATGCCGCGTCACAAATAACATTTGCAATTTATAAAATAATTACAAAGGTATAAAGCTTTGGAATTTTTCATACAAAATTTTAAAAGTTATATATCTTCGTAATCTATACTATTATAAAGCTGTAACAGAAGTGTGTCTGTACATTGAAGATATTAACAAAAAATAAGTTACAATATGGTTTTCAGGTATCCCTGATTCCATATAGCCAATTTTTGGATTTTTTGTCTATCTGTTTGTTTGTGTGTTTGTTTGTTTGAACGAGCATCACGCAAAAAGTACTGAACCGATTTTGATGAAACTTTTTTTGTTTGATAGCTTATTATCTGACTTAAAATCTGGTATATAATTTGTGCGGACGAAGTCGCGGGTTAACGCTCGTTATATTATAAAATGCAAATGTTATTTGTTACGCGGGAACTAGATTTTCTAAACTATTTTTCCATATATAAAATATTACTTTTATTAATTCCGTCTACGCGTATTGTGCATCAAACTTTTGTATGGACTGAAACCACCTTAATATAGCCCTTTAAACATGCCATGCCGGCCGTGCAGGAGGCGATGGTTCGATCCTCATCCAGGCCGACTCATACCAATGAGTTTTACGGAATTTATGTACGATTTGTAACACCACTGGCTCTTCGTTGAATGAAAACATCGTGAGGAAACCTGCATGCTTCAATTTCAAGGCATGTATTACCCACTGGCTATTAAAAATGGCGACGGGCTCACTCCCTGTCACATAGACAGAGTTTCGGTACTACTAGTGAAACGTGGATATCACAGAACATTATAAGAGGGGTTAGAAGTGCAAAGAAGGCGTGGAAATTGTCGTCACAGGTTATGCAATGATTTGCAGAACACCATAAGGCCCGCAGCGTGCTGCGAGCGAGAGGGCATGAGTAATTGTAGCAGCGTGAGCGAGAAGACAAGTTTCTACAGCCGTCTCCAAAGCAAAAGCACTACTTTGCATATCTAACCCCTCTTATAATCAAATTAAAGATTGAAAAATTTGTCTCGGTCGGGACTTGAACCCGCACTTTTCCAAACCGGGGAACTGCGTTATCCAATTTCACCACCGAGCCCACTACCCAGAGAACGAAATTTTCAATCTGTTGCGTCTTAAGGATATGTGAGCGCCATCTACTGGTAGTTATAATGTTCTGTGAGAATTACCTTCATAAGATGATTAGATTTTCGATACATTTTAACTATTTTTTTTTATTTCAATTCAATAATCGGGTAGCATCGATTAATAATCGATTACGATTATTTTCATAATCGAGTAGCAAAATAATTGAATCGGCACATCACTAGTCCTGAGGTTGTAGAATATCTCAGACTACCCCCTCGGGGAATATAGTCGTGATCATATGATATTCTATGCTACTTTTTCATAATAATCTCACCTGCATCCCAAAAATTCGATGTTAGTAAACAGTTGAGCTAAAGTGATCAACTCTGCCTCCTCAAAGTCGTCCTTATGTTCCGCCATGAAGTTCCTCCTCACCTCCCACTGCTCGTCCGACTCGTGTTCCGTCCGCAAAGAATCCACGTCTATCGAAGTTTTCATTTTGCCTGCAAAGATTTACCACTAAAATATCTGAGACTACTTTCAGGTTATGTTTTATTGTTTGGTATATTAACATTTTATAAGTTTGATAAAGATGGTAATCCTTAACTCACTTTGAATGTTCCTTTATTTCTATGGAAAGTATCAAAGTAGAGAAATAACAAAAATATTTTGATTTGGGACGTCACGTAAGAATAATGAAATGTCAAAATTTGCAAATTATTTGCTACTTGAAGTGCCTTACTATCTATGCACAACAGAGAAACCGCTCTTCGAGATTCGATATCGGTTTCTTGTTCATCATTAGCTATTAATGCTCATTTCAAGAGAAATAAACGCACTTGTGCCGAATTTACTCCTCTTGTGATGTAAAATCAAGGTGGCGATTGTATGTCGAAGGGAACGTTAAAATAGTGCTGCCCCCTTCACAATCGAGATAATATTTTTTTAGAAATTATGACAACAATATTACTATTACACTAATAACACATTTCATTAGCGAAATACTAAGCTATATTTAGTTATATTTCCACGAAATACGCACAATATTTTTCATAATTAACATTCATGTGAAGATTTCACGAAAATATGTTGTTAACGAAAGAACAGCTGATTATGGCAATCGAATATTGATATTGCTATGCTAACAAATACGATAGCTTTAGATCAAAGTGTACTAACTGATATTTTCTACATATTTTACATTGACACTAGCGCCACTTACAAGTCAATTGCATCATCTTGAATTTAGTCGTTTTGTAATCATACGTGTTTTGTGTATATTGTCATTTTTATCTTTTATGTCGAAATATTTTCATCAATTTTTATTTAATTTCGAAGGTAATCGTGAATAAAACCAGTGTGTATCTTTAGTGAAATGACGTGAGAGTAATATAAGGCGTCCACGGCTGCTGCCACAACCATCTACACAGGTAAAATCTGCATTTACATTAACTAGCTGAATCTCTTTGTTACGATCTCGAAATTTTCCGTAACACCCAATTATTTTTCCATCAGCTAAATTGTGACTGCGTTACGCTAGGAGCAAATTACGAGTCCTCCAATCTGGATTGAACTATAAAATGGCGTTTTCTCTAAGAAAAATCATTTCAAACATAAATTATTTCAAAAAACCCGATGAAGAAGGAATCAATCCCGATGATTTGAATGACCCTAGCTTAAAGAAACGGCGTCATACATCAACTGACGCTGAAGAGACGGTGGAAATAAATTTCGAGCGTCCAGAACCCGATTCTACATCAAAACAGTGTACCAGTCTCAAATTCCCTGAATCTCTTAAAAATTTTACCGCCAAAAAGGGTTCTTTATCAGACACAGATCTCCTCACTATTAGCGTTGATGCTGGTTCGAAAAAAGAAAAGCGTCGGTCCAAAAAATTAAGATTGGACATTAAAAAAGCTAATCAATCATTAGACGATATTGATCGTTCTGGACGTGGTGATAATGTTGAAAATACTCCGAAACACATTTTACTGGAATGCAAGAGCTCGGAAGCATTCAGCGAGCGTTTTAAACAGTTCAATTTCAACAGATCGTTTGATTTATTCGATGCTATGTCCGACGTTTCATCGGAAGAAGAAATGGATATAGAATCTCTCTCAGACTCGGATACGGACATATCGATCGCTTCAAAAGAAAAATTCAACATCAAAATGTGTCGTAAGGTGGATGAGGAAAACGAAATGAATATTGAGAATCAATTGGTGCCGTCAGCTACACCAGAATCGTTCGGAGACGTCGAAGTAGACCGGAACGAAGATGAGCGTATAACTCTGCTTCTAAATTATCAGATGAAGCTGGAAAAGATGGAGTGTTTTTTGAAAAAGTTACTGTCGCAATTCCAATTCCATGTTGAAGTCTCAAAGATATTTCACTGTCGCTCTTTTGTCACTACTCTACCGGGTACAGACGTTTCTAACATTCCGAAGATTCTAGGAGAAGTCTCGTATATGGATAATGCTAAACGAGGAATCAGCCCGTCGGATTCCTGGAATATAATCATGGAGAAGGAAGACGAGGAAACAAAATTTAAACTCAAAAAGCAGTTGCTCTCTATAAAAACCACAATAGATCAATTCGTAAACGTTTATTTAAATAATCAAGAAACGAAACCAAAATTAAATCAGATATGTCGCATAACTTATGAACCTCATAAAGGGAAACGAGTACCGCACAAGAGACTCCGAATGAACAATAAGAAGAAAATGAAGCATTTCGATTTCCCTGATTTCCGGGATGCAATGATTTCTCTATTCCAACCAGAAGATACCTTAACCTCTACAAATTTAGACGACGAATCAGATTGTAAATGCATTTGCAAATGTCATCATAATGAATCTACGGATACTGATTCTGGACTTACTTCGAAATCCAACGAGCGATCTATGTCCATAACATCTTCAATTGGAAATTTTACTCTCGATTCGTCCACATTGACAGCCTATTCTGAGTCATTAGACTTAATCATAAGCTATAACAGTTTCCAAGACACAAGCTTGTATAGCACGCTGCTGCAGAAAGCTGCCATCGAACGAATAACCTTCTACGTTCAAGTCCACAGTATACAACTACAATGTGAATCATCCGATGATTTTGAATCAAAAAACATGATCACTTTTCACTGCCCATCTTGTAAGACAACGGAGACCGAAGAAAATGGAGTTTTGAAACATATTTTGAGTCAAATGCATTGCGAAAAGATCCATTTTCAATATAAAACGGCTTATATAAAGAAGTGCGTACAATCAGGCAAAGAGATTCAACCGAGTACTGTATTAAATCCCATGACAATGTACAGAGATGATAATAAAATTGTATGTTTTGGAGATGCGATGTACGCTTGCTCGTTGTGTTTTGAAAATATGATCATAGGAGAATCCGTTTTGATGGCGCACTGCTCTGAGCCGGAACATATGGAGCGAAGAGAAAAGTTGTGCGAAATGATGGAATAATTGCATGCTTGCATGGTTGAATAATTCACGTCCCTCTGCCAGGCGATTTAAAAAAAATAAATTTTAAAAATGTAGTCTTCCATGTTTTTGAGTTACAGATAAAAAAAAAGTTTTATGCATGATATTATTTTTCGAATATTAATTTTGGCAGAGGAAAGACTTTATTTATTTTTGTATTGCATTATTTTCAATACTAAAAATGGAATAGAAAAAGAAATCTCATAATTGTTTTCAGAGCAATAATTTAAAAGACTATAAAATGACTGTTTTTTTTTATACCTAAGTACTTTTTTTCGACAATTCTTCTCAATAATAAAATTAAACATAGAAAAATCAGATCTCAAACGTTGTTATACACTTTATTTGTTATTAAATCAAGCGACTATTGCCATACTTAATAATTAAGACTAAATAAGAACATTCTACCTATAAATAAAATAAATAAATAGCTCTATAAGTGCTCTATAAGTTGAAAGTGCCGATACTAATGTGTTCATTTTAAAACTATCCAATTTTTACTGGATTTAGGCAATATTAGAACTAAGATTTTTTAATTTCGCTTTCTTGAATTTTTTCTAAAACTTTGAAAAGAAATAAAATTGATTATAAATACGGGTACACACCGTGCGGAGCGAGCGAAGGTTTTCGAACGAACAGGTGCCGAACGGCAGCGAACATTCGTTCCCATTCAGTAGTCCTTTAAATTATGATACTTAAGAATGATATCTTGAGAGTTTGGTAAAATTCTATGCATTTAAGTTATTTATGTATTGTGACAATGATATCGGGATTTCATAATTTATTATTTTTTTCAAGTTCAGTTTTCTCAAGGCACAAACATTCCAGCGCCAAAAAAATTGTCAAACAATAATTACGTAAATTATACTTTAGTGCACACCAAAACGAAACATACATTTTTGAATCATGATAAAGAAATAGTCCATCTTCTTCTTTTGTTCTTCTAAAATAATTTGCCAATCATCATTAGAGAGGTAATTACTTTATTACTCAGGGTGCGCTGGACGTATTAATATTAGGGGTTCAGCATGTCACTCGGGCTTTCTTCGTGCACCTAATATCTATTAATATTCTTTAGCCTTTGCTCGATGCGCACGCGGCTTAAGACAATTCAAAACAGAATGGCCAGTAATTTTGTCTTAAACCAAAAATAAAATCCATCTTAAAACTAATTTTTAAGGAAGCGAAATTACCTCAATTCATTTTATGAAAAGAATAAAAACAGGGTGATGTTAAAAAGACTTTAAAAAACCATTTTCTTAAATAATTTTTTAAAATTTTTACTTTTTAGGTTTTTATCGAAAAAAAGATTGAAAAAAAAATGTTGTCGCAATGGTGGATAGTAATTTTTTTTTCAATCTTTAGTTTGATTTTTTTAAATCAAATAAGTAAACTTAACACTATTTGTCAAATAGTTTAAGCACATTTATTATGACATATTTAATCTAAAAACAACTGAAATACATTCAGACAAAATCTGCGAAATCATTGGTTGAATTTTATTATAATTATTTAAACAGAAAAATTTTGTTGTAAAGCTAGTGGATATTTATTTCCATATTTCGTCCCTTTTAAACAAACTTTTGCTAGTATACCTACCTCAAAACCATGAATATATTATTTTCCAAAAAAAATCGGGTGTTGTCCAAGATTGTTAAAAATATACAAATTACATTCAGAGTTCCCGCCAAAAGTCTTATTTTAAAAGTAAAGAGGACAACCGGCACATTCCCTTTACAAAATACCAGAAAATGTATAGAAGTCTTGACTAACATTTGTAATAAATTATGGGGTTTTATATAATGTACTCAGATTTTATTTTTATTACTAATTTTTTTATAATTTATTACTAATAAATTATAAAAAAGCAGCAACCCCAAAATGGCTGCCAATGTTTGATAGGAGGTGATGCAAGCACAATTTTTATTTTTTATTTTATTGGAAAACCAACAGCAATATAAGATCTAACAAAATTAGCTAAAACTATTTTAAGGGTATGCTCAGACCATCAAACTGAACAACTTTCTCTATGGGACCAATATTGAAATCGCGAAAAAAAATCTGCTGTCCCATACATTTAGGTCGAGTAGGTTTGTATGGAACAGCTGATTTTTTTTTTCGCGATTTCAATATTGGTCCCATAGAGAAAGTTGTTCAGTTTGATGGTCTGATCATCCCCTTAAAATAGTTTCACCTAATTTGGTTAGACCTTATAATAATACAGTAGTTACACGAGTATAAAGCAGAAAGCCAATAACAGGTTTTCACTGGTAGATACAGGAGTAGTTGGGAAAAAACAAATGGTTAACAATTTTTAAAAAACGCACATGAGTCAGCACACATGTCAGCCTACAGGTAAATATTACAAAACATTGCAAAAACAATAAACAAAACATACGAAAATACCTTAGTCTAACACAATGTTTTTTTTATATAAAAATGATAAAAACTAATAAACCCTTATAAAATAAACTGTTGCCTGCAATAAGTTTCTAGTGTTCCATAGTCCATAATAAAAATATATGTACGGTTATACATTTTTTGGTATTATGTGCCATATGTCTTTTTCTAGCTAGATAAAATAAAAAACAATCATCAATGTTTTCAAGATTTTTTGTCTGCTTGTAATTTCAGTTTTTGTTAAATTTAGGGCTTAATTCATTCTATCATTGTATATCTTTCTAGATTTAATTTTTAGCCTTATTTTTCTATTCTTCAATCTATTGACTTGTTGAAATTTTCTTTATAATGCCTCAGATTAAACTAAGAGGGAAGATGCTGTTTGTTCATACATTGCGTTTTGTCGATTTGAATGCATAAATAAACACATCATACATATAAGTTAATTTATTATGTATACAGTAATGAGGAGTTTTCTGTCAGCTAGTCAAACGTAGTTCAACAAACCGGCGATAGATGGCGTTGACCAGAGAGGGGTCTGAAGACGAAAATTTTTGGCTAAAGTGAATAAAAATGCTTGTCACTGAGTCAGACGCATCCGTTGACGAAATATATGTTAAAATTTTTCTAGTTACTTAAAAACACCAATTCTTACTATTTTATTTGTATTTTACTATCTATCAGCTCACCCCTGTCTCGTCAACGCCATCTATCGAGCCATTAGGAACAACTTTTTCTTTTTTAATGGCTTTCGGATAATTTAACCACATTCAAACTTCTGTAAAACTTATTTATTCAATGAAATTTTTGTCTATTGTCTCTCTTGTTAATGCTACCATCTAGTCGGTGATGCAACTCTTTGGAATTATGTATGATTTACGGTAGTAACTATGTAACTATTAAATAATCTATGGTATGGTTAGTTAGATTGGTCTGATGCCAAAACGAATTAAGTCCGTTGTTCTCAGTTTTGTGTGTTAGTTGTATGAATGCGGCATCTTCCTTATTTGGTTCGATCTAAGGTTTATATCGCTTTTATATCTTTACTTGACTTTGGATTAAGCCTAGTATATAAGATTTATGTAACTAAAAAAAGAATAAAATAAAAAAAAAACTTGATCTCAAATCAAAAATAAATTACGTCTCAAATCGCCTCTAGATGAAATCATCAAACTCAAAGACTGACACTTTTGAAGCCATTGTTCCAAAAAAAAAATTAACTTATAGATTTTGAAAATAAGTCACATTTTCTGTAAAATCATTTTTTTTTATTTTTAGTTGTCGCAATTCTGACCACTCCGAAAAGATATGGATGTAAATGTATGTGGAATTGTGGATGTGTATTTTCTTACACTCTGTTTTAATTATTTAAGTATTTGTAGAAAATGGACGATTCTCAAAACTATTATTTTACTTTTCTATAGCCATGTTTCTGACCACCTCTGAAGGAAACACGGTCGTCTTGAGTTATTATATAAGGTCTAACAAAATTAGGTGAAACTATTAAACTACTACTACTATTAAATTTTTTTTTATTTTTACTTTTTTTTTAACTTTTTATTTTTATTTTTTTTTTATTTTAAGGGGATGATCAGAACATCAAACTCAACAACATTCTCTATGGGACTAATATTGAAATCGCGAATAAAAAATCTGCTGTCTCATACATTTAGGTCGAGTAGGTTTGTATGGAACAGCTGATTTTTTTTCGCGATTTCGATATTGGTCCCATAGAGAAAGTTGTTAAGTTTGATGGTCTGATCATCCCCTTAAAATAGTTTCACGTAATTTTGATAGACCTTATATAATATGTATTTCTAACTATTTTGTTTTATTCTAACAATTTTATGGGCTCCACATACATTTTATTATTTTGAACATTGAATTTGTGACTTATTGTGAACTCTTTCCAGCCGCCTATTAAATCTAGCTTAGATAATTTATATTTACAATAAAATTGTCCATAACTGACTCAACAACACCCTGCTTAACTGTACATAGAATCTTAGGCCTACTGATGTGTGCGAACAAAATTACTGAATCGCAAGTTCGCGACATCGCCTCAGTCTGCATAGGTCTTCGAAGCCTAAACTACTGAGTCTATTGTGCTGCCCCGAAACGTATTATTTTAATTTCTAAACAATTAAACAACATTTCCAAAAAACAAGAATTTCACATTGTAGTCCTGATTGGCTTTCAATTTATCGAAACATTACGGATTATTATGTTTTATGCTTGTAGCTATTATCGTTAAAACCGCCAAAAGTGGCCACTTTTAAAGATAATAACTACAAACATTATAAAAACGAACCCGCAGTGACCCGATAAATTGAAAATTAGCCAATAACTACAATGCGACATTCTTGTTTTTTGGAAATATTGTTATTATTATTGGGGGCAGCACAATAGGCTCAGTGCAGCCTTAAGAAGGAACATATATGCGGTCTGAACTCTGAACTAAATATCGTCGCTATAAACACATAAAAAAGTTACTGTTTTATAAAGACCGCAAACCGCACATAAATGCATCAGGGCACTCGTATGTGTTAGGGACCACGGAGTACCTACTGTGGTCTTCCTCTTCCGCATTGCTGATTTATACATAGTAGGTATTATATCTATGGTGTTTGGAGAACCTCTGTGGGTCAGTTAGTTGTTAAGATATTAGTATCAATGCTATCAATCTATGTAACCTTTTAAATATACCTAGAATATTTTAAAAAAATCATAGGACCATATAATTTCTAATTGGTACATGTAGTAACTATTAAATGGGTCAATCAACTATTTTTTTGTCCTGTTGGTACAGTTTTAAAAAAAGTTTTTAGTTTTTTTTTTAATTTTAAAACTATTAATTTATAAATAAAAAAAGTTTCGTTTGGCGAGAGATAGGCAGGGATATGCAGAGCTGACTGCCAACCTCCAGTAATGGAGAGGAACCCGAAGAAGAAGAAGTTTTTTTTTCTTGACATTCATTAATTTTGAAAAATAGATAATTTATCAAATATTATGATTCTTCTACAAGCATACGCATTACACCATTTGTGTTCAATTCAGTTCAATTCAATTTATTATATTCAACAACTTACACTAACAGTACAAATACTACACATGTAAGTTTTAGTCAAAATTCGAGCGGTAAATCATTAAATTAACAAAAAATTTATAACATTTAGAAGAAAATAAATTAGAATTAGAAATGCATGTCAAAGAATATTAGATTACATTTTTATAGTCAGTTTCATAATTATTATACATGTCTAGATATTAATCATAGTTAAGAGCAATGGGGGAAATATCCACCACAGAGCTTCTAGCTGATACTGAGCCTAAATATCGTCCGGCTGATAGCAGGAGCCTAGATTCCGAGTCCGCAAAAATATCCACCAGATCAAGGTTTACGATAGTGTTCATAAGCTTCAGGGCCTCGTATAGTGGCGTATGTGACATGGATACAGTTCTTGTTTTAGGTACCGCAAAAAGTGGGTGTTGGCGTGGACGAAAGGCATGTCTTTGTGCCATGGGTACGTTTACTGGGACGTAGGCTAGAAGAAAGGGATTGGTAATTTCACCGCAAATAATCCTTACGAAATATCTCAATAAGCCCAACTTCCGTCTGACCTCAAGGGAAACGTAATTCACCATGCCTACCCGTAAACTTTACGATACAGAAATCGGGTGAATGATTTCTGTATTCGCTCCAGTATTAGGACATGCTGGTCTGCACATGGGCTCCAAACAAGCGAGTTTGTTTCCAACCGACTTCGAACAAAAGCATTGTAGAGGATACAAATTGTGTTGTGTTGAACTTCTAGTAGTTTTTAGCGGTTGTCCGATAGACCAACACGCTTGGGGACAACGAAATACATTTTTGCACGCTTTTGAGAACTAAACAATAAGGTGAAATATTATAGTAAAATTCGTTTTTGGGCGACAATAGTAATTTTTTTCACTTTATAAAGATTTGTTAACTAGTATTGCTTGGGGACCGATAGTTGTAAAAGATACTTTGCGTCCATCGGACAACCGCCAAAATTCAAGTAATTTTGCAAAACCGTGTCATAAATTTTTGGGGCAAGCAAAACCTGAGCTTGAGTCTGAGCCTGATCATTGAGAAAATTTTATGCAAATGACTGGGACAATGTATGGTTTTATGCAAATTAATAGTTGATTGACCCAAATAATCTGCGCCTGTACCTCTCTGCTATAAAGTCCAGGTTTCAGATCGCTACGACATCATGGCCATGGCCAGCGAAGCGACTATGCTGATTATATTGCGGAAAAATTTAGTGTTCGCTTCGCTCGCTCCAATTTTTGTTTTACTAAGCGTTCTCAAAATTTTCTTTGTTAAAACTTCAACAGAAAAGTACATTTAAAATTGCTACTATTATAAATGTATTGTTGTATGCTTAACTTAGCTTAATTATAGAAGATCGGAATGGCGAAAAATTACGAAAAAAGTAAAAAAAAAACTTTTAATTTTAAAGCTATTCGTAGAGTGCGAAGAGGTTTATGTTTATACGAGAGTACGCGTTTGATGCTAAGATAACATAACATTCTTTCTTTCCGGACTTGGTTCTAGGACTGCTGTGCGTCTCTTTCTCATAGGTCAACGTTTATGTGTGCCTGAAAGGGACATACGCCCTGAAAAATTTATGTTTCTGATAAAAAAACAAGTGCTCTCATATAAATGCAATCTCCTTGGTACAGTCTTCGTAATCGTAACAATTATTATTAATAATTATTATAATTAATAATAATTAAAATGTAAGCGAAATTAATGTAACATTTTAAAGGAACTTTGTGCACTAACATTTTGTGTTGGGTTTAAAATTAACATCGTAATTTGTAAGAAATTGATTTATCTTTGAAAAACCTGATGATTTAGAAAATTATTAAGTATCTGGGAAAGTGTACAATTACCTCAAACGACAAATAGACAATAATTATTTTCGCTTGAACGACACAAAAAGAATGCAGTCCCGGATCTCGGCAAACCGGGGCCCATGCCCCGGGCTTCAGGTCTAGGGTGCGTCAAAATGAAGAGTTTGAAAAATAAAATATTGCAACGACTTGAAAATATTGTAAAAAAATCTTGAGCTCGCTTCGCTCGCTCCTGGTTTTAGATCGTATTGCAAAGATCTCATTATATTGTGCTAAAATCTCAAGTTCGCTTCGCTCGCTCTTAATTTTATTTATTGTATTGGAACTGGATAAATATGTATACTGTTGGTGTGCCATATTAAATAAAATAAAATAAAATCATATTGCCCTAAAATCTCGAGCTCGCTTCGCTGCTCCAAGTTTTAGATATTTTAGGCACAACCAAAACTGGACCCGACCACCCGGGAAAAAATAATTGGAGGAGAGGGGCGCCAATGTCACGTTTTTGCCCCGGCTCGCAAAAATCGTAGATCCGGGGCTGAAATAATGACAAAGTCACTAAATATTCTGAAATGTCCTACGATGCAGCATTCGATAATATACTTATAATAAATAGATTAAAATTGCAAAAATTACATAAACAGGGTGTAAACTTAAATGCGTTACATACTTAAAGGGGTGCTTCAAATCATCAGTTTTGATTGGTTCAGTTGAACCATTTTCAAAATGGGACCAACATTGAAATTGCGAAAAAAATCAGTTGGTCCATAGACAAGTTTTCGTTGTTTGCTTCATAATGAAAGTGGTTCAGTTTGACGGTTTAAATGACAACCCCCTATATGTAACGTATATTTAATTTTACACCCTGCATGATTATATCCGTTTTTCATACCAAACAACTCATATGCGAGTATTTTTTTTAATATTCTTGAAACAAGAAATGTCTTAAATTTTTTTATGTATGAGGCGAATGGGAGTTGTTGTATTTTAGTAAATAGCCATTGCAATACTTAATCCTTTGGATTAATGACGTAAGCACTAAGCAAATATACTACAAACAGGGTTCATAATGGACTGTTAGCTTTCGATTGTAACACCTTTGTAACATTATTATTATTATTATTTTGGTTGTAAGGGCTTGGTCAATGACCAATAGCTACTGCGACCTGAATAGATCTATAGTAGCTGTCACCCTAGACCTAAAGGGTATTTGTAACATTATGATGTGCGATAAATAAATAGAAATTGAAATACATTTAAAAATATTTTTTGTACACTTTCCCATATATTTTTCATGTAAAGTTAAAAAAAACATTCTCAAAAACTAGTGCTTTTACAAAATTCCTATACATACATCGTAATAATTATTATCTTCAATCAAATTGATACTATATAAAAACAGATGGATTTAGGAGATTAAACAAAAACCTGTGATTTTTACTGTCGATAGAAAATAAACCGAAAATTGTTAAAATAGTTTGTAAAAATAATATTTTTTGGTGCGACGGCTTTTATAAAAAAAGAATTTACTTAAGGCTGCACCGAGCCTATTGTGCTGCCCCCAATCGTATTTTTTTTATTTCTTAACAATTAAATAATGTTTCCAAAAAAAAAAGAATGTAACATTGTAGTCATTGCTGGATTTTAATTTATCGGGTCACTGCGGATTTGTTTTTATAATGTTTGTAGTTATTATCTTTAAAACCGCCAAAAGTGGCCACTTTTGGCGGTTTTAACGATAATAGCTACAAGCATAAAACATAATAATCCGTAATGTTTCGATAAATTAAAAGCCAATCAGGACTACAATGTGACATTCTTGTTTTTTGGAAATGATGTTTATTTGTTTAGAAATAACAAAAATATGATTGGGGGCAGCACAACGTTAACTGGGATAAGTTACCTTGTTTTTTATCGCTTACGACGTTTCAGGGTCTTTGTATGAGATGTGTTAAAAATGATTATGTCGCAAGTGACTTGAAATGGTACTTTACTTAATAAACTTTTGCAAAAGTCGTCGCACTAAATTCGCCGTTTGGAAATGTCTGTGATCCACAAAAACGTGTTCATATCATTATTATTGTTTTTATTATAGACGCAACCGACATTTATTATAATAGCCTATTTAATTTATCGTAAGTCGGGGCAAGTGCCTCTACGGGGTAAGTGCCTCTAGCTTCAAAATTTCAAAACTAGACATATATTTAGACATACCGCCTTCAAACGTCAAATTATATAATAACAGGCTTTGACGTTTGAAGGCGGTATGTCTAAATATATGTCTAGTTTTTGAAATTTTGAAGCTAGAAGCACTTACCCCGTAGAGGCACTTGCCCCGACTGACTATATTTGTTTGCCTTTGCTAGCTATCTACAAAATAAATAATTCCATGACCTCGCTGCAACTACTCGTAGAATACCACCCAATTTCTGACGATGTAATAATAATTTTAGCATAATATTTCACTTACATATTTTGAACAAGTGTTGATAGGTGGCAAGCCACCAAAAAGCTAGCTTTTTGCACGCAAAAATCCCTTTGATAGATCGCTTGTGGCACCTATCGAACACGGAATCATCAACTAATTTCAATTATTTGTCGCAATAGACTTCGAAGTTATAGCGCTCGGAGCGTAACATATTTTTGTCAACGTAACTTTTCGCAACTGCACGATTAGATGGCGCTGACGTTTCATAGATCCGAAGACTAAACAAGTTTAAATAAATGCATGTCAATGGTTCAGACGCATTCCCTCTTTTCACGTTTTCCTGCTTATTAAAAAAACAATTTAATTTTTATTAACAGCTTGTTAAAAATCTCGCATCAACGCCATCTGTCGAGCCATTTGTAAAAATTTTGTATTATGACTTTCGGAGAATCATAATGTGCTGTTTCTCCTCGGCGTTTGATTTGAACGCTGACATTATCCTCACGAAATATTTTCGTGATTTTCGCCTTATTTATTATTTATTTTAACACTTTATTGTACACACGGATATATAGATGAAAACAACATAATAGACAATTACAAAGGGCTAGCTTGGGCGCCTTGTTTATAAGAAAAGGTATAATTTTTTTACCGCTGTAACAAGGGCCCTGCGGGCTTTTCGGCTCGGTGTCGGACGCTCGGCGGAGTAACAACTCTGTTTCGAACGTTCGTCGGTCTCACTCCTGAGGATGCTCCTTGGTGGAGCGAAACACGTGTAGAGTAGAAATTAATTGGGTGGGCAGCTTGTGTTGCATAACGTAATACAACTACTAGGTACTTGGAAGCGGAGGTCTTGATACAATCGTGTCATCTACATATTAGTCATGGATTTCCGCAAAGTAACGCCTGATTCAATTAATTTTATAACTGAGTTATACAATTTTATACCTTTTTCTTATAAACAAAGCGAAAATATTTGGTAAGGATAGACAGAATTCAAACGCCGCCGAGGAAAAACATCCACCTATTCCAGCTTCCTGAGACAATCCCTCTTTAGGTTGTGTCCATAATGAAAACAAAAAAATATGTTGGTTATAGCTACTTTATTAATTTGACTGTTATAATTTTTTGGTAAAAGACACCCGTTTTCGACTGAATAAAATGTGTGCAGTTTGGATATTTTGCTTTTAATTTTACAAACTTTTTCAGTCTTCCCTTTTTATCAAATACGGTAGGTACTTGAAAACTATTTGACTTATTGTGATGATTCTTTTCACACTAAGGGTGAAGCAGGCACGGTTTTCTGAGGGGGGGGGGGGGGATATTCATAGAAAAACAATGAAAAAGTAAGTGCTTCAATTACTTTTCCATACAAATATTCGAATTTCGGGGGGGGGGGGGGGATAAATAGTCAGTATTTTAATTTTCATACTCTAACACTCATTTCGAGAAACGATCATTAGAGTTAATCCTCCATTAAAGTGTAAGTCACAAGCAAAACACCATTAATTGATAAATAAAAAAAGGGGGGGGGGGGGGATATTCATAGAAAAACAATGAAAAAGTAAATGCTTCAATTACTTTTCCATACCAATATTCGAATTTCGGGGGGGGGGGGGGGGGATAAATAGTCAGTATTTTAATTTTCATACTCTAACACTCATTTCGAGAAACGATCATTAGAGTTAATCCTCCATTAAATCTCTTGCTAGCTTTAACTACGTCAACTGAAATACTTAAAATCGGGCACAAATGCAGTGTAAGTCACAAGCAAAACACCATTAATTGATAAATAAAAAAAAGTTGATTGCCAAATTTTTTAATTAAAAAAATGTTATGAATGCTTCATTCATTCATTCATTTCTTAACTTAAAACCGTAAAATATTTCTTCGCATACAACATATATATATTATAGTATAGAAAAACATTTGATTAACAAAATATTAATTCTTAGTTATTCATCATTCTTAGTTACTCATAATCTCATTGAAAATATTTAAACAAGGCTTCTTGAATGGTGTCCTGTGAATTTCCAAAATATTTTCCAACTTCTTTATATCATTCCTTGGATTCTCCTTCATTACTTGTAGGAATAACAAAAGGAGACGTCCATAGTTCTTTTCGCTTACACAATTTTGACTATTTTTTATTAAATTCATAAAAATAAAATTATTTATTTTTTCATTTTTCTTAGAATCCTTATAAGCAATGTAAATTGTAAATAAATTGTGTGTAAATTCTTTAGAAGACAGGTCGGTTTCTATTAAATTTGAAGTGAACTCCAACTTATTTTGTTCATTTAAAGTTTGGAAAAAATCTTGTAAAACTTTGCTTGGAATTTCTAAATTTTTAAACAATATTTGTAACAATTTCTTGAACAATAACGGGTTAGATTTTTCAGCCTTAACTAACAAATCTAACGAAAATAATGAATAATCTCGTTTCAAATAAGTAGGAAAGAATAATTCGTAAAAATATTCTAGAAATAACATGTTTGCATCTTTTTTATTGAACAGATGATTACAAATCTTCTCCACGGTGCTTCCAGAAAGTTTTTCAGCAAGTTCGATGATCAATTTTCGGTTTAAAACACATTTTTCTATCAAAAAATCGAAATGAAAAACTGGATCGTTTTCGATATTTTCAAACAATGTATCTTCAATTAGTGACTCCAAAATCTCAGATTTTACATCTTCTTTCACATCAGGCAAAGGTTTACTGTCTTCTTTATTGATTTTTACATTTTCTGTATCAATTTTCGGGTCTGAAATAAGATTCAATCGCTTTCTTTTGAAATGTTTTACCCATTTGTTTTCGGGGTCTTCTGGCACCGCAGCGTCGATACAACGTTTCAGCAGAGCTTCTGATGATGGAGCGAATGTCCAAATATGCGACATGATAGTTAAATTTATTATAAGAGTATAATTTTCCGTAGAAAGGTGGATTTTGGAGAGAAACTAGAAGGACCGAAGGACCACAGATCAATTAGAATACGAAGGACGGAAGGTTGACGTTGACGGAGGTAAACAAAACAAATGTCATTGTCAACGTCTAATTGACATTGACACAAGGATTTAAGTGTTGCAAAATTAAAAATGTGGAGCACTAGAGGATGCAGTCTTAAATCGATCGATTGAAAAGTAAATTTATGTTTTATGATATGATCAAAGATTTAGTTCTACGTCTCCTGCGATTTGAACATCACACGTTCAAATCAGAAGAAGAAAGTGTCTAAATTACTATGGAGATTTTGATATTTTCTACTGCTGATACAAACATGTGATTTAAAAAAATCACACTCCAGAATACGTAGTATTTACTTGTAGCTTGTAGGCATATTTTAATTTCTTTACGCCACCTTCATCGATTACAGTGGAGTTTTTAATCGCAATCAATATCAATGAGGGATTTTCCGAAAGTCATTAAAAAAGAAAAAGTAGTTCCTAATGGCGTTGACGAGACAGGGCTCATCCCTGTCTCGTCACCTTGCAGATAGAAATAGTAACAATTTGTGTTTTTAAGTAAACGGCGAAATACGAACATATATTTCGTTAACGGATGCGTCCGACTCAGTGGTATGCATTTTTCTTTACTTTTTAGCCTAAAATTTTCGTCTTCGATTTTTCTTTGGACCCCTCTCTGGTCAACGCCATCTATCGCCGGTTTGTTGAACTACGTTTGACTACCTGTCAGAAAACTCTTCATTTTAAAATCCACAACTATTATAATCTGGCAAGATGGTGATGCTGAAGTTGGCAACATAAATAAAAAAAATCATTTGTCAGTTGAAGACACTCGATCGTCGGGGGTGGTTGTCGCTCGTGATTTCAATATTTTACGTAAATAAATACAAAAAATTTAAATAACTTCCAACTTATTGATGTCCAGGCGTTAACGGTAAGTTCTGTTTATTTAGGTGGTGTAGTTTGTGTATTTGACTTTTATCTATACGGAGTTTATCAACAATAGTCTGGGTGGGTAATTTTTCAATTTGAGTTGGGTATTTTATTTACTCGTTGGGGAAAATTTCAGGTCTTACCTACTTATTATGTATGGTGTTATTGTTCTAATTGCTATATATCTAAACTATTATAAAACTGTAACTGGAAGTTTGTCTGTACATTGAAGATATTAACAAAAAAAAATTACGATATGGTTTTTAGGTATCCCTGATCTGATTCCATATCACCAATTTTTGGATTTTTTGTCTGTCTGTTTGTGTGTTTGTTTGTTTGAACGAGCATCACGCAAAAACTACTAGACCGATTTTAATGAAACTTTTTTTGTTTGATAGCTTCTTATGTCACTTAAAATCGGGTATATAATTTGTGCGGACAAAGTCGCGGGCTAACGCTGGTACTATTATAAAACTGTAACAGAAGTGTGTCTGTACATTGAAGATATTAACAAAAAAAAGTTACGATATGGTTTTTAGGTGTCCCTGATTCCATATCACCAATTTTTGCATTTTTTGTCTGTTTGTTTGTTTATGTGTTTGTTTGTTTGAACGAGCATCACGCAAAAACTAATGAACCGATTTTGATGAACAGTTACACACTTCTGATACATTTTTATAATAGTTATATATATAAGATAGATGATCAGTCCATCAAACTAAACAATTTTCTCTAAACGACCAACGTCGAAATCGCGAATAAAAATACCAGCTCTTCCATACAAAACTGCAATCCTACTCGACCCTAATGTATGGGACAGCATATTTTTACTTATAGATTTTTTTAAGAAAAGTTGTTCAGTTTGATGGTCTGATCATTCCCTTAAAAAACCGTCAGCATCTTAAGTTGGACCCTGTATAAGTTCATTCTCTTTTTATATGTTGATGGTTTTTAAAGGGATGATCAGACCATCAAACTGGACAACATTAATATATGGGAAAACGTAGAGATCTTGATATAAATCTGCTGTTCCAGAAAAAAATTCTCATCTACTTTTTTCGTGATTTCTAGGTTATTCCCATAGAAAAAGTTGTTCAGTTTGATGGTCTGATCATCTTCCCTTAAAAAACGCCAGCTTAAAAGACCCTAATAGATCTATACAAACGTCTATTACTTGGCTACAAATACATCATTGAAATATTTGTCCCTTGGCGGGATTCGAACCTACGAATCTCATCTTAGCAGACAGCGGGCATGACGATGACATGACAGTCTCACCCACAAAATCCCTTAGTCGCCTCGTACGGGAACTTGTTACAAACAAAAAACTAGATTAATAGACCACCAGGTACCAGGAACGCATAAATCGCGACGGGTCGTCGCCACACTAGTTTTTTAAATCAATTCTTGGACCTAGGTACAGTTAGCTCCTTACCAGTGACTTAGATCGCGATTTAGTCTAGATTCTAGCCTGGATAAGACACTTACTGATCAGTTTTAGGGTTCCGTAGTCAAATAAGGAACCCCTAGAGAAGATAGATAGATAGATAACTCATTTATTTCACCAGAACAATACAGGATAAACAGTGACAGACAAAGGCAGTAGGTAACATTTTAGAGTCCGCATAAGGAGGTCCGTGTAAAGCCGCAGCAGCAACAGGGAGCTCCCATGACGGACCAATCAATAAAAAACAAATTACAATACAGGGTGACTGGTAATTCGACCTATTCCTTGAAAGGGGTTATACTAGAGTTCATTTGCAACAATTTTGCCCCAGTTAACTGGGGGTCGAAAATCGCTTGTTTTCGAGTTATCTCATTTTTAAGATTTTTTTGAAAAAATCCATTTTTCCACCTAAAACTGACAATTGTGAAAAAAATACTCCACTCTCTGCACTAAGTAAGCATTTTTCTAATAGCTGATGAATGAGCGACTACATTAAACTAAAATACATGTGTAAAATACCCGAAACCACTGAAATAAAAGGTTATAAACCGCACGACAAAATTTTTTTATTTGGATTTCGTTTCAATCCAAAGAGGATTACTTAAAAAAAATGTATCACACTTGGCGTACAAATTACGGAAATAACTTCCTCAATTCCTAAACTTTCCAAAAAGGTGCAAATGTTGTCTACTTTGACAAGAGTTTGAAAAAAATTGTTAACAATGGCAGAGCAGGTAGCGGATTTCCTAGAAGCGAACCTTACAAGATGCCGATTTGCTTTTGTCTCTTTCATTTTATTGCTTACATTGTTTCTCTTTTGTAAGTATTCGGGAATGTTTGTACTAAGGTTCACAATCGAGGCCCACTCATTCGCTCAATTCATTAAGTAATCAGTTAGTTTCAACCATCTTGGAGTTCGGACGTGTCGTTGTTAACTAACTTAAATTCTGCGCTAAAACAGCTTCCTTTTCAAATGGCTGCTTACCAAAATGAAGAATACGCGGATATCATGTATTGTTACGGGTTTTGTGATGGTGACGCTGCTGCTGCTCGAAGAGACTATCAAAGACGTTTTCCTACCCGCCGTTTACCTGATGTCAGCGTGTTTGGTACGACATATCGGCGCATTCGAGAAACGGGATCGGTTCGACGTCGCCAAACCGACGCTGGTAGACCTAGCGTTAGTGATCCAATCGAAGAGGAGCAAATTTTGCAGTGTTTTCAAGCAGACGGCACTACTTCAACAAGAATTGTGGCTAGGCAGCTTGGTATGTCTCAGTGGAAAGTCTGGTTCACTCAGCACACAGCACGGCAGTATCCATTCCATTACACGCCAGTACAAGCTATCGAGGAGGGAGATCCTGTCAGAAGGATGGATTTCTGCAGATTTCTAATAAATGCAGACATTGAAGACCCTGAGTATCTAAAAACAATCTTGTGGACAGATGAATCGAACTTCGACCGTGATGGTATTACAAACTATCATAATCTGCATTTTTGGGCCCCTAAAGGTCAGAATCCGAGAAAATCTAACGAAGGAGCTCACCAGCACAGATTCTCACTTAATGTGTGGATGGGAATCGTGCACAATAATTTAATCGGGCCATTCTTTCTGCCGGCACGCCTAACCGGCATCGCCTATGAAAACTTTTTAAGAGAAGAGTTACGTCCGCTGCTGGAGGATGTGCCGCTTACCACAAGAACAGCTTTGGTGTATCAACATGATGGCTGCCCAGCCCACTATTACCGGGGCGTGCGACAGTGGATGGATGAGAACTATCCACTGAGATGGATTGGTCGAGGCGGCCCGATCCCTTGGCCGGCTAGGAGTCCCGATCTAACCCCATGCGACTTCTACATTTGGGGTCATATGAAGACATTGGTGTATCGTACACCTATCTCTTCTCAAGAAGAATTAAGAGAGAGGATTTTGGCAGCTGCCCAACAAATTAAAGACACGCTTTCAACTCGAGTGACAGTAAGCGAAGTACGTCGCAGGCTTCGTGCTTGCATACGTAACGGAGGAAGACAATTTGAGCAAGACTTGTGATTTTTAAATGTAAAACTTTAAAACAAAATTTGTAATTTCATATGATTAGGTACTAAACATTATTATTTTACTCTTTTTTTTATTTTCACCAAACCAATAACTTTTTGAATAAAATTCACATCTGCGTGTTTAATAAGGTTTATTTTCCAAACTTGAACTAAAGTACACAACTTTTGCATCTTTTTGGAAAGCTTAGGAATTGAGGAAGTTATTTCCGCAATTTGTACGCCAAGTGTCATAAATTTTTTTTGAGTAATCCTCTTTGGATTGAAACAAAATCCAAATAAAAAATTGTTGTCTTGCGGTTTATAACCTTTTATTTCGGTGGTTTTGGGTATTTTTCACATGTATTTTAGTTTAAAGTAGTCGCTCATTCATCAGCTACTAGAAAAATGCTTACAGAGTGCAGAGAGTGGAGTATTTTTTTCACAATTGTCATTTTTAGGTCGAAAAACGGAAATATTCAAAAAATTCTTAAAAATGAGAGAACTCGAAAACAAGCGATTTTCGACCCCCAGTTAACTGGGGAAAAATTGTTGCAAATGAACTCTAGTATAACCCCTTTCAAGGAATAGGTCGAATTACCAGTCACCCTGTATATTGTATGTATAGGTGTTGGAAAAAGGTTCTGACTCAGCATTTATGCTAAAGCAAAAGCTGCAGCGCTGTTAATTCTAGAAGAGTCCTATGTTCAATTCTATCCAATTATTTGTTACACCACTGGCTTTTCGGTGAAGGAAAACATCGTGACGAATCCCGCATGCGTTTATTTCGAGGCGTGTAATATCCACTGCACATTTTAAGTGGCGATCAACATCTCAGTTTCTGTCGTCTTCTACTACTGAGGCACAGGCCTACACTCAGCGAGGGTGTATGCACGTCAGTGTAGTGCACAATGCATTCGGTAGACTTCACATACGCATCAGAATTTCTTCTTGGGCGTATGCAGGTTTCTAGCGTAGGCTACAGGAATGGGCCGTAGACCAAAGCCGTAAGCTCTGGTCGGATACACCAGGACTGAGGCATGCGAAAGAACTTGTGACCGGCTTTTCAAACAGACATACCTCAGATGCCATCAATTCAAACCGCAACGACTTAAGGTTCTTAGTACGAGCCTTAACAGGACACTGCAAGTTAAACAAACACCTACACAGAATGGGGCTTGTAGACTCACCCACTTGCAGATTTTGCTGTGAAGCAGAGGAAACGCCCATACATCTCCTCTGCGAATGCGAAGTGCTCATTCACAGCAGGAGTCGCCATCTAGGTGGATACATAATAACACCTACTGACATCAGGGACCTCCCCTCCAAAAGCATAACACGGTTCATGAAGTCCGTGGGCCTAGGAAATGACCTTTAGGTCTAGGGTGACAGCTACAATAGATCTATCTAGGTCGCAGTAGGTATTTGGTCATTGACCAAGCCCTTATAACCAAATAATAATAATAAAATGCAGGTATCCTCACGATGTTTTCCTTCACAGTTTGAGAGCAGTCAGTATAACGTACATAAGTTAGAAACAGATAATGCATGGAACGTCACTCGGATTCGAACTCGTATACTCTCTAGCCCAGTCATTTTACGGAGTTTTGTTAGGAGGGGTAATTATGAATTGGACTTTTAAACTGTAACCAGCACCATTTAGTAACAAAAAGATTATCTGAAAACATATTTAAATAAAAAATTCTTTACGCAACATTGAAATCATAATTGTATCTCCCAGAAGGCTTTTAAATTAATAATATTAATTCCAATGCACTCAATTTTATTAGCATTGAAATTTAAAAAAAAATAATATTTAATCTTCTTCTTATCGTGTGGGCAGAGCCCTGGTGTCAGAGTTTTTTCAGACTGCCTTACGGTCTCTCACGTGGTTTTTATGTAACGACTACTACCACCAGAGATAGTAGCCGGGACCAACGGCTTAACGTGCCATCCGAAGCACGGAATCATTTTTCTTTTCAGACAATCAGATGATTCAACCTGCAATATCCTAACCAACTGGGGATAAACGCACAAAGTGACATTTCACTAGGTGTTCCCCGTGGGAATCGAACCCACGACCTCCGTGTCGAGAGCCAATGCTCTTAACCATTAGACCACGGTTAACGATATTTAATAGAAAATACTTGTTTATGTATTTTTCAAAGCCTTGTAAGTAGACAAAAATATTAACACCATAATTGAAGCATGTATTCGAATTACGATTCGTTTTTTTAGAACGAGATAAATGCTAAATTTAAAATTTGGTGATGTTGCTGACGTGATATTTTTTTAATTTTGGTACATTTCTAAGCTCAAATTGGCTCTTAAATACATACTGTACCGAAAAAATATCAATTTTTAATTAGACCCGGCCCAAACCGTAAAATGACTGGGCTACTCATTGAATTCATGATTCTGAATGACCACGGCTTTTTGCACTACCGACTCTCAAATCAGAGACCGTAGCATTATGCTCGTGATATGGCTATACCACGCGCTTTATCTCGTTCGTTCACGAGCAAATAGAAAGAAAGTGAAGGCCCGATAGCGTTGCCATGTTACTTGATGCTATTTATTATTTACTTAAGGGACTTAATAAATATGATAAACTTAATTACTAATAAGTTATTTACTTAAGGGACACAAAACAGTTATTAGTAAATAACTTATTAGTAATTAAGTTAACAAACATCAACAAATTGCATAACAGTCATTGTTAACAGATTCATTAACATTGGTAATAAATAACAATTACGACTAGGAAAATAATTCCGCTCGTCAATCTTCGTTTGTGCAGAGCAGGAGTGCGATTTTTGAAAGTCATTTATTGAAATCAGTACCTGAAAATGTCAATATTACTATGGAAATATGGATCTTTCTACTGCTGATTTGACATTCAAAAATCATACTCCAGGAGTGCGATTTTTGAAAGTCAAATCAGCAGCAGAAAGATGCGTATCTCCACACATTTTCAACCGCTGAGTTCAACGTATGAGATTCAAAAATCGCACTCCAGGACCGAGTCCCCGACAAAACCCGAAGTCATTTAGTAATCAAAGGGTGCAAAGTCGGATAGCAGTGGAAAGGGCGAGAAAACAAATTAGCCAATAGCGTAGGTAACCGGATTGAAGGTCACACATCCTGATTGGTCAATATAATTTCGCGCGCTATTAAAAGTCGACTGCGCAGGTACATCGGTAAGACTTATAAACCTGGTACTACATACAGGGTGTAAGTGACAGCCTAGCAAATTCTGAAACTACTTTCACTATGGAGCCTACCTCAGGAAACGCAGCTGTCCCATACATTTTAGTCGGGTTGGTACAGCTGTTTTGTATGGGACAGCTGATTTTTTTTCGCATTTCCATAGTGAAACGTCGCAACACCGCCGCGCGCTATCGCGTTCCGTCAATCTTATTAACCGACTTCAAAAAAGGAGGTTTCTCAATTCAACCGTATAATTATATAAGGTCTAACAAAATTAGGTGAAACTATTTTAAGGGGATGATCAGACCATCAAACTGAACAACTTTCTCGAAGGGACCAATAACGAAATCGCGAAAAAAAAATCTGCTGTTCCATACAAACCTACTCGACCTAAATGTATGGGACAGCTGATTTTTTTTCGCGATTTCAATATTGGTCTCATAGAGAAAATTGTTCAGTTTGATGGTCAGATCATCCCCTTAAAATAGTTTCACCTAATTTTGTTAGACCTTATATAAATATTTTTTTATGTGTGTTCCCGGATAACTTCGACGTTTATGAACCGATTTTGATGATTCTTTTTTTGTTGGAAAGAAGAAATTCCAAGGGTGGTACCACGATAAGGAAACCAGGATCTGATGATGGCATCCCAGAGAAATCGAGGGAAATCGTAGTGCCGGCTAGAGCGTTTGTTAATTTAAAGCACTACTATTAAATTGAACTAAAGAATTCACCACTGAAAATTGTGAAATAAACAAAATTTTTACAAAAAATTAAAACCGGGATTCGAACCCAAGACCTCTGGATCGGCAGTCTGGCTTGGTAACCATTACACCAACACCACAACACATACACATGATTACATAACACTGATGACACATCAAGTGTGTTTTAAAAGTTGGTTTCAACTAAATAATATTTATATTATAATTATGAACGTATGAAAAGTAAATGTATGTGAATGTGCCTACGGAAGTTTTATAACAACTATATACTATACTTCCCGATGACCTAGAGCTGTTTAACGATCATACAAGTTTTTATCAAAATAACGTATTTTAGAAAGTTTAAAAGTGTTAAGGTGGTTTCAGTCCATACAAAAGTTTGGCGCACAATACGCGTAGACGGAATTAATAAAAGTAATATTTTATATATGGAAAAATAGTTTAGAAAATCTAGATGCCGCGTAACAAATAACATTTGCAATTTATAAAATAACGAGCGTTAACCCGCGACTTCGTCCGCACAAATTATATACCAGATTTTAAGTCAGATCATAAGCTCTCAAACAAAAAAAGTTTCATCAAAATCGGTTCAGTAGTTTTTGCGTGATACTCGTTTAAACAAACAAACACACAAACAAACAGACAGACAAAAAATCCAAAAATTGGTGAAATGGAATCAGGGACACCTAAAAACCATATCGTAACTTTTTTTTGTTAATATCTTCAATGTACAGACAAACTTCCTTTTACAGTTTTATAATAGTACGAGCGTTAACCCGCGACTTCGTCCGCACAAATTATATACCAGATTTTAAGTCAGATCATAAGCTATCGAACAAAAAAAGTTTCATCAAAATCGGTTCAGTCGTTTTTGCGTGATACTCGTTCAAACAAACAAACACACAAACAAACAGACAGACAAAAAATCCAAAAATTGGTGAAATGGAATCAGGGACACCTGAAAACCATATCGTAATTATTTTTTGTTAATATCTTCAATGTACAGACAAACTTCCTGTTACAGTTTTATAATAGTACGAGCGTTAACCCGCGACTTCGTCCGCACAAATTATATACCAGATTTTAAGTCAGATCATAAGCTATCAAACAAAAAAAGTTTAATCAAAATCGGTTCAGTAGTTTTTGCGTGATACTCGTTCAAACAAACAAACAAACACACAAAAAAGCAGACAGACAAAAAATCCAAAAATTGGTGAAATGGAATCAGGGACACCTAAAAACCATATCGTAACTTTTTTTTGTTAATATCTTCAATGTACAGACAAACTTCCTGTTACAGTTTTATAATAGTATAGATAGAAGTACCAAGATACAAAGCTTTTAAAATTTAAAGCTTTATATCTTCGTAATCTAAACTATTATAAAACTGTAACAGGAAGTTTGTCTGTACATTGAAGATATTAACAAAAAAAAGAAAAAGTAGAGTTTTTAGGTGTCCCTGATTCCATATCACAAATTTTTTGGATTTTTTGTCTGTCTGTTTCTTTGTTTGTTTGTGTGTTTGTTTGTTTGAACGAGCGTCACGCAAAAACTACTGAACCAATTTTGATGAAACTTTTTTTGTTTGATAGCTTATTATCTGACTTAAAATCTGGTATATAATTTGTGCGGACAAAGTCGCGGGTTAACGCTCGTTATTTTATAAATTGCAAATGTTATTTGTGACGCGGCATCTAGATTTTCTAAACTATATTTCCATATGTACAAAGTTACTTATATAAATATCGTCTACGCGTATTGTGCGTCAAAGTTTTGTAAAAAATTGACCCCTCTGCAACCACCACCTTAAGTATACGCGCTCTACTGCATATATGCAGGGCACAGACCTACCTTCAGGGACGGTGTATGGCCGTTAGTCCACCACGCGTGCCCAATGCGGATTAGTAGACTTCACATACGCATCTGAATTTATACAATTCAATTCAATTCATTTATTTATCAAAAAAACTTTCACTATGAGACCTACCGCAGGAAATCTGACTGCCTCCGTGGTCTAATGTTTAAGAGCATTGGGCTCTCGACACGGAGGTCGTGGGTTCGATTCCAACGGGGGACACCTAGTGAAATGTCACTTTGTGCGTTTTTCCCCAGTTGGTTAGGACATTGCAGGTTGAATCACCTGATTGTCTGAAAAGAAAAATGATTCCGTGCTTCGGATGGCACGTTAAGCCGTTGCTCCCGGCTACTATCTCTGATGGTTAGTAGTCGTTACATAAAAACCACGTCGGCGGCCGTAAGGCGGTCTGAAAAAACTCTGACACCAGGGCTCTGCCCACACGATAAGAAGAAGAACCGCAGGAAAATCGAAAAAAAAATCAGCAGTCCCATACATTTTAGTCCGGTAGGTAGGTAAGGTACAGCAGTTTTGTATGGGACAGCTGATTTTTTTTGCGTTTCCTAAAGAAGGCTCGATAGTGGAAGTTGTTCAGTTTGATAGTCTGAGTTCACCGTTTCAGTATTTGCTAGGCTGTCACTTGCACCCTGTATATTTGGATATAATATTTCAATCCAAATAATTTCAAAATACAATGGTCCACAAAATATTGGCTTATCAGAAAGTCGTTAAAATACAGTTTAGTTGTTATCAACTAATTTGTCTGTTTGTTACAAACATTAGTTAAATATTACCCTAATCTATGGCATTTGTTATAATCGTTGAACTCGGTCGTAAATAACATTAAATGTTCTTATCTGCTGGCATGTTTGGAAGAAATTTCCGTAAACACGCAGGTCGCCTTTTGTGACATAGATAAAAAAATACGTACAGTACGACCTCATCTTCATCCGTCTCATACATTTGGACAACACACATACGGATTTGCAATCCGGAATCAGGATTACAATTTCGTATGGATTTTCCCCCTCGAGCTAGCGCCTCAATCACGAGGACGCGGTTCGATTCCTGGCCTGTACCACTAAGTTCTTCGGAATTTATGTACGGTTGTATTTATCATTTACAAGCTCGACGGTGAAGGAAAACATCGTGAGGAAACCTGCATTCCCGAGAATGAAAAGAAAATACCATAAGTTCGGAGGTATGCGTAAAATATGGGTGAGCTTGGGGCGAACACAATAGATCAGCGATGGTCGCAGTGTTACATAATGACCCTTGCTTGCAATAGCCCAACCACAAATAATAATAATAATCCCCCTCGTTTCGTTTTTCTTTTGGTTTTCTAGTAGATCGATAGATGGCGCTACGGTCTGTGGGAATAAAGGTCAAAATTTCAAAAAGTGTTTCTTTAAAATAATAAAGAGGGAAAATATTATCAAATAATGCCAACACATCTTTTGATTGAATATTTATTTTTTTACGAATAATTTTAACCGAAAATATGAAACTGTATACGTCTGACATGGTTGTATGAGCGCGATGAGGTTTGACCTGATTTTGATAGGATCTCGCGAACGTATTTTTAACATTTTTTCGAATTTTTCATACAAAATTTTAAAAGCTTTATATCTTCGTAATTATAGTATAAATTGCAAATGTTATTTGTGACGCGACAACTAGATTTTCTAAACTATTTTTCCATATAGGTTTAAAGAATTTTATTCTCAAAAGACTTAAAACTAGTCACTTTACAAGAGAATTTTAAACAATGTTACTTTTAAACTAAAATATAGGTGTTATTGACAGAAAATGCAAATTTAAGAGGTAATGAAGTAAATATCTCACATAATACAACTTAAGATAACATACGTTTATCACAAAAGCAAAATATTAACCATCTACCTACACAAGTCAGAATTAGAATGAGAAGAGAGATTATTCATCAGTCTTCGATCAGTGTGTGTTGCCAGTGATGACATATGGAACAGAGACGTGGTCGTTCACTCAAGGCCTCATAAAAAGGCTGAAAGTCACCCAAAGAGCAATGGAGAGGGCTATGCTCGGAGTTTCCCTGCGAGATCGAATCAGAAATGAAGAGATCCGCAGAAGAACCAGAGTAACTGACATAGCCCAAAGAATTGCTAAATTAAAGTGGCAGTGGGCGGGGCATATTGCTCGCAGAACCGATGGCCGATGGGGCCGAAAAGTTCTCGAGTGGCGACCGTGTACCGGAAAGCGTAGCGTGGGTAGGCCCCGCACACGGTGGACCGACGACCTTGTGAAGGCGGCGGGATCCCGTTGGATGAGGGCAGCGCAGGACCGGTCGTTATGGCGATCCTTGGGGGAGACCTATGTCCAGCAGTGGACGTCCATCGGCTGAGATGATGATGATGATTATTCGCTGAGGGCGCATAGTAAAATTATATCCAATGTTTAAATTATTACGTACATACACTTGCGAGGTGGCCAGAACCATTGCTACAACTACCAACTAATAAATAATTGCACTAAATAGTTTTATCTAAAATTTAAAATTCATAACATATTTTTTTAATTTGTTTTTAAATGAGCCAAATGAGTCAGCATTTTTAACATCTGTGGGTAACTTGTTGTACCATTGTGCTCCCTCAAATACTATTGATCGTTGACCAACATTTGTTCTGCAAACAGGTAACACCAGATGATCCCTTCTTCTTGTATTGTATTTATGAGTTTGATTTCTTTTTACAAAACTTATTTCGGTATGTATGTTTTTTTGAAGTATTTTACGTATGAGTAAACAATTATATTAGTATATATAAAATATTACTTTTATTAATTCTGTCTACGCGTATTATGCGTCAAACTTTTGTATGGACTGAAACCACCTTAACTGAAATTCTTGAAAAATAAGGAAATACTATAAATAATATAATAATATGTTTAATACTAACATGTACAAATTAATGTTTTTTCCGGCATTTTCCTCAAACATTTGTTGAATTAAGTAATAAATATTGTAATATTCATCGATAACGAATTTAATACAACTATTTTATACAGGGTCCATCTTAATATGCTGACGGTTTTTTAAGGAGATAATCAGACCATCAAACTGAACAACTTTCTCTATGGGGTCCAAATTGGAAATCGGGAAGAACGCATATAAATACCAAACACCCTGTATTATACTTTTTAAACACTTTTCAAATCTGGGTGGTCCAGACTCCAGACCACCAAACTGAACAACTTTGACTATGGGATGGGACTAACTTTGAAATCGTGAATAAAAAAACTGCTGCCCCATACATTTGGTTCGAGTTGGTTTGCAGTTTGGTATGGAACATCGCTCTCGACGCATAATGTCCTAAACCCATTTTTTTCTTAAACTCATAATAACGACATACTCTCAAACTGACTTAATTGCAAACTGACCTAAACGCGATGTTACGGACGGCTAGCAAGCGATAGAATTTGACCCACGTGGTATTTATTTTGTACAGAATTTTTGAGTGTATTTTATAGAAACTGTTTAGATTATGCTTAAGACATAGGATAAGGTCTTAAGTTACTTGTAAATACTAGGAAATAAATGATAATAGATAGATACTTGTAAATATATATTAAGTTAGGAAATAGAGTTAGAATAAGGTGCTAGATTATAAGTAAATACCGAATTAAATGTATTCTACATGGTGCCTACTTAAGAATATTATAAGTTTTAGATAAAGAGACATGTAAATATTTAGGGATAGAATATAAGATTAATTTGTTAACGCATCCCAAAACGGAGAGCGGACGCATTGGCCTGAGAACGACCGGCTAATGAGCGCGGCAGAGTAACAGCCAATGACAGGCCGCCGCGGCAGTACGCGTCACTGGCGCTCTCCCTTTTGGGACGCGCGCCCGACTACCTGAATAAAAGGGGCGAGTTCTGAGTGCACGATCGCATTCACCACTCTCGGCTCCCGCAACGACGACAAGTAATAAGAACCGTGAATAAACGACTACTGAAATCTGAAGAAATCTTTTACTGAAACTGAATACTGAAGAAAGAATACGCAACACGCGAATTAACCCAAACGTAAAATGACTTAAACGCAAAATGACCCATTATTTAATAGCTACAGAACGCAAAATGACCTAAATGAATGAGTCGCTTTTTAGCCCAGTCATTTTACGGTTTGAGCCGGGACTAATTGATAATTGATATTTTTTTCGGTATAGTATTTAAAAGACATACGTATTTTTGAGCTTAGAAATGTACCAAAATTAAAACAAAATCACGTCAGCAACAGCACCAAATTTAAAATTTAGCTATTACAGGTCTGTTAAATAAAGCTGGCGCGTTCAACACATTTACACATTGCGCTTGTGTAGTGTCTGTGAATAAGCGCGCGGCGTGACGTCGTACTGCATACGCATCATGAAAAGTCTGCCCGTCTCTCTCGCGCGCGGTCTATCTTATGAGCGTGAAGGGGACAGTTATTGTTTTTCTTTTGCTACTGTTTATAAATACAGCGTGATATTAAATGTTAGCGTCAGTCAGTCACGTGTGATGTAATAATCATAATAAAAACAAGTAACACATATATTTGTATTTATTTATCTACAACGCACCCATTTTACTAAAAACTAACTCTAGTCTACACTTATGAATCAATTATTTGAAAATCATTTATTTTTAAACATCCTGTATAGTGAAATTGCATAAGTGTGAGTATCGTTATAAAAATCGTGATGGTAATTTTTTTTGCACATATTTAAGGCATTACCATTATACGTACTTCAAACATGGTGTTAATATTTTTGTCTACTCAGAAGGTTTTGATAAACACATTCGTATTTTCTAATAAAAATATCATTTTTTTAAATTTAAATGCCTATTTTATTCCTTATTCAAAAGAGTGCATTGGTATTAATATTATTAATTTAAATGCCTTCTGGGACTCACAATTTTGATTTCTATGTTGCGTAGCGATTTTTTTTTAATTATGATATCATATAACTTTTTTGTCACTAAATGGTGCCGCTTACAGTTTAAAAGTCCAATTAATAATTACTTCCCACCTCTCCTAACAAAACTCTGTAAAATGACTGGGCTATTTCGAATGACCGGCTGTCAGATTCCCTCTCGACGCATCAAATTTTTTTTTTTGCGTTTTTCATCTTTGTCCCGTAGTAAAAGTTGTTCTGTTTGATGATCAGAACAAACACTGAAAATTAAATTTTTTTTTACAAAATCACTCAGTATTTTTAGGTCACCTTTAAAATGAGCACTTGACTTTATCTAGGTATTATCGTGTTATCAGTATAGCTTTAACTATACTTAACCTATGAAGAGTCAAGTATAAAGTCCTTGGTTGATATCAGTCAATCAATATACAGGGTGTTAGGGTAGTTGCATTACTTTAATCAAGATGCTGAACAAAAGACAATGCGGGTTTTGTATGTAAGGTTGGCGCCACAGATCACAAAAACTAAAGGGAGATGTGAAAAGGGGGCGGGACCAGTGTCGCAGCAATATGCGCAAAAACGGAACACATTGCTCGCGAAAGTAATGATTCAATATATTATGAGGCTGAAAGCCAGTCGAGATATTATGCGTAAATAGTTTACAATACTTGCGTATTACTAAAGATTATTCGAACGTTGAGTTCTGATACCGCAATGGATAATGAGCACATTCAAACTAACAAAATACTTTCTATCGCGTGGTACTGGTGGTAATGCTACTCTAGGTTTCGTACTCGGCGCGTTGGTTGGCATCTCTCTAGATCTCTATGGTTGGCGCCTTATTTTTCGCCGTTATTTTTGGCGCGGCCTGCATCCAAACTTGAATATTGTATTTCAGAATAAATCAACAAACACAACTTATTAACATGTATATCCCTAAACTCAGTCCGGACGGAGATATAATGGCTTGAAGTTGAAAATATTACCATTACGAGCACTTCAAGCATTTATATTTCTGACTGGACTTGGATTGAGTTCCGAGATATTTGTATTAACAAGTTTTGATTTTAACTTTATTCTGAACTATAATATTCAACTTTGATTGATGACCGCGCTAAAAAAGAAAAAAGGCGCCATTTTTAGGCATAGGCTTTTCCCAAAGGAACAAAGGGAAATTCGAAAAATGAAATTTTCATAAAAACATTCGATCAGCTGTTTCACCTAAGAGTACCTATGCACTATATTCACACCAAAAAACTTTGAAAAAACGTCGTCTTGGTTTGGTCTCGGTGTCCGGTGAAAACTTCTCGAGTACACACGGCGACACATCAAGCTATACAAAACCAAAAAAAGTTGTACGTTACTCGACCAACGCGCGGCCAGCTTATTTTGGTTTTGTATAGCTTGATGTGTCGCCGTGCGTACATACTTGAGAAGTTTTGTTTTGTATCTATCAAACATTTTCTCAAGTCACATTTAACTTTTACTTTGAAAAAAAGAAAGAAAGAAAGAAAGAAAAATTATTTATTTGGATCTCCGACACGCATTCATTTCATTCATTCACATTCAATACATATTTTATCATTATCAGGCGATGAATAACATTATATTAGACGAGCGTTAAACCGCGACTTCGTCCGCACAAATTATGTACCAGATTTTAAGTCAGATCATAAGCATAAGCTATCAAACAAAAAAGTTTCATCAAAATCGGTTCAGTAGTTTTTGCGTGATACTCGTTCAAACAAACAAACAAACAAACACCCAAACAAACACACAAACAAACAGACAGACAAAAAATCCAAAAATTGGTGAAATGGAATCAGGGACACCTAAAAACCATATCGTAACTTTTTTTTTGTTAATATCTTCAATGTACAGACAAATTTCCTGTTACAGTTTTATAATAGTATAGATAAACATTCCAAAACTCTATATTTCTCAAAAACAATCCAATGCTAGAATTAAAAGGGGCTTAATTAAAAAAAATTACCAGAAGGTTTTTGCTTCTTTTGCAAAATTTGGTCCCATGCACATTCGAGGTTTTCTCAGGACACCGAAATAGAAATAGAAATCATTTATTTGCCTCAAATAGGGTAATTTTTACATTAGGTGTTATCAAATAATATATCACTTAACAATACATAAAGATCATGCCTATCTAGCCATTTTAAATAGCATGCAAATAATTATAGTAAGTACTTTTGAATTTTTGGATTTAAACAATTAAATTAGGATGCAATGTCAACCATGCATTGTGAAAATATTTATACAATGTCACTAATATTATAAAAAATCGTCAATCACTATTATACAAAATAATCACATTATTAGATTTCATACAATAATGTCAAATTATGTTTATTGTAAATTGCTACTGCCTCAATAATAACCAATTATACGAGCAAATCATATTTTAAAAATTCGTCAATCGAGTAAACCGTGTTTTGAAGCAGCCACTCACGCAGTGATCTTTTAAATTTACTCATCGGAAGTTGTTTTATCGCATCAGGTATTTTATTATAAATGTTTATGCACATCGCGTAACAATAACTTTGGAACCGTTTAGTTCTCGGAACAGTTTCAAGGGCCAGGCGGTTTGGGTTCCTGAGATTTCTCTGAGTGAAATCTCTTACTTTTTTAAATATGTCACTGTTTTGCTTTACGAACTTGCCTGCCTCAAGTATACAAAGACAGGGTAGAGTTAATACTTTAAGGTCTTTGAAATATGGCCTGCAAGATACATCCGGTGCAATGCCGCATATAGCACGTATACACCTTTTCTGGGCAATGAATATCTTGCCCACATATGTACCATTTCCCCAGATAATGAGCCCATACCTAAGCAACGATTCAACGTACGCAAAGTAAGCAGTAATGGCCGTACTTCTTTCTGCTATTCTTGTCAATTTATATATAGTGCATATTGAAAACTGCAAACCTTTTTATGAACTTTTTCGATTTGCTCTTTCCAGTCGAGTTTCGGGTTCACAATTAGACCCAAGAATGTAACACAATCAACGCAACGACCGACGATATAGGGATCCCTTAAGGTGGTTTCAATCCATAAAAAGTTTGACGCACAATACGCGTAGACAGAATTAATAAAAGTAATATTTTATATATTGAAAAATAGTTTAGAAAATCTAGTTGCCGCGTCACAAATAACATTTGCAATTTATGATATAATTACGAAGATATAAAGCTTTTAAAATTTGGTATGAAAAATTTCAAAGCTTTATATCTTCGTAATTATATTAATATCTTCGTAATCTATACTATTATAAAACTGTAACAGGAAGTTTGTCTGTACATTGAAGATATTAACAAAAAAAAGTTACGATATTATGGTTTTTAGGTGTCCCTGATTCCATTTCACCAATTTTTTGATTTTTTGTCTGTCTGTTTGTTTATGTGTTTGTTTGTTTGTTTGTTTGTTTGAACGAGTATCACGCAAAAACTACTGAACCGATTTTGATGAAACTTTTTTTGTTTGATAGCTTATGATCTGACTTAAAATCTGGTATATAATTTGTGCGGACGAAGTCGCGGGTTAACGCTCGTTATATTATAAATTTCAAATGTTATTTGTGACGCGGCAACTAGATTTTCTAAACTATTTTTCCATATATACAAAGTTACTTGTATTAATACCGTCTACGCGTATTGAGCGTCAAAGTTTTGTATAAAATTGACCCCTCTGCAACCACCATAATGATTGACTTCACTTGATTTGACTAGTAGCCAACTAATGGATTAGGTATTCCAAATACCTAACGGTACGTGTATGTCCAAGTTGTTGGTCATTCCGTCTCGCTATTAGACTGTTTAATAAGCAAGTCTTTGACACAGTAAGTCATTCATTAGTTATGAGCTCTAAACAGAGTCTTGTGTTGTTCACAGTCGAAGAAAGCGACCTCTTTTATCTGAAAGTGAAATATGGATGTTCTTCCAATTATCACCATAAGCTGTATAGCAGCTATATAAAAGCTCGTTAGAGGTGTACAGCTAGGTACTACACAGCCTGTATTGATACTCAAGCGACATCTTTTTTCTAGGCCCCATTTAATAAACATGACAATTGTAATTTACAGTGACAATTCAGGGTACACACGGCGACACATCAAGCTATATAAAACCAATATAAGCTGGACGCGTAACGTTATACATTACTCGTCCTACGGGCGGTCAGCTTATTTTGGTTTTGTATAGCTTGATGTGTCGCCATGTGTACGTACCTGGATTCTCTGGCTACAAATGACGCTAAACATGTAGTAGGTAACATGCGTCCTAAAATATCAGCATACTTCCTCCGTGGTGTAGTGGTTAAGAGCATTGGCTCTCGACACGGAGGTCATGGGTTCGATTCCCACGAGGGACACCTAGTGAAATGTCACTGTGCGTTTTTCCCCAGTTGGTTAGGACATTGCAGGCTGAATCACCCGATTGTCTGAAAAGAAAAATGATTCCGTCTTCGGATGTCACGTTAAGCCGTTGGTCCCGGTTACTATCTCTGGTGGTATTAGTCGTTACATAAAAACCACGTCAGAGGCCGTAAGGCGGTCTAAAAAAACTCTGACACCAGGGCTCTGCCCACACGATAAGAAAGAAAGCAATGTACCCGGTGTTAGGGTAAACAGACAGTTGTATTACTTTAAGGGCGTTAAAAACTTCCGATCAGCTGATTGCATTTAGTATGAAAAGTACACATTTTTTTGCGAAGTTCCTTTAAGTTTCTTAGGGAAAGTTGTTCAGTATCATGGGTAAAATCACCCCTGCCTTGCCGATGCCGCCCTGTATAATAGCTATAGAGTATCTAGCTGGTTAGAGATTATACTATATATACACAGCTTGTGGTACTCAAGCCACCTCTTTTATCTGTTAGGTTAGCGAAATGTGGATGTTCTACCTAGCAGCACCAGTAAAGCTGTATAGTTGCTGGTTAGAGGTTATACTATACAGCATGTACAGGCTGTAAACTTAAATGCGTAACATACTTAAGGGGGTGCTTAGGACCATCAAACTGAACAACTTTCACTATGGGATTGGTACTTGAAATAGCTAAAAAAAATGAGGTGTTCCGTGGCTGTTCCTTACTTTTGGGTCGAGCAATTGACATTTTCTGTTGAAAATCGTTATTACTGCGCCTTATTAAACTACCTGCTGCATCATTTCGGCCCGATTTCAATTTTTTTTTTTATTTCAAATGGATTTGCTCTTGACCTCAATCTAGTCCTCAGGACAAAGATGGGGTCGAAGATGTAGCGAGCTTACCCAGAAGATGCCTATTCACTCGTACTTTTAAAGTAAATTGGGTTGTAAGCGCTCGGAACTACTGACGCAGGCAGGGCATTCCACTCCTTGGCTGTGCGCATTATAAAAGAATCAGAAAGGCGCTTAGTGCGGATTTGTGGGATATCAACCAAGAAGTGGTGGTATCCAGCGGTGCTTCTGGAAGTCCGATAGTAGAAAGGGGAAAGCGGGATGAGCTCATGCAGCTCTTGGGCACACTCACCGAAGTACAATCTGTTCTAATTCTCAACTTTTTCGCTATTTGAAAAGCAAGCTTTCTATTTGTCCGTATAACGTTTGTTACAGATAATGTTAACAACATTACTGCTGTTCTGCGCAGTCGGTTCATCCTGGACTGTGCCCCTACACGATGACGTCACGCCTCGACAAGGAGAATCGTGCGGTTATGAGGTAGGTACCTTCATGCGGTCACTGGGTAGAGAATCATAGAAGAAAAACAACAAATAATAAATAAATATTTTTTTTATTCCATTTTAAACTTAAGACACTAGAAAAAACAACAAAAAAATCAACAACAACAACAACAATCATCAACAATCGCCCAACAAGTGTGTTTGGATCCCGGAAAACAAATTTTTTTTATAAGTATGTTGGCACGGAACCCTCGGTGCGTGGCTGCTGGATTTTTAAATTTATTTAACCATTTCTTACAACTGCTAAAGAAAATACAAATTAGCCAAATTACACAGCAGTTAGTTGGCGATATGCTCTTAGGCATAATTCAAAAGTTTGACGCATAATACGCGTAGAGTAGACGGATTTAATAAGAGTAATATTTTTTATACGGAAAAATAGTTTAGAAAATCTAGATGCCGCGTCACAAATAACATTTGCAATTTATAATATAATATAATTACGAAGATATAAAGCTTTCAAATTATTCATACAAAATTTCAAAGCTTTATATCTTATAAATTGCAAATTTTATTTGTGACGCGACATCTAGATTTTCAAAACTATTTTTCCATTGGTATATAAAATATTAGTTATACAGGGTGAAATTGATATCATTAGCATCCTTTTAAACTAAGAGTCTACCCACCAAAATGAACAACTTTTATTATGGGAGCAAACCGATAGGAGCAAATAAAAAATCTGCTGTTCCATACTAAACTGCAATGTCGACGCGCGAGTTCGCGACTCAAATGTATGCAACAGCAGATTTTTTTTTTTTGCTCCGATCTGTTTGCTCCCATAGTAAAAGTTGTTCAATTCGATGGGTAGACTCTTAGTTTAAAGCACAGACAGTGGTTTAAAACGATGCTAATGATATCAATTTCACCCTGTATTAATGCCGTCTACGCGTGCTGTGCGTCACCTTAAATCAGTTTGTAGTTGTAAGTGTTATTACAAAGATTTTGACTACCCGAATAGAAATGCTAGTATGAGTTTATGAATGTATGTAGGTAAGTATACGAGGCAATGCACTGCTATCGGAACAAGTAGGTAGGTACATATATTATGACGACCTTTTAACTTTACTATTATTGTACAAGATAACGTAATGTTTTGACGATTATTATCAGACACTTTAGTTATTCCAGATCTTTGTCCGTTACATATTATTATTATTATTATATTATTATAACACTTTATTGTACACACGGACATAATAATACACAAAGTTGAGAAAACATGTACAAAGGGCGAGCTTATCTCTGAAGAGATTTCTTCCAGCAGACCCGTAGAAGAGACAGTTAACAATTACAAGGCAAACTTATTGTGTACAAACAAACAGTATAAATAAATAAATAAATAAATGTAATATATACCTACAACATACAATATATATTAATATATGTATATAATTATATATATGAATATCACTTAAGATAGAGAAAGGTAGTGCTCTTTCGTTTTCTTTTTAAATACAGCTATAGTCTTGGAGTCGCGAATGTCGAATGTCGGCGGGGAGTGAGTTCCACAACCGAGCAGCATGGATGGTGAAGGAGTAGGAGTAGAAGTCGGTGGAGTGGGATGGGATACTAAGTTATTCAATTTTATTACTACTGGTTTCATTTTGCATAGTATAATTATGCCCCCATATGTCACATGTTCCCCGAGGAGATAGCCAAAGATGAAAATATGATTAGAATATTCACATTTCACTAGAAATGCACCAACTGTATCCAGTGTGACAGGTAGAAATAAATAAATAAATAATTAAAAAAATTAGTGAGCCCGTCGCCATTTATAATGGACAGTGGGTTTGTACTCACTGTCCATTATACATGATTTAGAATAGAAGCATGTATAAGTATGAAAGCTAGTGGTGTCGTACATCGTTTATGTATCATCATTATCATTACCCTATCATCGGCCACTGCTGGACATAATTATATGCCTCTCCCAACGTGCGCAACATAACTCTATCCTCGGCCTTCCTCATCCAGTTGCTCTCCGATACCTGTCTCAGGTTGTAGGTCCAGCCGGCCGCAGGGCATCCCACGCTACGCCTGCCAGTTCGTGGCCTCCACTTTAAAACTCTGACTGCCCATTGGTTGACAATTCTTCGGCAGATATGACCAGGCTATTGCCACTGCAGCTTGCAAATCAGAGCTATATTAACTACTTAAGTTTTCTGACGTATCACCTGATTCCTGATGTGATCGCTCAGAGAAACGTTAAGCATAGCTCTCTCCATAGCTCGCTGAGCGACTTTGAATAGATAAACTATCGTCAGGGACGAGCGCGGCACGTGGTGTTGTATGTATTTATCCAAAATAAATGTAAATTGTTGAGAAACTCAGCAGCTGATGGAAATCACCCGCAGCCTGAGCCGAGGCTATCGACACTTCTAACAAGCCCTCTGGATTTTGAAATCTTTTACGTATCAACTACTAATTTAATATACAATCTGATGTACCTATCCAACAATGGCAAATGATGTTATACTTAATTATAATAATAATCATTGTAAGTATGACTTGTTACACTTTCTTTTATCAATAAATTGTGTCTATGTCTATGTTTATGTCTAGGCGAGCAAACTAGGCGAGCAAACTAGGCGAGCAAACTAGGCGAGCAAACTAGGCGAGCAAACTAGGCGAGCAAACTAGGCGAGCAAACTAGGCGAGCAAACTAGGCGAGCAAAAAAGGCGAGAAAAAACCCTTTGTGTAAAAGACAATAATAAGTAAACATTGTTACAGAGTTGTACACAGGCGGAACAAGGGATGCTCAATGTTCACATAGTGCCGCACACGCACGACGACGTGGGCTGGCTGAAGACTGTGGACCAGTACTACTATGGAAGTGAGTTATACATGGTCCCTCGCTATCACACAGTTGTACACAGGCTGAACAAGGTACACTAATGTGCATATAGTGCCGCACACGCATGACGACGTGGGCTGTAGACTGTGGACCAGTACTACTATGGAGGTGAGTTATACATGGTCCCTTGCTATCACACAGTTGTACACAGGCTGAACAAGGTACACTAATGTTCATATAGTGCCGCACACGCACGGCGACGTGGGCTGTAGACTGTGGACCAGTACTACTATGGAGGTGAGTTATACATGGTCCCTCGCTATCACACAGTTGTACACAGGCTGAACAAGGTACACTAATGTGCATATAGTGCCGCACACGCACGGCGACGTGGGCTGTAGACTGTGGACCAGTACTACTATGGAGGTGAGTTATACATGGTCCCTTGCTATCACACAGTTGTACACAGGCTGAACAAGGTACACTAATGTGCATATAGTGCCGCACACGCACGGCGACGTGGGCTGTAGACTGTGGACCAGTACTACTATGGAGGTGAGTTATACATGGTCCCTTGCTATCACACAGTTGTACACAGGCTGAACAAGGTACACTAATGTGCATATAGTGCCGCACACGCACGGCGACGTGGGCTGTAGACTGTGGACCAGTACTACTATGGAAGTGAGTTATACATGGCCCATCGCTATCACACACTTGTACACAGGCTGAATAAGGGATGCTAATGTGTATAATAGTGCCGCACACATACGACATTCAAACAGTTTCATACGAGATAAGTGTATGTGCTTCGTGCCAATTTAATGTAGGTTTTATTGTTTGTGGAGGATTTGAAAAACACATGTATTTGTTGTGCTTTTATTTACGGGTTTAGTGATTTTCCAAAGAATGTTTATAATTTTAAATTCTGTAAAGTTCTTAAAAAGTTACACGATAGTATTATATTATCTGTGCCGATAGCTTAGTTCATCATCATCATCACGGTCTAATGCTCGTCCACTGCTGGACATAGGCCTCCCCCAAGGATTGCCACAACTCTTATTCCTGGCCGTATCTGTGGATACTCTTACTAATTTTATTTTATTTTATTAGAAAATTAATTCATTTCCCGTCTTCTCAGGTCGCAACAACATACAGAAGGCTGGCGTCCAGTACATCTTGGACTCTGTCATCAAGGAACTATGGGAGGATGAGAAACGAAGGTTAGTTTGGCTGAGATCCCTTCAAAATGGTAAATAAATAGCTAAGAAGAGCACTGTCGCAAAAATTAGCATTCGTTTACGAAACAGCCACATCTAAATCGGTTCACCCGTTTGGGAGTTACGATATGCCAGTGCTACAGACATAGGCGTCAAACTTATAAAACCCTCTTTTTATGTCGGGGGACACTCCCTGGCACTCCATACTACAAACTCACGATACTTGAACAGTACTGCTACATAAACAAGATGGCGGCGGCACACTCGCTGTCCCACTCGCACGCGCTCGCTGTCTGTATTTCTTGCTCGGCTCCCCTATAGTTACCCTCTAAGTGCGGGGTGAGGTGCATCATCTGACGTATTGAGAGGCAGGGCAGGCCACTATGTATGTTGTATCTATTATACAGGGTGTTAGGGTAAACAGTTACAATACTTTAAGGGGTGATTGTACTCATGATACCGAACAGCTTTCCCAAAGAAACCTATAGGGAATTCGCAAAAAAAAATTTGTCTTTCATACAAAAACTCGATCAGCTGGTTGCATTTATTATAGGTAGTAAAATTTTTTTTTACGAACTTCCTATACAGGGTGTAAATTACAGCCTAGCAAATACTGAAACGTTGAACTCAGACCATCAAACTGAACAACTTTCACTATGGAGCCTACCTCAGGAAACGCGAAGAAAAAACAGCTGTCCCATACAAAACTGCTCTACCAACCCGACTAAAATGTATGGTACAGTAGAATTTTTTTCGCGTTTCCTGAAGTAGGCTCCACAGTGTAAGTTATTCAGTTTGATGGTCTGAGTTCACCGTTTCAGTATTTGCTATGCTGTCACTTACACCCTCTATAAGGTTTCTTAGGGAAAGTTGTTCAGTATCATGGGTAGGTACAATCTGTTTCAGTTATCAGTTTTTTTACATAGGAGTTTTTCCATCCCATGGTTGTCTGGAAGAAATCGCTTTTAGTGATAAGACCGCCCCTTTTGTAACCTTACATTATTTTTATTCTGTTTTTGTTGCTGTATGTTTTTGGTGTGCAAATAAAGTATATTTATGTTATGTTATGTTATGTTAAAATCACCCCTTAAAAAAATGCAACTGTTTACCCTAACACCCTGTATAGGGTCCTTCTCAAAATACTGACGGTTTTTAAACGGATGATCAGTCCATCAAACTAAACAACATTCTTTAGATTTTTTTGCGATTACGATGTTGGTCCCATAGAGAAAGTTGTTCAGTTTGATGGTGTGATCAACTCTTAAAAAGTGTCAGCATATTAAGAAGGACCCTGTATTAGAATCGGAGGCATAATAATATAGGAGGTAAAGAATTATTAATATACTTTCAGATTCATCTACGTAGAAACAGCGTTTTTCTGGAAGTGGTGGGTGAAACAGCCAGACAATGTGCGTGACAAGGTGCACGCGCTGGTGCGACAGGGACGGCTGCAGTTCGTCGGCGGCGCGTGGAGCATGAACGATGAGGCGGCTGCACACTACCAGTCCACCATCGATCAGTTCACTTGGGGACTTGGGTAAGTCATTTATTAAAGTGGGCAATGTCTTTTGGATTATAATGGGTCCTACTTCATATCAGACAATGAAACTAAACAACTCTGTCTATGGGACCAACATCGAAATCGCGATAAAAATCTTAGCCACTTCATTTTACGGAGTTTTGTTTGGCGGGGTAGGGAGTAATTATTAATTGGACTTTTAGACTGTAACCGGCACTATTTAGTGACAAAAAGACTATATTAAAACATATTAAAATATTAAAGCAACATAGAAATCAAAATTGTGTTTCCCAGAATGCTTTTTAATTAATAATATTAATACCAATGCACTCATTTGACTTAGATTTAACAATATAAATCATTTTTTAGCAATAAAATAGGCTTTGAATTTAAAAAAAATGAGGTATTTATTAGAAAATACGAATGGATTTTTCAAAACCTTCTAAGTAGCCAAAAATATTTACACCATGTTTGAAGTATGTAATAATGGTAATGCCTTAAATATGTGAAAAAAAAATTTACCATCAGGTTTTTTAGAACGAGATAATAGCTAAATTTTAAAATTGGAACTGTTGCTGACGTGATTTTTTTTAAATTTTAGTACATTTCTAGGCTCTTCAATATTATACCGAAAAAAATATCACTTATTAATTAGTCCCGGCTCAAACCGTAAAATGACTGGGCTATCTGCTGTCCCATACATTTTGGTCGAGTAGGATTGCAGTTTTATATGGAACAGCTGTTTTTTCTTCGCGTTTCCTGAGGTAGGCTCCATAGTGAAAGTTGTTCAGTTTGATGGTCTGACTTCACCTTTTCAGTATTTGCTAGGCTGTCACTTACACCCTGTATATTCTATGGAGGATGTAGGCAATTACGCTATGATGTAGGGGTGCACTAAACTGAACAAACAACAAACTTAACTTTCACTGTGGAAGCAAACCGATCGGAGCAAATAAAAAATCTGCTGTTCCATACTAAACTGCAATGTTGACGCGCGTGTTCGCGACTCAAATGTATGCAACAGCTGATTTTTTTTTTGTTTCGGTTTGCTCCCATAGTAAAAGTTGTTCAGTTTGATGGGAATACTCTTAGTTTAAAATGATGCTAATGATATCAATTTCACCCTGTATTCTGTGACCAGGTGTACCTTTTTTCCCCAGAAAACTGAACCAGACCTTCGGCGCATGCGGTATCCCACGCGTGGGCTGGCAGATTGACCCGTTCGGCCACTCCAGAGAGTTCGCGTCCCTCCTCGCAGCGATGGGCTACGACGGGCTGTTCCTCGGTAGGATCGACTACCAGGACAAGAAAGAGAGGCTTAGCAAGAAGACTATGGAGATGCTGTGGCGTGGCGATGATGACTTAGGTAATTTTTGATAATTTTTTTTTTATTTCTTATTTTTTTTCATTATTTTTTTTTTATATTTTTTTTACAATAAATATCTTGGACATTGTCACACAAATTATCTAGTCACATTTAAAGTACCTGGACTTGTATTATTATGACTTGACAACGATATAGAATACATATATAGATACAAACATCCATGAGTTGGGTACAAATATTCATATTCATCATATAAATATTTGTCCCTTACGGGATTCGAACCCGCGACCCTCGGCACAGCAGGCAGGTTCACTACAGACTGTGCTACCGGGCCGTCATCAAATTCTAACATCACCAGGGTTTGGTAAAAGTTTAGTATCCTGCGGCACGAATTTAGGGGGGGGGGGGGGGGGGGCCGGGGGTTAAACTGTTTACCATAACCATATTAACCATGCATTCTTCTTGTCCAAAAAATCTGCTATTTCATACATTTGAGTCGAGTGGGTAGAGCTACTGTTTTGTATGGAGTAGTTGATTTTTTTTGTGTTTCCTGAGGGTTGCTCCATAGTGAAATTTGTTCAGTTTGATGATCTGTATTCACCTTTTTAGTGTTTGCCAGGCTGTCATTTACACCCTGTATACGTCACACTGCAGGGCACGGGCCTACCCTCAGGGAGGGAGTATGGGCGTTAGTCCACCACGCATGCCCAATGCGGATTGGTAGACTTCATATACGCATTAGAATTTCTTCTTCAGTTTATGCAGGTTTCTTCACGATGTTTTCCTTCACCGTTTGAGAGCAGTCAGTCGTTAGAAAAACTCATTTTTCTAACGACTGACTGCTCATGTTGTCCGTGCGGATTCGAACCTGGACCTCAAGATAATAATAATAAATATCTTGGACTTTGTCACACAAATTATCTAGTCACATTTAAAGTACCTGGACTTGTATTATGATGTCTAGACAACGATATAGAATACATATATAAGGTCTAACAAAATTAGGTGAAACTATTTTAAGGGAATGATCAGACCATCAAACTGAACAACTTTCTCTATGGGACCAATATTGAAATCGCGAAATAAAAATCAGCTGTTCCATACAAACCTACTCGACCTAAATCTATGGGACAGCAGATTTTTTTTTCGCGATTTCAATATTGGTCCCATACAGAAAGTTGTTCAGTTTGATGGTCTGATCATCCCCTTAAAATAGTTTCACCTAATTTTGTTAGACCTTATATAGATACAAACATCCATGACTTGGGTACAAACATTCATATTTATCATATAAATATTTGTCCCTTACGGGATTCGAACCCGCGACCCTCGGCACAGCAGGCAGGTTCACTACAGACTGTGCTACCGGGCCGTCATTAAGTTTCCATAGTTCTCCGCAACACGCCACCAACGCTCTATCCGCAACGTACAAATAAATTAATATAAAGTCAAAAACTATCCCTGCAGGCAAATCATCGGACATATTCACCGGTGTCCTCTACAACACGTACTCCCCACCGCCGGGCTTCTGCTTCGACGTACTGTGCAACGACGAGCCTATCATTGACGATCCAAACTCACCTATGAACAACGTCGACGAACGGGTGAGTTTGTGCAGGGGGCTGTACAATAGATGGCGCTGTGATTAGTTTGTCATCAGCGGAGGATAGATGGCGCTATAATTAACTGATGTATGAGATTGTCACTGGCAACATATAGATGGCGCTGTGATAAGTTTGAGACTGAGTATATGTCACTGGCGAGGGATAGATGACGCTACGATTAGTTTATGAATGATTTTATATGTATATACTAGGGTTAACCCGCGACTTCGTCCGCCCAAATTATATACCAAATTTTAAGTCAGATAATAAGCAAACAAACAAGTTTCATCAAAATCGGTTCAGTAGTATTTTGCGTGATGCTCAATCAAACAAACAAACACACAGACAAAAAATCCAAAAATTGGTGATATGGAATCAGGGACACCTAAAAACCTTATCGTACCTTTTTTTGAAAATATCTTCAATTCAATGCACAGACACACTTTCTGTTACAGTTTTTTAATAGTTTTGATTAGATTACTGGCGCGGAAGAAAGATGGCGCTGAATTTGTAAATGAGTTTGCAACCGGCAGCGGATAGCTGTGTCTATAATCCCTTCTGGAAAATAAATTCATTGCTGAAAGATTCATTGAAGAAGAATTAACGTAGGTTTCAGGATGCAATATCGTGTCAAGTGGTGATAGGTGGCTAGCAAGCACATATCCAGGGAGATTAGATTGAGATGATTCTATTAGGTGTAATCTTTTAAGAATTCCTTCAGAAAGAAATTCTCTTAATCCCACAAACAGACAGACAGGATTAGCGACGTTGTTTTATACTATTTAGAGATATTATATGTAGTTTCCTAAACAAGATCAAGATATTAATTTAAATTATTTCACACAAAGGTGACCGAATTCCTGAAGATTTGCTCTAACATGGCGAAGGGGTATAAAACGAATAATATTCTAGTAACAATGGGCGAGGACTTTCAGTATCAAGATGCCGCTATGTGGTTCATAAACCTTGACAAACTTATCAAGTGAGTTTGTGTACTGAACTGTGGGATTTTGGGATTGTAGTATAGATGCTTGAAGCATGTTGCATGCATGGATGTTTTTTTACAGTCACATGATTTTTTTTTCTTATTGACTTTTTAGAATGCAAGGGATCAAGTCTAATCGACAAAATGTCATATTAGGAGAGGTACAAAAATTTGAAAATCGTTTGGAATTAATGTTAATGCTTACATATAGTCATACACAGTACAGTACATTGAGTCGCGAACTCGCGCGTCGACCTTGCAGTTTAGTATGGAACAGAAGATTTTTCACTTGCTCCGATTGGTTTGCTCCCATAGTAAAAGTTGTTCAGTTTGATAGATAGACTCTTTGTTTAAAAGGATGCTAATGATATCAATTTCACCCTGTATATATATATAAAAGGAATCTGCTATTCACTAGCTTTCATTCGATAACCAGATTGTAATTATTTACAAACAAAAAGTTTATTCCCCCTCTCTTTTTTAATTCGCAAATGCTATTTTGAAATAATATACATAGGCTAGGGTATATTATCAGTCTCACAGTTTCTACCAATCTAAAGACACTTAATACATTAAAGTCCATCAAGCCATTTAGGCTGTTGCTGTTGGGTGTGCCAAAGAAATAGACATACAAACAAACATACATATTTACGCTCGAAAAACATACCTTCTGGTGCAGTCAGGTAAAAAATTATGGCCGGGTCTGGTCACATTAAATCTAAACTATTATAAAACTGTAACAGGAAGTTTGTCTGTACATTGAAGATATTAACAAAAAAAAAAAGTTACGATATGGTTTTTAGGTATCCCTGATTCCATATCACCACTTTTTGGATTTTTTGTCAGTCTGTTTGTTTGTTTGTTTGTGTGTTTGTTTGTGTGTTTGTTTGTTTGAACCAGCATCACGCAAAAACTACTGAACCGATTTTGATGAAACTTTTTTTGTTTGATAGCTTATTATTATTATCTGACTTATAATCTGGTATATAATTTGTGCAGCCAAAGTCGCGGGTTAACGCACGTATTTTATTTAAAAAAACCGTTGGTAATTTTTTTAAAGACCGATTCCGAAGCACGGTTCCGTAGTTGCAATTTTTATCAGTCTTTGTTTTGGAAACTACATATTATTTTACAAAAATCTATCGTCTTTCGTCTGCCCGTTTGTGGATCTACCTACTGAATAAATTTAGATGAATTTGCACCAAAATGAAGCGAATAACTTTACAAAGTTTTGAACGATTAATGACAACGCCATCTATCGATATTAATATTAAAAATTTCCCCGCTAGGTAAATGATTTTTTAAAAACCATAGACCGAATGTCCAAGGCGTATAGAACTGGCAATATTCTGGTTACGATGGGAGATGATTTTAATTACCAAGATGCAGCGATGTGGTTCAGAAATCTGGACAAATTGATCGAGTAAGTTTTGTTGTTAATATTTGAATGGGGAGTTTTCAAGATCAGTAAAGAAAAAAATCTGTAGATGGCAGTATTAAAATTGAAAAAAAAACCTGTCACATTGATGGTAAAAAACTGGCCAAAGTGCAAGTCAGGCTTATTTTCCTCAATCTTCCAAGTTTAGAAAGACTTTTCACTAATATAATTTCGATTTTAACAAATTCAAAGATGTTATAACATTGAGTAAATTTATTTCTCACGCAGTTCATGTTCAAAAAGTCAGATCAATTTGGCGTCTACTACTAACGCCATCTATTGATTTTTTTCCAAAACAACCTTGGAAAGGGCCTCATTATTGGTGTTAAATCAATGCATAACAAATACACAGTTCTATCGCAATGCATGCTTCTTCTGCTTGTTGTTTTGCATTGTTATTTTCGTGTGAAGTTGTCTAGATTTTTGTACCACATTATTTACGTTTTTGGACTGTGCATGGATAATCTTCGGGGGTCCAGCATGGTTGCGTGAAATAGCGCTGTCGAGCCTTTGCACTGTTTCTGATCACCCGAGCGAGACAAAAGGCGCGCCAGAGCTGAAATTAACGTTTTTTCTGTGTTCCATTGTAGCATTGCCTGGCTGGATGATCGTTATAAAAAAATCCGGTAGATGGCGTTGTAATTGAAATAAGTAAGGTTTCTTTTTCTTCTATAAAAAAAAGGATTTCTGTTAAAAACTTCACGATATCTCCTTCCGGGGTAAATTAGCTAGCTGTGATCCAGGTTAGCTTTAATTAAGTAATTTGATTTACCAAATCAATGTTTTGAAGCCCGGTCTATACATTATTAACCATATTGTTACACACAAACGATAAACCACGCTTTTATTACCTACTGTCGTTAACCCGCGACTTCGTCCGCATAAATTATATACCATATTTTAAGTCAGATCATAACCTATCAAACAAAAAAGTTTGATCAAAATCGGTTCAGTAGTTTTTACGTGATGCTCGTTCAAACGAACAAACAAACTGACAGACAAAAAATCCAAAAATTGGTGATATGGAATCAGGGATACCTAAGAACCATATCGTAACTTTTTTTTATTAATATCTTCAATGTACAGACACACTTCTGTTACAGTTTTATAATAGTCTAGATAATAGTCTAGGTACTGCCAGACAGTACGCGCAAAAATGTATCTAATAAAGCTTGACACAGCGCGCGACGAATGCGACGTTGCCGTTTGGTGCGAGTAGTGGCAGAAATCAAGCAAGCCAAAAGTTTAGGTGCTTATCTAGGTACCTACGACAGAGTGAC